>JAQFVV010000109.1:1025778-3425778 GCA_028023455.1 Epiperipatus broadwayi
CTTGGACAAGGAGTTTATAATTTTTGTGGCTTCTTCTTTAAGTTTATTTTGGATATGACATCTCATTCCTGTAATTCCCATATGAAATGGGAACCCAAGGAAAGAGTTTGGTTTTGATTTGTAAATTGATGTACATGGTTTACCAGTGTATAGAGACCAGGCTGTGGTTTTTGCTGGATTAAATGATAATTCATATTTTTGTGAATATTCTTGTAATATCTTTTGGAGTTGCGGTATTTGTTTTTTTGATGTTAGGAATATGGTAACATCATCCATATAGGCGATGATGATGATGATGATGATGATTATTATTATTATTATTAATAATAATAATAATAAAAATAAAAAAAAAGATAAAATTAAAATTGAAAATCAATGATAATTAATGAATAAAACATCTTACTAAATATATTACTATATGCAATTCAATGCCTTCACCATCAGTTTATGATTACTTTCTTTTACACTTTTTCAAATAATTTTATTTCCTTCTATTTCAAATGAATGCTGCAAGCCTTCATCACAGATTAAAAAGATCTCTGATGAAAGATGCAGGCTTCATCAGATTAAATGGAAGAAAATAAAATTGCATGAAAAAATGAAAAATTAAGTAAAATTATTGTAAATACATTATTAATTAAAAATAATGATAATTATTATAGTAATTATTAATAAGTATGATATAATTGCTATTTTTTTCTAAACATTAATTTTAAATATTTCAAATGCAAAAGAGTAAGACAATTTTCTTTTTGTGGAGAAGCTTGAATTAGTAATGAAGTTGTTTTATTACTTCAACGAATTTTAAAATAAAAATAAAGCAAGTTTTAAAAAAAATGTTTTAGCAAATGTAATGTATATTTTCTAATTTATTGTTGGTGCATGTTATTAAGTCATCAATGATTTTTTAAATCATAATAATAAAAGCATTTTTTTTTACTAACAAGAATATTCATATTTATAATGGAAAACATTTTGATAAAATGATTTAGAAATTCTATTACAAAATTACTAATAACAATTACATAAATAAACCATATCTTAGCTTACGTTACCATTTTTCATTTTATATTTGAGATAGTTTATCACCTATTATATGTAATCATAATTTTTCATAAGTATATAATAAATAAAACCATTTTTTTGTTGTTGTTGTTGGAATGAATTTTGCTATGTTACTGAACAAAGAAATACTGTTTTCATTTTGTTAACATCCTATTTTATCAATATTATGAAATGGCTGCCATTAAAAAAAAAAAAACAATCATCATTTTTGCAACATCATTATAGCAAATATATATTTATTTTTCAAAACAGTGGGTTCAAAATGATGGTAACTGCTAAGATGAATCCTTATATAACAGAATAAAATATATATATTTCATCTGTAACACTCAAATCTTAGATTATCATTAATTCCCTGCAAATTAAAATTTTCAACTACAACTTTTAAAACCTGTATTTTTGTTATTATAACACTCTCAACATTTTTAGTTTATTAACTTTCTTCTTCAATTAACACAAAGAGGTGATTTCTATTATACAAATATTATATTCATAACTTCTTACAATATATATCTTGTTTATTAACAATCTACCATTCATTATAACAAAAACTATTTCAATCTTGTTGCCTATTTTTTCCAATAACTGTTTGCGTCATGCATAAAATCATTTTGTAGATTTCTTCCAGTCAATTTCCCCCAGATTTACCTCTTACTTCTCAATTCAGTGTTAAATTTCTTTTGCATAACTTTGTGTACTTTACAATTAATATTTTTCTACCTTTTATTTTCCTAATTTAAATAATGATCTCATTAATAATCCAAAACTCAGTTTTATTTTTCCCTTAATCAATAATCTGTACAATAACTTCATTTAAATTTTCATTAAAGGCCAGACACTTCTAAAATTTATTATAGAATTGTTGACTGTTAAATCTAATATACTAAAAAATATATTCCTAATATGTCTTTCAATTTATCAATATCCTATTTCTTTTTGATATTAATTCTTGTCCTGTCAAAAAATAATTTCATTTCTACAATTACAACATTATGGTAAAAACTTAAGAACATTTCTAGAAGGTATATATGTATTGTTTATAAGATAGTTGAAACTGCTTAATTTTTAAAAAATCTATTTCTATTTCCTGGAAGTTTTCATGTGTAAATTTCATCTTATGATTTTTTTTTAAAAACTATTTTTCTTAAAATTTACATGTCTTATCTCAAACTTAAATCTATTACAATTTCTTCTTTTCCTTGCACCAACTTGGCTTTTCATTCCTATTTTGTTTAGTTTTTTCCCATTTCTTGGATTTGTATCATATATAATTTCTATTCATCAACAACTATCTACATTAATTAGCATCATCATTAATATTTTCAACAATTATCAATTCATTGCAGATTTTCCTATCCATAGCTTATCTTCTCCATATCCCTCCAGAAAACTTTCTTATTTCATCCATCCACCTCAAATGTACTTTCATTCTGGACCTTTTACCATCTCTTGGAAGTCAATTTTCAGATAGCTGATAATCAACTGTCATCTTTTTTAGTGACATGCCCAGCCCAATTTCATTTTAGTTTTTAAATTCATTTAATATTTATTTATTTTCTTATTCATGCATTTTGCTTTTAATTCTTTTTTGCTATTACTAATATACTTCTCTTCATACTTTAAAACATGCTTTTCTGTTAAATACATAGTTATATATCCATATTTAAGCACTGATAAAATATTTATCAAAATTTGTCTTTTCAAATATGTAGGCATATTACCATTTAAAAGTAAGTTATTTCTTTTAAAAAACTTCCATCCAATATCCATCAGAACAAGTTATTTATAATGTTAGCTTCCTCAAATTCATCGTCATTAATCTTTACATATAATATCTCAGCATAGTTTTAAATGAATAATAAACAAATAATTTAATTACACTACAGTATCATTCTTAAAGATCTATCAGCTTTAGAACTAAAAGGTTCTAACAATTTTTTTTATTTATTTTACTCACATTCTTCTTACTCCATTTTAGTCTCATAATACCATATTTCTTCATTTTTAACTTCTCTGATTTATTTACATTCAATATATCTGTTTTTACAATGTTTTGAAAATTTAATAGCTTTGGATAATGTAATGATATCTCAAGTGATACAATAATTCTAAATACATCTACTTGGGAAGTTTCCCATTTGCTTTCCATAATCACTTTTAAAAAAAATCTATTGTAACATTTTCAAAGTCATGGGCTACTGATTATAACTTAATTATTTTACTTGAATTTGAATGTAATAATTTTTTGATAATTTATTCACACACATTTATATATATATATCAGTTCTACAATATTGAAAAAAATTATTTCTTTAATAGAGATTGTTACAAATAGAGATCTTTATAAATTGACTATATGTTATAAAAATATTTATATAGATAAATGGAATAATATAATGACTATTATTGGAAAAAAAGAAAAACTGCCTTCAAATAAGTCATTATAAAAAGATCTCTTCAGGATCCATCCACACACAAAAAAAAAACAATGATAGAGAAGGCAATATTCATTGGATTAAAATAGATGGATATCCATTTACTGACCAATAATTGGATGTAACAACTTGAAAGAAAGATCTTATCATGAATGGACTGAAAAAATATCTCATTTATGCAGATCTGAATCTCAGGTCAAGAACACAATTAATTACTATACTATGTAATTCTTTCTGTGATGACTACATTGTATATATGGAAAAAAGTATCTCTTAACATAAAATTAGTTTTTTTTAAAAAAAAAAAAAAGAAAATATTTAAAAATAGAAATTAATTTGACATCAATAATTCAAAACATAAAAAAAAAAATTACTAAAATTAAAATTTAGAAGCATTGAATAAAAATTGCAATCAACAAACCTTCATGCTAATCCATAATCTATATTTATTTCATAACTCTTTTGAGATTTTTTCCCCCTCCAGTTGTAGGTAAAACATATTCCTGTAGTCATCATATTTATTGTTAATTCTTTCACAATATATTTAAAGATTTAATTCAAATTAAGATTTACAGCTTTTTATGGGATATGATTCCCTATCAAAACAGTCACTTTTTGAGTCTATCTTTACTTATTATTTAATGAACAAACTAGTAATAAATAACTAATAAATTAAAAAAGGCTGTCATAGATTAATATTGATGAATTAATCTAAATTTTATTATCTCAGCTTCAATTTCATATAAACTGTGTGTATCTATGCTGAATATTTAAACCAAAGTTATGTAGAAAATAGATACATTATTATAAACAATTAATATTTATAAAATAAATTCTTTTTGAGAATTAAAATAACTTTTTTAGAAATAGTTGAAAATAGCTATTTACAGCATTTTATTCCCAATTTATTTGAATATAACATTCCTTTTTCCTTTATTCCATTGATCCATTTTTCCCCTATATTCAAACACATTCAACCAAATCATATCTAGTAAATATATAATAATTTTAATTCTAAATAATGTTTAATAATTTTTAAACTTACCAGGCCATGAGTATCGCCTGCATTTTTTCCATATTCAAATTTAATTGCTAGACCAAAATCAGCAATGCATGCTGATAAATCATTTGCAAGAAGTATATTTTTACTTTTTAAGTCCCGGTGTGCTATAGAGGGCTTATAGTCACAAATTTTGGAGGTTGGTATTTCCTCATGAAGAAAGGCCAAACCATGAGCCATTGTGGCAGCAATATGGCACAGCTCAGGCAAGGTGATCAAATTAGCTTTGAGGTAGTCACAGAGAGAACCTTTTTCATGAAAGGCTGTAATTAGCCAAAGTTCTGTCTGCAAGTTATCACCACGCTTTTCAACTCCAATAAATTGAAGTATATGTGGATGTTTCATATGTGGCAATTTATAAATGTCTTGTTCAGTTAGCCACGAATCTTTATCTTGTAATGGAAAAATTTTTACAGCAACAAATTCATTTACAAGTTGGGCTTTCCACACAGCTCCAAAGCGTCCACGAGCTTTAATTTGAAGCAGCTGTATTGGTCGCAAACCAATGAGAGTAGGTGAAGGAGGTGGAAGAGGGCTTGGGTCCTGGGTTGGGACTTCATTAAAATAAGCCATTTTTCGTTTCCTATATATCCAATAAAAAAAAGCTCCTAATAAAGAAATAGCAGAAAAGGGAAGAAGCGTGTACATCAGAGTATAAAACAACTGACGATTTCCTTCATATGGCACAAATTGAGGTTCTTCTGAAAATAAATAAATAAATCAGTTTAAAAAATAAATCAAAAAATAAATAAATCAGTTTAAAAAATAAATCAAAAAATAAATTTAAAAATTATAATTAATTAATAATATCAAAGATTTATTTGAAATGCAATAAAACTTACTATTGCTTAAATTTTATTAAACCTAGGACAATGAACCAAATCAAACAGAGATACTAAACTTTATTAATACTTTATACCTATTTAGGAATTTTGTATATGTATGTCTATGTATGTCTATATATGTTAATAGTAAGAAAATCAAATCATTTCCCATCACTTTCAAACATTATTGATTCACTGCAGGTTAAAGATCTCTATATGTTTAATCCATTTCTCCAATCCATAGTATTTTTTGGATTCAACAATCTTCCTTTTTCATCCAAACATTTCACATTTGATCTCTTTCTAGGTCTTTAAAATCTGGGATAGTTTAATTAAGACTTCAATTGTCCAATCATTGTCATCTGTTCTACCAATATTAATTTTGTTGATTCACTTGTTTAAGCATTTTGCTTGCAATCCTTTTATTCTTAATCTCAATACACATCCCTCCATTTCCATACTTCGTCGAGAGATTTAGTCTCTTTATTGCTTCTCCGTTAAATGTAAAGTTTCAGATTCATAAGCAAGAACTGATACAACTCATCTACTAAAAAAAAAAATTGTCATTTTAAAAATATGGAATATTTCCTTTTAGTTTTAAGTTCATCCATTATATTTTTATCTAATATTAATAATTTGTAGTTGCTACTTCTAATTCACAATTTTCAATCTTTATTTAATTCTTTAGGAAAAAATCCATTAAACATTATTTTAATCTTTTTAATATTTATTTATCTGTACATGTTTTTTCTTGGGTTTATTTAATAACTTATAATATTAATCTAAAACTCTAAAACATTATTTGCAAAAACAATATCATCTACAAAATTTGGATGTCTTAAATAATCTCCATTTGTTTTTGTTCCCTTAGTTTTCTATTTTCATCTCAAAAATCTTCAAAAAAGTTCATTTATGCTGATGACATTGCTTTTGCTTTCAAAGGATATACTATCAATGAAACTGAAAGAAACCTAAAGTCTGATTTAAAAATACTTGAGGATTATTTTTCAGTTTTTGGTACCTTAAGTCTAATCCAGATAAATCAGTTTCCCCTTTTTTCTACCTCAATAATAACCTAGCCAAAAATTCTCTTAATATTAATTTCTATAACTACAAAGTTACAAATCTATCACCCCCAAAATAATTGGGAATTAAATTGAATCAAACTCTTTCCTTTAAACTACATCTTACATATATAAAAAAGAAACTTGCCACCAGGAATAATATCATCTCCAGTTTGCATGCAACCACATGGTTTTCTACTGCTGACATCCTTAGAAATTCTGGAACTAGTGCTTGTTTACTCTGTGGCTGAGTACTGCTCTCAGTACAATGAAGAAGTACCCATACTAATACTCAAGTCAATGAAACCTAGCATATTATTTTTGGCACTCTTAAATCAACACCAGTAGAATGGCTACCTGTACTCTCAAATATCTCTCCAGCTAACCTCAGAAGCAGGTTGGCAATTATCAATGAATTCAATAAGCTTGTTGAGCTACTAAATGATCCAATCAATCTCACTTTAATCAGTCTTCCAAACATCAGGCTAAAATCAAGCAGCTTTTTTGGCTTACTAGTAATTCTCAGCAGGCACCCACATTAGACATCAACATGTGAACCCAGGGCTGGGATAACTCCAATACAAATAATCACATCCTACTCTTTGAGTACTCGAGTACCTGGTTCCTCTCTTTAAAGAAAACTGAATAAAGATTAACAGAATCAGAACAGGCCAGAGTAGATGTCATAATATGTTGCACAAGTGGGGATTTATAGCCTCTCCAAACTGTGTGCATGAAAAGATCACAAACTATGGTACATAACAAGGAGGTCCAATTTACCAGGTCCCTGTGGACCTCCTTGCTCTACCTAACTTGGAGGAGTTGGATTTTGATTGGTTATGAACTGCCAGTGTTTAATTTTAATATGCTGATACCATATACTAAATAAATAAATAACCCAAAAATATTTCATGTAAAATAGCTTACACACCCTTATTAATGTTAATTTTTTTTTTTGTTATTATCATATAACTATCAATAAAAGAATTACAACATTCTATGAAAACATAAACAAACAAAACAATGATAAGAAACAACATATATGTCTGCCATATATACCTAGTGTCACAAAAGAATTAAGAAATTACAGGGTGAATTTAAAGTAGGTTTTCGAACCCCTCAACTCCAACAGAATGATTAACAATTCCAAGGACAAGATAGACTCACAAGCAATGCCACATGTGGTATTTAGGATGACACACCCTCAGGCAGACTGTAAAGCTGTATATTATAGAGAATCTTGGGCTACTATAATGAATAGAATTGCTTAACACAAATATTTGTACAAAAGGGTATTGAGCAAGAATGAAGGCAGCTGTGATCGTAGATCACCAGAAGGTATCTAATCATGAATTTTGAACCTACAAATGCTGCTATAATTTCTACTGAATGATGTAAAAAAAGAAAGATTAAGGAGGCATGGTTTATAGCAAGAAATGTAAATGCTATAAACAGAAAGGATACATGCTTTTCTATTTCGAAAAAATGGACTATCTGAACAAATTTGCATAAATTATAACAGTTAAAGGCTATGATTATGGAGAATCTCTGAGAGCGCTAAGCTGTGATGAAGAATTACTTCAATTAAAAGAATTTTAATTTCACTATATATGTCAAGCATATTAAGTTTTACATAGTTATTAATAGCAAAAGAAATTTGAAATTAAGATCATCTTGTATTCGAATTGCTGCTTTTGCATTTGGATAAATAATTTTTTAGAATATGGCAATATCCAACAACTATATTTTGATGGTCCAAAGTTAAAACATTGTAAAAATACTATATATATATATATAGCATCAATGTGTTTTCATCATCTACAAATCCAAAGCAAAATAAAACCACATTTATTGTTCCTTTTTATAATTTCTTTCAATACTAAGATGTGGTGGTGCTATGACTATTTTTAAATCCAGTTTGTTTTTTTTAGAGGGTTTGAATTCAAAGTTCATTGTAAATGAGTTATAATTATTTTGATCAAGATCTCTTATAGGATAGAAGATTAATTGATCTATTATATCTAATATCTTCTTTATTTTTTTCTTTAAATATTTCTATTACTACTGCAGTCTTCTAATTATCTGGTATATCTTTTATATTAAGATTTTTGATATACAATTTCTTCATTTCTTCACTTTCTTTTAAGACATTAATAATAATTCCCTCATTGTCTGAAGTATTTCCTTTCACAGATTTAATTGCACATTTCATCTCTTCATATAAAATGTGTTAATTTAGATGGTGTAGTAATTATTTTGTTTCTTGTGTTTTTTATAATAATTCCATCTTTTCTTCTTATTACTGAAAGAACTTTCCTTCCAATACCACAATGATATTTTACATTTTTGAGATTTTTTATACTCTTTTATTCTTATCAATTCACAATTATATTAACACTTTTTTTTTTACACTTTCCAGATATTTGTCTTAATTAATCATTTTTAAATATTTCCTTATTTGTTCTTTTCTTCATACACTGCCACTTAAATTGAAAATATTTGATGCAGTTTTTAGTAGTGTATCTCAGTTAAATCTACAGCATATTCAAAGCCTGTCAATATTTTAAAATAATTAACAAATTCTAATTTAAATTCACTGAATTGTTTCAGAAAATAAGTAATGTCAACTGTTAATACTATCTTTTTTAATAGTTTGCATCCCTATTTGCATTAACACCTATTTTACATCTCATTCTGTTTTGAATCCATTAAGAACATTATAATCCTTAAATACATATTTTCTGTTTCCATAACCATTTCTGGTTAGCATTTTTCTCAAAAAAAAAAAAAATATGGCATACAACTTTTTTTTTTCTGCAAATTTCACAAGTCTGTGTCTCATTTGTCATAAAAATATTGTGTATATTGATTTATATAAATAATATTTCTTTTTTTTATATGAAACTTAACAATATTTAAATAATATAAGTCTTTCATAAGGCCAGAGCGAATACAATAGTGAATTCTTCTAAACATAGTTATCAAATATCTTTATCTTTTGTGTAACTTCTAGTGTAACTTGCATGGCTACCTTTACAATTTGCACATTATTAAATTATTACTGTATATCTTAATCACCAATTGTGTGATGTGAACATAAGTTTAAATGTGATTAAATGCTGTCACTATCTTGATAAGAACATGCTTTGTGCCTGGCAAAGAATAAATTCTCATTTCATTTGTTGTAAAAGATTGTAGACTAAGTTTATGATAATTAGCAGCGTTTTATTATTGGTTATCATGATAAACCTATAACTTTTACTTCCATATTCACTTAATCTGAATCTTTAACATAAGAATCGTTTCAGAAATGGACAAATTCTACATGTCACAATAACCAAATTTATCTGCTGCACTTTCATCTTTCTCAATTGTTTTCCAGTTCTGCATTAGGTATCCAAGACAATTTTAACATGTTTGGTGTCAAAAGCACTTTGTATATCTATATAAATTTTTTTTTTCTTTATTACAATGAACCCTTATTGGGTTATAAATTTGAATTGTCTGCATTTGGTATCCTCCATTAAATTGAATAACCTTGTCATACTGTCTGAAATACCATCGATTTCTCCAATGTTGTTATTTCACATTTTTATTTATAATGAATCCAATTACAATAGTGCTTCATTATCTCTTCACCTTTTCTTGTAATTTCACCAAGTAATAATATTGAAAATTTTTTCTAATTCAAGAAATCTTTTGTTATTTGAAAATCATTTGCAATTGTAGGTAGCTAAATAAAAAGTCACCACTAAATGGTAGCTGGAGTTTTAAAAAAAAAATCCAGAAATTCTCACCATTCTCCAATATCTTTATTTTTCTAATAACTTTTGACCAAAATCTACTATTTGTAGCAACATATGCATTAAATTTTCCAAAAAAAAAAATTGTTTTTTTTTTATGGTATTGCTATAATAATGGTACACAGCAAAAAATAAAAGCTTAATAAACTTTACATTAATTAATATAATTAAGAATTCTAAAAAAATAAAAAAATTAGACTTTACAGCAAATCTAACAATATCCATTCTCCTTTCACTAATTAATCTGACTTTCCAAAAGAATTACAATCGTTATTTGTTCTATTAAACCTTGTTCTTTTTGAGGCCTGTCACTAACAGCAGCTATATTAATCTTTAATCCTGAGAACTCCCTAGCCACAAGTGCTGTCCTCAGAAGTTTATATATTCCATGTACTTATATTTTAAAAAAATTAGATTGTAATTTTTATCTTTAGTACTATCACTGTCTTCTGCTTTACCATTATTACTGATAATATTATTTCTATTGCTTTAATGAATAATCTATCAGACATTATAACCTAGTCAGACTGTGTTAGACAAACCATTTTTAGATCACATAATCTAGGTCCCTTCCACTTCAATGCTAAGCAGGAGAATCTCTAAACAAGACTACGTAAATATACAATCTTTGCCAAATGAAACTCCTGTCTCAAATCTGGTTTCAATCTAACTTATTAGTGATTGTATTGCCTCGACCAAAGATCATAACTAAAAATTGCCAACTCCTAAGGTTCAAGGTGGGATCAAAGGATCATCTTTCAGTTAAGATTAAATTTTTTGTATAAAATTGTTCTAATCAGAGAATTTTACTACAATACAATTTAAAATTTTAAACAAATCCAAAGTAAAGCAAAAACTTTATACAGAATTTTGAAAGAATTGTAATCATGATGATTCATAAGTTCATGTAATGGCTAAAAATATGCAAGCTGTTGCATTTTACTACAAATCAGATGATTTTATAGGATTTAAAAAGCAAATTAACTTTTCAAAAAATGTTGAGTAACTTGATCTTCATTCTTGAAACCCATGCAATAGAAATGAAAGATTAAGACAACTCCACTCATTAATCAAGAAAAGGCATTAATTAAGTCTTGAGTAATAATCACTTACATTTATAAAAAAAATAGAATGAATGAAACAAATGCAAATAGTTAAACATTGAAATAAATATATTTCAACATTTTTGTTTGGCATTTTATATCATAAATATATGTAAAAATACTGGTCAAGATATTAGTTGTCAGCTACAAAATAATTCATAATAAATAAAATTATTTCAGGATATCACCACAAATTATTTTGTAGTTAGTTTTAATAGATATGCATTTAAATATCACATTATTGATCTATTAATAGCAAACAGATATTTAAAAATGAAAATTAAGCAATGCATTAAAGAATCAAATATGTTGAGAATTTTATGTATTAGTTGATAAAAAAAGATCATTATTTATTTAATCATTTAATTTTGAAATTATTAAAGCGGAAGCCAACCTCCGCTAATGCACTATTTCTTAAATATTAAAAATCTCCGCGCACTCACGCACCAGCAAGAGTTTAAAAACAACTTAAGTGAATCACTTGTTTAAATTTGTATAATTCAATATTTGATATAACATCGGGCACACAATAGACTCAAGCCCTGATTTAAGCATGGTCAGTGAGAGTTGGTGTATATAGAAATATGCTCTAAACTTAAGTGATTCACTTAATACTGAGGGCGAGTGCACGGAGATTTTTAATATTTGAAAAATAGTGCATTAGCGGAGGTTGACTTCAGCTTTAATAATTTTAATCACTTATAAACAAATAAATTATTTCAACTGCTTATGCTTTCCAAAAAAATTATTTTTTAATCAGCTTTCACAATTTCAAAATTATACTTAAATAAATAAATAGATCATTAACTTATTGATATGTAAAAAAAATCATAATAAAGATTAATAAATTATTTCTCAGAGTCCCAGATCTTGACTTTATGTATAAGATAATTCATTGTTCTTCATTTTTATTTTTTGTGCATGATAATAAATCGGAGTTTAAATTAGCAATTTATTTTCAATTTTGTTTGAACAAAGATTTTGTGGTTGAAGTTTGTGCAAATAAAGTTCTTTTGTCAAAATGTTTTTACTGGAAGATATCTAGTAATGATTTTTGTTTTATTGTTATTTTTCCCCCTACCAAAATTATCATTACTAACAGTCAATTGTAAACAAATATGGTGATTCTAACTTCAGAAAATAAAATAAAAGATTAGAATTAAAATTGTGCATGCAATTAAATATAGAAAATGTTCTTGCACAAATGCACAATCCTATGGATATAATTAGTACATGGCAATAATTAATAATTAAAGGTACAGGAAATAAAAAATGAAAGTATACCCTATATCCACTGATGTAATTTTCCAAAAACAGATATAAAAAAAAAAGTAATATTTAATGAGATATATTTTACTATTTTTGTTATTTTAATATAAATATCGGTAATCATCTGAAATCCAGGCACGGCTGCCTGATGGGTTGTTTATATGTCAAAACACATAAAAATGCCATTTCTGCGGCCGGTCTTACGGCTAATACAACATTTATATTACATTAACCCATTGCAGGCCGTTTTACATGACACTGCATAAAAATATTACAGCCTGTTTTGTATTTCGAAACTATTTACGCATATTCGTTCTATTCATAGCTGATTACCATATCACTTGAGGGTGTTTTAATTTCAAGTCGGTACAACTTTTCAAATCTCCATAATAGAGTAATGTCATTTATATTTAAATAATGTTGTTAATTACTAATAATTGTCATATGGTCTCCACCCTTCCCTAAAAAAATGTTAATATGTAAAAAATTGGCAAAGGGTATGTTCGAACACACTTCGATAAAGCTCATGCGCTAAGTCACATTTCATTGTAGAAAATATACGAAACCATAAAAAGTCTGAGAAGAACGTGCAATTTTTAAACTTTTCGGAATTGCAGAGTACAGAAAGTGAGGGAGACTGTGTCCTTTTTTCAGGCACATAATGTCCTCCCAAATACCAGACTGTTTTTATTACAGCAATAAAATAATAAATAATTTCAAAAAATCCAAAGTTGTGTACTTTTTCTTTTTTAATTTCATTAGAAATTAACAAGTATTTGGATTATCTTTTTTCAGCGGGGTTAGAATAAATGACTATTTTTGTTGACTTTTGTTAATAATAACAAAATATGAAAGCTCCCCAAAAAAGCAGTTTATTGTAGAAGGCAAAAAAAAAGGTAATTCAAACAAAATATAAATAAAAGTAAAAATTGAGAAAAAGTTGTTTAAAAAAAAAGAAATTATTGACTTTTTGTTACAATTATTTATCCGAGTGTGGGGGTGGGGGTTTGAAAACAATTTTGTACCCCCAAAAAACACAAAAGTTACTTTTGATTTAAAAAGAAGAAAAACAATTTGGTCAACCAAAAAAAAAAAAGGTAGAAAAAATTTGAAACAATTCCCAAATAATTACATTATATTTTTTCAGCAGGGTTAAAAACAAGTGGGGTTCAAATAAATGACTATTTTTGTTAATAATAACAGTACAAAAGCCCCCAAAAAAGCTGTTTATTGTAGAAGCCAAAAAAAAAGGCTAATTCAAACGAAATATAAATAAAAGTAAAAAGTGAAAAAAAGTTATTGACTTTTTGTTACAATTATTGATCCAAGGATGGGAGTGGGGGTTTCAAAACAATTTTTGAATCCCCAGCAACACAAAACTTACTTTTGTTTTAATAATAATAAGAAAAACAATTTAGTCAACCAAAAAAAAAAAGGTAGAATAAAGTCAAAACAAGTCGTCATGAAACAGTCCAAAGTTTTAAAATTCAGAAAAATAAACACAAAATTAAATTACCAAAATTTGTTGAATAAAGAAAAATGTCACGTTAAAAAAACAAAACGAAAATGAATAAAAGAAATTGTTACAAATGAAATAAAAATTTGTTTAATCAAAAAAAAAAAAATCATGTTCCATAAAATAAGTTGTGGCCTGATAACATTACATTTGATTGATTTTGTATAGCATCAATGCCCCAAGCGGCCGTGCCTGGATTTCAGATGATATATCTACATATATGCAAATACATGCACATGGATATATGATTTAAAAGGCTGTACTTAATTATTTTGTATTAAGTAAAAAAAATGTATACACAAATTTATGAATGTGTATATATTGAAAATTAGCATAATAAAATAATGAATTTTAATTAGTTATAGACAGTCAATATTTAAAATATATTGTAATGGGTTTTATCTTTCCGCAATTATTTGATCACTTCTCATGGTTGCTGATACGTTATTTGTATTAAATCTATCATTTATAAATTAACAAGCTAGCCTTATAGCAGCCATGGACCTGAAGATAAGTTGTTCTAAAATTCATCTCACATAAGAAAAAAATAGACCCAATGATATAAGTATATATATACTCTGCATTAACCTTTCCAAATCTCTAATCAATATTCACTGCCCAGCATATTTATGGACATCAGTATCCTCTGATTCCAAGCGCCAATCCTATGGTTTACTTAAGAATTATATTGACAGATTAATAAGATTGATAATAGCTCACTAATGGGAAGCCTGACCACTAGATATCTAATTCAGGGCAAGTAGCATTCATACTGATGGAGATGTGCTAATAACGAGTAAATCGCACTAAACTATTTAAAAACACATACATACATTTTAACTAAACGAACTATAGAAATAAGAAACTAAATAATGGTGCTCAATTGTTTAATAAAATGCAATCATATATATATATTTTTAATTATTAGAAATTATTATTTAATACAAAGATTAATTATTTTGTTTTAATGTTGTTTACATAATTTCAAATATAAAGAAACTACAAACTGTAAATATATGATTTATAATTCGTACAATTATAAACTAAAAATAACATATAGATTATCTTTTCACCCCAGGAAACAAAGATCATTCATATACACACAAAAAGGAAGCTTACTCAGTGAAGCTATGGCCATAGAGATTGTCCTAAAATATTTTTACTTTGAAACAATAATGAGCTATAATATATTATGAGACGAATGGGTTTGGAAGCAGACTTCAACTTTGATCAATGACAGGATCATGTTTGTTTGTTTGTTTTTTCTCCATGGAGCGGTAGAATAAAGCCCAGCATATTTAGATCTTTATCCCCACCTCATTATGCTGGGCACATATGATTTTCTTCCAATAGCATAATTCAATTACTCAAAATAGTAATTAATAAACAACAGTCAATATTCACAAGGCAATAATAATCAGTCAATAATACGATCTCTTGATTTATTTTTTTCTATTTTATATCTTTCTTTCTCTTATTCTTGAAAATTCTATATTTTTTCTTTTCTGATGCAATCCTTCCCATAACTCCCCAAAATGTTCAATATTTTTACTCTTATCCTATTTGATCTACTTAGTCCTGCATGTTATTGTTTCAGATCCGGCTTTTTTTGTCTTCTCATTTTATTTTACAAATGAAAAACTTTTAGCGATTTTTTATCTTAACAGTCCGTTCAAAACTTTTAAAAATAACTTTATATAATAAATACTGTAAATAACATTTTGTAGATAACATCTGTTTCATTTACGATCATCGACATATTTTCTTTTAATTAAAATAAAACAAAATTATATATAAAAAAATATATATATATAAATTATACACTTTCCAGAAAGTTTTTTTTTTTTACACTTGGTTACATAATAATATATATACACACATTCTATCAAAACAAACAAGCACAAATCCCCCCTTACCCTATCTTGCTTAACTATTTAATTATTTTGCCTCAAATAAATATATATAAAATGATTACCATATTTGCAAGTGTATATGACTACCTAGAGTCTCTTTAACTTCTAACAGGGCTCAAACCTTGTTCATGTTACAATATATATATAGTATTATATATGACTTCATATTATAATTATTTTCAGGATATTCCACGTAATAAAATAACTAAATAGCTGATGTTTCAGTACAATAACAAGTACCTTCCTCAAAGAGTCCTCTTTTTCAAATCATAGGAATGCGGGTGAGATTTTAAATCGTTATTTTTATCTTTTTCTTTCTCCTCATATTTAATTTTTATTGGTTGATAAGTTTTAAAAAATTACTTTGTCTTCCAATAGCTTCTTCCAAATATTGTTAATTTTCTTTAATTCACACCTTTCATTCAAACTCTTGGGTCTTTTAAAAAATCTCTATAGCTTCTCTTAGCAATCTCTCTGGTCCTATTGTTCAATTTTTAATAAAATATTTGTTTTATCAAAATTGATATCATGATTAGTTAATTTTATACGAGAATAAATAGCTGATGAATTAAGATTTTTCTCTAACTAACAGAATGTGTTCTTCCTTTCTAATATTTATTCTACGATTAGTCTTTCCTATATATAAATGTTAACAGAAATTTCATATACACCATGACACTTCAAAGAAATGTTA
Source organism: Epiperipatus broadwayi (assembly GCA_028023455.1). Lineage (NCBI taxonomy): Eukaryota > Metazoa > Onychophora > Udeonychophora > Euonychophora > Peripatidae > Epiperipatus > Epiperipatus broadwayi. The sequence continues at coordinate 1,042,525 of JAQFVV010000109.1, forward strand.
TCTTTAGGAAGTGGAAATATTTCATTAATTTTTTTGAAGGTAGTATAAACTGTGTGAATATTATTTTTCCTTAGAATGTTACCAATTTTATCCCAAAAATAATTATAATATGAAGTCATCATTTATCCCTGAAAATATTAGAATATTATTAATCTTTACGGAAAAGATTTGTTAATATTTTTGGAAAAATTTGTAACAGCATTCTAAGAAAAAATAATATTCACAGTTTCACTACCTTCAAAAACATTCAATGAAATACTTCCACTTCCTAAAGATAAAATTTCTTTGGAGTGTTATGGTCTATATGAAATTCCATGTAGGATCTGTTCACATTCATATATTGGATAGACTAATCGTAGAATAAATATTAGAAAGAAATAACACATTCTGGCAGTCAGAGAAAAATCCAATTCATCAGCTATTTATTCTCATATAAAATTAGCTAATCATGATATCAATTTTGATAAAACAAATAAATTTGTAAAAATTGAACAATATGACCAGAGATTGCAAAGAGAAGCTATAGAAATTTTTAAAAAACCCAAGAGTTTGAATGAAATGTGTGAATTAAAGAAAATTAACAACATTTGGAAGAAGCTATTGAAAGACAAACTAATTTTTAAAACTTCATAACCAATAGAATTTAAATATAAAGTGAAAGAAAAAGATAAAAATAACGATTTTAAATCCCACAAGCATTCCTATGATTTGAGAAAAGGACGTTCCAAGGAAAGTATTTGTTATTGTACTGAAACATCAGCTATTTAGCTATTTTACTACATGGAATATCCCGAAAATAATTATAATATGAAGTCATCATTTATGCATGAAAATATTAAATTATGTTATATATCAATATACAAATTATGATACTTTGTTTTATTGTGACGTAGATCCAAATAGATATTATAAACAATATTCAATGTCTACTTCTGATCTTAGTTAATAACATAAGTGACTGTAATAAATGTATGATTTACGTTAGAATTATAAAATATTGTGTGACAAATATGAAATAAAAAGTAAAAATTTTAATTAATACAAAATATAAATTTAATAAAAAGGAAATTATTTATTTTGCATAGGTACTATACACTTTTATCCATTTTAAACCCACCTGTAGGAACTACTGCTGTAGTTGGTATAGGAGAATGCATCATGTGTCGATTGCAATAATCTCCTTCACAACAGCAAAAAAGAAGATCTGGCTGCTCTCTATTCTCAGTACAATCTGCTTTATCATAACAAGTGGGATCATTTAGCCAGCATCCTTTCTTCTTCAATTTGAAACCACTGCTATTGTTTTGCCACAGAACATAACAATGGGCCCTCTTATCAGTTTCTGGAGTATCGCAAGTTTCAGTCTGATTGCATCCCACATTATCCTCAGAACACTTATGTTCATCAAAAAAATGACATTTTGTGGTAGACATCTGGCCAAACACAACTCCTGAAAAACAAAGCATCAATGATTAAATAATCTATTTAAAAAAAATACAAATGTTCAAAATGATAACAAAGTTGATAAATATTCATGACCAAATACTACCGTCTAAATCATTCTTAAAAATTATTTCCCAAACAATTTGAAATGCATGTATCAGATTACTTACTAATTATAATAAACAATTAAACCAACATGTTATATATGAAAATATTTTAAAGATGTAATTAAAATAAACTTGGAAAATTTCAATTTCACGTTTTTTTAAAAAAAGAAATACCTAACTTTGAATACACCATCTCTCAAATAATTAATTAAACAATTGTCTTATTATATTCTGTAATTAAATAAGTTTATTTAATATAATTGTAAAACTTTTAAATTTAGGTAATGAGGTGATAATTTATATCATTACTATCCCAGAATGATGAAAGCAATAGCAAGTTTTATCTCTGATTCAATTAAGTTACACAATCATATTTTATCTTCATTGTCTATATAGAATCAATGTTGTCAATAATTAATATATTTATAATCTCCAGTCTACTTAAATAGTCTACCAAAATGAACAAAATGTAAGCAATTTAAATGAGCTTATTTAATCTATACATCATATCTATCCCAAATCAGCTTACATTAATTAGTTTATATAGTAGTATGACTAAGTAATAACATTTGAGGATCCATGATGGTAATTTACTAGAACTCACCATGCCTATTAACAGAATTTAATTTGGAAATTAAACTTTAGAGCTACATTATAAACTTTAATGAACCTAAATTTTATGCCACTATATACATATAGTTTTTAATTCTCAAATGAGCATAGTTAGGCATATAGTCATATATTTGTGATCTAATAATCTATATTTTTTCTCTAGAATACAATTCTTTTTATTACTACTAGAGTTGATCATAAATGTTTGCATATTTGAGGGAAAAAAACCTGACAGCTAACTCATTGTCAAATAAAAAACCTCATTGGTTCGCTTAAAAGAACATGATGGAATATGATGTGACACATTCATAAAATCCAAAATAAAAAATAGTTTTTAAAGAGATGGCAATTATAGTATGCAGTCATACTCTCAGAAATGAGAAAGAAAAAAAATGAATGGGAAAAAATGCAGTTCCCCATTATAGTAATAGTTTAGACATGATAAGCAGAGCAAATATTTTTTATGAAGTTAATTAAAATTTGTATTGCACAAGAGAATAGAAAGAATATAAAATAATGCTCTACAAGGTTAATTATATACATTAGAAATAAGATTGGTAATACTTAAAAGATAATTCAATAAGAGAAAAACAAATTTGAAGAGGTATGATCTAAAATGTAGTAGTAGAAAAATAAACCAACACAATACAAAGTTAATCATCTGAATATGGTAAGACTCTTATAGATAAATACCAGTAACAGTGAGATGAATTATGTTTCTTAATGAATACAAAAAAAGTGAAATCATGATTTTGCAAGGAATTAAATATAATAGAACTGGTGGAAAAATGTAATATAGTTGGGGTGTGTAAAAACTAATAATAAAGAAATATATAGATTGAAATGCAACAAATGTTTTTTTTTATCAATAAAGATATTCAAAAACTCAACAAATAGGTTATAAATTGTTATAAGAAATAAAGCAAGTAAAATATGAATCTGAAATAATTTTTGTTGACATAAACTCTAGTGTTATTGATATGCCTCTCCCATAAAAATGCTAATCACTCAAAATGAAACAAACAACTTTTATCCATTGTTATCTTTTATCAATCTCCTCTATCAAAAAGTTTATCACCAGATGATTTTATAGCAAACCAAATACATCAAACTTATGAGTTATATTTTGCAATGCAATGTGCTTTCAAATAGCAGTCATGTACAATTGATTTTTTTTTTTTTTTGAAAATTGCACCTTGAAGCCTTAACAAAATTTGACCACATGATACAGAATTTAAATGTTCACCATTTTTCTGTATATGTGATAAATAAAATTACTAAAAAAAATTTCCCAGTAGAAATATATCTTTATTCAGTTGAAAACACGAATAAAAAAACATTGATGAAAGGAAAAAGTTTTTACTGAGGTTACATAAATATTAATTGACTAGACATTTAAATTCTGCTCAGAAAGACATATAAAACACTAAAAAAAAAATATTTTTTTTCATTCGTGTAGCCAGAAAAGATGTTGTAAAATAACAAAGTTGAAATTAATAATGACAAACATATCACACGTAACTGGTGATTGAAAGGTAACTAACAAAATTTATAAACAATTTTAAAATATATATATAAAAATAGGATGTTTTTTTTTTCCTGCTAATATATGAAATACTTTTAGGTAAGTTGTTAAGTTAAAATTTTTTTGATATTATGCAACTAGAATAGAAGGGAGAATTTACTTTTATCAGATTTCCCAAATAATTAATGTTTAAGAATAATGATAATCAGCTTAACAAAATGATAATAATATTAATAGACTATGCAATAAATATGGCATTGAGTAACTGCAATACAAAACTAGAGTTTTTAAAATACATAAAGAAAAAAAAAAAAAACAAGATTTAGAACAAGTAGGTGTTTTTAAATATTTAAAAAGCTAAATAACAGATAATTAAATAGTGACTTTAATAATAATAGCACTTGTAAGGTCCGTTGAAGTTGGAATTAAGAAAATAGTCTTATTGCATATTTTGATTAAAGAGTTGTTTTAAAAAGGAGCAGAGATTTGGACAATTGAAAATGAAATAAGACTGGTGTCTTAATATATTTAAGAGAAATATAAAAGAAAGATTAGTTATGTCACATGGTCACCATTCTTATGCTTGCTTACAACTATTATTAAAACAGGCAAAACTCTCTATATGTATTGCCACTCAGTGCAAGGCAGAGTAATCAATGGATGCCAGGTTTGTTTGTACATAAAATCCCAACTAGTGCCTACTCATCCAATATCCCCAAATTAGTTTCTGGCTTATGGCCTTTGTCAGTGAGAAGCCTTGGATCTGAGAGCATTGCACCTAGATCTTAGAATCTAATACAAGCCTCCAGCAGCCACCTTTTATCTCTACTTGACTATAAAACTATGAGTCCTAAATTGAAAGTACTATAATATTTTCAATCCAAGCTCATTAGCTTATATAGTCATATAGGTCAGTTCAGTACCTATACATTTTGGTGACTTTGGTTCTTTAATAACCATAGCCACCACTATCTTATTAGGCAGGATTGGTTTAAGCCAATAAACATCACATGATCACCATTTCTTATGCTTGTTTATAACTTAATAAAGCAGGCAAAACTGGCTTGCGTTAGATACTAAGATCTAGGTGCAGTGCTCTTAAGATTCAAGGCTACTCACTGATGAAGGCCACAAGTCAGAAACTAGTCTGGGGATATTGGATGAGTAGGCACTAGACAGGGATTTTATGCACAAGCCCTCTGGTATCCATTGATTACTCTGGCTTGCACTGAGTTGCAATGTGCATAGAGTTTTGCCTGTTTTAATAATAGTTATAAGCAAGCATAAGAAATGGTGATCATGTGAGGTTTATTGGCTTAAAACCAATCCTGCCTAATAGGGTAGTGGTAGCTATGGTTATTAAAGAACCAAAGTCACCAAAATGTATAGGTACTGAACTGAGTTCAGAACTATATGACTGTATAAGCTAATGAGCTTGGATTGAAAATATTATAGTGTTTTCAATTTACGACTCACAGTTTTGTAGTTAAGTAGAGATAAAAGGTGGCTGCTGGAGGGTTGCATTAGATCCTAAGATCTAGGTGCAGTGATCTCAGATCCAAGACTTCTCATTGATGAAGGTCACAAGCCAGAAACTAGTCTGGGGATATTGGATGAGTAGGCACTAGATGAGGATTTTATGCACAAGCCTTTTCACATCCATTGATTACTCTGGCTTGCACTGAGTGACAATATGTATAGAGAGTTTTAAATTTAAAAAAGATTTTGAAGAAATAAACTTAAGAGATAAAAGAATTCAAAAATTACATTAAAAATGAAAAAAATAAGTTTGATAGTTACTATTAAGAAATATCTTTGAATTTTATAAAGCAAGTGGAGAAATTGTATGATTTAAAATAGGCATTTTTAATAAGAGCAAATAGAGACCTTGTTATGAACATTGGTAAAATGCCACATTTTCAAATTTAAATGTTTCAATAATTCTTTAAAGTGTCATTTAGGCTATGATACTATATTCAAGAATAAAACTATTCAGTTATAAAATATTTTCTATTTAAATTTATACATGGGAAGTCAAAAAGATATAACTTCATGTGTATATTAAAAAATAGTAACAGAATCCATAAACATAAAATGTACACAAATTGCTAAAAATATCCTCTAAAATTTGATTTGAAATGTGCCTGAAATCAGAGACATATTGTATTACAAAATCATGACTTCACAACAAATGCATTTTATATAGATTTAGAAATTTATTAAGATGAGCTCTATTCATTTTGAGTATTTATAACTTTAAAAGTTAATAGCCTCAATTATTATGCAATTTGTGAGTATATATTTATCTTAAAATATATAGAGAGAAACATAAGGACTAAGATTTCAATAACAAAATATATTAGGTTTTTTATTCTGACAAAAATATTTTTAATGTGAAACTAAATATTTATGTTCAAAAATATTTCTCAATTATCTCCATTTTAGATACCAAAGTAATATTTTCAAGATGAAACAACCAATAATAAATAATAGAAATCTGCTATAATGAGAGTAAAATTTTCCTTGTATTGATATATAAATAAATATACAGTAAAAAATAGCCTATGTAATTGGAAATTTGACATCAATAATTATAAAATCATCTACAATATGTTTTTCTACCTTTTATTCTCCTTCTTAAATAATTCTAACTATTCCCTTTTTCAAATCATCTTTCAACTTCTTTCTTTTCTTATTTATCTTTTATTTATTTCTTATAATCAAACTATATCTTTCTAATCACCTTTATTCGAGGTATATTTCCTCAAAATATCCTCTTTTTTTTTAAATTTTTCAATTCTCCTTCAAATCTGCAAATTTAAAGTTTTCAATTGTTTTTCTTTCCTTAACTATCCACATCAACTCCATATACAGCAACATGTCAAAACAATTAACAAGCCTCCTGAAAGTCTCATTATAATTTCTTTATTATTACATCCATTATTACTGAACTAATTTACCAAATAATTAAAAGATTTAATCTGATCTATAAATTCCTGTTTAATGTGTATTTTTAATAGTTTTATCTCACCATGTTCTTTCATTGCTTTACTATTACTTATATTTATTTTCATCCCAGATCTACAAATTTCAATAATTCTATATATTTTGCCACATCTTCAATATCTGCAAGTAATGCCACATCAATAGTAAATTGGATACAATTAACTCGTCTAATTCCATGATAACTCATTTAACAACAACATATCTAAACAATTAAAAAACATGATATATAACTTCTTTGCTTACACTCCTCCCTATTAAATATAAACATTTTCCAATGCTTCTCTTTTTATTTTTATTTTTTTTTTCAAAATATCCAATAAAGCTGAATATGTACAAAAGACAATATATGTAGTCGACAATACCACAATTGTTTCACTACTGCAAAATAAAAATTTAAAATGAAATTCCTACACTGATAAAAATTTATTTTATCTGGTATTTGATAGAATTAGAAATATCATTTGGGGAAAAAATGGTTAACAGATAAAATAGCTGATAAGAAAAGAAATTGATAGTAATATATTGAAAAGATGGAAAGAATATCTTTAATATCTATTTAGAAATGAAAATAATTCAAATAATTATGAACTGAAAATGAAAAGTATGTTGAAGTAGATAATAGAAGTATAGACATGTTGACAGCTTAAGTCATAAAGATGATTAAACAAATGAAAAATAATAAACTGTCACATTTGAGACAATATCTGCATAATTTTTGAAAGAAATGGGAGAAATTACTTTGCAATTTGATATATAATGGCGAAATTTGGCCTGAAGATTTTTTGAGGAGTCTAATGATTCCAATTATTAAGTGTGAAGAGTATAGACCAATAAGTTTATTATCTCATTTTTATTGGAGATTTTAACTCAAAAAAAGTTATAGCAAGTTAGAATATTATTTAAGAGAAGAACAGTTTGGTTTTTAGAAAGGGAAAAGTTCAAGATGACATCAGTATTATTAGAATAATTGTAGAGAGATATATTGAAAAAAAAAATAAAGGAATTATTATGTTTTGTGAATCTGGAAAAAACTTTTAATAAAATAATTGGGAATAAACTTATGACCATCTTAAAAAAATAAAGAAATATTTTGGAAAGAGAGAAGATTGACTGGAAATATGTATACTGAGAGTAGAATAAGAATTAAACTGAAAAATAATATTAATAAAGTAATATAGAAAGAAGAGTTTGGCAAGAATATAGTATGTCATTTGTGCTTTTTAATATTTATTTAGAAGATATATCTAAACAGTGGAGGAGCAAATATTGGAAGTAGAATAACAAAATGTATAAGATTTGCATATCTTATAGCTGAGGATAGTCCCTCTGAATATGTTGAACAAATTGAGGAAGGACATATGAAATATGGAATGAAGAATAATTTTGAGAAGACCAAGTGTTTATGGATACGAAGAAATACAAAAAGACTTCAAGTTGAAATCCATGATAATATAGGTCAACAGGTAAATGAATTTAGATATTTGAGTAAATGGTTGAGTGGGGATGGAAGAAGTGAAGATGATGTTAAAAGAAAATAGCATTGGCAAAAGAGGCATTTACTAAGAGAAAGAACATATTTTGTGGACTTCTGAAGAGAGAATTAAGGAAAAAAATTAATTAAATACTTTGTGTGGAGTGTATAACTATATGGTTGTAAAGTGTGGACAAGAAAGCTTTGAGACATGGTCGTGGAGAAGGATAGAAAAAAAACCAGTTTGATGAATAAAATGACAAATGAAGAAGTTTTGAAAAGAGTAAATGGAAAAAGAAGATTAATTAAGAAAACTAGAAAGACAAACTGGATTGGACACATTTTAAGAAAAAAGAATAATTTAATAGATATTTTGGAGGAAATGATGAATGTAAACAAACAAACAAACAAAAAAAGGATTAAAGTGATTAATCTTGCTGGATTGATGGATAGAGATATGTGGAAATGAAGAGCTGGACAATGAAGAAAACAGTAAATGGATGAATTTGTGGTATGACTGCTCTCTGGAATTGTTCATAGGATAAAATACTATTGATTGATTGATTTCTGCATGAGAAAATTTATTGTCAAAGTCAAATAATTGTTTGATTTTAAATTACATTATTAATAATAATATTTGTTTTATTATTATTATTATTTTTTTTAAATATATCTATTGATGTAGAATTTTCATTCTAATAATGTATAAATTCTGATGTAATTAAACAGAGACACAAGAAAGATTTGCAATAAATATAACAGAGAAAAAAATTCTACAAAGTAATTTTTTTACTTATCACTTTTTATGAAATTTAAGAGTAAATTTTTTTTCCTGCATAAAAAGTTATGTACTTCGCATTATGTATGTATTTTACCCTCAATAATCTAATAATATCAATCATCTTTTGTTTCTGAAAAAAAAAAAAGCTTTGTATGTCAGTTTGTGACTGAAAATTAAAAAAAAAATTCATTTAAAACTTTTAAATTTAAAAGATATTTAAATTTCTTTTAGAAAAAAAATTCAAGTTATTTATTAACTATTTTAGCATGAACTAATTTATATAAATAAATTGCAAGGAAGAGTTTATATAATAGTTCATAACAGTAATTAAGAAAGATATATAAATTAATTTTTACTTTATTGCTTCTTATGCTAATAAGTAATCATACATGATTTTACATTAATGCTTATTCTGTAATTGGATGTCAGTAATTGACTTTTTATAATATTTAATTTTGAAGCAATGGGATCATAAATCAAGTACTCTTTCTCAGTAACCATGTTATGTGTTGATTTAGATAACATGCTTACACATAGGTAAACATACAAATTTCTTGTCTCTATATATATAATGTGCTAAAATACTTATCAAATTGTCAATAAAATAACTATTTGATAATGCCAAATATTGGTTTTATTACACATTCAGTATATAGAATATTAACATATGACAACTAATAATATGTATACTCATTGAAATTTATATATTTCTAAAATTGAGGCTCTACATGCATTAAGAGGTAGAAAACTGAAAACGTACAAGTGCATTGTATATACCCATGTGCTCAAAAGCAATACATTTAAAAAAAGATAAAAGAATACAGTTCAATAATGATAAAAGTATAATACAGTAGTTATTATTTTTATGTATATAAATATATTAGAGCTGGGTAATATATACTATTTACAGATGCAAGCAAAACCATTTGAACATTTAAATGAATTAAAATAATCTTCCAGTATACAATTTTAATAGTGAATCTGTTTCATGATATGTATATAATTTCTCTGCTGATAAAGATTTAGGACTTCAACACAGTATAGTATGACCATCAAGATATTAATACATCTCATTCTGGTAGCAGTTTACTACTGTATCATATATTAAGAACTTTGATTTTAAAGCTATTCATAAAATAAATAAAACTCTTTTAATCATCAACAAGCTTTTTGTTTTTAAAAAAAAAAGAAAGAAAAAAAAAGCTTTTTATGAAAACAATGTTAAAAAAAATTCAATTTTAAAGTGTGATTTCTCTCTGATAAATCAAGTACACCAATTTCAAATCACAATATATATAGTATATTTTAAAATTGCAAAGAAGTTATTCTCTTTTAAAAATGCAAACTATTTCCTTTTAGTGGATATTTTAAATATTGTTTATAAGCAAAGCAAACAGGAATATATAAATAAAAAAGAAACAGAATTTAAAAAAAAAATCCACACATATTTACATATTTAAATAATCATAACAAAAAGTAAAATAATTTTTAAAATTATAGAAAAGATTTGGATGGCCCATGTATATTTTTTCTATTAAAAATATATATTATTATTAACTATTGACCACCTTTAAAACATTTTCCTTAAAAAATTTTAAATACAGTATACAAATTGAAAAAAAATTCTAATCTTAACTTTTATATTTAATCAAATTATATGCTCAAGACTTTTTTCCTTTTTAACTTATCATTAGAAAATTGACAAAAATTACAAATCAAAAAAGATTATAAATTATTTTTACTTATGTTACAAAAAATTTTGCTTGTACATAGTAATAAAGCAATTTAATATCTGTATGTGATTTTGTGTATATGTAATATATGAGCATGAATGTATTTACGAAACAATGTGTCCACATGTGTTACAATTTGCGAGTAGTATTATTAATATAAATATTTCAATTTGTATAGAATCACTTGTAATGGTTATTTCTCATCCAAAGCTTGCAATAAGTTATTGATGACCTGAAAAATACTCTTAAGTAAATAAATCAATATAGAAATAAAACAAACTAACTCCTTTTTAAAACTTGATTTTTTATGACTATAATCATAAAAAAGAAATCCAACGTTTCGACTACTTTTTAGTCTTTTTCAAGGCACACTAAAATAAAATATATATACAATAAATATCATATATTCCAAAAAAAAAAAAATTAAATTAATTAAAAATTACAAAATATATTCATAACCAAAATTTTCTTTTTTTTTACCTTATCTCACTCCCCTTTCCTATTACAATCACAACTTAAACACAACTAATTTCTTTTTAAAAATCTATATATATCATTTAAAAACGTTTAATTAAAAACCTATTATTTTCTTTTATCTTTTTCTATTAACATCCTATTTAATTCTGGTTTTATTTCATTTATGTATACACCCTCTTTTATTATCCTTTCATTATATGACTTAATACATTCCAAAGGTTTTATTTCAAAATCCCCATGCTTAAATTTATTCTTATGAATGTAAATAGCAGAATTTTTATCACCTAAATGCTGTTTTAATCTAGTTTTTAATTTATTTTTACTAGTCCCAATATATGTCATTTCTACATTCTTTCTAAAACAATTCAAACATTTTATCAAATAAACTGAATTCATAATGTCTAACCTATTATAATCCCCTTTATTATTAATTAAAAAATTTAAATTTGCTTTCTTTTTATAAACTGGACAAATTGAAATATTATATTTCCTATTAATCATTTTAACTAATTTCTTAACTTTAATAAATAAATCTTTAGATATATTAAAACCAACATAAATAATCTTTTCTCTATTCCTATTCCTATCTAATCCCATTCTATTCCTTATTTTATTTATATTTTTATTAGAAAACAAATGTTCAACTATACTCCTAGGATAATCATTCATAAAACATTCATTCCTAATAATATCAACCTCATTCTCAAACAAATTACTATTTGAACATAACTTAATTGCCCTAATAATTTTATTATTAACAATATTAATTTTACTATGATTATCAATATCTGAAAAACAATTATTTGATAATCCAAAAAATGTTTTTTTTTTTCTTCTAAACACAGATGTTTCTATAATAATACCATTCCTATCAATTTTTTTTAAAATTCTAACATCCATATATTCAATAACATTAATATATTCCTTTTCTATAGTAAATTTTATTTTTCAACTCTACCATTAATATAATTCAAAAAATTATCTGCATTTCTTTTATTACCATTAAAAACCATAAAATAGTCATCAACATATCTAACATAAACCAGGAAGGAAAGAACACTGGTCAGTAACTATTGCATCTCTATATAGATGACAATTGATTATCCAAACTTTAAATATTTTCTAATATCACCACACATAGTGTGTGCGTATACATATTCAAGGTTATTATACTAATTGATATGAATGCCTATTTGTGATAATACTAGTAATAGCAATGATGATGAGCTAACATAATAATGATGAGCTAGAGACCAGATTAAAATAATAAATTCTGTAACATTTACTGAATGACAACCACAAGAAAAAATAATACAAAATAGTTTAACAATAGTGAGTTATGTAATCGGCTATGTCAAGGATGAGCTTGTTATTTAAAATAAAAATCCGGTACTTGAGTACTAACTAAGCTATGACGTACTACACAGCCGCCGGTAGATAAGATCAACGATCAACCAAAACAATGTCATGGCAACTGAAACATTGGCATGCCTAATCGATAGAAGTGATCAAGGTTTTTTCGTGGTCACCAACGAGATTATGTAATATTGCGGTGAATTGTGGTAAATACCTGTCTTTTACCTGCTGTCGTATTGCAAGCAAGACGTGTTTTTTTCTATTGTCTGTTATACGCCATTTTGTGAGATTTTCATTTTACATTTTGCTAATTGAGAAATTATTGCTTATTTTACATTTTCATTGCTGAGATTTGGATTACTAATTTCTGTGATTGTTAATTATTGCTATTTATTATTTTTATTACTAATTTCAATTTTGATTTTTATTACTAATTTACATTTTGATTGCCGTGTTATTTTTATTACTAATTTATTACTAATCAACAACTTACAAGAAAATGTCGGATATAAAATTGTGGGACTTACCATCTTCTGAAGATGAAGTGGTCGAATTTTTGCAAACATATGGGATTATTCCGAGTGGGAAATTTTGTGTGAATGGCTATCCTATGAGTATATATATTAAGAACTATGGAAAGCAATGGCGCTGCAATGTTAAAGACTGTTATAAAAGGATCGCTATCAGAAAAGGGACTTGGTTTGAAGGATCCAGAATTAGTTTGGTCACTGCGATCAGATTTATATATAGTTGGTGTCAAGAATTGACATCGGTACGATTTTGTGAGGAGCAGTTGGAAATCGCCAGTAAAACAGCAATCGACTGGAACAATTATCTCCGTGAAGTCTGCACATGGAGACTATTGCATAAAGAAAAAGTGAAAATTGGAGGCCCTAACAAGGTTATTGAAATTGACGAAAGTCTTTTTTCAAGACGGAAAAATAATGCCGGCAGAGTACTCCCCCAGCAGTGGATATTCGGTGGTGTTTGCAGGGAGACGGATGAATGTTTTGTGGTAGCCATTCAAGACAGATCCGCGTCCACTCTCATGCAAGCCATCAGAGACAATGTGCAGGAAGGATCTACGATTTACAGTGACTGCTGGAAAGGTTACAAAACCGAGGAATTAAAGGAGGCCGGATATGATCATCTTCAGGTCAATCACACCTATAATTTTGTGGACCCATCAACTGGAGTCCACACTCAAAATATAGAAAGGTTGTGGGGGCTACTAAAATGGCGGAACAAGAAGCACAGAGGTACAGCTAGACAACACTTGGATTCGTATTTAACGGAATTCATGTGGAGGCGATGCTTCAAAAATGACACTTTCACTGCTATTTTGGAACATATACGTGAATTCAGTCCACCACAGTGACTTTTATTTGTAAGTACAATTTATTTAATATACCTTTTTAGTTTTGTAATTTTGTTTCATAAACGGTATGGGGAAAATTGCTTGTCATGGCATCACTTTTTCTTTTTTCATTATCGCAGTAGCTGAAAAACGAAATTGTTTATAGTTAAAATTTTGATAATATTTTTTTTCCTTTTTTTAAATACCATCCTCCCAAAAAATATGAATTTTTACCTGTTATTGTAGCTTTATTTCACGATTACTGAAAAATTGTTTATAATAATATTCTGGAAACATTACGGCTACAAATTGATTGTAAAATCAGCCATTTTACGTTGTTCAATATCGCAGCATTTGTGAAAGACAGTTACTTGTAGTAAATATTTGACATCAATTTTTCCTAAATATAATCAATTTGGATTCATTAAATACCATGAAAAAAAAAATTATTTTTTTTACCTATTATTTTTTATTATTTGTTTGTCGATTACTTAAATATTGCTTATAATTAAATTTTTGAAACAGTACAGGGAAAAATTGGTTGTAAAATCCGCCATTTTACCCTTTTTGCAGTATTTATGAAAGGCAGTTAATTGTGAGTAACGAATTTGGGTTTAGCTATTACTTATTTTGTTTGAATATTAAAATATTATTGAAAATACTGATTTTTGATTAAAATATAAATGAACATTATTGATTTTTAATTATTTATATTTACATTTTGATAATTATTTTACCGTAGCAAATTATTGTTAAATATCGTTAATAATTTTAGGTTTATCCCATTTTACATATTTACATTTGATTACTTATTTTGTTTGAATATTGAAATATTATTGAAAATACTGATTTTTGATTAAAATATAAATGAACATATTGATTTTTAATTATTTATATTTACATTTTCGTAATTATTTTACCGTAGCAAATTTTTGTTAAATATCGTAAATAATTTTAGGTTTATCCCATTTTTCATATTTACATTTGTTTGAATATTGAAATATTATTTTACCGTAGCAAAATATTGTTAAATATCGCTAATAATTTTAGGTTTATCCCATTTTCATAATTATTTTAATTAACATTTGTCAATTTTACTTATTATTCCATTTGTTTGTTTCAGGGTTTGGCCAACATGGTGGACATCTCCCTCTCCTTCTTTGATATGAAGTATGATATGACGTACTGCCCCGAAGGCATACTATTCTAATCTTGCGATCTTCACGGTGACTTCTCCACGTGATCTGCGGGCAAATTTTATCGATTAAGTTTGTTCGCAAATCACTAGGAGACGTTATCTTAAAGATCGTAAGATTAGAATAGTATGCTTTCGGTGTAGTACGTCATAGCTTAGTTAGTACTCAAGTACCAAAAATCCTTATCCCTAACCCACGGTAGAAATTCATGTACTTGTTACCAATTATTTACAAATGCATATATATAAAAAAAAAAATAATTTTATAAGACTGTGAATCTGAATGGCTAAATCAATACTATTTACAGTGGCATTTAAATGATTATCCTTGTCCAGTTCATGTTTATGATTATTGATCTTCTTGGGGACCCTTCCTTATCTATGAATATCTCTAATATTAATAGGGAAGAATGTCCACACAAGAATGTTAATCAATTATACTGAAAAACGAAAAGGAACACTTAACAAAATATTAGTTAACAATAAACTAACAAAAAATTCTGTCCTGCATTTAGCATACGTACTTAATGTGGGATATTATCAAAATCTTACCTCCTTTCATTCCCCATTAGTATGTTAGAGTCATATTGGTAATGGGAGAGCAAGCTGACCTAAATTTTATTTAATAACAAAAAAATATATGCATAATTAAATCTTAACTGCTTCCCACCCCTCTTATTCTTAAAATGAACTTTTCCAAGATTTAGACACTTCTGCTTCCAAATGTAGAAACAAAAATAAATAAAGAAAAAAAAATAACATTAGAAAACAAAAAATCAAAATTTCCCATCATTTATTTTGGTTAAAGTCTGATGAGTTTGTTGGGAATGACCTTCGTATTATCAGTCCATCCTTTACAAAACCAATCTCCTTGAATAATGATAATACACTGCTCCTTTGAAAATGGTATAATCATACTTGGAACAATAAGACAGCACTCTTCTCCAGTTGATTTCTCTTGATTCATATGCAAGTATTTCTCCAAAGACAATCTTTCTTTAGGCTTTGTGGCAATAGATAAGTGAAGTCACTGTGCTTTCATGGCTCCAGAAATGACGTTCGCCCCTATGGCATCGTTACTTTAGCCGGAAAACATTGTATAGCAATCTATATCATATATGGATTCTGTAATTCCAGTTTAGCATTTAATAGTGATATATGTATAAGAATAATTTTCCCTCTTTTTCTCAATTATTAATGACTATTTACTTGCTTTCTCCTTGTGTATACATACAGTTAATGTTTCTTAAAATAAAATAAAATTATTTACTTCTTTAAATTGAACGGTTTACTTATTAATTTTGAATTTAATTGCTGGTTTGGTTTTCTGATTACTTCAGCGCTATTCAATGACTATTTCATTTCAAATATATACGTCCATTTTATAGCATTAGAAGTTTAAATATAAAGAGATTGACTTTTATTTAGCGAAAGTATTATTTTGAAAAAGCAAAGATGAAGCTTTTAACTATTTTTATATAACATTCAGTTTGAAAACAAGATTAATTCACTTCTGTTTGCTGATGTGTTGAATCTTGCATTTCCTTATACACTGATATGATTTCCTATTGCTGTGTAGATTTTATTTATAGAAATTGGATTAAAACAATTATTTATTGAAGTTTTAATTTCGTTTCTATAGTTGGTTGCCTAGTGACTGATCTGAGATTAGATCATTATTTTACGCATCCTGTCAAATATCTTTATTATTGTTCTGGTTTAGTTAGTGACATACAACAGATTTTTTTTATAGTTTTGATGTTAGTTTACATATATATTTGACTGAATTTCTTAGAGACTTTAGTTTGAGTACTTATAATTTTATATTTTTTTCATTATGGTAGAAAAAATTAAGCTGTTGTGGGATTAAGTGTTTTAATCACTAATAAATCGAATGTTTAACATGAGTCTTAAAATATATATATATATTAAATTGCTTAGTAATCTAGGAGTTAAGCACATATTTTCCATGGCAACAATTTGGTGATGTGAGTTAATCTGAGATGATATGACAAGGTTGTAAGCTACCCTTACAATATATTTACATTCTATTTCAGGTCAAAATTAGAAGTTGAAAAAAACGTTTCAGAATATATTTAATATACACCTGGGTCTCTTTTTACGCCGAGTTATTTAACACGATTTTGAAGTTACGCGATTCGTGCTTTACCGGAAGACGATTTCCGATAATGCGCTATTACTTTAAATAATAAATTTTGCACACTTACGTTATATTGAAAGTAATAGCACATTATTGGAATTCGACTTTCATCTTAGTAATTTTAATATTTTCGGTGCTTTATAATAGTAAGATTTTATGCAATAATGAAATTAAAATCATGATTTCCACATTTTATGTATACACACATTAAATTTTACACGATTATAATGTAAATTTGTTCAAACATTGTGCGTGTTAATTTTGCATTTTAAATCACATTCTGTTTTTGCTTTTTAAAAAAGAACGTAATCAATTATTATTTTCTTATTAATGACACTAATCATTAACGTGCTCTTAAATTCCAACGAGAGTTAAATGGTTGTGTCTGGATATCGAGAGCTTCGTAAACAATTAATAAAATCATCGACTCAAAGATTAATTACTAATTACATTGTCACCAGAAAATCATAATAATTAAAACGTGTATAAAAAAATATAAATTACTGTATGTAAATTATGCCTAAAAATATATTATTTTGAATAAAATTAAATATTATAGTTAAAAAAAGTTTATCTTGTATCAATTTTTTTCAAATTTGAAATTTTTTATTAGTCATATTTTATTTCCTTATATTTTTTTGCGCGAAATTTTAAAGTAATTTTACGTTGGTGCTTTGCTTTTACGCGAATTTTGAAAAATCACAGACCGCATCCCCCCCTTTTCAATGTAAGTTACATCTATTTTTGCGTGATTTCGTTTGCGCGTGTTTTCTGAGGAACCTATCTATCGCGTAAAACGAGACCCAGGTGTACTATTTTTTTTATAGATACAATTGTCATTAATCAGTTGAATATTTTTATTCAATGCTTAATTGCCATTTCAAATTAATAAGCTCTTTAAATATAGTTAAAACAACTCAATCTTAATTAAGATAATTCTTAGCACATAATCCAAAAAGTTTCTTAAATCTATTAATTCATCTTAATTTTTTCATATATAAAACCTTATTTTTATAGATATCTAAAAAAAAAAAAACTATACCATAAATATATGCATGTGTGCAGATAACATTGAATAGTTTTAAAATGCTTAGGATAAGCATATTCACCAAAAATAAAGTGCTAACTTTTGCTAAGACTAAACAAGCCTTCAAATATATAAGCATGCACACAAATGTATTAGCAGAATAGACTATATTTATTATAGGAATAATGTCTCTTCTTTCCATTCTTTCTCTTGTTGTCACTTCATTTGCTTTTATCTTATTGTCTGCAACTATTTAAATGAGTATAGGGCTGAAAAATTCTTTTCAAGATTGATGTCAAAAAAAAAAAGGTATTAGAATGACAGTACTTTTAATTTCAGTTTATTTTTACTGTGAACAAAATGTGTGATGTGGAGACGACTACTCACTGCTTAGGAAAAAATTGTATATAGCATGTATAATAATTGTCAGCCAAACATTTCCACTATTATTACTTCAATCAGTATTCTTTCAAATAAATTTACAAAACATTTCAGAAGACAGTAAAATTTACAAAACATTTCAGAAGACAGTAATTATTTTGAAATTTAAAGTGGTGAGAATATTGCATAAAGCTGATAAAAGATTGCATCTCAAAGTAAATATTCAAAGACATATATATACATGAAATAAAACATTAAAAATTCGATGTACTATTAGTGCTCTGACAAATGACAGACTTAATAAATAATGATACCAAACTGTCATTTTTAATGATTGAATGTCACATCTAGTCTTGAATCACTTATTCATTTAATTATATTAACCCTGTTTATTTTAGGCCAGTAATAGAGTGTGACAGACTCAGAGCCTTCTCAACTGAATGCCATAATAAATCAAAAAATTCTCTCTTTAGTTAATTGAATGAAACTGTAAGACTTAATCAGGCATTAGAACACTCAAATACGACCATACCCTAAGTATAAAACAATTGTATGTTAGGAGGCAGTAGCATGTCATAAACATCCTGACAAATTGGGTTAGGAATCAATTCAGAAACCTTTAATTTCAGTTACTCATATCATTGGGCTATATTCATATAAGATATATTTCATAAAACAACATAAAAATGAACATATTGCTGGGATTTTCATTTTTTGAGCACAACAGATTCTTACACTTTTAAATTCCTAGTCTAACCAAATACTTTGTCTAACATATAAAAATTCCTATTTTTGAAATAAGGAAAGACCACTGAAATATATCAATACTTGATGAATAATATATTATAACTGAAAGTGGATTAAATACTATATGGATAATAAAAATTAGACTTTTCTTTCAGCAAGATAAAGAAAGCATTGCCTCAGTTTGATTGATACATTAAATAAATTGAAGCTCTTTCAGATGATGGATTGAGTACAAAGGAACATTTTATTAACCATTAGCATTACAAAGCTTTGTAGTCCTAGGATCACCTACAAAAAACTACTTGTATAAACAATCTGCTCAATTATCCCACCACTTAGTACATAAAATAAAAAAATTAACTAATGAAAAACTAGTTTTGTTTATAAAATAGGGAATAATCTCCATTACTTCACAAAAGCACCACTACTTACTCTCAAACAGAATGACTTACTCATACTAAATCTTCTCACTTCACTTCTCAAAGTTTACAACTCTAGATTCTCCATAAAGCACTTTAGAATAAGATATTCTAAATTTTAATGACTAGACCATCACCCATATATCAAATGTTCATATAAACATAAAACATGTAATAGAGAATAAATAATATTTAATATAACAATAAAATATAATCAACTGTCAATTGATGACAATAATATTAAAATAGGAATGCATAAAAAGTACGTTTTTCCACTATACTGGTTGATGCACTTTAAAGTGAAATTATGAAAATATAAAATTTATATCAATGTAATATTCAAATAATAAAATTGAATAAAAATAAATTACTCAGCCATTGCAGAAAAAAAAAATCAAAAATAAAATTTTGTGTAGATTATTAAAATACAACACTCACTTTATTTTCAATGTTGTTTTTCTCTTCGTGTAGTATTTGCAAGGTTTGGATGTAATTTCTATCTGGATCATTGATTTCTCGGGTTTATGGATCTTTTTTGGAATATGTCCTTAAACAGGTTTTAAACTCTAATTTTCAAAAACAATAGTATCATTCTCCTTTTAAAAGACAAGTCAACTCATAAAATTGCAAATATTTCACGTCTCCAGGAAAATATTTACTACATCTCATACTCATATGATCAATCAAAGACCTGTGGTCCCAAAAAGGGAAGTTAGCAAAAGAAAGTATAATTATATTGCACATTTCCTTCAAGAATTTTGATTATTTCTTTAAATAATTCAATCTTCATTAGTCTTTAGCTTAGCGGCCACTTATTGGTGGTAAGTCTCCATTGAAATTCTAATGATATAAATTTATTTTCTTATAGTAGCAAAAATAGAAATGAATATAATAAAAATGAATTGGGGGAGGGGGTCTCTTTAATATATGTCACTATATTGTGATCTGTATATCATCTCACATGCATTTAATTAATAAAGATGTTATATAGTTATGTTGTTTATCAAAAAATGGAGGATTGATTTAAATCAGGATGTACTCTCTAATCTTTGACTAAACTTTTACTCTATTTGGATATATAATTCACAATTCTTATAGACATATCATTTATATTTTTAATAAAATCATCAAAAATGGATATAAAAAAATCCATTATGCTGTTTTTTTTCATATAAATGTATTAAGCATTTAAATTACATTAAAGATCCAAAAAGAAGAAATATATGAAACAAATTATATTAACAAAAATACTTGTATGAATATATATAAAACTTCAATAAATTTAATTAGTAACTGGTCATTTAAGAAAAATGGAAAATTATATAATAAACATATATAAAGCTGCAAAAAGCATGCTTTTATTTATTTCAACTTGTATTGAATTTCTAACAATTTGGATATTGCTGTAACATAATTTTATTTTTATTCACTTTTTACTTTATTTTATCTATTTATTATTATTACTATTTTTGTTTCTAAATGCAGCAAGTTACACCATCAAATACTTTATCTAAATCAACAAAACACATCCTATTTCATTTCCCTTTTTCAATTTATATCTGCAATCATTTTAACAACTTAATCACTATTCTTTGTATTTTTTTTCTTTCAGACTACCATACTGTGATTTAAAATCCTATCTAATAGTTTTGAAACAAACATGCAAAGAAAGCTAAATTCATAAATTTTTCATAACAGCTATTAATGTTTCCAAATGGACCAGTCTGTTTTCAATGAACTATTGGATTGTTTAGCACTTGTAGACTTAATCATGGTATCTTTATGGCAACTTCATAAGAATAAGTTAGTGCTACCAAATCTAATATTAAGATTTTGAAATTTATTCTTCATTTTGCAAAAATATATGCTAAAAATTCCATTGTGTCATCAAGAGTAAATATTATTCACTTGTAATTTGGAAAATCCATAGAAGACAATGGGATATAAGATGACATCAAATTGTATATTTGCACTGCTCCTTTTTTTTTCATCATAATTATGTCACTTGATTAAGCTTTACTAATTAATACATGCTAAATAATAATGCTTGATAAACCTTTATTCAGTGCTGTCAAATCATATAGCTAATGAAAATGTCTTAATATTGGTGAATAATTTCTTCGTTACCCAAAATCTATCATTTCATAGTTTAAAAATCATTCAACATGAAAATGAGCTCAATTATTTGGTATTAAAAGGCTTTATTGAGCTATAAGTTTACAAAACAGCAAGTACTTAGCATTACCACATATAGGACAGAGTAAAAAAAGGTTACGAGGTTTTAAATAAAGGAAAATATGTGGTTTACATTATTTACTCTGTATCTTTATCCCATACTAAAAATGGAAAAAATTACAAATCTATTTGTAACAGAAAAAAAAAAATTACAATCTTGAAAGCAGCTCAATATTTTCTACCTGTTGCATAGGATTTACATCTTTCTATGTACATCATTGTATTAATGTCTTTTATGCTTTGAATTATCTTGTTATCATTTTATAATGGTGAATCATGTCATAAATTTGAATGAAATCGCATTAGTTACCATGGGTACAAATAATTGCTTGTTGGTGAAATTTTTCATCTCTTACGCATATAATATCTATTTTGTTCCTAAATATATTAGGGTGTCTTCTTGTGCTTGAACTGTACATAAATGTACATCTGGTACACCATAATGAGAACAATATAAATATGCTGGCCCAAATATGTGCATTAATACCTTTTTTTAAATGTATTGAAAAATATATGTATATTGTAATCTTTATTTTTAAATATTTTGAGGATATTGCATCAAATATTATTAACATTAAACATCACATGATCACCATCTCTTATACTAGCACAGTGGTGCCCAACCTTTAATTTGACGCGAGCCAGTTGAGAATTTAAAAAAATTTGGGGAGCCACAATTATATATTACATTTTTCATATTACATTTATAAACATGGTACTTGGGTACTAAACCTGCAATGTAGGGAGATAGGTGGGGGGGGGGCTATTCACATTGGTATCAATCCGCCGTTTCTAATGTGGCCAAAATAACGTGTACACGGATCTTTCTCGATGAAAACATCAATATATACAGCAAAATATATATGTGTACACGAATCTATCTCGATAAAAACAACTATTTACAGCACTAAACATCAATATATATATATACAGCAAAATATATACGTGTACACGGATAAAAACAACTGTTTACAGCACTAAACATCGATATATACAGCAAAATATATACCTCTACATGGATTTATCTCGATAAAAACTATTTCCAGCACTAAACACAATATATATACAGCACCAAACCAAACGTCTACAAGGATCTTTCTCGATAAAAACAACAATATATACAAGAGCACTAAACACAATATATATATAGCACCAAACCAAACGTGTACAGCAAAAAAAAAAAAATGGTGTAATATGTTAAAAAGAAAAAAAAAATGTAAATACATTTTATTTATTAAAAATTTGGTAACATACATATAAATTACAATTACAGGAAAAATATATTTTATTTAATGTGAAACCTGACACTGCATATCGTTATTGTTTGTATTGTAAAAATGTTTATTTTTTAGTGTGTGCATGAGCCATCAAGGAACATAAAATATTTTATCAATTTTTTTGAAAAGTGCAATTCGAGCCACATTAAACAGTTACGCGAGCCACATGTGACTCGCGAGCTACGGGTTGGGCATCCCTGTACTAGCACATAATTGTTGTAAACAAAGGAAAACCTCCATACAGTAGTGCCACCCTGTGCCAACCAGAGTAATCAATGGATGCCAGAAGGCTTGTGCATAAAATCCCTATCTAGTGCCTACTCATCCAAAATCCTAAGACTAGATTCTGGCTTGTGGCCATCATCAGTAAGGAGCCTTTGGGTCTGAGAGCACTGCACCTAGATCTTAGGATCCAATGCAACCCTCCAGCAGCCACCTTTTAACTCTACTTTACTACAAAACTATGAGAATGAAATTGGAAAACACAATCATATTTTCAATCTAAGCTCAATAGCTTATATAGTCATATGGGTCTGAAATCAATTCAACACCCATACATTTTGGTCCCTTTGGCTCTTAAACAACCATAGCCACCACTATCCTATTAGGCAGGATTGGTGTTAAACCACTAAACATCAGATGATCACCATCTCTTATACTAGCACTTAATTGTTGTAAACAAAAACAAAACTCTCCATACAGTAGTGCCATCCTACACCTAAATGTATGGGTGCTTAATTGAGTTCAGACCCATATGACTATATAAGCTACTGAGCTTAGATTGAAAATATTAGTGTGTTTTCAATTTCATTCTCATAGTTTTGTAGTAAAGTAGAGTTAAAAGGTGGCTTCTGGAGGGTTGCATTAGATCCTAAGATCTATGCAGTGCTTTCAGATCCAAGGCTCCTCACTGATGATGGCCACAAGCCAGAAACTAGTCTGGGGATATTGGATGAGTAGGCACTAGATAGGGATTTTATGCACAAGCCTTCTGGCATCCATTGATTACTCTGGTTGGCACAGGGTGACACTACAGTATGGAGAGTTTGGCCTTTGTTTACAATATATTATTAACATGCGGCTGCAGAAAAGAGTTTGCTATTAACTGAAAGGAGACCCTTTGATTCCTCTTGGAGGCCTTAAAGGAACCAAGCAGGGCAAATTCCTAATGTCCACTCCATATGTTCTTTGTCGCTGCAGCTGTTATTACTTTGTGATTATTCATATAGTATACGAACATGGATGGGCTGCTCACCAACATGCATTAGCCAGCGTGGTGAGTTTATTGGCTTTTTACCTCCGAGTTTAAGAATATTTTTTCCAATATATACAATCATGATAGACAAAAATAAATCATGACACTTATTCCCAGGAGGCTGTAAAGTCACCAACCACGGCAGCGGTTGGTGGCCGAAGGCGGAGGGTGCTAAGAATACCCTGATTGCAGACTCAGGCTGACATTTGATGATACGACTTTTTATTTAGGTACTTACAACTGCAGATCACTTTCAAGTGAAGGAAGATTGCAAGAGTTAGAAGAAGAACTGTCTTATATTAAATGGGACATTATTGGACTTTGTGAAGTTAGAAGAAAAGTGAAGAAACAATTGATTTAAAAAATGGATATATACTCTACTATAAAGGCACAAATATTGGAAATACAAGAGGAGTAGAATTCATTATAAATAAAAAATGAAAGAATAATATTGTGGAGATTGATGGTGTATCAGACAGAGTGGCAAGATTAATTTTACAACTTAATAGCAGATACCAAATGCAGATAATTCAGGTTTATGCCCCAACAAATTCTCATAATGATGAAGTTATAGAAGATTTTTACATGGATGTACAAAAGGTTTTTGATCAGAGTAAACAACCATTTTAAAATTGTTATGGGAGAATTTAATGCTAGAATTGGTAAACAAATGAAAGATGAAAATGCTGTAGGTAATTTTGGTTATGGTAATAGAAATGCAGAAAAAGAAAAACTTTATATTATGAATTCTTTTTTTGAAAAAAATGTTAAAAGGAAATGGACATGGAAGCATCCAAATGAAGGTATAGCAGAATTGGATTATATTTTGACTAACAGAAAATACACATTTCAAGATTGTAATGTTCTTAATAAATTTAACACAGGAAATGATCATCGATTAGTAAGATGTAAGATATGTGTTAATGCAAAACTAGAGAGAGAAAATTATTAAGAAAAACAATATTTACAGTTGATATTCCTAATCTTCAGAAACTTCTAATGAATTTAAATTAGAACTTACAAATCGGTTTCAAGTATTAGTAGATTTTGAACATGATTCAGATATGAATGACATTAATAGGAAAATAAGAGATACACTTTTAAAAACAGCAACAAAGATAGCTGGTAGAAAAAAGCAGCAACTGACCAATAAAATTTCTACTGAGACTAGAGAATTTATGAAGAAAAGAAGGAATATGAAGATATACAACAATGACGCATTAAAAAAGACTGAATATCTCGAATTTTGTAAAATGGTGCAGAAAAGAGTTGAAAATGATATAAGAAAGCATAATTGTGAACTAGCAAGGAAAGCTGTAGAAGAGAATAAAAATCTAAAGAGTGTAAAACAACATTTTGGTATTGGTAGGAAATTTATATCTGCAATAAGAAAAATAGATGGCATTATTACTAAAAAGAGAGATGACATCATGAAATGTGTAGAAGACTTCTATCAAGAATTATATAATAATAAAGAACAAGTGCCTCCTATACCTATTACATCTTCCAAATTGCCCAGAATTTTGAATGAGGAAGTGAGACATGCAATCAAATTTATGAAGAAAGGCTCCAGGTAATGATGGAATTATAATTGATATATTAAAAAAAGCAGGTGAAGAAATAAAAAAAATTTTAGCAAGTTATATACCAAATGTCTAAATGATAAAGATGTACCAGATAATTGGAAGAATGCAGTATTAATATTAATATTTTAAAAAGGTGATAAAGAAGATATTAGAAATTACAGACCTATCAGTCTTTTATTAGTTTTATACAAAATTTGTACTAAGATGTAATAGATGGGTAATTGAAATCTTAAACTGGATTCCAAGAGATTGTAAAAGACTCAGAAAGAGAGCACATGAGAGATGGATGGATGAAATAAGAAAGTGTGCAGGGGTGATGTGGAGAAGAGAAACTAAAGATCTGAGAAGATGGATTGAACTTGGAGAGACCTTCATCCTGCAGTGGATTGATAATGGTTGATGACAATGATAAATTGTACATAGATTTTGAAAGGAGTCACGAGGAAGTCAAACACCGACCAAAGTACATAAACTATGATAGAAATAGATATGACAATGTAAAAATATAAATTGGCTATTTAAACTTACATTTATGATGAATCAATATTTGTTATTTTATCGTTGTTTGAATGTTGGAGATAATTGGTATCATCAAAGTGGATTTCTATCTAGGGATTATGGGTATGGTAATATAAACTTGTTACATTAAGGATACAATAGAAGTTCATTACTGACTACAATATTATAATTTTTTTTTTTCTTTTGTGTATATATATATTATTGACATATTTCAAGCTTATAATTTTTAAGTTTGTTCCATAATAAATGTTAGTGAACTTATTAATTTTGATTCAGTCTCTAATTCATTAAATCAATTTTGTATTCACTCATTAATCTGTAGCTTCAAATATATGCATATACATATGATATAATATATAATAGAATCAAAATTTTGTTGGTTAATCATTAGATACATTATACTAATTGTAACTTATATAGAGAAACGGTAGTTGTCAGCTGGCATTGGTGCATCTCTGTTAAGAGAAAATTCAAATTCTCCCTGGGTTTGAATTCTGGGAATAA
Source organism: Epiperipatus broadwayi (assembly GCA_028023455.1). Taxonomy (NCBI): domain Eukaryota; kingdom Metazoa; phylum Onychophora; class Udeonychophora; order Euonychophora; family Peripatidae; genus Epiperipatus; species Epiperipatus broadwayi. The sequence goes on from JAQFVV010000109.1 coordinate 1,069,699, forward strand.
TGGAACCGGAAGAGGGATTAAGGTATGGATGAACTGATCCAAATTGCATTTGAGTTTAACTGATGAGTATTGAGCTGATCTATTAAAAATAGGTGTAATCAAAAGCCATGTACTTCATTGTGTTACCGCCGACATTATACCCGAAAACCCAAGGACCAAGAATAGTCAGATGCAACCCTCTCTTTCTACATTATTGCTCAGACCATTACAGTAGAGAGTGCAATTTATATCCATAATTCCTAGAATAATCAAGCGATCACTAAAAAAATGTTTAAATGAAAAATAAAGATCCTTGAGTATTACTGCATTGAAGGTCTCTGAACACTTCTCCATCCAAGTCTATTCCATCACATTGATAGGCAGGCTTTGTGGAGTATCCGTTAGTACGTCTAATTTAATAAGATTATTCATTGTTGATCTATGAAATCTTGCATTTTGATTTATATTTTTACTGCAATAAAAAATTTACATTATCATTATGCTTTCTTCCATTGTTACATGGCAATAATGTTGAGGCTTTCATTGTTTCTGAATATGAATACAATTTCACTTCGCACATGGAGTTTATGGGAGCTGATCTTATTTCCACTGCAAATGTTTGAGGTCAAATTCTCTTATGAGGAGTATTCAAATCGGCTTGCCTATTAAATTTTTCCTGATCTCCAATAACAACAATTCTATTTCATTCCTTATATTATCCAACGGTTTGATAATGTGGAAAGGTTCAAATAAATTCACTGTAAATATAAAGATCTCCAAATTGGCGCATACACATTACTATGCTGACCTCAACTATTTCTAATGAAATTACAAAATCTTTTTTTTCTTCTCTCTCTTGCTAATTCTTGAATAACATCGCTTTCAATTTTGGTGTGCTTGGAAGAAAATGCAATAAAAAAAATGATAGCAAGCATTATATTAATATTACAGCCTAAAAATAAAATTTACATGCAAAGGAAAACAATATAAATTGTCATTTTTAAGACCCAAAACTTATACATAAAATCCTAAAAAAAAAAGCCATCCAAATAATTGTTACTTTCATTTCATTAATATATGCAACTAAAAAAGTGCTAGTTTTAGTTATATCTAAAAAAAAAAATAGTATTTTTTAATAGGATATTAGCACGTACAAAAATCAATCACATATATAAACAACCTGACTCAAATATAATGTAGCTATATATATATTGTGACCATTTATTTTGCCTAGAAAATAAATAGATATAATCTAGTACCTAAAAAATATTTTTTTACCGTAATTCTAAAAGATTGGATGGTGTTATCTCTATTAATTTGAGTAAACTTAATGCTCTATTTTATGTAATTAAAACTATATAATTGCATTTTTATTTATTTAAGAATATGTCAAAACCAAGGTTGCTATCTTCCCAAAGACTGATTTTGACAAGTTAAGCCTACCTTTCATAAATTTATCTATTGTTAAACTCCTATTGAAAAAATAAATAAATAAAGAGGGGTTTTTTTTCCTGCAATTTTTGTTACTATTCAAAGTTAGATAACTTTAATTTCAAATGTCTTAATTAATAAATAATTTTATTTAAAAAAACAACAACTTAAAATCACTTTTCTCTATATTTATTCAAATTATATGTAAATCATTTCCAGTGCAAATGTTCTAGATTCCTGTCAATTGTAATATTAATTGCCCTAATTGCAATCACATTACTCTCAAAGGAGTATAAAAGGGACATTTTGGAAGCATAATGGTCACTTTTTCATCATCACTATAAATTGGTCATTAATGCTTGCCGAATTGTATAACCAAGTTAATTAAGTTTTAACTGTTTTGGAGGACAAGACAATACTTGCTGCTAAAAGAAAACTTATCTGAGCAATAAACCTCTTCTCAAGTTATGCTGTTTTATTTTAATCTTTCTAAATTTCTACAAATTGTGGAAAAGAAAGGAACTTTTTAGTGGAGACAGGAACTGAAACTTTGACAAGGCAATTCAAGATATTACATGTCATATTATCTTGCAAACTTTTTCAATTCTATTCAGTCTTATTATAATGTTTTATCTAAAATTAGAAATTTATTGCAATATTGTGCCATGAACTATATTGATTTCATTTGATTAATCTATAGCCAAGGTGTCGATAGATTGTTATAAAATGAAATTAAGGATTCATATTTATTATATCTTGCTTATTTTATATCCATATTCAAATATATGCTTTACTTTATAATACTTTATTTTGAAAAATATGTATTAGTTTACAATGAACTTGTTATATTTATATGCCTGCTCTGATACATATTTGCAACCTATTTAATATAACCCATCTATATTATGCATTTATAACTTATCTATCATGATTATAGTCTGCCTATATGAAGCATAGAACCTTTTTGTTTGCAGGCAACTTTAATATATTGTTTTCATTGTGAAATATAAACAATTTGTTCTTTAATTTAAACAATCACTTTAATCTTTGCAAGTTGCAACATGATTTTTTTTTATATATTTCTAAGAAAAATCACCATCCTGCTATAATATTTTATTAAAAGCAAACTCATTATGATGGAAAATCTTCAATCTCCTTACAAAGTAATATATGTGATCATTTGGAATCGTTCTTGAAATGTGCTCTTAAATAAGAAATAGAATAAATGATCGTTAAAAAGATCAAACTTGCAATTAGAGAAAATCATTTTATTCGGAAGAAAAAGATAAGACCGCAATAAGATTTCTTTTTGCTTTTATATTTTACTAATAAAATGTTTGAAGTGTTATGTGCATTTAATACTTGTCAATCTCATTTTATTTTATTCTTTATTTGGATATACCTAACAGATATAACCATGTATTGAAAAGTGATGTATATAAATGATCTTATTCATGTTTATAGTATTTTGTTTGATATTATACATTTTGCCTTGGATTAGTGTTTAATTTCTATTATTGTTATCAAAAATTTAAAATTAACTACTTATTTATCTTTCATGCATACATCTATATTGGTCTTTTGATTATGCTTTTGTTATATATGTCATAAATATGAATAGATGTAGTTTAAGATTTGGCAAGTAATTGTTACCTCAATGCCGTTCTTTTCATTATTGGTATTTGTGCTTATAATCATGTATTTATTGTGATATCTATGCTGATGATTTCTCATTTTACATAGATATTATTTGTTAGACCTTCCCTTATGATAGGAGTAGATACTAATGGGACACTTAAGATATGTGTAGCATCAGCCAGTATTGCTCGGCCTACTTTAGTGTAGGCTTATTTTCTCATCACCATCATCCATAAATGTTTAGGTATTTCAATTTGTATATTATAAAAGGCATTTATATGATTATATTCCCCTACTCATTATATATTTTCAAATAACTGTGTGCTGAATAAAATACTGAGTTTGTATTTCTCTGCTCTACCTGCTTAATTTATCTAAGACATTAATACAATGTACTCCTTTATATTGTATCGTTTGAATTATAAATTATATATTAAGAAATTGTACACTAATTTCAATGTAAATATATCTTATTGTATTATTAGTTACAAGTATATTATTAATACAATCAGACATGTTAATTAACCTTAATATGGATCACTGATTATTAAATTCTAACTGCAAGAGGTTTATCTTCATTTATTTATTTGTACAATCTAAATATATCAGATATGTTATATTATATGTACATTATATCTAACTTATGTATTAATTGATGTAAAGGTTTCTTTAATTTATTTTTATTGTAATATATTTAGTAACAGTAAATAATTTATTTTTGTCAAACTATAAGCTAAAAAGAAAATATATTTAGTTTTTGTAATAAATATTTATTTTATTCTTTAATTATGTTTCGGTATCCATTGCCATTAATCACATCCATATACCAGAAAATCCATTTGAATAATTAAGTGTTCAAAGTGTACATTGTTACAATTCATGCAAACCATTAAGTATGCAATTAAATTTATATAAGATTACTTTAAAGATGCTCTGTACAACAAAATGCCCTTTTATCTATTGCATCACTTTAGCTTTGCTTTTGTTAGATAATTATTTTAATTTTAAGAACACTTGATCTTATTTAGTTAATGGCTATTATCGCTGCTATTTAGTTAAAAGAACCTAAATTATCTTATTGTTTTAGATTATCATTGCAAAATTAATAATCTTTACAAATGAATTATTTAATATTTAAAAACCTGAGATTATTATCACTATTCATTATTATTATTATAAAATATAAAAATGAATTACCAATTAATTATTGGTCTATTCATATCTTGTAAAATAATATATCAATTATTGTGTGATTAGCCTACGAGAGGACTTATTTAGTTATTGTGCACTTAGCTTAAAAGACGACTTAACTTATATGTTTATTTAATGCATTAGAGTTTTTGTACTGATTTATTAAACCTGTGTTTAGACCTACACTTTATGATTTCATGATCGCCCTTTAGAAGGTTGCAATATATAAATGTGTGTAATAAAGCATGCACAAATATATGTGTTGATAAAGAAATAATTAATTGTCAAATATAGATATTATTTTAGCCAATATATAACAATCTTATTTATAGAGATTGCTGCTTTTACAAAGATAGATGATAGATATTCAGCAATTTTAATATTGAGATTGTTTTATAATGACAAAAAAAAAAGCTCTGAAATCATAAAACATGCTTTTCAGCAGATCAATTAATACACCAAGAGTGTGACAATAAATATATAAAAAATATGTACATTATATTTACAAATATATATAACTAATAATTTTTGTATTAAATCTGCAAAACATTAAAAAAACACCAACAATTCTATTTACCACTTATTTTTTAAAACAAATCATACACTTTTTATATAATGTTCTTACATTTTACTGTAAGATCACATCTGTAAATGGAAGTTTTAATATTAATCAAAAGAAATTCATATATTAATAGTAATATGTGTGATTTAGACTTGAAAACAAATACTAGATACTTTTAGTCATTGCTCACAATATTTTTTTTATTTTTCAAAACTTTTTAAAAACACATGAACATAAGCTTATTATAGTATTTGCTAAGCTATTTAATATAATTTGAGCACAATCAATAAATTAATATGTCCATATTAAATAAAATTTGCTTAATATTATAACAATTTTTCTCACTGTCCTTTCAGAAATAAAATAGGGCCTATTGAAAAATTACCTGAATCATTCACATCTTCTTTGGTTGCATCCTCAGTTCGAGCTTGGCAGTACACTGAACCAGCAAAGAAAAAAAATTAATTTAAAAAAAAAAAAGAGAGACAAAGACAGAAAGAAAAAGCGGACAAAAATAAAATTAAAAAAAAAAAAAAAGCTTTCTTAATTTTTTTTTTTTTAAAAAAAGGTGTGTACATGCATAATCAGTGTATAAATTTTACTGAAGCATAAATTATTATTTAGCATATTATTTAGTAAAGACATAAACTAAATTACGAAAAATGTCGATTTTCATTAATTTAAAATGTAGTTTATATAAAGATGCCATTAAAGATGTGTGTCAACATGCACACACCAATACATATATATAATTTCTCTCAAATCACAACATTTTAAAAATACATTTGCATCAAGATGGTTTATATAGGAAAGAGGAGTTTTATGTAAGTATGTGTATTAATAGTAACAATCTATTATTATATCATATGACAAAGAATGGAAAACAAATCCTACATATTTTGTTGAGCCATTTCCCACAATGATCTATTTTTTAATTTATTCTTGAAATCAATAATACCTACACATTTTAAAATTGAAAAGTAGGGCCTATTTCTAATAAAAATTAAAAAAAAAGATTAGGTGAAATTATAAAATAGTAAAAGAAATAGAAATGGATTAGGCATGTTTGTATAAATAAATAACAGAAAAATGAAATGAAAAAGTAATAAAAAAAAAAATAGATGATTTTAAGAGGATAATTTGAAAATCTTATGATTACAGGATAAGAGATATCAAGTGATCTGCCAATATGCTGTTGAATAAGTGACCAAAGATGATGAGCTTAAAATGGAATATATTAGTTAGTCTTTTACTTTGATTTCAATCCTTCTAGTTATTTGTCAAAAATATGTACTGTCCATCATTAAATAATGTATATCAAGCCACCCAGTTTCTTGCTCCATTTCAAATAATCATAAATACTTTGCTTTTTATGATCATCAAATTTTTTTGTTTCTTCTCAATTGTATAATTTTTTTTTTTAGCCTCACAATATTTTCCAGTAGAACTCTAATAATTCCTATCTGCTCAATTCTTTTTATCTTTCTCGATGAGTAATCTATTTTTAATTACTTTTTTCAAAACTTCTATATTGCTAATCTTATATTTTCAAATTGCTTTTTCCATTCTAACCCAAATTCAAATTTCTATTATATTTTAACTTTTTTATATATATCCAATTTTCTGCTTCATAGAAAATTGTTTTCTACATAGAACTAAATTATATTGTAATATAAACAATATTGAAAATCACAAAGCATTTAACAAGTCTCTTTCTTGAACTTTAAAATTACCATCAAATAATATTTTGGTGTGAAGCTAATAAACAAAAAAATGATTAAAAATGAAATACCTGACTAAAAAAAAACAATGGGGAGGAGTAAAAATAGCATAATAATAAATGAAATTTATTTTATTAATAACAATGATAGTTAGACCAATAGTTATATATGCATATCAAAAAATAATTAAATTCTTTACTAATGTAAAAACTAGAAGTAGCAATAAGTCACGAGTTTATAATTCTACCATGAAGTTAAGAACTATATTTTTAAAATATTGAACAATATATTAAATTGTACTTACTTTTAAACTATCTGGTTGCTGTATAAAAAATAAAAAAATCTTGCTGTCCAGATATGCATAATGTGGCAATATCTGGGAGACATTGGTCTAACATCTTGAAAATCTTTTTTTTTTTTTTTGTTAAAAAAAGAGGAAAAGACATTTCTAAATATCGTTTTCAAAATTGGCTTTGGTTTTATTATAAATATCCAATTTTATTAATTCATTGCATATAAAAAATTGGCATCTTTATACAGTGTTGCTAAAATAATTATATCTATATTACAAAATAATGCTAATTTAACAAAAAAAAAAAATTTAAGAAATGAAAATATATATTTATATATTGAAAATATACATATAAACAAAATAAAAAATGTATAAATTCACTGTATATGGCAATCATCAATGACTAAATGATCGTTTCACATTTTGTGCATAATCTTTTAAATCACTTCAGTAATATGATCATAAAGATCAGCTACATCTCTAGTTCTACTAAATCTAGGAATGTTAACATAGGTTAATGTACTGTCCAAGACTAATATCCTCCACAGCCAATTCAAATACTGGAAAAGAAGCTATTAAGATAATCCTGAACATTGTTTGCATAATGGCAAGATGTTCCAATTTGCTTTATTAAAGATTTTGGTGTCAAAAATATTTTTAAAAAATTGCGGTTCAAGGAAATATTTGAATATATCAAGATACACTAAACGAGAATTTGTGGTTTTTGATAAAATGGTCTTTAAACATTTGTCTAATTCAAATCAAATCATACATTCAATGAAACAGTAATCTTCCCAATCCCTTACCGTTTCATCATCAACCTGATAACCTACCTGTCTGGGCTAGTTTCGAACCTATTTTAATGTATTTAAAATTTCATATAAATTAGGCTTTAAAATCTTCTGTTATGGCTGTTTAAACTGCATTATTTATTTACATATGAAAGAACGCTATAATTAGATAGGATTAGTAAAATAACAGTGTACAAATGTCGTGTAATATTTCATAAAAATGTTTATTATATTATTGTTAGAAGTCAAATTATTAATTTTATTATTACTATTGTAAATTCGCATGTGGATAGATAATCTAACACACATTATAATGTATATAGGGGTGGCATGAGTAAAAATGTTAAAAGTTTTCTTATTTTATATACACCCGGGTCTCTTTTTACGCGGACTTATTTAACACGATTTTGAAGTTACGCGATTCATGCTTCACCGGAAGTCGAACTCCGATATTGCACTATTACTTTAAATAATAAATTTCGCGCACTTACGTTATATTGAAAGTAATAGCACATTATTGGAATTCGACTTTCATTTTAGTAATTTCAATATTTTCAGTGCTTTATAATAGTAAGATTTTATGCAATAATGAAATTAAAATCATGATTTCCACATTTTATGTATACACACATTAAATTTTACAAGATTATAATGTAAATTTGATCAAACATTGTGCGTGTTAATTTTACATTTTAAACCACATTCTGTTTTTGCTTTTTAAAAAAGAACATAATCAATTATTAATCATTCAGTGTCCGCAAGTTTATTTTTATTTTCTTATTAATGACACTAATCACAAACGTTCTCTTAAATTCCAACGAGAGCTAAATGATTGTATGTCTGGATATCGAGAGCTTCATAAACAATAAAATCATCATCTCAAAGATTAATTACTAATTACTTTATCACCAGAACATGAGAGTGACGTTGGCGCTAGTTGTATTTCCCATGTGAAGAATCTGATTTTTTTTACAAGTTTGCAAACGAACCTGTTTGTCGGCAAATATCGATAATAATTAAAACATGTATAGAAAAAATGTAAATTACTGTACTGTAAATTATGCATAAAAATATATTATTTTGAATAAAATTAAATATTATAGTTAAAAAAAGTTTGACTTGTATCAATTTTTTTCAAATTTGAAATTTTTTTGTTAGTCATATTTTATTTCCTTTTTTTTTTTTGCGCGAATTTTAACGTAATTTTATGTTGGTGCTTTGCTTTTACGCGACTTTTGAAAAAATCATAGTCCGTATCCCCCCTTTTTCAAGGTAAGTTACGTCTATTTTTGCACGATTTCGTTTGCGCGTGTTTTCTGAGGAACCTATCTATCGCATAAAACGAGACCCAGGTGTAATTAAAAGTAAAGTTTTCTTTAAAATATGTTTAAAAAAAAGTTTTCTTTAAAAAAAAAAAAATGTTAAAAAAAAAGTTCTCTTTAAAAAAAAATGTTAAAAGATTACTTTATGTATAATTAAAAATAAAAGTTTTGGTTCTTAATTAAAACAGATTTTTGTTGTAAACAAGAATATAATTAACGCTTCACCTGCATTAGGTAAAATTAAGTTATTTTGAAATTTTGCTAATTGAAATTGCTTTAGATAAGATTAAAAGTTATTTTAAAATCTTGCAAAATTGAAATTGTTTACAACAAGAAATCATACAATAAAGTCACTGGATCGGTACTATAATAATAGCCTACGGAAAGGTTATAACACCTCAGAAATTTATCAATAGATTTCAAATCAAAATTATAATTTTGTAATATTTAAATTAATCTTAGATTTAATGAGTCCTGAGACGAAGTGAATTCCAAAAGGTATTAAGGATTTATAAAGTGAAAGATATAAATAGGGTAGATTTTAAGCCTCAGACAGACAGACTCCATTTTTGAATAGCATTTTCCACCAGATTCCACACCCATTTGAACTTGAAAATGTCCGGCTAGAAAGGCAATTTGTGCCGTTTTCTCCGTGAGAATGGAGGAGCTTTGTTTCCATCTGATGCCGTAACAACCAGGTCACTGCCTAAGAAGAGCCATAGCCAACCAAATAAAGATGATGATGTTGCAAGCCGCTCTGGGAAAGCTCACCAAAATCTGCACCTACGTTCCAGTTGAATAAAAGATGATGTCGCAGCTGCCCAGAAATGCTCACCAAGTCCGCAGCCCAAGCACCTATGTTCAAGCTACATAAATGACCGGTAAACAATCTCAAAAAACTGCAAAGCTCTATGTAACTCCTATTTAAATTCTTAAACCATAACTCAAGCTAACTAAAAGTAATTAAAATATTTAAATGTATGTAATTAAAGATCAAATGTGTTCCTAACGTTAAATAATAATGAATCAAATTTTTATTTAAATTAATATTTCTAAAATCTATAAATGACCTACCTGCTCATTTTTGTAATTTCTTTTCTATCAAGAAATATCTTTCATAATGAACCTAATTTAAATTATATAACTGTGATATGTCTATATTTCTTTTTTGATTATTTAATTTAAATATTTATTGAATTATATGTCAATGCTTCGAAACAGAGAGCACTTAATTTTAATACAGTTTAATTAAAGGAGATATTTTTAATATCTTCGCTTAAATTATTTTCTAGCATTATCTTTCTGCACACTGTTTCAAAATCCTATTCTATCAATAATGATTCGCTCTGCGATCATTATTATTAATTATTGATTGATTTAATTTCATAATATGGCTGCTTTAATCAAAAGTTCCCAAACTTAAATTTATTTTGTGTTAAAAATTAAACTAGCCTTGAGGACATTTATAAGTAGATTTGCTAGTTAACTTATTTCTTAAATCCATTTAAATACTTTCCATTCTTAAGATATTAATAAAGTAATAAATAGCATCAATGTAGATTTGCTAGTTAACTTATTTCTTAAATCCATTTAAATATACTTTCCATTCTTAAGATATTAATAAAGTAATAAATAGCATCAATAGATTGAACAGGAGACAGTAAAGATATTACAATTATTCCCGCTAGTAGCATATTTTGTAGGCTATGTAAGAGTTGGTTTCTATCGATGAAACTAATAAAGCTATTGTTCTTGTACTTATAATGTTAAAATTTGTAATACCCCTTTGCTTGGTGGATGAAATTCATCTCTTTAATTAAATATTTCCACGTTTTGCTGCCTATTTTATTTGTATTAAGATAGAGCCACGGTTAAGCCAGCACATCTTCCTTTTTATAAGGTAGTGCATTAGCGAATCCTGAGTTTAAGGCCAGGCTAGCATGTAAGTCATCCTGCCATTCTGAACTAAATGTTCCTCCCTTTTAGCAACACGACGATTGGTACCGGCATTTGGCGCAAGAACCCTTGATTCATCAATCCATCTGCAGAGTGACTTTTTATTATTATTATTTGCCTGTGCTATAGCACATTGGTAAATCTAGAGCAGCCAATTCTCCCTCTTTATAACACATTCAGCATTAGTCTGTAATACTCTTGAAAGCCATGTTCAATCTACGTTATTTGAGCTAATTTATACGCTCACTGTTAAGAGATAAATACGTTCGTAACCATAAAGACATTACTGATTATTACTCAAGGCTTGGTAAAATTATTATATGTAACAGCCGCAAGTCTAAAATAGTAATTGGCATATCTCTCTAGACATAACGTAGTGATTATTTATGCATATTTTATTGTCATTAATCCATCGGATGAGAGTCAGTTAAAACTTATCTCATGTAAAGCTTTTATTATTACTTGTACAAGTATCTCCATGAATGATCTGTAATAGGAGAATACTGTAACTCTTACCTGCATGCATTCACTACACTGAAGTCATGTATGTATTATTTCTTTATTTTATTACTTATAAATAAATGTATAATTAATTTAATATATTTCATTCTCAGTCTTGTTATTAATCCAATTCAGTCCAATTCTAATTATTTATCGAATATGTATGAGAAGAACTATGCATTAATGATTCATATTTCAATGACTTATATATTTAGTCAATTTAAGAGCCTTTTAATTATCTGAGTCTCATTGTTTCTCTCTGACCTATGTCAGCCATGAATAAAATTGTATATGAATGTACTTTCAAGGGTATTATCCGTAAGGTATTGATTCTTGGAACACAGGTGAATGAATCGAAGTGTGGTCAGTCTTGAGATCTTACCATCTCGTACTAGTCAGCTTCAATCTCTTTGTCTGGATTCTAGGTTCTGATACACGAATGTACAGTTTTGACGGTTACATCAATAATTCACAAATGATGGATGCGACAGTTATGTCAATTAGCCTTTCCATAAGCATGGAATGTTATCTCATGAGTGAACAAAATTTTTATTAGATTCTTAGAATAAATTTAATTAACAAGCTTGGTGTGTGTTGCTGTTTTTCATAAATAGTTTTTTAATAAATTGTAGACTTGAATCCAATATAGTTTCTGTTTAAAACATACAGTTAATTTCTGTAAATTACATTGATGGAATCGTTAATTTGTAAAATATCCTCCAAATTGATAATTATGAAGCTTCTTCAAATGCTTCATAATTCACAAATAATCTTTTGATAGCTGTATTTTATGATACTTTCAAACTTATCCATAATTTTATTGCACTTTCACATTTTTTATCCTATATGTTGTTATATAAATTTGTTATAGCATATTCATTACCTACAAGGTGGTTTTAAAATGAAAATAAATTTTAAAAAAATGACTTAGATGGATGTTTGATTCAACAAAACAAAAAAACACCTAATTTGAATTTTGATAAATTCATGAATTATGTCATTGTGATAATTTTTAAGTATTTTGGATTTCAGCAAAATAGTCATTATGTGCCAATAAAAGTATGGCAATTCATTAAATGAACTATATTTTTCTTATTATTTCTCTTAAATCTTGCATTGTTCTCATCTAAAGATAATATCAGACAATGATCTGAATTTGTACTTAATATCATTGTCCCTAAAAATTCATGCTTTATTTGATATATTCTTTCTTAACAATGTTATCTTGTTTACCTTAGCACTAAGCTCACCAAGTTTATTCAAACTTCTTTCACTGTGCCATTTGATAAGAAATTATTTAACTACAGTAAAAATTTATTCTCTCAATTGAATTTTCAGGTCTTGAAGAATATTAATAAATACCTTCCTTCTTTCTAAGTAGGTTAATTCTCCCTCACACAAACACCCATATTGATAATCATTATTTCTTGAAAAATGGATTTATCTTTTTATAAATAGTTTTCAATTAAAAAAAAAAAACAATATGTAAAATTACTATTAGAATTATATCATAAGAAAATATATCTAATTAAAATATTATATAGAATTTGCATTTTAAAAAAAAAAGTAAGATTAATAATTATTAGGATAGTTATAAAATCTTTTTAAAAAAATGAAGATGTCCATGTATGTATATATGTGTGATATATAAAATACTTTAGTTTTAAATGGACAACAATTATATTTTTCTTTAAAAAGTTTGCTTTATCTCCCTCCCCCCCTCATATACAGTCTTATAAAAGCATCTTAATTTAAAGTGTAATTTTTTATTTAATAGAAAAAAAATCCCTTAATTTTTAGCTAATTTATATCAATTTGGAAAAGTGGGAAAATGACATGAGTAAAAATCGTTATAAATGCTTCTTTTAAAAAAAATTGTTATTCAAACATTTTAAAAATGCTTCAACTTAGGATATCTGTCCTGTCCTAAATGATTAATAGAAGTTAAGTGTATTTCCACATAGTAAATATTGATTAAAATTAATTATAGTTACATTTATGAAGTAAATTTAAACCATATTCTGATATTTTTAAATTTTAATCTTAAATTTTTTTATAAAGAATTAATTAGGGAAATGCAAAAACTAAAAAAGTTGGACAGGGATGGATGGACAACAACCTTCAAGTACACCTCCCTCAGATATTGTTTATACATAAGAAACCAATCTATTCACTGAGAATTAAGCTTCCTCTTAATTAAGAAGGATATATAGTCAATTAGACAGCAAAATATAAAAATATGAAACAAAGACAAATTAAATTTTAAGTTTAACCAGGATTAACAATTAAATTATTAAAGTGCCAATGATCTAACAGGTAATATGTGTATTCCTGCTACACTATTTAAAACAATAAATTCTAGAATATGCTATTTAGAACTGCATGCAAACTTTATTAAGACCTGGCATGTTGGAATCTACATTTTAAATAATTAAGCCTGTTTAAACTGGGGGGAAATGTTTTTATCTAAATAATACTCATTTAGAAAACTACCCTAAAACATGAGTTAGTTACTGAATTACTACTGTAATTCAGCTGTTATAAAATATTTAATTTTTAACAGATTTACAATTAATCTTTATCGTTATACATTTATTTTATTTTAATTATACTGTAATACTTCTTAAAAATTAGCTGTATTTTATCAAGTAGTGTATCAGGCAAGGCATATCTTGTGATGCAAAAAATAAGACCAATAAAAAATTATAAGAATATAGTTAATCACTGTATTATTTCTTTATGATGTTGAAGATAATAAAAAAAATGAATGCAAAATATTATCAATACAAAAAACCACTACTTATAAACATTATGAAAACTGTCAGAAAAAATTAAGTCTCAATTAAAATAGTTTTAGATATTAAAGTTGAACTAAGAGATAAAAAAAAGATTGTTATAAGAATAAAAAGGTTTGAAAGAGAGGGGGGGGAGCAAATAATCTATAAAAATTCATATATATATACTACAGTACTATATTAAAAAAATCTTTTTTTTTTAAAGAGTATTACAATATTGCATCTTCAAATATTAAATATTACTGTATTTCTAAATTATTCTATTTCTAAAATATTTTATTTACTTATGTCTTTAATTTTAAAAAATTTATAATGCAAGAGCAATTCTATTCACCCTATTCTAGAAATGTCCATCGAAAGTCCAAATCATCAATGGATATCAAATGACATAGCACTTAAATATCCATATCCCTTAATTGAGAACTTGGATCCCAAATCTAAAATTAATGTGCTTAAATATCTAATAGTCATCTTTTATACCATTATATCATTCAAGACAATAACATGAAATTTACAAAAATTCTCAAGTTTGGACTTATGTCAAACCCAGTTAATTTTGGCTTGAGTAGTATAAAGAAATAAAAGGTGGCTGCTAGATGCACAGCTTAGACCAAGCCTCACTCATGAAGGCAAAAGGCAAAAATCTGTCTGGGGATGTTACCATTGTAGTATTATATAATCTTTTATCCAATGATTTCTCGAGCTTACAATAGATGTCTCCAAAGAAAAATACAAAGTGCTTTTGGAAGCAAATATGTAAGATGAGGAAGTTAATATGACTATGTTAGTATTAAATTTTTATAATAAAATAACAAAAGACAATGAAATTATAACAAAGCTATGGATGCCAAACTTATAAGTACTTCTTTATTAATGATGAATGATCAAAATACAACCGTTAGATTGAAAATAAAACATGCACATAATTAAAAATACTTTTTTTTAATCATTGAACTCAAGTTTTTTCATCAAATAAAACAATTGTCAATTTTTCAGCATATCTGTTACATTATCTTATCAATGAAATTTCGTGTTACTTTGATCAATTATTCTCTACTGCATTTAATTGCTTTGATAATATGTTTGTAAACAAAAGAACATGGTTAATGAATATTTATCATGAAGTTTATTGGTTTGAAAGATAAAAAAAAAAAGATAATCTACAATTAAAATAAAATTCAAATAAAACTATTCAGGCTAAAAAGATATACAAAAAATAATATCATAAAGTAATTGAAATATTCTTAAATTTTAGTAAAATAATAATCTTGTTTTGAAAAGTGCAATACTTCCATATCGAGGCTAGCCCTTTTTTTTTTGACCCACATTTTCAAATTGTTTCACATATTTCAAAATAATGTAAGCACACAGATGAATATAAATCATAGAAGAATATGTCAGCATGTGTTGATAAAATGATAAAAGTATAGATAATACTTGATATTTCAAGCAAATTGAAAATATGATAAATCAAAATGTTTTAAAAATAATCCAAGAGGAATAAACTGATAAATGAGTATGAGGAATGTTTCCAATAAAAATAACATACTGAAATAGATATAATAAGACTTATTAAGATATTCTAATAAACAGTATGTCGAAATATTTCTATGCATTATCCAGAATACTTTTAAATATTTCTGGATAAGCATAAAAGTCCATTATTGTTTTTTCAGAAAATTGGTTCTTAATATTAAATTTGATTGCAAATTTATCAGTTCTAATTGGACCAAAGATAGATGTATCATTGATATTACAGGTAAATGGTGGGCTTACTAAAAATAAATCTTTAGAAATTTTGTGAAAATCTTCAAATCTAGTAAATTCATTAAATAAGTCACTTATTGCTGCCTCATATTTCTTAAAATTAGCATATTTTAAATTATTTTCTTTTTGCAAGATTGAAAAATGAGTTAACTGTTCCTTTTGAAATTGATGTGAAAGTAATCAGTTTTGTCACAAATGACGTAACATTTACATACATATCATAAATAATGCTTTCCCTAGTAATGATAAATTCAATTCATTTTGATACATTAACGTATCAACAGATGAAAAAGTCGTTCGGCCATTGTTCATCTTTTAATTCACAAAATTCATTAAACTTGTGTTTAACATTTAAGAAGTTAACAATTTCATCCAACAAATCATGAAATCGTTTTAACACTTTGTAAGACTAACCCATCTTATGTTCATATGGTATAAAATATGTTATGAATTGCCAGCAATTTAAAGTTCCTCCATGACTAAAATTGATTACTTTAGTTACAACATAATATTCTTTAGTTTTAGAAATCTGCAAAGGATTTCTTGATGAATTATACAATGTAAGAACATTATTTCTTTTTCCAAAATACATTTTATTTGATCACTTATTCTTTATAATAATCTAGTGCTTTTTCCTATCAAACTGGGATACCCACTGGTTGTGATGTTGACAATTTTGTTCTACTTTATATTGTGCTTTTGCAAAGTTTCTTAAAGGGTTATAAAAAATTTTTGCCAATAGTTGTGTCTTTCATAGGACATATAAAAAATAATTCATAATTTCACATCTATTATTTATATCTCAAATAAAGATTAAAAGTTGACTCATATTAGTAATGTCAAATCTTCCAAATTTAATTTTAATTGATCACATAAATTGCTTAAAATATTATCAATGCATCTCACCAAAATTCTTTGGGAGACTAATTTTTTCAAATGTCACTTTTTTTATCAGGGCATAATAATTCAACAATATCTAATAAGCATTACTTTATACACCCCCCCCCCCCAATCAGAAAATGATTTGCATTGTTTTGCAATCTTATATGCAACAATGTAACTAATTTTTTTTTCCAAAGTTCTATCAGTATTTGGCAGATTTTTCAAAATATTTTGTTGTTTACACAAACCACTTTTTAATTTTTCTGCTTTAATTTTCATTTGTTCCTGTGAAAATAATTTAAATTTGTAAAAATATTTTGTTGAAAAATGTCTTTTTAAATTATATTCTTTAAAAACAGAAATAGTTTCATTACAAACCAAACAAACAGCTTTATTGTCTACATTTGCAATTAAATATTTGAATATCCAATTATTATCAAAAATTCAACATTTGGCATTAATTTTTCTTTTCTTTAATTGGCTCATTTTATGGATTATAAATTATATTAAAATTTCTAATAATTAGAAAAGGCATAAATTTACTTATAAATACCATGCAACAATATTTTTTTTTTCAAATAAAAGTCAATGAAACCCAAAGAAACTTTGTTCAATGAATGCTAAAATAATACTTAGGAAATAATATTTGTCTGACGGTTTGTAATGATGGTATATTATAAAATGTGATATGTTGGACTATTTCCATCATTTATGAATGAATGTTGAATGTATAAAAACTTTTAAACTTTATTTAAACTTTCCAAATACAAACAACTTATTAGTAATAACACACAAATAGACAATACAGGTTAGTAATTACACTGTAATTACTAACCTGTATTGTCTATTTGTGTGTTATTACTAACAAGTTGTTTGTATTGAGGATTATTAACCTGTATTGTCTATTTGTGTGTTATTACTAACAAGTTGTTTGTATTCGGAAAGTTTAAATAAAGTTTAAAATTTTCTATACATTCAACATTCACTCATAAATGATGGAAATAGTCCAACATATCATATCTTAGGATATAATACTTTTTGATGCATGTGTGGCATCATCTGGTTAACTGCACACCACACTGTTGCATCCTAATAAGTTGCAGCCTATGATTCAACAAGTAAGCATGTGCATTTGCTGCTTGCAATGCATAATATTGGATAGGATAAAATCAATGTAGTTTTATATCTGCCATTCCTGTATTTTGCACATACAAGTGCATCATTGTGACCCCATCAGAACATTAATTTTGCAGTCTAAATTGTCAATAAACCTTTTGCGCAGACATTAATGCAGTCATTGTCTCTTTCATTATTGCCATTAAGTATATAAAGTCAGCAGTTTTCTAGTCTCATAATAATTTGTTAGGTATAAATTTTGTCTACTTATGCATTTAGGCAGCAGACTGGATTTGACTTAGTCGCAGGCTGGCGGTTGACCATCCTTGTTATAAAAACCATGCCTAGGGTCAACCAATATTTTTTATAGCTTGGTTTCAATACAAATTTGTCTATCCATTAAATCTGTAAACCAGACATTTAACAACAAAAAAAAATTACATACAATCAATGAGCATGCATCTTATTTATTTAAAAATCAAGATTTGTGCTTATATTTAATGCAGAATTGAAGTTTCATATAAAGATATAGTACTTTTAACAAAGATCTACATGCATTTAAGATTTTCCCAAGAAATGATTGTGAATCTAAATGAGTATGTATGTATAAAGAAAAAGAACGATTGAAAATGATAAAAACAACAATGCATAGTAAATACTAAAATAAAAGGAAAGGAATTTTTTTTTTTAATGTGCAAAGTAAAAAGAATGTTGTTGTTGTTTTTTTTGAAGGAAGTGCATTTTATAATATTATAAAGTTATCAGCCAGAAGGATTGTAAAGTAATTAAGTAATAGAGTACTATGACCAAGCAATAACTTAAAATATTAAATTAAATACCAATGGACAAAACAATAATAAATGTGATATAAATTACAAATAAAATATTTATTTACTTAAAACACACATATAAAAAATAACTATGAATTAAAATATATAATTAGACACAAACAAACAAAAAAGGCAAAACATTGAAAATAAATTAAACAAATTTTTATTAATAATTTGATTTTAGATCTTTTTTTTTTTTAAACATTATTTTAATTTAAAAAAATATGCAAAGAAAACTTTTTTAAAAAAGAATTACATAGTAGGTTGATGATTTGTAAATATTTCTTAGTTTACTTTATAAAATACATTATTTTGCATAATAAAATGTCAAACTATTAGTATAAAGTGCTGAAAATTTTGAAATTATTAAAGCAGAAGTCAACCTCCGGTAATACGCTATTTCTTAAATATTATAAATCTCCACACACTCGCCCGCCAGTAAGAATTTAAAAAATTTAAGTGAATCACTTAAGTTTAGAGCATGACTATGCTTAAATCAGGGCTTGAGTCTATTGTGTGCCTGATGTTATAATCAAATATTGAATTGTACAAATTTAGTTAACCTATCGCAGAAGACAGACAGTGTCTCATTTTTAACCACTTTCAATTAAGCTTATATGACTTATAAATGTAAATCTATTATTATAAAGCACTGAAAATTTTGAAATTATTAAAGAGGAAGTCAACCTCCAATAATGCACTATTTCTTAAATATTATAAATCACCGTGCACTCCCCCACCAGTAAGAGTATAAAAAACAAGTGAATCACTTAAGTTTAGAGCAAATTTGTATATACACCAACTCTCACTGACCATGCTTAAATCGGGGCTTGAGTCTATTGTGTGCCTGATGTTTAGTTAACCAATGCGCGGAGATTTATAATATTTAAGAAATAGTGCATTATCGAAGGTTGATTTCTGTTTTAATAATTTCCAAAACTTTCAGCACTTTATAATAATAGATTTACATTTATAAGTCGTATAAGTCTAATCATAGATGGTTAAAAATTATACAATTCAATATTGATTATAATATCAGGCACACAATAGACTAAGCCCTGATTTAAACATGGTCAGTGAGAATTTATGTATATACAAATATGCTCTAAACTTAAATCATTTAAGTTTTTTAAACTCTTACTGGCGGGCGAGAGCATGGAAATTTATAATATTTAAGAAATAGCGCATTATCGGAGGTTGATGACTTCCACTTTAATAATAAAATGTCATAATTTAATTCTACAAAGTAAAATATTTTCATAGTTTCTAAACTTGCATTTTATGTTATTTATAATAATGATACTTAATACTATAGTGAATTCCAAAATAGAAAAATCTATCTTGCAATTAAAATATTTATATATACAAATCAATGTGTATATGCATAGATAAAAGATATCTTTTAAATAGTCCACTGCAAGATGAAGATCTCTCAACCTCTCCACTCCCTCTCCAAAAAGGATAATTGAAAGAAAAGACTTTACCAGACTTGCCAAATGCTAGATGAATGATACCATTTTTGTTGTACTCTTAATTAAATATGGGTAATAGATGGTAAATGTGGAATCTTTTTAGACTTGTGATCCCCATACTCAGACTGAAATTTTATATCCTATTATCAGCATATAAAGACAATAATAGTAAAAGTTGTTTATCACAAACAAATATATATCTTTATATTATATTTCAGTATATACGATTTGATATAAGATCTTTGAAAAAACTGCATATTAACAAAAAATGTATAATACTTGGTTCTTAGTAGATCTGGTAATTTGTAGCAATTACAACTTTTTTAGCCTGTTTTAAAAAATGTGTACATTCAAGAACATAGTATTATCAACGTTAGGAGAATACTAGAATGAAGAACGAAACTCAGAGTGAACAAGAGAAATGAGAGCAATATAAGCCTAGTGCCATTATGATGAGTTGCTTATACAAAGCAGACTGGAATATAAAGAAGGAAGTATTTAAACATAAATTTGATCAGAAATACAATAATGAATTGAGCAGTTTTCATGTTATTTTTTAATAGTATTTAGGTTTTAGTTTTTTCAATTAAAACTTTATTATCCAACATGAAACTTCCCAAAATTTTCATGATCTCCAAGAATTTTTCTGTGCGACTCCTTGAGGGGTCACAACTCACAGGTTCTGCACTGGTGGTTTATGTATATACAAAGATAAAGAAAAAATAAATGTGATTGTTCATGAAGTTCTTGAGTGATTTTATTAAAAATCTGGCATTATCAAAATTTGTCTTTATGTCATCAAATATTCAAGTCATTTCTCTCTATAAAAATGAACCAATGTTTCATTACATCTAAAATATATATATATTTCATTACATCTAATGCTGTTATTTAATTTTTGATACAAAATTAAATACATAAATTGTTCACAATTATCTTGATTTTTTTTTTTTGGCAAGAAATAAAAGATGATAGAAAGGAGAATAATTGCAGGGCTGTAAGAAAATGGGTTCCATTTTATGGCTTTTTATTGTTTTTATTTTATTTTTTAATTTTTGTTAAAACTTTATATTACTATATAATGAATGGCATCCTCTCAAAATCAAATAAGTAAAAATTAAAAAAAAATTAGACATGCAGGATGCTATGAAACAAATGGAAGATTTGTAGAAAGAAAAAGTTTCTGGTGTAGTACTCAAAAAAGTATATGTAATAAGTGTTTAAATGATGGGTACTCAGTAATTCAAAATGAAGAATAATCAGAAAGATATCTTTGTTATAATGAGAAACATAATATTATTTGATATACAATTAGATTCCTCTTCTTTTATAATTGCTATATTTCACCAGAGATGATCAGAAGACTATTCTGCCTTATTCTTTGATGCTTCTTATTTCGAATCATAGCTTTCCCATCACAAAGGTAATTACTTAACATACTGCTTTGAGACTTTACTAATTCTCTTTATCCTACAGTAACTTGTCAAATTTAATCTACAACCTTTCTAGTTACAAACTGATAAAAGTGTTAGATGTCTTCAATATATTATCATCATTAGGAACTAATTTGTAAACAAGTAAAACTATTCTAATTCTTGAGAGGGGCAAACAAGACAAAAAAAAGATTGGAGTCGGATTGCACAAGTAGACAATCCCAATATCATAGCTTTTACAAAAAGATGATCAATATCATAAGAGTCATGACAACTGTATCATAAGTGACTGAGTACATTAAGATAAAAAAAAAAATGAAAAGAGAATGGAAAACAGAACAATGATCGATAATTAATTAGGTCATAAATGTTAGTAATAATTATTAGTGAATAATAAGTTGAAAACTCATTTTTCATTCAAATTACAATTTGAATAATATAGAGATCCTTTCTAGAATATACAAGCGTGCATGTATCTTTATATAAATAATAAAAGATAATCTCAATATAACAATGACTGTGCTATACTAGTTTGGTCTATATATGTAGGCAAAATAACCCATCAAATAGCTGATTGCAAAACAAAGATTATAACATCTTTCCAAAAAGGCGTATTAAGATATCATTCAAAAGCCAGTTAAAATTATACTAAGTGAATTAGATACTGTTAAAGCCTACACATTATTCCATCAGTTAGAAACATATAATACATACCAATGGCCAAAAAAAAAAAAAAGAACTGATAAGAAATAATATGTATGGATTTAAAAAATATTAAAAATTAAATTATTTATTTAGCCAAGAGATACAAAATTCTACGTATTTTTAATTAATACTTGATTAGTATTATGTTAATAAAAGTAAACATTTTAAGTGATATAAATCTGTATTTTTATTCATGCTTATGAAATTCGAAAATAATTTATTTAGCCAAAAATATATACAGTATAATAAATATATTTAAAAAATGATCTATGAAGCTATTTGTATCTTAATTGTTTTTTGTAATTTCATGATCATGCATAAAAAATAAAA
Source organism: Epiperipatus broadwayi (assembly GCA_028023455.1). Taxonomy (NCBI): domain Eukaryota; kingdom Metazoa; phylum Onychophora; class Udeonychophora; order Euonychophora; family Peripatidae; genus Epiperipatus; species Epiperipatus broadwayi. The sequence goes on from JAQFVV010000109.1 coordinate 1,092,413, forward strand.
ATTTATATTACACTATTTATTTATATAATAATAATAAAATTTACATACATTTGTTCATCTGTGTAAAGTGATTTTTTCTTATTTATAATTTAAAGCTGAGTGTACTTTCGGTGAAATTCACCATAATCATAGATCTCTTAAATTAATTAATGTTGATGCTTTATTTGCATTGTAATGTAATTATGCATGCATTATTATTTAAATTAGTCCATTTAAATATTCCATTTGTTAGATAAATGGACAGTGGTTTCTTTTTTTACTATATTCCTATAGTTGACAATAAAGCACGCTTACTTGACTTTTTTTTTCTGTCATAGCACTCTATACACACTTGAATGACTGACTCTAGATAAAAACTATGACCAAATTATTTTTTGTGGTCCCAAAAAACAGATTTGTGCACAGCCCAAATACTTATATAGATGTACTAAAAACAACCTGGAATTTAAGTCTGTTTTTGGGGGGTCACAAAAAACAATTTGGCCATAGTTTTTATTCGCAGACAGTTAATCTAGTGTATATGGAGGCGATGACAGAAAAAGAAAGGCCAAGGATGCATGGTTTATTGTCAACCATAGAAATATAATAAACAAGAAACATTGTTCAATTATCTAAAGAAATATTTAAATGAACTAATTTAAATAAAAATGCATACATAATTACATTACAATACAGAAAAAGCAATAACAATAATTAATTTAAGAGAGCTATGATTACAGTGAACTTTTGGATTATAAAAAAGAAATCAATTCATTATTAAGACAAACAAACATATGCAAATTTGAATTACAGATACAAACAAAGGAAAAAAAATCAATATAACAAAAATAAACTATATAATATATTGAAATTGTTTGATATAAAACTATTTTTTGGTTAAATAATTTATTTTCAGTCCTTTCATTTCATTTTATTAAGATTTTTTTTTTTTAGCCATTGGTACATATTGTAGCTCCATCTGACGGGTAATATGTACTCTAAAGCAGTACCATGAATTATAACTTTAATAAATAAAAATTTCAATATTTTTTTATTGACTCATACTGTATTATGTTTCAAATAAAGTTGTTATTTTATAAAGCTCCAATTTGTTTTTATAATAATAAATATATGTTTTTTTTGTTTTTTTGTAATATAAAAACAATAAACTTTTTTTTGTTTTCTAGCGATTAATCTTTTCTATATGAAATTACCATTTTATAGCATAAATAAAAACAGATTACACTTTATAGAGGAATAGTAATCCAGCTCCAAGTAATGACTACCTACTTATTGATTAATGATATTCTACATCCAATTTCAAGGCTTGAATTTGTTTTCAATAATTCACTGGAAAACAATCTGTTTTAAGTAAAAAAAAGTTTTTTCCAATTTTCTATTTTAATATAGTATTGCTCTGTATCCAAGTTCAACCTGTCACTTTTGATACTCAAACATTACATGATCTCCTGAACAACTAATCATTTGATTACTTTTTTATAATGCAATATATATTTGGTGAATTGAATGTCAATCCACATTCATGAAAATATCATAAGTACTAAAGAATGTAATTTCCATTTTTACAAAAAATGATGTTTAAAGAGCTACTATATTTTTATCTGCATATATGAATTTTTTATTTGTTGTTTATGAAACATAACAAAAATATTTAAAATAGTAAATTGAAAACACAAAAGCCCTTTAGCAATCCATTTTGTAACATTTTGAATTTATGTTTGGCATTATAGGCTGTACCTTGGAATTCTCTGTTAAAAGAGCATTTGGTCAAATAAAAATTTTATATTGTATTTAATTAATATTTTTCTTATTAAGAGTGATTAATCATTTTTCCCCCCTCTAAAAAAAAAAATCAAAAACATAAACCATATTAGAGCTATAAATACTGCTTTGAACCAAAACTTATTTAAAAATAACTATAAATTATTTAATTATCATTTCTAATTAAGAGTTATAATTATTTATTAAGCATACATAAAGTATATATAAATACTTTTAAGACCCGCTATAATCTGTATCAAAAGTGCCTTGAAATTTATAATAGTTAAGCAATATTTTTATTTTGCCAATCAAACCACGACACAAGATAGCAACTTTTATAAATATAAGAGTGGCCATCTTATCTTTAACTTTTTACTTAATTTTATAAAAGTCACTATCTTGTGTCATGGTTTGAGAGGTCCCTCTATCGGCAAAATAAAAAATATTTCTTACCTATTATAAATTTCAAGATGCATTTGATACAAGTTATAACCTGTCTTAAAAGTATTTACATATACTTCATGTTCACTTAATAAATAATTATAACTCTACAATAATTTATATATTTCCAGTATAAAGAACGTAATATTAACTCATTGGAAATCACAAGATTTCATGAATGTTAATTTGTATAGGAAATAGTAGACTTAAACAGTGGAGAGAACAACAGCTTCACATTCCCAAATCAAGATGCTTCAAATTGGCCTATATAAGTGGAAAATCAGGCTAAAGATAAGACGCCGCTCTTATCTTTATAAAAGTCGCTATCTTGTGTCATGGTTTGAGAAGCCCCTCTATCGGCAAAATAAAAATATTGCTTAACTATTATAAATTTCAAGGCGCATTTGATACAGGTTATAGCCTGTCTTAAAAGTATTTACATTTCTAATTAAGTAAGTCTCTAAATTTACTAAACATGTCTGATTTTAATTAAAAGATGGTTCTGAATTTTTATAAAATACCGAAAACCTTTTCTTTACAAAGATTAAAGAAGAAAAAAAAAACTATATAAAAACGTAAGTTTTAATATTCCTAAATAAGATAACACAAATGAAATTGTTTCCAATAAAAAAGACATATGTGTATATATATATAACATATCAATTAAGAAAGAAATTGCCAACAAATAAATTCAATTAAAAAAATTGTTATTTTTGTGAGAATTAACAAACTCTCACACATACTTTGCATATATACTATTTATATACAATTACATCAGATTTTAAATATATATATACTTTACATATATGTGATTATAAAGTTAGATGCTAATCTTAAGCTGCTAACATATGATGACTAATGGGATAACATACATAATTCTGAATAACTAGTACCTACTATCATCATCTATCTTTATAACAAAAATTTTTATTATGCTGATCAAAATAAAAAGACAAAACATAATAGGAAATCTGCTCAGAGCATGTTCCAAGCAAAATGTGTACTCAAATGGCTTATTACAACTACAAAAGTAAATAATGAATGTCATTAGAGAAATAACTATTAATAAAAATGTCTTGAGATTTTAAATATATATACTAAAATATTGACTTATTAATGGTTAGGTACTGTTTAAACACAATCTTTTCTATCCTTTGCTCTTCCACTTTCTCTCCTTTTTTTTTTTTTGCTTTCTGTCTTCTATCATTTATATATAGAAATCAGTTGACACTGAATCATCTCCATTCAAAAAATACTTAGCATTTAATAAGTTATGATTTCAATATAGGAGACTCAAAAGATCTTACATATGATTTTGCATTTAACAGTCTCCAAAAACAAAATTAGGGTCAAGAGTTGCACTAAAATAATATATTTGGGAATCCTATTTGGGAAATTCATTATCTGCCACATATATGGAAAAATCTAGAAAAGATGGTGATTGTCTCAGAAATCTGTTTAAGTTACAATGGCTAGTTGAATGCCAATTAATGTAGCAGAAATAGCTGTAATATCAGCAATGGTAATAGTGATAGAAGAGCACTAAGGAATTGTCATGATTTAAGCTGCAAATATTCCAGACATTTTATAACAAAAAATTTTATTTTAAAAATGAATTTTTGAATGTTTATGCTAACTGAAACCTGTTTAACCTTGTCGTTAAAAACAATTTTTTTTTTTGACTGTATGTAGATGATGCTAAGTTTTTTGGCCAAAGATGAGAAAATATGACAAAGCATCAAATATATCTACATTGGCTATTACTAATTGCACTAAACCTTCCTAGCACTATATATGAACAATAATTATAGCATAGCAGTATTTGCTTTAACAACATACATAAATAAGACAGACCAAAAATTTTCAATACATTAAAACTTTCTGAAAATTATTAAATTCAAACTATCATCAGTTTTGCACTTCTAAACCATTTTTCTAAAGATAGATCCTATATATCAACTCATATTATCATAAAGAAGATAATTTTATTCTTCCAAAAACAGAATATAATAAATTCATTTATGTTGATAATAATGCTTTGACTTCTCAAAACAGATCCTTTCTTAAAATAGATAAACGTCTTTCAATAAGGATGTGAAAAGATTGGAAATCTTTTTCAACGACTGGGATCTTATTCTTAATCTAATAAAAGATAGTATGCTCAATTTTTCATCTTGAATATTACCTTTTGCTATAATATACTTAAATACAATTCTATCATGCTATTTGTGGATATTCTCATTTATCTAAGGTTAGATCAAAATTAATTTCTAGAAATAACTTCCTTGGAAAGCTAGCTGGCACTATCAGGGGTTCCAAGTGTTTTATGGACATCTTTAGCACTAACATAAATTCTACTGGAGAATACTGTGCCCCTGTTTGGAGGGAAAGCTCCTACACTAAATCTGCATATTCAATTAAATCTTCCCATAAGAAATATTGCTCAATTGCATTCCTTTGCAGTGGTTATCTATTCCTTCATATATTCCTCTGCCAGATATAAAAAAAAGTACCTCATAGAAAATATATAAAAAGATATTAAAACAAATCTGACTAGCAATAACTGAAGATATAGCTTCACTATCTAAGACTCATTTCAAATCAAGATCCCCTTTTTGGATGTTCAACCAAGAATTTACAAAGAATCATGGTGTAAAAAATGAAATTTTTATGAGGTTCCAAATAAATTTCTTTTTCCAGATCCAACAATAAAATCACCTCAATTTGAATGTCCTAGATGCAATTGGAATCTTAGCAATAGATATATAATAATCCAGGATCACTGCATTCATCTACTTAATAAATGAAATTTAATAATCACTGATTTATGTAAATGTGGAAAAACACAAAACATAAGCCACAAAATAAATAATTGTTGAATGTATGGTTACAATATGGAAGAACTTAAATAAAGCCAGAGTCCTTTATATTTATTAATAATTAATATCAAAAAAAAAAATCATTATGATAAATAAAAAAGCTAGTAGAGGAATTGGCAATCCTCACTGTTTATAACTTACAAGCTTAAGAGATAGGGTCATGTGATCTATGAATTGATCTATGCCTCTTATTTTGACTATTTATAGTCTCTGCCAAAAGTCTTATGCAATTTTATATTGCTATGACTACTAATATATGGTATGGCTGAAGATCTATCAGCCCCATATAGCTATTTGAGTTGGATAGCTGGGTTTGAAGACATGTCTGAAAATTTCAGATTTTCCACTCAATAGATAACTTTTAGCTAAGTGCTTAGCTTTGGGTTGGTATTTTTAGATCTAGTGTCTGAACCTACCCTGACGCCTCTCTGAGGAGTGCCAAAGCACGAAACCATGGTCAGGGGTTTGGGGAGGGGTTCCTGATGAGATATTTTAAGTGCTGGCTCTGACTAAGCATTTATTATAAAGCTTGTAGAGGAATTGGCAATCCTTTGTTTATAACTTACAAGCTTAAGAGACAGGGTCATGTGATCTATGACTCTTATTTTTACTATTTATAGTCTCTGCCAAAAGTCTTATGCAATTTTATATTGCTATGACTACTAATATATGGTATGGCTGAAGATCTATCAGCCCCATATAGCTATTTGAGTTGGATAGCTGGGTTTGAAGATATGTAGATAGATGTCTGAAAATTTCAGATTTTCCACTCAATAGGTAACTTTTAGCTAAGTGCTTAGCTTTGGGTTGGTATTTTTAGATCTAGGGTCTGAACCTACTCTTGACACCTCTCTGAGGAGTGCCAAAGCATGAAACCATGGTCAGGGGTTTGGGAAGGGGTTCCTGACAGATATTTTAAGTGCTGGCTCTGGCTAAGCATTTATTATAAATCTTGTAGAGGAATTGGCAGTCCTCATTGTTTATAACTTACAAGCTTAAGAGATAGGGGTCATGTGATCTATGAATTGATCTATGACTCTTATTTTGACTATTTATAGTCTCTTCCAAAAGTCTTATGCAATTTTATATTGCTATGACTACTAATATATGGTATGGCTGAAGATCTATCAGCCCCATATAGCTATTTGAGTTGGATAGCTGGGTTTGAAGACATGTAGATGTCTGAAAATTTCAGATTTTCCACTCAATAGATAACTTTTAGCTAAGTGCTTAGCTTTGGGTTGGTATTTTTAGATCTAGTGTCTGAACCTACCCTGATACCTCTCTGAGGAGTGCCAAAGCACGAAACCATGGTCAGGGGTTTGGAGAGGGGTTTCTGACAGAGATATTTTAAGTGCTGGCTCTGGCTAAGCATTTATTATAAAGCTTGTAGAGGAATTGGCAATCCTCACTGTTTATAACTTACAAGCTTAAGAGATAGGGTCATGTGATCTATGAATTGATCTATGACTCTTATTTTGACTATAAATTCCTATCTCTTATTTTCCTCTTTTAAAAATATAACTATCATCTGACAATTTATTTATTTCTCTCTTAATATCACTTTTTGCAATTACAATATACTCTTCATAATTTTTCTATATCTAAACTAATATCCAATCAAGGCTCTTTAAATTTCTTTTTAATAATCAACTTTTATAGTCTTTTCAATACAAATACATATCTAATATCTTTCTAATGTACCTTCTCTGACATTCTCTTCTAAACAAAGATCTCTAAAACTCAATACTTTCCCTTAACTACTAAAGTCTGTGATCCATGACTCAATCATTAATTTCTTTATCAAAATGATTCACTTCAATGTTACTTTTTTTAAAAAAAATTACATGCTAATTTTTTTGAAATATTAAATTCCTATTTCTCTCTTTTAATTTAAACTACCAACTTTTTTTTATTGTTTTTGCCTTTTAGGTTGGATTAATGACTATTTATTTACTTTTTCTTCTCTCTTAATTTCAAAATAAATTTTTTTGTTTTATTCATGCATTTTTCTTTTTATTATTATTCAAGACAACCCTATGCTTGGTAGAGAAGTTTTACTAAGAGTGCCAATTAATTTAATTAATTACAGTATAAAGTCATCTGGCTATTTGCCTTATTCTCAGTATAATTAACAAGTCTGCTGTATCAAAATATATCTTTGTACTTAAATATTATACAATGATCTCTTCTAAAATAATATAAAGGGAGAAAAAAAATCATATCTTATTAACATACTAATTATTAATAAAGACCTAAGTCAATACTTACTTTATCCATCTTTTATATTTAATTATACAACCAAATACATATTCCCCAATGTATTCACAACATATTTTAAGAAAATTTAAAATTGAGAAAAATTCCTCTGAACCATTATCATTAAAGCTTCCACCCATTATAATCTAACTATTGTATTTCAGTTTCCTAACTTTACTGTAATGCCATCCTATTATATTTCTTTCTTAATCCATCTATATTTTCTAATCCCATTTAAAATTTATAAAACATAATCTTGTATGATATATTTTTTTCTATTATGAAAAAAAAAATGGTTTTACTCATTTCCCAGTTTCTAGAATATTTCAAGTTTTCAAGCTATCATATTTTCATCATTTAATCATCACAAATAATTATTTTCTAATATTATACCAATTTTATATTAAATATGTATGTAAATAAACATTAAGCAGTAGATAGAAGAAATTAGATGTTAAAAAGAATAGTTTTAACTGGTTTCAGAGGGAAGCTAAATTAGGTGATCTTTACAATAATAATGCCATACTTTTTTTTCTTTTTATACATAAATGTACATGTAACCACATTTTGTACATATAAAAAATTTAACTTATACAGGTATATATATAAGGATTAATTTACTAAATGTATCGATTCATGGAGGTAGGAGTGGATGGTAAATCGCAGTTTAACAATAAATTTATTTTTTTCTCCCTATGTAAAAAGGTGAAAACTAGTATAAGTACCTTTTAAAATGATAAATAAACAGCTCTAATCTAAATATCCTTTTTTTTTTCAAGAGTTTATTTTTATGCTCCTTTTGTTTACATAATTAAGTTTAACAATGTTAACATATTCCTTGGCAGTCACTGCCTTAAAAGTATCATATGAATTAATATATAAATATTATACATTGTAAATTATTATAAAACAATATAGTAATCATACCTTGAAAAAAAAAATTTACATGTTATTTTGTTTATTTTAACAACTACTTAAAAATTTCATTTCCCACATATATTAATAAGACTGATTTTTTTAAAAATGGCTACATTCAAATCCATGATTGACATCATTATGAAATATATAGTATTTCACAATCTAATGCTGTTTAATTATTACAGTTTATAAAAACATCGCGCGCGCGCTGTATAAACTAATTCATTTATTTAATTACAATAGTTAGTTATATTAATAACAGAATAATTATCAACACCAGATTACTTGCTATATATTCTCTCTAAATATGTATACAACCCACCACCACTAAGTTTAAATTCATATCAAGGCTGTAATAACTTTACACTTTATAAATGATTATTTAATGTCCAAAAGTATTTAGAAAGCATTACAAATAAAGATTTTATACTTATATCAAACAGAATTTCCCTCAAATATATTGAGTGACAACTATTAAAATCTTTTTCTATTAATCATATGGTGAATTGCTTGAAAAATAATGTTTAAGCATTGTTATAACAGAGTTAAATACAATTTCATTCAATTTCCCAAACTAAAATTTACTTTCCTCACCTAAGAATCTATCAAATTACTTTTAAATTCTTGAATAGTTATCATTGTCACTATTAGGTTAAACTTCTTAATCAAACTTTTGTTATTCGGATTCATTTTTTCTGATGTTAAAATGTATTTAATTATATATTCAAATGACAAAATGGCACAGAATATTCAATCTGATTATCAATTCGTTTGTATAACAATGTTGGTGAACAATCTAAATTTCAGAAAAACAACAAATTTAAAAAGAAATTATTAAACTCAGGTGCTTACTATACATGTATATAATTTTAATGCGCAAATACGCGCACAACAACCGAGCTTCATCAGGATTAAATAACAATATATTATAAACTCAAAATAATTATAATATCTAAAGAATAATGCCCGAGCGCTTTCAAGAGAACTTAGCTCTCATAATCATGGGCAACAAAGAATAAGCATAGCGTGTTGGTATATACTAAAATATGCTGATATATGTAAATTAGTTGAAAATAAATGCGTCAGCTCTAAATGATCCATTTCTTAGAGATTTTGTAACACGCATCTTTCCTATTCATAGCCTTATCATCAATAGCAATAAAACATGCTTCTTTAACTTTTCTCTTAATGTCATTTCTCTCCCTGCAAACTATTCTTGCATTTTTAGGTTCACATGCATGACCAGCTGATTTCTGATGTATTGCAAATATTGAGTTGCAATTTGGGTCTACTTGGGCCTTATTGTAAGAATATCTGTGCTGGGATAGTCTTGTAGAAAGAGTTGCTTTCGTTTCCCCATAGTATGATGCCATGCAGTTATTTTCTGGACATGAAATATTATATACGGCCTGAGAGGTGTTGTTGGGTGTTATAATGTCTTTGGTGTTATTAATAATTCTATTTGTATTAGGGGGTGTATGAAAGCTTAGTTGAAATTCTTTATTAAACACTGAGTAAAACTTTCTATGGGTAGTTGCAATATATGGTAACAAAATTCTATTTTTCTGCTGCTTAATAACATTGCTGTTTAATTTACTGTAAAATTGTCTAATCTTCCTATCAATTGTGTAATGCTTGAAGCCGAAATCTAATAAATCGTTTCTATATAAGATTAAGTTTGCTCTTTTGTCCGATTCAAATCTGCAAAGTTGCTCATTCCTATGCAAGAAAGACGCTAAACCAGCTAATTTATGAATAGAAGGCGTGTTTGAAGTAGGTTGAATATTGCCTCTTTTTTCTATTGGTTTTATAATCATTGTATAATTTAGTCTTTGATCTTCTCTTTGCACATACATATCCAAGTATTTAGTTTTCCCTTCACGATCTTCCATTTCTGTGTTTAGCTTCAGCTGCGTACTGTCTTGTATGTCCTGTTTAATTTTATCTATAATTTCTTCAGTAGCAGCGATGAAAAGGTCGTCAACGTATCTTGTGTATACAATTAACTTAAGTGTTTGTTCGTATTTAGGAATAATACTTTTTTCAAAATAATTAAGTACGATACTTGAGATGATACCGCTCATGGGTAATCCCATGGGCCATCCATCGTTCATTTGGTAACATTGATTATTGAATGTTGCCACAATGTTGTTGTTAAGCCATTTTAAGAAATCAATTATGAAAGCTATCTTTTTTTGATCCACGTCGTTGTTCATAAGCTCTTCTTTTACTATATCAATGGACCTATTTCTATTAATTGATCCGTATAACTCAGTGACATCAAGCACTGCAATTTTAGTTTCTGGGTTTAGAATTTTGTCCTTAATTCTGGCTACAAATTCAAATGAAGATTTGATAGTATATCTTCCAAATCCAATACTGTCAATCAGCCAACGATTTATTAATTTAGCTGTGCTAAAATAATGTGCACCCCCAAAATCCAGCATTAAGCGTAAAGGAACATTGGGTTTGTGCATTTTTGCATTTGCAAAAATCCGTGGTAGAATAGTGGCAGAAGGATATAGTTTATAATACTCCGTTTTTGATATAGCTTTGTTACAATGTGTCTTGAGAATAGAGGCAATAAATTTGTCCCTGTTCAAGTTATTATTGAAACTAGCTATTCTTTTGAATTGCAGTTTTTCAATTTGCTGGTTAACTTTGAAGTTAAAATTTTCTCTACTCATAAGCACAAATCTCTGGCCCTTATCTTCCTTCATGCAGACTATTCGTTCAGTATCTAAAAATTTCTTAGTGTGCGCTAATTTTGTATTCCAGTTATTTGTATTAATCTTGAGTGTATTCTGGTGTATGGTCTTGGCAATCTGCGTTACGTACATATCTTTATTTGGGTTGTTATTCAAACCCGCTTCAATATCAGCTATTAATTCAAACTTCGGGAAACTCCAATTGCTACCAACGAATCTAGGGCCTTTGTTCAGTACCTCTATTATTTCCTCGTTTGGTGTTTTATCTGTAAGATTAACAAAAACATTGTTCTTCTTTTCTACAATTTGGATATTTTGCTTATTAGCTAAAAACGCCAACTTTTTTTCAAATTTCTTTTGCATTATGATATTTAATTTATCGCATTTATTCCTAATATACTGAGGTATTAATACATCTTGTACCATTCTATTTTTCCTTTTAATCTGTTTCCTCAGAGCACTCTGACATCCTCTTTTGACCAAATTCAGCAGATAAAAACTTACTTGTTTGCAAATCTTGTATCGATTATAAATTGATTTGTTTATTTTTAAATTACAAAAATTCGGCAATATTTTAAATTCACTGCATCTTTTCAAAAAATTGAGTCTTTGTTGTAGTTTACACACAGAAATACAAACCTTTAATGTTTGCTTATCTTTATTTGCTTGCTCCATACTAACGAAAATTGTAAAAAGAAATTATTAAACTCAGGTGCTTACTATACATGTATATAATTTTAATGCGCAAATACGCGCACAACAACCGAGCTTCATCAGGATTAAATAACAATATATTATAAACTCAAAATAATTATAATATCTAAAGAATAATGCCCGAGCGCTTTCAAGAGAACTTAGCTCTCATAATCATGGGCAACAAAGAATAAGCATAGCGTGTTGGTATATGCTAAAATATGCTGATATATGTAAATTAGTTGAAAATAAATGCGTCAGCTCTAAATGATCCATTTCTTAGAGATTTTGTAACACGCATCTTTCCTATTCATAGCCTTATCATCAATAGCAATAAAACATGCTTCTTTAACTTTTCTCTTAATGTCATTTCTCTCCCTGCAAACTATTCTTGCATTTTTAGGTTCACATGCATGACCAGCTGATTTCTGATGTATTGCAAATATTGAGTTGCAATTTGGGTCTACTTGGGCCTTATTGTAAGAATATCTGTGCTGGGATAGTCTTGTAGAAAGAGTTGCTTTCGTTTCCCCATAGTATGATGCCATGCAGTTATTTTCTGGACATGAAATATTATATACGGCCTGAGAGGTGTTGTTGGGTGTTATAATGTCTTTGGTGTTATTAATAATTCTATTTGTATTAGGGGGTGTATGAAAGCTTAGTTGAAATTCTTTATTAAACACTGAGTAAAACTTTCTATGGGTAGTTGCAATATATGGTAACAAAATTCTATTTTTCTGCTGCTTAATAACATTGCTGTTTAATTTACTGTAAAATTGTCTAATCTTCCTATCAATTGTGTAATGCTTGAAGCCGAAATCTAATAAATCGTTTCTATATAAGATTAAGTTTGCTCTTTTGTCCGATTCAAATCTGCAAAGTTGCTCATTCCTATGCAAGAAAGACGCTAAACCAGCTAATTTATGAATAGAAGGCGTGTTTGAAGTAGGTTGAATATTGCCTCTTTTTTCTATTGGTTTTATAATCATTGTATAATTTAGTCTTTGATCTTCTCTTTGCACATACATATCCAAGTATTTAGTTTTCCCTTCACGATCTTCCATTTCTGTGTTTAGCTTCAGCTGCGTACTGTCTTGTATGTCCTGTTTAATTTTATCTATAATTTCTTCAGTAGCAGCGATGAAAAGGTCGTCAACGTATCTTGTGTATACAATTAACTTAAGTGTTTGTTCGTATTTAGGAATAATACTTTTTTCAAAATAATTAAGTACGATACTTGAGATGATACCGCTCATGGGTAATCCCATCAGCCATCCATCGTTCATTTGGTAACATTGATTATTGAATGTTGCCACAATGTTGTTGTTAAGCCATTTTAAGAAATCAATTATGAAAGCTATCTTTTTTTGATCCACGTCGTTGTTCATAAGCTCTTCTTTTACTATATCGATGGACCTATTTCTATTAATTGATCCGTATAACTCAGTGACATCAAGCACTGCAATTTTAGTTTCTGGGTTTAGAATTTTGTCCTTAATTCTGGCTACAAATTCAAATGAAGATTTGATAGTATATCTTCCAAATCCAATACTGTCAATCAGCCAACGATTTATTAATTTAGCTGTGCTAAAATAATGTGCACCCCCAAAATCCAGCATTAAGCGTAAAGGAACATTGGGTTTGTGCATTTTTGCATTTGCAAAAATCCGTGGTAGAATAGTGGCAGAAGGATATAGTTTATAATACTCCGTTTTTGATATAGCTTTGTTACAATGTGTCTTAAATTAATAAATTGTCTGGTTGATTGACAGTTATTGGATTTGGAAGCTATACTATCAAATCTTCAGTTTTGAATTTGCTAGCCAGAATTAAGGTCAAAATTTCTAAACCCAGAAACTAAAATTGCAGTGCTTTATGTCACTGAGTTATACGGATCAATTAATAGAAATAGGTCCATTGATATAGTAAAAGAGCTTATGAACAACGACGTGGATCAAAAAAAGATAGCTTTCATAATTGATTTCTTAAAATGGCTTAACAACAACATTGTGGCAACATTCAATAATCAATGTTACCAAATGAACGATGGATGGCCGATGGGATTACCCATGAGCGGTATCATCTCAAGTATCGTACTTAATTATTTTGAAAAAGTATTATTCCTAAATACGAACAAACACTTAAGTTAATTGTATACACAAGATACGTTGACGACCTTTTCATCGCTGCTACTGAAGAAATTATAGATAAAATTAAACAGGACATACAAGACAGTACGCAGCTGAAGCTAAACACAGAAATGGAAGATCGTGAAGGGAAAACTAAATACTTGGATATGTATGTGCAAAGAGAAGATCAAAGACTAAATTATACAATGATTATAAAACCAATAGAAAAAAGAGGCAATATTCAACCTACTTCAAACACGCCTTCTATTCATAAATTAGCTGGTTTAGCGTCTTTCTTGCATAGGAATGAGCAACTTTGCAGATTTGAATCGGACAAAAGAGCAAACTTAATCTTATATAGAAACGATTTATTAGATTTCGGCTTCAAGCATTACACAATTGATAGGAAGATTAGACAATTTTACAGTAAATTAAACAGCAATGTTATTAAGCAGCAGAAAAATAGAATTTTGTTACCATATATTGCAACTACCCATAGAAAGTTTTACTCAGTGTTTAATAAAGAATTTCAACTAAGCTTTCATACACCCCCTAATACAAATAGAATTATTAATAACACCAAAGACATTATAACACCCAACAACACCTCTCAGGCCGTATATAATATTTCATGTCCAGAAAATAACTGCATGGCATCATACTATGGGGAAACGAAAGCAACTCTTTCTACAAGACTATCCCAGCACAGATATTCTTACAATAAGGCCCAAGTAGACCCAAATTGCAACTCAATATTTGCAATACATCAGAAATCAGCTGGTCATGCATGTGAACCTAAAAATGCAAGAATAGTTTGCAGGGAGAGAAATGACATTAAGAGAAAAGTTAAAGAAGCATGTTTTATTGCTATTGATGATAAGGCTATGAATAGGAAAGATGCGTGTTACAAAATCTCTAAGAAATGGATCATTTAGAGCTGACGCATTTATTTTCAACTAATTTACATATATCAGCATATTTTAGCATATACCAACACGCTATGCTTATTCTTTGTTGCCCATGATTATGAGAGCTAAGTTCTCTTGAAAGCGCTCGGGCATTATTCTTTAGATATTATAATTATTTTGAGTTTATAATATATTGTTATTTAATCCTGATGAAGCTCGGTTGTTGTGCGCGTATTTGCGCATTAAAATTATATACATGTATAGTAAGCACCTGAGTTTAATAATTTCTTTTTACAATTTTCGTTAGTATGGAGCAAGCAAATAAAGATAAGCAAACATTAAAGGTTTGTATTTCTGTGTGTAAACTACAACAAAGACTCAATTTTTTGAAAAGATGCAGTGAATTTAAAATATTGCCGAATTTTTGTAATTTAAAAATAAACAAATCAATTTATAATCGATACAAGATTTGCAAACAAGTAAGTTTTTATCTGCTGAATTTGGTCAAAAGAGGATGTCAGAGTGCTCTGAGGAAACAGATTAAAAGGAAAAATAGAATGGTACAAGATGTATTAATACCTCAGTATATTAGGAATAAATGCGATAAATTAAATATCATAATGCAAAAGAAATTTGAAAAAAAGTTGGCGTTTTTAGCTAATAAGCAAAATATCCAAATTGTAGAAAAGAAGAACAATGTTTTTGTTAATCTTACAGATAAAACACCAAACGAGGAAATAATAGAGGTACTGAACAAAGGCCCTAGATTCGTTGGTAGCAATTGGAGTTTCCCGAAGTTTGAATTAATAGCTGATATTGAAGCGGGTTTGAATAACAACCCAAATAAAGATATGTACGTAACGCAGATTGCCAAGACCATACACCAGAATACACTCAAGATTAATACAAATAACTGGAATACAAAATTAGCGCACACTAAGAAATTTTTAGATACTGAACGAATAGTCTGCATGAAGGAAGATAAGGGCCAGAGATTTGTGCTTATGAGTAGAGAAAATTTTAACTTCAAAGTTAACCAGCAAATTGAAAATCTGCAATTCAAAAGAATAGCTAGTTTCAATAATAACTTGAACAGGGACAAATTTATTGCCTCTATTCTCAAGACACATTGTAACAAAGCTATATCAAAAACGGAGTATTATAAACTATATCCTTCTGCCACTATTCTACCATGGATTTTTGCAAATGCAAAAATGCATAAACCCAATGTTCCTTTACGCTTAATGCTGGATTTTGGGGTGCACATTATTTTAGCACAGCTAAATTAATAAATCGTTGATTGATTGACAGTATTGGATTTGGAAGATATACTATCAAATCTTCATTTGAATTTGTAGCCAGAATTAAGGACAAAATTCTAAACCCAGAAACTAAAATTGCAGTGCTTGATGTCACTGAGTTATACGGATCAATTAATAGAAATAGGTCCATTGATATAGTAAAAGAAGAGCTTATGAACAACGACGTGGATCAAAAAAAGATAGCTTTCATAATTGATTTCTTAAAATGGCTTAACAACAACATTGTGGCAACATTCAATAATCAATGTTACCAAATGAACGATGGATGGCCGATGGGATTACCCATGAGCGGTATCATCTCAAGTATCGTACTTAATTATTTTGAAAAAAGTATTATTCCTAAATACGAACAAACACTTAAGTTAATTGTATACACAAGATACGTTGACGACCTTTTCATCGCTGCTACTGAAGAAATTATAGATAAAATTAAACAGGACATACAAGACAGTACGCAGCTGAAGCTAAACACAGAAATGGAAGATCGTGAAGGGAAAACTAAATACTTGGATATGTATGCGCAAAGAGAAGATCAAAGACTAAATTATACAATGATTGTAAAACCAATAGAAAAAAGAGGCAATATTCAACCTACTTCAAACACGCCTTCTATTCATAAATTAGCTGGTTTAGCTTCTTTCTTGCATAGGAATGAGCAACTTTGCAGATTTGAATCGGACAAAAGAGCAAACTTAATCTTATATAGAAACGATTTATTAGATTTCGGCTTCAAGCATTACACAATTGATAGGAAGATTAGACAATTTTACAGTAAATTAAACAGCAATGTTATTAAGCAGCAGAAAAATAGAATTTTGTTACCATATATTGCAACTACCCATAGAAAGTTTTACTCAGTGTTTAATAAAGAATTTCAACTAAGCTTTCATACACCCCCTAATACAAATAGAATTATTAATAACACCAAAGACATTATAACACCCAACAACACCTCTCAGGCCGTATATAATATTTCATGTCCAGAAAATAACTGCATGGCATCATACTATGGGGAAACGAAAGCAACTCTTTCTACAAGACTATCCCAGCACAGATATTCTTACAATAAGGCCCAAGTAGACCCAAATTGCAACTCAATATTTGCAATACATCAGAAATCAGCTGGTCATGCATGTGAACCTAAAAATGCAAGAATAGTTTGCAGGGAGAGAAATGACATTAAGAGAAAAGTTAAAGAAGCATGTTTTATTGCTATTGATGATAAGGCTATGAATAGGAAAGATGCGTGTTACAAAATCTCTAAGAAATGGATCATTTAGAGCTGACGCATTTATTTTCAACTAATTTACATATATCAGCATATTTTAGCATATACCAACACGCTATGCTTATTCTTTGTTGCCCATGATTATGAGAGCTAAGTTCTCTTGAAAGCGCTCGGGCATTATTCTTTAGATATTATAATTATTTTGAGTTTATAATATATTGTTATTTAATCCTGATGAAGCTCGGTTGTTGTGTGCGTATTTGCGCATTAAAATTATAAACAAATTTAAGTGAAAAAAGGATGAAAAGCCACTCTCATTAAATATTTCAAGAAAAATTATAGGGCATCCCTAAACACAAGTAACACTGGAAAGCAAAAAATTCTAGACAAAAATCCCTCAAGATCTTGTGAATAAAGAATGTCAGAGCAATTTATTATCCTTTAAAGAAATCTTAAAATCACTATCATCATCATCATTATCAACCATTATCAATCCACTGCAGGATGAAGATCTCTCCAAGTTTAATCCATCTTCTCCGCTCTTTAGCTTCTCTTCTCCACATCACCCCTGCACACCTTCTTACTTCATCCATCCATCTCACATGTGGTCTCTTTCTGGGTCTTTTACAATCTCTTGGAATTCAGTTTAAAATTTCAATTGTCCATCTATTATCATCTCTTCTAGCAATATGTCCAGCCCAACTCCACTTCAATCTTTTAATTTTTTCAATGAGGTCAGTAACACCTGTTTGTTCTCTTACCCATACATTGCGTTTTCGATCTCTTCTTGTTACTCCCAACATACATCTCTCCATACTTCTTTGAGTGGTCTGAAGTCTCTGTATTGCTCTTCTATTAAGTGTCCAAGTCTCAGATCCATAAGTAAGAACTGGTAAAACACATTTGTTAAAAACCTTCCTTTTCAAACACATAGGCATATTTCCTTTTAGTATCAAGTTATTTCTACCAAAAGCACTCCAACCAAGTTTAATTCTATGATTAATTTCCTCCATTATGTTTCCATCTGTATTAATAATCTGACCAAGGTATTTGTAACTGTTAATTTCTTCTAATTCATCATAATCAATCTTTATTTTCATATTTTGAGCAAATCGATTAAACATTACTTTAGTCTTTTTAACATTTATCTTTAGTCCTACTTTCCTACTTTCATCTGATAATTCCTGCAACATATCCTGCAGCTCTCAAGCATTATTTGCAAAAACAACTACATCATCTGCGAAATCTAAATGACTTAAATAATCTCCATTTACTTTCACTCCTTTAGTTTCCCATTTTAATCCACAAAATACTTCTTGCAGCACTGCTGTAAAAAGTTTTGGAGATATGGAGTCACCTTGTCTTACACCTTTCTCAATGTTGACTTTCCCAGTCTCATTATGTAATCTAATTGTTGCTGTTGCATTTTTATAAATATTCTTTAAAATATGACAATATCCTGGATCTATACCTTGATGATCCAATGCTTTAATCACTGAAGAAATGTTTATAGAATCAAATGCCTTTTCATAATCTACAAATCCAAAACATAATGACAACTCATATTCATTTGTCCTTTCTATAACTTCTCTCAACACCTGGATATGATCTATTATACTAAAACCACTTTTAAATCCAGCTTGTTCTCTTAGTTGGTGGAAATCCAATGTTCTCTGTAGACTAGTTGTAATTATCTTGGTAAAAATTTTGTATACACAACTGATAAAAGGCTGATAGGTCTGAAATTTCTAATATCTTCTTTATCACCTTTTTTTAAATATTAATATTAATACTGCATTCTTCCAATCATCTGGTACATCTTTATCATTTAAACATTTGGTATATAACTTTGCTAAAAAAATTTCTATTTCTTCATCTGCTTCTTTTAATATATCAATTATAATTCCATCATTACCTGGAGTCTTTCCTTTCTTCATACATTTAATTGCATGTCTCACTTCTTCATTTAAAATTCTGGGCAATTCAGAAGATGTAATAGATATAGGAGGTACTTGTTCTTTATTACTATATAATTCTTGATAAAAATCTTCTACCAATTTCATGATGTCATCTCTCTTTTTAGTAATAATTCCATCTTTTTTTCTTATTGCAGATATAAATTTCCTACCAATACCAAAATGTTGTTTTACATTCTTAAGACTTTTATTTTCTTCTACAGCTTTCCTTGCTAGTTCACAGTTATACTTTCTTATATCATTTTCAACTCTTTTCTGCACCATTTTACAAAATTCGAGATATTCAATTCTTTTTAATGCATCATTTTTGTATATCTTCATATTCCTTTTTTTCTTCATAAATTCTCTAGTCTCAGTAGAAATTTTATTGGTCAATTGCTGCTTTTTTCTACCAGCTATCTTTGTTGCAGTTTTTAAAAGTGTATCAATTATTTTCATATTAATTTCATTCAAATCTGAATCCTGTTCAAAATCTACTAATACTTGAAACCGATTTTTAAGTTCTAATTTAAATTCATTAGAATGTTTCTGAAGATTAGGAATATCAACTGTAAATATTGTTTTTCTTAATAATTTTTGTCTCTCTAGTTTTACATTAACACGTATCTTACACCTTACTAATTGATGATCACTTCCTGTGTTAAATTTATTAAGAACATTACAATCTTGAAATATGTATTTCCTGTTAGTCAAAATATAATCCAATTCTGCTGTACCTTCATTTGGATGCTTCCATGTCCATTTCCTTTTAACATTTTTCTCAAAAAAAGAATTCATAATATAAAGTTTTTCTTTTTCTGCAAACTCCACAAGTCTATGTCCTCTCTCATTTCTATTACCATAACCAAAATTACCTACAGCACTTTCATCTTTCATTTGTTTACCAATTCTAGCATTAAAGTCTCCCATAACAATTTTAAAATGTTGTTTACTCTGATCAAAAGCCTTTTGTACATCCATATAAAAATCTTCTACTACTTCATCACTATGAGAACTTGTTGGGGCATAAACCTGAATTATCTGCATTTGGTATCTGCTATTAAGTTGTATAACTAATCTTGCCACTCTGTCCGATACACCATCAATCTCCACAATATTGTTCTTCCACTTTTTATTTATAATGAATCCTACTCCACTTGTATTTCCAATATTTGTGCCTTTATAATAGAGTATATGTCCACTTTTTAAATCAATTGTCTCTTCACCTTTTCTTCTAACTTCACAAAGTCCAATAATGTCCATTTAATAGAAGAAAGTTCTTCTAATTCTTGTAATCTTCCTTCACTTGAAAGTGATCTGCAGTTGTAAGTACCTAAATAAAAAGTCGTCATCAAATGGCAGCCTGGGTCCGCAATCAGGGGATTCTTAGCCCCCTCCGCCTTCGGCCACCAACCGCTGCCTTGGTTGGTGACTTTACAGCCTCCTGGGAATAAGGGCCATGCTTTATTTTTGTCTGTCATAATTGTATATATGTATTGGAAAAATATCATTTACACAAACATTCATTCTGCCTTATCAGGCACTGAGAAGAAAGACCATGGTGTTTCTTGATCTTAAACTCAGAGGTAAAAAGCCAGTAAACTCACCATGCTGGCTAATGCGTGTTGGTGGGCAGCCCATCCATGTTCGTATACTATATGAATAATCACTATAGAATATATTAACTACTTTCATTTTTCATAATTTTAAATGTGAATTTGCATATTTTTTAAAGAAATTTATATATTTTAATAGTTTAAATTTCTATGCCTTATGAATGTTAGACTATCTATTACAAGACTTACAGTTATGTAAGCAATAGACTAGCCCTTAATTATCTAATAATATCTTTTAAAAATCAATGATGCTAGTAAATTATCGTTTACCACCACTTCAACACTATTTTAATTTCACCTATTTCAGATAAACACTTTATGCAAATTTGATATCTTTTATTTCACAAATGATTGTATTAAAACAATAAAAATATGAGTTTCCAAGATAATATAAAGTTTGGAAGCCAAATAATAAAATGTAGAATACAATCAATGTTCCAAAGTAAAAAGATAATGGTAATATGTTGAAGCAGTCAATCTTAGTCCAAGATTGAGCTTCATGGTTCTATCTACTAACTTGTATTCAAACCCTATGTGCCATCCCGCTCATCTATTTATGTATATATTTTGTATATATATATCTGAGAAGCATGTCTCAAAATTATAAATTTTAGCTTTTCAATATTTTATATATTTTTTTTTTCTTCTTCACATTAAAATACATAGGTGAGGTTCAGATAGATATATATTACAGGAGCAAACATACTAACAAAATATTGATTTTATAAATATTTTATTAGAGTTGTCGTGTATAAAACATTTTCTTTTTAAATTTTTTTTTTTAATTGAACTGTATATTTTTGTAAAATCCAAGATGGAAAATGTAACCGTTTATTGTCCAAAAATAATTAAAGGGGTGGAAATATATTGTTTTAGTCTTGGGAAGGAATTTTTAATTAAAGTTTTTACTGAAAATAAAATGGGGATAAAAACTAATGGATTTTACTTTTGTTCTAAACATTTTTGTCAAATCTATTTCTAATCTGGAAATAGATTTGAATATATTTTTGGAACATTATCTAATGATTGCATCTTCAAGAACAATGGATAAAGAAAATGTAATATTTTGTTAGATCAAAGATTAGATTCAACTAGAAATAAAGTTAAAAGCATTCCACAAATACCTGAGCAGGATATAAAATGGGCTGATTTCAAAACACCAAGAGTGAGCTACTATTGAAAAAATTATGTTGTTAACATAGCCGATGCTGGTTTGAAATTTAAAAGTAATGATCTAGTAGAAAGCCCATCACTTTTCCCGACCCGTGGAGGTCATCTTTGGCTGCCATACCATCCTGCTGCCTAAGAATGAAGTAAAAGCCTGACCGGAGAACTTTGGAATGCTGATCAGAAGCTTGCTGTTACCTAAGAACTCGCAGGGGTCCTTGAAATGCCATGCACGAGCCAGACTTTGAAAAATGGACTCTTAAAATAGTGAAAGGTAAATAAGCCACCACCTGAAATTTCGTAAATCTAGCCTAACTAATCTCATCAAGATTTCTTTCATGACTAATTGCTCTCACATAACTTCTATATTTCTTTCATGACTAATTGCTCTCACATAACTTCTATAAATCTAATTCTCTCTCATATGCTCTAGCTTTCTTTAACTTTGGTGCAGTCATTTATTTATAACTTGATTTCATATGTCTGTTTTAGTTATTATTAATCTGCCAATCCCAAGCAACCTGACAAGCTGAATTTCTAAAATCTTTTCTTTCCTCTCTTTAAGTAAATCTCCACGAATTCAGGTTATTAATGTCCCCTCAAAATATTATGTATGATTAATTAATACGCTCGCCAGATTGCTTTTACGAATCAACATGTTATATTGGTTTATTATAAAAATTGTAATTTGTTCAACTCCAAATAGAATAAAGTAATTCCACACGGAGTAAATCCATCTCTCAAGCTAATTAACACTTGGAAATCTTCTAAAATGTTATTTATTTAAATTGTGAAACAGTGACCTATTAGTTTTCTCTGTTATAACTGCTATTTTTTCTTTATTTCTTTATACTCTTAAAATATCAAATGCTTAAATATTCTCAGTCATTGTCAAAATCCACGAAGGTGGGATTGAATTATTAATATATATTTTATTAAATCTTCTCTATACATATGTTATAGCAGCATAGCGTATTATTTGTCTAAATTATAGCATTAAAACAAGGGATCATTTATTTTAGAGCAGTAAATCCTATTCAATGTCGTTAATGACATTTATCCGTACTGCGTTACTGACATTCGGCTTATCTTCATGAGTTTATAAATGTGCTTCTAATCTGGGGGTTGCAACAAGATCGAACCCATGCATTTCTCCTTATGTTCTGTCCTGCGGAATGTTAAGCTTCCTGGGATCTTCATATAAAAGGCCTCTGCACATCAGTGATGTCCATGCCATACCTAACCACATTTCTCTAAGCACTGCCCTAAAAAGGGGGTTCTAGGTTTCGTTTTCATCCAGAAGCACCTTAGTTTGATGTCTTCACCATTATTATGTCAGTACCGCCATCTCTTAATTTATTATTTCTTTTGCTTCATGACCTAATTTTAGTGCTGTAATATTAAAAATGCGCTCTGCTCAAAAATATATGTAAATGCCAAATATTACCAATTTTATTATTTAATAATACTTAAATTATTACTTCACTAAACATTATAAACTAATATATATCTATATGCGCTGTATGCACAGATAGTGAAGCTATGAGTATGAGAGCAAGTAGTCTCTTGAAAGTGCTAAGCTCTTTAATTTGCTAGTAAATTTAAAATTTCGCTTTTAAATATGTTTTTCTAGCTTCACTATCTGTGTATACAGCGCAAATAGATATTATTTAATGTTATTTCAATCTTATAATACAATCCCACCATCGTAATTTCTGTATTTAAGAGTATATGCCTTGGGGAAATAAAGCATTCTTCTTATCAGTGCTAATTAAAAGACTTTTCAATAAATATTTTATCATATAATCAAATATAATTTTTCAAATATATTTTATTTATTTTCACGACCGTAATGGTGTGAAAATAGTTTTCCTTATATATGTAATGAATCCCAGAATGCTCCCCAAAATAATGTTAGTCACCGTGTTTCAGAACCGTAAACCAAAGTGTTAATAGCAATCTTATGTAATCTTTTTAATAATCAATTGGCATCTTAATACTGTACCCACCAAAGATGTGTGTTAATGTATACATATACTACTATTTAGTTGATATAAGAGCATATGAGAATCGTCAGCGTGAATCCCAATATGTAATTATCTACCGTTTGGTAGATCGCTTGTTAACGCAAACATTAATGTATATAATTAATTCATTATATCAAACTATTTTTTATTGTCTAATTTGTCTGAGTCATTCGAATTCCCTTTTCTCCACTTCCATAATACAACGTGCGTATACCTATTGTTAAGTTATAATGTAGTTAATATGTCTCATTGTCTTCTTCGCTCTGCTATGGGCCAGATTTTAGAATAAATTCTCGTGTGCCAACATTATATGTTATTCATTAAGTGTTTGATCTGGGGTTTAGGGAATGAGTTAGAATTCAGGTTGGTCACTGATCTAAATTTCTGGCTTGACTGGGTTTGAAGTACATTTTTTGAGTTCCAGCTCACATTAGATGGATCAACATGTTTTGACTGGTACAATATGTTTGTGTATTATTATTAGGAATTGCCAAGTTGACATTATCTATTTAATTTTTGCTGACTCCTCAAAAGCACACTCATTACTGCTATCGCTAAGTATATTAACCTCAATATTGATCACTGATTTCCTTAATTTTAATCTTTCCAAACATTATTCTTTTCTAATAGTTTCATATGATTAAAAAAAGATAATTTCAAACTCACATTTCAAAGTTAAAGCCTAATCTGAAAGAAAATTCACAGTCTCAAAATTCTTTGCAGCATTTAATTCAAAAACAAACTATTTTTTCCCCCAACTAGCTTCTTTCCGCCCAATTTTCAGATAAGTCACAGGGAATACCACAGTTGAACAATTCTGATCTTATTTAAAGATTTCTTCTTTACATGATTTGTGTTGCTTATAAATATTTCAAGATTAGACAACTTTCATATACTCATCATTTAACTGCTAACCTGGCATCATAATCTTCATAATTACCATAATACTTTTTTTTTACTCCCTTATTTTTCCTAACTAAAGAGTTTGACTTTTCTTTTGCCAATAATGAATCTGGCTTCTCTCATTACATATTCAGTATGTAATAACAATAAAAAAAAGTGGCAACCTAATTCCTTTGTCATCTTTCATTATAATTATTTATCTTTAGCTTCTACACTTGCACAAAATACCTAATAAAAATGATGATCCAGTTAAAAATAATCCATAATTTAGCATGAACAACTATATCTAAAATCTTTTATAAATCAATGGGTTTTATATTGATTTTCTTCCAGTATTCCTTGGTATATATTTTCAATATTAGGTTTCTGATATAAAAGTTTATACCCATTGTCAAAACTTTTTTTTTTACCATTTGATTTAATTTTCATCTATAAACTATTGAGTAATTTTGCAGATGAGTTAGTGTAATTTGGGTCAGCATTTACATTTTTTTTTTTTTTTTTCAGCTTTCTGAAAAAAAATTTGTGAAATTCCATCCTGTGCCTTACTTTTTAACAATGATATTGCTAATCTTAATTTAATAATATGAGTTCTTATGAAAAATGCCCTAGTTGATGTCTTTATGACAAACTTTTTCTATATAATTTTACTAACCATGATATTCATTATTTCAATTATTATTTTCCACAATTCTTAATAGTGGAATTTCTTTTTGATCTAGAAAATCTCCAAGAGGGGGGGGGGAGGTCCAAGTTTTATTCAATGCTTCTTTACATATTGTTAAAAATACTATTACGTACATTTACTGGATATTTTGAAGTTCTTACTCAGTCTTTATTATTTTACAAATTTTGACTTTTTTTTTTTTCATATTTTGGTTTTCCACTTTTTTAAATTTTTTATCTTTCTTTTTTTTTCCCCCATTTTCACACTAAGTTCACTGGACTCTCTATTGATTATATCTAAAACCTCAAATCAATTCTTAAAGGTATTCACATTAAATAGGTATAATGATTATACTATATAAAAAATATAAAAAATTAAATAAACTTGTTCTTTTCCTTCTTAACACAAAGTTTACTCTTTTACACTTCAATCAAAAATTATTTATCAATAATTTGTAACCTGTTTCACAATGTGTTCCAATTCTGATTTTACTATTAAAATTAAGTTTTTTGTCAGCAATGTCAAAAATGTAATCTACAAAACTTCTGTGAATTCCAATCAATGATGTCTTTATATATAATTGATGCTTTAACTATAAAAAATATACTGACAATAAATCTTTGGATTAATAAAAATGTCTAAATTAATGCTCCTGCTAGACTTTTGATTTCACATCTATATTGTTAAACTTTATTTCCCTAATTGATATTTCAATAATTACTAGATACACATAATATCTACAAATTTTAAATTGATTTAAGCTTGAATATGACTATAAAACTTGTCAACTTTTTCATTTTCAGATTTATATTATAGAAATGTTAAATTATTATCCATGTATCAATATCCTCCTCAACAATAAACGGTTTTGTTTTTTTTTTGCTGTTGCCCACAGTATGAGTAGTAGGTACTATCTTCCCTTGAGCTAAAGTTGTTCAATCCATCAAATTGCATTACTTCTAAGATAGAAATAAATATAAAGGATACCACATATAGTTTTTCTTGAATCATAATACAGCATATTTCAGATTCTAATAAACTTTCTTGCAGCTTCAGATTTTCCTTTTTCAGACAGCAATATTAATAATTAGATAACTCAATACTTTTAATCTATCCATGTCATATTCACCAATAATATTGAAATATATTCTTAAGCTCTTCCTTGGTATGATAAATATCTCCTGATCTGAGATATACATTATAAAGCACTCATTTTTTTTCTATCTATAGTATGCAAGAATAGTTTCCAATTGCTCCAAACAGTTTGAAACATTTTTTATGATTGAGCTCAATTGCCATCCTATATCACTGCTGTCCATTGTAGATAAAGGTATAAACAAATAGAACTATTCCAAACTAATGTAAAAAGAAAATAAAAATAAAAAAAATATTCAGGGTTCAGGAAAAAATAGGAAACTTTACAAATTTCAGAATATGACAACAGATATAACCAAACGTAAATTTGTGTTAACTAATGGAATCTTTAATTCCCTTATGTGTTCAATCTTTACATTCTTGTCATTGCAACTGTTGTTATTATGTATTATTCATATGGTAACCAAATATGGATGAGCTACTCATGAACATGCATCAGCCAGTGTGATGAATTACTGGCTTTTCATGTCTGAAATTTAAAACCAAAAACATCATAATCTTTCTCAATTGCCTGATAGATTTTAAATGGAACAACAGTTGTGTTCCCTTAAAGACAGGATGAATGTTTATGTGAATGATCTTTTTTAGATATTTACAATCATGGCAGACAAAATTAGACATGAGTCTTGTTCTCAAATGGCTGTAAAATCACCAGCTAAAGCAGCAACTGCTAAAAATAGAATTGTGGATCCAAGCTATCATTCGATAAAAACCTGATTATTTTCAAATGAAAGATTACATGAAATGAAAAAAGAACTGTCTAATATTACATGGAACATTGTTAAACTTAGTGGGGGGAAATGGAGAAGATGCAAAAAGTGCGCATTTATTTTACTATAAAAACACAAATATTGGAAGCATAAGTGGAGTGAGAATCATTATAAATAAAAAATGGAAGAATTAGCATTATGAAGATTAATGGTATATCAGACAAACTGGAAAGATTAGTTATTAGTTATTCAATTTAATGAGAAAAAACTAAATGTAGAGAATTAAGGTTTATACTCCATAAGTTCTCAGTGATAAAGAAATAGAGGATTTTTATATAGATATACAAAATGCTTTTGATCACATCAAATAACATTTTAAAATTGTAATAGAAGACTTTAATGCTAGAATTGAAAATTTGCAGGCAAAGCAGTTGTATATTATAAAATTTTACTTTAGACAATATACATTTCAATATTGTAATGTTCTTAGTACAAGAAGTGGCAATTAGTAAGACGTAAAATATGTGAAACTATTTAAAAAAGATGTAAGATATGTGAAACTATTAAAAAAAAAAAAAATTAACAATTGATATTCCTAACTTTCAGAACTACTAGAACTTGTTAATTGTTTTTAAAGACTAACAGACATTGAAGATGATTTAGACTTAAGTGAGATCAGTAAGAAGATTAACTCTACTAAAAATTATAGCAAAGCTAGTTGATAGAAAAAAAGCAATAATTTACCAGCAAATTTTCAAATAAAATAAGACAAAGTAAGAAGACAAAAAATATATAGAAATAATTAAAAAGAATTGAATATCTGGAGATCTGCAAAATGGCATAAAAAATATAATAATAATGATATATAAATATGTAACTGAATTGGCAAGGAAAACTATAGAAGAGAATAAAACTTACAAAATAAAAAATACCAATTTGATAATAATAATAATAAATTTCATAATAAAAAAAGAAATGGAACTATTACTAAAAAAGTATACAGTCTTATAAAAAGTCATATAATAATAAAGAACAAAAACAAATTATTCTCTCATGAAATGTGAAAGAGTTCTATAAAAAATTATATATTAATAAAGAACAAATAAAAAAAAATAACCATAGTATCCATTACAATTACTGTATTCTCTGAATTACCAAATATTTTACATGACGAGATGAGATGTATAATTGTTGTTTTCCTGAAGGTTTGTGATGATAGTGTTCTAGTTATATTTTTATAGTGGATTATTTCCATCATCTAATATGCGTATTGAATGTCTAGAAAAATTTAACTTTATTTAAATATACCAAATACATTCAACTGTTAAGTAATAGCACATCAAACAGGTTAATATATGCACGTTTCAAGACATTCAATACGCATATTAGATGATGGAAATAGTCCAATATAAAAATACGAAATATGCAATTAAATCTATAAAGACAAAAAAAAAAAATTCTGGGAAATGATGGAATTATTGATATTTTAAAATAAGTGAATAAAAAAATAAAAAATAAAATATTGACAAAAGTATATACTGAAATTCAGTAAATGATAAAAATATACCAGATGATTGAAAAAATATAGTATTAATATTTATATATAAGAAATGATAAAGATATTAGTTATTACAGACATCACTTCTATACACAATCATTACAAAGATAATTACAACTCATTTACAATGAAATACAAGCTGGATTTAAAAGTGGTTCTAGTACAAAATGAAAATAAACAATGAATATGAGCTGTCATTTATAAAGCAGTCATTTAATTTTATAAGAATATCTACAGTGATTAAAGATTTTAATTATTAAGACATATATTCAGGATTCTGTCATATTCTGAAAAATGTTTATCAAAATACAATAGCAGTAATTAGATTATATACTGACACTAAGAAGATTAATATTGACAAAGGTGTACAATAGGGTGATTCCATATCTTCAAAAAAATTTAAGGCAGTTTTACAATAAATATTTGGTATTTAAGATATAAAACTAAGGGATTAAAAATTATGAAAATTATTTAAGATTAATAGATTTTATTAATAACATGGTTGTTTGTGCAAATAATGCTTCAGAGGTACAGGAAATGTTGCAAGAGTTATCATATAAAAGCAATTATATAGAAAAAAATAATCTCTTCTCACTATCACAGTTCAATAGAGATGCTAAAACTGCAAGGATACTCTCATCTCAACTACAAGATAAAGACTTTGAGAAAATAAAAATGTGTCTAATTTTCAAATTCAAATGCACTTATATGAGCCTTTAGTGCTAATAAGATTATTAAAAAAAGAAATGGATTTAAAGTGAATGATTTATATATTCACACTATCACTTCTAGACACTTAAGATTGGCTCGTGTAAGTGCATTTGAGTTTGAAAATAAGACAGTTGTTCTTGTTTTCTCAAAGTCTCTATCTTATAGCTGGAGTGACAGTATAATACAATTTTAACATCATTGTGTAACAGCGCTAGTGAGGAAGAACAATTACCTTCTATATAATTACAATCTAAACACTGTGCTTGTCAAATGTATTCATTATTACAGATAAAATTTAAAAAGTAGACTAGAAATACATATTAAAAAAGCTTAAATAAAGTTCAATGGATTTTCTCAGAAGAAAATAAAAATTGACAATCATAAATTGGAAATCAATAACTACAGATACTTTGATAGGATTATTAATGTAAATGTAAACTAATGGATAAAATTAATTACAAATTGAACTTGGATAAAATAGAAGACTTTTGCTAGAAATAACTTAATATTAAAAGAAAATGTGTTTGAAAAGGATGGTTTTTAATAGAGGTTTTGTCAGTTCTTACTTGACATTTAATAAAAGAGCAAAACAGTAACTTCAGACCACTTGACAAAATATGGAGAGATGTAATGTTGAAAGTAACATGAAGAGATCAAAAAAGGAAATAACTCGGGTGAGAGATGTTATTGAAAAAATAATATGTAAAAAAAAAAATTTTTTAAATAATGCTTTTATGTAAATAGCAAACGAAATTTCGATTAATTTGCTATTCTTGGAAAATGTCAGAGATCTTAAGGATTTAGACTTGTTATAAAATAATTGGAAATTGCAGGAATATTGTCATTTCATAAAAGCATTTGAGACCTTTTTGATTTTTATGATTTATTTAATACTTCTTAAGGCTAAAACCTTAAAAATGTGCCTGAAAAAAAGACAGTAGGTCCCTACTGTCATTTTTTCAGGCGCATATTCTTAAGGTTTTAGTCATAATAAATATTATGTTAAGTAACGAATATGTGCTTTATAAATAAAATTATGATTTATTTAATTAAGTATGAGTTAAATCAATACTAAAATTTTATTCTACAAATGTAATATTTCCATTGGCTTAGTTGCTAAGAAGTTTTCTTGGAAAGGGTAAGGATGTGAGTTAAGAGTAGTAAACGGGAATGGATTTTTTTCATTGTTAATTCAAAAATGTGGGCATACTGACAGAAACACAGACCAAGTTCACATAAAAGCATTTAATTAAAGTGAAATGCAGTTGGATTGGACATTACTACTAGAAAGAAAAAAAATTAATGAGTAATTGAAGTCTTAAACTGGATTTTAAAAGACTGTAAAAATAATATAGAAAGAAATGATATATGAGATAGATGGTTGAAATAAGAAAATTTATTGATATATTATGGAAAAGGAAGGACATGGATTCAGGAAACTATATTAAATTCCGATCACTATCTTACAATCGATTAATAATAATTAAAAATAATAAAAAATACTATACCTAACCATCACTATTGCCAAATTAAAAATCAAAGGTCCTATCCCCATGAGATTATCTGCATATATATTTTAACCTTAATAAAAATAAGCCCGTAATATTACTGTAAAAATAAGTATGTACATGTATACACAAGCATAGTGGTATGTGAATGATTATATAAACTTAAGGGGAAAAAAATATTTCAAATATTTGGCATATTTATATTATTTTTAAAGCACACAAAAAAAGAGTTTTTGACTTTTCTTGTTAGCTCTGAAAGTCTTGTTAAAGGCACAAATATATTTTTAAAAAAATACATACGACAAATAAATATAAATTTTTTTTTATAATAAATGCTTTTAAATTATTGTGAATTAAAAAGCCAAAAAATAATTTTCAACCACAATTGAGATTTTGATTTGAAATAAAAGTAGGCTGGCCAGAAATTAATTTAATTCAATCAGTAGTTGTAAAAATTAGTGACTGAATTAATTAATTTCTGAGCATCCCAAATTTAAGTTAAATATAAAACTGCAATTGTAGTTGAAGAAAAAAAATACTTTTTGGGTTTTTAATGCATAGAAAATAAGTATTCATTATAAAATAGTTTTTATATATATTATTTTTAACTTTTTAGTATTTGCACAGTAAAAGTATTTATTATATGTTTTTTATATACAATAAACTTTTTTGTATTGGGATCTTTTTAGTAATCATTTCAATTTTAATTAAAATGAGAAATAAAGCCAATGCCGCAGTCTATGAAATATTTTTTAAAAAAATCTGATTAAAAATAGATTTTTAGAACTATGTGGTCGCTCACTGTTCTATCATATTTGATAACAAGAAATAAAAAATCCTTGAAAAAAATAATAGAGTGATTTAATATGTACTTAAATGCTCTCAAATTCTTACCTAAAAATATTATAAACAAAATTTGGCAGTACATTTTTCTGAATTCAGCATTAATTCACAATGTTTATTAATATCTAAAGCAATCTTATTCTTTGAAGTGTTTATTTATAAAGTAGATAAATTGTAAATAAAAGTATACATCTACCTACATAAAATATCACTTTCTTCAATTTCAAATCATTCTACATCTACCTTGAAGCAGCAATTGTTTTGCCTGTGCTTTCATATATAGTGTATCACATTTTACGTAACTTAAATTTATTCTTTTGTACATATATTAACATTTGTATATAATTTGCTATTAAGAAACTTTTCTTATAAAAAAAAAAATATGTTTACTTTGTTTACAAAATAAAAATTTTTAAATAAGAAACTTTTATAATCAAGAGAAAGTAAATTCTTTTTATATTTAGTTTTTTCTTTTTTAAAATATATCACCCTCTCATATGTATCACTGAAAATTTACTGAACCAATAGCAACTTATTTGAAATTTAGCTCAACAACAACTTTAGATTATAAAAAGCACTTGATACCTCTAAATAATCTCATTGTCATATTACATGGGCATCAATTTCTAACATGTACAAAATTTGAAGGAAATCTATTTGACAGAAGTCTGTAAAATTTTGATTTCAAAATTTATCCTAAATAAACAAACAACCAGAGTTTCTAAATTAAAGCTTTTAAAAATGTTAACATTTGTCAATGTGATAGTTTTAACTGATCAAGTATATTTTTTTTTGCAGATAAACTTGGTTGCAAAATAATTTTATTATACAATTTTATCAACAAATAATTGAAAAAATCTAAAACTGAACCTTAAGATATATTTAAGAATATAATGCCTAGTAATTATAAATTCTTGAATAATGTCAATTTTATTGAAAGATAGGCCTTGTTCTTTCAATCTAGTAGATTTGAAAGCCTGAAATAATATAAACATTTAGACTATCATTAATACTAACTTATTTTTTCTGTGGTGTTAATTTAATGCAGTTATTTCAAATAAATTATATTTTCAAAATAAATCTATAGTCTTACAAAAAAAAAAAAAAATCATTCATATTCAGAAATCATATTTTAGCATCTTTGTTAATATTTTTATATACAAAAAGAAAATAATTATTTTAATAAAAATTAATCAATTTTTTTTTTTTAAAAAAAAAAAAAAAAACCTCCCACCAATTTCATATATTACAAAATTAATATGTGATGTATGTACACGGTGTGGGAAAAGGTGAATCATTTTCATATTAATATGAAAAAAAAATTTTAAATATGCATCAAGTGTGACTGTCATAAAGTTAAAAAGAAATGTTTGTATATAATATTATAATGTTCATTAAGTAGATACATTCAAAATATGTTATTGAGGAAAAAAGTTGAAAGTACCAGGTAGGAAATGTTAAGCGTTCATTAAATTATAGTACAAGATTGATTAAATAATTAATTAGGACTGACAATAGTTCTAATTAGTCATCTCTAAAAATGCATATCTATCCTGAAGATATATCACACTAAATCCCCCACCCCCACCACTCTTGGATTACCATGTCAAATCAACATGGCCTTTATTTTTTATAATTATATTTATTTGATGTAAAAATACTTTTGGAATTATTTTTTTTATTATGTAAATTATTTATAACAGATTGGATTCAAATTCCATTGCTCTTCAAGGTCCTTTTTTCTACATCATATATATTAAAATTATTGCAAAAAATATTATTTTCAATGACACTTTAAATAAATAATAAATTCATATTTTTCATTTAGTTAACTCAAGTGGAAATTTAAAAAAAACCCATGAGACTAATAATAATATTTGGATTATAAGCGGGTGCATATGATTATACATATATAAATGTGATATAATAAATATTTATTACACATATTTTCTATAATTTTAGAATAACATTTGAACATTATTGATATATTTTTATTATAAATCACACATTAAATATATATATTTTCAAATAATAAGATAAATTTGAGAAGCAGTATCAAATATAAATTACAAAGTTCAGATTTCATTGAAAATGGGGGATGCTAGTAAAAAAAAGAGGTGGAAGGATGTTATATGTGAAATGTTTACGTTATTTTTAATATAATTATTAATTGAGGAGGAAATAATTTCCCATCAAACTTAGTTAACATTTTATATTAATAAAAAAATGTGTTCATATGTATAAATCATAAAAGCATAGCTGCAAACTTTAATTACAACAAACTTAAACTTTAATAGTTATTAACCACCCACACTTATGCTTCCTCTCACAAAATATATTCTCATTCTAATCTTTATGAATGAAATATTCTTTCTTAGGTCAATTAGAGCATTGTAAGAAATTATATATATTTGTATGTGCTTACACATATATAAAACGTAAAATAATATGAATGAAGTTAAGCCAACAATTAAAAAAAAAAATAGGAAGGGGGAGGGGGGTTAAAACAATTATCTAATAAATTAATCGAACTAATATATTTTAATATTATTTAGTAAGAAAATTATATTTATGAACCGTTATTTTAAACTATCATTAAGCAATAAGAATTTAAACTGAGTAACTTATATATATTTTTATAAAGTTGAATGTAAATAAAGCAAATACTAAATTTCTAAGTTTCCAAAAGCCCTTAGAAAGTCAATAACGTTGTAATCACGTGATTAAGAGCATTCTCTACACATTTTTTTTTTTTTAAAAAAAAAAATGATGTAAATAGTTACTACAATTTATAAAAATTCTTATGTAAAAATGAAGAGAAAATAAAGTAATGTTTAATATGAGAGATAATAGCAGAGAACATATGAAGTATAAAACAAATACAATAGTGACAAATTACAGAAGCTAAAAATAGTACAGATTATCAATTAAAAAGAACGTATTTGAAATTTACTTTCTTGTTAGTGTGTAATTTTTATGCGTGGTGGGCTAAAATTGATGAAAATGGTACAGACGTAACATGATGAACAATAAACGCTGTAAATAATAATAAAATTCTAAACTAAATATACAAAAACTTAAAGCTAATGCAAATTAAAACACTTCACGGATTGGGAGAAAACCCAAACATCAACACACTAGTTCTAATATGTGGCATTCGTGATCATTCATTACTTACTTTGTTTTTGTTCGATTTTATGGTATATTATTTTTAATTATTAATATGCTGGTAAACATAAAATAAAATAGTTATATCAACCCAATGATTATATAGCTATTTTGCATAACAGAAGCAAAATGACAGGCCATTTTGGTGTAGTCGTGTCAGAAGGGTCCATTTGTCAGCCATCAAATTGATAAACTATGCAAATACACACATGACCACAATAGCTAAACTTTTCATACAATACTGCATTCGCTATAGATCATACACTTACCTAGATTGAAGCAAAATAATACTGCGCAAGATATTGTGAAGTAGTACCACAAAGGGATCATTTTGACCAGTTCACTAAAACAATGCAAAACCTCCACACGGGATAAGCAATGGAAACCCAAAGCTTCCTAGCGTATGTCACTTAAAGACGGTTCATAAGAAGCAAAGGGGATTACAAAGCCTTCTAACTGAAATACATAAGCTAAATCAAAGATTTTCTTCATCAAATCTTCTTTACAATCATCCTGCGATATATTTACGGTAATTCTTTTTCAATATGGCTGACTTTTTTTAGAGTACATACACACACAAAACCGAAGTACCCGGATGACCAATTAAAGCAGATAACAAGAAAACATGATTTGTTAAACCTTTTTTGATTGGTTAATTTTTTTTGCTTATTAACTTTTTTACTTATTAATCTTACAGTATAAAATTAAATAAAATTATTTTTCGTTTTATCATTAAATTTGTTTATCTTTAAATAAAATATTTTTTTTGAAATTAGAATTTTAAAATATTAAAAATATTTAATTTTATTGATGTTATCATTATTGGTGAGACCAATAATATAGGAGATAGTTAAACTTATGGTAAGTTCTTTTATGATAGACAGGCCCAACAGATAGTTTTGAGCTTCTCCAATGGACTAGTTTACTATTGTAAACAAGTGAAAAAGAGACTAAACGGAAGCCTCGATGCCCTTGAGTTTCACTTCCGTTAGTATTCTATTAATTAAACAGAGATAATTTGATAGATAAATGTTATTAATGAAATAATATAAAAAATATTAACAATTGTATCAGTTTTTTTTTTCTGTATGAGATGGGATATTTACACAAGTTTAATAAAACAACGCGTCAGTGTATCAACAATCGTAATTTATTTTAAAATCTTCATTTTACAATGAACATTTCTGAAAACCTATCAGTATAAATACTAATTTTCATTAATATATGATAGGCTAATACTTTTAGAATGAGAGAGAGAAAAAAACTCTAGGCAATCTTGCGTAAATTTTCGTATAGTGTATTTGTAAATAAAAAATTTGAAGTTCTGTAAAAGTCGATAACATTTAGATTAATTTAGTTTAATTCATTCTCTCAGTAGTTTGGCAAAATTTTATTTATTTATTTCATTTAAAATGTTGGGTACTCCTTTATCGCGTATGTGAAAAGGCCTCCTATCTGTTTTCTTGTGCACAAAAAAATATATTGTATTTAAGATTTTTAAACTGAGCAAAAAAATTTGACGTTTGTTTGGAATGATTATTTTTGTACAGAAATAAAAAAAAATAACGCGTAAAGAATTATATATACCGTAATATTTCTGATAATGGTTTATGTGAATGCAATGTTTTTTTATATAAATTATTATGAGTAAATAAGCAAATATTTTATCTAGCGCCGTGCTTGCAAAACACTCTCAAAAGGCGCGTGCTCAATTAGCTTGAAAGGCTGATATTGGAATGAAATAAATTATTATAATAATTTGTAATGGGAAATTCATTTTTATAATCATTTTCGTAAAAATTGTTCGCATTACGAATTTTTGTCTGTCCATTACTATCGCCTATGTTACAAAATTGGCGCTCTTTTTCTATACATATATTATACAGTATATGTTGCGATTATATATTTCACTAAAATTATTAGGTATATACAATGTAAAGTCTTTATAATATATTGTCTATATTGACTGTTAAGGAGATATTGTACAAAGTTCTTCCAATCTCGAAATGTAAATAGGTAGAGAAATTTGATTTCAGTAAATATATTTGTAATGTAGAATAGAATACGAAAAATAAATTGAAAATATTTTGAATATGAATATTTAAGAGTTGATAAATGGAATAAAAAAAATAACTTACTATAACATATAAGTAATTTTTATAACATATAAGTAATTTTTTTTTTTTTAAAATTAATCAATACATTTTACTTCTTCTTTTATATGTTTTCAAAATATTATAATGAATTGAAAAATTCTCCAGCTTTTATTGCTAATGCATTTTTTTAAAAAAAAAATCATAATTTATTAGAAATTATGATAGAAAAGACTTCATAGCATATTATTCTGTCATGCCCATAATCTGGGGCCTAAATCAATTATCTGATTTTCAGTTAGTTTACGAATTATCAAAACTTAAATATTTTCAATTATGTGTAGATTTGAAATGTGTTGGCATTGTATTTGAAATAAATCAGCTGAATCAAGAAGGAAAATGATATAGCCTAAATGTGGTATTGACTCTTATTCTAGCCCAGGCAGATCAGGAAGAGGTAGTAATAAATGGAAAAAAAAAAAAATCTAAAAATGAAAACTGATCAATTTTATTCTTACTTGGAAAATTTAAAATAAAAACAATTCAGACTAAAACAAATCTGTATAGTTTTAGATTTTAAAAACATTTTTTATTAAACCACTAAACATCACATGATCACCATCTCTTATGTTAGCACATAATTGTTAATAAACAGACAAAACTCTCCATACAGTAGTGCCACCTTGTGCTAACCAGAGAAATCAATGGATGCCAGAAGGTTTGTGCATAAAATCTCCATCTAGTGCCTACTCATCCAATTTCCCAGACTAGTTTCTGGCTTGTGACCTTCATCAGTGAGGAACCTTGGATCTGAGAGCACTGAACCTAGATCTTAGGATTTAATGCAACCCTCCAGCAGCCACCTTTTATCTCTACTTAAGTACAAAACTACAATTTTTTATTAATTGGCTAAATAGGTTTTTCTATTTCTTAATCTGTAATATTGTGAAAATATGGTGGCAAGACTATAAGATCAATCACTATATTAATTTTATTAGGTCTAATGATAATGAATTTAACATCAATCAATATATTTTTTAGTTTTTTTAGATTTAATGGTGTTGAATCTAACTAGTATAGTAGCACATTTTTGTTAGATTGTGATATGTGAAATAAATAAAGAGCCCTCCTAAAAATTATTTTATGTTCAAATTGATAGTTTTTGTGAAAGGGGCAGAGTTTGTATAAATTATCTCAAAGATATTCTAAAGAGATGTGATATTGATTTATGAAAAGTTATAGTTAACAATAAAATATAACACTAGAAAGCTACAGATAGACAAGATATTGAAGTGTGTAAAAGAAATTAAAAGGCAGCATTGCAAAATATCAAAAAGATTAAAGAATTATCATGTAATATATGGAGAGATATTTGAATTTTATGAATTGAAAAACTTGCTTTTAAATTTGTGGGCCTTCTTTGCTTTTTCTTCCTTTATCCTTCTTTTTATCTTGGGTTAATGTCGTCCTATTTATCTACTGTTGTTATTAATAGTGATGATAATTTCAAGTTCATGGGCTTTTGGTTATAATATTGACAATATATTATGTCACAAAAACTTTAAACACCTATAACAATTCTGCAGTAATAAATTATATGAAAGCAAACCCTTTTATCTGCTTTCCTTCAAATCGGGTTGATGTTAAACACTATTTAAAATGTATAAAGAAACTTAAGCCAAATTTATTTTAATGTTTTTATGATTTTAATATGTTTTATATTATTTGCTGAGAATTTTTGCTGTAGTTGGGATTATGATTTTGGCTAAACTGATGCAGACCCATTAATCACTGTGTTTTCTGTTTTGCTGAAATATTCACATATTAATATAAGGATTTTGTTTATTATTCATCACAATATTTGTTTCTTTTGCCTGCTATTCTTTCTCTATTACCAATGTACATCACATGTAAAACAATACTTTTGTATCCAAGACCCTAATACTAACCATAGTTAACAATTCTAAATCTACATTTAGTTTACTCTATTAAATTGGCTCTTTTTTATATAAAAAAAAAAATTGTGCTTTTTTGTCATTCTAATTTAAATAGTTTTTTTCTTTTTTCTGCTAGTTGTAATGTGTATATATAAATATAAATGTTTTAAAAGAAAAGACTATTAACTATTGAGCTTTTGACTGCTAAGACCAGTCTTAGCGGTCGAAAGCATGCTCAGAAAGTTTTAAAGATCTCACTACAGAATCTTTTCTTTTTCAAATGTTCAAAATATTTATATATATATATATATGCATGACTATTCTAATCATGTTGTTCAAAGTCACCAAAGTTATATTATTTTAAAAATAATTTATTTGTAAAAAATCTGTGTGATATTTTTAAAGTTCTTATTGCTGTTGGTTGATTATCAACAGGTCTTCTTTGATCATAGTAATCAGATTTTATCTCAAAAGATATATTCTTTCAAGAGCATGTGATGTGATGCACTATGACTTCTCCTTAAATGGAGTCAGGAATCTCTCAGCAACTATGCCCATCCCTTTCCATTTCCCACTCTAAGTTTTCCCATAATCTGCTCCATTCCATTTCCATAACATAATCTTTGTCAACTCCATGGCTTTCATATCTAAATCCCCCTTATCTTTTCCCAAATCCAGCATAAAAACCAATAACCCACTTTCTGTATAATCACTTTGTTCATATTTATTCTTCCATAACTTTATTATTTGTATCCTTTTTGCTTTCAAGCATTTACAGTCAATTAACAGATGCCTAGTATTTTCTATGCCTTCCTTACACAATTTGCAGACTAAATCATCCATATTTTTCCATTTACGTGTATATTCCCTTGTTGCCAAAGATCCCATTCAAGCCTTGAACAATAAACTACTTTCCTTGCTATTATCATAAATTAACTCGCACCCAATGTTCAGTTATCTCCATTCTTTCTAGCGCCATCTACTGGGAAATGTTGGTTGTAGTAAGATATATTTCTGTTTCTATACATCATTATAAATAAAAGATTTTAAATTTGTGGCCATAATTTAAGTACAGTTCTGTAAAAGAAGTCAGATGTTAGCTATGCACGGTTTTATCAGTAA
The DNA here is from genome assembly GCA_028023455.1 of Epiperipatus broadwayi. Lineage (NCBI taxonomy): Eukaryota > Metazoa > Onychophora > Udeonychophora > Euonychophora > Peripatidae > Epiperipatus > Epiperipatus broadwayi. The sequence continues at coordinate 1,132,802 of JAQFVV010000109.1, forward strand.
ATCATGAGCTTTCTCAAGAGTACTAATGCCATCTGTTTCCAATAATACTAATGCAACTATGATGTCATGTAAATTTCCAATAGAGATATAATTTATTTCAAAGTCAGGAAGATAATAATATATATGCTTAAATCACATAGTGTTTCAATGATATAACATTTAATACTTCAAAATAAATCAGGAATATTTTGTGCTTCCCATATAAACCTTATTGTAATTTTAATAATTATTAATATATTCAATTTACTAATGCAAAGCTAGAACTATCTATAATAAAAGGGGTGTATCACATCATATAGACACAATATATTTATGGGATTATTTGTTTGTAATGTTAAGCGATATTTTAAGATAAATCTATTTTGGTCAAAAAAAAAATTTAACGCTTTCTTAGCCAATGTTTGATCAAAAATTCTGCTCAATAGTTGGTTTTTATTAATATTGTATCAACTTTTCAGTGTATAAAAACCAATAATCATAAATGATTATTTTTTAAAAAAAGCCATTTCAAAATTTCACAACTACATTTGTCAAAATTATGAATATCACTCTAGAATCCAGAAGAGATTACATTTCTATCAAAAAATAACAGTTAACAAATGGATTCAGATGTTCTTAATTCATTTGCTTAAATAATGGAACTCTATGTAATAAATTTGATTTATTATCAATTGTCTTCAATAACTAGGAATGTCTTCAATATCCATTGTATGCCACTATACTTTAGAATCAAATTACTGACCCAACCAGATCTCCAATTAACTTCTGGTTACTAATCTTTATCATTGAAGTGTGCAGGATTGTATATTTAATAACTATATTTATAGTATTAACTAAATAAATTTTTCAAACTTGTAAGATTTTTAATCCAAGCCATACTGCTTACCTAACTATATAATTCTAATACTGTAATGCTTTGTTTAGTTATTTCACATCCTTTTACAAAAGAAATCAAAAATATCAGAAGATCATTAAAATAAATAGTCTATAACCATGTAACTAATTCTTCATGTATATACCAAAACAAAGAGATGCTTGTGTTTTCTAGCTTACATTTCATATCTGTATTAATAGTATTAATCCATTGTTATTAATGAGGACTTTAAATGTAAGCTATGATGATTATATGATGCATTATTTTAATATTTTTAAAACTATACTATTGACTACCAGGACACAAAAATATTATTTTTGACATTGTGTCATTGAGAGATTGATGTAGCAGCATTTACCTATATATTTAGTCTTCAATATTCGAACAAGAGCTCAACTTCCATTATATATTATATTGATAAAAGAATTCAGAAACATAATTACAAAAACTAACATTATTCATCAAAAAGATTGTCATCATCATCAGTAATTTAGGCTTCTGATTGGTTCTGAAGAAACCTCAATACATTATGATGTTTCACATAAGTCATCATCATCATCAACCATTATCAATCCACTGCAGGATGAAGGTCTCTCCAAATTCAATCCATCTTCTCTGATCTTTAGCTTCTCTTCTCCACATCAACCCTGCACAATTTCTTATTTCATCTGTCTCATGTGGTTTCTTTCTGGATCTTTTACAATCTCTTGGAATCCAGTTTAAGATTTCAATTGTCATCTATTATCATCTCTTCTAACAATATGTCCAGCCCAACTCCACTGCAGTCTTTTAATTTTTTCAGTGAAGTCAATAACACATATTTGTTCTCTTACCCATATATTGCATTTTCAATCTCTTATTATTACTCCTAACATGCATCTTTTCATACTTCTTTGAGTGGTCTGAAATCTCTGTAATGCTCTTCTATTAAGTGTCCAAGTCTCAGATCCACAATTAAGAACTGATAAAACACATTTATTAAAAACCTTCCTTTTCAAACACATAAGCATATTTCCTTTTAGTATCAAGTTATTTCTACCAAAAGCACTCCAACCAAGTTTAATTATATGATTAATTTTATCCATTATGTTTCTATTTGTATTAATAATCTGACCAATATATTTGTAACTGTCAATGTCTTCAAACTCATCATAATCGATCTTTATTTTCATATTTTGAGGAAATATATTGAACATTACTTTAGTCTTTTTAACATTTATCTTCCTATTTTCATCTGATAACTCCTGCACCATTTCCTGAAGCTCTATACCATTATTTGCAAAAATAACTACATCATCTGCAAAATCTAAATGATTTAAATAATCTCTATTTACTTTCACTTCTTTAGCTTTCCATTTTAATCCACAAAATACTTTTTGTAGCACTGCTTTAAAAAGTTTTGGAGATATGGAGTCACCCTGTCTTACACCCTTCTTAATGTTGACTTTCCTAGTATTGTTATGTAATCTAATTATTGCTGTTGCATTTTTATAAATATTCTTTAAAATATGACAATATCCTTGATCTATACCTTGATGATCCAATGCTTTAATCACTGAAGAAATATTTATAGAATCAAATGTCTTTTCATAATCTACAAATCCAAAGCATAATGGCAACTCATATTCATTTATCCTTTCTATAACTTCTCTCAATACCTGAATATGATCTACTTTACTAAAATCACTTTTAAAACTAGTTTGTTCTCTTGGTGGTGGAAATACAATGTTCTCTGTAGATGAGTTGTAATTATCTTGGTAAAAATTTTGTATAAAACTGATAAAAGATTGCTAGGTTTTATTTCTGAGTTTAAGATCAAGAAACACGATGGTCTTCTCAGTTGCCTGATAAGGCAGAATGAATGTATGTGTAAATGATAAATATTCACATAAATATTTACTGATTAGTTCCTCAAGAAAATACCATAAAAGTCTATTAGCTTTATTATTTACACATTTATTTGATTATTCTTTGCAATTTTTATGTTCTCAGTTAATGTTCTAGGTCTCTAAACATTGGCCCTGCTGGTAAACATTTCTGATACAGTAATGTTTTTCAGAGTTTATCTATCTAACACAAATTCTTATATTATGTTGCCAATTTTTTTTTTAATATTCCTTTGTATAGTTAGCACTACATGAAGATTTTCAAATTGTCAGATATTTATAAAGATAACAAATTACTTTCAGCATCTGTTAAAAATTAAATGATTAACATTATCTAATTAGATTACTTTAATTTCAGGCTTGATTAAAATTAAATCTAAAATAGCAATGACACAATATTTCTGATTGCTTATTTTGTAATCAGCTGGATCTAAAACTTTTTTCTCACTATTACACTTTTTACAATAATTTATAAATTTTATATAAAAAAAATTATAAGATAAAATAGTCTAAAATAACTCTTGAATAGCAAAAATCTTTCCAGTAGCTCTTTCTAAGTGTTTTAGAATAGTAGTGTCATATCCGACCTTGTTTTCAGAAGTAGACTAGTCCATATTCCTTTCTTATCTAATCAGATTGATAACTCATTGCCACTAACCAGTGTATAAACATGTGTATAACCAATGTATAAACATGGCCAAAGTGTAAAACAAATATGGCCAATGTGTAAACATGTGGATAATCCTATCATTGGTTAGTATGGGTCAATAGGCATTGATGCTCTCTGAATCTGATTGTTTCCAGTAAGGTAGGGGATCTGGCAATAAATATCCTTTTTATATGCAAGCCAGATAGATAGAATGTCTATTTAATCTGAATGACTGACTGAATATATTCTCAATTGGAAACCATTTCTGACAATGAAGGTGTTTCTACTATAGTCATTATTGATATGTCTATGTAGTGAGGCACATGCACAATAGGACTGAAATGCTAAGACTACAGCTGAATTGAGGCAAGCTGTCCAGTATAGCTGGAAGAGTCTCAATTAAAACTCAAGGCAAGCTGTCCAGTACAGCCAGAAGAGTTTTGACTAGAACTTATGAGGCAAGCTAATATATACAGCTGGAAGTGAGTCTGGCATGACCAGCACAGTATTAATTACATTTATCTACATACAACTGTATTTATTGAGTGTCCATATTTTTATTGATATCACTGTTGGTTTGAGTCTGAAACCTGCAATTCAGATCAAATACAACAAGTAGAGAAGTATATAGCTTCCACAAGATTAATCAATTATTAGAAGATCAGATTTATTTATTTTTTTACTTTTATTCTACAATTAAGAATCGCTAGATACCAGTAGTTAGATAAATATTTAAATTAGTTATCTGAAAACATTTTTTTAGACTGACATGCTAATGACTTGAGATTCAAGTTTTATTCACAGTTAAAGAGTATGATAAAATAATATAACCACATAATATTTTAAACATTCAAAATCTTTCCATCCCACATAAAGTTTCACTCAGAGACCATATGTTTGTGTGTGTATTAATATATTTTATAAGCAATCTATTGTCCAGTGGATTCCACAAAACACAGATAGCTTGATTTACTCCAGTATATTATTAAAATTATTTGAGATGTTTTAACTGTTATAAACAGCCTTCTCCAATCTGTAAAACATATGAAAACTATATTTTTCTCATTAAAATTATTAACTTTTAAGATATCTGACAAATATTTTCAAAAGCACACAAATAAATTCTTTTTTTGGCAATATTATAAGTTTATCTACATATTGGAATAACATTAAAGAAAACAATGCATAATCATTAATTTTTGACAAACATTTTGCATGATTTCAGTCCTTTCATTGAAAAAAATATATAATTAAAGTTACTTGCTATTATTGAAGAATGTTATAGTGTAATAATTAATACACTTTTATCTGGCATATCCATGATATGGGATTTGAGTCTGCGCAAGGTGAACATTATAATTGATTATAGATCACAAAGAGACTTTCAATTACTCAGCTCATAGTTAATTCAGATAATCACCAAATATTAAGCAGTAAATAGACATCTATCAGGTAGAAAATAAAGTAGTCAGGTTAGTTGGTCCATTGAATATCTATATACTAAATATAGAAGATTAAAATACAATTGCAATATGATTTGGTTTTCACTAGTGTGGTAAATCTCATATACCTACAGGTACTAAACCCATGGTTTATCTTAAAGCAGAAGCAGATGAAATTAACTGGATCTGTTCTTTAAACCTACATTACTAATCTATCTTAGTTAAATACAAAAAAATCTTCAAAAATAAAATACATTATTCTAAGTTACATTACATTTCCAACCCTTAAAACCATCTCTTTTTAGTATCATATATATTGTATTATAGTATCTTTTACGAGAAATTTTGATAATTCAAAATAATTATGTAATAAATGTAAGTATATTTTTATAATATATAGTGGAATATAGTAAGAAATGTAGATTAGATGTTAGGACCAGAAAAATTCAATCTTACAAAATAAAACATTATTGCAGTGTATTACACTGTGATTACATTACATACATAAGAATACCCATTCTTTTATTTAGAAAAAACTATCTTCGAATATTCATATTGACTTAAATTACAACTATTTTTATCCATGTATTATATCTAGTCTGTTCCAAATCCATGTCTTGATTTGCTTCGGTATGTTAAAAAAAAAGAGAGAACAATTTTGAGCTACATCGTTATTATGAAACATAATTTTTTTAGTCATATTATTGATTATTCATTTCTATACAACACATTTAAATTAGTAATAACTTTATATATAATTAATACAATTAAAATAATTAACATCATTATAATGAAATTTATAATATCATTTACACCTTCACTAGTCACTTTTTACCAATGCAATCAAATAAAATGTATCATCTTATGGTTGCAATTGGCCAAAAGTCTTTAATTGAACTACAATATTTAAATATATATGACCATACAAATAGTACATATTTGTACATACATAATTAGATATAATTACATAACACATTATATACAATACTCTATGGCCACCTTTTATAGTTCATGCATGAATTTTTCTATTTTTTGATTAAGATTCACAATACAAACTCGTACCACGTTTTAGTCTTTTAAAATATGGTAAAATATCCATATTACGTTATACAAAAAATAATTTATTCCATATATCTATATATATGGTAATATAAACACTTTTTAGCAGTTTTAGATAAAAACAAGGTAAACATTAATTATTTTAATGAGACTTTTGAAATTGTTTTGCCTTTGCTAACATTGTAATATTTGGATTTAAATCAGTTACAGAAAGTATCAAACAATTTTCAAATTTGAATTAGTTGTGATCATACATTGTTATTAATTATTTTCATGGATGAAAATGTTTGTTTGCCTCTGTATATTGTTCCAGAATAACAGACATAACTCGGAGCAAGTTTTCTCAGTTCTGGAAAATGTTCACAGGGCAACGATTGTTAGACCAGAAATTAATTATATCAGAAACATCTAGGTGTGATGGAAGTGCATTAAATTTCATTTTCAATAAAGAATTGGTTTTGGAAATACATTTCTATTTGTATTTTAGTAGATATCAAAATTTTTTGTTCAGTAAATGAAAAGGGATTTGTAAATGCAAGTATGCAATCTTATTCTTTGGTAAAATCATTAAAACAACTGTTAAAAAACTCTTTCAATCTGAGTATCTCAGTATATTCAATAAAACAGGCAAAACTCACTATATGTATGCCACACACAGCAAGCTAGAGTAATCAATGGATGCCAGAAGACTTCTGCATAAAATCCCCATCTAGTGCCTACTTATCCAATATACCCAGACTAGTTTCTGGCTTGTGTCCTTCGTCAGTGAGGAGCCTTGGATCTGAGAGCACTGCATCTAGATCTTAGGATGTAATGCAACCTTCCAGCAACCACTTTTTATCTCCATTTAACTACAAAACTATGAGTCTTAAACTGAAAACACTTTAATATTTCCAATTCAAGCCCATCAGTTTATATAGTTATATGGGTCTGAACCCAGTTCAGTTCCCATACCTTTTGGTGTCTTTGGTTCTTTAATAACCATAGCCACCAATATCCTATTAGGTAGGATTGGTTTTAAGCCAATAAACATATGTTAAATGGAGATAAAAGGTAGTTGCTGGAGGGTTGCATTAGATCCTAAAATCTAGATGCAGTGCTCTCAGATCCAAGGCTCCTCACTGACGAAGGCCACAAGCCAGAAACTAGTCTAGGGATATTGGATGAGTAGGCACTAGATGGGGCTTTTATGCACAAGCCTTCTGGCATCTATTGACTACTCTAGCTTGCTGTGTGTGGCATACGTATAGTGAGTTTTGCCTGTTTTAACAATAGTTATACACAAGCATAAGAGATGGTGGTCATGTGATGTTTATTGGCTTATATTCAATAAAGTTTTCATTATCTTCTACAGATTAATATGTTCTTTTAAATATGGAAATTAACTTAAATCCCCATTTTCTCACTGGGAGATGAACAGTTTTAATTTCATTTTGAAATGCACTGATGTCACTTTCTAAGCTAAGAAACAATTTGTACTTGTCCCGCAGTTTCATATTTAGATCACTGACATGACTGGTAAAATCAACTAAAAATGCTAAATCAAATAGCCATTTCTCATCACATAACAGAGCTCTTCTTCATGCTCCTCATTGTCTTCCAGAAAATTATGAACACTATCAATTTCCAAAATCTGCTGAGAACTTGTCCTCTAGAAAACCATCACACTTAACAATGAAGTATGAGATCACCATATTTCATATTTCACAATATTCTCTGAATTTTCTTCTGTAACCTCTTGCTCTAATTTCAACATTTTACAATGGGTACCATAAACATGCTTCAAATTCTTTATGTATAACTTAGCAATACTTTAATAGAGAAATAGTCACTAGCTATTCCATATGCTTCTTTGATCTTCTGCTTTCTATCCTCTCTCTGTATACTCTCTGCTTTTGTTAGCTTGAATCTATGGCCATATTTTTGCTCATGGTCTATAAAAATTGGCATGTGTTCTTTGTTTCTGAGGCTCTATTGAATATCTGTGTTAGGCAAGTTTCATTAACAGGTTGGCCCTCAACTTCCCATAATATTCAGCATTGCAAGCCAATTGGCTGCATTTAATTTTACAGACCACTTGATATGCTGATTCATTTGGTAAAATGTCTGTGAATTTATGTTCATTAATAACCAAGTATTATGTTAACTCAGAAAAGAAGAAAACTAATAACATTTGAATTAAGAATATTCTGTAAAATTCTAAAACTGTAAGGACAAGGTTATAAGATCAATAGTTATATTCTTCAGTTTGCTGGATGCAAAACTATAGAATCTATTATTGTAAAATTATGCCTTCATTGGATTAAATACCTAAAGAATTGCAATATTGATTGCTTTCATTGCTAAAATATGGTGGAGAATAGAATGCATAGGAGAATTACAATTAAATGATATTGAAGTTTTCCAGAAAGAAAAGGTAGGATCTCAAAATATCAAATAAACAGCATAATGGAACTACCTGTATTACAAATTAATAAACTTATGTTTCTCAGATTAATTTATATACTCATTACAAATACAGCTTTTGATTATGATTTATTGTTTTTCTTTTTACAGTTGAAATTACCATATTCATTTGAGAATGTTTGCCGTTTTTAATGACGATAATGAAGGAGGCAATGATTTTTCTATTATTTAATTGGTTTTAACTTTACTAATGTAATTATTTTATTTTTGCAAATTAGTATACAACATTTCACTGTATCAGTGATTTCTATAGTTATGGTTCAGTTATTCATATTTTTTTTAAAAAAATAGTAAATTAAATTAGAAATTTATAATAATAATAAAAAGTGTTAAATTTTCTATATTTTAATTTTTTTTTTGTTTGCATGCGTATATTGTATGTTTACACAAATATATATTTGAGATTTGTACACTTTTTCAATTTGTATAATCCAATATATATATATAATAAATATGCAATGATTAATGGATTTAAACCAGGAACTAAAGGTATACAATGATATATTAAATATGTACTATAAATCTTAATTCAAATAAACATTTATATTAGGTGAAAGTTGAATGGTTAATAAAATTTGAAGTTCAAAGATACATATTAATATTAAATCAAACGATGGTGATGACGATGCTTTATAACATAAGTTCTTCCAAAAGTATTTTATTTGTCTTTCAGTTTCAGTAAAATAAAATTAAAAAATTAAACTCTCGAGTATCAAAACTTCTAATTAGAAAGTTTACTTTTGGAAAACTTTTTAACTAACAATCATCATCAATTACAAGTTCATAACACCATCCCTGCATATGATTTTTCAGAGTTATGGATATTAACTAACGTATTGAATGTTAAAAGCATAATGTTCGGATTGAGTTACAAACACAAACTAATAAAAAAATAATTTATTAATAATGAATAAATAAAACTGTTGCATATATAATTGCAACTCTTAATACATATACAAAATATTAAATATCATAATAATAAAAGATATTTTTAATTTAAGTTTAAGGCCTTATAATATTTATAATGATAAGACCTTACCACACGAAATATTTAAACAGTCACAAAACGTGGTTTTCTGCAGCTAGTGTTCTTTTAACATATTTACAGTTGGTTGTCTTCATGAATTCTTCCCAAGATGGTATATCTTCTCCTTGAGCACTGTGATGTTAGAGAGTAAATGTCTCAGCATTGGTGCCTTTATATAAGGTATATATTATTAAGTCTTGGGTAATTCTTATGGCATTATCCATGTATTTTTTCATAGCATTATTATGACAGGCACTAGCTGTTTTTGGTAATCATCAGTGTTAGTTTTGGATCTGGATGCATTTTCTGGGTGTTTTGACTGGTGGGGTTTTTGATTATCTAGCTATACATGATAGATTGTTTTCTGCTAGATAAAATCATCATACTGGCTATTATAACTGGAGTATTAAAAAATACTTTTAAAAACAGCCAACAAAATATGGCTATCTGAGTTATGATAGAAAATCAGTTTTCTTTCCTTCACACTGGATCACTATATTATTGATTCTTAAATTAAGCCTTCAAATAAATTAAAGTAGACTGGTCTGGACTGGAATGCCTTAGTTGCTTGCTTCAGACCTATTTATACATATTTGAGATTGCTCAACAACATTTTCCAAACAACATATACATCACCAGTTAGTGAAGATCTGACCTCCTTGCATGTTTTTTGAAAAATATGCTGAAAAAATAAATTTACAGATATTATATCATGATTTGATATATAAATGTATAAAAGAAAAAAAAAGTTTTTTCTCTCTTTATTTACATTAGTTACAATAGAAAAAAAAAATTGTCACAGACATGTAAATTTTAAATGATAACTTCTAAAATATTGTTAACACTACAAGTTTAATATTATTTCTAGATCTGCCATCACATTTAGTACAAAAATGCGAGTCATTTTATTTAAAACTTCATTCAAAAAAGGCAAACTAAAAAGAGTTCAAAATGCTTTTGATTTTTAGAAACTATACAATTTAAATTCTTTCCCATATAGAGATTACTTTTCATTCTTCCTTTACATTATAATTCATCATTTTACTATTTCTTATATATTACAAAGTAAATGTTTAATAATATGACCAAATACATAAACTAACTTTTCTTTTAATTTTTTAGGTATAACTCAAATGGCATGTATATATGTGCACATACACAAATGTCAATTTAAATATTTATTACTCAATTTCAACAATGAATATTTTTTTTCCCCATGCAGCTTTGGAATATAACCAGTCTGAACTGCTATCAGATTTATTTTAGTTACAATATATATACATTTAGATCAGGGGTCGCCAAACTTTTTTGATCATAGACCCCTATATACTTTTTCGAAATCTCCATCGACCCCCCAAAAAGTAATTTTCAGTTAATTAAAATAAAACTATCTATTAGGTACTGTGTTTGTACATTTATTTTATGATTTTAAACATTTATTAAAGTAATTTTACATTGTGTAACAATAGTTTTATGAAAAATATGTGTGATTTGCATATTAAGAATTGTTTTTCCTTCAACCCCCTGGCTCAGATCGACCCCTACTTTTGTTAAATAGATCCCTGCCGGTCTATATAGACCACTTTGGCGACCTCTGATTTAGATAGATGTTTAAAATGTGTATTACAATTTGATTTGCTATTATTTATACATTTTAATATCTATGACATGGCTTGAAACAAAATGTTTCAGATTTGTGGATTGTGAAAATTTTAAATTGTATTTTTGTTGTTCTATTTTTTTAATTCAATTGTGATATTACTTTATTTGTTGCCTTTGTATGTAATATGCATACATTTAAATATATATTTATATACATACAAGATTAAATTTGCACTAAATAATAATATTATTAATCAGAGAGATAAATTTATAACTTCTAATTCCTGGTCATGTTAATGCAATGTCATTCAGTATCATAACTATAAAGATAATAAACAAAAATGAATTATTTTCATTCAATTTTCAAATTCTCTTATAAACATTTGCATTACATGATAACATTAATGTTCATATAATATCTAAGAAAGTGAATTAAAATGATTTATCTTTCATCATTATATTATTACACTGATAGCTTTAACTTTGGAAAATGTATTGTTGCCAATACTAAAAGCCAAAAGCTTTCTCCCCCTCCCCATATGTATATATATTCAAAATAGCTCAATGTATATATGTAAATAAAGGAATAAATCACTCCCTCAACCTGTAAATTAAAAGCACTCTAAATGTTGAACAAGGGATCAAGAATAGAATAAATCCATCTATTCTTAGAGCTCTGCTGTTTATAAACATACTTTGTCAACATTGTTGGTAATTTAGAGTGAAATTAATATAACATCCAGATGGAACATGGGATTTAATATTTATTAAACTAATAATCAATTATACAAGGCTGGGGACAGACTCTTTTTTAACACATTGATTATAATAATTAAATAAGATTTTATGTGTAAACATTAAATTAAACATAGCTCAATGTATACATGTGAATAAAGGGAATAAATTATCTTTCCTCAGGCTAATAATTGATTATTAGCTTAAAAAATATTAAGTGCCATATTCCATCGGGATAATATATTAATTTCACTCTGAATTATTAACATTGTTGACAAAGGAATGCTCATAAACATCAGAGCTCCAAGAATAGGTGGATTCATTCTATTGTTGATTCTTTATTCAACATTTAGAATGCTTTAATTCATAGCCAGAGGGAATGTGATTTACTTCCTTTGTTTACATATCCATATAGTTATTGGACTATCAACATGGGTGTAGAGACTCAGGGGTTGATACTTTTATAATACAATAGACATATTATTCATTAACTGAGATTTAAAATATATATTTGGTATAGGGATGATCTTTAGTTTAAGCCATAATTTGTAATAATTATTAATTATAGTTTGTATTAAGCCTGTGTGTCAGAAAGTTTGACACTTATAAATAAAACATTAATAATTTGTTGTCTATAAATACTAATAAATGATGAAAACATATGTATCTGGAACAACTGGTGAATGTTGATTCAGCATGAAATGTGCATCTCTTTAATCATATATTTTAGAAATATGTGATAGAAAAGAAGTTTGAAATTTATACATGAAGTTAAATCTTTCTTAATATATATATATAAGCAATAATGTTTAAGTATAAATGGGTTTGTAAATAAAATTAAAAGGTCGGTCAACACTTAGACAATCTGAATATCATTAACAATCAACAATTTCAAATTATTGTCAAGGCAATCATTAGTGTCCATATAAGTATATTGGACCATTAATAAAGATGGGATTCCACCTTTATTGTTAAAAGGAGGTTGCCTTGACAACAGGTTGAAATTGTTGATTGTTAATGATATTGGGATTGTCTAAGTGTTAACTGGCTTTTAATGATATATATATATAAATTAAATTATAAGGTGCTGTGTATGCCTTACTTGAAAATGAAATGGATGTTTCAAAATACATCCATAGTGAGAGAGGTTGATCTGACTTCTTTGCTAATGGATGGTTGGATATGATAGAATTAAGTTGAAAGACACACTGATAAAACAAAAATTTGAAAATATATATTACACAAATGTATTATATATAATGATATATGGCTAAGGAAAATAGTGTGTTGTTGGTCTAATTGAGGAATCAAAATGTATCCTACAGGCCATTAATACATTTTTTCCAATCAATTTTTGAATTGTAGCGACAATGCTAATTGAATTTTCAGTTGATTATTGTCATTATTGCTTCCAATACAATTAATAGATGGGACAAATCAAGCGTTGGTGGCCGAGTGGTTAGCACAACTGTTTACAAGCAGTTGTCCCGGATTTGTTTCTGGTCGATACACATGAAAAAAAAAAAAAGACAGCTCTCTCCCAGAACTTTATGATTTATGAAATGATCAATATTTCATTCAGTAAGCAAAGAAAGGATTTAAACCTGTTGTTAAATGTTTCTTAAGGAACTGGAAATCCATTCTAAATTAAGAGTATTTTCTTAAATAATAATTAGATGTATTAGAAAACAAGAATGTAAGTTCAATTTACCTTAATTATATATATTTTTTTCTTTTGAGCTAAAGTATTTTATTACAACCGTCACTTTTATTTTTACTATAGTCTGTAGCAAATTAAGTCTTTCAAAGCAATTAATATACTTATGGGAAGTGAATTTCGATTCAAAATATCTATTATTATTTATTATATGATCTGAAGCTCAAAAAACAAACAAACAAACAAAAAAACAAACAGATAATGTTCAAGTATCAAATAGTAGTTTCATTCAATTGATTATAATAAAAAAGAGTAAAAAAAACTCATTAAAAAGTGAACAATTGTTGGAAATCAATTCAGCAATCTTAAATCAATCACTACCAACAATAACCTTAACTGATCTATGAGATCTGAAGACAACAACAACAACAAAAAAAACCCAATTGTTTATTTTAGAGACATTTAGGCTTCATTTTTTTTTTTATTCAATCAAAAGTTAACTTATTATTGATAAACAATGACACTGTTTTCACGTTTTTTTATCGCTATAAAGGGATAGCGTGAACGCAGTCTCCACTCGCAGAAATTATGCATCCGAGGTATCCACATTTGGGATAATCGCAAGGGTCAGTAGAGCCGAAAGTGCAATGGCCCACCTCATCTTGGAAGAACCGCCTTACTAATCACGGTATCTTCGATGCCAAATAAGTATAACAATGACACTGTTGTTGCTATAAAATCAAAATATGCAAATATGACTCTTACTAAATTTTATACTAACCAGACTTATTTTTATTAATCATTTATAATAAATAATATTTCTGTAGTGTAATTTTCACTGCACCATTCTCAAACAAGGTAGGGACTGGGTTCTATCCATTTTTATATCTTATGAAGAAATGTAATTATAAACATATGACTAAAGACATGTGAAAAAGATCTATGAATCCCAAGATGCACATTTCATGCTGATCCAGCACTCATCAGTTGGCCCAGACCACAATCTCTTATACATATCTTAATCATAGTTTCTGAACAATGTAATGGGAATCTTAAACTACCAAGAAGTAACTTACATTAGGCTATGAATGCTTGCTTAGATTATAAATATTAATTTATATTAAAATAAAATTTAGAATATATCAGTATATTCAAAATAAATAAAGGTTCATTGATCAGAAATTCATGGAAAATGACAGAGCTTGGCAGAGCTCGAGCTATGACCAGTTGTTATTTTGAATTGTCAAATTGAATGTAAATGTGAACATTATACCACTGAGTCTCAGTTCTTATGGATGGCAGATTGTTTTATCAGTATATATGGTGAAATTGTTGTTCATGCAATTGACTAGTGGTATGAGGATGATACAGCACCAGCTATAATAGCAACATCTAAAGCAAACATAGATATCCCATTGTGTATAGAAAATAGAAAAAGTTAAAGGAAAACTCATGATTTGTTTTGGATTTATAGCCACCAATGATCAAACTAATGATCAAGTAATAAAAGATATTTGTTAAAATTTAAATAATGAGAAATGAAATGTTCACCACTGTTTCATAAGTCATGCATTACAAGCTTCCTCAATCAAGTAAGATTAAAATGGGGAATAAACTAAATACTCTCAAACACTATAAAAAAAAAATTAATGTACCAAAAAGATTCTTTCAATTGATACCTTATAACTATATGAATACGAATAATAAAAAATATACTTATGTCAGTGTGAGATTCATAAAACTTCACATACACTTAATGGTTATAAAATAAAATTATATATTTTGTAATTTTGCTTAAAATTTAAAATTTGTAAAAAAAAAAAAAAAAAAAGAAAAACTTAAAAAAACAAAACAAGAATTAATTAAGATTATTAATAAAATTTAATATGATTAAAATCAAACAGCAGCAGCCTATAATTATGTATAATTAAAGAATTAAGAAAAAAGAAAAACCAATTAGTGATAACTCGTTTAAAAATGAAAAACAAGAAAACTAGTTAAAGCTCTAAAACAGGGTCCCCAATCTTTTTGCACTTAAGAGCACATTCTATAATACCGGCCAGGTGGTGGGCACCATTTATTTTTTCAACCAAATGGCAGGCATCATTTATTTTTTCAATGTAAATTTATAATTGGATATTGTTAATAATACACATAATGTACAAACAAATATTTATTTCAAAAATAAAATTTTAACATATAATTAACGTTTATATTTTTACACTGTAAAAGTATAGTATACCCTACAATTTGATTACAATATAATACAATAATTTATAAGAAATTTTAAAAATTAAATTTATTTGTATCAGATAAATAATTTTTTATCATGTTCGGATAGCAGCGGGCACATATAAAATGGTCTGCGGGTGCCATGGTGCCCGGGGCATAGGGTTGGGGACCCCTGCTCTAAAAAATGAGTTTCTTGGGTCTGGAGATCCACAACATGTTACTGAGGAAAAACCAAAATTATTTCCCACTACTTCTCACTTGAATGACAAGATTAGATTAAAACTATTTGGATATCACATTGCTGCAATCACTATGTTGGTAAGAAAAATCTGTTGCTGCAAAGAGATAACAATCAGACCTTGGAACTATGTACTAAAAACTGTTTAATGTTATTAATATGTAAGTGAATCACTTACTCATTTCTGTTTAGAAGTTAGGAAAGTAAATTGGAATGGAGTTTATAAAGCCAAAACCAACAAATGATAAATAGTGTAGCTTTTATGGTCAGGAAAGATATTGCAAAGACTGTTATTGAATATAATTCTGAGAAAAATTAATTGACATTGATAAAATTCCATGGCATCCATTTAACATGAATATATCACATGACTATGCCACAACAAATCAAACAAGTAAAAATAAAAACATTTTATAATTGAGTGCAGGTCAAAATTTGCAGATAATATATATTTTTGGTGACTAAAATTGGAAATAGAAAATAAAAAAATCTTATTGGAGCATGATGGATTTAGGGAAGCAGAAATCAGTCAGAATGACAATAACTTTAACAGCTATACCTATGAAAATTAGCAACCAGAGAGCACAACAATTAAATTAATTACATTCTTACCATCAGTGATGAAAGATCATTTTTAACATATAAACACATAGCCTAAAGCTGTTAGTGGTATTTGTTCTATCATTCTAAATATAATTGAGAAAATATGCTGTGTTGCTTTTAGAAACAGTATCTATAATTTGATGTGTTGTATGTAATTGATGGAGTAACAAATAAACTGTGGATAAAAGTTAAAGAATTGAAATATCCAGACAAGAAATCAAAATAAATGTAAAAAGATGCACCAACAGCCTTAGATTATGCTGATAATATTAGGTCCAGCTTGAAAATAGTACAGTAAAATACTCTCATTAAGAAATTTAAAGAACAAAATAATAAGATGGGATTACAGAATATAAAGAAGATAAAAATACTGAAAGCATAGAAGCTGGGATTTTTTTGATCATTAATCAACAACAAAAGATCCAACAGTCAAGAGATTCATTGCAAAGCAACAATGAAAGTGTTGCTATGCAAAACTTATAAAATAATTTTAAATGTAAGGACATAACTTTAAAACAAAGATGAGGATTGTTCAGGCTTGCAAATTATAAAGAACAATAACAAAATGATATATGCATTTGAATTGTGTGTGATATTAGAAAAAGATTTTGAGAATCCTATGAAGAAAATGGATATTTGAATTCTTACTTGAAGTACAAATGATCAAATTGACATTATACTATTTTTTTCATGTAATCAGATGATTTAATTCATTTAATGCATTGTGTGATTTAGTGCAATGGCTAGAATGCAAAACTTTAGAATGTTTGATGGATCAATTTCTGTTCTGGCACATCTGATGCTCAAACTATATTTTTATTCATTAAATGAATATATAACACTTTAAAAGGTTGATGATGAAAGAAGAAGGTAATAATCAGCCACGAAATGAAATATTTATTTGAGCAATCTGAAAAACCATACAAATGATAAATCATTTTTGGGAAAAGCTATTTTCACGATTCCAGTAATCAGTATTGACTTTTAAACAAATAAATATTTAAATAGTTAGCTGCTCAGGTGATCATATGATGTTCAAACACTGGAAGCAGCCGATTGACCTTTTATCCATGAAACTTTGAGTTCTTCACTCTAACAACAGTACTAAATCTTAGAGTTAACTATTTCTTAATAGTATTTGGTCCACACCACATTTATCTTTATACTAATATTAAAATTAAATTGGACTGAATATCATGTACTTTTTAGAAGTTGTACTTTCTTTATTACATTACACTGTATAACAAAGCGGCTGTGAAAGTGTCCGTTAAGCAAAAAAAAAAAAAGGGGGGGGGGGCATTCTAATGATCCTAATTTGCCCTTGTATTATATCCTGCATTTTTTTCTATTTTTGTTCAGTCATGCAAATGAGAATTAAATTTTATCTATTGGCTGTGTTAATTAGGGCAAATTTATTGACTTTTTTTAAAAAAATCTTTTCAGATTTAACTAACCATTACCACTCCATCACTTTTTTGCGCTTTGTACATATTTATTTTTAATATAAATATACTGAACATAGACATGTGCCATATATTATGGTAAATAACGTCATACGTAATTGAAAAAAAAAAAAAACATTACACAAAAAATCCTTTGTTTACATTTAAATTTTATTGTATTCTCCGAAGTTACAATTCGTATTATTTGTCACAATCGATATCCGCAATAACCTATATTACGTCAATTTTCTTTGATATTACTGGTTAAACAACTCAAACTGTTGTTATTTTTAAACTCTTATTCGATTGGTTAACAATGAAGTCAATTTCCCGCAATTTTTTCCATTGGTTTTCTATTACATCATTGATAAGATTAGCTAAATTTGGAAAGAATATATTGCACCATCATCTTTGTTATTTCATTCTATGGGAGTGGAACAGAGGTGAGTAAACATGGTGGCGGTTGCTATTTTAAAATACGAAAGATTTTATTATTGTTGTCGTTGTTTAATTTTATAATTATTTATTATGCACAATACTATAGTTTTTATAAAAAATAAAACTTTGTTTTTTATTTTGTTGTATATATATACATCGATATTTACATTTGTTCCTAAGCAGTAGTTTCTGCAAACTTGTTCTAACAAGTTTAGTTTTGCCGGTTAGTTTGTATATGCACTTACTTTAATTTTTCATTTATTATTTACAGTAATTTAAAGATTTTAAAATGAAAGTTACTTTATTTATTGTAAAAATATTGGAGACTTAAAAAATTTTTAATAGGGAAAATATATATAATGTGTTTCAAATTATGGAAACGTTGATTGCGCAATCACAACTTCGTCGGTAATTGGAATAAAATGGTTCCTTTTTTAGTTGATTGAGCTAATACAGTTTTACTTTTAATATAACATTAATAATAGAATAATTTGAAGATATAACTAATTAATTTCAATTAAAAATTTTCCATTTTAATATTTATTTTTTCTCTTAGTATTAATAGACAGCAGATGTGTCTGGTAATACGTATTTTAAAAATGTCTTCTGTTTCAAACTAATTACTGATCGTTTTTATTATTATATAATTTTTATTATTAGTTTTATTTGTTATAAAGATTACTAAAGGGTGCTGGTAAACTTGAACTGACTCAGACCTTCATTTGCCAGAGAATTAAATACGCTATATATAATCCAAAAATTATTAGTTTATACATTATGTAATTTTTCTCGTAATATTTGAACAAATATTGACTTGTAAGTAAAGATAAACCATTCTCTCAGCCCTCATAAGAATATGACCTCTTCTACAAATAGTGATGGCTCTATCATACACAAGTGATTTTTTTTTTTTTTTACATTCATGTTGATACCCATTTCAGATTAATTGGTTCTTTACCTCAATCTAAGACTTTATTTATACTATTAAATGGCGAGTTGAATTGAATATGGCCAAGTTTGGGTATGTGCGTGTTTGTAAAAATCATGATACTATTTGTGATGTGAAAAAAGTTTCACATATACCCAATCCAGAATCAGGTTTTGGGTATGGTCACAGTTGTGCCAGCTCATATGAAACTATCATAATGACGTGCATCACTTTATGTAGCATATTTTTTAAGTCCACCGATCAGTGTAAAAGTAATTAATTTTATTGCTAAATATACAATAGCATATTAACATATTAAGCAATGAAAAATATTTATTAGTAAATTATGTGACATTTACACAATTTTATTTTGCAGGTAGTGTAATTTTACACAAACATTATGACTTTGAGATTGTCAATTTAACTGATAGGATCTCTATGTGCAGTATATGTATTATTAGGGAAGAAAATTGTTATAAAAGCTTTTGGTCAAGATATTGAGACACGAATTTTGCTCAATGGTCTGTCAAAAGTTCATTATATCTGTAATTTTTGTGAATAATTAAGGCTACTGGAATAAGATTAAATATAATTTCCACCAAGTTAGTAAGTAAGTCATCAATTTTATGTAAAAAAAATATTTTATCACTCAATATTTTATGTATTTTGATTTTCAAAATTCAAATTGTTTGTAGAAAGAAATTAAAATTGTGTAAAAAAAAAAAAAAGAAATTCATGAACCTTTAAACAGCTCTGCAAGGCAATTGTACTTTATATAGAAATAGGGAAAGGGAGCTGATCCCTTAAATGAGATCCACGTTCTGATTTGAAATAGGTACTAAAATTCAGATATATTGAATTTTATTTATGCAATCCCCCCAGTATGTTGTTTTGGTCAGTAGACTTCAAATAAACAAATCTTTTCCATGAAATTTAAAATATGCAGACCAATTTGGTTAATCAATTGGGCTTAAAATATTAAATAATTGGAATTTAAATTTTTTTTTCAAATTTTATCCAGTCCAGATTCTAATTAAGATTGTAAAAATAGGAGGCAGGTGTACTACTTTCACATCAAGATAGAAGTATATATCTATTTATAAATCAATACTTTGTGAATTTTATATAACATTACTTAAATATCTTCCTAAATTCTATTAAAAGTTCTTACAGAATGTGTGATATTGATTGTAATGTAAATTCTTAATATATATATAAGCAAGCCATAATGAGTTTTACAACACTGTAGACAGACTAAGTTATTCTTTTCCTTACTTACTTAATAAGCAACAACCCATTGGTTCCTAAATGCAACAAGTGAATCTAGCATGATCACTGATGAAATAAAATTCAAAATGCTTAACATCAACATAATGGATTGCAACGTCTCTTCCCAAATCAATCCATATCAACATATGCTTGCTTGCATATATCACTTCTTTCAGATTGTAGAATTGTTAGAAAATTTTATCTTTGCAATTTGAATATTTTATTGGTTCTTTGTTTATTGTCTTTATGATCTGATATTCTTAAATTAAAAGTAGCTTTTTAAAATTTTTTTGACAATATATTACATTTAATTGTAGTTTCATTTCATTATCAAGTTACTTAGACAAAAGATTAATATAATAGATATATTATTTTTTTTCCATTCTGGGTCACCAACTTCTGTACTGTGATCTGTAAACTGATAAAAATCTTTGTTTTTGATAAATTAAAATTTAATCCCTCTCTGTTACAACAATAGAGATAAACTAAATTAAATGATTAGTTATTATTAAATTTTAAAAAAATGATGCAATCAATTATTATTTATTATAACTTTTGGTTAAATATTTGATTTAATTTTTCTAATTAAATTATCATATTTATATATTGCAATTATTTACAATATATTTATGTATGCCTTAAATTGAAATTGACCTGGCTGTTGGAAATTAGTAAAAACTAACCAGATGTATAAAATATGAGAATAATATTTTTGCAAATACATTATATTAATTGGATGAGCACATAACAATCCTTACCATGCACAACTAACATTATATGCATTGCAATTAATTATATGATGTAATATGGCATAATAAAATCACGTAATTATGTCCAGGTATATATGAAATTATTCGTAGTTTTTATAACCACATCAGATTTATATCTTGCTAATATGTATAGTATATATATATTTGAATCGATAATTATTTATCCAATGCAATATCAATCTGTAACTATTCAGATGGAAATAAACCTTCACATGTGTGCTGTTTAGTTATACTTTATGAATTTTATACTCACAGGTGAATACTTGTAAAATTCATACAGTATAAATAAACAGCATGTATGAGGTTTATTTCCTTTTGAATGGTTATAATATATATTTACCTGAAATAAATTGTTCTGTAATTCTGCAGCATTGTGACCATGTTGGAGATCACTTGCAGTTATTGGCCAATAATCAAGCACATTTGATGTGTGAAAATTTTAAAGGGTCATACTGATGAAGGAAACACCGTGCATCATTATGAAAACTTATAATAGATTTACCTTTGAATAAATACAATAACATGAGATGAAGTTAGTAGTACATTCTGGATATAATTGCTATTTTAATTGGTGCTACCTTGCATA
Organism: Epiperipatus broadwayi; assembly: GCA_028023455.1. Lineage (NCBI taxonomy): Eukaryota > Metazoa > Onychophora > Udeonychophora > Euonychophora > Peripatidae > Epiperipatus > Epiperipatus broadwayi. Next base: position 1,154,705 of record JAQFVV010000109.1, read on the forward strand.
TAGATACCTAATATAGGAAAAGTTACAAACATAAATAACAGCTGAATTATCTCAATGGTTACATTTTCACCATATATAAATTTAACTACCGTCATTGATTAGACAAATCAGAACTCATCACTGAACATAACCTTACTTTTTTTTTTTGCCAACAATCCATTTTAATCTGAGCTTAGAAATGGTGTTTGTGCCTCCACCAATGTTTGATTCACTCTCTGGTTTTATTTGTCCATTATCATTTATTGAACAATCTGAAATGACCATTTAAATTGTATCATTATGATTTTTTTTGACGAATGCTAATGCATTTTGATTTATGATATTACATATTCTGACTCTTTAAGATTTATCATGATATTTCTATGAAATATTGTAATTATACCAATACATCTTCATTTCATAGATAGATTGTTTCCATTTCTCTTTATGCTGGTCTGTTTATTTTTTGGTCTTTTGAAGGGATTTTCTGGAACTCAACCCCCTTTATAATTTTTACAACTCCTATACCTTTAATATGCTATTAACTCATTTTAGGATATTTCCTATTTTGAGCAATGTAGGTATGATCATGTTTAAACATACATGCATATTCAGATCACTTATGTGGGTTCTTGATTATATATGTATCATCTAAAAAAAAAGTCACTTTACTTGAAATCCCTGATAAACTAAATAGGTATAAACTTTGATATCTTTGTTTCATATTTTATTTTTCTAGATAATAGTGGAACATTGAGAAATCAACTGCAGAGTGTAGACACAATTGTTTCTGATGATATTAGATTTTGTAAATTTTTTATGCATATTGAATATGTACATATAATACAAACATTATTTATAATGAAGCACATTTTTTTGATTTAATTGATTCTATTTGGAAATTACTATTTTGTTATGGGAATATTTTTTCATTTTATTTGGTTTTATTCATTAAAAATTGTATCTATTTCAGTACATATTATCTTGTATATTATAAAATGAAAAGTTTATTGTTTTTTTTTAATATGTACAGTTGTAATTCTTATGTTTTATAATTGATTGAAAATGTCGATTTTTTTTCCTCCTTTAAAAAATTTACAATGTTGCAGCTCTTTTTATTTCATGAGTAGACTTTTGGCTTCACATCTTTTAATAATTCGTTCAAAGTACTGCCATTAAACTTCCAGGAATTATTACTGGTTAGATTGCCAAAAATATATATATACAACAAGCTTGTTTTTACAAAATAGCATGTTTGTATTTTAAATTGGTTTGGGGTGTATGTCTGTAATATTGAATTTTAGAAATTTATTTTGTGAGAATTTTGTTGTATCCTTTTTATTTATGTTTGAAGAATTAACTAACACATATAAGATTTGAATTTCTTTTAATTAATCTTCAAATAATTTATTTCTAGAATCAAACATTTACAGAAAGGGCAAATATTTCAGCACATTACTTTCATTAGTTTTATTGTTATTATTAAAAGTCATTATCAGCGGGAGCCATTCACAAATTAGTGTGGCCATTACAACTCCAAGAAAGAAGGGGGGACGGGGACAAAATAATAATAATGCATTAGAGATTAATTTTGTGATGACTATACAAGCCAATCATTGAAATACAAATATATCCACATATAGAATATGCTGATATTTTTTATTTTTGATATATTGTGATGCTATCTTTTAACTTCTTTTGCAGCAAACTTTACTTTCGGAAAGACTTCGACTTTTGGCCATATCTTCCAATGAAAGCAATCAATTATTTTGGCAGCGTTAAAAATTTTCATTTTTTTAAATCATAGCAAAAGTTGCATGCATAAATTGTGTCTTATTTAAAGTATATTTAAATGTCATTAAATAATTGTAATGTCAAAGATAATGACAGCTTTGTCGGCGGTGTTGAATTTTGTATCGTATTACAGTTGAATTTTTTTTTTTTAAGGTCAACTTACCAATTAATATTAACTGAAAATCTTTACCATATGAAGAAATTTTTCATTTATCTGAAAAATTTCAGATTTGAATCCTAAATTATGAACATAGTAAGCTATTGCTCTGTAGCCTTGATTGGTTACTATATTCAGTCTACTATTTAGTGCTCAAATATCGACTTCAAGAGCAAGTAACCATGCATTATTAATATTTAATGTCAGTACTGCTCATATTTTATGAATTATGATTTGTCAGAAGTTTTTTTAAATAAATTTATCACACGTTTAATGTTAGATTCATATATTAATATTGTTAAAAACTTGTGATGATTTTGCATTCATTTTAAAAGAGATATAATTAGAATCTACCCATCTTCTTCCATTACAACTTCTCTGAATTATGAATATGGAAAAAATGCTTTGCTTTTGTTGCATTATCCATTTCTTATCCCTGCTGATTTATTCCGAAAGAGACTGAAGATGTATTAATCATTAATTAAAAATAGCTAGCTATTTATTTACCAACATAATATGGTAAAGAATTCTATTTGGATCAGCTACCTGAAAAAAATTGACAACTTAACTAATTATTAAACAAGATGTCATAACAGATACCCTGTGCAGTATTAATTTATTTAGCAAATTAATTACAAGCCTATTATTATCAGATTATATTGATTCTGCATGATCATTATTTTAAACTACACTGCTAAAAAGTAATTATTTTAGAAACTTAATTCATGGTTGAAGTAAAATTATCATTTCTTAATATAAGCTGACATTTTATAGGATTTATTAATTACTTGCAGATGAAAAGCTCAATTATTTTACTAAATGTATTATTTAAATCTTCATATTTGAAAAGAATCCTCTTTAGGTGGTGGTGATACTAATTTCATCGAATAAAATAAACATTGTTGAGTTCAGTTTCAACTCGAGATTAGATTTCAATTGATGCTTGTTCAAATGAATAGATAGCAGAACAGAAAAAGATCAAAAGAATGTGTTAGAGATTAAGTTCTTCTGCTCATGTAATAAATAAAATTCAGCATATATTATACACATATGGGGCATAATAATAAGATATAAATATATAATTTATTTGCCTAATTGTTTGAGTATTGTTTTATTTAAATGTAATTTTGTCTTGAGTTATCAATATATTATATAATCCTTCTAAATTCTTTTCTTTCTCCTCTGTTTTTGCTGTCTTTATATATAATATTGAATTTCAAAAATCTTAGACATTTCACTTTTCAGCAAAAAAAATTTATTATTGATTACAGTTTCGACTGTACCATGCAGTCTTCATCAGATCTACAAAATTTGAACACATAAAAATACAACCATTAAAATACATTATTTTATATAAAATTATTAAATTCCTATCAAACTTTTAACTTTTTTTAAAAATATTTCCTAATCTTTTCAATTCATATAATATCAGTAACATATTTACCATCCTATTTTATATTCTTTTAAAATCTTTTCTATCCTCTTTCATTATAACATATACCTATACATATAACTTTAATACATATAATATCTACATTATAAATAATTTTAATTACACTACAAATTTTTTTATTTATTTATTTGATAGGAATTTAATAATTTTATATAGAATAATGTATTTTAATGGTTGTATTTTTATGTGTGTTCAAATTTTGTAGATCTGATGAAGACTGCATGGTATAGTTGAAACTGTAATCAATAATAATTTTTTTTTTTTGCTGAAAAGTGAAATGTGTAAGATTTTTGAAATTCAATATCTTATTATCAATGTTGTATAGTGGGCAGTAAAAATTCCCTACCCTGACTCCTATTTTTTTATGATTCCTAGTCCTGATTTCTGCATTTACAATAAAATGGTAAACATAAACAGATATATTTGAAAATTAAATGGCAGTTCTAAAAACAGAACTTGTTATTACGCTAGAACCTCCTCACATTTTCGTGTTGATTCTTATGGGCTTCTGCAGCACAATCTTGCACAGCATAAGATTTAATGGGAATATAACTACTACATTATATGAGACATGTATTTTATATTTTGGATCAAAGTAAAAATACAATCTTTTTTTGTATTAATTTAGGTTTATAATTCAGTTATTTTGAGCACATTTATATTTCCTATAAAATTCATTAATATGGAATCAAGAGTTGCTCCCCCCCCCCCCAATTCCAATGATTAGAAATTCTTTCACAACCCCAATTTCATAGCCCTACTTATTATTCGTGTGTTTAGGCAAAGAACTTAAAATATACATAGTTGTAATATTTTTTACAGAGGATTACTGAGTTGTGATGTAAAATGGCTTCTCTTGAAATAAAATCAGAAATTTCTGTGCAAGTTTCATGTGCAGAGAACTTGTTAGTCAAATTATATATTGTCCCTCTTAAATCCTATATATCAGATCATTTTTTTATGCTCCTCTGAAACCATTGCATGTTAAATCACTTTTCCAGTATTTTTTTTCTTCTATTTTATTTTAATAAAAGTTGTCTCATTGTTATTAATGGTTAAAAAACGTATATATTTACATAAAGTCACATGTATTCTAATTATTTATATATTTTTATAATCAGATTTGAAACTGCTTTGAAAATATTTATTCACATTTATTACATGTGGGAAGACATTTAATTAATTGAAATTATTGTAGGGTCTAGAATTTCTGGAAAATATTTTGGTTTTTATGTCTTTTATTAGTAAATGATTCAATAATAAATGAGATGGTAGGATAGTAGTTTATTTTGATTTTCTATTTGTGCTATCTTTGTTTTGTAAATTGAATCTTTATTATCTTAAATATCTTGTATGCAAAAGTATTGTTTATTTTTAATTAATTTCTTGATAAGGAATTTAACTTCCTTTGTCCTGCAATGATAACCTCTGATAACCGATATTTATAGAGATTGTATTTTTAGATTTAAGTGTGTATGCAGTTAAATAGAAAAGTGTTGGTAGCTGAGAAGTCAGCACAGCTGCCTTGCTTGCAGACAGTTGTTGCGGTCTCGCTTCACAATGTTTTGACATATGGAAAAAAAAAAGAAATAGAAAAGCTGTTTTTGAAATAATCAATTGATTTTAAGATATTGAAATGTATTGGTTTATAACTTTTAATTTTTTTTTTTTTTGCAACAAAATTTTTTTTTTTCTAAATTTTTTAAAATATTCTGGAAATGTAAATCTTATGATTACTATATAGTCATTTAATTTATATTGCTTGACTAAAGGGTATGTCTATTTTGCATTTTCTCTATAGGAAATGTGATTATATAAGGAAAAAGTCTTCAGAATTTATTATATATATATATTGTTCCATAGTGTAATGTAGTGCCATTTTAGCACTTATTGCAATAGCTTATTGTATTCTAGCACCATCTAAAGCCAGTTTCTGATCAAAATATTAGGGTACACTTATTTTTGTCTATGCATATACTCGTTTATTAAAATTTTCTACAAAAATAATTTCAAAGTGCATGCTAAACTTAAAAATGTATTTTTAATAATTGTTTTGGTTATTTGTAGGGGCATTATAACAGAAAATCAAAGTAACGTAAGCCCATGTTTTCCACAATCACAGACATGTATTCCACAATTGATTTGGACAGTATCACAGAAAGATGTGAATCATGGAGTGACAATATCAATAAACCATCCTACAAAACAGCACAACGAAATGAGCCAAACCTTTGTACTACATTCTGTCCAGAAGACGAGTGGCCTATTTAACACAGGTATATTTATAAAAGATTTGTGTGGATATGTAAGATTGCCCAGATGTAGTCTTGCTTTTAGATATTTTAAATTTCGTATTGTTAAATTTTAATCATTCCTTTGTTGTAATTTGTTTTATTGATTACTATATGTATTTTTCTTTAGATTTGTCATCACTTAATTCGACAAAAGATACTCTGGACCCAATCAGTCCTTTGATCTTGGAGAATAATGACTTAAGTAAACCCCAAATGGATATGGAGAACATCGCTGATTTAGAATTAGAGGCTTTCCTTAACAGTTATACTGATCTTACTGACCTTGCTTTTGAGGTAAATTTCATAAATATTTTTATCCTTTATTTCATTGCTTAATAGAATTTGTAATGAGTTTGTTATTTCTTCTGTATGAAAATCTATCATTGAAAAATCTTAAATTTGTATGATTCGAAAATGAGATAAAAAAAAATTAAGTTTTCCTTGTATTTTAATAAATCTTTATAATGAATTGAGTTATCTAAATGAAAAACAAAAATAAATCATTGTATTGCATATGTGTGGAATATGAAGAGAGAACTAATTAAAATATATATATATAATCTTTGATTATTAATACAAATAAAATCTTTGATTATTTATTCTAATAATATCTGTTTTTTTTTTTTTAACTAAATGTAGAAATTAATTTTTGATCCATTTCCAAATGATTGTTTATTTCAGTAATGATGAATTCGGTTCATAATATGTTATTCCATTACTTTTTTTTAAAATAATTAAATAAATCCATTTTTCTTTATCTCTGTTGTTCGTTTTATTTAACTTAGTAAGTTATTAAAACAGGCAAAACTCACTATACGTATTGCCACACACAGCAAGCTAGAGTAATCAATGGATGCCAGAAGGCTTGTGCATAAAATCCCCATCTAGTTCTCATTCAATATCCCCAGACTAGTTTCTGGCTTGTGGCTTTCGTCAGTGCCTTGGATCTGAGAGCACTGATGACAGCCACAAGCCAGAAACTAGTCTGGGGATATTGGATGAGTAGGCACTAGATGGGGATTTTATGCACAAGCTTGCTGTGTGTGGCAATACGTATAGTGAGTTTTGCCTGTTTTAATAACAGTTATAAGCAAGCATAAGAAGTGGTGATCATGTGATGTTTATTAATTTAATAAGTCTTGACAGTTTCAATTGAACAGCAGTTTTCTTTAGATCTTCTTATTAAATTTTTTAACAGTGATTGTTTTATTTAACATAATCAATTTGACAGTTACAGTTATTTTTGAAAAATAATTGATCCATTTTTTAAAAAAAAATGATGAAATGAAATTCAGTATATATTTGTCACATTATAATTAATTAGAAATCACCAGTTATTTAAAAGCAAGTTTTGTTTTTCAAAAATTTTAATATACTTGCAAAAGTATAGAATTGAATTAGCTTCTGTGCAAAGACAGATCCTTTTTAGAAGCTTATACAGTATTGTAAATGATTATTTTTTATTATTCTTTTATTATCAGGCATCAAATCAGTAGTCTGGAAAATTAAAGAGAATTATTGCATAAGTTTTTTCATAATTCATTTGACATTACTTTAGTTCACCAAAACTATTCTGAAGACATCTATATCATCATATTTTTTGCCAGTCTTTTTTAACCTTCTTGCTTTTTAAGTCCAGTTTTCCACATAATTAAATTGCAATACCATGTTTTGAGCTTGATGAATAAACTCATGGTCACTTACATAGTTCACATCTTTTAAATTAATTGATAGACCTTTGATTACCTCCTAAATTTTTAAGGCCTTTTGTATTATCAAGTCCAAAAACATTATAAATAATATAGGCAAAAGTAAGCAACTTTGTAGTAATTGATTGCATTCTAAAGTACTTGGATAATATTTTTTGATTTTCCACCTGGCATGTCTAATCATTATGTGCTTTCCTCTAATATCAATTTCTTGGGAAGCATGTCATTAAACACATACTTTATTAGAATATTTTATTCTGTATGTATGTGATGAATATTTTATTAACTAATGTAACACATTGATATGTACAAGAAGAGTATAGGTACATTCCTTTCACAATTATTTGTTATTACACAGTAGTTTTGAAATATTAGTAGAATATTACTTATTAAAATTATGCAATTAAAAAATGAAGTTTTGGGAACTATGAAAAATAGGTCATATAAAAATTTTATTATAATTTACATAGATCATAACTTTTGAGATTACTATCTATAATGATTATTTCAGATATAAGAAATAATTACTTCAATATATAATAAAATTGCCTTTAAAACAAAATTATATATATATATTTAGAAATAGAATTAACTTATGTCTTGATAACAAAAAAGAGAGTTTATCAAAAGAAATGAAACTTTTAATGTAACATTCAATATTAGACAGCTATTTTACTGTTATACTATTTTCCATAATTAAAGATAATAAATTAATAATCAAAGCAAAACAAAATATCTTATTAACTGATATTTATTTCTGTTATATTGCTTCCAAATTTTTATTTCTTTCATATCATTTGTTATGATTTATTTGCACTTGTAGAAATAGTTAAAAAAAAGAAAAGAAATGACTATATGTCATTAAATTCCTAGTAATATTGTTTGTTTATATTGAATTATCTGCTTGAAGGTAGATAAAATAATTAGGCAGTAAAGTAAATATTATATTTAAAATATCAAAATAAATATCTTAGCAGAATAATCATAAAGAATACTTAGACAATCCCAATATAGATAACAATCAAGAATTTCAAACTGTTGTCAAGGCAACCTCCTTATAGCAATAGAGATGCATGTCGTTGATATTTCAATTTATGTTTATATTATACAAATATAGTATTTATAATATGAATTTCAAAATATGGTCACACTTTAAAAATAAATACAGCCATCATACTAACCCTTATAAGAACTTGAATGTTGATATTTAGATTATTTTGATTTACCAATAGTCACTAAATAATTTTGTTTAGAAATTAAATTGCTCTGGCAAAGTAACTTTTGTAATTTTGAACTAGCAATACTATTTTGAAAATATTTTAGAAATTGTATATTTTATTTAATATACTTACATCCAGTGTATATATTTAACTCCAATGGTACTTCTACAACATAGTTTTATTATAATAGGATTTGAAAAATGCAGTAAACTTGGTAAAATATTACTTTCTTATTTGTGTTGAAAAACTTACTCCAGTAAAATTTGATGTTTAAATTTATACCAAAAGTAAAAAATTCCATCATCTGATTTTCAATAATATGGATGGATGAAGAGTGAACCAATATTGAAGCCTTTCCATTAAAGATTTGCTATCTTAAATATAAACTGAACACTGATTACATATATGTGTGGGAGATGATGGTCTGGACCAACTTATGAGTGCTGGTTTAGCATGAAATACATATATTGGAGATCATTTATCTTTTTCACATGCATGTGGTTATGGGTATCGGTTATATTAGATGGAATGGATAACCGAAAGGAGCTTAAAAGTTGTTGTCAAATCCTCGCTAATTACATCCAAAGTTCAGTATGTATATTATGCTTGTAGTCAAATACATTAAAATGATAATTACATACATATTGTTAATTTTCTCTTAATAATCTTTTGTGTCCATTTATGTGCCTGTTAAGTGTCGTCATTGTTCCGCCCTCCTTTTAAAACCATAACAGAATTGAATTAATCTGATTGATGGCAAGAATGAATCTAATCTAACACATAAATATAGTGAACAAACAAATTGATCAAACAGTAGAGGGGAATGTTGGGAATTAAAGTTTCACCCCAACTTTAAAAAAAAAAAAACTATATTTTTAGAGTCAAAGACTTTATTTTATTGATATTTTTTTAAAAATATAAATTTCTAATACTTGTATTGTTCTTGTAATGAGTTTCTTATTGGATGTGTTATAGAAGGATTATCTCTATATATTCATTACTATTAGGGGTTATCACATTAATATTGGACTCCTGTTAATCACATAAAATATATTTTTTCCAAAATAAATTCTTGTATATTTGTTTTGCTCAAAGACACTATCATTATTGTACCATTCTGTTTTTCTTAGCAACCTTTCTGAGTATTATATATTTTTTAATAAATAAGTTTATATTCATGTTATATTTATGAGATATGTGCATGGACGTATATGTTAAAAATAAAACATAAAATCCTATAAGGGTCATTTCCAGTACATGCTATCTAACATGGCTATTTCAACTTCTGAATTATTGTTAGCTGTAATTTTACCTATAAACACTTAGTTATTTAGCATAGGGGCTAACTTGTTTGTGGGTAATATGTTGGTGATAACTACAAATTTGAAATAAACAAGTTTCTTTAGCAAGTAGAGCATATTAGCTCCCTCTCCCTTCATCCTAATATGGCAGGCTTGGTATTTGGTGGTAAACTGTCATTCATAATGATCAATATATATATTGCTTGTTATTTTATCACTTTGCTTTGATAGTTGGATTTACCTGTGGAATTAATTTAATTTTTTTTTTGCATTTATTTATTTTATAGTTAATATTTTTTTTTTTTTTTGCATTTATTTATTTTATAGTTGGATGTTTAAATCTGATAGTATTAATTTTAATTTTACAGACAACTCCGGTTTCAGATGAAAAATCATCCACACCTCTCACTGGCAATGATGCAACATTATGTGAACTGACCAATCCACTTACTCTGGATATTGAAACTCTTGAACTTTTAAAATATGTAGAAGATGAGTCTCTTGACAAAATTTTATTACCATCATCAACAGAAGCAGCAACCAGTATATCTGTTGAGGAAACTAAAGTCTCTAATGACAATAAAGGTGAAGAAAAAATTACAAAGTATTATGAGCGGCGTGCAAAAAACAATGTTGCCTCTCAGCGGTCACGCCAGAATCGCAAACGTAAAGAGCAGGAAATGGAAGATACTTTGAAATTATTGGAAAAAGATAATAAACGATTAAAAAGTGAAGTTGAATTGTTAGAAGACTTAGTTAAAAGGTTGAGGGGATATGTAATAGAAAAACTATCTGGTACAAAATAAATACGTTAATTAGAGCAGCCTTTAAAGTTAGATTTATTATGAAATTTCTTTACTTTTAAATATTGACTTTTATAAAGTCTAAAATTATTATCAAGCTTTGTTCTGAACTTTGCATATCTATTATATTTTTGTTATTAATTATATATAGTTTATAGTGTTAAATTTCATTTTATCTTTAAAAAAAAAAGATTTGTTTTATTTTGTCTATTTTAATTTAAAATGTACTATTCATTCTATCTCATTGTATATATCATTAATAGTTGTTTTTGGTTTTTTTTAATTGTCAAGTAGTTAAACTTTCTGGATGAAACTCAGTCCATATATTGTATTTATTGAAAGTGAGGATGACAAATTGTATATTTTATATAATTAAACTTTTTATTTACAATTAGCATACAAGGGAAGGGAAAGAATAATAATAAAAAAAAGTAAATCGAAGAGTGTGATATAATTTAATTAAGTGGATTAATATACTCTTTTTAATGAGTTATTTGTTCTCTCTTAGGTTGTAATTTTTAACATAATCATAGATATAGTGCAGTTAAAATTTGCCTATGTATCATTTTCTTTTGGTTTGTCTTTTTTTTTGTTTGTTTATTTCTTATTATATTTATTGTAAAGTTTGCAGCAGCATTTTTGTATGAATATTATATAATGGAGATATTTAAATTAAAAATATTTTTTATTTTTTAAAAAAATATTTTCTTATGAAAAACTAAACTTGGAAAGAAATTTCCAGTGGATGCACTTTCATAAGCTAACATTATTATATAATTTTTATATAGAATATACTATTAGAAATCACATATTAAAAAAAAAAAGTGTTTTGCTAGTTTGTGTAAATATTCAAAATCAGATATATATATTTTATTTACCATATCTATTTTCATTATAATTGTTTTATTTTATTTTTAAAAAGGGTGAATTGAGGACAAATAAAGTTAGCTAGGAGTTAATGGATGATATAATATCTTTATCTCAAACATTTATTATTATTTAAGCAAAAAATAATGAATTTTGTCTTATTGTTCACATTTTATTATATTTCAGGATTTAGAAATTACACTTATTAATATTTAGATAACTTCTTTAAATTACTGATAATTATATTTTCATTTTATGTGATCATTTCGTTGATCAGTTGTTATATCTGTTTTTATCATTTTTTATATAGTTTACAAACATTATTAATATGTAAAAAATAAATACCTCATCATATTTAAATTATTTATGCATATATTTAGTTTACACATGTGTAATATAAGTATGTGGATATATGTAATTTTGACTCAGGAAGTTGATTTCCATTGTTTAATCTTTAGATGTGATTTTGTATATATATTGTATTATCAATAATGTATCTTGAGGTGTGATATTGATAAGATTTTTATAAAATACTTTTTTTTATAAAAAAAATAACTTTAATTTGTAATGTAAAACTACAGATTTATTGATATCTGTTTAAATTTCTTTTAAAAATCTTTTAAAACATGATCTAAAAATAATAACAAAGATTAAGTAAAAGGGAATTAATTATCTATATTCTAATAAACATTACATGGCTGTTTGAATAAATGGTTTCAAAATGGGATGAAATAATTGCTGCCAATAACATACTTTCTTTCTAAGAAATTATAATTTTTTTAATATTATAAACAAATTGAAGTATATATAATTAATGTAAATGTTTATTATTCATATCAAAGCCTCAAACATATATACAAGCACATGGTGCAGAATGAATAATTATATAATTATCAACTCCACAATATAATATATTTATATAGCTGTATGATGATTATAATGATAGTAATTACATATAAATTATCAAATACAGATATAAGTAAACTATTTCAAAGTTTTAAGGTAATAAGAATTCATTCTATCTAAAATTTGTACAAAAATATGGAAATCTTTAAATACATAATATAGATTGGTACAAATTTTTGACATTTTAGGATAAGTTTGTGAATAAATTTCATAGAATCTGCTTTTGGATAATTCAACTACAGCTGTTTTTATTTATCTTAATTTAGATTTAGGGAAAAAAGGCTATATACTTGAACTAGTCAAAAAATACTGCTATATGGTTTTATAAAATTTGTTTTTGTATATAAAATGCTACCTAAAAAAAATGAAGTAAAAATTTTGACTACTACTCCTGATAATCAATCATTATAAGGTTGTAATATCATATTGTCTAATCTCTTGACTGTTGCCTTTGGTCTGAAAACTTGTATAGGTATATGTAAATAAATTAAATTATATAGCAAAAAACGTTGTAATAATTTTTTATCCTTTGTTATTTTGTTTTAGTCCAATGTTAAATTGTTTATAATCTTGTCAGGGTATTTTTATTCTTTCTGTTCCTTTTATTTTCACTTATTGTACTTTTTTAATTTTGAAATATTTAATTTGTTATTACAAAGTTCAAGTAGAGTATCATTATATCAGCACCCTCAATTACTAGGCATTCTGGGTTATTTATTTTTCCAAATTAAACTAGTAATGATAATACATTTTTTGACTTTTATTATAAATTATGTGTTTTTAAACAAGCTTATTAATTTATGTAACTATTAATTAAAATTTTAAGATCTATAGTTTTATTTAAATATATATATATATGAATTCTTTATATTAAATTTATTTTTAAATCTGTTTAGTACTCAAATAACAATAATGTTAATTTGTCTTATTAAATATTTTTATATAGTAGCAATCAAAAAATAAACAACTGATTAATTTTCTCACCTTCCATTTCTTATCTGCAATGTAGATCAGCTTATGTATTGATGTTTTTAAGAATCCAAATGTAGCAAATTTAAAAAAAAAAAAAAAACCGGTTAGTATTATAGTTTTCAAATAATTTTCTCTTTAGCAAAAAAAAAAAAAAAAATCTAATTCATTTTAGAAGGTAGAAAAGAAAATTAAATGTAGCACTCACAGAAATTAAATTGATTAATTTTCAAGTATTTGATATGTCCATATTTGTTTGTTTTTTGTTAAATGTGTGTCTTCACATTGTAAGATAATAAATTCTGGTAGTCATGAAATATTAAAAATGACCTTTGTAATTTTGTCTAAGTGATTAAAGTTGGTGAACTAAGGGCATTTTACCTTTATTTTACCATAGTGAAATGTGATGTACTAAGTATGTTTTTGTGTGTATTTTTTTTAAAAAAAATCCACACATATTTAGACTGATAAAACTTTTGTTACTTTTTTTGCATATAGTAATGTGGGTGTGATGATTTTAATTTGACTCTCATTGTAATGCCATTTTCTTGGTTTATTCTTTTTTTCATTCTATTATCTTTCTATATGCATTAATAAAATTATAAATAATTAAACAAAACCACCTTTATTTCTGTTTCAATGCTAATTTTATTGAACCTCATCAATCTAACAGTTTCGATTGACAAACAATTTTCAGGGCTGGCTAAAAGATATATAGATAAATACATGAATACATAAATAAGAGGATATAATATTTAGTTATAATGTCTATATAATAAACTATTTGTGTATTCATGCATTTATATATATATTTTTTAGTTCGGACAAAGATTGCTGGACAATCTAAACTGTTAAGATTGATGAGGTTTAATAAAATAAGTATTGAAACAGTAATAAAGTTGAATTTGTTTAATCATTTTTATGGTTATAAATTATAACTTGAATTTGCATGTTGGCAACAACATATGTTATAATCACATAAATTGCGAGATGAAAACCATATTAAAATTAACAGAAGTAATGCATTTTACATCATTTTTTTCTACATAAAAATGAATAATCAATGTTGTTAAATGATAGTGCCTATTAAATCCCCTAGAGTAGATTGTGATTATTAATTTTTATCGTTGAGGGAGTACTGTGTTGCAAATATCCATTCAGTAATCCCACTTCGTTTATAATGTTCAATTCATACTCAACTTGAACAGTATTTGATTGGTACAGCCATCTAGTGTTCATTGATTACTCATGTTTACACAAATGCCTGCACAGTAAAATGTAAAGTGAATTAATACTATTGGGACAGTTTTTAAGTTTAAATAAGGAATCGTGGTATTTTTTCTTTTTTTTGTATATAGTAATCCCATAATATTTATAATATTTAGTTGCAAACTTTTATGCAGATATCAAAATTCCAAGATAGATAGCAAACACATAAAATATACATTTTAAATAGACACATACATACACAATATGGGTATTTTAAAACATACTTTATATACATGTTGTTTTTAACATTAACACAAAACAAAATTGAAATAGACTATTCACTATAAATAAAAAAAATATTTTATACATCAATCTAGCTTTCGAATCAATGTATTAAATACTTTTTTTATTTATAGTAAGTTATCTATTTTAACTCTGTTTTAAGTTATTTTTAATTTTATATACATTATGGACAAATTTTAATATTGAAATTTGATCACTAATTTAAAGTATGTTTTTAACATATATATGCAGTAGATACATATTTATATTACTATTTACTTGAAAATTAATTTTATTTCTAAATAAAATTAAAGAAAAAGTAAACCAACTAAATACATATAAATTAATTATCAAGTATAATTGCAGTCAACTGTCTTTCTCCTTTATTTTTTTTTTTAGTTCAATGATTCTATTTAAGAGTAAGGGGAAAGAAATTCAAAATTTTTTTAAAGAGGAAATTATATTGAATTGCTAAATGAAAAAACTTAATGTGCTGATTTACATGTTAAATAAGGATGAGGCATAAAATTTTTGCATTTATATAAAAATAAGAATATTTTATATTTTTACAGTATTAATAAAATAAATTGATAAAGAAAAAATATATAATTAAAGTTTATTTAAAATTTCAGCAGACTTTGAATCCAGAAACTATGTTACGTACTAAAAAATTATTATTTTTTTCTAAATCAGATATGTAGGACTACTATATACCAAATTACTAGTCTCCATCAAAAGAACAGTATTTTCAAATGCACTTATTCATTTCTTTAAAAATTAACACATTGATAAAAATTTGCAGTACATAATGAGAGTTTAAAGAATTATAGATAGAATCTATAAAGACTATTTTCTATTTTTGTACAATGATTATTTTCATATAACTTGAAATAAAAAAAAATGTTAAACAGGGTTTTGCTATATTTTATATAACACATATTTGCACAAATCATTTAAACTTCATGTATATGCACAAATTGTGCATTAAAATTCTTTTATTTTAAATGGGTAGTCCATTTGTTTTATATGTTAATTACCCCCCCCCCCCCAATCCAAAAAAAGAATATAAACCATTTATTTTTTAATTCTAACAATTTTGCTTTTATAAATAATAATTCCTATTTTTAAATATATGGTATAACTTCTGCTAAACATAGTAATCTTTATTTATAAATTGGGAGGATGGAGATAAATAACAAAGAAATATGTTAATTTTTTTTTTTTTACTCAATTTCCATTATTGTTAAATGGTATATTATTCTTAAAAGAATGATTGAATCAAGGATTGAAAAGTATATTTTCGCATATGTTAAAAGACCCATTAGATATGGACAGTTCAGATTACAGTCATAACTGTCTTTTAAACGATTTGCCTGATATCATGAACTCGTGCTTGCTTTAAACATCTAGATTAGAATATTCTTAAGAATTAAAATGTACATCTAATCATACATTGACTTGTATTAAGGAATGCAATATTAGTTTTGGATATTTATGTGATTTATTTGTAAATATACTGTATATATATGTGTGTGGGTTTACAAGTTTAGACGTTTGACACAGCATTTTTGTATATCTTTGGTCAGGCATATCTATAGGTCAATTGCTAAATAAGATTGGGTAATCTTAAAAGTATTTCAAGTTTGTGCGATATTTATGAGTTTGCCTATGTTTAGTGTGTGTAGAAAAAAGTGATACCTCTTTGAAGTCTTGACTGAGTACAGATTCATTAAAAGATTATATATATATATGCACATTTACTCTTTAATATTTATATATATTTAACAAATATTTAATATAAATTATTTTGAAATGGGAGAAAATGTAATACATTTTTTGGGACTAAATTTTGATTTAAATAAGAGTAAATATATATATATGGATATGTTTAAATATATATGTTAATAAACATTTGTAAAAAAAAATGTTCACAGATAATTATTTTATAATGGGTATTGTATAATTTATATATCCACAAAATGCATTTGCATTAAAATATGTAATTGTAAAGATTTGCATTTAATGTTTCAGTGGGGAGAAAAATAGTTTTTAGGACAATCATCTTTTATATTTATAGTTCTATTTAAAAAAAATTTTTTTAAAAATTTATTTCTATCGAATTAAATTTTATATTAGCAAATCAATTGTAAAATTTTTAATAAATTTAGCATTTATTATTTTTAAATTTTACAATAATGCTATCTTTATTATTGATTGTACTTAAAAAAAAAATTTTTTTTTCTTTGTCACTTAATTTTAAGTATCAAAACATTTTTAAAAGCTTATGTTCGTTAATATTAAAATTGTATTTCTTTAATGTTTGAAAATTCTTTTTTTCTTATTAAAATTTATTAGACAATTATAAATTAAATTTTGGTAAGCCATTAATTTTTTTTTAATAGCACCATATACATTATTTTGCAGTTTATTTAAATTTATAATCTTAAGACACAATCTAAACTGAATGTTAAATGCTTAGTTTGGAGTATGTT
This sequence comes from Epiperipatus broadwayi, assembly GCA_028023455.1. Lineage (NCBI taxonomy): Eukaryota > Metazoa > Onychophora > Udeonychophora > Euonychophora > Peripatidae > Epiperipatus > Epiperipatus broadwayi. The sequence continues at coordinate 1,172,140 of JAQFVV010000109.1, forward strand.
TTAAGATCTTAAAAGTTTTTTTTAACTGTAATTTTTTTTTTGTTGGAAAAAAAAAATTGTTAACAGTATTGTACTGCATTTGAAATGCAACAAGTAAATAATGGCTTATGTTATTTGGAACTAATAAAATACTGTATGAACAAAATTTCATTGTCTTTTTTGGTTTGTCTACATTTCAAGAAAATATTTATATTGTATACACATAGTAAGATGATTTATAAGTTGTTTTTAACAAATATTTAATAATTATACAGTGAAGAAAAATTGAAAAAATCCTCACTACTGAGCAGGCGATATCTCTGGTGAAAATTGTTCATTATGCTTTTGCCAAACAATAGGCTATTTACATATTCTGAAATTATGCAATAACTAAACATACTCAAAGAATTAGCTTCCTATTATAATTTATCTTGCTATGAATATGAGGCCATAAGTTCTCGAAAGTGGTAAGCCATATTTAATTTATAAATAATTCTATAGTTGTATGTAAGGGGCACTTATTACATTTATTATATCTAATAAATATTTTACAACACTTCGTGCATATCTGCTAACAAATTTAATAAGTAGTGAAAATTGTGCTGAATTTGTAAAATGTTAATTGATATTTATTTTACAGAGTTCAGTTTAGTTATGCATTGCTTTCTTCCATGCATGTTAGTAAGAATAACAAGTACTTAATTTGGACAGTAAAATAATGAAAAATCTTTTACCATAATGTATTAGCTTATGAATTTTATGTTCTTCATAATTATTTTGTCCAAAAGACTTTAATAATACCCACTTAATTAAAATTTGTGTAACAGTTTATTTTGAAATTATGCTTTACTTAACCATGCACACTACATACAAAAAACAATTTTCACTCAGGTATTTAAAACTGGCTTGATATTAGCTTTTGAAACATATATGGGTTAAAAGATCTACAAGAATCAAATTTTTTATTTTTAAAAACAGAAATGACAGATTGAAAATGGCTTAACTTTACTCAAATGAGACCATATAATTTATTAATAAAGCATATCAGAAAGATTGATGATGAGAAAAAATGACCAGGAATTGGATTTGTTCCACTATCATAATAAATATAGCAGAAGAACCTGAAAAATCTTATATTGTCTTTTTGGAAAAATGCTATTCATATGATTACCAAGAGTTGACATTCTATGATGTAATTACTGATTTTAAAAAATTATAAATATTTCTGATAATGTAATGATACCGACTCGTCAAATTCATTCAAACTGGTCAAAAGTTCATAAGTGTAGCAAAAAATTCTAAAAAATCTGAGACTATTAGAACATAAAATATTTTAATTATGTTTCAAAATAATTCATAAATTATATATATATTTTAAAAGGACTTAAATATTTATATGTAAGATTGCATATAATTCTGACGGATTCTCTCTAATGATAGCTTGTAAAAAACTTAAATATAGGAAAAATCTTTGCCATTTGTTTAATGTATACTGATTATATTCTAATATTCACCTTATTCATCTTCATTTATTATTTAAAAATTAATGTATCCATTTATAGCTTTTGCAGAATGAACCATCAATTATAGAAAATGTTTAGAGATTATTGTTTGTTTTATCAAAAGTTAATTGAAGAGTTTCTTTGATCCCAATTCATCCAAAGTCTCTGCTAATCCATTTTAGCAAGTGAGAATAAAAAATTGCACTATCCTGAAATACTAAAAAAAATGATATATAATACAGAACTCTTGTTTTTTAATTCTTTCTATACTGATTTTTTTTTTCTGGATTAAAAGAAGTTATCGAAATATAATTCATCCTCCCCTCCACCAATTTCTTTAAAACTGTGGATTGCTAGATACTTAATTAATAATTTAGTTTAAATAGCTAATATATACATTTACAATATTTATAGTATATTATGTAAATTTCTTTTTACATCTGTTTATTGACAAAGTTTTTTCCCAATTAAAACAATGCTCATGTTATTTTTTTTAATATTTAACGTTTTAAGTTTCTATATTGTAGTAAAACTACTATTTGCTTAGTAATATTTGCAAAAACATAGTTAAACAAATTTATTTTCATTTTTTGTCAGCTATGATTTACGACAAACTGGACAAGTTTTTTTTAGTAATTCAAAGTAAACAATCGTAAGATAAAACAAGTATGCATTCATACCAATCAGGCACATTAATTTATTTACTATGCTACATTTAAAAACGTGTATTTAATTTATTCAAGATTAAATAAAAATATCTGAATAATTTTAATTCATCTAAAGATGAAATTTTATCTAGACAAAAAAAAAAAGAACCAAATTATTAATATTCAGCCTATAATCATTCTTTTCCATCTTTTGATTAGCTTCTTCAGTGATTTCTTTGCATTTTTTTAAACTGTAATTTGTAATACAAAATCCAATTAAACACTTTTTTTTAAAAAAAAAAAAAACTTTATTTAATCAAATTTTGTACGTGTTAAGAGATGCATAACAATGCAATATTTCAGGATTGTCCTGCCTAAGTGTTGATGGGCTGCATCCAAACTATGATGTAATAAGTTGTCAGCGATACCCAGTAATTGGTGGTATATTTTTAAAAAAATAGCTTTGATTGAATTTCATGAACAATTTACTAAAACATGTTTTCACTTAATTAAAATGGAAATAAAAAAAAAAAAAAATGAAATGTTAATTTCTTTTGGATTGTTTAACTAAAACTTAAACACTGACTTCATACCATAAAAATCATGTAAACAATTTTTAACATGCATGAATTTCACTTCAAATACTAGAAATATGGTGGTGTTTTTTATTTTTTAAATATGAAAGTCAATTGCAAAATATCTGAAAACTAAAAAATAATATATATATTGAAACAGGTATACTGTTCCATGCATATATATTCAAAAGACCCCCCCCCCTCATTTAAAAATACTGGCATGATTTGTTGTTAGAAAAGAAAAGACTTAATAATAGTTGAGGAAAACTAAAAATTTAAAGAAACAAAGGAATCCTGAAAATTGACAGCAATGAAAAAAGAAAGTTAATTTGGTCAAATTAAAAATAAAAAAAGACACAACAAATACGTTAAATCTGCAATTAAAAGAAAGTATAAATCTTTCTTTATTAAAATTCATCAATCCAAAAAAAAAAAAAGGAAATCAATAAAGAAAAAAATATATATTTAAACATTAAAAAAGGATAAATTTATTTTGTATTGCAGAAAAATAATTTGTAAGGCAAAATAACTTAGGTGTTAAGCCAATGCCTTTAGGCAAAGAAATGTAAAATTAATTGGAATTCGAAAACACATAACCAGATAATTAAAAACGGTCTTCTACTGCTAAAAAAAATAGCCAATGAGCTGGGGGAAATGGCACGAACGTGGACGAAAACATACTACCAACACCAATTAAGGCAGGCGTCATATAAAGAGAATCCATTCTGATAAGCAGAAAGTATAAATAGCTTGAAAAATTTGGATTATCAGTCAGAGAGAATAATTTTTATTATTATCGTCGGTTAAGTAGTTTTTCTTTTGAGAAGTCATATTGAATAAAACAAGCAGAGGAAGTGCAAAATATTTGGAAAATTCGGATTATCAGAGAGTATTTATTTTTATCAGTTTTACTAAGTAAAGCAAGATAGAAAAATCAAAACTTAACCATGAAAAAACAATATAACATGGGTGGTTGACCTGCGTTTTTCTCTTCATCCACAATCCTGAAGTAAGCTCCAGCCTGTCTACTGTGCCATTCATTAAGCCCCATGGGTATTGAAAGAGAACAACAAGTAATAAGGTAAGAATTAAAAAATAGTAGCAATTCAATTATTAATGCTATGATAAAATTTTAATAAAAGAAAAAAATTAATGGAGAAATACGAAAACGTTAATTGTATTCTATATTTCAAAGTATAAATAAAACTGCTAATGAATTTATGTATAAAAATATACGTTTGCAGCAGACTAAGTAAATATTTATGTTAAAAATTAAATGCTGTATAAATTATAAATGCTTCAACTGCACATTACTTCTATCTGGATAATATAATAAAGTTTATGTGTATGAATATACCTCTATATTTGACTAAATTATAAATGCTTATCTGCATATTGATATAAAATTACAAATGCTTAATACTTACCTGAATATTGATTTTGTGGGAGTAATTTAAACCACATTACTGGATTTAATAAATTTAATGAAATACTAATGGACTGCAAATAAAATAACTTAAGGTTAACTGGAACTCTGAATGAGACACCAAAGGTAAATTGTTAAAGAACTCTCATTCTCTAATTCCTATTGTACTATTATTGAATGCATACTAAGATACACAGTGGACTGCAAACAAAATATTTGTTAAATTAAGTGGAACTCTGCATCAGATGCTATCAGTTGTCTTCATTACTCTCTCTATTATCTCAATTTGACACATTCCTCTCTGTGAATTAATTATGTAACTAAAGATTAAGTTGCTAAAAGAACTATGAAAGGACTTTATTATACTCTCAACAAGTTACATTCTTTAAGTCATACTGAAGTATACCAAAGAAACCCAATGGACCAGAAATGAATAAAACAATGAATCTTCACATGGATATGAAGGAACTTTATTAGAAGAACTTGCAAATTAATTTGTTAAATAAATTTATTGTTACTTAAAATTAATCTTAGTTGTCCAGTTGTTCAATTCTATTTTGTTTTTGTTGCATCACTCATGAGTCATTGCACTTGTTCATGAGAATCTCATGCCTCCTGAGCTACGTCTGACATAACTAGACCTAGATAAGTCAGGTTGTAGTGAGATGGAACTCTAATGGCGCCATTTGGAAAACCAAACATATAAATGTCTAGACGCTTCCAGCCTCTATGGTGCTACATCCTCTGATGAGCAGGAAATATTGTAGGGGGGGTTAACATCTGGATTGGGTAATGCCAATTGATAGTTCCTTCCTGCAGCATGCTCATCAGGAAATTGTTACAACTGAAGAAAAGGGTTGTATGGTGGTCCGGTTACAATATATAACGATCGAAATGCAAGGTGAAGATCGAATCTAACCGCAAACTACGATATCTGCTCTACAGAGAGCCATCTAGGCATTTAAACCTAGAAAAATTTATAGAGTAGGCAGATACGTGCTGTTAAGATTCCACTTTATTTAAATATTCAAATCGTTAGCCCAAGTCACTAGCTCAGTGGAGACGCAGAGATAAAAATCTATATCTTAATTTATATCTTAAATATAAATAAATAAAAGCCACTGCCAGAAATTAACACATAAAAATATTTATTTACGCACATATAAAATCATTCTAATTTGAGGAATAAGTTTAACATTTTAGATTTTTCTATTAATCTTTAGTTTACATTTAAGTAAATTACAACCATGAGTTTAATATTTATTTAGGGAGTCGAGTATGAATAGACTACATAGCTCTGTATTTGAAAAGAAAATATTCTTCCCTGATTTAACCTTAGGCAACAAATTTCGCAATCAAACCGGCGCCAATCCATCTGATACATTTATGTATTCAATGTAGCATGAAAATACGACAACACAAAATACTATACTGTCAGGAATGTACATCAGATCAGTAAGTAGAATTAGAGAAGACATTGTATCTCCACCAACAGGAATGTCACATCTGTTGGCGAGTAGAACAATAAACATAAAACCCCATAGGAATGGACTGTGGTCCTTTGCCGTCTTACAAACCCATCCATAGGCAAACAGAAGGTGTGTGGTGTATGTATATAATCCTGCCCGTAGCGGATCTCATACTACATCTACAATTACACAAATATATCCAATCCATTGAACCAATTCAACTACGAAATGAATAACCTAAGATTACCCTCCCTTAATATAACTTTACACAACTATATAGCCATTCACGCCCGACTTAAATTTAACATTTAAATACGTTCGCACAGATTATTTTTATACAATTTGTTTTATAATGTCGAGTATAGATCGGCTGCACAGATTCCACGGTCAAAAACATTCCAAATTAAACACAACCGATCAAAATACAAAGTCAATCGATAACGTCAATTGCAAAAGGGAATACACAAGGCCCCATGGCATTCATCGTAAGATGCCCGCATTAACATCGTTGACCTATATATTCTAATCAAATGTGAAAACTTCAACATAATCAACCGCTAACGAATCTACGTAACGTCTATACCCAACCTAAATTTCATCATTTAAAACTTAAACAATAAATAATTTATACAATAAGAAAAAAAAAAAAAGATGGAAATGATGTTTATCAATCGGAAAACATATAAAATTAAACATTATTAATTTGATTTAAAAACTTACAAAAGTCAGATAAGAGTCCGTTTTAACATTTAAGTTGGCTTGTTTTATCAATTTGTAAAACTTGACGAAAGTTCTTAATTGATTTTAATAATTGTTCATTTCATATAGCTTATGGTAGAAGAGTCCAGGTTCCTGTTTTTAATTCCCGTGACGCCTCCATTGGAAGATAATGTTTTGGAGATGGCAATAGCTGGTTCAAGGTATCACAGTCTTTCATTTTTTTTTTTTAAATAGAGAGTGTGGTATGTGCGTCCTATCATATCTCTCAAAAAACAAAATGCTGGAACTGTCAGAAAAAACTGTATTTCCCTTTTTATATTATCCACACGGATTCAATCACTAAAACGTCACTAATCCATCACTTTCGTTAGGGTCCGAGCCAAGGCTTAGTGCTTCCATTGGTCAAGCTAATTTCTCTTTTCTTCTTATCTATCTTTCATCAGATCATTTTAATTATACAAGAGCCCAAGGCTAGCTTGCTTTTCAAACAATTTATAATCAATCATTTCCATTTACAGATTACAAGAATTAATTAATACCTGTTTTTATTTTTAAATCTTGTACTTTTTTTTATAAAAAAAGTACATTCAAATACTTATCTATTTGTTTTTTAAAAAAAAATATTTTTAAAGTTTGGCATCTGTGTGAATGTATATACGTTTAACAAACATTTTAATTTTAGCGTTTAGTTTTTTACTTTTATTTGCGAACTTTTAAGTTTTTATTTTAAATTAATGTAACAACATATTTATATATCGTTACAATATATAATGCTTTTATTTAATTTGATGAGTAATACACTACCCCCCCCTTTTTTTTTTGCTTTAATCACAATTTTGGTTGTTATATATGTGTACATGTGATTGAATTAATTTACGGATTGCCACGCTTCTATCTCAAGTTAACATATAGCAAACAAAATTATGGCTGAAGAAAAAAATATCTTTTGGTTTTTAAAGCATTACTCATCAAATTAATAAAAGTGTTTTTATAAAATATTTTATATATGTTATTATTAATTCTATTTTCATTCATTTATTAATCCTTTTAAATCTTAAATAAATTTATTGTATTTTTTTTAATTTCAAATATACCCAAATACATTTACCAAATAAAATGTATCTTTGGTCGTAATTATCAGTGCACAAATGGGATAACACCAGATAGTGTTGATTGCAAAATTTAGTTAGTTCAATACTATAATAAATTTTTTATTTTGAAAAAAATATAAATGAGTTGGAATAATCTAATTAATCTTCTTTTGGCACTTCTATTTTACAAAGTTTCTGTGCAGAGAAGGTCATTTGTATAGAAATTTTGTTAGACAAGCTAAACATTCCATCCTTTGAAACTTTTCATATTTTTATAAACTAGTACTTCCTAATCTATAATTATTAGATTGTTCTATAAGCATTGATACATTTCCTTCTCGTATCCATTTTATTGAAAGCAGTTTTATTAATTCCACTATTCTTTTTTCATAGTCCCAATTTTTGTCATAAAGCTCTAAACTAAAAAATTTAAAACCTCTTTCACTCTCATCTTTACATTTTTCACTCTGCATACAATTTTTGTTCCTACATCAACATCCACAATTTTTAAAATAAGTGTTCTATATTGTTCCTTTATATTTCTACATAAATCATATTTATAGCCTAAGCTCATTCAATTTTTTTTTTAGCATTCAAAATTTTTGTTGTTGCTCCTAATAAAACTACTTTTAATATATATTCTTCCATAGCATATACATTTTTTAACTCGTATAATGTTCATTTTCCAAAATTCTACTTATTTTATTTTCTCACTCCTACTAATTATATACTTGTAATATATTTTCTACACATTTATATCATTTTCTTGTACAACTACATAAAAATCAATTCTCTACTTATTAACTTTAATTATTAATTCAGAAAACTTCTTTCTTTTTTCTTGATTCTATCTAAAATTATGTAAATGTTTTGGACATTTAAACAGAAAAGATAAACTTTATATAAAATTTTATTTACTGTAAGGTTTCATACTATGGTGAGTCACGTGCGAACTTATCTATCAGAGTAACCCCAGCATAGATATTTATCTATCATAGTAGCCTAGCATAGATATTTATATAATTGGGCACAAAGAAGTGAGGAATATACATCAATATTTTTGGATAATGAAAGTAAAATTGGCCACAAATTTGACTTAACGACTATACAGAAAGAGGATAAAAAACATAAGATTAAAGAGGCATGGATGATTGCAAATAATTGCTACACTATAAATAAGAAAGACTCAAGTATTTTCTCAACAAAATGTAACATTTAAATAAATTTGCATAAAGCAAAACATAATTAAATATTAAATTAAGACCTGAAATATATACATAAATGCTGTAAATAATTGCCTAGACTCTTAAGAGCAAATGCTATGAATATTGTTTGCCGAAAACATGTTAAGCAATAAATAAAATAAATTTATATAAAGTTTACCTTTTCTGTGTAAATGTTTAAAACATTTATATAATTTAATTTTAATTATTATATAACTTTTATTTACCCATATTTAGTGCCCTCTGCACTTAATTAAACATTGCAATTTATTTTCATTCATTTATGGCAATTCTCTTTACATTTCTAATTACCCTCATTAAAAAAGGTCTCCCATTTTAGCTTCAATAGTTTTATTTACTGACCCCACTTCATCATCTAATGCATATCTTTTTTTTTTAATTCTAAAAATTTTCTGCTTCCCTGGCCAATAAAAAATGCATCACTTTCATATACTACAGCATCTACTTTTAATAATATATATTTATTTATAATGAAAACTTTTACATATAATCAATCATTAAACAAGGATTAGTGTCTCTTGTTCTATTGAGAGTTGTAATTGTGAATAAGACAATCAATGAAGACCAGAGTATATTAGTCCAAGAGTGCAGTGTTCAAGTATCATTTTTTTTGATGAATAACCTTTGTCCCTTTTCTTGATTTTCTCCAAACAGTTACTAAATAATTGAACTGCTTCTGATTTTCCAATACTTATCTTACATCTGGTTTTCCATAATAAGAATATGGTGAAGATTGCAATTCTTGTCACTATTATTTTTAAAATTATTGTGCGTACCTCATATTTGTTATATGAAGAACATACCTGATTTCTAATCATTAGTATTCTATTATTTCTCGTAATTCGCAATTCTCATTTAACAAAGTAAGTCTTAAAAACAAATACCTTCCATTTTCCATCTTCTATATTACTTTCCCATTAATTATTAATATTTTAAGAGTTTTTTTTTTCCAACATAATATCTACTATAAAATAAAAATATGCTTCATTACACATTATAGTTCCCACTATAGACATTTCCATTCTTTCTATTTCAACTTCTAATTCTTTTAGAAATAAAGTAAATAATAACATGATAACGGATATCCATGTATCAAACCAATTTCACATTTACATTTCACTGATTCTATTATTCTTTATAAAAATCCTTAATCATTCTTAACAAGTCTACTCCAATATCTCTAAACCATTTATCATAAGCTGAAAGATTATATAAATAATTGTTTATTTTCTCTATAACACATTTCAATCAATCGAATAACTAACATTTTTCCAATCTATTCTTAATTTTACTCATTGTCATATATATAAATATAAGTGTTTTAACTACTGGTTAAAAATCTTTCTTTTATATAACTAATCCTCATAATCTTCCAATCTTTTGAAATCTTATTCATACTTTTAATAAACTAGGCCTTCTGCATAATCCCATAACTACTGACATTTTGGCTAGTAAACCATCCAATTCCCCCCATTTTTTGAACAATCTATTTATTGTTCTTTTCATTCATTTATTACAAAATCATTAAATTTTTTTTACATTTTTCCTCCTGATATTTCTTGAAAATGTTCACAATCTTCTCTTATTAAAAAATCCCATTAGTGATATCTAGAGACCAATTTATAAATGACACTCCATAATATGTTTTTAAATCAGTTACTTATTTTTTATAAACATTCTGTCAAAATTCTTCATCAAAATTTTATATTAGAATCATTCTCAGAAATTTTTGTAGAATTATGCCAAGTTCTAATGCATAACTAAATGTTTAACTTCTTAAAAATTAATAAATCAAAATTCTTAAACAATTGAAACACAGTCCAAGTCCAAATTACGACAACATAAAAGACCTCATGATATAGTAATAATACTTGTGTATAATTTAAATTTAAAACTAGTTAGGAAAAATTTTTTTTTGTTTTTTAGACAATCATTTCATAACAATCAAATTAACCATTCACATTGGCCTACAATCAAATTAACCATTCACTATTGGTTATAAATGAGTTTCTAGTTTTTCTATCTTTACTATTTTTTTAGAATTGCTGTTGAAGATATCTTTGCCCCACAGCTATCTATTTTAAGATTGATTTATTAGTCCTAGAAAACAAAAAAATAAGAGTGGCATTCATTTGCTTTTCACTGTTTCAGTTAAGATAAGAACAAAAATAGCCCAAATTTAGAACAAAGGATTCTCCAACATATTTCCAAAGAGAATTAAATTTATTATTCATTAAGTCATTGTTAGTTGACATGAGTTTTTATGTTTTTCTTTCCTTGTTTTATTCTACAGCTAGATATCTATTTATTGATCAATAATCATGTGAAAAGCTTAAATGAAAAATTCCCAAAGAATTACTTGAAAAATTTCCAAGTTCTACCAGTTTGAACTCTTCATCATGAACATAGGAGGTAGATACACACTGAGCTATTCCAAGAAAAAAAAAAAATTGTATCTATACATATAAAAACATATAATATTATTTATGCAAGTTCACATAAAAAAATAAAAAAAACAACCTTCTGTATCTAATACAGTAACTTATTACTAGTAAAAAGTTCAATGGGAAATATGAAGTCTATGGGGTGGGAAAATGCAAAATAGAAAATCAGTCTATTTTGTAAATGATTGCATTTAATAGGAAATAAGTTAACCTATAAAAAATATCAATAAATAATTTAGACAGAATGTCAATTTTATATTAAAAATCAACCTATTAGATTAATCATATGAAAAGTACAGGTAATGTTAACACTTGCTACTTGTAAAGAAAAGAACGAATAAAGTGATTAATATGTGTAAATGTAAATACATCATAAATAGAAATAATATATGCACCTTTTTTATTTTTTAAAAAATAGATTTATTAAAAAAATACAAAAGAAGTTCTGTATTGAAGCAATCAAAATATTTTTCCAGACAGTATTTTGAAAATAATTATCAGTCACAGTTGATCACTAATAATTAAATAAAAAAAGAATTTTGTTTTAAAATGTTTATGTATATTTATTTATATTTGCATACATAGTCACATCTATATTTTGTGCTGTTTATTTATAAATATTCACCACACACACATGTAATCTGTTAATGTAGAAAATTTTTTTTGGCAACATTATTGATTTAAATTGACATGCAACGTTTTTAATATTAAAATAATTTACACATAATAGTGATTTAAAAAATATAATACTCAGAATGATAAATATCAAGTTTTTCCTGTGTTGTCATTTTATTTATTATTATAGATAGCAGTCTTTCTTTATATAAAAAAAACCCACACACACACTTTATAAATATATACCATAATGATGCAAATGATTCATTAAAATTTACAATGCAGATCTAAATACCAAAATGATGGAAATAAGTGGCATACTATCACTCGTGCTAATCAAGTATGATTTGATAATTTGTAATTATATGTTGGTCATAATTAAAATCAAATTGTTTAATGGCTTTAAAAAAATTCAAATTTTATTTAAACTTTTCAAATACATTCAACTGTTAATAAGAGCACACAGGTTAGTATATAATATAACAATTTCAAATGATCAGCTCAATTCCCATGCCAGCACTGTCACTGGTTAGACCAGCAATACATGAAGAAAAGGGAAGATTAATATCAGATGAAACGTTGTGTTATATACTATGTGCTATTACTAATAATTGAATGTGTTTAAAAACTCAAATAAAGTTTGAATTTTTCTAAAGACATTTAACAATTACTTCTACTTATGATAGAAAAAGTCCAATATATAATTACAAAAAAAAAAAAAAAACGTCTTCAACACGAACTTATAGACAAACATTATTCAATCATAATTTAAATCTTATGCTTAATTATCAAATATTCCTGTCCTGTAGAGATTTCAACATACATATATTCTTTACTAATAAGTATTTAGAGTGAGTTTACATGATCAAGGGTTAATAAAATGAAAGTTTTGGATGGTAGGATCATCTAAGAGGAAAAGAAAAGAATGATATTTTAATAGGTTTATTTCTTGTTTGATACTATGAGAGATTGATTACTTTAAAGATTTAAACATTTGGCTACAATAAAACATTTTCTCAAAATGTCTTCAAAGGTATTAATAAATACTATAATCATGTGATAGTGGTACCTAAGTGACAGTTTAGGCAAAATTTAGTTTATCAAGTTAAAAACAGTTTTACTTTCTTTAGATGAGAACTGATTCAGAAACCTTCAGATTTAGAGTACATCTCTTGAGACAGGCTATGGGTTGATGTGATATTTATGAATATAAGATTACAAAAGATCTTTGATTTTAAATAGTATAACAGCTAGCATTTCATGTAAATCTTCAGATGAAAATAAGTGCACAACTTTTGATTAAGTATTTATCGATAAAATTAAATAAAAATGTCAAAAATATTTAGTAGTTTGGGTTGCTGCTTAGAGAGCTTTCTTTTGTTTGTACTTTTAGAATCGAGTTTTCTTCAAAGTTCATGATCATTTAATGTTGAATTTTCATTAGTAATATTTCTCATCTTTACTTAGATAATTATAATTCAGTGAATGAGAACATAATTTCATAACTTTTTTAAATTTAAAGATTACTAAAACATTTAAAATGAAAACCACTAGCATATATACAACAATACCATACTATAAACATTTTTTTTTCAACAGATATAATTCAATGAATAAGGGTATAATTTCATAATCTTTTTAAAATCGAAGAATTACTTCATTTGAAATAAAGACTACTAGCATATATGTAATATTACAGTGTCATAAATATATTTTTTTTCAAGAGCTAAAGTTCTATATACAAAATATAAATTATTCATTAGTTTCCAAATAACTAAAAAAATATAAGATAGCAGTAATGAATAACAATTTATATGTATAAATTATTAGTTACAGATAGATATTGACTGCATATATATTAGTTAAATTTGTAAAGTTATACAATTCCTCAATTCAAATTAACACAATATTCAGTTGAAATCTTGGGCTAATATGTCACCAATTAATTTTTCATTGCAGTATTTGGATTCCTAAAAGTTACAACACTAGATTTGATTTACAAATGATTTCTGTAAAAGAAAGAAGTGATTCCAGCAATTTGTCACATTAAATAGTTATTTTTCACTGCAAATAATTTAATCAGTTGTTTTTGCTTTGAAAGTGAAAGATTATAATTTTCATTGGGTAAAAATAGATCTTTTAACTCATATATTCATTGACTTAGCATAAGAACTATTTGAAAAATGATCTTCAAAATTTTTTTGAAGAGTTGCAATGTAATAACTAATTAAAATCAATACTAACATCATTTCATACATGGAGAAAATACTGAAAGTATTAACTCTTAACTTGAATGCATTTTTGATGCTGAATACCCTTGTCAAAGACAACCAGTATATTCCAAATAAAAAATAAAAATATATTAAACATTTCTTAAGTGTTCTGGGAGATGCATTTTGAAAAGAGCAGAAATGTTGAAACAATCCTTATTTGCATTTTCATAATTTTAGTTTTTTATCTAAATGAATCGATTCCATCGTCTAAGTCAAAAATAGTTTTTGATGGTACTTGATGATTAAGATTTAATCTATGAATCAATTGAAATATATCTGACAAAAAGACCAATTTTTCCACTAATTGATGCACTTAAAAATTATCTACTAAATACAATTTATTAAAACAGGTAAAACTCTCCATACAATAGTGTCACTCAGTGCAAGCCAGAGTAATCAATGGATGCCAGAAGGCTTGTGCATAAAATCCCTATCTAGTGCCTACTCATCCAATATCCCCAGACTAGTTTCTAGCTTGTGGCTTTCATCAGTGAGGAACCTTGGATCTGAAAGCACTGCACCTAGATCTTAATTTATTGCTAATAAGAAATATAAACATTTCTCTGAATGCATAAAATCTACTTAAAACTAATGCAGAAAGAACTTTGTATGAATTGATTCTGTTTTCTCACATAAAATTAAGAATAATCATAAAAATTAAGAAATTGAATTTTAATAAAGTTCAAATTTCATGGCACTTACTAAAACATCTTGAAATTTAAGGCCCATATATTTTCTCTGAAAATAATACAGCAGATTATTTATAGAACATTCACTTGCTTCTTTTTTTAATTAAACTTCTCTGATTAGATTTTTGTGAAATCTAACAGAAATCATTCAATGCAAATAATACTTTTATTTATAACTATATAAGACTTTACAATTTCCATGGCTAATTGTCTGACAAGGAAGTCATAACTCTTCAAAAGTAGAAAGATTTTCAAACTTAATATTCTTAATGTTTGTTCTATCAGTAGATTCATCAATTTGAAAAGAAAATCATTTAAACACTTCCATTTTTGATATCAATTGATTTTTGATATCTGAAGCTATGATTTTAATCCTGTATGTAATTAATGTTGGAATTAATTTTCTCTTAATAGTTCACAAGTTACAATATTGGAATATTAAATCTTCATTTACAGTAAAAGAGCTTTTTTTTACCTTAGGAATTCTTAACAATATAAAATAAGATGATTTTGGCCAACTTTATTTATATCTGAAAAATGTTTACACTACTTTTTCCCTTGGTTTCAGCTCAGATTTTTACAATTAAAAATCAATAGGTATACCAACAAAATCTTTATGTTTGAATTTAAAGTGGCAAAGTATTTTTTTCCTGGTTAAATGTGTTGTTTGAAAATTCAGCATCTATTATACATTGATATAGAAGATTGATTTAGTAGATTTTCTCAAAATATGAAAATAAAGATTGATTATGATGAGTTAGAAGAAGTTAACAGTTACAAATACCTTGGTTAGATTATTAATACAGATGGAAACATAATGGATGAAATTAATCATAGAATTAAACTTGGTTGGAGTGTTTTTGGTAGAAATAACTTGATACTAAAAGGAAATACGGCCTATGTGTTTGAAAATGAAGGTTTTTAATAAATGTGTTTTGCCAGTTCTTGCTTAAGGATCTGAGACTTGGACACTTAATAGAAGAGAAATACAGAGACTTCAGACCACTCAAAGAAATATGGAGAGATGCATGTTGGGAGTAACAAGAAGAGATCGAAAACACAATATATGGGTAAGAGAACAAACAAGTGTACTGATCTCATTGAAAAAATTAAAAAACTGAAGTGGAGTTGGGCTGGACATATTGCTAGAAGAGATGATAATAGATGGACAATTGAAATTTTAAACTGGAATCCAAAAGATTGTAAAAGACCCAGAAAGAGACCACATGTGAGATGGATGGATGAAATAAGAAAGTGTACAGGGGTGATGTGGAGAAGAGAAGCTAAAGATAGAAAAGATGGATTGAACTTGGAGAGACCTTCGTCCTGCAGTGGATTGATAATGGTTGATGATGATGATGATATAGAAGAACAACTGTAACTGCAAAGTATGTGAAATTCAATTCTTAATATATTACAAAACATATTTACGATTTATAGCTGTTCTACTTTTTGCCATTAGTAATTGATCTTATCACCTCAACAGCGATCAGTCTCTAATTTCATATCACAACTCATTGTCATTAACAAAGTATAAAAGTGATATTCACTATTAAAATACCGCATAATAGTTAGCAAAGTTTAACATATGCAACTGAGCAATCATTGAACAATAATTCATTAACATTATTGTGCATGAGTTTTCATCTGGCATATAATTGTTGATAGGAGATAAAAAACAATTCTAAAGCAAATAAAAATACCAATCTAAATCAATATAAAGTAATTGCTCATTTGTTTTAATAAACTATCACACAAAAGAACTCAGAGCAAAAGCAGCTACAGACCACAATATCTCTCTGGGCACCGGTTCATTTTATAAAGAGGAAGTTTAAGGAATTAAAAGATTCTTTTTATTAAAAAAAAAAAGGTTAGAAATGATTCAGAAAGAATGATTGGAAAAAACAGGACTCTAGGCAAGTTCTATTTAAATCAGTAACTAATAATATCAATATATGTTTTGAAAACATTTCTAAATGGTTGTATCATAATATTAATAATTCAAATTAATTTGTTCCAGCCGATGCTATGACACTTAAAAAAAAAAAAAAAAGAAGGAATATAAAAATATATAGTTTACAGTTAGATATGAAATATATATATAAATTGATTGAGATGAAGCAATTAAAATGATTAGAGAATTATATATTAAAAATTAAAATAGATTGTAATCAATTATAAAAACTGCTGAATTTTTATAAACAAAAAAAATCTTAACACGGGGAAAAATATGGATGAATAATTTTGAAAAAAAAAAAAAAATTTAATTGTGATAAATATAAATGATTATTTTATGTAAGATATGATCCTGATTATTTTTTAATATAATAAGAGAATGTCTGATTGTTTTATAAAATATATGAATGTAATAGACAGTCAAAACTGTAATAACATGGATATTAGAATTAAAAAAAGAATCAATAACAATAAAATATATATTGAAACAACTATTTTAAAATAAAGATTTTGGTCTAGTAAGTAATTGGGATATAGACAGACATAAAATAAATATTATTAATAATAGCAAAAATAGAGCAATAAGATTGTATTCTAATGATAAAATATTAACTGATACAATAAAAAATGAGGCAAAATGATTACCCTATTAGATTAATTAATAAATTATATGGAAAGTAAAAATAGAAAGAATAGATAAGAATAAAAAATATAGAAATTTATAATGGTTCTAATTTATCCAAATGTAATTTTTATAAGATGATTAAAATAATAAAGGACATAAAAAAAAGCATAAATTGTTAATTAAACTAGTATATATATATATAAAGGATTAAAATAAATTGATAAATGTTAGTAGAAGAGAGAGATCGGAAAACATAAATGGTATTTTTATTATGTATAAGGTTACCATTTTTTTCAAATTTAAAACCAGGACATTTGATATAGCTCAAGTAGGAAGAGTATAGTCGCTGTCGTAGAATATAAATTGAAAAATTATTATGGAGTATGTTTATCTTTTTTGACTTTAAGTGAAGGAATACAATAAAAGAATTAAGTGCTGCATTAGAATAAAATGGTTTTAATAAAAAAAGAAACAAAATTATTTATAATTTCGAAACTGTACTGGTTATGTTTCATAATTCATCAAGACCAATAGCCAGAAAACCAGTACTGTACTGGTAAAATCAGTATGTATGGTCACTTTAATTATGTATAGTTTAGATTGTAAAAGTGATAATAAAAATATTTATGTGCTAGAAAACAACAAAAAATAATTACATTAAGAGGTGGAAAGAAATTACCCATTATTATCTAGATCCAAAATCTGACTTTCAGCAAAAAATGTAACATAAAACAGCATGTAATAAAATTATATATATATGCTCAACACATATTAACACATAATATTGCTCATTGAAGGTAAGATCAGAATACTTACAAAAACACTATCGATTTAAATAACATTGCTCCCTGGTAATTAATTCTTCTAATGCTCGATACCTTGCAGATAAGGAAGAATAGATCTAAAAAATAAAATACAATCCAAATTAAAAACACTTAAAATCCAAACTTAATTTATATTATAACAACGGATACAGATTAATAGCAAATTCTTAATATGAGCAAATTAAAATAAATTTTCAAAGTACTGCCGTAAATTTAAAAATAAATAAAGGCATTGCATTACATTTTAATAATGGTGGTAAGCTATTTCTTTTAATTTATAATTTGAAATATAAAATTGTAAAATATGCATTGAATTTTCCCATGAAAACAAAAGAAAAAAAAAAGTTTTTCAAAAATAAATATAAAAAAATTAACAATCAAAAGACGTTTTCAAAATCAAAACTCTCATTTGCATCAAGCAAATCTTTGTATCTCAAAAATTTACTATTACAACTATTTATATTGTCTTTATAACCTTCCTAGCTGTCTGTATCTGCCTATAAGTTTTCCCAAATGGGTTTATCTGCCTTCTTATATCTGTCTATTAGTCCACCATCTTGTTTGTGTCTATCTACCTATCTATATCTTGTGACGTTATCCATTTGCCTATTAATCTATCTAAAAATAATAATCATATGACTGCTTGATATAGTTTTCAAAGAATTCACACTTAGATATACATTATTCAAATAATATGCAATTTTTCTTTAGCTTTTAAACTGGGTCTTATTCCTCCACCTCTGTTATAAACATTGCTACATTTATGACAATTGTCTAACAAAAGCATGCTAAGCACTACAGTATTTTTATAGTTAATAAAGCTTTGCTCTTAATACAGTTTTTGTATTTGTATATATATTACATTTGCGGAAATAAAGCATTCATAAATTTTATTCATTACATGTAATTTTTATGAAATTTTCAAACTACAAAATATCAGCACTTAAATATTCTTTATTGTAAATAGCATTTATTTGTGATCTCTTTCTTTTTTTTTTTTCATATGTCAAATGCGTTGACCGGGAAGCAAACCCGGGCCAGCTGCTTGGAAGGTAGCTATGACCACAATCTCTTTCTTGTCACTACAAAGGTAACTTTTAAACACAAGCAATCAGAGGATAATAGATGGCAATAAAAATGTATTTCTATGACAAGTTTCTGATTTATTTGCCACCTTCTGGTAGAAAACACGATTTTGTTAAAAAATAAAATAAAAAATCATTTCCTGCCAAAATAAAGATTATTAAGGCAAAACTACTTATAAAAAGTACTTTAAACTGTATTGATTATACTTTTAGAAATAGCTCTGGAATAAAAACTTGCATCATTGCATTATTATTTTTTACCATTATCAATGCACTCCAGGATAGACTCTCCATGTTTAATCCAGTTTCTCTGATCCATAATCTCTCTTTTCCACATCATACCAGAAAACTTTCCTTATTTTATCCAGCTATCTCACATGTGGTCTCTTTCTACATCTTTTACAATCTCTTGAAATTCAATTTAAAACTGCAATTGTCTACCTATTGTCATCTCTTCTAGCATTATGCCCAACCCAGCTCCACTTCAGTCTGTTAATTATTTCTATGATGTCAGTGATACCTGTTTGTTCTCATAGTCACGTATTTCAGTTGCGATATCTTCTTGTTACTTCAAACATACATTTCTCCACAATATTTTAATTTGATCACGTTCAACATATTATTAGAATAGAATTAAACATCAACAACTAATCGTAAGATTATTTTTATATATAATAAAAACATAATAAATATTATGGTATTTACATATTAGTCCAGCGGTGAAATTTGTTTTCATTCAAATCATTATGATTACCTACGATTGCTAAATATTTGATAGTATGTTTTATTTAATTAATTAAGTAAATTTAATTTTCAAAAATAAGTTGTTAAAGCCCTCTAGAGTATTTTTATATCTACTATATATTCTTTAACTTTTAGCTACTACTGGCCTACTTATGCTTTAAAAATAGCCATCTTTTGCCACGTAAAAAATTGACATTATAACAGAACTTATGCTTTAAAAATAGCCATCTTTTGCCACGTAAACAAATTGACATTATAACAGAAAGTGGAGTTGTTATTTACAACTTTATGATTCTTTGAAAATTAAATTTACTTACTTAATTAAATAAAATGTACTATGAAATATTTAGCAATATAAATAACCATAAGTAATGAAGACTAAAATTTCACCAACAGACTAATACATATCTACCAATATTACTTTTGTACATATCCAATGACGCTTTTTCTAAAGTCATATAATTTATTCACAATATTGTTATACTAACTTCTTCTGCATCTGGATGTGGTTCCTTAACAGGTTTGAATTTGGGTCCATTATGAAATATCTCAGAAAATTTTGAAGAAGCTCCCGTATATCCTAAACAAATCACATAACAAGAAAAAATTAATCCTATACATAGTTTCATTACAAGAGATATGACTATAAAACAAGACCAATATCACTAAGTTTTTATAATATTTTCTAATAATTTGAAATATTTACATAAAATTCTTTTCTGATAACTCTATGAATTTTACTCCTTCCAAATGACTAATTTTCATTTGGATATTTTAGATTCTGACAACATTCATTAAAATTAATCAACACACACACAAAAAAACTTTTTAATAATTATTTATGAGGAGTTTTGGGTTATTATTAATCAATCACTTGGTTGTTCTTTATCAGTCATCTTAAGTAAATCATTTATCTTTTACTGCAACATATTTGATTCTTTACATCTTGCTTCTTATTTTTGAGCTTCTCAGTCTATTTATACATTTTATTTTGTTAAAGAATCAGATTACCTCTTAAAATGAATTGCATGATTTAGGATATTGATAGACTCCAGAGTTCAAAACAACTTTAATTTGGAACTTTTGAACTTCAAATTCAAGTCTAATGTAAACTATTATTTTTTGTTTGTTTATAGCATTATTAATCTTTTAATAATTATGTAAAGTAATTGTAGCTCATTATGTCTATTACCTGAAGATAGTAAAATTGGAAATTCTTCAGATAGCCAATGCAAAACTAAACAAACTAATCCATCTTAATACTGGTCAGTAAACTTGTTATTCTAAATAGAAAGTTGTACAATTGTTTGGAATTGCAAAAATATTGACAATGCCTGAGTTGAGATTGTGTAACAGGATCAAAAATAATCACGTCACTGATGAGGAACAAGTAGTGATAAATAAAGATATTTTCTCATTACTCTTAAATCACATATATTGTATCTGTAATGTCTAAATTATATGTAACAATTAAACTGACAAACTTCAAGTACTATTAAATAAATAACTGAACTGCCTTCTAGCTGACATGGCAACTAGAGGATAACTTAATTGTTTATATTTTGACTGTTGCACACATTTTATATTATAATTATCTGTTATCATATATTCAATATTTGATTGTTTATTTGTAGAGTTTTAAAGTAAGTAGAAATAGTTCTCTGTAAATATAAGTATCAGTTAATTCAAATCAATTTGCCTTAAATATCATTCTGGCTGATGTAATTCAAAATAACTTCTGTGTAAAATCTTGGATATGAAATAAGAACTGCAAAAAGTTTACTGAATACATCAGTTATTATGAATTGTTGATACTCATCATTTTAACTGTTACATATATTTGGCATTGTAACTATCTATTGATACATGCATAAAATCTCAATTCAAGAGATTCAAATTAGAATGGAACTTGAAAATATTTTCAGATAGTTAAAGATTTTCAAATAAGCTTAGGATCTGGATATTCTTATCTAAAGAATTTCAAAAAAATCCTCACTAAATGGCTTTTGATTAAATTGATGAGTAATACTTTCTTCACTGTTTTTCTGAAAAAGAATAATGAAGAATACTTTAATACTATTTCATACACATGCACAGATTTATGGTATTATCAGAAATTTTTGGCATTTTGGTAATCAAAGATATTCAAGATTAGCCTATATTGCCTTTTCACTAAACAACTTTCAGATCTATAATGACCCATAGAAAATATCCTAATTTATTTAGTGTTTATAGAACTATCTTCAAATCTGAAGCCTTATATTAGAACTGTTATTCAATAATGGCATATGTTTTGACTTCTGGATTTTTTATTGGTGAGATCGATCTAGGAAAGCAACAAATACTGTATATACATATTAATCATCAGTTTTAAACTCCATGGCCACATCTGTTCATAAAATTCGTGTATTTCTCATTTAGTTAAAGTCTTATCTTTTATATTTAAAAAATAAGTTTATTTACAGTCAAAATATACAAAGTACTGCTGACAGTCATTAAAATATTTGTTATAAATAAATGGAAAATCAAATATAATTTAGTTAATAATTTAGATGACAACCAATAATCAAAAAGTTAAATTATTCAAAGATGACAAACTATATAAACTTAAGCAAATTATTATTAGTAAACAGAACATAGATTTAATCACATTGTATCTTAGAAATTTATTTACATAGGTTTTTAAAAAAAATATAACATGCATAAGTCCAGATATAATATTTTTCAAAATCAGTGGAAGTTTTCTCTTTAACATTTCAAGAAAGTTGTTTTCCAATAAAAATGACTTAGGAAAGACATTAAATGTTTTCATCTTATAGTATTTGCTGTTGCAGTCTATCATAATTTTCCTTATAGAAATAATCAATTTATATAATAAGAATAGAAATGACCAGTATTGAAACTTATAGCATTTTAATAATTTTCATTGCTGAAATCTCCT
The DNA here is from genome assembly GCA_028023455.1 of Epiperipatus broadwayi. Taxonomy (NCBI): domain Eukaryota; kingdom Metazoa; phylum Onychophora; class Udeonychophora; order Euonychophora; family Peripatidae; genus Epiperipatus; species Epiperipatus broadwayi. The sequence goes on from JAQFVV010000109.1 coordinate 1,194,989, forward strand.
CCCTATATTGGTTAAGTGATCACATAAAATTTTTTTATTTATCCCTAAATAGGTTCCCCATAGTAATTGATAAAGTACAGCAATTATTTTATTAAGAAGGAGGCTTTACTAAATTGCCAATACTTGATTATACATAGATGAAATATTAACTGAAAAATAGGATCTTTATATATAGCTCTTACGAATATTTTAACAATACATTGTGAAAACAGCTTTGGGCCCACTAGTCTTAGACATTGGAAAACATGGACATTTTCAATATCCTGAAAAAAGAGATGCATTCTAGACATCCAGAAATATAAAATCTCTATTCCCATAAATATATAGTTAATATTATTATATCATTGAAAGAATTAAGAGACTGATGTGGCAGGACATATTGCTAAAAGAAATGGTAACAGATGGACAGTTGAAATTTTAAACTGATTTCCAAGAAATTGTAAAAGACTTAAGAGACCACCTGAGAGATGGATGGATGAAATAAGGAAGTATGCTGGGATGAATGATGTGGAGAAGAAAGGCTAGAGATCAAAGATAAATTGAACTGGGAGAAGTTCTCATTCTGCAATAGATTGATAATAGTTGAAAATGATGACGATGAATATATCAAAAAGAATCAAATATTAAGATATTTTTTAAAATATCATTTACAAAATTTAGTCAATATAGAGTGCTTTTTGGGTGAAATATCTTTCTTTATCCTGTTAAAAATTTCTGTCTAACGATATTATATAGACTTGATAAATAATATAAATATAGATATCCTGAGAAACATATTAGATGATTCAGCATATTAGATGGCATCAAATCAATATCCGCCTATTCTTTAGATTTCAATATATTATATTCCTTTTTATATCAATGTCTTCTCCTCCCTCTATTTCTTATTATAATTGTTACTTTACAATTCTAACAATCTTCTTCAGAATTGTAATTATATATACATATAGTTAGCTGTTTAGCATACATATATAGATATATTTTTTATCAATGTCTTTTTTTCTATGATTTTGTAAAGACATGTATATATATTAAAAAAGTAATCAAATAGTTTATTGCTCAGGAATACATAAGAAGTTCTAACACTAAGGATGACAGAATTGGGATGTGATCCACAGAACATAAAACTATCACTCTACCATGACACTAAATCATGCAAAGCATCATATTACTAATGTAAGTATATTTTATATGCACATATATTTGTACTTTATATCTGCATGCACACCTCCCTGCATATCCATTTATGTATACATAATTATATATAGGCTTTTAGAGATGGGTGTATATATATATATTCAAATATACAAATTTATACACATATGGATATAAGATGACAGTGCATTTAATATGTGTGTAAATAGTTAGAATAAGAGGCAACATGTGAGTATGGATATTAAATCTGAAGACAACAATTAATAATATGCATGTATAGTGAGAGGATTGTCTACTTTTCTGTACTGGTAAATGGTTGTGATATGGAGAAGCTAAGATAAGAGATACATTAATAAAAACCAAAAAACTTGAATATGAGACAAATAAGTATAAAATCTATTTATTCAAGTGTATATATATCTAAAAGAATATATTTTTGTCAATTAGTTTTAATGAAAATTGCCACAGATGAAATTAAAAGAAATAATAAGACAATATATATAAAAAAATGTAAAAAAAAAGAAAAGATTATAATACATAAAAACAAGACAACATTCACAAAAAAGAATATTTAACAGTATATGAGATAGTTTATGATGGTTTTAATCTCTAATAAATATAAATTATAATGATTCCCTGTGATGATTTATCATGCAGAAGGGCCAGGCATTCTACAGAAGTTGTTAATTTGCAATTCTGTAACCTGGAGTTTGATATGCCCCCAGCAATGAAAATAAGATGTCAGTAAATATATATTTTAAAAAGCTGGGATGTATCAACATATTTTAATAACATATAGAATTAATTTAAAAATCAACAGTAAAAAATATTGCTATAAAGCAGAAGAAATATATGAAAACAAAAAATAATCAGATTTTTTAAGTTAAGAATTTTCACTACGTCTAAAAATATGTAAATTCTAAAAAATATTAACTATTATAATAACACACTAACATTTTTTAATTTGAAATTTATTAAAAAGTACTAATTAAATATTTTTCATTTATAATTAATCATTAAAATAAAATGGATTACTGCTTTGAGTGGCTGTCAAAATAGTTTGTTGGTGAGCAAAAAATTTCAGTCTATTTTCAACTGTAAAAAGTGGAGGGAGCGGACAAAAAGAAAAATCATTCTGGTGACGCAGATAAAACTAGTGTTTAGACTTCATAAGAAGAAACTAACTATACACATAAATTACATTTAAATACTAAATTAAATGCAATATTTTTTTAAAAACAATCTGGTTATTTCTGAAACAGAATAAATTATTTCCAGAAATGAATGGGGAAGGAGTGGGAGGGGGGGAGGGCAACTGCAAGACAGATATCTAACACTGATTAGCAAATGAATATCTAACTAAGATAAACATGCAACATTTTTTGGTAAATGGATATCTAAGTGTTCATAGCTAAGAGATAATGGTCCCAAAATAATTGGATTGGCCAAATGAGTACTAGTATGCTGATCATAAAGCTAAAAAGCAACAAAAATAAACAATAAATACAACATTCGCTATTGATGACTAAAACATAAAAGTGTTACCCATGATTCATTTTCATCTTTTTATTTAAATCATGTGTCAGATTTTCTTTATACAAAAAAAAAGTTATGGATTTAATTTGCATAACAATAAATCAATGGATATCAAACAATCCAATATAGATATTTAAATTAGTTTCTAGATATTGACTTTTCTTCTAAACTGTTTTTGAACTACAGCTTTCCACCAGACAATATTCATTATTTCTCAAAATATAAAAATTTAAACAATTACATTAACTCATCAACCTATACAAGCATCTATATATTTAAAAGGCATCATTGTCCTATACAACGTAGTTGGTCAAAATATTATAATGTCTTTAATTAGCTTATAACTGAAATCAAAACATGTAACTATAATGTCATTTCTAATTGATTAAAAAAAAAGATTAGATTCAAAGCAACTTTAGACCAGTTACTAGAATAGCACAATAGATGTAAAATATGGCTTTTTGATAGTTTAATTCCAAAAAAAAGTCTTGCATTGGTGGTCGAGTGGTCAGCGTGACTGCCTTGCACTTGCAGGCAGTTAGTTGCCTGGGTTGCGGGTTCGCATCCCGGCCGATGCGGACACTTAAAAAAAAATTCCAAAAAAAAAAAAAAGTTCCCTCTCCACTGAAAAGGTCAACAACCAAAAATAAATTGGGGATCTGTTTATCTAAAATCCACTTATTATTTGTTTTATAAAAATAGTTTTGGAAGCAGAGTGATATAAAATATATTATTGCTGGTAAATGCAAATTTCTTTTCTGTATACGTACTGAAGCTATATAATCTAGGAGAGGATTAAGACTTGACCAATTAAAATGAATTATAGAGATCCAAAATTCATTCTAACTAAATATTTCTATTTTTTATTAATTTATATATGCATGTAAAATAAAAGATATATTTACATTATACTGTTCTAAAATATCCCATTAATTATGTTATATTTATTACAATATTTATTTGAATATAAGTATGATTTATATACTTGGAGTTTAGATGTAATTATAGGGAAATTGAAAACAAACTTTGAAGTTCCCTTTAGCTATCCACAATTCACATGACAATGCACATGTAAAAAAGATAAATCATCTCAAATATTGTATTTTGTGCTGAATCAGCATTCATCAGTTGGTCCAGATCATCATCTTCCACACATATATAATCAGTTCTTGATTTATATTAAGATAGCAAATCTTCAAACTTTAATGGACAGGCTTCAATCTACTCCATCCTCCAACTCTTCAGCCAACCATATCATTAAATATCAGATGATGGAATATCCAAATTCCTTGTTGATGCCAATATTATTGCTCATTAAACTTTAAAGATTTCCTATCTTAATATAAATCCAAGTACTGAATTGTATATATGTGGGAAATGGTGATCTAAACTAACTGATGAGTGCTGGTTCAGCATGCAAAATGTATATTGGAGATCATTTATCTTTTTCACATGTGTGTGGTCATATGTATCGGTTGTATGAGATAGAGTGGATAGCTAAAGGGAGCTTGAAAGTCTGGGTTGAATCCCTTATAATTACAATGTGGATTATAAAATATAATTAATAAATTTAATATATAATTTGGGTTATTTTATATTTAATAAATAAAGAAATAAAAAAAAATTAACTCAAGTGAGTGTTTTGAAATAAAAATTATTGCAAACTTAATATATTTTGTTTTTGTTAGCAAATGTATTAACAAAGATTTTTACAACTTTGTATTAATACACTTATATTAGGGATATTTTTTTTTATCACACGTTATTAGAGCAATTAATTCAGGACAGTTGTAGGAGGAAAAAATATTACAGAAAACAAAACTGTTCTGCTGAAAATCTCTAGATGTGAAGTCTCTAAATTGTGAATTATATGGTATATTTTATACTCTAAAAAATAGGAAAGTACAAGTCATCAAAGAAATAATTATTAACTATACAGTATAAGTCATGGAATAAAAGAGATATCTATGAAACTATCAGATGTTTACTATCATAAACTCTAGTAAATCATCTTAATCTCTGTGATTAAATTTATAACAGAGAGAAAACAAAAGTTATTAATAACAGACAAATCAATTAGTTATTCTTAAACAACATGGAGAAAAATAACTGTTAATAACCACTAGCAATTCTGTCACTGCAATCATATATTTAAATGATGGAAGTAGTCATCATATTTATCTTATATCAGATATCTTCACAAGGCATGCTATTTTCCTATTAATTATCCTGGATCCCAAACCATGCTATATATGAATAATTATGAATCATTCTCCTAAACTTGCATACTAAAAAAAGAACTATAAACAATCAGAAGAAAATAATGGATAATATAAAATAAATATAATTTTGTTTATTTTTCAAATTGTTTAAAGCAAATATAATCTATCATCATTATTAATAATTTAATTAAATACATTATAATCTGTATTATGAAAAAAGAGAGAAAGAGAGAAAGATTTTATTTATTATTAGTATTTTTGTAATTATTTGAAATTGAATTTTATCATTCATTTATCTCATATTCATCTTTTAGTTGTTGTTTTTTTTTTTAAAGAGAAAGAACCAAATGAGTTGTACTTCTATTAAAAATAAAAAAAGATAAAAATAATGTTTGTCAAGCATTGGTGGCCGAGTGGTCAGCACAGCTGCCTTACAAGCAGTTGTTCCGGATTCGTTCCCGGCAGATGCTTTGACACATGAAAAAAAAAAAAATGTTTAATGGGTAATATACTATAATGTGTAAAGGTATAATTTTATTTAATAGTTAAATAAAATGTAATGCATATAAGATTTTAAATGCTAAAAAAAGAATAGTTTGTGTGCACAAACAGATAACAGTATTTATTAACAATATTAGTGATTAAAAATATTTCTTTGTTTAAATACTTTTTCTTTAAAATATGAAAGTGAATTTAACTATATTTTCATGCATATACATTCCTTTTGTGTCTGTGAACTATTTCATTAATTGGGCTATCTGTCTCAAAATTGTATTTTTAAATCTGGAAACATAACTATTGTGGAGTCTACCTAGAGCCTGAGACTGAATACCAGTTCTGGTCATACAAATTTATTAAAGACCTAAAAGAATAAAACAGTTTGGTATTTATATAGCTGCTTCATAAATTATTGACCATCTTGGCCTTCTTGAAGATAGGAATTCCTTCAATAATCATCGAGTTAAAATATTCTGAAGGATAAGAAATTTCTTGATTCTTTTGATAAAATATGTTTCCAGAGACTTATATATGTATGTGTTTGTACAAATATTCTCTTTAGAAGCTAGTAGAAATGTATGTTCTAGATTTTGGTGTATGATAGAGTTTATTAATTCTTATGCTTGTAATCATATAACCATGTATGACATCCTTTCTAAATCAGAAATCCATTTTTGTAATATCTTACTTTAAATTCATTTATTCTAACAAAAAAAAGATTTGCTCATATCAAATATGTATACTTTATAATCAAGAGAAATTCATACCTTGGAATAAAATTAATAAAGTATGAGAAACAAAATTTAAGATGTCAGTGACTTGCTTGCATATAATGTCTGTTTTCCATTATAATAAATAATTTTGAATAAACATTGCATATATGGGTATGGATCAATTATTTATTGGGGAGATTATTTTAAAGATTTGATATAAAATCATCTTTAGTTATTAAAGAAAGAAAATAAGTTTTAGAGAAGAATTATAACCAAGACTTAAATAAATAATCATTATTATTTACAACTGTTTAGAATTAAATTTATTGAATAAATTTATTAATTTAGCCTGCATGTTTCATACTCGAAAGAAATATAGTATAACTAGCATATGCTTAATGGAAAATGAACAGAGTAAAGATATTAACAATTTGGATTTAATTATTAGGGTATAACTAATATATGCTTAATGGAAAGTGAATCAAATAAAGATGTTAACAGCTTGGATTTAATTATTAAGGGATATGGATAAGCATCAAAATCATTATAGGAAATTTGAAAGTTAAATGAGAGTACAGTTATTAAAAAATATACTTAATTCATTCTGCTGATGTTTTTTGAACATTAATAATGTAAATCTGTGAGGGGTTTGAAGTTCATTTTAGCAGCTATCCTTAATCACAATGATATATCTTAATTATGCTTACTCTGGAGAAAATCATATTTCAGTGGCACAGATCTATTCAAGAATTCTGCCAAAAAATAAATCCTATTGGAACCAAAAATAAGTAAATCTATAAAAAGAATCATGTTAAAATGAATCAATTTTTTACTACTCATAAAATTGATTTGCTTCTTAACCTGGCATATAAGTTTGATCATCTATATTTATCATCTACCTCACATAATAATCTAGAAATACAAATCTATATTCTGTTACATATAAATCAGACATTGAGGTGCAGCTATATACATATGTATTGACTTCTACTACTTCTCAATCCATCATAATGTTGGCATAATATAAAGTCCCGGTATATACAATATCAGCAAATTCATTATAAATAAATATATATACATATATCCACACAACAGCAACAATAAAAAGACTGACCATATTTGGCTAAGTAAGCAGCTCCCAAACACGCAGAATTAGCAACGTCTTGAATATATACAGGAGCATTAAATACATCCGCTAATACCTGTAACAAAAAAAAAAAAAAAACTATCAAAAATTTGAAAATACTTGTATTAAAAAATAAGATTAGTTATAAGACAGAATCTCACTATTTTTATTTGTGTAGCTATTCTTAATATATCTGTATGTATACAATAAAGTTCTGTCCAGCGGCAGAGTGGGGTAATTAGGCAATTGATTATGATCAAGCAATAACCCTTAATCATTGCTATTTCTTTGTAATCTAGTATAATTTATTGCAGTAGTCTAAAGATTTAGAACTTCATAATAGAATTTATTAAGTGCAATACAAATTCAAAAAGGTATTTATTATAACAACATTCATAATTTGAATAGATAAAATTAACAAATATCATATAACTCCATCTGTTGACATTTATGCTGATAGGAACAATTCTAATTACTTTATTACAGTACTATCTTTTGATAAGATCGAGTAATTAATGAATATTAGATGGTAGTGCTTTTATATCCACGTCTAAAATTATCCTATTCATATCTTGATATTGTTTTCTGGCTTATAACATTCATCAGTGAAAATCTTAGATGCAATAAGTGCATTATATTCAAATTCTTCATCTATAACAATCATATACCAAGAAATTATATGAAGAGATTATTCTATGACTAGATATGGATATAAAAGTACTCTTAACAAAATTAAATTCTATCAAGTAATAATAATACTAGGCTATTATATAAATGTTTTTCATTATAATCTTTTATTTTCTTTTTTAATTTTTCTGATTGCAATAACTTGTTACAATGAATAATAAAGACATTCATTTCACAACTGTTTATATTTAAAAAAAAAAATTATTGACTACTATACTTTCTCTAATGACTGAATAGTGTTGAATTTCCACTCAAAACCAATAAAGGATTAATTTACTTAATGAATACTAAAATACTGTAAAAAAAAGGAGGGCATTTTGATACAGCAATTAGTACTTCAATTTGTCATCCTATGGCTTACATTTGAACTAGGCTAGATGAAAATTAAAAAAAAAAAAGATTATAATTCTAATCAGGTTCACAATTTTTCTTTTAGGCAATTTTAGTCCATAGCCAATCTAGTTAATCATTTAATATTATTCAGTAAATGGATATCTATTCATTCTTAGAAAGTGTATTAAAAAGGGATAGAAAACTACTTAAACTCTACAACTTAGGAATTGGAAAACCTAGTGAGCACTATCTCCTTTACTACTATTTCTCTATGAGTAAATGTATAAAACTAATCATTAAAATAAAAAAGATTGACAGTTGTGCCTACTAAAATAATACACTGATAAAATTTGTTTTAGAAAAAACCACAGAGAAGATTAAATAATTTACAGGGAAGCTCACCCAATACAGGAAGACAGTTATAGATTTACAATTAATTATATAAATAAAATTTGTTGACTTTATGTGAACCATGTACATATTGAAAGCTTATACTTTAAAATTTGTTTATATTATATGATTATAAATTTCATTGATTACTTTCTGGCAAACATATAAAAGCATATCACTCTTTTTGAATGATCTTTGCATATTATAATTATGTATAAGGAGATTGTAGTTGTAAAAAATACCAATAATTAAATATTTAATAATGACAGCTTATTGGGTTGGAATTATAAAAAAAAGTTGTTAATCACATTTCTGAGACTAGCTGTATAAAGAGATCAGCATGATTAGGAAAAGATAGAAAGTTTTAAACATGTGAATTTAATAGCAAGACTGAAAAACGATCCACTATTAATATATTTGTATTATTTTTCTATTTTAAACATACATTAATAGGTTTTAAAAAATCCTGCCTGCAACAGACTAATTCTACTCTTGGACAATACGACTAATGTAGTAATGCTTGCCCCAAGTCAGAAAAAAAAAATATTTAGTATATCTCCCATAACCAAACACTTTTAGACTTCTTAAGGTAATAAAAAATAAAAACTTTATTCTTTTCCCAAAAGAACTTATAATGAGCCAATCTCTAACTGATTAATGCAACATTGCATGTTTAATGAAATGTATCATTCTTAATTAATATTAAAAAATGTATTTTTATGGATATTCACTGTATGACATTTGTTTTCTTTTATATAATGAAAATTATTTAAATTACAATTTGTTATAGTTCACATTTAAACAAATATAAAATTTAAAAAAGTGTTTAATGCAAATGTGTGTGTGTGTGTATGGACATTCCAAACATTTGTAATGGGGATTTACATTAAAATAGACATATTTAATATAAATATAACAAAATATTACATTATATTAATGAATTCATTTATACTTATGTAGAAATATGTTTTTTAAAAAAAGCTTAAATTGTCTTTATCATATATTTGAGAATATTAATGTAATATTATGTAATAGTGAATTGCTCCCATAATCCTTTTGTTTTGATATATTTTGGGGCAACTTTAATTTTACTCTTATATAGGTCATTACTGGGATTGCTGCCTGATGGCAGAGATAAAACTTATGTTAAATTTAAAAAAAAGATAGAGGCTTTTACAAGATAAAAAAAAAAAGTTTCTTATGGTTTAATTATAGTCTGGAGGAAATGAAGATTCAAAAGAGATTGAGAAAGTTGGCTCTTCTTATAATGAGAAGTGTTGGCTGGCGTGCTGCTGCCAAGCTAACAAATTAACATTAGTAAAACTATTCAAAGAAGTCAAAGTAGAATATTTAATCAAGCACTGATCTTTGACTCTTTTACCTATATTGCAGTTCAGAAAAAAAACAAAGACATAATTATGAGATGTTGAAACCATATCAATTTCTTTATTTACTATAATTATAAATTTATTTAAACACACATTGATTACAGTGTAAGACCTGTAGAGGTCCTTATGTGTGCATTTTATATGCATGTGCTTGAGGCTACAGCCTTAATGAATATTATTACTATAGTAAATACAAATTGATAATATACATTAAACACTGCAAAATTACTAAAATATGAGAATTCAAAAAAAGAAAAATCTTTTAGATATTTATACCAGTAATAAACTGATTTGAGTTCCTGTAAAAAAATCAAAGGCTCAATGCTGTAAATTTTGTACCCCCCCCCCCAACCAAAAAAACAAAACAAACCTAAAATGGATATTCTTGTTGTATCATATTATAATCATGTTTGATTCATGACAATTATATCTTTTCATCTAAATACAAAGTTATTTTGATACCTTTATTTTGTGGTTAAGAAAGGTAGATATTCAATTTCTAATCAATATTGAATGGATTACTAAATCGATTAGATTTGATTACAGAATGTTATGAGCTTTATTTTAAGCATTCATTAGTGTAGATTAAGTAGACTTTCAGATCCATAGTTGAAGAGTCTAAATAACAGCAATAATTATATTTTTCGAAGAATGACTAACCTGTAAAGTGGGTACTATATCAAATACCAATGTAAGATTTAGTTTCTACTATAAATGGGGGACTCAAATATTTCAGAGAAAGACATAATGCATTTTGAAAGATTTCAAGTACTACAAAATTATACATGTTTCATGTCTGTAATTTAAAAATTCGAAGGAATTTTTAAAAGTAAAGATTTTCAACAATTTTAATATATATAATTTAAATCATCAAATTGGAGAAGAATAAATATCTTTATGCTGTTCTTCTATAAAATAATAATCAGAAAATAATAAATTCTTACAACAGCTATATAAATATCAAATTTTTTATATACATAAAAAGCCTTTTTTTAGCACCTGATTTGGTGCCCTTTTCAAATGTTAATAATCTATTATGTTAACGAACTATTATAGACATAAAACCATCTAGTGTTCACTAATGAAATTAAAACAACCAATATAAATATAAATCATTAAAATAAATCAAAACCTGCATATAAATCCAGTAATTATAAAATAATTGACTATATCATAACAATATAATAAATAAAATAAATTACAAGTATTTTTTTTTTTACAATTTTATATATGTCAATTTATATAATTTTCTATTCATTTTTAATTAACCAGTTTTTAATCAAATTTATAGAAGTCTTGTAAATATTCATACAGTTATTTAAATTATTTTTAATATAATGTTTTGTATATTTGTCTTCTTTTTGAATCTGAGAGCAATGCATCTAGATCTTAGGATTTAATGCAACCTTTAGCAATCCAAGACTTCTTACTGATGAAAGCCAAAAGCTAGAAACTAGTCTGGGGATATTGGATGAATAGTCACTAGATGGGGATTTTATGTACAAATTTTCCTGCATCCATTGATTACTTTGGCTTCTTGCACTGAGTGGCATTACTGTATGGAGAGTTTTGCTCTGTTTAAACAATTTGCATAAGCATGAAGAATAGTGATCATGTGATTATTAAAGAACCAAAAAGTATGGATGCTGAACTGAGTTCAGATCCATACAACTATACGGGCTAAGGAGCTTGAATTGAAAATATTATTGTGTTTCATTTTGGACTCAAAGCTTTATAGTTAGCTAATAAGGTAAAAGATGGCTGCTGGAAAATTGCATGAGATTCTACGATCTAGATGCAGTGCTTTCAGATCCCAGGCTCCTCATTGATGAAAGTCACAAGTTAGAAACTAGTCTGGGGATTTTGCATGTGTAGGCACTAGATGGAAATTTTATGCACAAACATTCCTGCATTCATTGATTACTCTGGCTTGCACTGAGGGGCAATATTATGAAGAATTTTGCCTCTATTTTATAATTAGATGGTGGAAATGGCATTATCTTAGAAAATGTAATTAAAATTCTTATAAATAAGATCAATTAAGGAGATAAGTATTTGATATAGTTTAATCTGGTAATCCCTTTCAAAGATAAAATTTTATAAATGTTGTTATTGGGCAAATAGCCACAAACCAAAATGGAATTTAGGAGTTATCTCCCACAAATAGAGATCAATGGATTGAAATGACAGGTGATGGATCTGAATTTGCTGATAAGCCAACACCAGGAACTATAAATAATGATTATAATTCATTGTGACAATTATTGATTACTGCTGAATTATTATTGCTTTGATTAAAGTTTGTACTGATGATTAGTCTTTGATTGTGATCCTGTTATATTTATTATGATTGGTGTTAAAATATCATGCAGATCTTCTTCACTCTGGCCATCTGGCAGAGTGCAAACTGAAAGTCCATAATGAAGTATGGGAGCCGTCAGCTAATGTAAAAACATCTTAAGGAGCATTGCATCCATTATATGCCTAAACTTCAAATATCTACTGCTTTGGAGAGAAACCAGCAACAATCAACAAGTAAACTACTGTTCAATGCTGCCAATGGGATTAAAAACAGTATTATTAAAACCTACCACCACCATAGCTATGGTTGAGCAAATGAAGTTCGCTAAAAGTACATCAATACCTGAAGTTCAGCTCCAACTCTTAGTGATAAAAGGAAATGGGTATGAACTTTAAAAATATTTTATTATAAATGTCTAAAGTAGCATTAAGTATTTATCTCCATTATCCTTAAAATATTTTATAAATTATTGTATTATTGATTTTGTAAATTTATTTATAAACTAATATGACAGGGGATTGCTATTTTATTTTATTTAATCATGTCACAATTCAATCTGCATAAATCTAAAATAGTATTTTTTTTTAATATAGAGCAATTAATTTTTCTTCTTTATCACAATCCTTGGCTATACTTTTAAAGACTTAGTAATTTAAAACCAGTCATTTTCACCACCTGTAAATATAAATTGTCAAAATAATAAATTAATCATAACTTGATGAACTCTAGATTGAATACAAAACAGGATGCACAGACAGAATAAATTAAGACTGTCTTTTTATTATTTTTAATAGTTTACACTTTACAGTATTAAGCAAACTATCCTCCAGATTTGGAGAAGGATAATTTGGGTGTATTGATATAAGTGAAGCACTGTAACTATTTCAGGCTGTTTTGTTTACTTGTGAGATTCTTTCATATGTTTTATTTATTCATAAATAATTGTGATACCATTGCAATTGCCAGTCATTTGAAACATTATCTTACTTAAAGCAGTAGTTTGGGGTAGATGAACATTCCTACCGTATATCATTTGCATTGTTTTTTTGTATATCTTGGATGACTGCCAGCCCCTCTTATGCTAAGAACCTTTACAATAGTATGCGATAGATGCAAATTCCTAACATATAGGATGTTCCTAGTTCACATGTATTTATTTAGCCATAAATAATGTAACCCAGATGTTGTTTTCCTGTATCTTACATTTTCTTATATAGCACTTAGTTACTTACTTACATTACAACCTGAAAGTATTTATAATAGTCTGGTTTTTTAAATAGTTAATGAATTTATTGTATCCTCAAACTGTAGGTTTATTAAATCTTAAACTGAAATTATAAATAGTTGTGATCGTTGATCTATGCAGCAAGTTTATATTGTTTAGAAACAATTAAAAATGTATTATGCCATAAATGATCTGTGGATAAACTTAATTATTGAATCCATAAATAACTAATCATACTAACTTGTTTATAAATTAACAGGACAATCAATTTATGCAACCATGTGTTATAATAATGTATATACATAAACAAATTATAATGTCTCATTTTTAGCATTTATCATTATTTTGCAATCAATAAGTTAATTAGGGTACAATAGAGTCTCATGTATCTAGCTGATCTTATCAGGCTATAAAAAGAAAATGTTGATTCTGTGAAGTCAGAATGTAAAATGCATACATAGATTGCCCTTGGGTGATTAATAGTGTGAGTAGTACATTTTGACAATTATAATATCAATTTAGTTTTTACAATAAGGGGGGGGGGGTCGAATGTTTCAGAGGAAGATTTAATGGTTTTTGAAAGATTTTGGGTACAAAATTACAGATTCCTAACATAATGGTGTTAGTTTATTAATAAACAAGTTGGACAATTTTCTATGATATTTTTTTCTATGATACTGAAGTATTTGAATTAGATGATATAAGATAAAGATAAATGTTTTTCAAATATTATGACCTGATTTAGATTTTTTTATAATCTCTTTTCTGCATTTTAATAATAATAAATATATGCAAATGCAAAAAGTAAAGATTTTGACAGTATATATACAAACTAAAAACTTATGTACTTCAAGGTTAACTCTATAATGAATTTAGTATTTCATTCATTTTTTATTTTATTTTATATAGTGACTATTTTAGTAGTACTTTTTAATAAATTACAAATTATATTGAAGTTCTTTATTATAATATTCAAATTATACTAATTACTGATCAATATTAACTACTTGTTTTGTTATTAGGGATGACATATACATTGCAAACCCGTGTATGAAAATACATTTTGAATGTCTTTATTCTAAGAAATATTCAAGTGGATTACCTTAGGTAAGTGTTATTATATATCCATTTGGTAAAAATTTAATGATGCATGCAACTAACTTATTAACAAAATTATAGTTTTAAAATTTATGCACGATAACTTTGAAATTATGAAATAATATGAAAATAATTATTAGAAATATTAACTTTTATTCTTTTTTTTTTTATAAAAAAAAAATATCAATGACTATATTTCCCCCCCGCTTAATTACATTCTTTGGTGTTTTATCTTTAAAATAATATATATTATGTCATTTTTTAGTAATACAAACATATATTATGATAAAATTTGTGGCTTAACATAATTTATGGAGCTATATAGTTAGATATTTAAAACAAATAGCCAGAGGACTATTCAATTATATTTAAAATAAACAGTTGCAATGAATTAATCTCAAAAACATTATATCTAACTATTTGGCACTGTAAATTATTATATACGTATATTTAATTTTTATATTTAACCCCAAAAGTTTTGGGTGTTATCAGAAGATATTACTTTATGTTACCTTTCATTAATATATATATATATACCCACACATATATATCTCCATATGCTATTAAGTATAAACTAATTTTTTTTAAAAAATAATCCTCCTATCTGTCATCTAATATAATGAGAACTCAAATTACAGAACAAGTTTTAAAAAAATAGGCATTATGCATCTGCTGACTTTATACTCAAAATATTCCATATTTTCAATAGAGACAAATTTCTTTATATATTTGGGATAGTTTTATTACAACACAAATAATGCAAGTAGGAATTATTCAAATAACCATCTAACAAACTTAGTGAGGGCAACAAAGCAAGTGATTATCCATGTAGAAAATGAACAGTAAATATCTTTTTTATATGTCATAATCATTTGGATCTCAATATATATTAATATCATGCTCAATTTTTTAAGCACTTAAAACTTTTGTTGAGCATCATCTAATGAAATTGCTGCATATCCATGCAATTTTTTTAATCAGCTCAAGATATATGTCTGCATCTACATATTCACACTACATATTCACATGCATGTACGTATATAGATTTATTTATTAAAAAAATAAAGAATTAATATGTTAACATAAAATTTGCAGCAATTTCTAAAATAACTCTTTCAGTTGTTTTTTCAAACTGCTCAGTAAAAGATTCACCTGTTTTTTTAGTTTCCTATAGAACTACCATGATAAAAGTGATGGTTCCACATTAAAGTCTTCCTAAATTATTCACGTTGCCATTATGAACTGGATATAAATAATAATTGGATGTTTAGTTTCTTTAAAGATCATGTGATGTTCAAACATCAGAAATGTCATAGATTTTGCTCTGATTTAAAAATCTTTTGCCTGAGCTCTACCATTCTGCCCATGGTATCAAACTGTATCGAGCAAAATAATAGTGGCACTGCAACATTTACCATTAAACAATTTGTGAGAATTTTGCCTATAAAAATAAACATACTGATCAGTTGACTGATCTAAAAATAATGCAGAAAAAAATAAATATAACAAAGTGAACATGCAGAGTAAAGTAATTGAATAACTAATCACTTAAAATATCATGTGATGTTCAAATAGCAGAAATGACAGAATAATCCCAAGACCTTTAGATTTGAGCTGCTATTTTATTATTGCAATAAAATACACAGAACACACATTGAATGATTATAACTTTAAGATTTGTTACATAGAAGGCTATAGCATTAGTAAGTACTTTGTATGAAAAATTATTCTTATTGGATAAGCTTTATCTATTATAATTTATTAGG
Source organism: Epiperipatus broadwayi (assembly GCA_028023455.1). Taxonomy (NCBI): domain Eukaryota; kingdom Metazoa; phylum Onychophora; class Udeonychophora; order Euonychophora; family Peripatidae; genus Epiperipatus; species Epiperipatus broadwayi. The sequence continues at coordinate 1,211,428 of JAQFVV010000109.1, forward strand.
AAGAGAGTATTTATAATTGTGATATTCGTTTCAGTAAGTATCTGTAAGGTCATTCAATTTTGTTGTATTCTTTCTTATATGCTTTCAAAAGAAGTTACCTTCATCTTGATAATCAATGGTCAGCAGGTACTACAATGCCATAAAATCCCCATGTCCAGATCAGTTTCGGATCTTTGCCTTCAATGTGAAGACCAGGATTCAAAATTAAAATGAATGCACTTACACTCATTTATACCATTCAAGATAAATAAAAGCTTAAAGTTTTTAAAAAATTCCTAAGGTATTGAACTCCATTTTAACCTTTGATTATATCACATAATTTTATTATACATTTAATTATATATTTCCAAGGGCAGTATCTTCACTCTAAGCTTAAGTAATCAATAAACACTTATCCGGAAATAAAGATTTATAATACTGTATCATTTGGTTTCCACTGTTTACTTAAGCTTACTGTAGATGATTTTAGAGTAGGGTGAAGAGAACTGCTTTTGGAAAATAAAAATAAAAATATATGATTCATATAGTTATCATACAAATGAAATCTTTAATATTAAATCCAAAAACTATGCAAGTGAGTTAGCCTGGATTCAAAATCTTAGGACTTTTTCATATCTTGAATATTATAAAGAAGTAAAAAGTGATAACTAAATAAGTGCATTCGCTATTAACTTCCGTTTCTAATCCTAGTCTTCAATAATGATGGCAAAAACAGAACCCAGCCTAAAGATAAATATTTTGTAACATTTTATCATTTGATGTCCATTCATTATCTCAAGCTTACATACAGAAAAAAAGAAAAAGAGATTTATTACTGTTATTGTAAAATGGTATCATTATTAAGAGTAAAACTTGAATAATTAAATAGTTTAGGCAGAAGGTATAAGAAAAAGAATTGCATGTTTTGAAAAAGAGGGACAATGAAAAAATTTCAGTATGTGGATTTAAGGACAAGACTGGAGAGAGGAAATATAAAGATGCACTAGTCAAGACATTTGTCCAGTTTTCTATTATGAACATCCATTAATAAGGAAAAGCATTCCTTGCATCAGATCCATTTTTCTCTAGGGCAATAACAGTGATATAGTCCTGACCTAGGCCATAGGAAGGGTAAAAACATTTCTGCCTAATAAGCTTTCTACAAATGATCAAGATTTTAGACTCAAATAACACCAGGTATGTAAAAGTTCAAATGCCACCACTACTATGTTCCATCTAAGATGTACACATAATCATGCTTACCAAACCCACAAAAATGGTAAACTCTGTTAGCATGTCAAAAAAAAAAAAAAATGAAAGGGTAATGACAGATATAATTCAGAGCAGCAATATTTCTGTCTGCAGTTACTGGATGATTTATACAAGAAAATAAGCATGTGTTAATCTATCACACTTTATTATATATAATTTATCAAAAAAATATTTTAGGCTTTTAACATATTGTTACTATTATAATATTTTTAATTTCATTTTTCATACTCTTATATTGATACACATCTTTTTGCTTTACTTGAGAAAACGAACAAATAATTTTTTTTTTTTACATAAAGCATGTTTAGAAATTAGAGGATTCATATTACCAATCCCATATAATAGTATATGACAAAATAAACATATATATATAATTTTATATCATGAAAATTTATTTTCGACACTGAAAAAATGTGCTTAATGTAAACTAATGTTTGTATCCCACATGTATGGGATGTAATGTAGAAAGTATTTTACAGTAATTATATATTTTTATATAGTGCTCAAACCCATAAATCTATATTTAGATGGTCATTAAGAAAAACAATTACTAAGTTTGCTATTATAGTAATTATTAAGAGTAGTTTTGAACTGATAGAATTGATAAAAATTTTGTTAAATCAGGCAAGAAGATTGCTAAAAGAAAAAAAAGATAAAATAAAAAAACCTGTTTTAGCTTAATTAAAATCTGGAAAAGAGAAAGATCCAAGAAGAGATTAAGGAAGTTGGCTCTTCTTATAATCAAAAGTGATGTCTGGCACACTGCCATTAAGCTAACAAATTAGCATGATTAGAGAAACTATTCAAAGAATCAAAAGTAAAATATTTAAGAAAGCAGCGACCTCTTTGATCTGTAAGTTATCATGCTACTAAAGAAAATTAAGTCATGACTATTCAATATAAAAAACCATTTCAATTTCTTTATTTATTTCAGTAGATATCTAAGTTGATAAAATAAATTAACCAAAGTCAAATAGTTAAATATTAGAACTCCAGAAAAATGAAAATCTATTTAGGCATCTACATTAGTTATAGCATTGCACATTGACTTGAATTCAAATAACTTATAATGGAATGGATTATATATATTTATTCTTTTTGCCTTATATTGCTTATTAAATAATCAATTTTTTTTTTTGTTTATTTGCTCATGCAATTCTGTAATCTTTCATTATTTTATTTTATTATATATTTTTCCAAAGTAATACATTTTCATTCAATTCTTCCTTATTTCTATTAATTTTATTGTTACTTAACATAAAATCAACAACAATGGCAACAAAAGTCACATGATCCCAGCTTACACAATGCTTTTTTTTAGAAGCAACTACTATTTACACCACCTACTGTAAGCTTGAGTAATCAATAAATATTAGATAATACTGTTTATTAAATCCCTATTGAGTGCTATCTTGTTCATATACTCAGAATAGTTTTTGGCTTGTGATTTTTGTCAGTGAGGAGTTTTAAATTTGAATCTAGTTTAAACAAATTTTTTTGATATCCAGCAATCATCTTTTATTCTTTTTCGTATTATTAAACTACCCATATAAAATTCAAACACACTTTGACATTCTTAATCCAAACCAATTTACTCACACAGTTGTATAAATTGGATACTAATTCAGTATCTACATATTTTAACGTTCCTCAGTTTTTTAATAATGATGAAAGCACCATATTTCTTTTAATCTACTACTTCAATCATTTAGATTAGTTTAGAGACTCATTTTAATCCTTTCATGCTATTGATTATATCTTTATTTTGATCATGACAATGGGATTGCTAATTTGTGGGATGACAGACTCTTTAATAACACACACAGCAAATATGATTCCAACCTTTTTCTGTATTCTTTAGCTTTCGCTCTTCAACTGCTCTTCTTCTGCAATTAAAAAGCCATACTCATTTACAAATAACTGCTAATTGATGATAATGAAGGATAAACCATGATCTCATTGTCATAAATGTATGTTAATCCCTCAAACAGGAATATTTTTGTATTTATGATTAATACTTTTTCTCTTATCCTTAGAACTTTACCCTCTAGGCAAAAACAACTATATATTAACCAATATTGGATGCTTGTTTAAACTACCAGATTTAAATACTAGAATTTTTAGCTTTGTCTGGAACTGATTTGAAAGTTATAAGTATAATAAGTAAATCCTCTAATTAATAATGTGTAAGCAACTTTGAAGTAGAAAAAGAATAGACATTTATTAATCTGGAATACAGGAGTTATTCAGATTGTAATTAAAGCACCCAAGATGTTTTATAAGTAGGCATCATCTAAAGAAGTTATTAGATATTACTAGCTTTCAAAAGCTATATAATTTCATGTACAGATGAAAAAAATAATGAGTGAATTTGAAATCATGTAATCTGAAACAATGTTTAAATTCTGAGCAGTGAAGTATCCCCCCCCCCCTTTTTTTTTGTCTAGAATGATTGATATATTAAAAGTGATGAATTCACAGTAAAAAATATTGTAAAATTTCTAGTTTGCTAATGTAAATTTTATGATAATAGTGAAAATAATAATCAAATGGTTAGTCACACAAGAGGACTTATGATATTTGAGCATTAAAAATGACAGGATCAGTTTCAATCAGTATACTAAATCACAAAGCGAAATTTATTTTAGAATAAACAATTTTTAGATGACAGTTGTCTAGAAAAATAAATAAGTCAATCAAGTTTGTGTTTAGATAAGAATATGGAAAGAATCACATATGCTTTATAAAAAAACCTATAAAAATTTGATATTAGGAGAGTCCTACAGTTTCCTGCAAATACCATGTACATAAATAGAATTTGATTACTACCTTGAAATACATTATGTATCATGGAACTAGTTCATATATCGTCAGTCCCTACCACTTGTCCTAAAACACATAGAACATTAAAACAGGCAATAAAAGAACTGGAAAATATACATATATCAGACCAATGTGTGTAGTCTATCTTTACGCATATCACTAATGGTGATGATATTATATTACTTTTATCCTGCTGGTGACATTGTTTTAGATTAATATTAAGATGATAGCTTATCCTGGCAATCATCAAACTGATAAAAAACTTTTGATAATAATTGTTACAATACTTAATTGATTATGATTGCGATACTTACTTGTAAAATGTCAGTATTGCTTGAGGCACCACCTGTTGCTAATATTCTAGAATTAGAACCTAAAAAACCAGCTTATTTAAACATTTACATAGAAATGTATTATATATGATCCTAATGATTTTAATGTAAATAATTTTAAAGTTTATCAAATATGAAATGTTAAAAGAATACAAATCTATTCACAAAATAAATTAGTTCAAATACATTACTAAGATAATTCACAAACTAGATTCTAAAAAGAATTATTTAATGAGTAAAACAATACTGGCGCCATTAATAATAGTGCCAATATTGTTTTACTCGTACAATTTTTGGCATGCAAAGTTTTCGAAGCAAGTTCGTATTACAATAATTATTTAAATAAACTTGCAAATAATATCCACCTTTTTATTATATCATTGCCAATTTATTTTATCAGATAAAAATTGACTACCTTTTATCTGACAAAATAGATTGTCATTGTTATAACAAAAAGATGAACATTATTTACAAATTTATTTATATATTTTTTTTTTGAGAATTTAGCTTGTGAATTATTTTAGTAATATATTTGGACTTATTTCAAAATAAAAATTTCAATCCAACCATATGTGCTTCAAATAATATAATGAACTATGAGACATTTCATAAAACCAAAAAATCCCTTTAGTAATAATTGTTTTATATACATATCAATATTAGAAACAATACTCTTAAGTAATTTAGTCTAAATATATAATGTCAGATTAGACTTTGAACTGAAACTCAGTTTGTTTCTACCTGTGCTTAAACTTCAAAAGATTTTTGAGCAATTAATCACCTAATTATTTATTAACAATAACTACATCAAAATTTCTTCTATGCAAACTTTCATGACTTTACAGATTCATATAAAATGACAAGGTTGGAGCAAGTATATGTAAAAATGAAATTTTTATGTTTTATAACAAAAATGAGTACCAACTAATGTTAAAACATTCCTGATATAATTTTTTCTATCTTCTCAGATTCAGCTTGAATCAATATTTTCATTCTGCATTTCAATTTTCTCAATAAGCATCATCATATTTCATATAATGGTAGTGTCATCCATGTACCAAAGGTTAATGATGCTTTTTCTACCAACTTTAAATCCTCAACTATATTCTCAGTATAAATATTTAATAGATTTGACATATTATGCAGTCTTATCTAAAAAATTTTACCCATATAAAACCAATGTAGTTTTTTATAATTGTAATCATGTTAGAAATTTCTAATAAGAATAAAGAGACTCTGATAATAACCATTGTCCTGAAAACATCCCGTCTTAACATGATTATCCTGAATCAAAATTTTTGCTGTAATCTATGTCTTAGCTTTTTCAATAGTGAAAAAGTTTTACTGAATCCTTTGTCTTTGATAATTTGCTTTTTATTTAAGACTCTACTTTGTGTTTAATAATTTTAGAAGTAATCTTTCTTTAGATGTGGACTGTGCTTTAATCCAATAACCCATAAAATCTTCATTTGAGATCAAAATATATAGTGATCTTGTTTAAATATGACACATTAAATAGTTTTTAAACCAATAACTTAGTATAATCTAGTCAACAACCAGATTAATAACTTTTCAACTTCTTCCAGAATTACTGCTAAACTGTTATTATCTGTTTGTTTTTTTTTAAAAAAATGATCGCAAAACTAATTTGACTTCATTTACCCAACAAGCATTTCATGTCATTCCCGTTTTATTTTCATCACCTACTTTAGAAACAGTCTAACCCATTCAGCTTACTCTATTCCAATGCCAAATATTTGAGTAATGGACATAAGAATGTAGAGCCTTATAAATCCTCATATTATTTTCTAGACATAAATTTTTATCAATGAAGACAATTATTGAAGGTTTCAGAATCTAGCTAATATCATCAAAAACGAACTTCATTGTGACAAAACTCTTGTGTATTTCTTCAATCTCTCATTTTTTTCATTAATTATAATCTATCCAAAGGCATTTTTTAAGCACCTTCATTTGAACCTGCTTTAATTTCATGGATTCAATGTGTCATTATTAAATAGAACAAGTGCCCAAGATGTCATTATTATAAAAAAAAATTATCAACTATTTCTCTGTAGCATAAAGAGCATATTATTATCTAAAAGGCATTTCTTCCTGCGCTACATTGTTTTCTAGACTATTCATTTTAAAGACTTTTATCATAAAATTTAAAAGTGGTTTAAAATATAAAGCTGCTAATAACCTCTCAAGAATAACATGATCTAAAAAATAAAAGTTTTAAATAGTTTTAAAATAATTTAATATGTAAAAATTATTCTGATTGAAGTTTATGAATACAATCAATTGCTTAACCAGGTTCATAAAATTTTCACATTATCATCTTTAATATCAAGATCTGAATATTTAATTATCACAGAGGCAAAACTCTCCATACAGTAGTGCCACTCAGTGCAAGCCAGAGTTATCAATGGATGCAGGAAGGTTATTCTGGCTTGCACTGAGTGGCACTGCTGTATGGAGAGTTTTGCCTCTGTGAAAACAGCTTGTGTAAGCATAAAAAATGGTGATCATGTGATGTTGATGATTTAATATTTAATTATATTTACAAACAATTTACAAATATTATATTTATATATTATCTAGTACAATTTCTGATTTACCAATGGGAAAACCCAAATTTTCTGCATGTAGTCTACTAGCTAAAAAATGGCCTTCTATTAAAGCACGAATTTCTACAGCATCTTCAAAATTATTAACCTAAAAGAAAAATGTAAAATGAATTTATAGATTAAGAATTCTTTCTTAGCAAAACATAAATAATATTGAAAATTTAATTGCAATAAGTATTTTTGGGCTGGAGAAAGGGAATGATTATACATATTTTCAATCCTTATCAACTCACTTTAGAAAAATCTGAGCAAAGCAACCATAAAATAAACAATTGCAGAGACAGACTTGTCCAACAGTCCCTCATGTAGAGCCAATAGGGGGAAAAACATCACTCATCAGATTGTCCTATTGTTTATATCAAAAATTGGACATTTTTTTAATCCTTATCTTATCCTCTAAGTAAAAATAAGTATATACCCATTTTCTGATTAATTCTGGATGACTAATTTAGTTGGTTATCAATAAAATCAAAACCTGATTTGATTTAGTTGTGTAAAAAGCATGCTTTATATTTACCAGTTTAAATTTAATCAAATGGCCACTTGAAAAAATACAAAAATTTCTGCAGCATTAAATGTAATACGTTTTAATAAACAATTAATGACAAAAACTAGTGGCATATGAAAAACAATAGTGAAAAATGAAAGTACATTAAAAGTTTAAGTAAAAGACAATCTAAATGGCATGATGGTCAACATTTTAAGCTTGTTAAAAATGTTCAATTATACTTGGTATAAAATGAACCTATGGCAACAGTAATTCTAATCATTCTAATAATTAATAGTAAAAAAGACTAATTATATGATTTTATTCTGTAAAAAATCTACAAATAAAAAAAATCAGAAGATAATGAATTTGATTAATATAACAAATAGCAACAGCTTAACACACAATATTTCTTTAGGATCTGAATATATTAAGCAATTTTTAATAATATCAATATCAGCACAAATTTGGAATAATTAACTTTGCAATTTAGATTACTCTAAACACAGATTTATAATAAGGCTTTTATAATTTTGATTATAGCTTTCAAACACTTTAGAAATGTTAATAAATTTCAGGTTTAATTGAAAAAAAAGCTTCACAGATGTGACTTATTTTCATTTTTTGGAATAAATATATGAATAACACTATTATTTGGTGGCAGTAATATATTACAATTGCAGTAAAAAAAAGCAACTTAAGATTGAGAATTTATTGATTTTTCTTTGGTCAATTTACTTAGTTTTATAAACTGTATCAACTTACATGTAACTGCTGATCTAGAATCAAACACGTATATCTGAACTTTTCACATTATATTCATAATTTTGATTTTGGTAAAGGCAAATTTTAATGAAAATCTTTTTAAAATCATGTGATTCAAAATGGAGTTCAATTTGGCTTTTGATCTTAATAGAGAAATCCTATACCAAAGATGAAACTACTGAATATTTTTCAAAAAATTTGCTCCGAGAACCAGCAAGAAAAACAGTGGAAACAATAAAGATAAGTAGATATATGATTTTAAGGGGTTGATTATAAAATTTTAAAAAACAAAACAGTAGATTAGGAATACTTGAAAAATGGCTGAAAAAAAACTACAGGGGAGCTGCGAATTACACTACGTTTTGTTCTGAGTCCCCCTTACATACAAATGTATTTAGCATATAATAGCTCCTGTTAAAATATAAATTTATTATTGAGCTCCAAATGTACAGTACTTTTCAACATGCACATATATATAACACAGACACTTTATATATGTATAGTATGCTTATATAAATAAAGATTTTAATATAAATAAAAATTTTAAAAATAATATGATACTTATTAATAATAAATTGGAAAGACACCATTATATACATTTTGCTGAATATGCACTCATCATTGACTAAAGTAATAAGAAAAAAAAATTAACTACCATAATTTTATTTTTAAAATAAAATAAATAGAGTAATGTCTGACTTTGTTGCTATTAAATACATTCTGGGCGATATTATTTTTTCTCTTCAATAGCTTTGTCTTTTAAAACCATAGTAGATTAGTTTCTTTATCAAGAAATTATGATCTCTCTAATTACTTTAATGTTTTTAAATCAGTATTAATTTTAAGTGTGTTCTAAAATTGTATAACATTTTTAGCACTACTTTTAGAAAATATTTTATTATGCAAAATATTACATATCAAATATGGAAATGATAATAAAGAAACAATAAAATGTATATGCTTTCATCATAAACTGAGGAAATTTTATTAATGAACATGATAATTTATAGCATTCCAAGATGGAAAAACTGCTGAGGCATAATTTAAAATTCATTCAAAAATTTAATTTATTTTTTTAAAAATGTGATTGCATAAAGTGCTCAGAAAAAGAAAAGTGGCTGCTTTAATATCTTAAAATTTTAATGTTCTTTCTTTTTGTTTGTTTACATTTTTCTTTGGATAGCATACAAATGAAGTCATGTAGTTAGATAAAGCATAGTTCACAGTTCCACTGTAATTTATTTATCACAGTCATCAACACTTTGCATAATCAAGTTGTAACTGACTGAGACAGTATGATTTTGAAGGGATACTGACTTTATAAAATAATTGAAATCTGTATTTCAGGATCAAAATAGTGAGAAAATTATTTCAATTTTAAAAATGATAATTTAAAATATATGACATGATAAGTTATATATTTCCTCAATGAAATCCATCATACAAGTCAAAAATATATGTGCACTAGTAAAAATCAATGAATAATAAAGAGTATGCAACAATTTGTGTATATTTGCCATCTAAAATCCACCGACTGATTCACTCAGTTTCAAAGCCAAAGATGTAAGAATTTACATCTTTGGCTTTGAAACTGAGTGTCAGGTGTTACCATTGAAATTTATAAAAAAGCTGAGGAAATCATGTAATATGTTACAATTTTGCAGAAATTAATATTTGACCATCTGATTACAAAAGATTACCACATCTCTGTTCCAAAATACTGACTTATAATTAACTGTTAAATATTGTATTTCAAATCATATATCAGAGAATCCTGTCCTGCATATATATAAAATAAATTAAAGATATTAAATCAAAGCACCATCTACATTATTTGAGCATCATTTTCTATATCTCAGTAAGACACATTCTTTGGCTATTGCCCTTTTCAATTATTTTGAGAGATGATTAATCTATATACCAAAAGCTTGAATATTTAATTTATCGATCTTATTTGAATAAAATGTATTTCACCATAACTCATTAAAACACAAAGCAGTCATATTATACTCATTTTTTGAAATAATTTTGCACAATCAAATAAATATCTAAATATGTAAAAGCAATTAGCAGCACTGTAAATGTATACAATAAACAGAAGTGATATCTAATCTTTAAAGAACATCTACATATTTCATCAAATTAGTAGATGATAAAAAATTTGAACTCTGCAGAATATGTGAGCAGACCACTACCATTTTCAATAGTCTAGAAAAAAGTTATATACTTCAGCACTGTGCATTAATAACCTATAATGAAATAGGTTTTATTAAAATAATATCACTAAATTAAATATTTAAACTTTAATATCAGATAGATTGTATTAATAATATTTAAATAAAAAAGATGGCCTCTACATTGCTGTAAACATTAATTATTGCACAAGGGAGTGAAAAAAATGATAGTCTGAAGAGAATGGTTGATTTTTTTTCATCAAATAATGATTGATGATAAAATAATATAGATGAGGTTATAAAGATTTGACGCTGGTTCAATTCATTCGTTTATTCTATAGATATATATTTTTCTTGCAAAAAATTAACATGTGTAATAATAATATTAATAATTTAAAAAAAAATCTTAAATTAACGAATTATTGTTCAGAATTGCAATCAAACCCTATCACAATTAAACAAAATTATTATTTTTTTAAATTAAAAAGTAAGTTACCCGCATATTGTTCATGTCAAACCGATGAATGCCAATAGCACATGGAGTAATTTCCTGCTCATCAAAATACATACCTATAATGACCAATAAAAAATTATATTTTAAAAGCAAAAAGAAAAAGAACTGCCATTTGAAAATATAAGAAAAAAAAAATATTGATGGATTACAAAAATAATATTTCCTATTGGGGAAAAAGTAGAATTAAAATTAAACGCTAAAAGAAAAGCAACTGATGTTCAATTGTTCTTTATCTCAAGAGAAAATAAAAATTGATAATACTGTTTTAGAAAAAAATTATTAAGTTCAAATTTGGTAGAAATAACTTAACATTAAAAAAAAAAAAATCTATGTGCTTGAAAAAGATTTTTAAATAGAAGTGTTTTGTCAATTTTTATTCCTGGATCTTAATCTTGGTCATATAATAAAAAAGCAATGCAGAGTCTTCAAACTGCATGAGAAATTTGGAGAGAAGTGTGTTTGGATTAACAAGATAGGACTGAAAGTTATATAAACAGATGAGAAAACAAACAGATATTAATATCCTTGAAAAAAAATAAGAAGCTGAAATAAAATTGGACTGGACATGTCATTTAAAAAGATTATAATAGATGGAAACTGGATTCCAAAAGATTGCAAAAAATCTAGAAAATGACTATATATGAGATGAATGGATAAAAATATAAATGATGTGAAGAAAAAAAAAATAAGAATCAGAGAAGCAGGTTCCTGTATCAATTTTCTGTTGAGTCAAGTGAAAAAAAAAACACCTTAGTATGGTCAATTTCTCATCCCCAAAAACTAACTATGATTCTTTTTTTGTAGAAAAAAAAAAAAGTGTTAAATTTGTTTTATTTCAACTTGTAAATAATGTACCTACTTATAGCTTTAATGACTGTTTTGTCCAACAGTATTAATATCAAAAATTCATTTCAAAAATAGAATCAGCAATAATTAGATGGGGCTCATTAGTGTTTATAAGATAGTTTTAAAATTGATGTGTCTAATAAACTATGTTAAAAGAGTAGCATCAGTGGGAATCAAGTGCTATTGTTTAATTATACTTTGTTGGATAATTAACTCAAACTAACAAGAAACTCAACATACATAGCTATGTGACTATTCTTTTAAATATTTTAACAAGTTAAAAATTATATTTTTTATATTTACTGCATTTTTGACAAAAAAAAAAAAAAAATTATTAGCATGCCAAGTAATCCTACTTCAAGAACAAATCCATAAGTTAGACATTTAAAAATAATATGTGAAATGATTTAAAAATACAGATAATACCTAATCTTTCAATTGCATGAAAAAAAAAACAATAGTTTGCTTATTTAAATATTTTAATAATAAATCACATGATTAGGGCTAAGTAAGCAATATAGTGATGAAGTAAGGGTAAATCCCAATTCATGCTCAGTAGAGAAATAGTTGTATCAAGAAAAGCTTTAAACATTTTGATTGATGCTTCTCTCCATTAAGATTTGAATTTATCAGTGAATTGGCCTTCGAGCATTCCATCATCAGATTTTCAATTGGATGGATGGTTGAAGAGTTGGAGGGTGTAGTAGATTGGAGCCTGTCCATTAAAGTATGAAGATTGTCTGTCTTAATGTATATCTGAGCACTTATAGTATATATGTGTGGGAGATGATAATCTGGACCAACTGATGATTGCTGGTTTAGCATGAAATATGTATATTGGTGATTATTTATCTTTTCAGCATATATGTGCTTGAGTGCATCAGTGTTATTAGATAGACTGGAGAATGGTGGGTTGTGTGAAAGTCTGTGCTCATATACCCTATATATTACATAAATTATCATTGTAAAGGAATTTCTGCAAATATAAATGCTGTGCTCATCCTGGAAAAATATGATGGATTTAAAAAGATGGAATATTATAATTTTAAATTGAATAATTTTGAAATTTTCAAACTTAAATCAAACAGAAAGTAAACTGAGCTTTTGTGTACAAAACTAAAATACAATCATAGAATTAATATTAAATTAGCACTGAATTTTGAATATTATGATAAAGTCAAGTTACTCTTCTGTTAAAAAACAAATGACAATGACTCCCTCCTCTATTAATCATTTGTAAAATTATTCTGACATTAAGTAAAGTGAATTTGTTGATAAAATACTTTTTACCCTTTTTTAAATTGTGATATTCAATCAAATATGGGATGATTTTTGATTAGCATCAACGCCATCCCGTGGCGAATACCAGGGATGAGAAAACAACCCTATTTATATATACTTAGGATAGAATTAATCCTTTTACTCCATTATGCAATTATAATATATCCAAATATTATTTTTTTACGTGTATAATCAGTTTTCAATTCTTTCCATCATGTAATCTTTTCTATATATGTATATGTAAAAATAATATATGCAATTACATCAAAACAATACGTTAAATTGTTACAATTTGAAATTAAAATGAATATATTTTTCTATTAATAAATAATTATAACTCAGACTATATGTACCTGGGAAGTAACTATCTTCCATTACATAATTTTCTATTAGAAAGTGTTAAATAATATCTTTTGAAACAATTAATTTGTTTTATAATGAATGATGATAAATGGTATATTAATTTGAAAGATAATAGTCAATATTATGATTGCTATTGTTAAAATTAGATATTTGTTTACACTATTTAGGAACAAATTATGTTATTTCCCAAGATAATAGCAACAAAATTGTAGATAATCTTTAAAGATGCAATTATTAAAATAGATATATTTTGAATATAAAAATAAAAGATAACAGTTAATCATTAATGAGTTGTCAATTACAACAACAAAAAGAAACCACATGACAGCTATACAACATTTACAAAATTAATCTTGTACTTTAAATAATATTTGGCTAAAAGTTAGATAAGTCTGGTCTTCCAAAAAAACAAACACAATTTAAATTATAAAGAAGTTTTAAAATATTTATTTTATTCACTTATGGCTAAGAAAATATTATTCCAATAGTAAAGTAAAACAATTATATATTTTTTTCCATTTAAACTATTAAAACCCTATTTATCACACTAAATACTGAATACAGAACTTTTATTATAACATTTTTTCATACCAATCTACAACTCTGCCAATAATATTTTCCAATTATTAAACAGGCAAAAACTCTCCATACAGTAATGCCATCCTGTGCCAACCAGAGTAACTAGTCTGGGGATATTGGATGAGTAGGCACTAGATGGGGATTTTATGCACAAACCTTCTGGCATCCATTGATTACTCTGGTTGGAACAGGGTGGCACTATTATATGGAGAGTTTTTACCTGTTTAATAACAGTTATGTGCTAGCATAAGAGATGATGGTCATGTGATGTTTAGTGGTTTAATATTTTCCAATGTATCAAAACTTTGTTTTCAATATTTATTGCTTTATCCAAGAAATAAAATTTCACACAGAGTAAGAAAAGACATTTTCCCCCACTTGAACTTCCAAAAAAGGAAAAATGAAAAGATAACTTTATAATTTCAATTTGCAAAGACAGAAATAAAAGTTTTAATTTTATTTGTATCCTTCTATAGTTATTATTCTGATTTAAATTTATTTAACCTTGTGTAACATATGATGGTTAAACATATATTTTTAATTTGTATGTACAATTAAAGTATGGTATCTATATGTATATGAAGAAATATATAAATACCTGATAAATCAAAACATAGTTAGTAAATATAATAAATTAGTTTCAGATGATGCTTAACATCACTTTAATTGCTGTTTTTACAGTTACTTTAGGTTATTTTGAATTAAGAAGTGCATACATATTTTTATAACATATTACATATGAAATTTATCCTTTACATGAGGATGAATCATTAAAACCAAAGTTAACATATTATTTTAAAAAATATTTAAGAAGTTTTTTTCAGAAAGATAAATACATTGTGGATCCATATAAACTCTGTAGTAACCTAAGACTGCGATACTGGTACTTGAGTGTTAATTCTTATGATAAAAGGATATTTTTAAGAATATATACAAGGTTATTGTTTAATAGTCAAGACCTCACAAATTGTATTGATACAGCTTTGGTACCATTTGAAATGGATATTTCTCAAGCATTTCTGGTATGTAATATATTTCAAATTATTTTATATATATGTGATAAAGTCCTTCCACAACTACTACTGCCAAGATTTGAACTTCAGCATTATTGCAAAAGATCTGATTATAATATACGTGAAATGTTGACTGCTACACATAGTAAGCAAGAGACAAGTGGATGATGATAATATGAGGGATATTATTTATTCATATGTTTATCCTTGCTTAGCAGCCACCTGTACATTATACCAGCAATAACATATCAATAATAAATTTCAATAGATTGCTTAATAATCTATTTCATTCTTTGACAATTAACAAAAAGTTAATAAAAGTTTAATGATTGTAAAATAAGTCTTCTAGGCTACTAAAAAGATGAGATATCATTCTCAAATATTTCCTTGGTTATTACTATCTTGTTTTTATGATTTATTTTTATTTATTAATTCTATTATAAATAAATTGATTTTATTTATTAGCTTTATATCTTAATTGGATTTTATACTGTCTCTAGCTTTAGTCTCTAAATTTGATGGATTATCTATATATGTATACAGTTATTAGACCATTATGTTTGTGAGCAAATGATAACCAAGAAAGAGTTACTGTTTGCCTATTAGACATTTAATTTTGAAAATGAATTTCAGTATACCTAATCAATACTTATGCATTTTCCTGTCTATTAAGATGGCAGCTTGTATTGGGGCTACAAGAAATCTTTACAAAAAAATGGCTACTAGGAAACATATTTAATATTTACATTTTAATTTTCATTATTGTTCTTTTAAAAAAATAAATCATTCTGAAAAAATTAATTACAATATTTACAATTTATTTTTATTATTTTTTTGTGTTAACTTATTAATAGAAAAATGAAAAAAAAAGGTACAAAGATAAGTGAGGAATATTTATGTTGGGTGGCTGCAATCTCTAATGGATTCCAAAATCACCACAAATGAATCTTGTTATTGTTCTCTAAGTGTTATTGCATGGTTCAACAGTGTTTTCTTGAAAGTTTAAGATGATGGTATTTTAGTTGTATTTATTGTTTAGACTATTTCTATCATCTGACTATTGAATGTCTTTAGAAAAATTTAATTTTATTTAAATATTCCAAATATATTCAACTGTTAGTAATAGCCCATCAAACAAGTTAATATATGCATGTTTTGAGATGTATTATTGTCTCCTCTTCGTCAGATATTACTGGT
Source organism: Epiperipatus broadwayi (assembly GCA_028023455.1). NCBI lineage: Eukaryota > Metazoa > Onychophora > Udeonychophora > Euonychophora > Peripatidae > Epiperipatus > Epiperipatus broadwayi. The sequence goes on from JAQFVV010000109.1 coordinate 1,227,683, forward strand.
CTGACCAGTGACAGTACTAGCATGGGAATTGAACCTGGACTCTTAGATTTTTGTAGTGAATTTTGAGGTAACACTCTAGCCAACTGAGTCATCCTGACAAAGGCAACAGTCAGTAGAAATTTCACATACTTATCTGTGAGATACATTCTAATTTCTCCACTTTTTCTTTTTAAGAGCAAAGTTGATTAGGGGCTTCCATACATTATGTATAGTCACACTAGATTGATTTAGGGTATTGTTTGCCATTGTCATGTGAGCAGTTTCTTTTAAATTTTCTTCTTTGTACATTGGTATACATGGTCTGCTATATATCATACCATTTACCTTAGATACATGTTTTCTCTTTTCTAATCTTCAGTTTGTGTTCTTGCCAAGTGTTTTTCAATGGGACGACTAGTCTCACCAATATATATTCTTCCACATTCACATATTTCATTTTTCTCTTTTCAGCATTTCAAGTTTATGCTCTGTAGATGTTAGAATTCCCCGTAGTGTGGTATGGCTGTGGAAGGCTATTCTGATGTTATATTGATTACAGATTTTCCTTAATTTGTCTGCTATTTTTAGTATATATGGGTACACTACTGTACCAATAGATTTTTTTAATAACAGTTGATGGATAAACATTTTTCATAAAAGTTTGTTCTATATAGATCTTTTTCTTTTTTCCAGATCACTGGTTTCTGAAAAAACTTCCTTTTCTGTTCCATAGTGATAGTATAACTCCGGGTTTTGTGTTTCTGGTGTGATTGGATATATAGGCTAAGTATCTTCCTGTAAGTGTAGGTTTTCATATTTTGCCATGAGGGAGTCTTGTCACAAGAACATCTGAGAATGCCAATTTTTGTTTTTGTTCTGATTCTATTGTGAATTTAATTGAAGGAGATATATTGGTGATGTGTTTCCAGAAAGTTTGTAATTCACTATGTGGTCATACAACAAATGTATCATCCACATAGCAAAGCCAAACTTTAAGTGGACATAGAGTAGTTTTTATGGCTGTGGTTTCAAGTTCTTCCATATAAATATTGCTAATCAGGGGTGTGACAATGATGAGCCCATAGCGATTCCCTGATTTTGTTGCAAGAATTCTGTATTTATATTGAAAGTAGGTTGTTTTTATGCAGAATGGTAATAATTCCATTATACTATCAATAGAAAGAGTTGTTCTGGTTTGTAAGCCATTATCACCATTTAATTTTTCCTTACAAATAGACAATGCTTTTTCACATGGCACATTTGTGAATAATCTTTCCACACTATTAATAAGTCAGTTCTTTCAATTTTCATATTCTTAATTAATTCTACAAAGTATCTAGAATCCCTGATAAAGAACTGGGTTTTGTATGCCAAAGGACTAAGAACTTTTAAGAAAAAGTCTTGACAAATTTTGGCAAGATGAATTTCTAGAACTAACAATAGATCTTAATGGACCATAAAGATGAGGAATTTTGCTGAAATATGATGTTATTTTACTTTTTTCTGAATCACTGAAATACCTGTGATGCTTTCTGAGTAATGCTTGCAACTTTGTTTCTGTACTCAGTATCAGATTTTTTGCCATTTTTCTGTATTGATCTGCTGTGAGGAGCTCTTGTATTTTGTTATCATAATCAGTTGTATCCATTATAACTGCTGCATTGCCTTTGTCAGCAGGAAGAATAATTATAAAATCTATTTTGAGTTTTAATTGCTTTCCTCTCACCATAGGATATGTTTGATTTCAATTTTTATTTCTTGTCAAGTGTTCTTTTTATTATCCAGCAGGCAATTTTTTAGTGACTTCCTCAGTGGCTGCTATTATATCTCATAAAGGGATATTAGATAGTATTATGGCAAAGTTTAATCCTTTTTCAAGAACAGAAATGTCAATATCTGTTAGATGTTTAGAACTGAGATTTTTAACAGATGAAGATGGTACATTATGATTTTTAATATGCCCATGTAGATTAGCAAGTTTCTTCTTTTGGCATCCTTTTATTTTTCCATTGATTTTTTTACTGCTTAAGAAACTCTTAAAAGCCTTCATCATTACATTTATTTTTTAGAAAACATTCTACACTATACTTAGAAAACCTTTGAACATTAATTCTTTCTCTTAACAGAGCTTCTCTTGCTCTCTGAGTAATTTTCTCAGCTCTCTGGGAGTGAATTGGAGATTTTAGTAGCAAATCTTTAGAATTATCCCATCAGATTTACATTTACATAGGAAAATTAAATAATTTTCTATTTTGGCCAGCTTTTGTTATTAGACTAGATTCAAGTCCTCCACTGTTTTGTGTATGCATGCCATAGCAGGATCAACAAAGTTATGGAAGTGATTCACTTGCAAATATTCAAATCCTGCATGCCTTAATTCATCACTTTTATATGCCTTCCAACAGTTTGAATACATTGAATATCCATCTATGATATGTTTTATCATGTCCATAAGGATAGCTATTGTTCTACCTGAAACAGTTACAATGATCATTAGTTTCTCTGTGCAAGCCACCAAATAAGCATTGTTGCAAAAGTATTCTTCTCTGATGATTTTTATGCTTGGTAAACAGTTTCATTGATTTCGACAATTCTGTTAGGCTCTCCGATTTTGTATGGCATTCAAGATAAAAGGCTAGCTATGCACATTTCCTTCAGATAATTGTTCCAATCTGTAACAGCATTGTTGGACAAATCCAACTGATTTTTCCTCCATTTAATGGACATTAAATCTCTACTCCAGCTATAAAATAAATCTGAGTTCAGTTACAATTGGAATTTTTGATCCCTCAAACCATATTTCTTTATGAATGAATATTCTCTTTAAATAAAATTTCATGTTGCATCACCACTGTAGTACTATATGCATGTAAGGTGTCATATCATGGTCATTAAAGCATACTTTTTGCAATGGTAGGATCATGCACCTTTTTAAATACTCCAGTGCACCATGTTCTGTGAAGGAAGATCCAACTTTTGATTATTATGAAAATATTACAGACAAAAAAAAAAACATGCTGAATTAAAACAAAGTAAGACAATTCTTCAGAGAGTCTTGTTGCTCCCACGTTATAAGTAAAAAAAAAATTTAATTTAGAACTTTTTTTAAATTTAAGCTATTAATTTTTTTAAAATTTAAGAAGTAATACATATTCAATAATTGAAAAGAAAAAAATAAATTGTATGCCCATGAAACTGTAATTTATTAAAAATACGAGCTGCCATCTTGATAAACAGGAAAATGCATAATTATCATTTAATTGTATTATAAAGACTAGAGTTCAGGAGTATTTCGCTACATTAAATGCTACATATTTGTGTAACACTCTTTTGGTAGAAATATATTATCTCAAGAATATCCGAAATGATTACCAGCGTTTATTGGCAAAATTATTTATATTATAAGTACAATTGTAAAGGAGTCATCAATGATATATATCACATGATTTACTTGAAAATGCCAATCAAATAGTGAAAAACTTTTTTTTTTTAAAAAACTTTATACACAATATACTAGAGTAATTTTACAATAACATTTATTTACAATTTTCAAATTGACTTTTTTTTACAGACAAATTAAAGCTAACATTACTGCATTACTATAAATTTAAAGACTCTATTTAGGAGAATTTTCTGCTAATCTTCTGACATTTATACAGAATAAAACCCTTAATCTTTGTTCAGAATTCATCTCCGAGCATACCTTATGGCTTTTATAACTTCAGTTTCATAATAACACTAATACTCCTACACTTCCCAATTAATGTGTAGTTATTTTTTTGCAAAGTGCTTTAAAGATCCTCATTTACATAGGCTGATCTCTGGTTTATATTAGTTTTCTAGAGTGAATTGAGAAGTAATTAAGATTGAAACAGTTAGTGTTCACTAAGGTAAGTAGAGTTGATTTATTTAATGTAGGTATGTGCTATCACAAACATTTCACTCCTACCTCCACTCTTTGAAAACTGGTGGGTATCAACAAATGAAATCGTTAATTTAATTGGGAGTCAGCGAACATGGGGAGTCCTTGGAATAACTGTATTAGTATCTTCTACAACAGTTGCATTTGGTTGTTGATTATGAGCAGTTTCACCTACATTTTGTGCAATTAATTCTAAGTTTGAATTATTATCAGGATTATACCATAGTGTATCTGTTTTGATTACTTGATTCTCAAATGTTTTGTTTTGGTGTGTTTTAGACTAAGTATGATCATAACGATGGTGAAGATGATTTATATGTCTTTTTAAGTCCTTCCCATCTTGTAATTTCACTAATCTTATTTGCCTCAATGTCACTTCTATGATTTCCTTATATGAAAATTCTTTCAGACATTTTGGATCTGTTAATTTGTTTGCAAGTCGAATGATGTCTGGTCTCCTGAAAAGTAAGGGAATGTAGATACTTTAAGACATTCATCATCTATTCTCTTTATGAACATATAGTACTACACATAGCTCTTCCACAAATCCATTACTAATATTGAATTCTTGAATCATTGAATTTAGTGTCGTCATTAAATACAGTAATTTTTTTCAGTATTCTCTGGAACTGCTCTGCCTACTGTTGACTTGCGTCATCGCTATGTCTAAAGATCTCTGAAGACTAGTCAGATAGTAAGAAACTTCTCTTTTTTTTTACTTTAACACAATACACTAAAATAATTTTACAATAATGTTTATTCACAATTTTCACATTTTTTTGATAGATAACATGCAGACAAATTAAAACTAACATTACTGTATAACAAATATTATAAATTTGAATATCCTATTTAGGAGGGAATTTTCTGCTACAAAGTTCTTCTGACATTTATAGAGTAAAACACTTAAGCTTTGTTCAGAATTCATCTCCAAGCATACTTTGCAGTTTTTATAACTTCAGTACCATTATAACACTAATATTCCGATACTTCCCAGTTAATTTTTTGCAAAATACTTAATAGGTTTTTAAAATTCATCTCCGAGCATACTTTGCAGCTTTTATAACTTCAATACCATTATAACACTAATATTCTGACACTTCCCAGTTAATTACGCATAGTTAATTTTTTGCAAAGTACTTAATAGGTTTTTAAAGATCTTAATTTACATAGGCATACATGGTGTTCTCTTTAGTTTTCTAGAGTAAATTAAGAAGTAATCAAGACTAAAACAATTAGTATGCATTGAGATAAGTAGACTTGATTTATTTAATGTATGTATGTGCAATCGGACTTAGGAAAATGCTACATATATGTGTAACACTCTTTTTATTTAAATAAATCATCTAATTGATAATATAATTATTTTTTTGGTAGAAATATATTATCTCAAAAATATCTGAAATGATTAATAGTGTTTATTGACAAAATTATTTATAAATATTATAAGTACATTTGTAAAGGAGTCATCACTGATGTGTACCATATGATCTAACTTGAAAATGCCAGTCAGATAATTTATACCTATATTAGTTACATCAAGTCAGACAAAAAGTAATGATCTACTATTTATTTAAGTTCTATGATTAATTTGTATGAACATACCATCCTTTAATTTTCTATATCATTATTTGTAAGATAACTATGCATGCACAGCATGTGAGCTATCTATTATAGAAAATTTGACAATTCCAACAAAGAGCTTCATAAAAATAATTAATGCATTTATTGTTTTATATATATACTGTAAGATGTGGTCTTGCATCTCTCGAAAACCATTAAAAACACTCTTACTTAATTCAAACCCAAAACCAACAACATTCTCTACCTTTAATAGAAAACAAACTATATGTATAATGATAATACAAATCAATTAATTGTTTCCACAATTAAACGTTTAACACTTACCTTTGTTAAAATCCTCTCGTCAATTGTTGCTTAATTCATTCATATTGCAACAATACAAGCAAAGGATGATCAAGTTTAAAACGATGCAAACAAAAAAATTTTAAAAAATATTTAAAAGAAAAAAAATAACAAACCAATTTTTTTTTTATTGTCATTAATTTATTAACGTTCCCTTTTGATTGTTCAGCATATACAATATCTTCTTTACTATCTACTATACTAGCTCAATAATAAATCATCAAATATAACAACCATAAAGTATAAGACTCTCTATGGCATTTGAAATATACAATACATCAAAACATGACAGACTTTTAGGATGATTATAACATAAAGGTTTTACATTGAGAAGTATATAAAATACATTCCACCAATGACATCTATTGTAAAAATTCTCCTGCTACTGTCCTATTATAATCATTAGGAAAATCCCCACAACAAACAATGACTAACATAATACTTTATTTAAATAATGATTTAACTACTCTTCTATACTTTAAGAAGCTCAAAATAATAATATTAAAACACCAAAAACTACATTAAATTAAAATAATTAACGCTATCCTATGGATATCTCAGGGATCATAATTATTCTGTTTTAAAATACAGTACAACAATTGTATTTGTAATTAAATAATTGAATCATAAGAGGGATTTTATTGCGATCCAACTATTTAAATAAAAATCACACTTACCATTACAAACATCGATTAACCTTCTATTTGAAAATTAATCTATAATAATAAGAGATGAAAATTAACATCACTCATTACCTTTGATTAAATAATTTAATTTACTTTCCTAAGATTTATTATTATACTTATACTAATAACAATGACCATAGAATACTCATTTTATTATAATTAAACGCTTTATTATCCAATTATTATTTACTAAATCTATCTAAATTAAATACATTTCTTAGTTACTTAGCATTCATCCCATTGTAATTAGATCCTTCAGAATTACAAATATATTTTATCAGTAACTTGTACTTTGAAATAATATAATACTTATAAATTTATTATATAAAATAAATTTCAAAACTAGATTTCAAAACCAGAATGAGACTCTTAAAACATATTATTAATTTCTATTATATACTCCCCATTTTATAATACTGAAAAGTATTTTTCAAATAAATCTTTAAGATTCTTTTATATTTAATAAAACTATGAGGTACTACAAATTCCCTTTAATATAATTATAATTTTAAAGTAATTAATAATTAATGTATCAATTATAAATTCTTGACTATACTCTTTAGATAAAACATGTAAAAAATATATGCTATGTATAATTCTGTGCAGATTATGTGCTTTATGGATATGACCTTGTGATGGAAATGACTCTCAATTGTAATAAAATTACTAGTACAAAACCTTAACTTAAAATAGTCATTTATTTTACGATAGCACCAATTAATAATAAACAGCTAGAAACATTATATTTACATAAATAATTAATAAAATAATTATTTAAATATTCATAAATTCACAAAAAAAAATATTTACACTAATAATAGATAAAATAATAATAATTCTATACATTCTACCCTTTACTTTGTATTTATTATTTAGTTCATTCAAATAATAAATTCATCATTATTACCATCATGTATACTTTTCTTTTTAACATTATTAAACAATTTTATCATCCATGAGTTATCTTGTTGTTATCTTCTTAATCATCTTTCCATAATTACTTCCTATTTTATAAATTCAAAATATTTCAATAAAGTTATAATATTTTAATTAGGATTCATACTCAAAATCTGTATGAAAATATGGCACTACCATTTTATTGATAAAATTAGTACTGTTACGGTAATATTAAAAAAAAAAACCCCCCTATGTAAATAATGTTTCCCCTTTTTTTAAATTGAATAACGAAATCCAGGATTCTTTTTCATACACTATCATTCTTATTATGTATTCTTCTTTCCCATTTACATTTTCTGGCTTATTTTGATCTCAGGTATCATTATTTATACAATTTATTTAGATTTTAATTGAACACAAAGCATTTGTTTTGTGTATGGTCTTACAACTTTGATGCTACTCTGAAAAACTTTAGAAAGAAAAAAAAAACCTATAAAATTCTTAAAATATCTAGTCAACTTTCTAAGTTTATCATGTTCTTATATCACAGACAACTTCACAGATAAAAACTGCTTCTATTTAAAATACTATATCAGAATATAGGAATGGAGGTCTTCTTTAATTATGAGGTGTCATATTTTGGCAAGTAGTTATTTTTCCTAATGATCTTATCACAATTTCTCCTAGCTTATATATCAAGCTCTTATGGTATGTACAATAGTCATGTTTCTGTGAAAAAATTCTCCAATCTCCTTCTAATAAAACATATGGGTATCATCCAGGTTAATCCCATTAAACTATTTACCGGTTCTTCAGGATAATATTTTGTATCTTTTCCTGGAATTTCAACTAATCTTTCCATACTATATCTTAGCATTTACTACTGTAAACTACCTCTAGACCAATAATATAATATAATCTTCCTCTTGTATCTTTATTTATCAACATTAGAGATCATGTGACAAAACAAATATTTTACCTTTACCATTATCAATATGTTCCTTTTTTAATGTAACAAATGAGATAATAATTATTTTTTCACACTATCATTCACTCTGTTTCATACTATTATATATAACATTATACTTTATAGGATATTTATTAATATTTTCATAGAATCCTTTTTTTTTTTTTTTCACCATCAGAATTTCAGTCCACTCATCCCATATATTTTATTATAATATATTTTAAACTCATTTAAAATATATTTTACCACAATTAACTTATAAAACTTTATACTTACTAAAACTTAAAATATTATAGTATCCACACACAATCTTATTCTATAACTCACATATACTCTTTTCATTCTCTAAGCATATTCTTCATTTTCTTTTTTTTTAATAAAAAAAATCATAATAGATTAATAGTCAAATATTAATTTCTCTTAATCCTATGCAATTATTGGCATATCAAAATTACTTCAAGTATTGATAAACCTACTACAGAATATTACATTTATACAAAAAAATATCAATACTTTAATTAAAATTAAAAAGAAATCAGTTTCTCTCTCTTTTTTTTTTTTAAGAGAAAACTTTTTTCACCTCCTAGTTTAATATCCCCGTGTTAACCAAATCGAAGTTCACAATTCCTCATGAGCTTTGTACTTCTCATTTCCTCTTTTTGTTAAACACATGTACATTTAAGTAAAACATTTAAAAAATAATCCTAACAACAACTTGATGAAAGTTTCTAAATTAGCATCCTTAATTACTTTTCCAATCTTGATGGATTTACAGTTAAATGTGCATAAATACGCTCTATAAGAATATACTCAGGAAGTAGATTAATGAATATTCACAATAAATCTTACATTAATTTTCCCATGTTAAAAAATTTAAGATATGTTAAGTTAATTTACCAATAAGTTTTACTTCAAATTATTCCTTCATTTCTCTTTATTTAATAGTTTTTGATAGGTTTTTAATTACACATCAATAACTTCAGATAACTTTATAACACTATAATATATCATCTCTATTATTGATATTCACTAATAATAGTTTAATACTAGGGGGGGCGCAATCTAAATTACTTAATAATAGTTTAATAGACTTTCATATAATCCTTTATCCTTTTTAATATTCCTTTCCTAGATTAATATAACTTTATGTGCTAACATAAAAGTAATCTTCATTTAAATCAGATTTCATCTTAAATTAAAACATAATAATTATTACTTCTTTTTAACGGTGCTATCATTTATTCTTCATTAAGTATATGTTAAATATTTTATTTTTTTTACTTTTTCCCAGTGATTCATAACATATCAATTATTCAATTCAACAAGAAAATTAGTTCCAACTAAATTCATCAGTATTCAAAGTCACTATCTTTAAAATGTAATAAACTAATTTTATAAATTTTAGAAATTTATATCTCTGTATTTTATATTTGTTCCTCGATTTTAAATACATAACTAATAAACTTATTTACTCTGGGATACATAAACAAATGTTTTCTTACATTATAGCAGATATATTTTTCTTAAGTAAATGTAGTCTTCCTTTCTTTTTCATGGTTATTCCAAACAATAATAAAAACTTTAGCTTTTCTTTTAGAATTCCTTTAGATATCATTTTAGTTATGAATTGAATTTCAAAACTGCAATTAAGTCATAATAAAGAAAATGGTTTAAACTCACTCCATGATATTAACTATTGCTATAAAATACATTATCCTTAGACAGCTTTTTACTATTACTTTTACCATTTAAAAATTAAAAATATTTTAAAATTTTTATACTTTTTTCAAAAAAAAACCTGAAACAGCTCTTCACTTTATTATTATTATTTTTTTAAATAAATTCCTTACCTTGATCATCTGCTCACTTTTTCTTAAAAACCTGGGACAAAGTGACATCAGAAAACTACTTAATTAAATTTCATTGGTCAATATACCAAATCAACTATCATGACTTTTAAATATATATTTTTCTGTCTATATTTAAAATAATTAAAAACAATAACTATTTTACAAATGAAACTAATTTCAATTATTTCTTTAAAACTGAAATATTAAATATAATTATAATTTTAATATATATTATTAATTGAATTTAAATAATAAATGCTTATACTTAAAATATATCATTATTACGATAATTTTAAAATAAATTATTATCTTGTAATTAATAATTGTACCTTCTTTTATTTATTAGAATTCTATACATTTAGCTTTTAAAGGAACACTGTAATGAAAATAAATTAAGATTCAATTTATTACTATTGCAACTTTTACTGAATCTAGCAAATCTATATAAGTAATGAAGTTTGTTTGGATTGAAATCTATTATATTGAAATTATATAATGGATTATAATATAAATAATTATAAATAAAGGATGGTTAGTAAATATCTCTACAGATTTCCATCTATAATCTTTATGTATTAAGTTATTTATTCATGTTATAACAAAATTTATAGCATTACTATTATTTAAATTCAAAATTTAAAATTTTGGAGCTATAATATACATTTTATATTCTATTTTTACTATGGATAACCAATCATAAGATTAAAATATGTATGAACTATAACAAAGGATATAAATAATTAATCAAATGCATGAACACGAACCTGTTGTTTAAAACATCAAATTCAAGTCTAAATTGAACAACCTCATTTTGGTGATTAACAAAAGATATAAACAAACAACCTTCTCAAAAATCAGACCAAAAACTCTCATTGGCTAAGGAACATGTACAAATTTTGAGTGAAAAAATCAAACTTGCGGTTCGAATAGAAAAGTTTGCCACCACCAAAGAGAAAATATCAAATGAAAATAGCTCTTAGAATACTGATTAAAGCTAAATTAAAGACATACAAATTCAAACTCAGCCATCTAAGGGATTCTAAATTAAAAATCTCAAAAACAGCTTTAAATTACTCAACATCTCCAGAGTGTTTTCAAGTTAAGCCAGAGCGTAGATCAATTCTAACAAGATATCTAACAGTAAATACATTTATGGAAACACATATACCCCATGCAATGCTAAGTGTGAAATGACATCAGGGGAAGAAAATTGTCAGCTATGAAGCTGTAACTACCAAAATCAAATTTAATTCCACCTAGCACTTATTCATCAGTGCTGCAAACAACTTCCTCCTTACTATTAAATATGAAGCTACAAACTCAACATCTCAAAACAGGCCAAATTAAGAGAGAAATTATGATCAACGTAACTGATGTTCTAGATATCACTCAAACCCCACCATCTGAAACATGAAATGGATTAATGAGGATAGTTATAATCCTTTTAGGACAGTTTCTTATGGACTCTTTAGGTTGATATCATACTTTTTAATTTACTTTATGTAAATATTTTTTTTTTTTTTTTTCTCATGTCGTGTTTTATTTATTTATTTCCTTTATTACAGATTGAAGGGTGTGTGTGTGTAAAGTATTAATATGTTAGAGAAGGGATAAGCATTATTAACTTTATTGTAAACTGAAATAAAATATAAATCCAGGGATGAACTTGCTTGAGAATAGATCGAATAATCACTAGGGGAGAGGTAAGTTTTTATCCTATTATACATTAAATACCAACACTTGTATAGTGACATTGTCATTTATTTTGTGTTTATTATCACTAATCATTTTGTTATTTATTTATTTGTTTTCAGCGTATATGATTAATTATCTTTAGTGTGAGTGGTCTTTCCTGTCTTTATAGTAACCAATCACAATGAAGGGAGGATCCCAGGTCTCCAATACCAATCAAATTATTGGAGATAATAAATTATGAATTCAATAAAGTTACATTAGCAAGCAAGCGTTAAGATAAATAACCACAAGTTATAATTTAATTATCTTTGTTAGTATTGACATTAAATGATTATTTTTTAAGGAATAAGGGATTGGATCAATAAATATTAACAGTAATAATCAAAGAATATTTATCGATATCGAAATAAATTATTTATCTTTGTTAGAACCTAGTTGCCCAAATTATTTTTAATGGCAAATAAATTTGTTAAATATATGATTTTAAATTAAAGACTGTCATTTGTATTTTTTTCTGTATTCAGTTCTCAATACATCACATACTCGCACATTATAAATAGTGATATTGATATACTCTGAACTAGAATATTATGTGTATTCTTCCCGAGTTCGAATTTTGGGATTAATGAAAGCTAAGATGGCAAAGAGGTGAGTATACAGGTATATTTTTGATATGTTTGGGTATTAATACCTCATCTCCCAGGAATAAGACCAGAGTGGACATGAGTCTATATATTTAGAAATCCTAGATAAACTTTCTCACCCATTCTGATGACCTATCAAGTCTACTGCCATGTCAGGTCAGGACCCATTCTGTCACAATACATATAACATATGTTGACACTCATAAATGAGTTTGGTCATTTCAACTTCAAAAAAAATTTGCTCTAGAAATGAGTTTTGCAATGATTTAATAAACTAATCTAAGAATGAATACATCAACATAAAATAACATGCTGTTTATTTAATATTTTGCAATGCTGTCTTTTATTCTCTTCAGTACAAAACTTTTCTTTCTGAAATACTTCAACATCATATCTAATTGTAGTTCTTCAATGCATTCTATTGTTTGCATATTTTCCCAATAAAAACAATTAATATTACACTTCTTTAGAATGTCTTTGAGATAATCTTTATAATAAATAGGATCCTTTTCTTTATAGTGTTAAATGTACATGCACATACACATTATAAAGATTATTTATCCTCTGTAATGGTATGATACAAAATGGCTCAATATATTTATTTAAATACCCATATTTAGATGATAATAGTATAATTTTATTCTTTTTTAAAGTTAATATAAATTTGTTTATTTTTTTTAGTTTTATTAATTAACTCTTATTCAATCTTTCCTCAAACTCATTTTTCAAATTGTTTGCCCTTTTCCTAATTATCTAAAAACTCAATGTCATTTATACAAATTTATGAGAGAAACTTATTCTGAAAGATATTTATCGTAATATAAAATAACTGTAGCTGTTAATTAAAGCCAGAAAACTGCAAGAGATTGTAAGTTTAAATTTACTATTTCAAAAGAATGCTACCTATGTTTCCATTATTGCCTATAGGTGAATCTCGTAACATTTGATTAAAAGTATCCCAAGAACTATTGGCTCGTTCCTTGCTAATTCTTTCACGAGTTAGAGAACCATTTTTAAAACTAAAAAAAAAAAAAAGATAAAAAAGTTTGTATAGATATTAAAATAAAGTCTTAGAATAATTAAAATATTTACTAAATAGGTAAAAATATTCCTGATATTTAAAACAAATTATTTAAAATTACATAAAAAATGTATTGATAAATAGATTATTTCTGAATCTATAGAAATAAAACTAAATTTTGTTACAAGAGGGGAAAATACTATTTTGTAGAAAATAAGTAAAACAAATGATATTATTTTAATGTACATATAGATTACAAAAATTAAGTTAAATATATTTTGAATTTAAAAGAAGATTAAAAAAGAAATTTTAATAATAAAAATATATCTCTAGTCAAATGAATGTAAACATATGTTGTTTTGATGAATGTAATAAAAATAACTATTGTTTACTTAATTATTAATTAAAAAAATATTTGACGTTAAACCTCTTATTTGTCGATCTGGATATTCTTCAACAACTAACTACAAATACTGAAGCATCTGTTAACTCAAAGGCTCACAAAATCAAGACTAGTTCTGTTGATTACAAGAATTTATGCTGAATGAAAATGGGAAGAGTGCACAGATGCACTCAAATTACACTCACTGTGTTAACCACAAATCCCAATAGACACTGCAGTTATTGCTTGTTGTCCATTAAGTGCAATAAGCATAACAATTACTTATGAGTTGAAAGCTATCAATTCACATGATCACATTTCCTATACTAGCACATTAATTGTTGATAAACAGAGCAAAACTCTCCATACAGTATTGCCACCTGTGCTAAACAGAGTAATCAATGGATGCCAGAAGGCTTGTGCATAAAATCCCTATCTAATGCCTACTCATCCAATATCCCCAGACTAGTTTCTGGCTTGTGGCCTTCGTCAGTGAGGAGCTTTGGATCTGAGAGCATTGCATCTAGATCTTAGGATCTAATGCAACCCTCTAGCAACCACCTTACTTAATTACAAAACTATGAGAATGAAATTGGAAAACACAAAAAATATTTTCAATCTAAGCTCAATAGCTTATATAGTCATATGGGTCTGAACTCAGTTCAGCACCCATACATTTTGGTGTCTTTGGCTCTTTTACAACCATAGCCACCACTATCCTATTGGGCAGGATTGGTGTTAAACCATTAAGCATCACATGATCACATTTCCTATACTAGCACATTAATTGCTGATAAACAGAGCAAAACTCTCTATACAGAATTGCCACCTGTGCTAAACAGAGTAATCAATGGATGCCAGAAGGCTTGTGCATAACATAGTTTTGTAGTTAAGTAGAGATAAAAGGTGGTTGCTAGAGGGTTGCATTAGATCCTAAGATCTAGATGCAGTGCTCTCAGATCCAAAGCTCCTCACTGACGAAGGCCACATGCCAGAAACTAGTCTGGGGATATTGGATAAGTAGGCATTAGATAGGGATTTTATGCACAAGCCTTCTGGCATCCATTGATTACTCTGTTTAGCACAGGTGGCAATACTATATGGAGAGTTTTGCTCTGTTTATCAACAATTAATGTGCTAGTATAGGAAATGTGATCATGTGATGCTTAATGGTTTAACACCAATCCTGCCTAATAGGATAGTGGTGGCTATGGTTGTAAAAGAGCCAAAGACACCAAAATGTATGGGTGCTGAACTGAGTTCAGACCCATATGACTATATAAGCTATTGAGCTTAGATTGAAAATATTTTTTGTGTTTTCAATTTCATTCTCATAGTTTTGTAGTTAAGTAGAGATAAAAGGTGGTTGCTAGAGGGTTGCATTAGATCTTAAGATCTAGATGCAGTGCTCTCAGATCCAAAGCTCCTCACTGACGAAGGCCACAAGCCAGAAACTAGTCTGGGGATATTGGATGAGTAGGCATTAGATAGGTATTTTATGCACAAGCCTTCTGGTATCCATTGATTACTCTGTTTAGCACAGGTGGCAATACTGTATGGAGAGTTTTGCTCTGTTTATCAACAATTAATGTGCTAGTATAGGAAATGTGATCATGTGATGCTTAATGGTTTAACACCAATCCTGCCTAATAGGATAGTGGTGGCTATGGTTGTAAAAGAGCCAAAGACACCAAAATGTATGGGTGCTGAACTGAGTTCAGACCAATATGACTATATAAGCTATTGAGCTTAGATTGAAAATATTTTTTTGTGTTTTCAATTTCATTCTCATAGTTTTGTAGTTAAGTAGAGATAAAAGGTGGTTGCTAGAGGGTTGCATTAGATCCTAAGATCTAGATGCAGTGCTCTCAGATCCAAAGCTCCTCACTGACGAAGGCCACAAGCCAGAAACTAGTCTGGGGATATTGGATGAGTAGGCATTAGATAGGGATTTTATGCACAAGCCTTCTGGCATCCATTGATTACTCTGCTTAACACAGGTGGCAATACTGTATGGAGAGTTTTGCTCTGTTTATTAATTCACGTTATAAAACTATCTTGTTATGAAGCCTAATTAATGTACATTCAAGAGCAGATTGAAAAAAATTGTTTGTAGAAAGAAATCCAATAGCATGCATTCTATCTATGTATTAAGTCACAATCTATATATGTATATAAGCAAGACTAAAGAATATGTACTGTTAATAGAGGAATAAGAGTAGTGTCCAAATTATCTATGTATAGAGCAGGGGTCCTCAACCTTTTTGCACTTAAGAGCACATTCCATAATATCGGCCAGGTGGTGGGCACCATTTATTTTTTCAATATAAATTTATAGTTGGATATTGTTAATAATACACATAATGTACAAAAAAATATTTATTTCAAAAATAAAATTTTAACATATAATTAACGTTTATATTTTTACGCTGTAAAAGTATAGTATGCCCTACAATTTGATTACAATATAATACAATAATTTATAAGAAATTTTAAAAAATTAAATTTATTTGTATCAGATAAATAATTTTTTATTGTGTTCGGATAGCGGCGGGCACATGTAAAATAGTCTGCGGGCGCCATGGTGCCCGCGGGCATAGGGTTGGGGACCCCTGGTATAGAGTATACCAGCATAAATGAAAAAAAATCTATTGATGGAAAAAAATTGAGTAAAAATGCATATATTGTAAAAAAGGGTGATGTGAGTTAAGCAAAAAAAAAAAAGATGACATGGGATGATGGCAAATATCATTATCCCATAATCAATAAAATATAAGAAGAGAGACAGCATTTAAGTTGGAAATAAAGAATAAAAAAGTTATTTTATAACAATATTACCAGAATTAATCACATAAACAGTCATCTTTGTGATTGGATTTAAAAGAGATGCATTATAAAAATCTTGACTAATTATCTTCTAGCCAATACCAAACTTAGTGCATAATATAAGCACAATTATTTGCATGCATATATATATAAGTGCTAAAGTTACAATAACACATATAAAAAAATGCCAAGATCAAAATGTCATGCTGATCATCATCAATGCCCAAGCCACCTGGTACTTTGAGCATACTAGCCTTCAATAAAATAATGGTCATAAAGTGAGTGAATTTAAAAGGTGATCCTTATCTTTATGCCACCCAGAGAACTATCTGAATATCCTAACACAAACATTTTCTCCTACATCTATATAAACTAATTGTTATTGTTCATGACTAGCTTGAGCTGCAAGGACCCTAGGGACTGTGAACAAAAAAAAATACAAATATATAACATTTTAAATTTATATTAGTATTAAATAGCTAATAAAGATCCTATCACAAATATCATAAGTGTATGGATGTAGACATGTGTGCATGCTATGATATAAAAATATTTGATTTCTCAATAATGTATTACAAATTATTAAATAGAGGAATTTGAACTCAGAATTTTTCAGTCTATTCATTCTTCACTCTATCTCAAGCAACCAATATGTGGCAATGCATATTGGTTGCTTGAGTTTGAGTAAAGGATTAATAGACTAAAAAATCCTTGAGTTCAAATTCCTCTCTTTACATATAAAAGAAACATTCAGTATAAGCAAATTACATACTGCTTAAGCATATATAATATGCACACACATTAGTGTATATTCTAATATAATATCAAAATATTTTATTGTACAGATAATATTAACATTTTTAAATTGTAATGAATATATATTTTTTTGGTCTCTTTAAAAACAAAGCAATTGTCCTACCTCTGGAAGTTTCTAGATAATTATTATTATTTTATATCTCTTAAATTATAAATAAAATATTTTGGATTAAAAAAATAAGTCCAGCTGTAAAATCATTTAAAAATTCTTTAATTTTTGTTCTCTGCATTTTCACCAGTTAAATTTTCATTAGATATTTTACTTCCATTCAAAAATTATTTTGTTTTAACTTTTGTTCTTTAATTTTTAAACAAAAGTTTTCTAAAAATTCATTTTTACTATTTAATTCTTTTAAAATTGTTTAAAAATAGTTATTATGAGAAACTTTTCTCTTCTTTCTTGTAAAAAAAATCATATCAAGCAAAATAATTTAAGTGGAATAGATTTTTTTCTTCGTTCTTTAGAAGTATATTTCACAATATAAATGTGCCTTTACATTGTGTTTCCATATTATATAAAGCTGCACATATATAACAAATAGTATCGGGTCTTGTGGTCAAATCTGGGATAAGCAAGCATCAAGTAAGTGGTAGTCCTCAACTTAGTCAAACTCTCACATATTGGGCTATGTATTTACAAGAAAGCATCCCTACTTCTATAGAAGTTCAAACTCAACCAATATGGAAACTGCCAAGGGTTCTTCGGAGCTGGTATTCCACACACCCACACACACTACTACAGCATTCTCTGAAGTCTAATAATTTAATCCTTTTCTCATAATCTTTAATCTGAGCCCACTATTTATAGTCTATAACAGGGCTTGGCAACCTAGGGCAGGTGTGCCAAGCATGGCAGGCAGAACAATTATCAATGATACTCTGATTGAACTGAAATAATTAAAAAATATTTTAATTACAGCGCACGCATTTGCACCATCATCTACATTTCGTATATGTCATTCATATGTAAATGAAAACCATGATTCAGTTTAATTTACTAATTATTTTGTACAATAAACACACATTCAATATTTGCTATTTTCAATAAAGGTAAAAGCAAAGTGGGATGAAAATATTTTTTTCCCAGGGAGGATTAATTTTGCCCGGATTTTTTTTTTTGGACAGTCAATTGAACTTTGATCCTTCTGTATGCAACTTAATTCATTTGAAAAAATAATACATTTTAAGCTTTAGTGCGTTTATTAAAAAAAAAAAAATTATAATTAGTGATAATTGGGTTAATACATGAACAAATTCCGCAAATATGTGAGGCTTGATAATATTGTTCAGATCACAAAGAAGTTAAAAATCATTGTTTTTTACTTTTAAATTAAAACAAATTTTTCATAAAGAAAAATTCCAAATGTCCATAGTTTTAAAAAAATATAATAATATATAAAAAACTTTCAATTCCGAGTTGATTTTTTATATCACAAAAATGAGTTTCTTTGAAACATTTTTGATGAATGCTAGAAAAATAATTGTTTTATTTTGTTAGAGTTCATTACTCAGTTTTTTAAATTAAACCATTAAAAACTAAATGCACTTTGCCTATTCTGAATCACTATGATTATTAAGTAGGATTTATAAGCAACAACATTCTTGGGAAAGCTTGAAAACTGTATATCCTTCAGTCATGAAAGCTTTTGTTTTTACATACATTACTATGTTTCAATATACTTGTTCATTTATAAAAACAGGTATTCAAAAATAGACTGCTTTCAAGCTCTCATTCAACATGCGCAAGAATTTCTAATAAGTAATTTGTAAAATAGCTAATAAAAAACAACAACTTTATACTTCAAGTATTATTCGGTTTTAAAGTGAATGTTAATCAATAAAATGAATTCTTCGCAAGGTTTGCTGTAATCAAGTGAAGGAATCGAAAGTCAAATTTTGTTGAAGCTTAATCTATCACTTTCAATTCATGAACAATGTTCGACCTCCCAAACAACTAATCACTCAATTATCTTCTTCCCTGGATGATTTAAAGCAGTAATAGTGTTGGATCAAAAGCTGAAGATCCTTGAAGCAAAGTTCAACCTGTCATTTTTGATGCTTAATATCACATGTTCTCCCAAGTTCATTATTTTTATTCATCACAAGCAATTATCATTATTGTTCTGCAATAATTTTTGTCCACTGCTGAATAAAATTACAATCCCCTTCACTCATTTTCCAATCTTCAAATGCTTTGCTTCTTCTTCATGTAAATTCTACAATTTATCTTTCCATTTTATTTTGGATGCCTTCATCTTCTTAAAATATACCAAGCATTGTGATACATGATAATACTTATTTTAAAATTGAACATCAACATTTCTTTGTGAAATAAGCCTAAGTTGTCAGTTTATTATGGAGGTTTATACATAATAAAATGGCAACTGTGATTAAGAATGAACAAATGATATCAACAATTGTATAAATCTTTAAATAAAAAAGATAGATTCTATGCAAATATTTTCTTTTGAGAAAATCTTTCAGCATTCATACAAATTCAAATTAAAAAAAAGAAAGAATATATTTCAAGGATTTATTTGTAAAACAAATATATTTGGCTATAAATAAGTTAAGCCTCTATAAGTTTTGTCTCAGTAGTAACATAAGAAACTGAAATTTATATATTTTAGCATCACCTCTCTATCAGTAAATGGAAGTTACTACCAGATAAGACCGAATAACCAGCAAAAAGATTTTAAAAACAGAATGGCCAATAATCATCAATAAATTGCAATATCATATTTACAGATTCAAAGGGTGATTTAATGACTGCTAACAAGCAAGCAACTATTTTATATGAAGTCATTATTATCTTTCAAGTTTCAATAATTTTATATCTGCTACAAGGATAATAACAACTTCTATTACTTCAGAATTACTATTTTGTACTAGATTTTGATGGTTTAGCATTGATATATATATTTATTATTTTTTTTAATTACTGAATGAATTATTTATAATTGTTTGCTCATGTGTTTGTTTGTCTTATTTATAAATTATCATCATCATTAGGTGCATTCAAGATAACTTCTGGCAATCATATAAATGACATTTCTCTATAATAACCTATCATTGGTTTGTTTTTTCAGGCTGTTCATCTAAATATTCAGTGATGAAAAAATTATAGATTCTTACTGCTGTTCATCAACATATTTTATTACCAACTTTTATAAGAATTATATATTTTTCCTATGAAGTAGATCATCATATTTATAACAAAAAACCCACTTCAACTTGGTCATTTATGATTCAAGTAAATATTCAGTCCTAATCTTATTGACTATTCCCTCATTCAGACTCTCACCATCCACACCACTCCCAAAAACATTCATCAACAACACAGTGCGAAATTATAAATATATTTTTTCAGAATCCAATTTTTCAATCCGTTGAAATCACAGAAAATAAACTAGCTTGAATAATTTTGACATTTGTTTATAATGATATATTCCTTAATCTTAAGATATTACCTACATTTTTTCTTAGTCCCTGTTTAGGAATATGATACAAGTAGATAAAAATTGTTGTTAACTTCTATTTAAAAGTCAGCTGTGATCTCTTTTATCATAATCTTTATCTTCTTCCTAATCTCCCTTTTTCATTCTGTTCTTTAATTTCCCCCAAAAATAATGTCAAGTCTTTTTATTTTTGACTATAAATATAGTGTTATCACTGCTTCCAAGTATGTGGGTGTTTCTTCCATTAATTCTGAATTTACATTTATTTTACCTAATCTGATTTCCTCATTGTATATCTAATTTATAATTCAATTTAAAATTTATTAATATTTCTGAAAATGTTTCATTATTAAAAATTGCTATAAACTAGAAATATTTATCCACTATTGTTTTTTATTATATAATGTTTGAAAATATTTCAATATCTAATATGACAAGACTATTCCCATCTGATAACATAAACTTTTATCATATTTTGATATATGCATGTTTGACTAAAACAATAATGATCAAAACCAAGCAGGTTATTAAAGTAAAAATAACTATTCCTTTGACTGCAGTAAATCTCAAGATTGAAAATGGAGAGATAATTATTACAACCGATTCAATTTTTTTTAAAGATTTATATGTGAAATACAATAATTGTAGTTAATTTTAATGGAATCTATAATTATTTACTTATCACATGATTAAATTTGATATTAAGCAGTTGCTACATATCACCTCAGACCATCTTCTCCAAAGCAACATCTCTCCTTTATCCTTTACTCTTCTCTATAAAAATCTATACGTTCGCTTTTTTTTAGATTACCTATTAATTTCTTTATTCCTTTATCAGTTTTTTCTAATTCTTATTATTCTTTTTTAACATATCCTTCATGATTCCTTTGTTTTTGTTTATTTTTTAAAAAAATATTTCCATAACTTTCAATATTTCTAATTTTTCAACTTTTTGTAAATTTCAAAGTTCTTTAAAATTTTCAATTTTTCATCCACTCCTCTATAAACTGACATCTATATTTTTTTTTAGAAATACACATTCCAGAAGGGAAAAAAAAAACATTTGATAAGTCTCATTCTTAGATTTAATTTCCAACAAATGAAAAGATAAACTAGTCTCAATATCTGTAGAATGGCACCATTCCCACAAATGATGAATGCCACATCATATTACATTCATAATTTTGCTTTACTTAAGCACATTAACATTCTTCTCACCTGTGCATAATAATGTGGAAACTTTATCTTCTGGCTGATAATAGTTAGATCGACCAATACTGAATGTCTAGCTAGATTGTCTGTGGACTAGATAATTAAAAAACAACTTGAGACTTCTTCTATCATATAATAGTTAGATACCAATATACTAATCAATACTAGATGATGAGCTAGATTGTCTATGGATTAGATAATTAAAAAAAATACATCTCCTTGTAACTCAAAAAAATGTCCAACATTCATTCAACCAGATTCAACCCTAATTAAAGCATGATGAGAGGATTAAATAAACTACTGTGCCATGAAGTATCTTTGATAAACCACAAAATAACTGTTTATCCTTATTAAAAATCTCTTTAGTCGATGACATATTTATTTTAATTTTTCATCTGTAGTTTTTTCAATAATTCAAATAATTTCCAAAATATTAAAATAATTAACCTGCTCTATAACTATCACTGATCCTCATTGTTTGTTTTCATTTTGAACTTTCTATAAATTCTAACAATCCTTAATATCATTTTTGATCACTAACACCCTGAAGCCTAAATCTGATACAACTTCCTTCTTACTAAAATAATACTTATACAGTAACTTGTCTAAATAAATAGCAAAAACTATCTATTTTATATCTCTTTTGGCTTATATACTCATTTCCTAATAAATACTCCTCAAATCTCCTTTCCCAATGTATAACTTTTTGATATCCTTGGAAATCATAATATATATATATATATATATTCAAAAATCATGGAAAATGTGAGCACACATATACTGAATTGAAATATAGGTTTACCTTCAATAATAAAAAAGTCTTAGCTTCCAAGTTTTTCTGCAATTTACTGATTATTCTAGACAACTGATAATCTCTCAAGGATAATAATAAAAATGAAATGTAAATGTATAGTATCATCTACTTAGTTTTTCACATTTCTTATTATTATATTAAATGAAATTCACCCATTTCATCTTTTAGCATTTATTTGTTTTTCATTTCAAACTTTATCATCATCATTTTCAACCATTATCAATCTCGTAAGAATAAAAGTTTTTCCAATTTTAATCTAGTTTCTCCAATTAATAGTTTTTTTTTTTTTTTCTATATCATTTCAACAAGTTTCATATTTCAATTATTCATCTCACATATAGTCTCTTTCTATTACAATTTTTTGGGATCGAGTTTAAGACATTAAATATATTTCCATCTTTCTCAAAGATGTTAATGATACTCCTTCATTCTCTCAATCTATATTTCACTGTTGTCCCTCCTTAGTAGCATCGTAATCCATCCAAACTTTGATGTGTAGTCTGAAATCTCTATATTGAACTTCTATTAAATGTAAAAAGAGAGAATATTACACACACACATATATTTATTTTGCCTTCAAGAAAATACAATTGATGTCTCAGTTAAAAATTATTAGGAATATACAAAGACCATATCTTAAACTCAGATAAAAGCAAATAAACTTATTATACTGGCTAATAAACATCACATGACCACCATCTCTTATGCTTGTGTATAACTGTTGTTAAAACAGGCAAAACTCACTATACGTATGCCACACACAGCAAGCTAGAGTAATCAATGGATGCCAGAAGGCTTGTGCATAAAATCCCCATCTAGTGCCTAGCCTACTCATCCAATATCCCCAGACTAGATTCTGGCTTGTGGCCTTCATCAGTGAGGAGCCTTGGATTTGAGAGCACTGCATCTAGATCTTAGGATCTAATGCAACCCTCCAGCAACCACCTTTTATCTCCATCTAACTACAAAACTATGAGTCTTAAACTGAAAACACTTTAATGTTTCCAATTCAAACCCATGAGCTTATATAGTTATATGGGTCTGAACCCAGTTCAGTTCCCATACGTTTTGGTGTCTTTGGTTCTTTAATAACCATAGCCACCAATATCCTATTAGGCAGGATTGGTTTTAAGCCAATAAACATCACATGACCACCATCTCTTATGCTTGTGTATAACTGTTGTTAAAACAGGCAAAACTCACTATACGTATGCCACACAACTAGTCTGGGGATATTGGATGAGTATGCACTAGATGGGGATTTTATGCACAAGTCTTCTAGCATCCATTGATTAATCTAGCTTGCTGTGTATGGCATACGTATAGTGAGTTTTACCTGTTTTAATAACAGTTATACACAAGCATAAGAGATGGTGGTCATGTGGTTTATTGGCTTAAAACCAATCCTGCCTAATAGGATATTGGTGGCTATGGTTATTAAAGAACCAAAGACACCAAAATGTATGGGAACTGAACTGGGTTCAGACCCATATAACTATATAAGCTCATGGGATTAAATTGGAAAATTAAAGTGTTTTCAGTTTAAGACTCATAGTTTTGTAGTTAGATGGAGATAAAAGGTGGTTGCTGGAGGGTTGCATTAGATCCTAAGATCTAGATGCAGTGCTCTCAGATCCAAGGCTCCTCACTGACGAAGGCCACAAGTCAGAAACTAGTCTGGGGATATTGGATGAGTAGGCACTAGAAGGGGATTTTATGCACAAGCCTTCTAGCATCCATTGATTAATCTAGCTTGCTGTGTGTGGCATACGTATAGTGAGTTTTGCCTGTTTTAACAACAGTTATACACAAGCATAAGAGATGGTGGTCATGTGATGTTTATTGGCTTAAAACCAATCCTGCCTAATAGGATATTGGTGGCTATGGTTATTAAAGAACCAAAGACACCAAAACGTATGGGAACTGAACTGGGTTCAGACCCATATAACTATATAAGCTCATGGGATTAAATTGGAAACATTAAAGTGTTTTCAGTTTAAGACTCATAGTTTTGTAGTTAGATGGAGATAAAAGGTGGTTGCTGGAGGGTTGCATTAGATCCTAAGATCTAGATGCAGTGCTCTCAGATCCAAGGCTCCTCACTGACGAAGGCCACAAGTCAGAAACTAGTCTGGGGATATTGGATGAGTAGGCACTAGATGGGGATTTTATGCACAATCCTTCTGGCATCCATTGATTACTCTAGCTTGCTGTGTGTGGCATACGTATATTGAGTTTTGCCTGTTTTATACTGGCTAATGTATATTGAAGATCTTCATCCCATCCATGCTCATTTACTATATAAATAATCGTGGTAATATAACTACTAACTAAAAGATTACTATTTGAGATCTTAGATGAACAGAGCAGGACAAATTGCTAAAGATTATTCTTTTCTTATTGTTGCTTTAATATATGTAAACATATATATAATTAATAAAACAAGTCATAAATTTTGTATCTTGCTTTTAAGCTTGCATTTAAATGATCACTAGATGGAGCTTACCAATAGCTCTAATCAAGCTTTATTTTATAAATGACGAAAGAGAAAGAATTCAAAATCTCTATTGGAAAGTCCCTATCTCCAGACCAATTAGTTTCCAGCTTATGGCTCACCTCAGTGGAGTGTTGGGACTCGAGAAACTAGATCTAAGCTGGGGACTCTAGAAACTAAATCTCAAATGCTAACTCAAAAATCAGCACTTATAAAACACGTTGCTATCAATTTGAAAGCCTGAACTTTTCTGAAAATGTCTTCCAATCCAGTCTTACAAACCAGATAGCTATATGGGTCTGAATTCAGCTCAGTTTCACCATATAGTAATAACCTCTGTAATATAGCATCACAAGAGCCTTCAAAGGTACACTTATAATAATTAATAAAACAAGTCATAAATTTCGTAACTTGCTTTTAAGCTTGCATTTAAATGATCACTAAATGGAGCTTACTAACAGCTCTAATCAAGTTTTATTTTATAAATGCTGAAAGAAAAAGAATTCAAAATTTAGTTTCTAGAGTCCCAGCACTCCATTGAGGTGATCCATAAGCTTGAAACCAATTGGTCTGGAGATAAGGACTTTCCAATAGAGATTTTGAATTTTTCTCTTTCGGCACTTCTAAAATAAAGCTTGATTAGAGCTATTGGTAAGCTCCATCTAGTGATCATATATATATATTCTAATAATTTTAATAAGCATGTAGATAAACTACAGGTGCTAAATATGTAATACTGAGAATATAAAATCTTATTCAAAGAGCAACTAAGTCCATTTGCATACTCTTTTTTTTATCTAAATAATAAATTAGTATTCTATAAGAAAAAAAGCTTATTTATATATTTATTAAAATGTTTTTTTTTATAGAGACTGATTTATAAAATTCTTAATATACTAGGGCATTCAGACTTGATTGCTCTGTGAATAAGATTACATAAATATAAAGATTTCTGTTTTTATGTATTTTGATAACTGAAAATTTTATGTTTCACAAAGAAATACTTTGATTTAAAAAACAAATTGACATTAAAAAAGAATTACCACAATAATGCCATAAATGCATTTTCATCTATAGGATTGCAGAAAATATGACCTTCAAGACATGCCTTTGGTTCTTCTAACCACAAAAATACCGTATCACTTGTTCCTAAACTAACCTACAAAAAAACAAATAGCAACAATTACAAAAACATTATTGAATAGCTATGCTTGTTGGAATGCAAAAATATTTTATTGTTTGATTAAAATCTAACTAACAGATATCATAAATATATATTATATGTAAATATTTATACATATGAAGTTCATTACAGAAATCTTAAATTAATATCTATATCACATGAACCATTCAAGGTTATGTAATAATTATAACATAATGTAAATTGTGACAATGTGTTCTTATCCAATGCAAGTGAAGTCACAAAGAGCTTAATGGAGTTTAAATAATTAAAAACTTCATACAAATAGCTAAAAAATAAATATGTAAATAAAATAATTGGGAATCTTAAAGTCAAATCAACAGTTGCTCTATTGAAGATGATGACACATGGTTATATAATAAATAAAAAAATATTTGAGATAAATATTTTAAAATGAATAAAATGTTGGTAAAATGAACTTTCTGAAAATAATAAGTAATCAATTGTTATCATTGAAAGCCAGTCAACACTTAGACAATCCCAATATCAATAACAATCAACAATTTCAAACTGTTGTAAAGGCAGTCTCCTTTCAACAATAAAGGCATTAATAGGGATTCCATCTTTATTGTTAAAAGGAGGTTGCCTTCACAACAGTTTGAAACTGTTGATTGTTATTGATATTGGGATTGTCTAAGTGTTGACTGAATTTTAATGATTACTTACAAACCAGTTTAGCCTTGAGATTATTACACTTGTTATTTAAGATTCAATACGTACAATTATTATATTTAAAAACCTAAGTAATCCTGTGTATAAGTTTACCTTTTTAATTTCTTAATCTATGGATGTGTTAAATTTAAAATTTTTATATTTTTGGATAAAAGAGATAAAGGTAAATCTATATTTAAGAAATTTAAATATAAAAATATGGAAATCAAAAACTTATTCTTATATAAGCATAAAGATATCAGCATATACTTTTTTAAAAAATGGGAAAAGACATGATGAAAAATTCATTTTATATACAATTAAGTAAAAAAGAAAAAGACATTTTAGTAGATTAACTATAATAAAAACTAAAAAAAACATATAATTACTATCGAAGAAAGTAGCTTTTTATAATAAGAGTGTGAATCAGGAAATCATGTTTTTGTCAGGATCAAACAAGTTAAACTGAATATAATTCATTGGAGTGATAGATTCACATTCATTTATTCATAGATTCATTAACAGACCGATTCAAGCATTTATTATTTCACAATCTTAGGGAGTGCATGAAACAACATTGCAGCAAAAAACCAGAGTTAGAGAAGAGAAATGGGTAAAAGACTGACTAGTCACCATAGCATTTGATTCGTCCTATGATAAAAAAACTTTTCTATGGAAATGACTTTCAACAAGATATGCTAATTGAAACTAGCAATGTACTGTTTACACTTCCAAAATATAATTCCTCAAAAATAAATGTTTGCATGTCATGACTAGTAGCCAAAAAACACTGATGATGTGAAAACCAGACTTTTTTTTTTTTTGCTTGTCCTGATATAAGTTTGCTCCTCTTACTCGAAAATTTTCTGGCTTGCTGAAATAGCATATGGTGTAAAAAAATTGAAAAAGACTAATGAAACTGAAGAGGTGTCAATTATTACATCTTAGATAAATCCATGGTTTTAAAAAGATATTTAGATTATTAAATCGATGGTAAAAAAAAATATGTATGAAATTGTAAAAGTATTTAAATCTGAACTTAATTTTTTTCTATTTGTAAAATATTTTTTTATTATTCATTTTAGTCTTATTATGTAATAGAATATTATATTTCGTGATTTGATTTATTGGAATATATATATTATTTCTCATTGCGATTCATTTAGGGAGTTTTGAGTAAATACTAAGCTCCTTTGAATTAAGGTGAAATGTACATATATATAGATAAAAGCATAAGTGCACGTAGCTAATCAGTTATTATATGTAAATTACATCTCTCCAACCAATGCTTAAAATAAACCACTAGATTATCAGTAATCTGTTTATTATCGGTGTGTTGCTTTGGCAACAGATTACTGATATTTTAAGCACTGACTGGTGTAATGTAATTTATATATATGTGCAATAGTAATATTAATATACAAATACTGTAATGTCAGTAATATATGGCAGGTTAAATAGGTTAAATATAGGTGTGCAATTATTTTTAATTGAAAAGAATGTGCAAATCTTTTCCAACAATGAAATTCATAATTGCATTGTATTATATTTGAGTGTGCATAGAACTATGGGTAATTTTTAATTAATCAAAAATTGTTTAAATAAATTATTTGTTTTGTTACTTAAAGTTAAATTTAATATTCATACTACTATTCTTATTTAAATTTTGTCTCAATTCCTTATGTATTTAAATAGCTTGTTTATGTTCCTCAGCAAAGCTTATATTCTAGACTGAGCAATATGTTGATATATTAATAGGAAAAGAATTAGATTTATTATGACATGAGAGTATTACTTCATCATATATAATTTTCCATACAACAAATGGTATTCCAGGAACTTATATGGTATATTTTAATTATAAATAAACTACTAGATGATGCAACTCTTAGTCCAACTTTACATTGATGATAATTAGGAAATAAAATCCATATTTCTTGTAGAATTTTCCCATGATTTTTGTAAAATAGAAATATAGGGTTTGATTATCACCATTATCTTAAACATTAATTAAAAATCAAGTTTAAAATTTTTAATATAATAACATTTTATGTTGGTACAAAAATGATGATAAAAGTAGCATATACATACTCCTCATACTTTAATTCATTATGTAAAATGTTGACCCATGTTAGGCAATTAAAAACAAAATATATATATCCCTAAAGACATATACATCTATCCAATTTTACCTCTATTACAATTTACTAAATAACACCCATATATAGAATGATTCCTATATGTTACAAATAATTTGGTGATCATATTTACAAATACTATCATTTATTTTTATTTTCTCACCAGACTATAATGTTTTTTAAATATTTTTTTATACAAAGGATAAATGGGTCAAATACTTTTGGGTTTTTTTTGCAATTTTATTTTTTAAACATTTAGACTATGAGATGTCAACATCAGACCTTAACTATCACAGAAACAAAATATTAATTCTATCACATATATGTATGTAACTTTAGACCTTTGCCAGGTGTTATATCCGCAAGAATGTCTTTGCGGTCATCAAATAAATATACACAATATTTTACTCAGTCTGAATAGCGAATAGTTTGCAACACTCTATCTCCATAATTCTCTGGCAACGGATGCTCTTGCTCTGCAACAAATGCTCTGCTCTGCAACTAATGTTCTTCTGCTCTGCAACTAATGCTCTACTCTGCAATGAATGCTCGGCTCTGCAACTAATGCTCTGCTCTGCAACTAATGCTCTACTCTGCAACGAATGCCCTGCTCTGCAACTAATGCTCTTCTCTGCAACTAATGCTCTACTCTGCTGCAGTCTCCCCATTTCTGTGGGCTCTTCCAGCTACACCCGTGGACTTTATCACAAACTGACGCGAGATATCTCTACTCAAAACTACTAGACGTCTACTGCTGTTGTACTCCAAATATGGCTGCTAATAACTGCCTTACTCTGCGTAGTTGTTACACTGTCTTTTATTGCTTGCTGATAACTGTAGCAATTAATCCTTGTCCAATCAGGTAACGTCTTTTATTCAGAAATATTTGCAATCAGCAAATATCTCTTGGAATTATCGTCTGCCATTACGTTACTTAACTTCCTCCGTTATCAGCGCGCAATCTATAACAACCACTCGAACAAATTCTAATTTTTCTGGAGTGCACAAACATGTCTGCCATTTTTATAAACACTACAACACCAGGTATATCTTGAAATATATTGGAAGGTATTATGTGATATCAGAGCAAAATAATAAAAAATATATATTAAGAATTTGGCTATTATACATAACATGTTACTGCCAAATGTTACATTTCCTAGTGAACATTAACTTTTACAGCATTTCAGGTATAAATTTTGGATGATACAAGAATATCACAAGTTGTTTATTTTAAATTAAATTATCAATTTGGTTTTTTTTATTGATTATTTTAAACATTACTATCATATTATTACTATATCTATTTACAATATCAAGTTTAAAGGGCTTGTGGTATAGCAGTTAGCACTTCAACTTATCATAATATTTACGATTAGGGATTCAAATTTGGATTAGGTCAATCATGAACTTTTTTCACTTTACAAGAAATGTTTGGATTTTTTTTTTGTCAGATAGAAGGCTGATAGCCAATCTAGCTGTTTGTGAACGACTATCTAGCTATTCTTAGTTAAAGAAAAAAAGTTCCAAATCAGGTTGCATTCATCAAATAAATGATGTGATGACTATAAAACAATATGATAAAGCCTTCACTATTATAGCAATCTAATATTACCCAGTCAATAATATCTTATTTTATTAATTTTACTGAAAACAAATTTATTTTTACTCTATTTTGTAGGAATTCTTCATATTTATATTAACAGATGAATTTCCAACATCTGATTTCTTAATAAAATTTTATGACAACTTAGATAAAAATCATTCTATCTGTAATTTAGAGATAATTAACTAAACCCATCTTTCTTCTATCTCTATAACAATGCTTATTTTATTTGTTACATGATTAATCTAACAGTTTTGAGAGATCAGCAGACTTCTTCAGAGCTAAAATGTATATAAGTGTATATATGAATATATAAAAAATTAGATAATAATAGACTTTGGGTATCCACATTCCATTTTATGTTTAATGATTCTTTAAACACTGCAAGTAAACTGAATATTCTTTTGCTTTAGAGATTTCTTTAGAGAAGGGATTTTTCATAAAACCATTAACATAATACAGATTTATAAATTAATTTATTCTAAATTAATGTGTAATTTAGAACAGTCTTTTTACTTGTCATTGACAGGTTTATTTTCAAATAAGTATTATTATTTGTCTTTTCAATTCCTTATTTGGTTTTGAGAGAAGAGGGTGGGAGAGAAAAAATAAATTATCAATTGTAAGTTTTCTTTTGAAAATTGCTTTCTCAAAAAAAAAAAAAAACAACTAAAAAATAATAATAAACAATATAAATAATCAACTCAAATTTTAGGTTTTAGATTTCTTTATCAAATAAAAATATTTTAACAATATAAATGAACATGTTTTATTTTTTTTTACATCCTACAAAAAAAAAAAAAAAGATTTATTGTAATGTGCAAAAATGCTTAATTTTTATCTTTTCTGTTATTTTTTTTTTTAACTATTTATATATCTATATTAGTCATATATAAAGTAGGCTGAATCTTAAAGTTATTGACTGTTAGTATTTCAAAGAATCAAAGAAAAAATGAAATGTAGATACCTGAGTGCTCAGCACTAAAAATTAGCTTATCTAATCAATATAAACAATACAATATATTATAGCCAATTACAAATTAAGCCCATTTTATATCCTATAAACTGTTAGATTGATAGAGTAAAAAATAAAATAAACATTGTTGTAATGATTAAAGCAAAATGAATTTATTTATTTTATCAATGCCATAAAGAGAATTCATAAAATATGGAAATACAGATTTCACATGCTATTGAGAATGTCTTTAAAATAGTATCAACTTTTTTCTTTGTTGTAAATTTACTAGTTTTATCAGAATTTTTAAGCTGGTTTTCTCCATATCATTTTTTTCATCACATACAATTTTCATAAATGTTGGCTTTTAAAAGATGCTTTAATTAAGAAAGTTTTTGATAAAACATTCTGCCAACTTTTGCAAAATAAATTTAATAATAAACATTCAAATCATTAACAGAAATAAGCTTTCCATTTAATTACCAAAGCATATTTAAATAAAATTTAAAATACTTACAGCTATATCTCCTTCTTGTAATCTCATGCTAACCAGACTAGCTAGTGGAAAAAATAATGTCTGTTACATTATTACATAAATATAATACAAATAAAATGTTTGTTAATTAAAAACTATTATAATAACAATAAAAAATATAACAATAATTAACTATTATATACAGTTTTTCAATCCACAGAACTGTCGTTAAATTCAAAAAACATAATGGAAGTAAACATCATCAACTCAAATCCCATGAATCCCAGATTTTAACATTAGCAGCTTGTCTATTAATTATATTCATTTTATCACATGATCACATTTCCTATACTAGCACAATAATTGTTGATAAACAGAGCAAAACTCTCCATACAGTATTGCCACCTGTGCTAAACAGAGTAATCAATGGATGCCAGAAGGCATCCTAAGATCTAGATGCAGTGCTCTCAGATCCAAAGCTCCTCTCTGACGAAGGCCACAAGCCAGAAACTAGTCTGGAGATATTGGATGAGTAGGCATTAGATAGGGATTTTATGCACAAGCCTTCTGGCATCCATTGATTACTCTGTTTAGCACAGGTGGCAATACTGTATGGAGAGTTTTGCTCTGTTTATATTCATTTTATTTATTTCTATTTATTAAAATTGCTCCTTAATTTTTTTATTATTATAGTTTCACTTTTCAAGAAGAACCGTAACACTTTCAAGATCAAACTTAAATTTATATTTACATGCCATTTCATGATCCAAGAAAATTGAAGCAGTCATTAAATCATTATTTTTATTTTTCACAAGCTTGTATAACAATTCATGCTCCTTTAATCTTTCTCAATACTGCACCTTGATTCACCTATATATGATAACATACATCCACAAAAAAAATTGATACACAACATTACGTTCTTGCTTGACAGGTGTAACACTTTTAGAATTATTCATTAATTTATTAATGTTATTTGAAACACACAATGAATCATTAAACACATCCTTATATATATATATCCTTAAAAAATTTCACTCAAGCATTTGAAATATATGGAATAGATATCCATTTTTATTACCAATCTTCAACTCCTTTAAATCATTATATCTCTTTTTAAATTAACATAAAGTATTATTAATCTGTTCAATCTTATAACCAACTTCAAGCAATTCCATGGCAAATATCTCAATATTTTTTAATGTTTCACTTTGGTAATGACATAATTTTTCGTTACAAAACAAAAAAGATCTAAAACTTGCCATCTTACGCATAATTGGTACTACTGATTTGCAATTTATATATCCCCTTATACATAAGATGGCAAGTTTTAAATCTTTTTTGTTTCCTAATGATGAGTGCTGGTTCAGCTCGAAATGTATCTTGGGGGTCATTTGTCTTTTATTGTATCTTTATTTATATGAAATTATTTATGAAATAAAAAAGAATGGAGAAATATGGAAGTTGTCCATCTATAAAAATGAAAAATTATGTTGTTACCAAAGTGATAAATTAAAAAATGTCGAGATATTTGCCAAGGAATTGCTTGAAGTTAGTTATAAGATTGAACAGATTAATAATACTTTAGTTAATTTAAAAAGAGGTATAATGATTTAAAGGAATTGAAGATTGATAATAAAAAATGGATATCTATTCCATATATTTCAAATGCTAAAGTGAAATTTTTTAAGTATATATATATATAATGTAATAGGGCTGGGATTACACCCTGTTTCAAAGAAGGGAATTTTGGTATTCATGTGTATGCATATAGATTTATTATTAATTGTCCGTATTTCATATTTGATTTTTTTTTTTATGTTTTTCTTCAAATAATTAAATAAAGAGTTAAAATGGACGTGAAGGGGGGGGGAGGTTGTGCTCATTAAATTTGTTAAAGCATGTGTATGTATATATTGTTGTATAGGCAAGTGAATGCAAGGAATCATTTAAAATAAACATATAATTTACATACTATTTCCATGATGAAATTCGCTGTATTTCATTTTTAATACAATGAAATATATATTTTTAATGGAAAAAAAAAAAGAGAACTACACAGATCGACATCTATGGAATGCCTTTTTTATGAAGGCATTATTTTAAGTTATTTTTTAAAAATAATAACTTAAAGGTATTTGACGGAATTTTTGGTTAAGACAAAGAAGGAAAATGTGTTAAAAGCTTTGCTTCTGTTTTAAAAAGAAGCCGGACCTCGGATATCATGTGCTTGGATACTAAAAAAATAACTGAAATTCTTGGAATTGGGACTTTCTAGAATATAAAAGAAAAAAAAAACAATAAAAAGGGAGAGGGAAAAGGTAAAGAGTTAGGTTTGTGAGATATTTTTACTGAAATTTAAAGGTAAAAGAACTATTATCAATGTCCATCTGTTCGTGTTATTAATTTCCTATGTTGAAGATTTCAGAAACTTATTGGAATCAGCATATATATTCGCCAGCTATGAACAGGCTGGGGTAAAAGCTTAAAATGTGCTGGGTTTTTGACCCGGTCCCATGAAGATATGTAAGCTGCTACTTTATTAAACCACCACTTGAACCTGAAGGAATCCGCTCCTGAATATCTGTATTAGAGTTAACATCCAAATTAATAGAGATTTAAGAAAACAGGACAACACATCCGTGATGTGCAACTTTAATGGCCATAGCATCAAATGAAATTATTATCATTACAAATCAGAATCCATTATTTTCCCCGGGGAATTCCAGGTAGTATGTACACTTTATTTTTCTGTTACACATTAGTGCACATTTTCTATTGATGTTTAAAGACTTTTATATGATGATATTATGATTAGTTCTCTCCACCATTCCAATTATATTTCACATCTGGATAAATTGGACATTATTTTCTCTCTTTGTTATTTGATTTGCTTGTCTTTACGGCATATGTGTATGTTTGTGTTTTATAAAAATATCTGAGCACAAATAATATTCTTTTTCCTATTATTTATTTGTTATATTAAATATTCAATTTCAATGAAATATTCGTGTTGTTTTATAATCTTGAAATTCATGTAGGTAGCTGAAGAAAGAAATATACGTATGTAAAAGTAATTATTTAGTTAAATTAATTGAATACATGATTATTACTGTTGCCTGTATTTTTCTCACAGTCTAAGTACCAACAGCCCTGAGTGAGCTAGCCAGTGGCAGGGCTTTCCAATTATTACGTATTGTTCTCCTATCTCTTCCAGCATAATTCTTTTGTAAAGAAGATTGGCATTTGGAATCAGAAAACAGATGTCCATAAATATGCTAGACAAGGACTATGATTAAATATTATGTAGGGTTTTTAGAGAAACATAGAAGTACCGCAATAAAGAAATATATTGCATCCTCACATATATTAAATTAGCTATATTGTCATGAGTTAAAGGGCTTGTTTGTTTTCAATGAAATATTATTACTATTATATAGAGTTTTAGATAAGTATTGAATTACTGCAATAAAGAGATATATTGCAACTTCACATATGTTAAAATAGCTATATAGCTAAAGTGAAAGACCCGATTACGTTACAATAAGTATGTGTTTAATGTTTCATTTTGTGTTTCAAATAACATTAATAAGTTAATAAATAATTCTAAAAGTGTTATAACTGTCAAGCAAAAAAGTAATGTGTATCAAATTTTTTGTGGATATATGTTATCATATATAGATGCATCAAGGTGCAGTATTAAGAAAAGATTAAAGGGGTATCAATTGTGATACAAGTGTGTGCAAAATAA
This sequence comes from Epiperipatus broadwayi, assembly GCA_028023455.1. Classification (NCBI taxonomy): domain Eukaryota; kingdom Metazoa; phylum Onychophora; class Udeonychophora; order Euonychophora; family Peripatidae; genus Epiperipatus; species Epiperipatus broadwayi. The sequence continues at coordinate 1,264,049 of JAQFVV010000109.1, forward strand.
CAATGATTTAATGACTGCTTTAATTTTCTTGGATCATGAAATGATATGTAAATATAAATTTAAGTTTGATTTTGAAAGTATTAAGATTCTTCATGAAGAGAGAAACCATAATAAAAGAAAAATTAAGGAGGCAATTTTAATAAACAGAAATAAAATGAATAGGAGTTGATGACATTTGCTTCCATTATGTTTTTGAAATTAACGGTAGTTGAGGAGGGTTAAGGAATTAACCGAAAGTACTTCTGCAGATTGAAAGACTGTATATATTAGTTAATTACTATTATATTTATTATTTTTATTGTTTAACATTCAAATTTATTTATTAAGCCCATAGATCCTATGAAAATAAAGAGAAAGGATTTCACCTTTTTAACATATACACCTTACTGAGTTTTATAATAGCTCAACAATGCTGCGTTGAGTACAGAGGAAACTCTCAAACGCAAACACAAGATAGAGATTTTATAAAGACAAGAGTGGCTGACTTATCTTTAACCTCAATTTTGATTTATATATGCCAATCTGAAGTATCTTGATTTGAAAGAGTGGTTACTCCATTCACTTTTACATCCATTAACATTGACAATATATAATAATGTAAATATCTTCTTTTTTTAAATTTTAAAAATCATAAAATATATTTTTATTTTTTTTTAATTAAAATTTTTTGATACATTACAATAAAAATAATAATGATTTTCATCTGTTTATAGATCTATTGACAATAACTTTAATATAAAAAAAAAGACAATAAAAGTTCACATTTTTCATTTTAAATGAAAAATTATAACTTTAAAATATTCACTCTCCAATTCATTATATAAGGAAAAATCTCATAGTACAGAGCTGATGTCAGCACATCTGACCTAGGATATGCCACACTGCTATAATGAAAACATCTTGTTATAATAAATAAATAAAGTAAAACATTATTTGTCGATCTTGTTATAATCAGTAAATGAAGTAAAAAAGTTATTTTTGATTATAAAATATTGGCAATCAGAAAATGAAACTAAAAAGACTTTAAATAGCAATGCAAAGAGGGTAAATTTTTCATTTTTGTTTAGAAAAACATACATAAAAATCGTTTTATTTTCCCTCAAAATATGAGTAGCTTATACTGTACTTTTTGAAATTAAAAATAGGTTTATAAAAGAGATAAACGAAATAAAATTATTTTTTAAGAAAAATTTTTTAAAATTGTGTATACAGACAGCAAAAAATATCAAAATTAAGCATAAAGATCTTATTTTATGCTTATTTACATACGTTTAAGTTTCATTTGAGAATGATGTTTAGTAAATTCTAGATAATTTCATCGATGTCATTCATTCAGACATCGTAAACAGTAATTTAAAGTGAGTGGTCTATCCTCACGCTTTCACTTCCAGTACTTAAGATTTGCCCATATATAAGCATTTGGGTTGGATAGAATAAGTGGATTCATTTTATTCTTTCCTAAATACTATATCTTGTGTTGAGAGTCAAAGTATTCATTTATTATTAACACTCGTAAAAAGTGCATGCACAATAGTCTGACAGGCTGATCTTTAATGTATTATAAAAGTATACAAAAAATTAAAAGTTTTCCTACAATTGTATAAACTTCACTCCAGTTAAATTGTAGTGCCTTTAGTGATTAAATTGGTTTGTGACTCGTAAAATTCATTACCCTGCTCTTCAAAGAAAAAGTTTGCCAACCCCCTTTATAGGGCATTAAAGCATTCATCTGCCATGCCCACAAAATAAAATTTAAATACAGGTGAAGCTTAAAAATGCTTTTTGATAAAAGGAAGTTTTTTTTTTTCAAACAAGCTTTGAGTCTTCTCTTCTGAATAGCTGACCCATAACCAATCCAGATATAAATATATTATTGATGATTAAACACTCATCAGTTATTTTTAACTGTAAGATTAAGTCTTAAGATAATCTACACTAGTTAGACAAGTGCTAATGCACTGACCACATAAATAAATCATAATTGCAATTGTAAAAATATTCAATTTATATTTAATAAATTTGGTTATAATGCTACAAAAGAAATCAATAAAAGAAAAATGTTTAAACAGAGCAAAACTCTCCATACAGTATTGCCACCTGTGCTAAACAGAGTAATCAATGGATGCCAGAAGGCTTGTGCATAAAATCCCTATCTAATGCCTACTCATCCAATATCCCCAGACTAGTTTCTGGCTTGTGGCCTTCGTCAGTGAGGAGCTTTGGATATGAGAGCACTGCATCTAGATCTTAGGATCTAATGCAACCCTCTATCAAACACCTTTTATCTCTACTTAACTACAAAACTATGAGAATGAAATTGGAAAACACAAAAAATATTTTCAATCTAAGCTCAATAGCTTATATAATCATATGGGTCTGAACTCAGTTCAGCACCCATACATTTTGGTGTCTTTGGCTCTTTTACAACCATAGCCACCACTATCCTATTAGGCAGGATTGGTATTAAACCATTAAGCAGCACATGATCACATTTCCTATATTAGCACATTAATTATATTATATATTAATTATATATGACTATATAAGCTATTGAGCTTAGATTAAAAATATTTTTTGTGTTTTCAATTTCATTCTCATAGTTTTGTAGTTAAGTAGAGATAAAAGGTGGTTGCTAGAGGGTTGCATTAGATCCTAAGATCTAGATGCAGTGCTCTCATATCCAAAGCTCCTCACTGACGAAGGCCACAAGCCAGAAACTAGTCTGGGGATATTGGATGAATAGGAATTAGATATGTATTTTATGCACAAGCCTTCTAGCATCCATTGATTATTCTGTTTAGCATGGGTGGCAATACTGTATGGAGAGTTTTGCTCTGTTTACCAACAATTAATGTGCTAGTATAGGAAATGTGATGCTTAATGGTTTAATACCAATCCTGCCTAATAGGATAGTGGTGGCTATGGTTGTAAAAGAGCCAAAGACACCAAAATGTATGGGTGCTGAACTGAGTTCAGACCCATATGACTATATAAGCTATTGAGCTTAGATTGAAAATATTTTTTTGTGTTTTCAATTTCATTCTCATAGTTTTGTAGTTAAGTAGAGATAAAAGATGTTTGCTAGAGGGTTGCATTAGATCCTAAGATCTAGATGCAGTGCTCTCATATCCAAAGCTCCTCACTGACGAAGGCCACAAGCCAGAAACTAGTCTGGGGATATTGGATGAGTAGGCATTAGATAGGGATTTTATGCACAAGCCTTCTGGCATCCATTGATTACTCTGTTTAGCACAGGTAGCAATACTGTATGGAGAGTTTTGCTCTGTTTACCAACAATTAATGTGCTAGTATAGGAAATGTGATCATGTGAGAAAAATGTTTAATTAAACTAAGTTAAAAAATAAAAGCAATGAATAGAGACAAACAAAATAAATTTATATATTAATTAATTTTGTGGATCTGAAAAGTTCGATTATAGTGGAAATAAATTCCTAAGATAAACAGGGAATTAGTAATTTAAGAAAAATTTCATTGCACAATAACTATTGATTTACAAACAAATAACAAAACTCTAAATCTAATAAATAATTAAATGGTTTTAAGCAGAACTAATTAAAGTAAAAGTTAGTTAAGACCCCCCCCCCCCCACAGGATTACATGGGAACAAATAAATATAATTACTCCAGAAAAGAAAGTAAAGAAAAAAGAAGAAAACAAAAAAAGAGGAGGGTAGATAAAGCTAGAAAGAAATGAGAGCTCTTGGTGGCTACCTGCTGTTCTGATTCCACATGGAAGTCGCAGTGAAGATCATCATGAGTGGACTACATTGCTCCTATAGATAACCAAGCCGATTAGGACTTTAATAGACTATTACAGTCTTATTATTTTATGAAATGCCTCAAGAGGCTTGTCAAGGGTTTTATGTTTTCAAAGATAAAGACTGTATAGTGAAGGTAAACTACCTTGTTCATTTACCTAATCTGTTTGAACACTTTTATCCAATTATTTGTTTTTTGGCTTGATGAATTACACTTGCATAAGTGTAGACTTGTAGGTATATTGAAGATTTAATTAGTTAACTGTTTTAATTGCTAATAAATTATTTTAATACTACTATATATGTTGTTCATCTGTTAATGTCAATTGTGTATTCATGTTTGCTGGCTGCCAGTCATAGTTGGGAACATAGCAAAGTAGTGGTGCAGTCGTTTTGAGCTTAGGGAAAAGGAAGAATTAAAATCATTAATAAGTCAGGGTCAGTCAATGTTGACCCTGGCAGACAAATGAATGTTAGTAGCAGGGACAGTTAACAGTAGTCAGTAAAATGAGTTCATTTGGTCAAAATAGCATAGCAGAATTTGACGTCACTAATGTGTCGGAATAGCCAATATATGTAATGCAGCTAGAGAATTTTTTTACAGCTAATGGTATCAAGGATAATAAACAGAAAAGTGACACTTAGTGTTTCACTGGCAAAAAAGTAATAGGGGTTATAAGTAGATTATTTGAGATACTGGTAACAGAGAATGTAAAATATGAGGAATTAATGAAGAGATTAAGCAATCATTTTAGTCCTTGTCCATCCTGGCACATAACTCACCTAAATTTATGAAATAGGGAGCAGTTTGAGGAGAAAAATTAAAAAGTACAACTCAGCTCTGAGGAAGTTAGCAAAAGATTGTGGTTATGGGGATTTTGTTGAGGAAATATTTATGGACCAGTTACTATGGAGTATGTCTGATGATAGGCTCAGACAACAATTACTTACAGAGCCTGATATCATGTACGATATGGCCATTAAGAAAGGCATAGTTTATGAACTAATTCTGGAACAGGCTCGGATTTTTAGAACTAAAACTGAGAAAAATACTATAATGGGACTGTTCTAGATAGAAAAGGAGAGTATCATACTATGGAAAACTGATTCAGTAGGAATTCTAAAATAATGTGCTTTTGCTGCAGGAAGAGGGGTCACATGGCAAAAAAAATAGATGGCTTAAAGAAACATGTTTTAAATGCAGTAAAAAGGATCCCCTAGTGCCTATGTGTAACCAAAAAGGTAATAATAATGGTAGAAATAAATTACCAATGCAAGAAAATAGGGAGGTATCCACATGGTCAGAAATATGGATGTACTGAAATTGAAAATACTTAATAGTAGAAAAATAGCTAGCTGAACAAAAAGTCAATGAAAGTTATCAATTCCTTATGGGTTGGATAAAAAATGGCTGGCCTGAGTCAAAGCCTCACTATGTCACTCCAAGGTTCTGGATAAGCCAAAACAAATTGTCTATTTGTAAAGATTGGGTGTTAATTGGAGATCAGGTAGTAATACCAACTGAAGGCAGACAGCAAGCTCTAAAGCTATTCCATGAAGATCATCCTGGAATTGAGTGGGTCTAAGCATAATTAGCTCACAGGTGACCAAAAATAACATCAGCAATCGAGAAATACATAAAAAAAAATGTATGGCCTATCAATCAGAGATGAATATGAAGGCAAAGGAATATAATCCATGGCCAATAACAATGAAAGCCTGGCAGAGAGTGCACATAGACCATGCAGGTCCAATAAATGGCAAAATACTGCTGATACTTATAGATGCAATTCTAAATAGGCAGAGTGTCAAGAAATGGAAAACTACTTCATCGATAATGGCATTAAACAGATATGCACACCTTCGTATCACCCAGAATCGAATGGCCTTGCTGAAAAGGCCATACAAATAATAAAAAAAAGCCCTAAAGAAATCGAAAAATGAAAGCATGCAGCAAGCAATGTATAACACCATATTTCATCAACACTCTATACCATCAACAGCTACAGAAAAATCACCGGCAGAACTGTTAATGGAAAGGAAATTGCAGATTAAATTATCATTTCTACTTCCAATATGGCCGATAAAGTAGAGAGCGACAAAAATGAAAATATACATGTAACAGGCAAAAAAAAAAATGAAAATACATATGTAATAGGTGATAAAGTGTGGGTTTGAGATGTGATCAGGAAAAAACAGGTTTAAGAAATAATCACAAAATTATTATCAAAAAAAAATAGTAATCATTCAAGCAGAGGGTGGTAAGACATTCAGGAGACATGCAGATCATGCCCGCCATCAAATCGAGGAAGACTTGCAAATTTCAGTTGCTATATCAAAAGATAAAATGCAGGAAAAACAGAAGATAGCAGAACTAATACCACACAAAGTAGAAATAATAACTTTTGATAGAAAGTCTCATAATATTTCTATGCCCATGTCAATGACCTAGGTTCAAATATTAGGCAAGTAAAACTTTTTCCCAGATTCAAATCAGGCTTAGGATTTTTCTTTCAACCAACTGACTCATAGTTAAGTTAGATAATAATTTTATATTGGTCAGTAAAAGTGTACATAGATTTTCTTAGCTAGAGGATAAAATAAAAAATTAAAAATCTCTCAAACCTTCACTGCCCAGTAAGTTTGATAATTAATGGCTTCCTCTTCAATCTACTTTTATGGGTGGTTATTAGAGGTTGCTCTGCAGTGGAATACTTAAAAACTGTTTTATTCACTTACATCTGTTAATTAATAAATGCAAATTGTATAATTATTATGTTTATGCCAGAGAAATATTCATAATAAGTAATAAAATAATAATTTTTATCCTTCTGCAGAACAAGTAGTCATCTTATTATTAGGATTAGTTAAGATACAAATTTCTCCTCCTGAATTTCTGATAAAATCTCTATTTTCACTGAGCTGCCAAACAATAAAATACTAAATTAATTATAATCATTCATCACAATCGTCTTCACTTTTCTTATGTACTATTTCAAGTAATCCTTAAAATAACTTTGTTAATTAAATATTCATGAAGCATAAAGAAGACAATGTTTCATTCCAGGGCTCAATCCTTATAAATTATTAATGGAAACTGACCCTTAGTTTTTCATTTAATAGTAACTTTGATAGCTTCTATTATTTGCCTTTTTATTTCAGAATTTTCATTTCATTTCAGACATACATTTTACATTAAAACCAATTTTTTTAACCACTTTATTATCAAAGGTGTATATATATTTTATAAAAGAGTGAGCCATGAAAAAATTATAAAAAGAAAATCTTTAATGTTTATAAAACTTCCCCAATAGACCCATCATTAATTTATATATTTTATCCAGTTAACAAAAACCCAATTATTAATGTCAAGGATGATGGTGTTACATGTCTCAGTAATGATCAATATTCTTAATTTTCTCAGTATATATCTATGCTTTTAAGTTTTACCATGAATAAAAAATATATATAATCAAATTATTATTATTTGAGAGATCACATAATATTTAACTATAGGTGGAGCTCAATATACTAAGCTTTAACTCTTAAAGTTGATCATGCTACTATAACTATGCCAAAAATCTAATTCTGCAGAATTATTTGAATAAGTTCCTCCTTGCTCGTTTCATAAAAGTCTTCAAATAATATGCAAAAATGCTTTAATGCTAAACTTACATCTTATCTAGTGTGCACATATTTTTATAAACATATATATATAATCAATCAAATCAATTTACAACATTCCTAATATAAATTTTATAATATCACAAGATAATGACCAATAAAAAAATGTTAGGCCAAGCTTTTTCATCCATGTGCTAAATGTATACATTTAGTTAGGACATATATGGGCAATACTAAGTTTATGAAAACAAAAAACTGTCAAATGTCAACACTGTATATAAAAAGGTAAAGTATAAAATAAACTAGAACACAAGTATACTAATCATCAGCATTTAAATTAGAATAGCTATGGAATATAAAATAATTAAGGAATTAAGTTAATCTCAATCTATGGAGGAATTTAAGGAATAATAAAAGATAAGCTGTAGTCATCATATTGATTACTATTGTAAATACCATTATTTTAATGGGTTACACCAAATATTCAAAAGGTAAAAATCTGGCCAGAACAGGAGTATTAACATTGACAATAAAAACCAACTGGACTACTTCAATTATTGTGATTATGAAAACAGATGGCATGATATACATTTTTAAAATAAATAATCTTTTTTAAAAAAAAAAAAATACAAAAACATTGTTGTATTTTTTTGTTTGTTTGTTAACTAGGAATTATCATGCTAACTTTCTCTGTTGAAATGTTTTAATATATATACTGTATATTGTAATATAGTATTTTTAATGGATGTTTAGATAGAAATGTTTAATGTGCACACTTATCCATTTATAATTACTTCAGTATAAAGTACTTTACTTAGAACAACAGTCAATGAAAGCCAACTGTGCCAGGCTAAGAGTGAAAATAAAACTGTCAGGCTGTTGACTTTCACTAGGTTCTGTTCTAAGTAAAGTGCTTTCTAATTAAGTAATTATAAATGGACATCTACACACATTAAATATATATATATATTCTGACCTTGACTTGTGCATCCTCACTTCAGAATAGTATATGATATAAAATAAAACGGGTTCTAGCTCAGTTAATAATTAATAAATAAAATATTCAGCATTAAAATTAAAATGTTTCACTAGCTCAAATTTAAAATACCAATAAGGTTCAGTTTATAAAATAAATTAAATAAATATTTAATATTTTCATGAGACTTGAAGTGAAAATACAGGTGACAAGATAGATTACATTGAGCCAATATCCCACAGGATACTACCTCAATGGCATAAGAACACTATCCCCCCTTATTACTATTTCAAATAACAAACTCATAGTATTCTTACGACTTTAATAACTTCTACTCACTAAGATTAAACTAATAATTAAGTCTTAATCTTCTATTTGTAATAATCTAGCTCAATAAAATAATCTCAGGTTCATAAAGTTTATTCTAAGTTAATTTAAAAATACGGTAGTAAAATATGAGAAGGGATTTTATGTCATAATCTACTACACTGAAACTAATAATAATAAATAATAATAATATTCTTCATTGTTTAACTACTACTGGATATCTTTTCTTTTCGTTATATTTTTATTACCATAATAAAATAATAAAATAATTTTATATAATCTTTTATCTTCATGTAATAATATAATAAATACGTGGTAGCATATGATAATCTGATAAACAAAGGATGTGTGGCAACTGATAGCATATAATTCAGTATACTATTGTGATAACTGATTTATGACCAATAAAACAATGTAAAATTATAATTATTTAATTAAAAGAATACCAATAAAATATTTAAAATTCTTAAATAATTCTCTATTTATCTTTTTGTGCAAAATTATATATTTGTTTCAATTGTTATGAATATATCGTGATTTCATGCAGTGAAGTGGAGAAATAAACAATCAAGACACAAAAATTTTGAAAAACAAATTTTAACAAAGTTTATTAACAACAACAAATAAAATAAACAATTTATGTACACTATTTACAATGGATATCCTTATTTTAATCTTACATTTTTATCTACTAAGTTATATAAAAAATAGTTTATAGTTTAGTTATATCTTTATTTATACTTAAGACAAAATAAAAAAAAATGTTACCATTTGGTTTCTCATTATGGTTAACTTATTATAAATATATTTACTTATTAGCAAAATATTTCATCCTTAATATTATTAAACTATCTTATTTTTAAAAAAAAATTCATAGGAAAACATTCTACAAAAAAACAAAATTAACTTTATAATGAGTATGGATTTCTCAAAATATTAAAAAAAATTTCATCTTGCAAAGTCAAAGATGTTACATAAAATATTCATCCAAAATTCAGTACTAGATTTTAGTGTTTTATCACACGATGTTTACTAATCATAATATATTCTTATTTAGCCTTACTTTAGTATGATATAAGTGTAATAATCAATATATTCCTGTTATTCAATAAACAAAAAAATATACTATGCATATTGTTTATATAATTTACATTGTACTATTGTATTTTAAAAATATGCAATACTTATTTTTCTCTTAAAAATAATAATAAAGCATTTAAAAAAATAATTAACATTTTAAAGAAAATATCTTGTTTAGATACTCTATTCCAAAATTTATATTTCATTTCCGAAATAAATTCAAAAATATATTCTATGATTCTTTCCTTTCCTTAGGATTCATTGGACCTTCAATTTTAAGTTATAAAATTCTATTCCTTCTAAGCAAATAAACCAATCTTATACAAAACGATAGCATAACCTAAGTTCTAAATTATTTACCATTTCTTTTCAAAATATCTTACTGAACGATGCAGTTACATGAAATAAAGATAGCGAAACAGATGTATAGGATTTAAGGAAGAAAGCTAGAGTATCACTCTTAATATATCTCAAAAAATCATGGCACAGTGCAAAGAGGTATGACCTTTACCTGTCTAATAACCTCTAATACATGAACGATGTTAAAGCTATTTCTTCAGCTTTATTTAAAACATCAAATATTTAAAGACATATAAAACACTGTCCAAATAAAATGTGTATCAGTCATAGGGCTTTGTTAACTATGCTGATAACCACATAAAGACTAAATATTATTTCTATTCCTTATCATATCCTTTTTTTTTTTAAAAAATACATCATCTTGGTTTCCTGCTAACTATAGTACTTCCAAGCCACTATCTCAACATTATTTCTCAAGATTTTTCTACATCTTACATCGATAAATAACTATCTGCATTTACAAAACAATAAATAAAATTCATTGATAGTTTAAAACAATTTCACTGTTCCATAAGAAAAGTTTGCTTACTTCATTATTCTATATGTTTAATCATATACAATCTACTTAGACAATATTTGAATATCCAATAACATGAAAGTTCTAAAAGAATCACATAATTATTTGTTATTATGTTGGATTATATCACTAATATATAAAAAAAATAATCGTCGTATGCATATTTTCAAATCAATCCTATCTCATAATGTTTTTTTAAAATGTTGTATGAAAATGCGTTACATATAATTAAAACTTTTACACTTCATTCTTACGATTCATAGATGATCTAAAGAAAACAAAAATATACATTATAAATTATTAATAGTTATTACTATTACCAAAATAACCTTTATCTGGTCATCATATTCAGTAGGCTTCTTCATCCACTAGATACCGATCATTGCAAACAAAAGAAATATACATTCATACACTTTATTTTAAAATATATTCTTATCTAAATTATTAGATTATTCCATTATAAAATTTTATATCATCAACAAATTAATGTTTTATGTTTTCCTAATCTTATAAAAAAAATTTAGATTTAAACTAGGTTAATAAAATAAAAGGAATCAAAACTATAATTACATATTTTCTTGACAATAGTTCCTGATAAGTCCAAAATGTTTATTATTTTCTCTAGAGTTTTAAAATGTTCTCCTCCAAGCGCGTTAAAGTTTAAAAATAAAAATAAATATTAATCCATTTAGTAAAATTTATAGAAAATAATCCTTGGTTTTAGTATTTAGGACGATAATTATTAAATCATAATATTAATTAATCCCGTGAAATTTCTTCAATATTCTCTGCCAATATTCTCTGCGGCGTATCTGATGCATCCTCCATCTAATTTAACTTTAAAAATATTCGATAAACTTTTTTTTTACAATATTTCCATGGATCCATTTTTTATTCAACTATGTGTTCACTTTTTTTATATATGTTTCCTTCTTAATACATTTAAACTTTCGTTTGGTAATTTTTTTATATATCACTTTTAAAAAAAAAAAAACTTCAAGTACTTTTAAACAAATGTTTTCTAAATACATTTTAAACAATTCTAAGACTGGAGGTTTTAATATCAAAAACGCTTCAGTAACATATTCTCCTGGGTTCTTTCTTTAATTCTTGAAAATATTTTTTTTTTAAAAAATGTTACCTTCAGAAAGGATATAACATTTTACTCCTTTTGATATAATATTATATAAAACGATTCATAAGATATAATTGTCTTATTACTATTTTAAAAAATAAATCTTGGATAAACTTATAAATAATACGTCTCAATACATTTTTTTTTTAGACTCCGTATAATGTCCGAACTGAGGGTTTTATGCACTAGAACAGTTCTCCGGTGAAGCATTAATAAAGCTGTATCAAAATATTCCAAAAACATTTTTATATTATTAGAATTTATATGCATTTTATTCTTCAGTATATCCATCTTTTCACTGCGAAGTTTAGGTCAAATTTCAGATAAAATAATCCTGGCAAGTACTTTAAAAATTAGAAAATCATTTTCACGAAGTTCCCAAATATATTATTTTTTTAAACTCTCTTTTGCAAAATACTTCTAAAAATATCAATTAGTTTTTTGCAAATAAAACTATAAGAAAGTATTAAAAAAAATTGACTAAAATAAAATTTTAAAAAATACTATCTCTTTGATAGCTGCTAATATACCTTTCTCTGGTTTCAATACATTATTAATCTCTCCTGATACCCCGTGCAATTCATATTTATAGTCTGTAAGAATACCTCATTTGATTGGTTGATTCTTACTTTTAGCTTGAGAACAAATTTACATATTTTCAGTTTTTTACAGAATTAAATTTGAAAATTAAAAATTATGACGTAATAACTTAAAATATTATTTAAAATATTACTTTTAAATCAATTATTACTTTATCAAAATTATTTAAACATTTAAAATAACTTTTTAAATAACCTTAATAACTTATTCCATCTTTAATATTCAATTTATCTATTTTTATTTAACAAAATATTTAATTTTTTTATTAACTGTATTCGTCTTTATTACATTATTTAAAACATTACATACGATAGTTAACTTAATATTTATTATTATTTGCTTTTATGATAGGCAATAATTCCATCCAATTCTATAATATAACTTTTAAAATATTTTAAACTTTGTTACTTTAAATACAAACAAGCATGTGTGTGAAAGTATGTAGTATACAAGTCACATGATTAATAACTTTGACAGACGATTTTTAATCTATTTCTCTGCCTAGATTTATAAAATTGATACACTTATTATATTAAATAATATAATTATAAAAATTTGGAAGAACAATTTAGAAAATATAGAATTAAATACAATTCTCACCATCATAAAGTTTATTTTTAAAATGTACGATATTAATTTTGATTATTAAATATGACTTTATAAATTTAAAATATAACATTTATTACTATAAGTTTTAAACTATTAAAATCGAACTTTTTAAATATACTTTTAATATTTATAGCTGAGTTATTTAATATGGCCAGCTTTTACAACCATATGAAATAATATTTAAAGCTTTACATAACTATTTTTAAATGATTCGTTATAATTTTATATACTACGTATTTGCTTTAGCCTCAAATTGTAGTTTATATTATAATTGACAAACTATAATTAACATATTAAAATAATATATTCTAAAATTTAAAATTTTTAGTAATTGACTGTTATGAACTATTACTGACCTATAGAAAAGGGCACAATATATATAAACATATCCATACAGAGAGAGACCAAAGCAATCACTATTGGTCAAAAATATATTCATTTAAATAAATAAATTTTAATATACACTACTTTTATATAAGCATTATTTATAATTCATGCTGAAAAATGGTCAAACATTCATTTCCATAGAAGCATCAACACATTTACATTATGTGACTGCTTTATAATTTAATTTATAGTAAACATTTAAAAATACTTATCATCTGTCTATAAAAACTGGACTATAGATAAATTTATATAATACAATACATATAAATATATATATATTCAATATACAATGAAATTAAAGAAGTAAAGATATAATGTCAGTATATATTAATACACATATATATATATGTAAGATTTTTTTTTTTTGCTCATGTTCAAAAAATTAAAATTTCTGAATTATTTATTGCTAGCAAGAGCTTATAAAATTAGCTTGAATATCAGAACTGGAATACATGACTTCTGTGTCCAGCAGCATTCTATTGCCTGCTGGATTGCAAATATATAAGTAACACAAATAATTATTAATTAATGAGGCGGCTCGGTAAGTAATTTTAAGTAACAAGAATTTATTTTACAGTTATATGGATATAATCAATCTTGTTTAATATATACATATATGACAATTATATACACACACTATATAAATAACCATAAGGACCTGAAGGCATAGCAAAATAATAATAAGATCAATACGACCTGTTATACTGTTTCTAAGTTTACTTTTGCACGTCCAGAGGTAAACTTCTCCACAAGGCTAAGTGAAGGAGAAGCTGACTGGAGCACCCGGGGAAATGGCACATCTGCATTTCAGAAGCTTCACTTAGCAAGTATCCTGTCTCAGTTCTATTCTAGATATTTTTCAACTGTCCTTGTTTTTAGGGTCGACCCCCTTGATTGCCCATCTGCTGTCCACATGATGGTCATCTCTTGAGTTACCATATTTGATCCCTGATTAGATAACGCAATTACCTTAGAATTGTCTATTTTAAGCAATGTTTCTATTATCATTAAATCTGATCAGAAACTAAACATTAAGGGTTGCAATGGCTTTGTTTACTTTATATTAATCCTTTGCTCGAATTGAGCTCCAGAATCTACCACACTACCACTGAATTAGCCACACAAAATAATTAAAATAATTTACATTTAAATACAATATTTAAAAATTAAAATAAGCAAAAATAATACATTTTATAAATTACATATTGAAAACAAACTCTTTTTCTAATAAATGCTTAGTTTTTTTTTTGCTTACACATTTAAAATTCTTTAAATATAAGATCTGTAAAAATTCTATTTACACCCATTAGGGCACAACATAATAAATCTTCTCAACTAAAGATTAATTTTCATTTGCTCAGAGGAATATTATATGAAAGTGATAATTATTCAATGAGTAATCTGAAGCTTGTAAGAATAAGTTTGTTATCTCGTGCTTCTAAAATTTTATTGAGGATTTTAACTCAAAGAATTTGTGGGAAGGTAGAGTATTATATTGGAGAATAATAATTTGGTTTTCAGAGAGAGAGAAGTACAAGAGATGCTATAGGTGTTGTTAGAATAATTACAGAGAGATATATTGAAAAAGATAAAGGAATTGGAATATGTTTTGTGGATTTGGAAAAAGCATTTGATATGAGTAATCTGAAACAAATTTATGACCATTTTAAAAAATAAATAAGTATTTGGAAAGAGAGAAGATTGATTTGGAATATGTATACAGAGCAAAGTATAAGAATTAGACTAGAGAATAATGAGACTGATGTCACCTGTTCTTTCCAATATTTATTTAGAAGATAATGTTAAATAATGATTTTCAGTGTAGAAGAGCAAATGCTGGAGGTAGGTTAATAAAATGTATAAGATTTTCAGATGATATGGCTATTATAGTTGAGGATAAAAAACATCTTCAGAATATGTTGAATAATTGGAGGAAGGATGTATGAAATACGGTATGAAAATTAACGTTGAAAAGACTAAGTGTTTATGGATAGGGAGAAATGCAAAAAGACTGCAAATTGAAATCCATAATAACAGTTCAACAAGTAAAGGGATTTAGATATTCGAGTAATTGGTTGAATGAAGATAAAAGAAATGAAAATGAAGAAACATTTATTAAGAGAAAGAAAATATTTTGTAGCCATTTGAAGAAAGAATTAAGAAAAAAAATTAATAAAATGCTATGTGTGGAATGTACTATTTGTATGTTTGTGAAACGTGGACAATGATTAATAAAATTAGAAACAGATTAGAAGCCTTTGAAATGTGGATGTGGAGAAGAATGGTAAAAAATCAGTTGGATGAATAAAATAAATGATATTAAAACAGGCAAAACTCTCCATACAGTAGTGCCACTCAATGCAAGCCAGTGTAATCAATGAATGCCAGAAGGCTTGTGAATGAAATCCCTATCTAATGCCTAATCATACAATATCCCCAGACTAGTTTCTAGCTTGTGGCTTTCGTCAGTGAGGAACCTTGGATCTGAGAGCGATCTGAGAGCACTGCACTTAGATCTAAGGATCTAATGCAACCCTCCAGCAGCCACCTTTTATCTCTACTTAATTATAAAACTATGAGAATAAAATTGAAAACACAAAAATATTTTCAATTCAGTGATTACTCTGGCTTGCATTGAGTGGCATTTCTGTATGGAGAGTTTTGTCTGTTTTAATAACAATTATGAGCAGCATGTGATGCTTAATTGTTTAATACCAATCCTGCCTAATAGGATAGTAGTGGCTATGGCTATTAAAGAACCAAAGACACCAAAATGTATGGATACTGAACTGAGTTCAGACCTATATAACTATATAAGCTAATGAGCTTGGATTGAAAATATTTTTGTGTTTTCAATTTTATTATCATAGTTTTGTAGTTAAGTAGAGATAAAATGTGGCTGCTGGAGGGTTGCATTAGATCCTAAGATCTAAGTGCAGTGCTCTCAGATCCAATGCTCCTCACTGTCGAAAGCCACAAGCTAGAAACTAGTCTGGGGATATTGGATGAGTAGGCACTAGATAGGGATTTTATACACAAGCCTTCTGGTACTCTGGCTTGCATTGAGTGGCACTACTGTATGGAGAGTTTTGCCTGTTTTAATATCATTTATTTTATTCATCCAACTGATTTTTTTCCATTCTTCTCCATGTCCACATTTCAAAGGCTTCTAATCTGTATCTAATTTTATTAATCATTGTCCACGTTTCACAACCATACAATAGTACACTCCACACATCAAAGGGCCACAAAATATTTTCTTTCTCTTAATAAATGTCTTTTCATCTTCACTTCTATCATCATTCAACCAATCATGTGATGTTTAATGGTAAAATGATAAATGATGAAGTTTTTAAAAGAGTGAATGAAAAAAAAAAAATTGATTGAAAAAATTAGAAATAGAAAGAGAAACTGAATTGGTCATATATTAAAAAGAAAGTATAGTTTAATTAAAGATAGTTTGGAGGAATGCTGAGTGGACGTAAAAAAAAAAGAATGGAAAAGATTAAGATTGTTGGATGATATAAGAGATGGGAAGAGTTGTGTGAAAATGGAGTCTAAAAATGGATGAATTGGTGATATGATTACTCTCTGGATAAGTCCATGGAACAGAATATTATTAATGATGATGAATATGAAAATACTATAGCAGAGATTAAATATGTTAAAAGAATTAAGTAGATTGATGCATACATCTTGAAAGTATATTCGGTCTACTTAAGTTCATTTAGCATATTTAATCTCTGTTGTACTATTTTCATATTAATATATATATATACATATGTATATACATTTTTTATGAATTAGTAGATTCATAATTTTAGCAAGAGTTTCATAGCTGAAAAATTTTATTTGGCAATACAATAAATTATTTCTTCACATAGTTCTGAAATATGGAATCCTTATAAGTCTTTTGAGGATTTCTATGCATTATCATTTTGCATGGTGATTGATTACAATAGAAACAGTTAAAATCTGAAGAGAACACAATAACATTAGAGAAAGTTCATTGTTACTTCAACATGAGAACAGAAGTTTTAAATGCTAGGGAAAAATGACAAAAATGGAATAATGATTTGGACTATAAAGGTTTATAGAGATGGGATGGAAAATATTGAATATTTATTTTTTGAGTATAAGCCATTGAAAAAGAAACAGGATAAATTGTGAGAAGAGTGGGGGAAAGTTCAAGATAAAGGAATGAATAAGATAGACTTATGATTTTTTTGTTTAGGTCTTTATAACAAAAATGGAGGATATGAAGATAGGATAATGGAGCTAATAAACAGAAAAAGACAAAAATTAGTCAGAAATATTATTTGGTTATAAGGTGTAAAAAATATGAGTTTTTGCAGTAAGAGAAAAATAATATTTAAACTAGCTAAATAGCTAACAGTTTTTTGACTTAAGACTATACAGAGATTTCTGACTTCATCTAAGAAGACATTTTATATCATATCATAAATTATATAATTTATAATATTATAAACATATTTAATTTAATTGATAAGTTCATATAAAATGGAAACATTACATTAATAGTTATGAATTTTATATATTACTTTCAAATAAAAATAAATACTACCTTCATTGCATACTTATAAATTCATAGTAAAATTTATAAAAAAGCAAACTGATCATAATTCATAAGTGTCAGAGATGTAATTAAATTATATGGATATTAGATAACTATCAAAAAAAAACCATCCCAATTAATAGTTATATGTATATCACCTTTCACACTTAAATAATAAAAAAAAGCTTCATATAAAATAAGATTTTAGCCTACTCAGATTTGTGGTTATGACTCAGTTGACAAAAATGATTATCTTAGAGCTGGTCTTGTAAGCCTAGCATCATTATTGTTTACAATTCACATATTAGTTATTATGTACACTGTGTAGATATTTATCACAAAATATTTAATTAATAATGATATCAATAGAAAGCACTTCGATATTCCAATTCATGACCTTTACTGATGACAATATTTTATTTGTAATTTTAATTGTAATTAGACAGTAATTCCATTCATTTCAAACTTCAAAAACTGAGCAATTTTTGGTTAAAAAATAAATAATTTCATTAAATTCTCATTGACTACAAATTTTCAATCATGCTTACTTCCAAAGACATTATTATTATTCATTTTTCAGACTGACATTTATATAATGTCAATGTTAATTTTTTTTTGTGCATCCAATTTAAAATGGTGTTAATTTTGTAGTATCAAAAGTTTAGACTGCTGCAAAATTTTATACAAAGAAAGTGGCTTTGTACTTACAACTTTTTATAAAATATAAAGGTGGAATATAGTAGAAGCAATTAAAGATCTATAATACGACCACATGCATTAAAAGCTAAATTACATTAGAATCATGCTTTTTTTTTTATTTACAGTCAAGTTACTGGCAATCATTTGACTAAATTAAGAATGAGATTGCCTTAATTTTTCAACTGACCAATAATAGCTGACAAGCTGGATGAGCTATGGACAAACTTTAATTATATAAAAAAAATCTTTAAATCTCCTTGTAGATTTGAATGTCATGTTATGAGCATGATAAGAAAATGTTCCTACCATTAAACCATGAGGATTATCATAAAAATGCAAGTATTTATTTATTTTTAAATATATAAAAATGCATTTCCAAATCCAATGATTAGAATAAAAAAAAAATCTGGAAGAAATTTTTAAGTTAGAGCAATACTGTATTTTCAATTTCTTCTTAGCCCAATTAGTTATCGGTATATATATATATATATTTATAATAATAATAAATCAAAAGCAAATTGATATCAGTTAAGTATACACAGAATAATATCTATTAATGATGCTTGTAATATCTACAGATACATTTAATATACCACCAAATAAAACAATAATTTTTATTACCTGGATTATCACCCGTACAAGCTACAACAGCACAATTTTCGGAAAAACCATACCGATCAACATAATATGAAGAAATTTTACCCTGCATAATAATAAGAAAGCAAATTATTATGAAAGACAACATCAATTACATTAAAAATATTATTATATAATTTTAAAATAAAGTCAGAAAAGCATAGAATGGTTTACAGTTTAATAAAAATTTTATCATTGGTCCCATCCATCACTACTGTTGAAAATTCCACTAAACAAATTTGCTCATTAAACATAAACATTTTGGTTTATAAAATATTATTTCATAAAATCATTTGTATACAAAATTAAGACAGTTTCATTTTACAATTCTTGAAAATTTTATAATAAATTGCAATTACATTGTTTTTCTTCAATTTTCAGTAAAATTTTGGATGAAATGTTATCAATTTCTGTGAGTTTATTTTTTGGTAATGATCTCAAAACCTAATGTCTTCCTTTATTAAAAGTTCTTTTATGTAACTGATCTCATCAAAATTGTCCAGATTATTATCTTTGTTAATTCAATAATCGCAATCAAAGCTGAAATTTTCTTTTGATCTCACAAATTCCCTTGGAGACTACTCTTTATTTTTCTTAAGATTATTTTCACTTTCAATATTTTTCTTTTCTTATCTAACTACTTTTTGAAATTTTCTATTCAGTTCCTTTAATAAATCTTCATTTAAATTTTAGTTTATCACTTTTTCTCCCTCTCAATTACTATTGCACAGTGAGTAGAATACTACACTTTTTGCTATATAAAATTTCAAAAGAGATCCTTTTTAATATAATATATTCTTTATATACAAACAAAAGGATATTTAAGATCCAGAGATGCAAGCTTATTGCCTCAGTGGCTAGGCAACTACCATTGTATTTTCTGGCATCTATTTTAGTCTTATTCTAACTATTCTTAGTTTCTCATTTAAACTTTTTGCCCCCCCCCCCCATTTTTATCCATAATTAATCTAGATTACCATAAATTATCTCCACCCATCAATTATGTTTTAAGAGCCATGTGTGTGATTTGAAATAGTGGCATACTTGAGAACTAAAGATTCCTAAATCAAAGCTCAGTCTATCACTTATTGTGAGTGAACATATTATTTATTTTTGATATGTGTTTTCAAGATTGTATCTAGAACATTGAATATGCTTGTGGTTCTTTTTTCAGTTTCTACTTGAAATTTTTTCCAGATAATTTTTATGATCTACTTCACAATATGTTAGTCATATTTTCATATTAAACCAAATGTTTTCATATCTCAAATGTTATGAATGTAATGTGATTTTTGAGAATACCAAGAATGTAATGTGAGTTTTGAGAATTTAAAATGTGTATACATAATAAGAACTTCAGCTACTTCAAAAATGCATTGGCACTAAAAAAAAAACCATTAAGATCACAAAATCTTCATTTTTGCTTCTTGTTCAATGGCATATCTATTATTTTTCATTTTCAAATTTATTATCTCTATCACTGATCATTGTGAATAAAATATATTTTCAATTTCTTTTTAGCCCATTTAGTTATCAGTATATATATTTAGAATAATAATATTAAATCAAAAGCAAATTGATATCAGTTAAATATACGCAGAATAATATCTATTAATGATGCTTGCAATATCTATACTTTCAATAAAAATTTATCTTTTTTTTTTTTTTGGCTGCCCATGGCTTGAATAGAAGACAGCATGCTACCTTGATCTTTCATCCAAATGTTTACAATTCAACCTTATTTCAAGAACTTTAAGATACTTACTATATAAAAAATCATTTCCCATCTTAATCACATTAAATTTTTTTTTATTTATGCTTCACATCTTTCAGATTCAGTAAATAATTGGTAGAACATCATATATATATATTAAAAATTTGCTTCAATTCAAAGACTTCTCCAAAGTCCTTCTAGAAAAAATTAAAGAGGACTAGGATTAATCAAATTCCAAGTGGAGAAAATATACATTTCCCGCCCCCCTCTTTCTTTTACTTTTTAGTTAAATCACAAGATACCCACTTACTAACCAATAATTAAAAAATTAACTAGGATTACTATCAACTAATTACCTGAAATAAAATAAAAAAATACTATGTTTGCTTGGAATTTGAAAAAAAAAGTCTAAGTTTCATTCAGTCTAACTTGAAAAGTTACGGGCTAAGCAAATGCTTGTGCTAGCTATTATACTATGAAGCCATTCATAAATAGCCCCACAACAGAGCAAAAGTTCTATTAATAATCTCAAACTATTTTTCATAAAAATTGCCAATTGCTAGATAATGAGGATTTGTGCTGTTAATTTGAGAAAAAAAATCTTAAGCTTAATTAGATTCAGGAAAAAAAAAACCTGATTATCTGGTTTATCTTCGAACCATATATATATAATGTTATTAAAAAAAAATATTTGGTGATGTAGCACTAGTTTTAATTCTTGTGATAATTTAAAATTAAAATAATTTTTTTAAAAATGAATAACAAAAAAATCCAGACAATTTATATATTGTTTGATATAGACCAAACATTTTTAAATTTGCAAATATCAAAATTATAATCTTTTAAATTATCAATATTTTTTATGAATAACTCTGTATATATATTTTATATCTACATATAATGTAATTAAATAACTGTACATAAAAATATACATAAACAATAAGATTTAATTACAGTAATTGAAACATTTATAGTTACAATGATTGAATAAGGCATATTTCAAGCAGTGATTAGACCATACATTTATCCAAGTTTGTTCATTTATATACTATGATACATGTATTTATTTAAAATAATATTACCATTTCCAATAAAATATAATACAGCTATTTCTTACCAAATTTTTATAAGAAGGTACTAATGGACCTAATTTTTCTTCTAAATCTGGTGCACAAATCTTAAAAAATAAAAAAAATCAATGTTATATGTTTACTCATCATTTTAAGTAATATTTAATAACTAAATCTATTTATCAATAATCTTTTACCCACAGTATTAAAAAAATCAGTTTATTATTACTACTATGTTTACTTATTTGACTTTTAAATATTATAATTAAATTAGCAAGAATAACTAATGAAAACTACCATACAATTTAATGCTTACTTATAAATAATTGTGTAATGATATAATGATGGTAATAAAATGTCTTTAAAATTAATTCCAATGACAACTGACATTTCATTTTCAATACCTTTTAAATGTTTATCTAAAAAAAAAATTTTGACAAAAAGTAAAATTTTGAAAAGAGACCCAAAACCATTAAAAAATTAACAATATTAAATAGATTTTCTAAATCATGCAATTACAAGAGGATTAAAAAATTCATTTTTTAGCAAATTCTTCTTTTGCCATTATTTTTACAGCATCTATTGTAAGTTTTAGTAATCAAGAGATGCCAGATGGAAATACTTAATAAATCCTTATCCAATGCTGTTCTATCTAAATATCCCCAGACCAGTTTTTAACTTGTGGCTTTCATTACTGAGGAGCTTTTTGGATTTTTGAACAGAGCAATTGGACCTTCTGGATCTAATCTATCCTTTAACAGCCATTTTTACCCCCTTTTTAAAAAATATTATCACGCTACTAGCCCAAATTGAAAACGTGTTAATTTTTCAATTCATACTTATTTGCCTGTATAGTTACATAGATTTGCAACTAGTTCAGTTTCTATATATTATAATGACTTATAGTTGTTGTTTTTTTATAATCTTAGGAACTTTTATTTCAAGTCCAAGTACACTAGTCAAAAAATCCCAAAAGCTTATTGATGAAAGCTATAAGCTAGAAACTAATCTGAAGACATATGGATAGAACAGTATTCAATAAGGATTTATTAAGCATTACCATCCGAAATCTAACGTTTATACTAGATAATATAAAAATACTATTAGAAATAATTGCTAATAAATGATAATGTGTAAGCTAAGCCCATGTGATTCTTGTCGGTTCTAATTTTTATTTTTAGTAATTTTTTGTTTATATTAGGTTCAAAAATTGTACACACATTACATTTGGTAATAAACACATTATTTAAGACAGCATTATAGATGTTAAATAAGCAGACTTTGGAATCAACTGGTGATATACATGAATGTATTTGTAGTTCACATATTAATACATATAATTACTATCAAACTCATTTTTAATCTTTTTTTTTTTCTATTTTGGTCTTCTTTCTTTTTTTATGAATTAGAATGACTATATTTATTTATGAATGGTGAATGAATGGATGGACTTATCATATATCCTACTTAATGATGATATACCCTGTAATGACATCTCCAGTTCTCCGTCCTTCCATTGTTAGATAAAGATAATAAATATCCTATTTTTATGAGTTCTGAATCTTACTGTTCAATTTCACATGAAGGAAACACAGTGTCTTCTCTATAAAATTGGTGCATAAAGGAAATTATAAGTGACACACCGAAGTTTAAAACAAGGCAGTAATTAAAAAAATTACTTACAATATGATTCTAATTTTAAAAAGTTTGATATTTTCGTATATATAAAATTTTAATTTATAGAGACTAAATGAGAAATGGTTCGGATATTTTTAAGCAATAAATAACTTAGAACAATACTCAGAATTCCTAAAATCTGCCAATATATCTGTTTAATTCTAAGTACAATATAACTATTAAGAGAGTATTTAATTGAATGAAAATATAATGGTTTGATGAACATTGACTGAAACCATGAAAAGTTTATTGATGACCAAACTTAACTTTTTGTATGCAAAGTCGGAATTAAAAGCAAAAAACTGAACATATTTTTCATATATATATATTATGAAGGAAATATGTTATTAATAGATTATGATGTCATTATTTACATGATTAAAATTTTAATTTGAAAATTTTTAATTTTTTTAACTTATGTTCTTTCTTATTAGTATTTACTACAGAAATTGTTTTCCCTTTAAAACTGTGACATTTGGTACTCCTATGATTAAACTAAGACATTTTACTAGTTATGATGCTAAAGATCCTGTAAATGTAAACTCGTTGTAAGCTCCATTTTTTCAATACCGGTTATGAATATACTGACATTTCTAACTTATCAAAGACTTTTAGATTTAAATTTTAAATTGATTTCCTCATAGCTAGCAAGCACATATGAAAAAATCTGAGTGTCATAATTAAGCATGATCTTTATCTATTGATTACACTTTTCACCTTACATTGAAATTTAAACCCAATCCTAGGACAAAAGGAATTATTCATAAGCCAGATTCCCAAATAATTATTTAAATGATCTTGTATTTTTCAGTTATATTAGTGCCTATCTATTTTGTCAGCTAAAACATGATCAGTTTTATCTGACCTTCTATTTTTTATAAACTGTAAAATTATTTTAGTGCTCATTAAAAATCATTAGAATTATAATAAAATTTCATCTTCTCTTTCTCTAACAATCCTTCACAAGGACAACCTTCTTTTTTTTAATTGCCCTAGTTATTTTCTTTATTCCTTTTTATATATAATTAATATTTGTATTGAAAAGCAATACAATTATGTGTCATATTTATGTTAATAATAAAACACCATTTCAAACTGCATGGGGCAGGGTGGAGGTGGAAGGATCAATCATAAACTATTCCTGAATATTACTTTTAAAATTTTATTAGAAAGAATGTCACGTTTATTATCACCAAAAGCTAACATTGACTTGACAACACCCAAAAATAAAAATATAAGCAAGCATAATGAAGATTAATAAATGTTTTTATAAAGATTTGTTACAGTTTGAGCTTAAACAAATACATATTTTGAATAATGATCTATTTAATAAATTAACATGCTTCATTAATAAAAATAATATTTGCTTAATAATCAATTTAACATATTTCAATGAGAAGATTAAATGCAATCAATATGTAAGCAAATACAAGATTAATATATTTTAGAAGAGCAGATTAAAATATTATTGATAAAGAGAAAAATGGGATATCAATAAAGAGAAAATATAAAAAGAGAAAATGAATGTTAAAACTTCACAACAGGATTATGGAATTACTATTATAACAATATTGAATGACTAGTAATCAAAGCTGAAAAGACTTAACCAGCAGCTGAAAATATATATAAAAAAAACTATTCAAATAAATCTTCTGATAACAGTGAACTCAGAATGAATGAAGCTACCAGTACATATTAACATCAGTAAAAAATTAAATTTAATATTGCAGCTGAATTCCTGGCTATTATTATTAGAAGTATTGCTACTATAATTAATGATAATAATAACATCATCACTGGACATTTGCATCAGTTAATAATTTAGAATCATAATAATTTTGGTTTGCCAAAAAAGAATTCATTTATTGTTGTTTGCAATTATATGAACTCACTAGCCATATTTAAGCATATACCCAATATATGTAATCATTATATTTAATGGCTATGTAACCCTCTCTCAAATACTAAAAGCAGTGGATAAATGCAATCTATTATTAACAGTACCAAACTCTCCAAACAATAGTGCTAACCAGTGAAAGCCTTAATAATCAATGGATGCAGAAAGGTTTATGCATAAAATCCCCATCTAGTGCCTACTCATCCAATATCCCCAGACAAGTTTCTAGCTTGTGGTCTGAGAACAAATGCAACCATCTAACAGCCACCTTTTACCTATTTTTAATTAACAATAAAGCTAGGAGCTTAAGATGAAAACATCTTAATGTTTTTTCAACCCAAGTTCAATCACTTGTATAGTTATATAGATCTATACATCTATATATTTTGGTGTCCTTGGTATATCAAAAACCACAAACACCATAATTCCTTAGGCAGGAATGGTATAAAATCAACAAAACATCACATGAACTTGGATTGAAAACATTAAGGTGTTTTCAGCTTGAGCTTCTAGCTTTATAGTTAACTAAATAGGTAAAAGAGAGTGGCCACTGGAGAATCACATTAGATTCTTAGATCTAGGTGCAGTGTTCTCAGGGAAACTCCTTGCTGATGAAAGCCAAATCTAAAAACTAGTATGGGGATATTAGATGAGTATGCATTGAATAGGGATTTTATGCACAAATCTTTCTGTATACATCGATTACTAAGGCTTGCACTTAGTAGCACCCCTGTATGAAGAGTTTGCGACTGCTAATAAGAGCTTGTATAAGCATAAAAATTTGGGATCATGTGATGTCTTGTCGGTTTTATAAGAGCAATTTTAAAAAATCTATTTTAACATTACTGCATAATCATTTGTTTTCCAATTCTTCCAACTGAGTTTGAAACTCTAATGAAGTAGATCACAAAAAAGGAAGGCTTATTTCAAGAAACTGTATACAAAAAATGATTATTGTATTCATAAGAGATTGTGAAATTAAAGAGACTAGTCTTACATCTTCTATCATGCATATTACTATTTATCATTATTCACAGTTTTATGCACCATAGTCAATAAGGTTGATGTATGGTTGTGTAAATGAAGATTAATCTTTGATGTTGTTAATTTAGTATAGTAGTACAAGACATATTTGAAAACTAAAAATTTCTGTATCAAAGTTTAATATGTCTTCTAGTGCTCAAACATCACAAGATTTCCAAGCAATTAATCATTGATTTATTAATTTTAATAATTAATTGTGGAAATAATGAAAAATCTAGTCTTATAATCATAATAAGACAAGCAACTATAATTGACATAATTTTATTTACAGAAACTGCATGACAAAATTAACCCTAAGCAGTTTTATTTTGAAGCAAAGATAGCAGAACATACACAAATAGATTACTATACACCTAGTGATTGGCATGTAATGGTTACCTTTTTAGGGAGTAGCAAATAATTATTGTACTAATGATGAAAAATCCTCAACTGCAGGGTATATCAGTAAAACTGGTAACATTGATCAGTATCTTTTCTTTTGGATAAAGATATGTGGGTTCCGTTTTCTGCTTATACCTTTTGCAGAGATTTCTTTTCTTCTTGATTTGAAATGCTGTTGATCTAAGTTAACAATTATAGTAATTGACATTTTTAACAAAAGTTTTGATTGTGAATCTTTATCACCAATGGTCTATGCCAACACGTGACAGTAGGCAGCTTTCAACATGAAGGAATTTTTTCTTTTCAATGCATACTCTTTATGCTAGTTTCGAAATTTTTATTGCTATATACTTTTTCTGTAAATATCTTCATTCATTTTCTTACCATGATGATTCTTATGCTGGAAGCATCTGCAGTGTATGATTTACTGCTTGAATATCTTTTAACTTCCTGAAAGATGAATGATACAATTATTATTAATATCTTCCCTGTTTTTCTGATGCATACATTTTATGCAGCAAAAGCTGAAATTTTAAAAAGGAAAAACCAAGGATATATTCCATAATCAGGCTCCTGCATCAATCATAATTCTGGATTTAGTTTAATCAAAGACTCAATTAAGCAATCAGTGATAGATTAGTTTTCAGAGAGATTGAACTAAAAATGACAGGAAAAATTTTCCAGGATAATATTATTTTAATAGTAGCAGGACAAGCAGTACTATGTTCTGATGTTCAGTAGAAAGTTAATATTTTTAAAAAAATTTTTTTGCTTGAAAGAGTTTAATTGCTGGATACACTGTATTAAATATTAGATTTGGTAAATAATTTGTTTTGAAAAACAAAAATAAGGTTCTTGTTTTACTAGCAACTGGTTCAGATTAAAAACTCAACCATCATAGCAATACTAGATCCTGGTATCTATTTCATAAAACTTCCTATAAATTATTTTAAGAACCACTGCCATGCAAATGAAAAAATTTAAATTGGTACTAATATATATTTCTGTTTTCACATCAGATATTTCATATTTTCATCTTCAGTAAGAATGATTCTTGTCAGACTATCATATAAAAGTCTGTAATATAAATTAAATTTAGTGAATAAACATTGCCACAAATTTTTTCAATTATCCAAATTAAACAATGTAGCCAAATTGATAAAAGCGACATACAAATTTTATTTAGCTCATATTTTTCTTGCATTTATCTATTAATGAAAATACAGCACTTCCTGATTATTAAAAATCACCACAGAGTTTTTGATAGCCATTTAACTATGACTGGAAACAATTTTCAATAAAATTAATCACTGCAGAATATTCTAATTACTTTATTTTATAAACTCTAGCAAATGAATCATTCTTAAGATAATGGGCAAACTTCATGGTCCTATATGAAAAAAATCATTTGAAGTTAACACTGCTACCCCATTTTAAAATTTCCCTAATGTATCTTATTTGCACCAGTAATCTTTCCATCTTCACAATGACAAAGAGCTGTTTTAATTTAATCTTATCAAACTGGATAATTCTACCCAATTCTAAATGAGTTGATAAGATGAATTTGTAATTGTGATCTATTGCCACCATCTAGTTTAATTGTTAAATGTTTTTAGAATATTAAAGCATTATTTTAAATTCAATAATTACAAAGCTAAAAGTCACCAATTCAATTCTCATGCTAGTGCAGTCATTGGTCAGTAATATCTGAAAAATAAAGGAAAGTAATATTATATACTAACCTGTGTATTAAGCCAAAAAATATCACATGATCACCATTTCCTATGTTTGCTTATAACTGTTATTAAACAGGCAAAACTAAGATCTAGGTGCAGTGCTCTCAGATCCAAGGCTCCTCACTGACAAAGGCCACAAGCCAGAAACTAGTCTGGAGATATTGGATGAGTAGGCACTAGATGGGGATTTTATGCACAAGCCTTCTGGCATCCAGTGATTACTCTGGCTAGCACTGAGTGCCAATACGTATAGAGAGTTTTGCCTGTTTTAATAACTTATGTATTATTACTAACAGTTGAATGTATTTGAAAAGTTTAAATAAAGTTTTGAATTTTTCTAAAAACATTTAACAAGTAAAATAGCCCAATATATAATTACAAGTAAAACATCATTATCACAAACTTTAAAACAAATAATAGGATGAATATATCACTAAAAGCAATCATCTGGATTCTTGCATTACTATTCAAAAGGTGATCAAAATATTTTTTCCTTATCACTATATAAAATATTGTCATCTACTAATTTAATAAGATTATGATATCATTTTTCAGGTCTAATGTTAATTTGAATGCAATCAATAAATCACTATATCTTCTTTGCAGTTTTAATCCACTAATCAATCTTAAATTTTTCTGAAAATCATTAAATTTCTGCCTTTTTATCTACTGCATATAAAGTTCTACATTTGTTTCATTATTGTGCCAAGCAAAGAATGTCACTTATTATTTTTAATTAGGTCAAAAAGCTATTAATATCTTTTTTATTTACTTATTAAATGTAAAATAAATAATCCTTTCTCTCTCTCTCTCTCTCTCTCATCTAGTGCAAACTAAAGTAATGCTTAACAAATCTCAAGTTTATGTCTTCATTAATGAGAAATTTTGGATCTAGATCTAGTGTACCTGGATTTTTTGGTTTTCATGCATCTTTCTTCCAGAAATTGTCTTTTATTTCTTTTTTTTTATTATTATTAAGTCCTTATTAGCTCAAAATTCAAAAATACTTTAATGTGAATCTAAGTTAAAATATAGCTAATGCTTCCCTAAAAATGTTAATTACATTGTTATAATTTATATACATATTATAAAAAAAATCAGGTTTGAACCCTGTTACAAATTTAAGAGATTCTGTAGGCACGCATATATAGATATGGTTACTACATATATGTTAATATATATATTTGATTTTTTTTTTTTTTTATTAAATAAAAAGCTAAAACTGGCTTAAGCGGGAAGAGTTGTGCTCATTTATCTTAATGAAATATGTGTGTGTATATCTTCTGGAAAAGCATATAATGTATATACTTAATTTTGTGTCTAATTTTGTTTTATTTTTAATAAAAAGAAAAAAAAATGTAAATGATGAAAAAAGAAATGAAACATATTTTTATCTATGGAATGCTTTTACCGTAGGTATTGTTTCAAGTTATTTTTTTTAAAAAAGTGTTTAACGAAATTTTTTCGAGATTAAAAAAAATGTGCTAAAAGGTGTTTTTAGTAAAAAGAAAAAAATAGGACAAAAGAAGCCGGACCTCAGATCCCAGAGGATAAGATAGAAAAATATCAAATATTTTTGAGGAGAATGAAATTTTCTAGAAAAGAAAAAAAATCAAGAAACCAGTTTAGTTTTTATGCTGTTATTGTCACTGCTACCTTAAATTAACATCGGAAATTTTTGTAAGCTAATTTAGAAAAAAAAAAAGATATTCGCCAACTAATATAACTGTTTGGGGTAAAGTTCTAAGCATGCTGGGCTTGTATCCTCTCCTCCACAAAGAAACAAAAGCTACTACTAGATCCTATAACTCCAAAGTTAAAAGAATCCTTCCATCTGTACTAATATGACCAGTTGCAGTAAAGTTTTAAGCATGTTGAGTTTATATCCCACTGCTCCATGAACCGTCTAAAGTTAAAAGAATCCGTGACCATCCATTTGTGTCTCTGCAAGTATCGTGACTCATTATCGGGCCATCTGAAATTTTAAAAAGGATAACACTTCCATTCTGAATTATTTCTGTGGCCACAGTGTTTCTTGAATAAATTTACTTTCTTTATAAATCTGAACAATCTACCTTCCCTGGGGATCTAGAGGTAATATGGACATTATTCTAAACTTATATTAATGCACATTTTCAATATTATATTTAGAGATTGTAAGTTCTTTATATTAAATCAGAATAAACATCTTAAAGATAAATTATTTAATATTTGTAATAATTAGCCATTTTGTCTATAGAAAAATATATATATGCTGTTATGTTCATTAAATATTTGAGCACCGTTATTTATACTATTTTTGTTATTTCATATATTATTTATTTAATTCAAAAAGATATACATATACTTTAGTTATTGAATAATTGAATTAATTTGATCCTTATTGCCTTACATATACACATTTCTGTCGGTTTAAGTACCACCTGCCCTGAGTGAGCTAGCCAGTGGCTGGGCATTTGTTAACAAGCCATGATTACTCTCCTCATCCCTTCCAGTATAATTCTTATGCAAGCGTAGGATTGGTGCATGGAGTCAGAATAGGCTGACATCCATAAATATACTGGGTGGGAAATGTTAATAAATAATTAAGTGACACTAAGGTCATCTTGGTCGATTAAGTGGTTTAGTTCATTGATGTCTTGTTAGTAATAAATATAATAATACCTAGAAAATAATTTGTAGAAATAACTTTAGTCCAATTTAACAGTAATGAGAAAAAGGGTAACCCGTTACAATATATAACTGTTTTATTTGACTATCAACATGTACTTTGATGAAAATGTTTTCAGGCATACACACATTGTTTTGTTGTTTTAGGCATTTGATAATTCTAATAAAGATAGCGTCATCATTTTTTATTTATGAAAATATATGAATTAACACACACACACATACTTATAGAGAACCATTTCTATTTCTTCCAATATGCTAAAAAGAATAATTACTGAATTTATTAAATCAATAATTTTAAATTTATGAAGATCATTAAAAAAAATAATTATTAATTTATTAAATTTTTACAATGTATTCTTACCTCCAAACATTCTTTAGACCACTTCCGTTGATGTATATCCATCAAATTCATACCAGAACCATCACTAAAATCTATTGGTGCATAGTCTCCCAAAAAAAGAGAAGCCAAAAAACTACTAACTAATGATATCCTCTGAAATATTAACATATTATTATTATTTTCTTAATATATATATCAATAAATATTCATTATAAATAAATAATAAAACAAAATTACACCTTTACTCTGCTTAGCGATTGGCTACTTAGTGATATTTCACAATAGTGATTATCATCAATTTGTACCCACTACTTCAATTTACAATCGATTATTCACTATAACAATTGGGAAAAAAAATTTTTTAAAATTTTTTTTGCCAGCCATCTTGAATTTTGCATCACTGATGACATCAGAGAATAGGTATTTTAAATTCATTTTACCCAAAAGCAAAAGTACATTATTGTAATACATATACAGGTAATGATTTTGCTGTAATTGTATAGCACATACAATATTTTATTCATAAAACACAATGTTAGTGCTGCATGCAGTATTTTGATTATAGAACGCATAAACTTAAAATATATATAACTACTGAATCTATAATAATGTATACATATAAGTGTTGAATGTCTTTAAAAAAATTAAACCTTATTTAAATGTAATGTACAGTACTTGGATTATTTAAATAAAGTTTAATTTTTCTAGATATTACCATCATCACAAACTTTCAGGAAAATACTAAATACTAATATTAAATTGCGTGTGTATGTTCCTTAATTACGTATACCCAAGTAGTTTCAAATCAAAAGAAAAACAACATTTTAAAATGAGAATGTTGAATTAGAAAAAAAGTTTAAAAACAGATTGCATTTAAAATAAATATTAATGAATAATCTTTCTACACGAACAGGGGGGGGGGGGCACTATTACATTACTAAATATATATAATAAGAAAAATAAACTTAGCGTGTGTTTTAGAAAATTAGAACAGTTAGATTTTTTTTCTTTTAAAATAAGTTGAATTTTTTTTTTTTTTTTCTAAAGTTGACTGATTTATGATATGCATTAAGCCTTTTGTTACTCTGGAGTACAGTAATAAGTCCTTTATATTTAATTAAATAATTTATAATTAAACATTGTTTTTTAATTTGAATGATTTCACATAAGTAATAAACATAAATGTACAGTAATATGTACTGTAATACAAATTTTTAAAAAATGCACTTCAGTATGGATTTTTTTTTCATTATGATGCAAAACTTCTGCGGAAGAATATAAAAACTCTTAAATTCAAATTTATGTTCACTTTCTCTTTCTTTTTGCTGTACTGTACTTTTTAAACAGTGAAAATATGCATTTTTTTTCCTAGTGATACACAACTTTTCTTTTTAGATATTGTATTTAGTTATCATTGCCATGAAAAAATCAAGAAAATCTTTGAGCTTGGAAACCAATGTGGATATTTTATATCGACTGGAACTGACCAATTTTTTTCCTATAGACCCCCATTATAAATACGTATTCTGTATACAATATTCTTGCTTAATGATGAGTTTTGGAGGACCAATTGGCATCGTTAAGCGGGGTAAAGGTGTATTGCTAATTTCATAAAATGTACTATAATAGTATTTAATATTTAAATAAATCTTAAAATATATACTTGGTTTATGATATATGTATCATTTCTAATATATTCCACTGAGGTTTAAGCTGTCTATAGCATACTATTTATGAATGTGTTAAGTAACCTCCACACCAGCACACATTCTTTTGAAATCGTATGAATAAAGATATAATAAAAGACAAATGATTCCCAAGATTCACTTTGTGCTGAAACAGCATTCTTACAGTTGACTCGGATCACCATCTCTCATACATATCTTTATTATAACTGAGGTTTAATGCTTATATCTGGGCTAGAGATAATCTCTAGTTCAATAAATGATTAGAGATAATCATTACTGTATTCATCTAAAGTAAATGGTGTCAAACTTGTAAGTGGAGTAGATTTGACACTTCTAAATCAAAATGCAACAATTTACTATTGATAAATACTGTATATATGATAAAAATATATATGAGAGATGGTGATCTGGGTCAAATAATGAGTACTGATTCAGCATGAAATGCATCTTGGGGAATCATCTGATTTTTACTGTATATTTATTCATACAATTTCAAAAGAATAGGTATTGGTGTGAAGGTTATTTAATACTTTTATAAAAAATATTACACATGGGAAAGAGAAATATGAATAACTCCATGTAGGTGTATTTAATTAAAAAATTAGATATATTTAAATTGAGGTTTAAAGTTTATATAAAAATTGTAAATACCTCAATACTTGTTAACTCTAACTGATGCAAGAATATTTGGAAAATTTTAAGTTTATAAGTTAAGAGAAGCAATTATTCCAGTGAATGTCTCAAAGGAAATGAAATTACAGTATTTTTTTTTTTTTTAAGATCCTTGAAAAGTTAACGAAAAGTTTATTTTTTGTTTTAAAGAAAAAAATTGAATAGTTGGACAATTTTTTCTTTATGAAAATAAGGTTTTTGTTTTGGTGTTAACAGTAAAAAAAAATTAAAATATAGTCAATAGATTATATAAGTAAACAAAAAAGAATTATGTTGTAAAATTAATAAGTGAAATATTTGGTATTACAAAAATATATATAGATGTTCCATCTAAATTAATGTACCATTTATATATGGAAAGACTAATGTAATTTTTTCTGCTTTTTAAAAGCAAATTAACAATAATTGATATATTTTATTTTTACATTAGAGTAAGTGCATGTGTGTGTGCACACAAATATTTTTATACATTTGACATTTAATTATTCATAAAATGGAATAATTTTATTCTATAGAATTAATGAAACTAATAATTAATAATTATTTCATTCATAACCTATACTCCATATTTTTTTTATGTATGTTATGAATGTAAACACTTTGCAAACATTATTATAATTTATAAAACATTTAGTAATATTTTTTTAAAGTTAACAGTAACCTATAATTCATTTTCTTAATATTGTTTAAATTTAACAAAAAACACATGTTTGGTAAAATATTTTTGAGAAAATAAATATAAACAAATATTTGAGGCCCCTGAAAATGGATAATTAAAACAAAAAATATCTGGCAAGTCTTTGTATTACACATACTATTAAATACCAATTAGGATATTTTCTATCACCAGACCCACACATATATGTATGTACAATGCTGGCGCTAGGTTAGTCATTTTTCTTCTGCAAAGTTGAACATAGCACCCTCCCAACAAATTAATTTAGCTTAGTTTTTTTTGTCATAATCACGTGGAAAGAATTTATAAAAAAATAAAATGATAAACAAGCATATTTTTTTAACAAGTGCTTCTTTTGCAGCTTTATGTTTGCAATTTATGAACTGGATAATTTTTTTGTTTTGTCCATGCTTTATAATTAAAACTAAAAATTATTTAAATTTTATTAAAATTAATTATGTTTTTTAATAAACATTTTATCATGAAAACTTTCTAATTAATGAATTTAATATATTAAAATTCTATCAGTTATAGAAACGGACAGCACCAGTTATTTATTTATAATTAAAATATAGTTTCCAATTTTTGTTTAATGCATAATAAAATAACTTACAAATTACTTTTTTATTATTTTAATTAATCGTTCTAAAATCCCACCTTTTTAAATTTTATCCTTCTTAATTAACACACAATCTGTATACTAGAATAAAATAAATTCTTTGCACAGGGTGTACAAATGTGCTCACTGTATGACAAGCACAAACTTATCACCACTATAGTAAAATCTACTCAATTTTCTTATTCATCTAACTTATTAATATCATCTATAATGATATCTCTGTCTAAAGCTCAAGTGTTGCTGATTATACATCCAACTTTGCTTATTTGATGAATAAAGTTTTCAGTAAAACCACAGTTAATGATGTCTACATTTACAGAAAGCCTGGTTATCAATGAACATTGATAATAGTTATATGTACTTCACAACATAATGGCCCTGTGCATAAATACATTTGCTTATTTAATACCATTAAACTATTTTTTCCAACCCAAAATTGTATGCTTTAATTTTGTTTCTCTCTGGATGGAGCAATTTCTATGTTAAGCACTATGTGTGTATATAATGAAAACTTTTTTTTCTTTTTTAATTGCTATTTTTATATTTTTTCATTCTTAACTAAAAATATAAAAATAATTCTTTGACAATTTCTGAAAATGCTTTTTTTCAATCTTAATTGGTTTTAAAAATGAGATTTCACGTGACTTTTTCAAAAACAAAATAATTACATTGATCGTGTTAAAATTAAAACACACTTATAACAATATCTAAAAGTCTGACTTGTATTTTCATTGAAAAATGTTCTTTTTAAATATTTTATATTTGACATCAACTATGATACTCATCCTATTTTAATTAAAACTCTTAGACTGTTAGGCCGCCATCTTGAATTTTAAAAAAAATTATAACAAATATAATTTATAACATATCTTCTGTTTGAATACAATAAATATAAAAATATATACATTGTTAGAAAGAGAAAATATGAAGAATGTAATAAAATTGATAAAATAGTCATTAACTAAAAAAAAAAAAATTAAAAAAAGAGATTTTTAACACTTTTAAGCATGTTTATTTTTACATTAGTTCACAAATTCTAAAATTTTAAAGTTAAATGTTAAAATGACAATTTCATAGACAGCTTCATCACATTTGTCATAAAATGCTGAAAAATATATATATATAATATGGCTTACCTGAGGTAATTTTTCAGTGTAAAAATTATAAAAACAATGTGATTGGTAACTTCCATTTTTACTAGCTGACCCAGATCCTGTACTTCCATATCAAAATATCTAATAGAAATGTTTGGTTGTCCTTCCATGCAGGGTATCTATTAGAAATATGTTTGGTTTTTAGTGGGAAAAAAAATAACAGGAATAATTTACAAGATATTATGCAAAGAGAACTTTAGTAAATTGTAATGTATTATATTATTATATATTATTGAAAAATGGAGTGTGACCTAAAATGTGTATTCTTTTCAAGTAAAAAGTGTATTCAAATAAATATCAAACAGTAAGAACAGCTTATAAGATATTATGCAAAGAGAACTTTAGTAAATTGCAATGTATTTATTATACATTAATTATTATATTATTGAAAAATGGAGTATGACCTAAAATATGTATTCTTTTCAAGTCAAATAAATATCAAATAGTAAGAACAGCTTATGAGATATTATACAAAGAGAATTTTACTAAATTGCAATGTATTATTATATAATAATTATTATACATAAATTATTATATTATTGAAAAATGGGTTGTGACCTAAAATATGTACTCTTTTCAAGTGAAAAGTGTACTCAAAAAAAAAAGTCAAATATAAAAACTATAACTAAATCAATAAACAAAAAAATAAACACATTTATTATGAGCACTGATTATATATATGTGTGGAGATGATCTCTGATAGTGGATAGCTGAGAGTGCATGTGTTTATTGTCATTGAAATATAAATTGCCTAAAATTCTACAGCATATTTATTGCTTTTCTACACATATATCAGTATATAAAAATATAAATAATAAAAAGCAAGTAATAAAAAACACTGCTCACTGAATTCCTGGCCAGCGTGACTTACGTTGATTCCAAGTTCAAACTCTGGTTGTGAAGAAGGCTTAGATGCAATTCCCATGCTTGTCCTGCAAATAGAATGACTTCACTAACTTTTTTTGGTCAATGCAGTTTCTAGATCTGAATTATCGAAAATTAGCTTCTACAAAGAAGAAGGCTTAGAATAAATATGTTGGCAATCAGAGCAAGCAATCGAAGCAAGCCATGAGAGTCCATACATTTTATGAATGCTAAATCTAAAAAAAAAAAGAAAAAAAAATTAAAAATTGCATTTCCAAAAAAAAAATCATAAAAAATTTAAATTTCATCGTAGAAAAAAAAATACATACATCTTTTTGAACAAAGAGAAGGCTCACGAATGCATACATCGGCAAGTGAACAATCTCAACAAGTGGCGAGAGAGTCCATTTCAATGGTAAAAACATTTTACAAATGCTAAATCAAAAAAAAAAAAATCATAAAAAATCTAAATTTCATCATAGGAAAAAAAATTATACATCATTTTAAACGTAACAAAATGGCAGATCAAATGGTGTGAGACGTACTGATTCTGCACAAGCTCAATTTAAAATCTAAACTTCTGAAAAGGGGTACGAAAGGGGTTTGGGAAGGGAAAGAGTTTTAAAATTAAAAATTAAAATAAATAGAACTTATATCTGTCAAATTATACTTTTTATTTTTTAAAAAGCACTAAAATATTTAAATTATAAAAAAAAGAAATTACTTTGTTGTAAGCTCTCTTAACATATATTCAATAATGATTTATTTATATAAGAGATTATGCAATTAGTCATTGACAACTAACGAATCTTTAATTATATATAAAATATATCATACACTCCTTAATTGACACTTTACAATGCAATTTAATATAAAATATAATTTATTCCTTCCTGTTTAATTTCAACTGCCCAGCAGCCATTATCAGAGCTCTTTTAAACTCAACAATTTATACACAACTCTAGCTGTAGAAATTGTTGAGTTTAAAAGAGCTCTGATGATGGTTGCTGGGTAGTTGAAACTGTTAAGCAGGAAGGAGTAAATTCTATTTTACATTAAATTGCATTGTTAAGTGTCAATTAAGGCATATATGGTATTTTTATATACATAAATAATCGATGCAAAGAAGTGGAAAGAAATTATAAATCTTTAATTAATTAATATTAATTAAAAAGATAATTAATTAATTATTCTTATTTGAGAATTTCTAACATACAAACCATTCCAAAAAATTATATTTAAAATTTTTTTTTATAACTAAAACAATAAGAAATAATTAACAATTAAACCAATGTTGATTTTATAACTTGCCTCAGTGGTTAGATAAGCTTCTTTCCGGGTCTGATAAATTTTTGTTATCTGATTACCAGTAAAACGTTCATATGCTCTTGATCCTGTAATTTCAGCAAGTTTCTACTTAAAAATATATATTTACAATTATTTCATATAAATATATTACAACATAGCTTTAAAAATCAACATTCCTTAAAATTTACAAAAGTAGATAGAGATCTTCTCTCTGGACTCTGCTTTCGTTTCTTTGCTAGTGTTGAATAATCAATGGATATAAGATGTCAGCACAAATAAATTTCCATGAGTAGTTTCTGATTAATTGTTCTTCTATAACAAAACACTAGAAAGCTAATTAACAAAAAAAATCACTGTTGTAATGCCATGTAAAATGTTTTCTCTTTAAATAAAGTCATATCCAGAAATCTTGTTAGCCAAGTTAAACATCCCTTCTCTCAAAACAACTTATTTACCCTAACATTTTCATGTGTCTTAATCTTGATTATTCAATTATTTCTTGAGTTCTGTTTCATTTTTTTTTTCTTCCTATCCCATTTTAATGAAAGTCATTTTGATAGATCCATTATCCTGCTCCCATATTTCACAATTTTATTATAAAGACCTAAACAAAACAAAATAAAAAAAGTCATTTTTGCTTTTCTTTTCTAGTATCTAAAATTTCCCCTTTAGTACCAAATAACAATAAACTCCCTTTAATGTTATTGTAATTGTTTCATATTTTATGATAATTTTTATTCTTATATATTTCCGAATAATTTTTTTTAAATTCATATTTATTTTTCACAAATT
Source organism: Epiperipatus broadwayi (assembly GCA_028023455.1). Taxonomy (NCBI): domain Eukaryota; kingdom Metazoa; phylum Onychophora; class Udeonychophora; order Euonychophora; family Peripatidae; genus Epiperipatus; species Epiperipatus broadwayi. The sequence goes on from JAQFVV010000109.1 coordinate 1,303,658, forward strand.
TACTTTCTTTTTTTCTAATCAACTTATATATTTTATTTCCCCATCCCTCAATAATTATGTACTTGTAACCATTTTTAAACATTTATTCCATTTGTTATATAAATGTGTGTAAATTGTATATCTTTATAAATTATAAAATCTTGTCCAATGTGTTCGTTGTCTTCTCCACATAATACAATTATCTATTTTCACTTACATACTGAAATCTTTGAATCACTTTAAATTACTTTTTTGATTTTTTTCAATAAAAACAGTTCATTTCATTTGAATGGTTTCCTTTGTGTCTGAAATTCATCATATGTATTTAGTTCTATTTGCATTTTATCTAAAAATTTCGAACTTTCCTGGATAATATAAAGCATATCGTTGTCAAACTCATATTTATTATTTACTATTTGAAAAACATATCAGATTTTTAATTAATTCCATTATATTTTTTGTTTTTTCTCTCTCAACTTTAATTCCCATTTATTTATATAATTCCTTTGGCCATTTAACAAAGAACCTAGATATTTATACTCCGCTAAAATCTGTTTGAAAATCTTTGTTTGTATTGCCATCTAGTGTCCATTTACTATTCAATGCATATAAAGAAATGGTTAGAGTAAAATAAATACAATCTAGAAAAATTATAAAATACTTTGTTTTAATATATTGTAAATATATAATAATAAAAAAAAAAACAACAACAAAAAAGTTACTCCATTTATATAAAAACTGTAATTTATAAAAAAATCAATAAAATGATTTGTTAAATCTATCAGGTGAATTTATAATGAATTTCAATATGTAAAAAAAAAAAAAAATACAATTTAAGTTTGTCAACTTGAATATTAAAATATTAATGAACAACTTAAAATATGGATTGATTCAAAAATAACAGAAAAATGCAAATTCATAAAGAAAACATCAAATTCCACAGAAAGAAAATAATGCTGCAATAAACTCAAATGTCAGAAAACTTAATATCCTTTCCACTCCCTATAAAAGCAAATAATTGTATATTTACAATAGTGAATTTATCTGTTTTAGTTATCATGGAAATAAAACTGTCAATGCAATCAGTCCTCTTAAATAATACTTAACAATATCAAAAAATGTATGTCAATAAAATTCACACTAGCCTAAAAAGTTAATCTATTTGTTATCATATACTTCTAACATTAATGAAAGTAAAATTAACCTTCTAGCAGAAATTCTCTAGACATATGAAATAGTTTCCTTTTATTTTATTCCATTGAGAATCAATTTAGAAATCCTTTGCTTATGAGTCTGTCACTCAGATAATAATTTCCATTGTGAAACTAGATAAGAAAATACTAGTAAAGACTTATTGATTATCTTTGGTGAAACCACAAATATTCTCCATTCTTTATGCAACTCCAACTAAAACATTTATTATGTCATTTCTTTCATGAAATAAAATGAACAATTAGGCAACTTCCTTTGAAGCATTTCCTTCCATTAATTCACATCATATACATCTCATTGCTGCACTAGAAAATTATATTCATAATTTGGTACATCATTCTTACTAACCATGCACCTATGCTATTTAAAGCTTTATTTTATTAATTCTTTTATTTATCTTGTATGTGTTATCAGGAAAGTAATTCATGGTATAAATATCCCTTACCTAAATGTTATTCTGAAAGTATTAACATATATTATCCTTACTGTAGCTGCCCAGTAATTTACTCTTTTTTATTTATTTATAGTAATGCATTGAAATTCATCTCATCAATCTAGATGGCAGTTCCAAGATTTATCTTCTAGCTAAAAATGACTAAATATCCATTTATTAATCAATACTGAATTGTTATATGACTGACTACAAACTAGTTTCTAGACAAAATCCTGATTTTTCAGATCCAATTAATGAGTAAAATAAGTTAACCCACTTGTGATGATAAAATGAGACCCTATGTTCATTTTTTATTCCCTACTAAAATGTAAAATTGTTTTTGAAATTTTTACTGTTTAATTTAAATTGCTTTTAGATTATGGTTACTTGCCAAACTAGAATTTTTAATCATTGTTCTCATATTAAATATCAAAATTCAATTGTTTTATGAACATTTTTTTGAAATTGTTTCTAAGAATAATTGCATTATTTTATTAGTGAAGCTATTAAAAGTATTTAATTGAAATGGATATGAGAAATGATTATTATTGTTATTACTTTTACTATTGAGGTATCAAACTAGATTTTAATTGCAGAATTATCATATATATTTATAATTTTAACAATTGTTCAGAGGTTAATTGTAATAAATTGTAGAAGCATATTTATGATCCTCAATGGTACAAAATTTAAATTTTAGTTTTGAAAGTAATCAACTGCCTTTACAAACATAAAATAAATAATCCAACTCTCACAATACACATTTCAATCTCTGACATACACACACATTGGAACAGAAAGGCTGAAACACTTTATATTATGATGGATGGTTATGTTTGAGATACAGTATATCAAAATTTAATTGTGGAATTATAAAGAATGGTAAATATGCTTTTCAATATTTACAAAGTTTTGTTGTAAATGGATTTCTTATCTAAGCAGAAAATGTAAAAGATAAATTTAAAAATCTCCAAAGATATGATAAACATACACTTTTTTTCCAGGTTATTGTTTACATTTTCTGATGAGGCAAGTGTTGCATTTAATAAAATTCATTAAAATTATATTTTTATTATATATGTATTGTAATCTGCAAATGATCGGTACCTTAAGATCAATCAAAAACCATCATTCTGGGTAAGTCAACAATCACAAAGTAAAGTGTGGGTCTAAACACAGGTCTAAATCAGTATAAGAACTCTAATATATCAAATAAACATATACTATAAGTCTCTTTATGAACTAAGTGCACAATAACTAAACAGGTTCCCTCATAGATTAAGCACATACTTGATTGATAATTCATTGATACATTCCATAGACAATAGTAATAATAATTTCAGGTTATTAAATATTAAATAATTCATTTGTATAGAATACTAACTTTGCAATGATAATCTAAAATAATTTAGGTTCTTTAACTAAATAGCAGTGATAATAACAATGAGACTTATTTTCTTAACATCTTATCAATACTTTCTTCTCTTAAAATGAAGTACAGATTTCCCCTAAAGATGAATTTAAATGTGGCTAGCAAAGATTAACTCTTATTTTTGGTTCTTATATCATTAACTAAACAAAGTCAAATTTTCTTAAAATTTGAAAATAATTATCTAACAAAACTAAAGTGATGCAGCAGGTAAAAGGGCATTTTGTTGTACCATACACATCACTAAGTACTCTAACAACAAAAGCATCAATTTAGTAATCTTATATAAATTTAAGTACATATATAATGGATTGCATGAATTGTATCAATGTGACACTTTCAAAATAATATGTACTTTTATATGCACTTTAAACATTTTTACTATTTAAATGGATTTTCTGGTATATGGATGTGACATATGGCAGTGGACAAAGAAATGTAATTAAAGAATAAAATCAATATTTATTACAAAGACTAAATACCTTTCTTTTAGTTTATAATTTGACGAAAAAAATATATAACTTATTTAATATTATTTATAAAATAAAATAAAATTAAAGAAACCTTTACATCAGTTCATATGTCAGTTCGATATAACACACATATAATATACCATATCTGTAATATATTTAAATTACACAGATAAATAAATAAAGAGAAACCTTCTACAATTGAATTTAGTAATCAATTATACATACTAGGGGTAATTTGTGCATCTGAATGTACTAATAATATAGTTATTAATATAATAAAATATATTTTCATTGAAATTAGTGTACAATTTCTTAATATATAATTTATAATCTACCCAATCTAATATAAAGAAGTAAGATGTACTAGTTTTAGATAAACAAAGCTAGTGGAGTAGAAAAATATAAATTCAATACTTTACTCAACAAACAGTCATTTGAAAATATATAATAATAAGGAAATATAATAGCACAAGAGTCTTTTATAATTCACAAATTATAAGCAACAATGGTGAGAAAAACAAGCTTACACTAAAGTGGGAAGAGCAATACTGGCTCAATATATGTGTCCCATTAGTATCTACCGCTAACATAAGGAAAGGCTTAACAAATAATATCTAAGCAAAATGAGAAACCATCAACATAATTTTCACAATAAATACAAGATTAAAAGTAGAAATACCCATACTGAAAAGAAAGGCATTGCGATATCAATTAAATGACAAACCTTGAACCACATCTAATCATACTTGTAACGTATAAAGCAAAAATATAATCAAAGACCAACACAAATATATGCATAAAGATAAATAAGTACTTAATTATAATAATAATAATGGAAATTATACACCAATCCAAGGCAAAATATACAACATATATCAAAGCCGTGAATCTATTCTTATAGACTTTATATAAAACATACATAAATCCCCTAATGTGATCCCTCATAAATCATTTATATACACAATCTGTTACACATATCCAAATAAAAAATAAAATAAAATGAGATTGACAAAATATTACATATACTTAACATTTCATATATCAATAATTAAATAAAGATAAAAAAAAAAAGCAATTTTCTTATCTTCTCCAGAGTAAAAATGATTTTCCACAATTGTAAGTCTGATTACTTTAATTATTGTATATCTTATTTCACTTAATTAAGAGACATTTCAACAATGATTCCAGTGGAGATTGTTCGTAATAATGAATTTATGCTAAATAAAATAATAATCAGGATAACAATTCCTTTTGAGATATTTTAACATCATGTTGACTTTATAATAGAAATCGGTTTAAATCTAAGAGCAACTTGAATATGCTCCACAATAAAAACATATATATTAAAGCTGTATTCAAACAAAAAGGGTTCTATGCTTTATAGAGGCAAGTTCTAAGTGCATAATATAGCTGAATTATATTAAAATAGATTGCATATATACATATCAGAACAGGCATATAAATATGAATCCATTATAAACTAATACTATATCCAAACATAATTATATTTCATAATAAAGCATCATAAAATAAAACATATATCCAAATACAGATATCAAATTAAATAAGATGTAGTAAATCCATAATTATATTTCATAATGAACTATAAACCCTTTAGTCATAGATTAATCAGCTAAGATAAATATAGTTCATGGCACAATCATACAATAAGTTTCTAATTTCAGATAAAGTACTATAATAAGATTAAGATTACTAAAATTCATAAGATAATAAGTCGGATGATACCTCGAATTGCACCGTCAAAGTCTCAGCTCCCTGTTTCCACAGAAAATTTGCTCTCTTTTCCTCCATTTCTAGATGTTCAGAGAGATTAAAGTAAATTAGCATAACTTGAAAAGAAGTTGATTGCTTGGATAGTTTTCTTTCTAGCAACACATATTGTCGTTCTCCAAAAAAAAAAAAAAATTTAAATAACTTAGTTATAGAACTTGGCAAGCAAATTAGTATTACTGTGATCAATTTATGAGAATGATGAAGCAATAAGTGACAAATTGCCTCTTTTATATCCATTTTAGAGTAACATGTTATTCCAATTAGCACTATTAATAGAAGGAAGTTCATTGCAATTGACAGAAACCAAGAGCATTTGCATTGGAAATGATTTACATATCATTTAAATAATGCAGAGAAAAGTGATTTCAAGTGTTTTTTATAGTAAAATATATATATATTTCTCTTTTTTCTTTTTAATAAAATACAATCATTTATTATTTAACTTCAAATAGTAATAAAAGAAAAGAAAGAAAAAATAACTCTTTTCAATAGATAAATTTATGAAAGTTAGGCTTAACTTCTCAAAGTCAGTGATTGGGAAGATAGCAATCTTGGTATTGATATACTTTTAAATAAATAAAAATGCATTTTATATATCTTTGAATACATGAAATAGAACACTAAATTATCTAATTAAATTAATTGAGATAATACCAGCTAACCTTTTAGAATCATAATAAAAAAAATTTTTTTTAGATTCTAGATTGTAGATGTATTTATTTTCTATGCAAAATAAATGGTCACAATATATATACGTATATGAAATAACTGGAGCAATAAACTTCCAAGCACTAGATTATTCAACTCAGTTTCTTGATTTTAAATGATCATTTTAATCCAATTGCATTTATTAGAAGACTTCTTTTATGACAAAATTATTCACCTTAAATTCATAAGAAAGATTGGTATGAGTTATTAGTAGGACATCCTGAGTGGCCATAAAATCCCTTAATCACTTATGGTATTCGAATGCTAGCCTAGTACATTATTATTTATTCTAAATTAAGAATTTTTCATGTCTTCATTATTGTAGACAATATTTTATTTAAAAAGTTTTATTATTATTATTAAATATCTAACATAAGACTATATATATATATACCTGTACAAACAGTGTAATATATAGGGTATTTTGAGCTCAGACCTTCACATGACCCTCAACTCTCCACACTATCTCATACCACTGACCACATATATGTCTAAAAGATAAATAATCACCCATATATGTATTTTGTGCTAAACCAGCACTCATCAGTTGGTTCAGGTTATCATCTCTACACATATATATAATAAGTGCTCAGATTTATATTAAGATAGCCAATCTTCATACTTTATTACCTTGTTTGTACAGGTATATATATAGCTTGTATGTTAAGATATTAAATAGTAGTTTGTATGTCTGCCCAGCCCTCATATATGTACTTAAATGGATTATATCCTGTACATGAGGGGTCAAAGTGACTTATGGTCAACGTGAGTGTGACAAGAATGTCAGCAGTGGTGTGGGCTTTGAGCGTCCATCATCAGAATTTCAATAGGATGGATGGCTGAAGAGTTGGAGGGTAGAATAGATTGAAGCCTGTCCATTTAAGTATGAAGATTGGCTATCTTAATATAAATCTGAGCACTTACTGTATATATGTGTAGAGATGATAATCTGGACCAACTGACAAGTGCTAGTTTAGCACAAAATATGTATATTGGTGATTATTTATCTTTTAGACATATATGTGGTAAAGGATAGTGTGGAGAGTTGAGGGTTGTGTGAAAGTCTGAGCTTAAAATACCCTATATATTATTATTACTGTAAATTAGGTAAACATTATCTTATGGGTAAGAGTATGTCTCCCATATTTTTACTAGGATTACATTCATTGCCAAATAATTCCTGAATAAAAGGAGTGAAATTTTAGTATTATAAATATTTAATTAAAGAACCTTAAGATTTTAATATTATAATCAATAATGAAAAAAATTATTTTAGAAAAAAAATCCTTTTAAGAAATAAAGTGGCACAAAATATAAGAAATATATAATTCTTTAGCGGAAGATTTTGAAATGTGGATCTGATCATTGCAATAAAATGTTGAGAATAGTAGTTGTTAAATGTGTTATTATTGGAGGAGTATATTGTATAAAAAAAAATATTATGAGAAAGAATCTAATATAATCTATTTGCTCTATGGTATATGATTTTAATATTAAGAGTTATATAATTTGTAAGGGTGAGTTGTGAGTTCTTCTTTATTAATATTAATTATTATATTGATAATATTTATTTATTGTTATGGCTCTTTTTATTATAGCATATTGAAACAGTTAGATCTATCAATCCTACTGTTTCACCTACTATATACTATAGTAGTATTTCTATATATATAACTATCACCAAATCCTCGTATATCATGTTAATATTATGTTAAAAACAGGCTAAAATTAAACCTAAATGTAATGGTCATGTATGTGTGCATATATCTTAGCCTACGGTATAAAAAGTATCTGTATATGTAAAAACCCATATATACACACACATATATTTCTAGTAGTAAATAAATGAAAAATGCGTTGTATGTGTTAACAAGAGACTACATATATGCAGGAAAGAATAATGTTAACAGATTTAAAACATTATAAATTTCTTTATTTAGAATAATTATTCTAAAAGTAATATTTGAAAGTATTTTATAATTCTGCATATATCGCTAAATTAATTGATCGAGTTACATATATAACCAGATGTTTTCCATCTGTAGATTTGTTTTCTAAAAAGATGATGTCATAAAACTTAATCTTTCTCACTGTATTTTGACCTAATTACAAAATTAAAAGTAACAATTGATTGTAGAATAAGATATGAATAAATTATCCTGGGTGACCAGATGAATATCCAGCTGTAAGAAATAAAACACAGCGGGATTCCACAATTCTTAGAATACAGCGAGAAAATTAGCAAAACAGATCTAAAAACTTACTATGACAGAGGAGAGGGGGGTAAGCTGATAATATAAGCCTCTGCAGCCATTTTAAATTCATTCGGACATTATTTCAAATCAATTCATTGACAACTTATGTTTTAAAATTGTTAATGATAATGAAGTCTGAGTACAAGGCATCTTCTTGCCTTCCTGACTCGGGAAGTTCTACCATGCAGAGAGCAGCAAGAGGAAAGCCGTTAGAAGCAGTTGCCCGTTAACAGCCTTTCAACATGAAGCCAGTGCCAGCAGAAAGAAGAGCCGGTTTTTACCTCACCACATAAAACTAATTCTTCAACTAAAATGCATTAATTCCTAAAAGCTAGCTTAATATAAAATCTATGGCCATATTAAGTGTACTTTAAACTCACTACTAAAATATAATTTTGTTTTCTTTATTTTAATCTTAAAATCTTGCCTGATTTGATTTGATAACTGATTTGATTTACATACTGAGTTAATAACTGATTTATTTAATTATTGATTCATTTACTCAATTTATTTACTGATTTATTTGTTGGTTTGCTGATTTATCTCTGATTGATTTAGTTTCAACATATTTACCTTATTCTGAGTTATTAAAAGTTATTTAGTTTTAACTTGCTTAAATCAATTGATTTTAAATTATTTATCATAACTTTTGTTACGTATAATTTTAAATGCTTTATTCTAAAACGATAATAAGTTATTTTACATATTTTAACTTAGTGATATTTGATTTTACATATTTTAACTTAATGATATTTACTTTTGCGTATTTTAACGTAATGATAATATTTGCCTTTATTAATTCTCGTACACAACTTAAATTTGTGTTGAACTGAGTCGATCAGATGTAAACTAATTGCGTTTCCATTTCCTTTTTAAACTAGGAAAACAAAACCAAACTTCAGATTTCACTTATGTGAAATCTCTTTAAACTTACATTTCTTTTAGTTAAATCTATGCCAAATTTTATTATTTTCAATTATATATTTGTTTATGCTATATTTGTTCAAAACGAGGTTTTACTCTTAGTTAAATGCTTAGTGAGGAGCCATTAAATCTTCACACATATATGTAATATCGCGTGTATATTAGCGCACAAAAGAAACTTCGTTTTGAAAGGGATAAAATGTCTTATTTAAGAGATAATTAAAAGCGTACAGCTACTTTAAGATAGATTCGCTTTAGAGATAATATTTAACTAATGTTTAGCAGAAGTGATTGAAATACAGCATAAAGCTATATAACTTTATATCATAATTCTCCATAATATGCTGTACTCCTCCCTAGAGTTATAAATGCCTATATAGATAGCTTTAGAAATTAGATTCATAAGCTTTCCTTAATAGCATAATTATAGATGCTATGTAATGAACTGATATACAGTAGTTTCATGAAGGGAACTATTGTTTAGCTTCCTAATTTCTATTATATAATAATGTAGTCAGCAGTGCAAGTGTGTCTTTAAGAAACGCTACGGCATATATATATATTTGTTGCTGTGTATATTTCTTTAATGGGCGTATGTGTAAGGGCTACACCATTATTCTCTTAGTTCGGACAACTATCTCTTCCAAGATGGCGGTTGGCTACTCCACCCCATTCTGCATTCTCAGAAATGGAGCATGAGACTCCCATAGTTTAATTAGTTGTTCGATCACCGGACTAAAAGGTCTCTTATTTCCACAGCGATGAATACGGTGAAAAAGGGAACCGGTACTTGGTACAAATCCCCTGAAAAGGCACATTTAAAATGCAGGGACTCAGATCTTATATTTTCTATATGCCTTGGTATCTGAAGTCTGACTGCCAATCATCAGTTCATCCCACCATAATAATTGTATTTTTCAGCTTTGATCTGAATTCGAATCTAATTTCATAGGCATATAAGCTATATAGAGAATATTAAGTATTCATGCTTAATAAAATGTCATATTCTTTATAAATGTTTATAATCACTTCTGCTAGCTCTAAAGCTGATCTAGATCCTGTTATATAGCATAAACTAGGCATAGATAGTCATGAGCAAATTAACCTCAATCTATAAAGTAATATTAAAGCTCATGAAACTGTAATTTTAAACGTATAATTTCTTCATCACCTGCGAGTGATAGAGATATATATAGCAAAGTAAATTAAATTATTTGTAACACAAACTACAATCACCTGCGCATGATTGGAAACGCTATATATAAACAGTAAATGCTCATATTAAAATCATCACCTATGAGTGATATATGTATATATGATAAATATAATAATGTAACTAATTTGTAACCAGAATAATTAATGTCACCTGCGAGTGATTTAAATTGTCACATATGTATATGTAAATTAAAGCTACATGTAACTAAGAAAGCCATAAATGATTATATCCTCAATCATCACTTGCATGTGAACCCAAAACTCAAATGTTAAATTGTATCCCTAACTTAATCACCTGCGAGTGAGACAACCTATATAGCCACATTATAATCATTATTTTCATTTATTAATTTTATTATTTGGTTTTCATTAAATTAATTTTAAATTTAACTTTTGTTTCATGTCTCAATGTTGCTCATTGGTAAGTCATTATTGATTAGTTAATCATTAGTTAAGAATCACAATCCGTATTTTATAAGTATGTTCCGCCACACACATTGTCTATATAGCTATACTAATTAGTAAGTCAATTTCTCATAGTCTTGTGCTTTACCGATGTTCTACTGCTGGCACGTAATGAAGGAAAATGCTGTTGTGGCCTCATATGTGTCATCCGCAAGGTGGTAAATCTTTGAGCGTTAGTAAAGGAACTGGGGCTATATCAGACAACATGGTTCGTACCACTCTATGCTGGCCTGCCTTGGGATGATTTACTAAAACTCTGGATTTTGTTGCGCGAATGTAAAGATTTGACCGTTACAATATATTACTTAGAAGCCTGTGCTTAGCTTATGTCATTATATTGTTTAAGTCAAATCATGTTATTTGTTGATTGTAACTTTATTAATTCTTGGTATAGTTCTTCATTTTCTTTGCTTATAATTAGTGGAAATTCATTTATGGGTTATAATATATATATATATAAATATTTTGATAGGTAAAGATGGTTTTAGATTGTCTCAAATGTAAGAATAGGCAAGAATCAACATTTTGACAATGCAGTTATCTTTTTCATGTTAATAATGGCTTGAAATCCAAAGGAATTACAATATTATTGAAACATCTGATTGTTGCCTGTTTTAACATATCAAAAAAAAAAAAAAAAAAAACAGTTTTAAATAACATACAAAATACATTATACTGTATACTTAATGTAAAGATTTGACCGTTACAATATATTACTTAGAAGCCTGTGCTTAGCCTATGTCATTATATTAAGTCAAATCATGTTATTTGTTGATTGTAACTTTATTAATTCTTGGTATAGGTCTACATTTTCTTTGCTTATAATTAGTGGAAATTCATTTATGGGTTATAATATATATATAAATATTTTGATAGGTAAAGATGGTTTTAGATTGTCTCAAATGTAAGAATAGGCAAGAATCAACATTTTGACAATGCAGTTATCTTTTTCATGGTAATAATGGCTTGAAATCCAAAGGAATTACAATATTATTGAAACATCTGATTGTTGCCTGTTTTAACATATCAAAAAAAAAAAAAAAACAGTTTTAAATAACATACAAAATACATTATAATGTATACTTACATTTAGTGATAATTTTTTAATTTTTTCTTATATTATTATTTTACATAAAAAAAAAAATGAAAACAGTAAGTGTAAACAAATTCCATTATTATAAGATTATAATGTAGCTCTAAAATTGATATTCTAAAAATAAATCGTGTTATAGGTAGCAATGTCAAATTGCCTCCACGAATGGCCAAGTATTATCGCCTGCTAATACTATCCGTTTACTTAATAGTTTCAACATACTTACATATTTTTAAAAAATGCTAAATAATTGTAGACATAGTCAAAACGTTTCTATATAAAATAAAAACAATAAGTATACACTGGAAAAAAATTTAGATTTTGTTTTTGTGTTTTAATTAATAAATAACTAAAATAATAGTATTTGGCATATGGAGAATTATTAACAATACCATTTTAATTGGTTCATTTGTATTTAAAAATTTACTATAAAAAAGTCCAAAAACACATATTATTACTATCAAGAGAAGACTATTCTATTAACATAAATAATTACATATAATGTTTTATGAAAATTTAATGACTTACAAGAGAACCACCTATTTTTGTTTCTAAATTTGCACACTGTATAGAAGTACTAGAATCCATCCAGATAGGAGACTGTAAAATGCTAAAAGAACCCTGTAAACAAAAATAAATAAATTATTAAATTCTTTAATACTTTAAAAACAATTAAAAAAATATACAGATAATTATGGGAAATTAAATTTTTTTAAATGCTCTAACATAAATCATCAAAAAAAAAAGTATATGTTTATTCACTTTAAAGTAATTAGCCTGTTTTATTATATATAAAGCTGAATAAATAAATAATCAAATTGTTTATTGTGTTGGAATTTGAAAGAAGTTCAAACAGTAAAAATGAGAGCTAGGCTACAATTGGAGGGTTTTGACTTTATCAATGCACCAAAGCATGTAGAGTAAGTTGAATAACATTTATGAACTAAGACAAATTAAAATAATTATAAGCAAATTTTGTCATAGTTTATTTTAAAATAAAAAAATATATACCAAATTAAATATTATACTGCTCTCTCTCTCTCTTTTTTTTTTTTGAAAACATTATAGTTATGCTCTATTTTTCAAACATAATTTTTTGTACAGTATATTGTGAAAATAAAGGCATCCCAAATTTCCGAACTTTTGACCTAATGGCACAATTATATATTCTCATTGTAGAAATATATTTTGTACCAATGTTATGAATTCTTTCATTGTTTTAAACATCCTAGTACTCAAGATCACACAAATGATAAAAAAATAAATAAATAAACAAGTACAAATAGGAATTATTACTAATCGAACATAATATTAGAATGATATTAACCAACAGATTTATACCTAAAAAGGCATAGTTAATAAAATTATATCTATAAAATCATATAAAGCATTATTACTCTTTTGTATTAATTATATTAAAAATAAAACTTCCAGTAAAATTAAAATAATAGTAGTTTCAGACCCCCTGCCCCCCTTCCTCCATGCTGCTAGAATATTATTGATATGAAAACAATTAAATAATGTAATTTAACTTTTGGATTGAAAAATTGAACAAAAACACAATAGGAAACATTAATTCTAACATCTATTATTCAAAATCTTCTAATTATTAAACAAAATTTCAATCTTGAACTTTTTACAATAAATTATACTAATTATTTTAAAGTTTTATATTATTATTAATAAAATTAAATTGTATAGGATACAAGTGTTTACATTTAAATAAAACTATCGATAGTAAAAGTAATGTTTATTTATATTTTGAGCACAATTTGAATTTACAATGAGAATAAAACATCCATTTCAGAAATACAAAAAAATTCCAAACTAAAAAAAAAAAAAACAGTAACCACAAATTTTGAATAGTATTTTACCTGTAGTTCATTTTGCTTTGGAATAATGATATTAAAATTTAAATAATATTTATTGTTTTTCTAAAAAAAAAAGTATGATGATTATGATGAAGGGATAATTATTGAAGTAATTAATAAATTTGGACAAAAAGGTATTTTGATATAATCATTTCTGATAGTAGTTTTCTATATTTTAGCACTGGTGATATCATAGCGCTCAAGCCAATTATCCTATTTTGACCAGTATTAGTTACATATATATGTAATTTATATAAATAATAGCAGTGCTGCATTAGGATTTTGTGGGCTGTAGGTAATTTTGCCTCCACCCTTTGCTATAAAAAATATTTAATATTTGCAGAAAAAAATATCCCAAATAATAAAACATTCCACAAATGTCACAATAAGTATATCACAAGAATATATCCTGTGGTACTAGACTCAAGAGCTCAAGGTCCATGATACATGGCTCAGTTTAGTCACTTCTTGTGCTTGAATTTCATATGAATTCCTGAATGATAAATCATTTGACTATTATTTTACAAGAATATTCATTTTTCTTTTAAATAACTTTTTATATTTGATGTAATATATTGTAATACTGTACCATAATTAATAATTGGTTGATGCTAATAACTTATGAAATCTGTCTATAAAAAATTAATTATATATAATTATATCACAAATTATTGCATCCATTTCTATTGTTTGTTGAAATATTTGTTAATCAAAAAAAAAAAATCTACCACCAATAAAATGATTGTAGGCTTAATTAATTGGAAAAATCTAATGATATTTGAGCACTCCAAGAGGACAAATTGGGCATAGTAATTGCATTCAAATGATCAAACTGCTTTTTTTTTGTATTATAGTTAGATGAGAATCACTCCAGAAATATTTAGTAAAATATCTGGATCAATTATTGTCTTACTGTGCTATACAATCTATAAAGATTAAATATTATCATTTAATAGTAGTACCATATTGTTTAGATATTCCAAATTACTAGCAAGAATTTGTCAGCAAAACCTGCTATAAACATCAAATGATCACCATTTCTTAGGCTTGCTTATAACTGTTATTAAAACAGGCAAAACTCACTATATGTATTGCCATGTGTGGCAATACATATAGTGAGTTTTGCCTGTTTTATTAACAGTTATAAGCAAGCATAAGAAATGGTGATCATGTGATGTTTATTGGCTTAAAACCAATCCTATCTAATAGGAAAGGGGTGGCTATGGTTATTAAACACCCAAAACACCAAAATGTATGGGTACTGAACTGAGTTCAGACCTATATGACTATACAAGCTAATGAGCTTGGATTGAAAATATTAAGATGTTTTCAATTTAAGACTCATAGTTTTGTAGTTAAGTGGAGGTAAAAGGTGGCTGCTAGAGGCGTGCATTAAATATTAAGATCTAGATGTAATGCTCTTGGATCTAAGGTTTCTCACTGATGAAGGCCACAAGCCAGAAACTAATCTGGGGATATTGGATGAGTAGGCATTAGATGAGGATTTTATGCACAAGCCTTCTGGCATCCATTGATTATTCTAGCTTGCAGTGTGGCAATACATATAGTGAGTTTTGTCTGTATTAATAACAGTTATAAGCAAGCATAAGAAATGGTGATCATGTGATGTTTATTGGCTTAAAACCAATCCTGCCTAATAGGATAGTGGGGGCTATGGTTATTAAAGACCAAAGATACCAAAATGTATGGGTACTGAACTGAATTCAGACCTATATGACTATGTAAGTTAATGAGCTTGGATTGAAAATATTAAGGTGTTTTCAATTTAAGACTCGTAGTTTTGTAGTTAAGTGGAGGTAAAAGGTGGCTGCTGGAGGATTGCATTAAATCCTAAGATCTAGGTGCAGTGCTCTTAGATCCAAGTCTCCTCACTGATGAAGGCCACAAGCCAGAAACAAATCTGGGGATATTGAGAATTTTATGCACAAGCCTTCTGGCATCCATTGATTACTCTAGCTTGCAGGGTGTAGCAATACATATAGTGAGTTTTGCCTCTTTTAAAACCTGCTATATTAAATAATAAATTTGAGATCATATGTTGAAATATTATTGTTGAATGTAAATGGTATTTATTTTGCTAAATTATTATGCTGATATTATCTCATCTTCATTATCAACCATTATTGATCCATTGTAGAATAAAGATCTCTCCAAGTTCAATCCATCTTCTCCAATCTCTAGCCTCTCTTCTCCACATCATATCAGCATGCTTCTTTATTTCATCCATCCATCTCATGTGATCTCTTTCTAGATCTTTTCCAATCTCTTGTAATATCTTTGCTTCCAATTTATTATATTTTAAATATTTATTTTTAGTAACAAAAAAAATTAAAACATTTTTATAGGCTTTGATTATCATGATTGTCAAGCTACATGGTGAAATCATTCCTAGATATAAGTGATGCAAAACTAATGTTTGGGTTAGAAGACTTGCTAATTTGCATAAAGTGAGTTTTCTTAACTTGTAAATTAGTCTATTGCTATTTTCAGTAAGTTTTTTTTTCTGCATAATTAATTAGTCAATTTATTGTTTCTGAAGTATTCTACCATATCTACACTAAATGCCTATACACATGCACACCTTTCTTCTTTAATAAAATATATGTGCATAGATAGCATTGTTAAAAATAGTTCAGCTACCAATCATATATGTTATGATATTAAAAAAGAAAACTGCTGATCTATACTTGATCTACATAATAGAAATTCCAAAAATTTTATAATGAGTTAAGAATATAAGAACATAGTAAAAAATCACTATTGTAAGTTATCATATGTACAAAATAAAACATATGATGAAAGTAACCAACTATGTTAGTACTCCCAATTTAAAGATTATAAAAAAAACCAAAAACCAAATCTATATGCTATAATATATTCCATATATAGCATATATTTCTAGCATATATAGATCTCAAAGTGTAATTATAGCACATGTAGTACAATCTAGATTCAAATCTGGGTCAGATAAAACTTGAAATTTTTTTTGACTATTTTTCTTTCAGTTAAACAGTCCATAACCAAACCAGCTGACTATCTAATATTGATTAATAAATGAATAGCTAGTTATTATTAGTTAGGAATGAAAAAAACAGTCAAATTCTCACTTGGTAAAAGCTAGTGAATCACTTCCACTACAGTGTGCTATAGAGAGACCTTTACTTTTTAAGGTGCTATTTAAAAGCTGCGGTACTTGTGATTTTTAATTTTATATTTCAAATATATTCTTAAAATATAAATTCTAATATGTGAGATGGTAACATTTGTTAAAAGAATAACTTTTATGAGTGAACATATTCAGTAATGAATGCAAATCTAAGTCATATAAACATGAGATTTAGTCAGAAGCTAGGATTGCTTAATGTAGTAAATTTATAAATTTTATAAACTTAATTCTATCTGTTATGATTAAATAATATAGTGAAAACCATTAAAATATAATTATTTAAGGAGAGGGAGGATCGGTTAGTATTATGATTTCATTTAATAAGAAAAAATACCATAAAAAACAAGTTTTTTTTTTTCTAGATTCAGAAGTTAAAATACAATAATATTAGGAAAAACAATTAAGAAAACTAAAAAATCAAAGGTGATATTCATGGATATATACAGTGTATCCAGTAAAAAGATGGTTGATTTTCTCTCTAAGCTTGCTGCAGTGTCATCTCTGAATCAGTACGTGTTACATAGCGATATAGTTTAGCTTTACACCATAAAATTTTTAAAGTTCCATCATTTCTGGATAATGATTCATAATATAAAATGTGACAATATCTTCATGGGTCATCTTTAATGCTCTCCCTACCATCATAAAATGTTGTAAAAACACTTGAAAAAATTTTTGTGACTCGTGGCTTAGCATTTTTTCCCCCAATTTAAATCAAAATTTAATGTTAGTATGTTCTTTCATTGTGGGTTAAGGTACAAAGTGCAATAATATTTCATTAAATAATTCATCATCTACACACATTAGTGCCTTAAAATTTTTGTAGTGAATAGCTAAATTATGTGACTATATAACATATGAGTATGCAGAAATAAGATTATATGCAGTTTGGAGAGAAAACTAGTAACTTTTTCATTGGAACACACTGTGTATTTGGGGATTATGAATTAATTTGTATAATTGCAAAATTTACCTTTAATTTTTTGAAATTTGACTTTCTAATTATTTTTTTTCCCTTCAAGAATTAGAATGACCATATTTAACCACTAAACATCCATTGATTATTCTGGCTTGTATTGGATAGCACTACTGTATGAAGAGTTTAGCCTCTGGTTTAATGGCCATGCTAATTATGAGACCATGTAAGTTTTGATATTGTAAAAAATAACTGAATATAGAAAATTCATAATAATAAAAGATTATCACAAAAGTTCTTCATTTTGGACCTTAATATAATGAAATAGATCAAATAAAACTTCACCTGAAACTTTCTTTGGATAAAACACTAGACATTCTAATTATAAAGGAATATAGTATTGATTCATTCAGAGGAATATGCTAATATTCCTTATGCTCTGAGAAAAAATTCAATATCTATAAGATACTAAAACAACATCCATACTTAATCGTCTATGCATTATGTATCCATCTTTGAATCAAAAGGCAGCGTCAGATCTATAGTTATGTGGCAAGTCTAATCGGATGTTAAAATGAGATATAATATCTTTTAAAAATATTTTTTTATTAAATAAATACCTAAATAAATTTTTTTTTAAAGATTTGGGTATTTTTAAAGTAGAATAGTGCTCCAGATCTTCTCTCTTACAATTCTTTAATCAAATTTTTCAATTGCCCTTAAAATTTTCCTGAATAATCTTTTAATGAAACAAGTGTATGTTAGCAGAAATATAAAGTGAAAATTAAAAAAGAAAACATTTAGGAACAACAATAGCTCAAAAACTATCAAGTGCCATAACAATAATTTCTATAGTTATTTCATTTTTTGCATTTTTTAGTTTTATAATTTGTGTATGTTTTTTAATAAATATAAATTTTTTTATTTACTACATATTTTTTTCCTATTATTCCATAGACCAAAAGTATAAGAGAAAATAAAAACAATATTATAGTATTGTTATTAATAAGCATACGTTCGCATAACTTAGAAGTTCTTTGATTTGGTTTCTGAGCCGATATCATGAAGCCATACTAATAAATTGCCTTAAGAGTGTGAAAATTTAATATTTTTTCTGCCTGCAGATTTATAATCCCATATTAAGAGTTTAACCAGTTTGAATCCGATTCTTTAAATTCAACAGTTAAAATGTTGAATATATAAAAAAGCTAATTCTTTAAATTTTTAATATTCACTTCTACGTTTTCTTTCTTTCTATAAATATATAACCAAATATGTAATAAAATATCACAGCGCTATGTTCTATTACAAATGGGTATATTTAAGTGTTCTTATTAACTCATTATATAAATAATATATATGTTACATAATAAATTCTGAATTCTAAACCATGACAATTCAGAATTTGATTATTATAAACCATATTATATATTAGTTAAATAACAAATTAATAGAGAGCATGTGACTGCACTCATACGAAAGACTCAAAAAAATTTATAAAAGGGTAGTAAGACAAGAAGAAATTTTTAAAATTGGATATTTGAATATGAAAGGTGGTAGGAGACCATTAAAGTGATTAGAATTAAACAAAGCAGTTAAAAATGAAGGGCTTGAGGTATTAGCAGTAATGGAAACATCTCTATGAGAAGAACTTACACTGGAAGATTTGGTATTGCTGGATATAAATATAAAAGAAAAAAGGGATGGTGATATAGGAATTATGTCAAAAAAATATTTAAATACTGTAAAGTGTCAAGAACATTTGTGGTTTGAGATAAAGTTAGGAAGACAAGAATGGATGGTGGCTATAGTGTATATGGCCACTGGAGATACCCCCCCAATAATGATTATAGGGGATATGAATGGGCATATTAAAGAAATTGATCATGTGGATAACAAAAATGGACAGCTTCTGAAAAACTTTTATCAGAATGAATTTGAGCATTGGAAATTTATCAAATATTTTATGAGGGGTAATACACATGGTTTAGAAATAATATATTTCACACAATAGATTATGTATTAGTAGAGAAAGAGGAAATGAATAAAGTATAGAAAATTAAAGTGTTTGATAATGAAGAGAGAATATATAATAGTGATCATAATTTCTTTATAATAGAAATGGTTAGTAATGTGATGGAAAATAATAATAAAAGTAGAAAGGATAGTGAAAGATATGGATGGAGAATGAATGATAAGAATAAGTTAGAAGAATATAAAATAAAAGTAGAAGAAATCATGGAAGAGTTTTTGGGGGATGAATATAAAGACTAGTGGGGTGAGGTAGAAAAAAGTGACAAATAGGGTTTTAGGTGAGAATATCCAGAAAAATAAAAGTAATAGAAAAGTGAGAATTAATAAAAGTGCAAAAGAGAGGGGAAAAGCATGCAGAAAATATAAATGTGCTATTAAAAATAAAGAAAGAGAAAAAAGATGTTAATATTAAATGGGAAAACTATTTTTAAAAAAAAGTTGATTAAAATAAATAATTATAGAGAGAGAATGAAATTAAATAGTAAATTATTGGAGGATATTAAGAAAAATGGAAGAGATGGGAGTAAAAAATTTTGGAAATATATTAAAAGAAGGAATGTAGGGGAGAGAGAAATAATATTACTAAATGATGAGAAAAAAGAGTATAGCTCTAGAGAAGAATTAGAGACAATCTTAAATAAGTATGTAATGAATATAAAAAAAATGTTAGATGTGAAGGACAAAGTGATAACAAATATAAAAGCACATAGGAATGGAAATATTAGTTTTACAGAAAATGAATTGAATGAGGCTAGGAAGAAATTGAAAAGTAGAAAGACAAGAGGTTTAGATGGATGAGCAGCAGAGATGGTGATGAATTTGGGAAATAGGACAAAATTAAATCTATTATCATGTTTTAATAAGATGGCACAGAAGACAGAATTTCAGATAGCTAGAAAAATACAAGATTAAGGCTATTATTTAAAGGTAAGGACTATAGAAAGTTAAACAATTATACGCCGGTAGTGGTAATGTCAGTGTTATACAAAGTTTTTGCATTTATGGTGGTTGGAAGGGTGGCAAAATGGATGGAAGAAAATAATATAGTAGGAGAAATGCAAGAAGGTTTTAGAATGGATAGGAATATAGGAGATAGTTTATTTGTAGTCACACAACTTATAGATATGAGTAGGAATACAGGTAGGCAGTTATATATGGTCTTTATAGATATAGAGAAAATGATGGGGGATAGAGTAATAGAAATAGATTATGGGTAAGTTTAGTAAATTTGGAAATGAATGGAGCTTTAGTGGATCTTATTAAGAGATTGTATGAAAATAATTACTATACGTATCAATTAGGAAATATAGAATCAGTTAATTAAAAATGAGGTGGGACTAAGGCAAGGATGCCCTATGTCACCTATTTTGTTTTTGTTATATTTGAGAAAAATGGAGAAAGCAATAGGATGACTAGAAAGAGTGATAGAGATACCATTAATAGATGGCAAGGGAGTATATACATTATCAGGTATTTTATTTGCTGATGATATCTTCTTGTGCACAAAAAATAGGGAAGATAAGGAAGTATGTGAAGATGAAGGGGAGAGATGGGAATTAAATTTAGTGAAGAAAAATCAAAAGTAATGATGATAAATGCTAAGGAAAGAGAAGAGAAAGAATTTTTATTGGGGGATATAAGGTTAAATGTGGTGAATAAGTATAACTATTTGGGAATCATCTTAAGTAATCAGAGAAATTGCTTGGATGAATGGAAGAAAAAATTGATAAATGAAGCAAAGAAAAGAAAGAGACTGATAAAGAAATTAACAGTGTTTTCATATAATAAATATGAGAGCAAGTGAATGAGGGCAGTAGTAGAGTTAACTTATGGTAATGATGTATTATGTGATAGTAAAAGGGTGTTAGATTACTTAGAAAAAGTACAAAGAGAAGTAGGAAGACATGCATTAGATGCAGATGTGTGGATGGCAAAGGAGGCAATTCAAGGAGAAATGGGATGGTCAAGTTTTTATATGAGAGATGCAAAAAAAATGAAAATTGTTCAGTAGATTGCAATTTATGGATAGTAAGAGAATAGTCAAAACAGTATTTAATTGGGTTATGAGTAAAGGATAGGAAACAAGATGGGTGAAAAAGATATCTGTAGAAGATATGGATTAAGACTTTATGTCAGTATACTTGTACAAAAAGTGAGATGATTGTGTTAGGAGGATTGTTGAGTGTTATAGTGGCAAAGAATGGGATAGAAGAATAGATGCATTAATAAAAAATAGGGAGTCAGAGAACTAGTATGGAAAGTAAAAAGAATTTAAAAAATATATAGAAGTAAATAGAATATTGGGTATGAGTTAATTTATGATAATAGCAAGGAAAGTAGTTTACTGTTTAAGGCTCGAACAGGATCGTTAGCAACAAGGGAATATACACATAAATGGAGAAATGTGGGTGATTTAGTCTGCAAGTTATGTAAGGAAGGCATGGAAATATTAGGCATATGCTAATTGAATGTAAATGCTTACAAGCAGAAAGGATACACATAATGAAATTAAAGGAAAATAAATATAAACAAAATGATTATACAGAAAGTGGATTCTTGGTTTTTATGTGGGTTTGGAAAAAGATAAGGGGGATCTAGATATAAAGATCATAGAATGAACAAAGATGATGTTGTGGAAATGGGATGGAGCAGGAAAGAGAAAAAATATGGGAAGAACTTGGGGAGGGGAATGGAAAGGGAACATAAGGTGGCTAACAGGTTTCTCTGGGCATAGTGGCTGAGAGATTCCTGACTTCAATAAAGAAGAAGCACTTTGCAACACTGTATTGTAGATACATTCAATAAAATACAATTAGAGTTAATTATATAATATTTATTATACCAATATCAATTATATAAATGGATATTATGATATATCCAGGTTACAGCAAGTCTGCCATCTCCAATAGCAAATACATTTAAATGTTCACCATTTCCAATAGTATCATTATAATTAATATTAGTATAATAGATTTTAAAGGTTAAGAATAATTTTTGTTTTGTTTTATTAGACATAATAAAATTACAATATTATATATACTCATAATCATAAAATTTAAGAGTAAATAAAAAAAGGGTTTTCTAGAAATAAATTTTTTTTATTATAATTGCAGACATTTTTGTTTTTCTTTTCACCAACACCTTACCTTTTTAGTTTTATAATTATACTCGCCTGAAGTTGTTCATGAAGGAATTTGTCAGGATGTAAATTTTGAAGATGCTGCCTTGATCCTTTTTTCCAATATACACTTCCATGTTGCTTATAAAAACCAAAGAGACAATTTAGATATGTATATTAGCAAATAACAAATTAACTCTTAATCTTTAAATATTAGAATCAACTATATTCATAAATAATAATGTATATATGTGCTTGTATATGTTAATTTTTTGTCCGAAATGGAGCAGCAGTGTACTGAGCAAATAATATCACTTGATCCCTAATAATTATTTGTCACAGCTTGTTACTCTTGATTAAATTTATACTTTTATTACAAATTATTAATTTTATTTAATTTACATTTATATATACAGCTCAATTTCAGACATAAAATAAAAGTGAATAACATATTTATATAATTATATCAATTTATTTTATAAGCAATGTATTTCTAACACATATTCATTGATAATTATCGACTTCTTTTACTAAATAAGCAAATGATTATCAAACATCCTTTTTAAGTTCAACATTACTGCATTTCTTTAATCCCAAATATGGACTAGTTTTTTAAATAAAAATCACATATATTTTTATATTATTTACATAAGTGTAATCCCATCTTTCTTATTCTATTAGATATATTTAAAATTGTCAGTTACCACACATTCTTAAAGCATATGGATCTGAAAATGGCAAATGACCTACTTAAAATAATTTCAAGCTAAATCAGCACTCTCTTTTAATGACCCAGGTCAATAACTCTTTATATAATTTCATTACACGTTCAGTATTTATCAAAATCAAAAACCTACAATTTGATTTACAAATGTCAAACTTCCAGCATTCATATCTTTGACATCATCCATTTTCGATAAATTAATTATTTTCTTAGACTAAAGATTACCATATCATTCCTAGCCTAGATATATATTTTAAACTCAATTAAAGATTAACATGTCTGTCTGTTTTTTTTATTAAACTCAACCATATGGTGACATCAATATAACTCTATTCATCTTCTTTCTATGTACATTTTTTTTTAGATATATTTAAAACTTCCATTTTACTACAAGTTCTTGAAACATATGAATATTATATATATAATCAAAATTAACCCAAATCCACAACTCAACCAGATTAGCCAAAAAAATAAACTCTAAAGCATAGCAAATGGTTTCACTGTTACAAACAAACTTCTCAAGTGTAAAGAGCTACAAAATAACAACATATTTAAATTAAATATTACCCAAAATTCCACTTCCTCCCCCCCCCCCAATACATCCTTAATATTAAAAGAACTTTTAAATAAGTTAATTGCTTCAGAATCATAAATTTTTAATAATAAACACTCTTTAATTCTTCTTTTTATTTCATTTCTCTCAAAGAAGACAACCTTAACTTCATCAAAATTAATAGTGTGGCCTGTATATTTTTCATGGATATATCTTAAATAAAACTAAGATATCTATTTCTAACTCTACTTTTATATACTGAATAAAGTACATAAAAGTAGGGTTAGAAATAAATATCTTAGTTCTGCTTTATATATCCATGAAAAAGATTCAGTACATAAAAATAGGATTAGAAATAGATATCTTAGTTCTGCTTTATATATCCATGAAAAAGATACAGACCACACTATTAATTTCGATGAAGTTAAGATTGTCTTCTTTGAGAGAAATGAAATAAAAAGAAGAATTAAAGAATCTTTATTATTAAAAATTTATGATTCTGAAGCAATTAACTTATTTAAAAATTCTTTTAATATTAAGGGTGTGTGGGAGATAAATGGAAATGTGGGTAATGTTGAGTTTAAATGTGTTGTTATTTTATAAATATAATTTGTCCAAAACTTCAAACACTTTTTAGCAAAACTTCACAGACACCTATGTTTCGACTGACCTGCAGTCTTCTTCAATAGACTTGCTCTGAAGAAGACTGCAGGTCAGTCAAAACTTAGATGTCTGTATATGTACAAATAAAGAGTTTTGCTAAAAAGTGTTTGAAGTTTTCGACAAATTATATTTATAGGATATTATGGCAAACATAAAGAAAAGTATGATTTTGTTAATATTTAATGTTGTTATTTTGTAGTTATTTACACTTGAGAAGTCTGCTTGTAGCAGTGAAACCATTGATTGTGCCTTAGAGTTTATTTTTTTGGCTAATCTGGTTGAGTTGTGAATTTGGGATAATTTTGAATATTTATTGATTAATTTAGCTTTATCCTTTTAATGTTTATATATATATTATTAGAGTTTAAGGTTTATATCTAGGCTAGAAATGATATAATAATCTCTGGATTAATAAATGATTAGTAATAAATGTTAAAAAAAAATCAAGACAACTTTAAAATCTGGTTTTTAACTTTATTAATTTTAGTGCTTTATAATTATTAATAACACATGTAGATTTTCCAAACCCTCATCCAGCAGATAAATCTAAAAGGCTTACAAAATATGATGCATTTTCTTAAACTATGCAATTCAAATTCATTTGCATGTACTAAAACTAATTTTTCTCTCATTTCTTTTACAAAATATTTAAAAGCATTATTGACCCTATTGACTGATTTTCTTTTAATTTCTTAAATATCCAATAATAATATTAACCCTGTAAGCCAATTTTCCTTGAATTTATTACATCGGTATAGTTAAGTTACATGTATATTATATTTAATATGCATGCATTGTACACACAGCAATCTATAAATTTACTAATCAATCTATCAGAAATATTTATTGTTTTCTTAAGAAAGCAACTAATTTCAACTAGGATCATATTTATTCTGTTATACTATATTAATTTTATTATGTTATGGATCTTCCTTATTTTTCATAGATATCATTGCACATCTCACATTTTCATTTAAAGTATTTGACAGTTCATAAAAAGTTGTGATCGTAAGGCTATTTTGTTTTCACGTTCCCTATTACTACATAGCTCTTTATAGAATTAGTTCATACACTTCGTATTATCTCTCTTTTTAGTACTAATATCATCTTTTCTTTTTCATTCAAAAATAATTTTCCTTCCAATAAAAGATCTTATGTTATATTTTTTTAATACTTTTATTCTCTTCTATAGCTTTAGTTGTCATTTCACACTTGTATTTCTTTATGTTATTACTAACTCTTTTTCATATCATTTTACAAACTTTTAGTCAATTTTTTTAAATGGATTTATTTATTAAGGACTATTTTTAAATAGTTTCTTTTTTTTTTCATACATTGCCTTGCCTCAATTGAAAATTCATTGGTGAATTAAATCTTTTTTATATCACTATTTGTGCAGCAGTTTTTAGTAGAGTATCAGTTATCTTCTTATTGATTTTATTTAAATTTCAACTAATATTGAAATCTATTAATATTTTAAAGATACAATATGCTCATGTTCTATCTTAAAATTACTGAAATATTTCTGAAGTTTAGGAATATCAACTATTATTGCTATATTGCTTAGTAGCTTTTGTTTCTATAGGTTTGCTGTGCTTTTGCTTAAATACTCCCGTGGGAATTTTTCTCCACAAAAAAATTCATAATAAAGTTTTTTCTTTTTATAAATTCCATAAATTCTTTTCCTCTCATATTTTTGTCTGCAAACCTTTTTTACTCATATTATTTTCATTTTTCAATTATTTTCAATTCTTTCTGTGAAATCACTCAGAACAATTTTAAAATATGGATTAATCTGGTCAACAGTATTCTGTATATCCTTATAAAAATCTTCTACTTCAGAATGAGAACTTGTCCAGAAAATAATTAATCTTCCATTAAATTGAATACTTAATCTCTATATCATTGTTTTTTCATTTTATTGTTTAATAATAAAAATCCCATTCTTCTGTAGTAAATTACATATTCACATTTTAAAATCATCTTTTCAATTTTCTTTTAACTTCATAAAATCTGACAATGTCCTATGTAATATTATACAGTTTTTCTTCCAATTCATTCAATTTTCCTTTATTGAAAGTGATTTATAATTGGGTAATTAAATAAAAAATATTTAATAGCAAATGAAGCCTCCAAAATAACATCAAAGAATCTCTTTAAATTTGCATGTAATATATTTTCAAGATAGTTTGTGAAATCATATTCAAGTTGAGCTGATCATAATGTTATTGTTTTATTAACATTTTAATGAGTTTTGAAATAAATTTATATAAATTTTGGAATTATAAAAGATTGTTAATTTAAAATAGTTATTTGAAGTTATTCATAATTTATATTCCGACTTCTGCTCCATTTTTGGATCATGATAAGCATATGCTTTCTTCCTTAAAATAATCTTTTTTTTTAATTTAGAACTTGTTTTTAGATTTTTTTTGTAGTTTTATAAAAACTTTATTGAATATCACTTACCTCCTAATATATCCAAATCAATTTCTCAATTTATATATCTGATTATTACAATCCAGAATTGAATAATAAGCACATAAAATGATTTAAAAAAACTAAAAAAAAAAACAAACAAAAAAAACAATAGCATAAAAATGCTGATTTAAAACATTTCATGAGAATGATAATAAAATAATTGAATTGAAATTGATAATGACAATTATACAATCATAATTTAAATAGAAAAGAATTGAATTCCTTCTTAGAATTTTCGAAAAAGATCAGGATTTGGTTAAAGAGGCCGACCTGAGAGTGATTAATCTGGTTGTGAATATATGACCAGGAATCATGGTGACTTGTTTTGATTAATTAATGCTTTGGTTTGTTATTGTGTCTGCTATTTTGCTGGAATGGTTTAATTATATCAGCACATTTTCTAAGAATTTATAATATTATACTAGATCTGCATGATCTTTGGTCATGGAAGCCATAGATAAGATTAAGTTCTTATGTAATATTTAACTTATGTTGGATGTTGACTTTGTTGCCTTTTCTTTCTCCAATGCTTCTTTCCAAATGAAAAGTAGATAAACCTTTTGATGTAGAAATAAATTTTTATTTGCAGTTATTACGTATTAACATTTGCCATACATAAGACACTGATAAGACAGTTTTAAAAGGATGGTGGGTTAAAATTACAAAAGAAATGCAATTAATTCTCAAAGAAAAGTTAACTGCAGAAATATAAAAAATAGCATAATTATAATAAAATGATAATTTTTCACTGGTATTCAGACTAATTACTTAATACTAAAAGCAAAAATATAAATCTATTTCAAGTGAAAGTAAAACATTAATGATTATAAATTAAGTACAATTTAATTTTAGATTAGTCATATAATAACATTCTTATTTCATGAAAATTAAAATTAGTCAGTTACATGAAATTATTGGGATATACGAATTAATGATGAAATGCCTTAATGTTAAAAAAAAAAAACCTATCATATATACATAATATTATTATCAGCTAAATTTACTACACTTTCATAAATGAATTTTAGAATAAACATATTCTGCACTATGTAAATATATGATATGACAAATAGTTATGTACCTGTCCAGATCCGGAAATGCTGATTATTTTTGAAAAATCAATGCCGTGTGCTCGCATTTTTTCTAGGATCAAATCGAGTGCTTTCACCCACATAAGTGTTGGAGCAGTAATAACATGTTCCTCAGATTGTTTCAAAACACCACCTCTAGTCCTAATATAAGTAAATTTTAAAATAAAAATATTCATTTATTTCAATAAAATAATCAGAACAACGAATAACAATATGCAGTCAAAGGAATATTATTACTGAAATTTTAACTAAATTAATCACCATTATTATACAACACAATGGTATACATTTATATTTAACTAAGCTATATGTATATATATATATATTGTAATGGTATGAAGAGTGGCTATATGGATTGGGTTGTCCATAAGGCAGAGACTCTATTACAATAAGTTATTTAATGATATGTGCTAGCTCTATGAAATAAAAACAATGAATTAATATAATAACCAACTTATATTTTTAATGATTGTTTACAGTGAATCTTGATTGATAGGATGTTTATTCTTTAGCTCAATCACATACATATATACATATAAGTAATAATAATCACAGTATATTTATAGTCATCAAATGAATTATGAATACAATTGTAAATTATAATAAAAAAACAACTTCCTAAAGTTATATTAAATCTTGATTATGGGAACTCATGATAATGTGAGACAATACATATATTTATAATTAAGAGAAAATATATATGCCTACTTGTGTGTGTAATTACACTTAAACAAAATTACAAATGAGTGTTCAACTTATTACGACTTTAATTGGTCTAATGAGTGCAAGAAAGTTTAAATAAGTTAAGATTTCCATAAATCGGTCAGGCTATAGTTTTGAATAGTACTAATTATTTTCTCTCACTTGTATTTATTTGAATATAATTAAACTTAAAATGCACTAACAAATATAATTATAGTAATACCAATGATCAAATACAATTTATAAATTTGCAGTCCATATAAATTGCTTAATAATGAAGTGTTCATGATATATTCCCATGATGATTCAAATATTCCATATCAATAGCACATGACAATATGATATATTATGGTGAGATTCATGGTAGCCAACTAATATAGATCCTATTGTATGTGTTGAAAAATAACATTCATTTACTATTCATGTAAATAGTTATTATATAGTGGATCATCTGCAGTTGAATGATAATATCAATATCAAACGTAACAAAAATTCTTGAACCAAATCCACAAAAATTTATCATAGGGTGAAATGTCTTTTTTCTTTAAATCTATTTTTAAATGTATGCTCATATCATTTTATTTATTGATGTATGCTTATTTTTTTTAAATTTGTATGTATTCAAAAAAATCTTAAAAATTATTTAAATATATCTTAACATTTGTTAAAACAATATAAAAAAATAAATAATAAAGTCTTAAGGTCATAAGAATTTGAAGAACCCCTTACAATTCTTTTCAGATAAGTAGACTAACTGGACTAACTATTCTGTCAATATTTTAACAAGACCATCTTTTTTAAAAAAAAATTTAATATTTGGCTTTACAAAGTTGAAAAAAAAAAAAAGTCAAATATACATTTTTAATTAAATTCATAAAACCATCCTGTGCAAACACATGTCATTAAGTTCCAATTTTGATAATTTAGCAGAATGCAGTTAAATCCCTTTTCATTACCCTATCCTTGCCAAACTGTTATGCAAATGCAGAATTACCATTTACATTTGCAGCCTTAAATTTATATATATATATATAATCAAAATATTCTAGAATAAATACAAAATGATGCAAAGATTTTATTTGTATTTTATATAGGTATTTGGAATTTTTCTTAGTATTTATTCTAGAATATTTTGATTATCATATTTATTTCATTGATATATATATATTGTAACGGTATAAAATATGTCGTTACATTAATTTAAGATTAAAATAAAAACTAAGTTCGTAAATAAAAACTAAAAGCTAAAAAATTAAAGAGTTGTTAAACGTGTATACGTATATATATTCGCACAGATGCAAAACTTTAAAAATTATTTTCTTTTTTTAAAAAAAAAAATATTTGAACGTACTTTTTTTTAAAAAAAGTACAAGATCTAAAGATAAAATATTTTTGTAAATGGAAATGATTGTTTTATAAATTAATTGAAAAGCAAACTAGCCCTTGGGGCTCTTATAGAAAAAAAGGTCAGTTGAAAGATATAGATAAGAGAATAAAAAATAAATTAGATGTCCAATATAGAAGCAGCAATGAAGGCCCGGACCATAATGGAAATTATTGCAACAGGAAACGATGTTCAATGAATCCGGAGGAGTACTATAAAAGGAAAAATATTGAAATTAAAAAGAGTTCCAGCTTGATTTTTGTGAGAAGAGCGATAAGACGCACTTGTCACTCTCTCACTTATTTCAAATAAAATGACTGTAATACCAGGATTGAACCAGCTTAGGCCTCCTCCAGAACAACAGACTGGACTTCAAATAGAGACGTCGCGGGAATTGGCACCAGGAACCGTGATTCTCCTGTAAGACATGAACTATAAAATTTAAAAATAATTAAGAACTTTCGTTCAAGCTTTTAATATTCAGAACCTAAATTTTAAAATGAACTCTTATCTGACTTTCAAATTTCAAATTGATAATTAATGTTTAGATTTTATACATTTAAGTTTAAAAAAAAAATCATTTCCATTTTTATTTTTTTTATTTCTATTAATATTTATTTGTATAAATTATTTAAATGCATTAAATTTAAGTTGAGTATTGACGCTTGCATAGATTCGTTCACGTTTAATTATGTTTTTGTTTTCATATTTGATTAAAATATATAGACATTCGGTAAATAATGATATCTTACGTTGAATATCTAAAATGTATTTATTCGGATGTCTTTTTAGTTATTGGTGTCAATGCGGCATCTTATGATGAATGCCATTGGGTTTCTTGTGAATTCCCTCTGCAATTACATCAATGACTTTATATTTTGATCATTTATGTTTATTTTGAAATGTTTTTGAGCGTGTAATCTATGTAGTCGATCTATGCTCAACATTAAAAAACAAACTTTTATAAATCCATCTGTGCGAACTTATATAAATGTTAAATTTAAGTCGGGCATGAATGGCTATATAGATTTGTAAAGTTATATTAATTAATTAGGGGAGGGTAATCTTAGGTTATTTGTTTCGTAGTTAAATTAGGTCAATGGATTGGATATATTGGTGTAATTAGTAGATGTAGTATGAGGTTCGCTACGTGCAGGATCTCCATTATACGCCGCACACCCCTTTTTGCCTATGGAAGGGAATAGTAAGATGGAAAACGCAGTCCCTTCCTATGGAGTTTTTTTTTTTATTGTCCTTCTTGCCGACAGATGTAGCATTCCTGTTTGGTTGAGAGTCAATGTCTTCTCTAACCATACTGTTCAGATGTACATTCCTGACAGTATGGTATTTTGTGCTGTCGTATTTTCATGCTACATTGAATACATCAATGTATCAGATGGATTGACGCCGGTTTGACTGCGAACTTTTGGCCTAAGGTTAAATAAGGGATAGAATATTTTCTTTTCAAATGCAAATCTATGTAGTTTATTCATACTCGACAATCTTAAAATAAATATAAAATTCATCTGTGTGGATGATTTAAAATCTTAAAATAATAATTTAAATTAAAAGAATATTAAAATCTAAAATAATAAATGTTATTCCTCAAATTTTAAAATGATTATATATGTGCGTAAATAAATATTGTTTGTGTGTTAATTACTGGCAGTAGCTTTTATTTTTTTTATATTTAAGATATAGCTTAAACAAAGTTATATATTATTATCTCTGTGTCTCCACTGAGCTAGTGACTTGGGCTAACGGTCTAAATATAAAATAAAGTGGGATCTTAACAGCGCATATCTGCCTATTCTATAAATTTTCTAGGTTCCAAGTAAGCCTAGTGGCGCTCTGTACGGCAGATATGGTAAGACTGGGATTCCACTTCATTTCGGACCGTTATAATATATATTAAGGTAACAAATCTAACAAATATTTAAGACAAGAATGAGATTGATTACATGTCCATATGTAAACATGACTCCTTTTTATAATACTTTAGAGGTGTGTTCACATGAGAAAGCTCATTTCTATTTATTTTAAAATCCATATAGGTAGATAACTGTAAGTGAAATATATGTAATATTATTAAATACAGTGTTCTCCAAAATTAAATATGTAATTGTCTGTTTAACATTTTAAAAGACCACTATTAAATTAGTATTTACTAGCCCTTTTTTGCATGATCACCAAGTAAATGCAAAATAATAATTTACATTTGCAACTTCAGAAATATATAGAGGTAGCCAATCTAATAAGTATTTAAGATAAGAGTGAAAGTCAGAAATTACATATACAATATTAGGAAATACTGTATTTAATATTTCATATTCTGGATTTGTAGTAGCTTGCTTATTATAGGTTTTAAAATGAATAGAAATTAACTCTCTCATATGAGAACACTTCTAAATCCATACATACAGTCAATTTCATTTTTGTCTTAATTAATTTCTAGATTTGCTACCTCTATATTGTATCGGTTGCAAAGCAAGATGCAAAATTGATCACAAGAGGAGTAACCATTTAAATAAATGAAAAAAAAAAAAAAATAGAGGAATAAGTTAAAAAAAGAAAGATTTCTTTTAATTCACTGATTTGAAATTTGCTTGTATTTGTCTTTAAATTTAACAATCAAAGTTCAAAAGTCAATTATTCAAAGTTTGAAAATAAAATCTGATTTTTTTCTTTTTTTAAAAAAAGTGAATCAAATTTCATTTCCATAAATTGTCAAGTTTATAAAAAAGATTTTGTAGTGTAACATATATATATTCGTTATTGTAAGTAATAAAATTAATTTTTAAAAAAATGATAAGAAAGTAATTTAAACAATACTCAGGGTACTTAAAATTTTTATTAAAAGTTTGTGCCCTTCTTAGGGTCTCGAGTCAGACTTTTTTTTTAACAGTTATCATCATTAGCTGATTGTAAAAACTTTGTTTTATTTTTTTTATTTTTTAGCAGCTAAGTTATGAACAAAAATAAATATTGACTGTGTGTGACCATTTACCTTGGATATGATATAGTTTGAATTCATTATCTTTTCAAAGTCTGATATGTAATCAAACTTGAATTGCCATTTCGGAGTTGTGCTTAATCTATGTTAAAAAAAAATTATGCTTGCAAATATTTGTTAAATGAAAGTCCTCTCTCATGGAATATTTGTGTCTTTAGAGAGGTGAAGAAATATGATCTAAATAATTTAAAATTTGAAGCAGCTAAAGAAGTTGAAAATTTAATGTTTCTAAATTTTCAAGGATGAATTTATAGCATCTTATTATAGCATCTTAAATACCGGAATAGACTCCATAATACAAAAACAAACAAATGAAGAAAAATATTAAGCTTAACAGAAAATAATTTTAAACCGGAGACTTTGATAAAACTTTTAATATGTTAAGTGTGATCACCTGAGGATGGTAATATTTATGTATTTACTATTTATTTATAGTTTATAACTTAATGTAGTAATGTCTTAATGTATAACATTAAATCTAATGAAATAATGTAGGGTAATTTAATCAATGAATGTTATTGTATAATAAATACTTTTTTTTGTTATTTATTCATCTAGTCTTCTGTCTCTTCTCATAAAATCTTACCATTTAAATATAATAAATTAATTTTGTAATAGCTAGTGAGATAAGAGTTCATATTCCACTTAATTAGTTGTGGTATATTTTAATAATGCTGATGGCATAGAATATCCTCCTGTGGATTTCCTAACAGTGGATGGTACCCTGATTTTAAACCTACTATAAATTCATAATCCATAGAAGGTCTAATTTCCCTTTAGTTAATTAGAAGTGATGTGACTGTAGTCTATAATATTTTTATGAATATAGCTAGATCAGACCATTAATATAATTTACAATTAAATTAAATTATATTTTTACTTTTATCTTTCTTCTCTGTTATTTGGATTTAAGTGTGAAATGTCAAAACTTATTTTTATTGTTAAGCATTGACTTTTATATTCATAGTATTATTATAATTTGTGCTTAACTTTGGTGTACTCTCCTTATCCAAATGGCAGAATCGGTACAGTATATAGAGACTGCAAATGTAACAAGGACAGACAGGGGTGGTAAAAAATAATTTAACAGATGTCAAAAAGAGAAAATTCTGAAAAAGGCTGTATTTAATTATATAAAGTTATGCATTTGACATATTTGAATATGCATGTTTCTGATAATCTGCACTTTATTGTAACCTATACATTTAATCTCACCTTTTTCATTTTCAAACAACAGATTCTAGCATATATATTTCATACATAGCCTTGCAAAAAAAAATGATGGTCCTGTACACATATTTAAACTTGTAACTTCTTAAACATATAGAGATTTTATTTTAATTGTTTCAGCTATGAGAAATTCAAAACAACTGAAAATTAACTGCATATTTTTTTCAAAAATTACTTTAAATTTTTTTTTTTTTTAAACAAGTTTTTGTATCAATTTGAACTTAGGATGGCCATACACATGTGGAAAAAGATAAATGATTCCCAATATATGTATTTTGTGCTGAACCAACATTCATAAGTTGGGCCAGATCATAATCTCCCCCACACATATACAATCAGTGCTTAGCTTATATTAAGATAACAATTCTTTAAACTTTAATGGACAGGCTACAATCTTATCACATCTCCAACTTATTGTATATGTGTGTGGGAGATTATGATCTGGACTAACTTATGAGTGCTTGTTCGGCATGAAATACATATATTAGCTATCGTTTATCTTTTTCTCGTGTGTGGTCATGTGTTTCAGTTGTTTGAGATGGAGTGGAGGATGACTTTAGACTGAAAATCCTAAGTTCCAATCCCTCTATTTACTATAGTAGACAATCAGTATATTGAATAAATAGGTTATTTAGTTATTGTAATAAATAAATATTTGAAAATATATCAAAGATTATTTTATATATATATATAATTATTATTATTTTCTTCCAGAATTTGTTCCTGGTATGTGCATAAAATGTTAGTTTATCAAAACTAATTTAAATTATATACTTTTCTTCTACAATTTTGAATATTACTAATTTCAACAGCATGTAAATAACTTTTACTATTGCTTAAATATGTAACTTTTAGGATTACAATCATATCACAGAACATTCTCCTTCAAATACATTACTCGGAATTATTTTCAAGCTTATTCATAATGAATTAATTTAATAAACTTGCAAATAGTAATTCACTTTTCATTTATTAATTCTGAGTAACGTATTTGAATGAGAATGTTCTTTGATATGAATTTTGAATATTTACATTTTTCTTTTATAATTTAAAATGCAACAAGATTCCAGCATCAAGTGTTTCAAAACAGATAGTTTAAAAAAGTATTAAATAAAAAATTAGAAATTAATAAAAAAAAGTTTTAATTTTCTAATTCACATTTGCAAATAATGGTGTTGCAATTAAACAGCTCAACAGAATTTACAAATTTAATTTTGCTTAGGCAATGTATTTTTTGTACAAAGTGCAAAGGAAGTGTAATTTTTAAATTAAAATGTATCATAGGTAAATACAAACTATACATAAATATTAAAAATATCTGTATTATATATACACGTATTGTTTAAAATGTATTACACAGAAACTGCCATCTGAGGATTTTGGTAACCATATGAAGGTTTGGAATAAAATGAAATGGATAAGATGAACATACTTTAATTAAAACATTTCAAAAGTAGTAAAATTTTTGTTTCAAAAAAAGAATTATTTATTGTTTAATAACCCAAAAATGTAAAATGACTTTTTTTTTTTATTATTCATGACAATTCTGCAACAAATAATGGGTTGAGAATAACTGTTCCATGTAAGTGACTAAATTGAGATTTTATATCATTTTATTTTATTCAAAAACAAATTGGTCTAAGGACTTTTGGCTCTTAAGTTCAACATTCTATCATTATTTTTAACTGCACAAGACTCTCGACTGAATCATTACACAAAAATAAAATGGCATAAGTTTGAAAACACCATATTTGCACAGCAGCATTTTTGTTGTTCCACAAATAATCAGAAAGTATTTGGAAAGTACTATTATCAAAAATATATACTTTTTGCAAGATAAATTTTCTCTATATTACACACTTAAATTCTTATAGCTCAATCACAAATCAGCTTTTTCAGATGTTATTTATAAATTGGACTTAGTTTCATTCCATTCCAATTCATTTCCACCTGTTCATACTAAAAAAAAAACAACTTATTTAATGCTATATCTTTAAAAAAGTAGCATAAATTTTCTAATTAGTTTAAATTAATTTTACGTTTTAGGAATAAACATAGCAGGAAAAAAGTATTATTTGTCTTGTTGAAACTTCTAATATAACATAGATAACAATATTTTTTCTACTAAATAATTTACCTGAATTCTGGAAGATCAACATCAAAATTTACAGCTAATTCTTGAACAATGTTCAATTGATCATCAATTAAAACTATTTTTATCTAAAATTTAAAAAAAAACCAACAAATCAAATAGTTTTCATAAGTTAATTATCTATATGAAACTGTAACAATAAATAAAATAAAATAGAAATATAAACATAATTTTATTTTTGATTATTATTGATTTTAAAATATGTTTATTTATAATAAAAAGGAACCAATACATTTCAAAATATTTTAAAATAATAGTTATTATATATATTGTAATGGTACAGACAGATGCTTTGATAAAAAAAATAGATAAATAAATACATAAA
Organism: Epiperipatus broadwayi; assembly: GCA_028023455.1. Lineage (NCBI taxonomy): Eukaryota > Metazoa > Onychophora > Udeonychophora > Euonychophora > Peripatidae > Epiperipatus > Epiperipatus broadwayi. Next base: position 1,341,082 of record JAQFVV010000109.1, read on the forward strand.
TTCTTCTGTAACTAAAAGGAATATCAGAATTATAATTCAAGAAGCATATGTTCAAATGACTTCTCTCTACCAGTCATCTCAGGAGTAATGTACTAATAATGGTTTGTATTTATGTTTGATAATGGATACCATTTATAATCTAAATTATAGTGTCATGACTACATAATCAATTTCTAAATTGAACTGCTATTACCCATAATACTAGCTTTCTACAGAATAGTAACTAATTATTATTTATTAAACTAAAAAAAAAAAAAATTCATATCTTATTATCACACATATCATGCAAACATATATAACATAATTAGTATAGATATTTGTGAATAAAAAAATGCAAATGCTTTAAACATTACCAAAATAAATAATTTAATAAAAATGGGTTTAATCAGGGTACAAAATGAACATTTGTATTTCATAAATCCTAGTTGTTTCATATTAATTTTAAAATAATAATTTTAAAATTAACATACATATATTGTATCTTTATTTTTACTATAACTGACATCAGTCTAAAATCTACACAAATTTTTTGCTTCTTGTAAAATGAACAGTAAACATCACATGATCACCATCTCATACTAGCACAATAATTGTTATTAAACAATTCAAAACAAAGCAAAACTCTCCATATAGTAGTGCCATCTTGTGCTAACAAGAGCAATCAATGGATGCCAGAAGGCTTGTGCATAAAATCCCTATCTAGTGCCTACTCATCCAATATATCCAGACTAGTTTCTGGCTTGTGGCCTTCATCAGTGAGGAGCCTTGGATCTGAGAGCACTGCACCTAGATCTTAGGATCTAATGCAACCCTCCAGCACCCACCTTTTAACTTTATTTAACTACAAAACTATGAGAATGAAATTGAAAACACTATTAATATTTTCAATCCAAGCTCAATAGCTTATATAGTCATATGGGTCTGAACTCAATTCAGTACCCATACATTTTGGTGTCTTTGGCTCTTTAACAACCATAGACACCATTATCCTATTAGGCAGGATTGGTGTTAAACCACTAAACATCACATGATTACCATCTCATACTAGCACAATAATTGTTATTAAACAATTCAAAACAAAGCAAAACTCTCCACTGATGAAGGCCACAAGCCAGAAACTAGTCTGGGGATATTGGATGAGTAGGCAGTTGATAGGGATTTTATGCACAAGCCTTCTGGCATCCATTGATTGCTCTTGTTAGCACAAGATGGCACTACTATATGGATAGTTTTGCTTTGTTTTGATTTGTTTAATAACAATTATTGTGCTAGTATGAGATGGTGATCATGTGATGTTTAGTGGTTTAACACCAATCCTGCCTAATAGGATAATGGTGTCTATGGTTGTTAAAGAGCCAAAGACACCAAAATGTATGGGTACTGAATTGAGTTCAGACCCATATGACTATATAAGCTATTGAGCTTGGATTGAAAATATTAATAGTGTTTTCAATTTCATTCTCATAGTTTTGTAGTTAAATAGAGTTAAAAGGTGGGTGCTGGAGGGTTGCATTAGATCCTATGATCTAGGTGCAGTGCTCTCAGATCCAAGGCTCCTCACTGATGAAGGCCACAAGCCAGAAACTAGTCTGGGGTTATTGGATGAGTAGGCACTAGATAGGGATTTTATGCACAAGCCTTCTGGCATCCATTGATTGCTCTTGTTAGCACAAGATGGCATTACTATATGGAGAGTTTTGCTTTGTTTTGAATTGTTTAATAACAATTATTGTGTTAGTATGAGATGGTGATCATGTGATGTTTAGTGGTTTAACACCAATCCTGCCTAATAGGATAATGGTGTCTATGGTTGTTAAAGAGCCAAAGACACCAAAATGTATGGGTACTGAACTGAGTTCAGACCCATATGACTATATAAGCTATTGAGCTTGGATTGAAAATATTAATAGTGTTTTCAATTTCATTCTCATAGTTTTGTAGTTAAATAGAGTTAAAAGGTGGGTGCTGGAGGGTTGCATTAGATCCTAAGATCTAGGTGCAGTGCTCTCAGATCCAAGGCTCCTCACTGATGAAGGCCACAAGCAGAAACTAGTCTGGGGATATTGGATGAGTAGGCACTAGATAGGGATTTTATGCACAAGCCTTCTGGCATCCATTGATTGCTCTTGTTAGCACAAGATGGCATTACTATATGGAGAGTTTTGCTTTGTTTTGAATTGTTTAAAATGAACAGTTTATATAGACATAGTATATATAAACAACCAAGCACAACTTAATTTTCCTCCTATCTTGTAGCTTAAAATTGAAACACAGATGTCTAGCCCTATTAAATACAAATTATTATTATGTGGGAGAAGCAAAATATTAATAAATACTGAATATTAAACAATGAAAATACAAAGGCATAAATAATGCAATTTTTAAATATAAATATTCCTCCGCTTTATACGTATATTCATACAATGCATGTGTGTGGGTGATATCCTTATGACTATTACAAATAAAATACAGCACTATATAAATAATTAGTTATATATACTTAATATTACATCTAATACTGATGTGGAGTAAATTGTAAAAATTTTGCAAACATCATTTATTAATATATAATGAATAGAATTAAACATGATTGATTAAAACCTTCACACTCTCATTTCTAAATGCTTTAGATTGGCCTATTTATATGAATTTAGATAAAAAAGATAAGGTGGATTCATTTCTATCTTTTCAAAGTCTATCTTGTGTTTAGAGTGGGAGTATTCCTCAGCTTTATAACTTCATACAGTGCATGTATCAGGGTAATTCCCATATAACTATTACAAATAAAAAATTATAAACTGGATTAAACAAATAAATGTAAACATTCTGACTTGAGAAGATTTTTACAATTTGAATTCAAATAGAACTTCACACCTTTCTAAGTATTTTTTCAGCAGTGGTGGTGGCCTCATTTGTATTAATTTAAGATGTTTTCTACAAACAGGGTGATCAATGTTCATCTCCACAGATTGAACTAAATTTTCTAACTCCTCTCCTTTTTAATTATTACTTCTTTACCCTCTTATCTCTGTATTGTTATTTGGAAATGTTGACCCCTTGTGTGATATCAGGAGTGTGATGTTGTCTTGAGCTTCGCTAATTTTGCGAATGTTGTATAATTTTAAATTTTCCCAGATGATATAAGTTTTTATGCTTTTGTTAGAGGGTGTTTTGAACATTAAATTTATTTTCTTCCCTTCTCATGATGTCTTGGATATGAATGGGCATATTGATCATGTTGTAAAAGTCAGTTACCTGCTTGATGATCTTTCTATCAGTTTCTAAAATCATTTGTGCAATCTTGGATGGTAATGAATTATTTTTAATATCTTAGTTTCAGATAAAAATGCATCCTCACTCAATCTGGCAACATGAGTATCTAAAAAAATAGGTTCACAGAATCTTTTCTGATTAAATTGGTACAACAACCCAACTTGTTCTTCCATCCAATAATTGCTCAAAATGGTTTCTTTCTACTTGTCACTTGGTTTATTAATCAAAGAATTCCACCAATTCTTTAATGAACCTTGGATGTGATTATATACCCTAACGACTAAACAAATAACTGTCCATGATGTCATAATTTTTCATGAGTAGTAAATTATCTTCAGAATACCTAATGTATTTTCAAAAAATGGTTCAATATCACAATACACAGGACTTCTTTGTTTCTTTGTTCCATTATCTCAGTGGTTCTTCATTCATGGGCTTTTTTGACTTTGTTTCTTTTTTATACATACACTGTATTATATTAATCTATATTTTGTTTCAGTCTTGATGCTTTTTTTTTTCATTTTTTCATATTCAGTTTTATCAGCCATTTGTTTTTGTCTCAATAATACTTGGTGAATAACATTGCTGCTCTTCATCTTATTCCAAAATTCTGAGCATATTCTTTTTTCCAATTCAAACTTCTCAACTCTAGAATATTTTGAATAGCTTCTCAAGTTTCTATTTTGCTATCATCTACACCATTAATGATTTTCTTCATGACAGCAAATATATTCTTTTCTATAATGTCTGTCTTCTCCATATGTTTCTTGCAGTTACACTACTATTTCTTCCTTAATGTGTTTCATAATCTTTTGCATACTGTTTTTATTTCTCTTGTTTTTCATCCATCTTTGCTTGTACCACTTTTTGTTCTCATTGCTTTTTGCATTGATTTTTCTATTTTCTTGCATTCCTTGTATCATCTTTCTGTTTTCCTGTGGCATTTCTTGATATTTTGTTTTATTTTTCTGCTGCATTTTCTTACATAGTTTTTTGATTCTCATCACTTTATTGCACCAATTTTTGTATAATTGTTTGATTTTCATGTTTTCTGCATAAATGTCAATATTCATGTCCAGAAATTCTCAAACTTAAACATTACTTCTGTGTACTCCTTCATTACTGGTAGTGGTTCTTGATGCTCTGTATCTGCATGCTGTTTCAACTCCAGCTGTACCTGCTGTTCTGCATTTAGTTGCTGTTTTTATATTGATTTGTTCTCCCTCTTGCACTGCTGGTTGCTCTCTATTCACCTGTATTCCAATTCTAGTTCCATTATTTTAGTTTTCAATCTGGTAATAATTTATCTGATCTCTGTTTTCATTCCTAAATAATATTGCTACTACATGAATTATTAATATAATACTTTTCAGATGCACACCAGCTTCTTCAATCCTGAAATGAAGCTCACTTTCTTATCCAAATGTCTTCACAAAACTAAATAATAACAAAATTCCTTGCTAATGTCTTATCACTATCTATCTCATTTACTGCACTTTTACTTATAAGATTGATTTGTTCTTTGATTTAAAATAATATGTGTAGTATTGTCTACTTTTATAAAATATTTAGGATTATGCCTATTAAGTATGAGATGATAAAAATTGACAGTAACATAAATCATTTTGATAAAATTGATAAGACAATAAGAGAATTATTCAAGAAATTCATTTAAAGAGTTTAAAACATTTAATGCTTAGGAACTTTTTTTTTTTTTTTGGAAGAAAATTTCTTCTCCAAGTAAATTAACTATTGTAATCTACTTTTATGATCACATAAGATATATTTAGATTTATTTATTTTAATTATTATTACACATACAAATTGAATACTAGATAACAAAATATAATGAACAAATGAAATAATTTGATTATCATCAGTAGGAATTTGTCATTGCTTGCTACTCTCTTAACAAAATGTGCACACTTCAATTTTAAGCAAAAATAAAAGCTTCATTACACATTTGGGAATTGTGAAAAGGTGGCAACAGAAGATATGATTGTTTTATCTTAAATTTTAATAATTTATCATCATATCCAATATTTATCACAATATAAAAAAATATATATAAGTAAATTTTTTACCTAAAAATTGATCAATCATTTTCAATTATAGTTTTCTATGTAATTATTTCTAATATTCCCAGATATATGAATAACAGCAAATGTCTTCTAGTTTTTAGTAAAGTATGTGTAAATGTAACATTCTTTTCAGGTTTAAACTAAATGATACAAAGTGAGTTTTTAATTGAAATAAATGTTAATTAATAATTACAATTTTAATGCACAAATCAGCGCATAACAGCAGAGCTTCTTCAAATTAAATCACAATTTATTATAAACTTAATATAAATTATAATACATATTAAATGGGTTAATTAGATTTACGCATATAGTTCAATTAATTTACATATATCTGCATATATTTACACATAGCAACCTTGTTACGCTTACTCTTTGTTACCCATGATTATGAGAGCTAAATTCTCTTGAAAGCGCTCGGGCATTATTTATTATGTATTATAATTTATATTAAGTTTATAAAAAATTGTGATTTAATTTGAAGAAGCTCTGCTGTTATGCGCTGATTTGTGCATTAAAATTGTATATATATAGTAAGCAGCTGAGTGTGAAATAATTTTAATTAATAATTGCAATAGAACATAGTAATTAGTCAGGTAATTAAACTAATACATGAAAGAATTATGATTTGCAGCATGTTTTAATTTTCAAGCAGGAAATAACAGGCTATAAATAAACTTAAGCAAAACTAATTAACAACACTATTTCCACATATTTCATAGTACAATAATAGTATTCTTTGAATTCGGATTAAAGGGTTGCCTGTCCACATCAAGTCAGAGTCAAATTTACTTCTCCATAAAATGTTCAATTGTATTAATAGTGGACTAAAAAAACTAAAAATTCTCAGATAAATTCCAAATAAGGTAAAAAATTTAAAAAATGTATATTGGGTCAATTGAATAAAACCACTGTGCCGATATTATATGATTGGCGGAGTAATTAAATTGTAATATCAGACAACAGCAATTAATGCAGAAGCAATTAATAAATGGAAGTAAAACTCTCTATCAAAATATGAAGCAAAATTTATATCACAACTTGTCAGTGATCTCAAGGAAAATCATTATAGTAGGAATTAGTTCTGATTCCATGTAGACTGCAAATACTGGTATAAATTTGTATTTTTACAAAGAGAAAATATATCTATACTATCATTGAATACATGCAGTAATATTTAAAATTTGTATCATAAACATCAAATTTATTTAGACTTACAAACTGGATAAATTCATATAAGCCTAATTTTACGTTTTTATTCTTTAAACAGAAAAATTGCAACATCATACATAAAAAAATTTAAACTTATAAGCTGGACAAATTCATATAGACACACTTCAGCTTTTCTTCTGTTAGGCAAAAAATGTATCGCACCATACATAGTGAAAATTGTAATATCAACTAGAATATTTTTATGTAATTAAAAAGTCTCACATTGACTGCATAAATTTTTAATCTATCATACACAAAAATCTTAAAATTTGTTAATATAAATCTAATTAATAAGGCTAAGGTTTCAAATAAATCTGTTATCTATGATAAATGTAAAAATAATGTGTAAAAAAAACCTTAAACTATATGTATTCAAACGAAGTATATATACATTACAAAGAATGTATATAAATACTTGCAGCATACTTGAAATTAAACATCTAGTGCAGCATGGTTTTATCAATTTCTTAGATTGCAATTGTGATTAATTAATTGTTTCAGATCATCAGTGTTGGTTAATGAAGTATTGAATACACTATCCTTGAACTGTAAGTCAATTTTACTTTAATAAATCCCTCAATATTGTAACGAAATGGATATGATGACCATTTCAGTTCATGCTCCAACATGTTGGTTGCCATTTGTAATGGAGAGGGCAAAAATTGGAATTTTAATATATGTTATTCATGCCCAACAATTGGCTGCATCATTTGTAATGGAACGGTCTATTATGTATGAGACCAAATTCCTAATGATGCAATTGAACAGTGTCTAGCACCAATAGGTCATTAATTAGAATGGAACAGAACAAAATGGGTATTTGTGCCACTCATTTTATTTGTACATTAAGGTGATGATATAAGTTTGAGTCTCTAAAGTTTGCCAGGTATAAATGTATCACATTTGATAGTATGCTGAGTTCAACCCTAATACATATTATTACCATATGGTTGCTCTTAAAGTTCTCAACATCATAGGTTCTCCTCATATTCCTGTTGCACCTCGGTATTTAAACTCCGTAGTTATATGCATGACTCTAATAAGCTAGGCTGATGATTATCATAAGTTTGATATAAACTAAAAATATTTACATCTGAGATATGTGTGTACTATGGCATGGATAATGGAAAGTTAGATAAATGATATGGCATGGTTAATGGAAAGATAGATAAATGATATGGCATGGCTAATGGGATGTTGGATAAATGATATGGTATGGCAAATGGAAATAAAGATAAATCATATATGGCATGGGTAATACAAAGATAAATGAGAAAACATACAAATTCTAATTAAATAAAATAAATCATTAACAATTTTATTCCGTTATGGGTGGTTTACAATCTTTTATAACAAATCAATTTGATGTTTGGGAAGGTCAGATCATCCTTCATTTGATTCATAAAATATTATAATTATCCCCTAACCTTTGCCCCCATATAAGATGGTCATTCACTACCCGATCTAAACATTCACTTAGTTTTAACAACATAATTCATGATTAATTTGATATGAACATCCTGTTGACCAATTCTTCTATTTCCTGGCTTTAATTTGTTTACCTTAATCTATTGCAATGCATCATGATTTACTGAATGTCATCTTTGGGTATGAAGACCTCCCTTGTCATTACCAGTATTTATGATAGCAATAGCCATTTATACAAGAGCTTTAATCAGTCATACAGAATAACAAATAATAATAATCAAGTTAATTTAACAATAACAATAAAATATAAAATTGTTCTGTACTATTGTGAGCATTTAATATTTTATACATAAAATATCACCTCAGTCAGTCCCCCAGTTCTTTAGATGGTAGGTCTGGGGAGCAGCATCTAGATTTTATTACAATTAAAAATTATAGTGATTGACCTATAGACCGACTACCCCCTTACATAATTATGATTGATGATTATAGGGCTGAATCATCAATTTCTTTCAGTAAAAAAAAAATAACAACAAAGAGTTATATAACAAAGAAAAATGGGTTCTACATGATACATATATAATTTGAATAATAGAAATTGTTAGTCCATGTAGTTAGCTATTTTTCAACATGTAGGTATATAAATGATAAGATGGCTGGTTCATTCTAGATTAGGAAAATTCCTGGATCTTGGGAGTTGTAATCCATTTGATAGTCTGGTCGTCTTCTAGGTAATTGGTTGATGACTTGTCAGTGGACAGGGAATGTTCCTCTGTTTATTGTTACTTTCTCCATGATCCTTATGAATACTGTCTCCTTCTGGTGATGGTGAAGAGATTACTGATGTTATTAGCTTATAAAGTTGAATTATTAATAGGTATATGACTGGCAGTCTCTCATCTGCAATGTTTAATGAGTTTTCTACCCCTACATCCTTCTGTATTGCCTAATATTCATTAGAATTAATATTTTTTGCTATAGATTAGAAGGTGTGTGGTCTTTTTTGGTTTCTTCAGCCAGCCATTAATTTTTCTTATAAGCCATGTGTCAATAAGTAATAAAATTTCACATGAATTATTTTCGTTGGAATTATTAATGTAAGTTCTTTCTATGGGAATATATTACTCCTTTGGATTTTATAAGCTTTTCCTTTTATAATCGTTTTCAACAGTTTTTGGAGATAATTTGTTCTTTTATAACAAATTATAAAATGAACATTAATTCATTTCTAAGCATTATTTTTATATGTTTTAATAGCTTAAAACCATTTATTATCTCATTTTGTCTTAATAAAAACAATTCAGTTTCTTTTCTTACATATCAGTCTGTATAGCGAGCATGTTATATGTTATGCATGCATTCCCATTGCTCTTTAATAATTTTTTTTAAAAAAATTAATGCAATAATTTAATTTTAGATCCCATCTTTCTTTGTTACTCTCTACACCAAGTTCAGGGATTTGGTCAATTGAATAACAATTACCTTTATTTTGTAGTCAGTAGATTTAACATAACCAAAAATAAAAAATAAAAAAACAAAAGATGTCACAATCTACTTATAATATAATTAATGCCATAATTTGCTTTCACATAACAAAGAGTGTTAATAGATTAGTTATACTTTTAATTAAGTATGTTTTATTTCAAACTCTCTTTGTTTTTAATAGGTTGGGACCATACTCTTACAATATATTACTTTCGTCTTGGATTAATAACTAAAGAAAATGGACAGTCGCTAAAGTTACGTACCATACTATTAACATCAATTATCCTATTCAATTTCTCTTGAAAACAAAGTTTGTCAAATATTTTGCAATGTGCACTTCAATTTTAATTTTGAATCATCCTCTAAATATATATATCACTTTCAACCATCAATCTACTGCAAGATGAAGATGTCTGCAAGTTTAAACTAACCTCTTTTCTTCACAACATATCAGCAAATTCCTTCATCAATCTTACATTTTTCTAAGTCTTTTGAAATCTCTTGGAATCCCATTTAAGACTTCAATTGTCTATCTATTATAACCTCTTCCAGCAATATGTCAATTCCAGCTTCTCTCAATTTCTTAATTCTTTCAATAATAATAATCATACCTGTTTGTACTCTCATTCATGTATTTTGTTTTTCATCACTTTTTGTTATTCCTAGCATACAATTGCTTAAATTTTATTAGGGGGTCTGAATTTTTTGTAATGCTCTCATATCAAATATCCATATCAAAGATCTATAAGCAAGAATTAGCAAAACACATTTATTAAAAAATCTTTGTCAACACATAGACATATTTCTATTTGATATTAAGTTATTTCTACTAAAAATATTCCAAGTAAGTTTTAATTCTATGATTAATTTCAATCATTGCTTCCATATGTACTAATAATCAGGCCAGGATATTTATAGTTGATTATCTCTTCTAATTTTCTTCTGAAAAAATTGATAGAACATTACTTGTCTTTGTAGCATTTTACTCTAATATATATAGAAATTTCGAAGTACTTTATTACATTTTTATTTAAATAATTTAGACAAATTTTAATTGACGCAAAAAGACATTTTATTTTGAAATAGCATTTTCAGCAATGCAAAGCAATCAGAATTAAAATTATCAATTACATAAACAACTTTAAAAAAATCTAAACATTTTGTAATTAACGTTAATAGCTGTTAACACCAACGGAATTTAAAATGATTATAATATTATTTGCACAATCGTAGCCTAGAGCCAATTCGTTCAGAAATATAATGAAATTTTTTACGGAACGTTTTTACTAATTTAAAAATTTAGACATTATTTTAGTAGTTTACTTAATGAAAGATTTTAAAAGAAGCAATACTTTTGACAGATGATGCGTTGGAAATAATATATGTACGGATATTAATTAATTTTTTCATTGGCGGATTTATGAAAAACAAGTTTTTTATATATACATAAACCGTGTAACTGTGATTAACACATTTAGAAGTTTTTTTTTTTTAAAAAAAAATTAAAGCGGGAACTTTTAAAAAAAAATAAATTAAAGTGAATTAGATTAAAATATAACGATTTAATTATTATAACCATTTTTTTTTTAAAAATTTATCTAAAGTGAACTTGGATCTGCAAAACATAGATAAATATTTTAAAGAGACTCTTAAATATAGTTAAGTAGGAAGGTCAATGGAATAATTTTTTCTAAAACTCGTTTACAGTAGCTTATATAAATATAAAATTGCATTAAATGATATCACTTAATTAAAATGCTCGTGTAAATTATACTCTTTTTTTTTTAGAAAAAAAAAAAGACATTTCAGATTACCTGTTGAGTACTAAGATCCAATCCTAAATAAAGTTTCCCGATAGTTTCCGCCATTTTGAAAAAGTGGCAGCACTTGTATATTTTGTTTACTTTTACATCACATCACATCACATCACTTTTTTAGGACTTAACAAAAGTGGCGATGCAGTAATTGTGAATCGTTCTAAAATGTAAATAAAAAATCTTCATAATTTGAATAAATTTAATTTAATTGGTTTTTTAAAATTATGAATAATTATTACAGCACCATCGTTATTAAAATAATAATAATAATTGCAAAGGTTACCTTCAATATACTTTATTATGGAAGCAATTATATACGTACTATATATTTTTGTTAGTTTATGCTTATAATGGAATCATAAAATTGAACATTCATTATAACAATAAAATTCAATTTTTTACAAGAAATGAAAGATTTCTATTACTAAGGTAATTTAAGTTATATTAAAGAACCAAAGAATTTTAACATGCAAGTACAAATAAATATATATTTTGATGGTTAAATAGACACTTTAAAACAGATCTGTGGGCTTCAAATAATATTTTCGTAATGGGTATTATATAAAGACACAATCAATAAGAGAAAAACATTTGTAGCCAATGGTAGTTTGTTACTATTATCCACATGATTTCATTTTAAAACAATAATTGTTACATCATTCTGCCTACGTCAAAGTATGTAATAGAAACTGAACAAGAATTAAAAAATATTACTGGTAATAGAAAGATAAATACAATAATAAATTATAATGATCACCCAGCATACATAGTTGATATAATAAGAATGTGTTATTAAAATTCTTTTAAATATAAGTTTTTTGAATGGGCATGTATGTGGGTTCATGGGTGAGATATGTAAAAGCATCTTACTTGGGGTAAATAAACAAATAAATAAAACTCTAAGGATTTATTAAAATAATTTTTAATAGAAGAACTTAATCCATGTAAGATTGCTTAATTTGATTAGATTTGTAGAAAAAGAATAAATATATACAAAATTTATATGGCGGAAGCTTTATTTAATCCCAATAGCATAGTACAGCATGCTTTCAAATACCTAGTAGTCATACTCATAGCCACATATGTCTGAGGAGCTTGTTTTGTGATATTTATCAAAGAATAAACAAGATAAGGATTTGCATAAAATTTGAATAAAGAATATAAATAATCTTATTTAAATTGGCCACTTTGGCATGCAGGATTCTTTAGTTTATTGCATGTATGTTTTTGGCAATATTTCATGCCTCATTACTTTACATTTAGCATTGTTTCTTTCAGAGCTGACAATTCTGGTAGATGTAGGTTTAAATCTGTGGCCAACCTTTGACTCATGCTCAAAGAAAATATATTTAACCTTTATGTTCGTTTTTAGCTCAATTTTATTGGTAACTGTGCTGTGTGATTCTTGTAGATAAATTGGCACAATTTCTCTGTAACATACTGCATGGCAGTTTATGTTGCTGTATCCAATCTTCATATTTTACGCAAATCCTTATCATGTTTATTCTTTGATCAATATTGCAAGTTTCTTGGACATCTATTCCTATGAGTATGACTACCAGGTAGTCTAAAGCATGCTAAGCCTACCATGCTGTTGGGATTAAATAAAGCTTTCCTCTGTATACATTTTGTATTTATTTTGATGTTAAACTTTAAAAATTGTAAAAGAATTCATAAAAGAGAGATTAAAAGAAGGGGGTTACATTCTTTCAAAAAACAACAACAACATAGATCTAATTATTGGAAAGAGCAGAAAAAAACTTTTTACTTTGTGAACTCTAATGTGGTATGAAAAATATATATCACTACTTGGAAAAAAATATATTGCTGGGATTTATGAAATATTGATCATCATTGCTAGAAACAAAATATTTGCTTTATGGAGTACAAAGATTATTTGTTAATATAGCCAGAAAATATGCATTGCTAATTAATTTAAAGTGTGCCAACTTGCCCATAATTATGTAGCCATCTTCTGAATTTTGTTTAAGCTCAAATTTAATGCCATAATTGTGGATTAGTTAAAAAATGCTTATGAAGGATGGGTGTGTCCTTATTTATTTTTTGAAAACATAACATTTAAAATGAAGCAAGTTGAAAGAAAAATACAATGTTTCACTCCAAAAATTGTAAGACTTATTTGATACATACAACATTCGATGCTATTATTTATTCTTAATTTGATCTACACTTATGCAATTTAAGCATTGCTCCATACTGGTCCCCTTAGGCAGAGAAGCATAATACCCAAGGATACCTATGTCCAGGTTAGAGCTATCTATAAAATATATAACTGCGACCACGTTTGAAGGACATAGATCTTCTTGACTGCAGAATTCAACACCTATCATTCAAAGCACTTTTTTGTTTCGAAGAGAACTTCAGGTGCCAGTTAACTACAGTAGTTAACATGCTCTGAATAATGGTAAACTAATTCAACACCCAAGAAATCCCAACTAGCTCAATCAAAATAATAATATATACATTATTGCTTTAATTAGTGGTAAAAGAATTGACCGACAAAATATTAAGTTTTAAAGATAATTTATTTTAACTAATGTTTACTATTATAATTTGGAAACTACTATTACAAACTCAATTAACTTAAACAATGAATTTTTGTATAACTGCATGCACTCTTAATAAATCATGCCATAGAACATAATATAACAAAGAGCATCAAATAAACCCAAAACATTTAAAACACGCACATTATGCATGCTATAGAGTTCATTTGTTTTACTGACTCTGGATATGTGAGAAGACCGATTGTAAAACTGATTGAATGATAAAAAACTGATTATTTATGTGATGACCAATTATCATTTTTTAAATTAGTTTCTATACCCAGCAGCTATATCCATTGTTGAAAATTCGTCCACTGCTTTTGATTAAATTTGATAAGATTTTAATTAATTAATTAAACCTGTTTTTAATTAGTAGCCATTGATAATTCCTGTTGTTTATGGATTCTTTAATTAGTAGCCATTGCTAATTCATTTCTTTTATGTAGCTTCTGAGTATTTGCAATATTTTTGAGAGACATTTTAAACTTATACACTTTCATTTATTTTCTAATATTTAACTTTCATATTCTATTTTATTAACACGCACACATTTTATTATTATTTTTATGTTTACCATCTCACTATTAACACACATATATATTTACATTTCTTTTAATTAAATGAAAAGAGGTATTTTTTAATTTTATGTAAAAGATTTATATTTTAAGTTTTTAGTTTTAACCTTTCTAAGTTGAATTTTCTCCCCCTTCCAATTACTCTCTAAACTTTTATAGATTTTCTTTTTTTTTCAAATGAGATATTTTATTTCAATTATGTATGGACAGCTTATTCTGCAGTGATTTTATCATTTATTAATCAATTTTAAAATTTTTGCTTTATTTAGGAAAATTTTTACTTTTAATAATTGTGACCAATAATTTTTCATGTAGCACTATCATTAGTGGTACAATATATATATATCAATAGATGGAACTTTATCAAAACCTCCAAACAAGCGTATTTTGTTTACATAAATGTCAAAAGAGTCAGAATTCACTATCTCTTTCGTTAGCTCCACCTTCAGATCAGCTGATTTCAAGCTAATTTGCTATCATCACTGAAGGGTAGGGGGCAGGATAGTGAATTCTGACTCTTTTGACGTTTATGTAAACAAAATATGCTTGTTCAGAGGTTTTGGTAAAGCTCCATCTATTGATCATAATTGCAAGCGATAGCAAGTTACGTGATTTATAACTTGTTTTTGTTTTTCATGTATATATATAGAAAGAGAAAGTCTTAGCAAGTCAGTATAATTTGATTACTTTATTAGAATGTATTTCATATGTATTAGTTTCTATATTATTTTTATATGTTTAGTTAGTATATGAATGTATTCTAAAATAATTATTTTTATCTTGGGGTATATGAGTATATATGTGTGTGAGTTGATAGTAACTGTTAAATAAATGATTATTTTCAAAATTCAAGCAGTCAGGGTCATTTTATATAGCAGCTTGTATTTCAAATGATCACATTAACACTTATTAGTTTTGTATTTATCAAAAGAAAAAAAAGAGAGTGTAAATTAGAGAGAATATTTAACCACTAAACAAGGGCAAATGTTATTGTGAATTGAGGGATTATAGTATTTGAAAATGGTCCATTCAGCATAGTGCCTTAGTAGATGCTGAAAATGCACGCCTTTTTATTTAAAGTAAAATTATTTCTGAATGGCAAACCTATTTTGAATCACTAGTGTTGATTTTGTGTAGGTGATTGGGAAATATAACCTGTTTCATTTAATCATCTCTGTTCTTAGCTATTTTATATATGACTCTATGAAAGTTATATTAATTAGTCATATTTAAAGGTGATTACTTTAGGTTATTGGTACAGTAAAATGGTGACCGAAGTATGGCTGAATTAATCCATTTTTGCTTGAGAATTCAGGATAAAAATGACTCCCTAATGTGTGGTTCTATAATGTTTATATATTGTAAATGCCAGATTAGTGCTGAATGTCACAGTATTTTTTAAAAAAAAGAAATTGGTTGATCTTGTTTAATTTTCATTTCACTTGATCTATGACTACTGGAGGTGCTGAAATATTGATGTTAACTGGATAACCATGGCAACCTAATATTTTAAAATAATATTTACTATTAATATTAGTATCAAATCATAAATCACTTATGATTAATTTCAGGAAGAATATAAATCAGTTAATAAATAAATAGGTTCTGGAAAATAATTAAGTGAATCATAAAAAGATCACTTGAATAAAATCAATATTATTATCCATTATTACACATTTCAATTTCTATTATTACAATCACCATAGCAACTTACCTATTATAAAATTAAATGTTTTATGTCTCATATATATTTGTTTATAAATCATTTTATTGGGATGTATTATTAAAAACATATGGAAAAAAAAAATATTAATTAAAAAAGTATTGAAAATGTAATATGAATTTTTTTATTTTGACATAAAATGAAAAATAATATTGAACTTGTAAGGCAGGATTTTATTTTCACTGTATCCAATTGTTTTAAAATCATTTCATTTATTAATTGGAGGCAAATTTTATTAAACAATTTTTTTATATTGACGAGTGAAATTTGAGTGATATTCAACAGTTGTCATGACAACATTAACGTCAGCAAGAGTATGTTACAAATAGAACTGCAATGCTATAACTTGAGTTCTTGTAATTTTATCATTGCCTAGAACATACACATTTATATTCGTCTTTAAAATCTTGTTAAAATTTTATATTATTTTAAGTGATTAATTTCTCCAATCATGGGAGTATAAACCCATCCAGCTCCCCATTCAATTGGGACAGCTCATTGATGAAATTCCAAGGGATATGGCAAAATGTAAAACAAAACCATCAAAATGCGTCGTATTGCAAGTTGGCTATATAAAAAAAATATTCCGTTATCAAAATCTAGAATTCCATCTATTTATTTGCGATGAATACAAACCCTATGATGTGTATATGGATATCTTATTCTGATCAATGGATTTCATAAAATCGATTAACTCAACTTATGTGTGATTTAAGCAATTTAAATTTTACTTTCTTAATTTGGAAAGAAAAATCTAGCATTTATTATTCACTTGGATATACCTGAATTTTGTCAATGAAAACAATTCTCTTTATACATTATTACCAATGAAAAGGGAAAATAAAGCTAATAATGTGTGATTTTGCATCGACTAAATACCTATTATTTTAAAAGCTTGGATACATTTATATGCTTAAAAGAAAATATCAGAATTTAAACGCGAAAGTAATTGAATTCAAATCCGCAATAGCTATCATTCATACCTGTCTTCTCTACTTAAAGGAAAATCATCTCTATGCATTAGGATCAGAAACAAGAAACCAGGAGGTACGATATACTAGTGGATAAAAAAGGTGAAATGAGATTGTCCATTTGTGGTATAATATCTATGTGTATACATTTTTCGTTTGAAAAAAAAATGTGTATGTTTTATTCATATTTTATTTTAAAACATAGGGTTAAATGATATATATAGATATGGGTTATAACAGGATTTACATGTATAAAGTACCGAAAAGATTCATTTTTGTTACTATTATTTAAACTCTTACTGATGATATAGATTAATTTACACCCAATGTTTTCAAATGTTTAAATTTTTTATATTCCAGATTTAACTCTGGGATATTCTTATAGAAAGATTTTAAATACAAGGGACTTTTATTGTTAATCTAATTATTTAGAAATTACAATAGTGAATAAATAAAAATCTATCTTTATTGGATCACTTTATATTTCATTTTATCCTATTTAAAGTCTGAATTATTGGAACCTCTTCTTCCATTTATACGGTATGATTGTCATGCAACACACTTTTGAGTTTCATATATATATTGTACCAATCGGAATGAAAGTGAAGATCGAATCTAACCGCAAAAACAATATCTGCACTACAAGGGCGCCATCTAGGCATTTGAGCCTAGAAAAATTTATAAAGTAGGCAGATACGCGCTGTTAAGATTCCACTTTATTTAAATATTCCGATCGTTAGCCCAAGTCACTAGCTCAGTGGAGACGCAGAGATAAAAATCTATATCTTAATTTATATCTTAAATATCAAAGAGTAAAAGCCACTGCCAGAAATTAACATATAAAAATATTTATTTACGCACATATAAAATAATATTTAAATTTTGAGGAATAAGTTTAACATTTTAGATTTTTATATTAACTTTTAATTTTACATTTAACTAAGTTTCAATGAGTTTAATTATTATTTAGATAGTCAAGTATGAATAGACTACATAGATCTGCATTTGAAAAGAAAATATTCTTCCCTGATTTAACCTTAGGCAACAAATTTCGCAACCAAATTGGCGCCAATCCATCTGATACATTCATGTATTCAATGTAGCATGATACGACAACACAAAATACTATATTGTCAGGAATGTACATCTGAACAATAAGTAGAAATAGAGAAGACATTGACTCTCCACCAACAGGAATGTGACATCTGTTGGCAAGTAGAACAATAAACAAAAAATTCCATAGGAATGGACTGCGGTCTTCTGCCGACTTACAAACCCATCCATAGGCAAACAGAGGGTGTGTGGCGTATATCTATAATCCTGCCCGTAGCGGACCTCATACTACATCTACTAATTACACAAATATATCCAATCCATTGAACCAATTCAACTACGAAATGAATAACCTAAGATTACCCTCCCTTAATACCACTTTACAAAACTATATAGCCATTCACGCCTGACTTAATTTTAACATTTAAATACATTCGCACAGATTTGTTTAAAAATGTTGGGTATAGATCGATTACATAGATTCCACGGTCAAAAACATTTCAAAATAAACATAAACGATCAAAATACAAAATTATTGATACCGACAATCGCAGAGGGAAACTTATAAGTAACCCAATAGTATTCACCATAAGATACTTGCGTTGTCACCAATAACTTAAAAGACATCCGAATAAATACATTTTAGATACTCTCCGTAAGGTATCATTATTTATCGAATGTCTATATATTTTGATCAAATATGAAAACCAAAATATAATTAACCGCAAACGAATCCATGCAAGCGTCTATAAACAACTTAAATTTCATTCATTTAAATAATCTTTACAATAATAAGAAAAAAAAATGGAAATGATGTTTATCAATCGGAAAACATATAAAATTAAACATTATTAATTTGATTTAAAAACTTACAAAAGTCAGATAAGAGTCCGTTTTAACATTTCAGTTGGCTTGTTTATCAATTTGTAAAACTTGACGAAAGTTCTTAATTGATTTTAACAATTGTTCATTTCATATAGCTTATGGTAGAAGAGTCCAGGCCTCTGCTTTCAATTCCCACGACGCCTCCGTTGGAAGGTAATGTTCTGGAGATGGCAATAGCGGGTTCAAGGTATCACAGTCTTTTCATTTTTTTTTTATAGAGAGTGTGGTATGTGCGTCATACCACATCTCTCAAACACACAACGCTGGAACTGTCCGAAAAAACTGTATTTCCCTTTTTATATTATCCACATGGATTCAATCAACAGAATGTCACTAATCCATCACTTTCGTTAGGGTCCGAGCCAAGGCCTAGTGCTTTCATTGGTCAAGCTAATTTCTCTTTCTTCTCTTATCTAACTTTTCATCTGACTTTTTAATTAAACAGCTTTTAGATAATTAATAAACAATCATTTCCATTTACAGATTACAGGAATTAATTAATACCTGTTTTTATTTTAACTTACGTTATTTTTTTATTAAAATATTTTTATATTTCAATCTTGTATTTTTTTATTTAAAAAAATACGTTCAAATACTTTTTTTTTTGTTTATGAAAAAAATATTTTTAAAGTTTAGCATCTGTGCGAATATATACGTTTAACAAACATTTTAATTTTAGCGTTTAGTTTTTTTTCTTTTTAATACACTTATTTTTATATGTGAACTTAAAAGTTTTTATTTCAATTTAATGTAACGACATATTTATATATCGTTACAATATATATATTATTAGTAGTAGTAATTCTATACAGTAATAGACGATCAATTATTTATATATTAAAGAAACAAAATATTGTATTTTTTTTTAACTGGCTAGGTTTTAATCTATTACAGATATCATTTGTTATTGTTCTCATATATATGTTGCTTATGATATTTCTTTTATATACACTTCAATGCAAACAATTTTTTTTAAAAAACTTATCTCGTTTCTTACTATCTATCTCGTTTTATTATTATCTAATACATATCTTTTACTTTAATATCTATAATTTTAATTTTTAAAAAAATTTTTAAAAACTTTTATTTTTTATCACTATTTAATATTATTTTATATTTTTCTCTTTAATACTACTACCTTTATTCATCCTCTTCTGTTTTAAAGTAATCATCTTCTGCTTTAAAGTAACAGTTTTTTCAATTTTTCTATCTTTTTATTCTTTTAAAACAACTTCTGTTATCAATTTTATAAAACTTATAATTCTATTTTTAAAAAACGTTTATATTTATTAACAATATTTACAAGTCTTTATCTATATCCTCATATTATAACTTTTAAAATACTTATTCTTTTATTATTATTAATTAATAACAATATTATTATAAAACTAATATTATTTTCAAAACTTATTTTTATTTTCATATTCAATATATTCCCTACACATATATATCTACATATAATACATATATATATACACTTATTTTTTATTACTAATAACCCTATAAACAAATGCTAAACCTACCAACACAAGGTTCTTAGTCCCCTGTCTCTATTTAAACTAGCTTTATCATCTTAATTAATATTGCTTCTTTTATTTTTCTATCTCTTCTTTTACTAGTATATCCTATCATTTTAATACTTTCCTTTTTAAATACATGTCCTGTTTCCATAGTATGCAAATAAATTGGTGAATTTTTGTCATATCTATGTTGAGTTAACCTTGTAAAAATAGAATTCTTTGTCTCACCTACATATTTAGTCTTTATCATATTATTCCTACAAGATCTACAATCTATCTGATATACCCCATTGTGCTCTAATAGAGGCTTAAAATGCATGCCTTTTTATTTAAATTAAATTATTTCTGAGTGGTAAACACATTTTAAAGCATTAGTGTTGATTTTGTGGAGGTATTGGGAAATATGACCTGTTTTATATTCAATCATCTCTATTCTTATCTACTTTTGCATTGGTTAAACTTATTTGCAAATTGTCCCTCTAGATTACTGATACAAAGTAAAATTAGAGAGAAAAAATATTTTTTTCAGAAATAGATTAATGAGTGAATAAAATGAGAAGTTCTAATTTAAAAAACAAAAACAAAAAAACATTCTAGATGCAGATTTCAATATTGTGCTATATTCTTTTTATAAATAGAATACTATTCACTGAGACTCTTAGTTTCTAAGTTTTCCAGAATTAAAAAACTAACTTTCATAATAAATGATAAAAATGAAAGAAGTTTAAAAAATATACTGTACAATATTTACAAATTTAAATTTATTGCTTACATTTATTTGTTTAGAAAGTGCTGTATATAATGTATTTATTCTCTAGAAATAAATCAGGATAACTGAATGTAACTCAGTTACATTTTTTGCCTCTCCCCTCAAATATTGCTTAAAAGTTACAGCTTTAACATAATTATATATAAATATAATTTGTCTTACTTCTGAATATTCTTTGTCTTTTAATTATAAATAACTTTTTAATTCTGAAATTGTATTCTTTCATGTTATTTTTACAGACAGATGTTTTTTTTTAAAAACAACAACAACAACATTTATTCATAGATCTATATAAAACACAAAACATTTTCATTATCACGTGTCATTTCCTAGTGCAGTTTTATGTGCTTTAAGTAAAAGCTAATTATTCCCCCCCTTTTTTTTTCTCCATATATCATAGCATCGGCCGGGAGGAAAACCGACAACAACCGTTTGCAACCAACTGCTTGCTTGCAAGGCGGCTGTGCTGAGCTCTCGGCTAACAACGCTTGACAAAATTCCCAATTAATGATTAGATTTATCACTCAATAACTTAGCGTTTTATAATAGTGACTTTCTTCCATTTCCTCATTATATTATCTTCTTTACTCCTAGTATTAAGAATACTATTATAATTTCTGATTCAATAAGAGAATACATTATTAGTGTTTAATTCACTCTTGTATATATATCTTTGAAAGCCCATTTTACAATTTATTTTTTGCATGAGCAAGTAAATTGCCAATTTCTTTTTCATTTAGCAATGATAATCAGTAAATTAATCAAATTAGATGCATTTTCTGACTTTAGAACAGGCCATAATATATATCTTCATGTTTGAATTTTATGTCAGTTCATTCTTGAGCAATAAATAAATAATAAAAAAATTCTTTATATATTTACAGTGAAGAACAGTATTTTAAAAAAACAAACATGATATATACTTTTTGAAGAGGTCTATATGATTTTAAAGGACCAGAAGTAACAGGATTAACTGTCATCAATGTATCTTTAACTCCCTAATCCATTTCATGAAATCAAGTGATATAATCTTTATATGTAGTTTAATTGATTCTGAATGAAAAAATGTATGCTTTAATGTAAAAACCTTTTTTTGATGCATAATTTAAGTTGAACAGTATCCAAAATATAGCTATATAAACAGATTGTATTGAATAAAATTCTTAAGAATTTTTTGAATTTCAGGATTTTAGTTGAAGATTAGCAGATGCATTGTCAGATGCAAAACTACAGGTTTCCAAATGTGAATTCTATCAATGAGAACTTGGGAATTTAAATTGATGAGGATTAAAGACAAAACCGATCTGAGAATTAAAATGCACTATCATCTGGTAGTTGTAAAATATTCTAGTTTACAATAGATCTTGTTACCACCGAAGGCTGTATTTGGAATCAAATAATGTTACCTTCATATTAACACTTCCCAGGAAAAAAAGATATCTACGTTAGGAAAAAACAAACAAACAACATCACTAAAGTTCATGACCTAATTGCTCAACTCAAAACCTTAGGGTTTTTTAATCATAACTACCTTAGTCCCAGATTTGAATCCAAAGTCTTCATT
Organism: Epiperipatus broadwayi; assembly: GCA_028023455.1. Lineage (NCBI taxonomy): Eukaryota > Metazoa > Onychophora > Udeonychophora > Euonychophora > Peripatidae > Epiperipatus > Epiperipatus broadwayi. Next base: position 1,364,005 of record JAQFVV010000109.1, read on the forward strand.
GATAAAGACAAAAGCTAGAAACTGATATGAGGATTAAAATCGTATACATATGCAGTCTGTTCTGAATTCTGATATAAAGTTATTTTCATATTAAGTTAGAAATAATCAAGTCTCTTATTTCAAGACAATCTTCAAGATTCCAAGTTATTTACTTTTTTTACCTACTTGTAAGTATAGGGAATTTAAACTCAGATTTTCAAGTATCCTTCAACTATCCACACTATCTCATACAACTGATACATATGACTACGCATATGTAGAAAAGATAAATAATCACCAATATACATATTTCATGCTAAACCAGCGCTCATTAGTTGGTCCAGATTATCATCTTCCACACATATATATATAATCAGTGCTCAGTTTTATATTAAGATAGAAAATCTTCATAATTTAATGGACATGCTTCAATCTACTCCAAGCTCCAATTTTTATGCCATTCATATCATGTTTTTTACTTACTTGTAAATATAAGGGATTTGAACTCAGAATTTCAAACACCCTTCAACCATCCATACTATTTCAAATCCCCCTATATTTACAATTAAGCTCCAGATATATGAAGAATACCTGTATTTCAAATATTTTTTTACTCACTGTAAATATCTGATGAATTAAAATTATGTTAAGATAGTGAGTGTTGTTAGACTTTCTGTTATACACCTGATCTATATTAAGGCATTCAAATTCTGCAAATAATTCATGTACATTATTAGAAGCTCCTCTTTGCTCTCTGATCATTAATTTTCATCATAACTTTTTTCTTTTTTAAAAACTTTTTTTTAAAACTCAATGTAAACTTTACATAAAACAGGCAAAACTCTCCATACGTATTGCCACTCAGTGCAAGCCAGAGTAATCCATATGATGCCAGAAAGCTTGTGCATAAAATCCCCATTTACTGCCTACTCATTCAATATCCCCAGACTAATTTCTGGCTTGTGGCCTTCGTCAGTGAGGAACCTTGGATCTGAGAGCACTGCACCTAGATCTTAGGATCTAATCTGAGTGGCAATATGTATAGAGAGTTTTTCCTGTTTTAATAACTGTTAAGAGCAAGCATAAGAAATAGTGATAATGTGACATTTATTGGCTTAAAACTAATCCTGCCTAATAGGATAGTGGTGTCTAGGGTTATTAAAAAAACAAAGACATCAAATGTATAGGTACTGAATTGAGTTAAGACCTATATGACTATATAAGCTGACGAGCTTGAATGGAAAATATTATGGTGTTTTCAATTTAAGTCTCATATTTTTGTAGTTAAGTAGAGATAAAAGGTGGCTGCTGGAGGATTGCCTTAAATCCTAAGACCTAGGTGTAGTGCTCTCAGATCCAAGGCTTCTCACTGACGAAAGCCATAAACCAGAAACTAGTCTGGGGATATTGGATGAGAAGGCACTAGATAAAGATTTTATGCACAAGCCTTCTGGCATCCATTGATTAATCTGGCTTGTACTGAGTGGCAATATGTATAGAAAGTTTTTCCTGTTTTAATAACAGTTAAGAGCAAGCATAAGAAATATTGAACATGTGATGTTTATTGGCTTATAAACTTTACATATTTAAAAATAAAACAATTATAGGCATAATTAAAAAATTTATCCAAAACATAAAAGAAAAGTACTGTATACAAATAAAAAAAACTCAAATTATGATATAATTTTGAAATAAATTTTTTTAAAAACTTTCTACTATATTGATTTTACAATAAGTATATATTTTAAGCAACAAATTAATTGTTTAAATTTAGAACTAATTTAATAGTTTTATTAAACTATCTGAACTATAGTTTTGCATTATTTCTTATATAATGCTCATCTAGGAAATTGTTATCAAGTAAATACAAATGAAAAAATACTAAAACAAAACAAAAAAACATATAAACATAATATAAAAAATATACTAACAAATATTAAAACTATAATATTTTGCAAAACGTTAATTTTCTATTTTATCCTTTTTTAATTTTTAAATATAAAATGAAATTATTATTACAGAAATCTACCCTTTTAAGACATTATTTATTCTATATTTAAAATGAAAAGGGTAAAAATAAATAATTAATTTTGTGTTCAACCTATGTCTATTTGTGATATCTTTTTTTTAGAATTTCTACATGACCCCTAGAACTTTTTAAATAATTACAAATATAATGAAAGACATAAATTAAAAAAATTATAATTTTGTGTTATTTTTCAATTAATGTATGCCTACTACCAAAAATAATAACGTGTCACTTATTTTATCATGGATATTTTTCTAATATGATTATAACAGCATTGATGGTCGAGAGGTCAGCGCGACTGTCTTGCACTTGCAGGCAGTTGCCCGGGTTGGGGGTTCGCATCCCGGCCGATGCTATGGCCCTTAAAAAAAAAAACAGGTTAATATAAAAAAATAGAGGCATTATTATATTTAACTTTTAAAAACCTTTTATTTTTTTATTATTATTCACACATTTCTTGAGAATTTCATGTCTGTCAAAATTTTTCTCATGATCTCTCGAGGAGTCCTATTTTTTTAATTATGTCTTAACAAAGATTATAGAAAATAATAAAAATATTGGTGTAGATCTTTATGTTTATGTAAATAAAGTTTATTTCCATAAAAAAATAAAGTTTTTTTAAAAAAGATATGAAAAAAATTATATAGTTAAATCTGAGCTAAATTTAAAATAAAAATGGAGAAATATACTAATCATTATTCTTTGATTGTTCTATATTTCTAGTTGTATCTAATATACTGCCTGTCAAATAGTCTTACCATTTTAGTGCTTGTGAAATATTTCAATCATCACTTTGTCAAATTTACTACTTTACTATCTTTGATAGTATTTTTGTTAATTTTTTTTTTTTTTTTGAGAATAAACTTAGAATAGAATTTATCCAGATTTTTTAGTACTTTTAACTTTTTAAAAAATTATTAAAGCAAGTTGTGTTCACTTAACAACATTGGTGATATGTTGACGTGAATTACAATACATGGCTTTGCTAATTAAAAAAGAAAAAGAAAATAAGCTATACTAAATTATGACTTCATTTTCCATATTTTAAAAAAATGTCAAGACTGATTGAATACTTTCAGTGCAGAGCTGAGTTTTACTATACAAATTATAATCTTTGTGCATAAGGAATTTAAACCTAGACTTTCAAACTCCCTTCAGCTATTTGATTTATCTCATACAACCAATACACACGACTATACACATGTAGAAAAAATAAATAATCTCCAATATCCATATTTTATGCTAAACCAGCACTCATCAGTTGGTCCAGATCACCATCTCCCACACACACATATATAATCAATGCTCAGTTTATATTAAGATACCAAATCTTCAAATTTTAATGGACAGGTTTCAATGTACTCCACCACCCACCCCCAACTCTTGCCTGTCTATTAAAGTTTGAAGATTTTTTATCTTAATATAAACTGAGTACTGATTTTATATATATATTGTACCAATATTGATATTGACACATATAATTTTATCTAAAAAAATTATTAAAATAATCTTTCATAAAAGAAAAATGTAAAATTAAATGTTGAGTTTATTACAGTTTGTTTTCGAAAAGAATAAGAATCAAATAGTTTTTTATCATTAGTTTTTGAAATAAAAGCTGCAATTAATTAATCATAAGGGGAGAGGGGTGTTTCGTTAGAAAAGTTAAACTAAAGGTTTTATAAAAAGGAAGTAAAGAGTTTTTTTATTAGTATTCGTAAAATATAAATAATTTAAAGTTTAAAAAAAAAATACAAATCTCTTTTCATTCGAATTAAAATAAAAGAAAAAATAATCTTAAAACTAGTAATATATGTGCGTATATATGTGCGATTGTCAATAATAGAATAAATGTATGCGTAATAAATGTTATTATAAATAAATGTTATTATAAATAAATGAAAGTTAAAGAAGATTATCATTAAAAAACACGGCAATGGCTATTAATTAAAATATAAAACAACACTTCTGCATGGCTATTACTAATTAAACAATCTTCCAAAACATGTTTATCAAAAGATTATCAATGAAATTTTGACAACAGATATTGCCGGAAGATATTACAAGGACAACATGTCGCAGGTATAAATAGACTTTTTTATCGGACAGTTAGTTCAGTTCACAAATTAATTGAGCGAGTTCAGTTCACAAATTAACTGAGTGAGTTCAGTTCACAAATCAATTGAGTCAGTTAATTTCAATCAGTTAAGTTAATTGTATCTAGAAACAAAAAATGCAGTGTTGAGCAGCTTTTGGGAACATGTGTTTCTCCACAGCCTAAAGTCCGATGAAAACAGCAAGATCTGCCATGAAATAATGTCAGCGTAACAACTTGGAAATCTCCATTAATATATAATTGTCTCCAATAGTAATAATCATGAAAAATAAGGAAACTCATCAAGAAACATCCCGGCTGGCTGGAAGGATGCGTAATGGAAGAAGAAACAAAGTTCTAAATCTACGTTCAAAATCCTAGGTAAAACATTTGCTTATTTTTGTTCATACTGTAATAGCCATTGCATTGCATTAATTCGTGTGAATCCTCCAAGAGTCTAATTATATGAACTCTATATCATACATAAAATGAACTATTGATATGTGTGTTTAAGTTTCAAATGCTATGTAATACTTTATTATTATATATGTGAGTGTATGAGTTAATATGTGCGTGATCATTATATCAGTGTTATTAGTTAAATTAGATAAATACCAGTGTTCTATTATTAAAATCTACAAGAATATTTAAACTAGTTTAGAAATGTTAATTTAAAAATATGCGTGTGTTTTATTAGAATTATCAAATGTTTATAATTAGTAAATGTTAGTTAATAAATTGTCTTTAAAATTAAACTTTATTTGTCGGTCAATTTTTTTTATAAATTCCTTTTACAATTCTTTTAACCACTAATTATGTATAATCTATTAGTGATTACAAACAGCTGACTAGTCATGGATGCGTAGGCGTTGAGTTAGTGGCCATTGTCCAAAGTGCATTATTTATTCATCATTGAACAGATAGCTGGCACCCATGTCTACACAAAACAAAAAAGTACTTTGAATTTGGTGTTGAACTCAACAGTCGAAAAGAAGTTATGTCCTAGAAATGTAACGCTAGTTATATACTTTATAGCTATCGTTTGGGCATACATACTCTCCGAGTATGTTCTTCTCTGCCTAAGAGGCTGGTGTTTCGATAGACATATTCGAACACGGTATAAATAGCTATACCCAACTTGGGGCTGGCCCTAAGAAACAATAGTAATTAAATACTTTGTTTCTTGTTCGAAAATTTTTTTTATACAAAAGCTAAATTACGTATGTAAAAGTGTTTTAATTTTTAAAAAAAGAATTGACCTAAAACTTTTTTTTCTTTAAATGAAAAGAGATTTATGCTATTTATGTTTAAAATAAATCATTCTGTTAAATCAGAGACAATTGGGTATTATGGGCAGAGCTGAAGCGTTAAGATCGGGTAAAAAAACAGACAAAAGGGGTGGTCAGCATGTGTTTCCATTTTAGTAAGAAAATAAATTAGTCATATATTAAATTTGGTGAAATAAAATATTGTTTTAAAAATGGGAGTAGTTGAAAAAGAAGATGAGTCAGAGTCATAGATGATGATGAAGATGTTGATGAAGTTGGTTATAGAAATGAGAAATCAGCGAGCAATGATGGCAGAGTTTAAAGCGGAAGTTAAGCAGGGCCAGCAGACAATAAAGGAAGAAATGATTAGGGAAATTAAAGAAATGAGAAGAGAAATAATGGGAGAAGTAGAAGAAACTCAGGAAGTAGAAAAAGAAGTTGAGATGGAAAAGGAGTTGAAAAATGAGTTGAGTAAAAAGATCGTAGAAGTAGATTTTGTCAAAGAATATAAAGAAGTGGAGGTCATGAAAGAGATAGTAGAGTCAGATAGTGGTAAATATAGTAGTTTGGAAATAGAAATTAAATTAGAATCAGATAGTGTTGCTACAGAGAAAGTAGAAACAAATAGAGATCAAGAAATAGAAGAGAGACATAAGTTCAAGGTAGAAGATAGCGTTGAAAAGTTTTTACAAAAAGTTAAAAAGGTTAAAGTAAAAGTTTGTGTTTGTTTTAAACGTAGATTTAAAATAAAAAGAAAGCGTAAGAAAAAATATTCACGGTTAGGAATAATATGGAGGTCTGTGAAGCTTAAAAGTTTTCTAATTTACAAGGCAGAAAATAGGATGGAGAGAGAAAGAGATAAAGCAACAAACTTTATAAATGTGAGAATATGGAGTATAATTTATGTTAGTGAGTTAGAAAGAAAGAAGGAACCACCTGACATAGTTTAAAAGTTAGTCAATGGGCGGAATAGTAAAGGAAATAAACAAAAAGGACCGGAAATGGATAATGAGCATGAATATGATTATTCTAAGGTAAATAAATTTGATAAATTAAATCTGAAACTTCTGTTTAAAACTAAGATAATAAATTTAAAAAATAAATGAGTAATAATAAGTTAAATGTTTGAAAGTAATAATAATAACGGAGGCTTTGTAAAATAAAAGATTTTTTTCTCCACGCACATATTAATTAAGAAGAAATGCTCGTAAATAAACAATTCAAATAAAAAATAAAAAAAATCAATAAAATCAAGTTAAATAAATGGGTCAAGTCAAATAAAATATCAGTGTAATAAAGAATCGTAATAAAGAAAGTTGTTTTTGAATATACGCAAGTTAATAAAAGGAAATAAATAAATGGTTAAAGTATTCAAGTCAAATAAAATAAATAAAATATATCTGTATAATAATGAAGAGCAACAAAATGAAATAGTTTTCTGAATACATGTACGGTAAACAAAGAAGGTAAAGTATTGATTTAAAGTTAATATTATAAGATTAATGTAAATAAATATTTAAAATAATATTCGTAAGGGTTTATAATAAAGATTAAGATAAATGAATATGTAAACTGATGTCCATGTTAATTTAAAAAAATGATATTGTAATATTCATAAATATAAATGAAGGTCAATCTAAGTTGTATTAAGAATGTATAAGGGTTCAAAATTAAAGGGATGAGGGTAGTATTGAAATAAGTTAGATAAGGATTAAGTTTAAAGCTGTCGACTGGATAAAATTTAGTACCCGTAACAGATTGGCAGGGATCATTCCTCTTTTAAAATGCACACTGGGGACAACCAGAGTAAGCTGCAAGTCACTTTTCAGGGGAGAATCCCCATATCTCGTACCTCATTTTCCAAAGTGTAAGTCGGAAATGGACAGTTGAAATTCCTGCCATTCGCAGCGACCTCTTCTTAGTCAAAGTCCGATCAAGAGAATCAGCAATCACTTTCCAGAGCGTAAGTCGGAAATGGACAGTTGAAATTCCTGCCATTCACAGTGACCTTTTCTTAGTCAAAGTCCGATCAAGAGAATCGGCAGCTGAAGCTTCGTTTATAAAAGATCCCTGTGCCACAAAATTAGTTTGTCCTTGTGGTCACTATCCAGGACTCAGAACATTGTAAGCAATGTTACCAGCATAAAAAAAAGAAAAGTATCATTGGAGATTGCCCTTGGTACGTAAAGTAAAAGACATCAAAAAAAGCAAACTTAGAAAGAATAATAAATTAAGATTTAATGTTGTCAGAGATAAAATGGCCAAAAATAGATGCATTTTATTCTCAAAGGGAGGGCGGTGTAATGTACCAATATTGATATTGGCACATATAATTTTATCTAAAAAAATTATTAAAATAATCTTTCATAAAAGAAAAACGTAAAATTAAATGTTGAAGAGTTTATTACAGTTTGTTTTCGAAAAGAATAAGAATCAAATAGTTTTCTATCATTAGTTTTTGAAATAAAAGCTGCAATTAATTAATCAGAAGGGGAGAGGGGTGTTTCGTTAGAAAAGTTAAACTAAAGGTTTTATAAAAAGGAAGTAAAGAGTTTTCATATTAGTATTCGTAAAATATAAATAATTTAAAGTTTAAAAAAAAAAATACAAATCTCTTTTCATTCAAATTAAAGAAAAAAATAATCTTAAAACTAGTAATATATGTGTGTATATATGTGCGGTTGTCAATAATAGAATAAATGTATGCGTAATAAATGTTATTATAAATAAATGAAAGTTAAAGAAGATTATCATTAAAAAACACGGCAATGGCTATTAATTAAAATATAAAACAACACTTCTGCATGGCTATTACTAATTAAACAATCTTCCAAAACATGTTTATCAAAAGATTATCAATGAAATTTTGACAACAGATATTGCCGGAAGATATTACAAGGACAACACGTTGCAGGTATAAATAGGCTTTCTTTATCGGACAGTTAGTTCAGTTCACAAATTAATTGAGTGAGTTCAGTTCACAAATTAACTGAGCGAGTTCAGTTCACAAATCAATTGAGTCAGTTAATTTCAATCAGTTAAGTTAATTGTATCTAGAAACAAAAAATGCAGTGTTGAGCAGTTTTTGGGAACACGTGTTTCTCCACAGTCTAAAGTCCGATGAAAACAGCAAGATCTGCCATGAAATAATGTCAGCGTAACAACTTGGAAATCTCCGTCAATATCTAATTGTCTCCAATAGTAATAATCGTGAAAAATAAGGAAACTCATCAAGGAAACATCCCGGCCGGCTGGAAGGATGCGTAATGGAAGAAAAAACAAAGTTCTAAATCTACGTTCAAAATACTAGATAAAACATTTGCTTATTTTCATTCATACTGTAATAGCCATTGCATTGCATTAATTCGTGTGAATCCTCCAAGAGTCTAATTATATGAACTCTATATCATACATAAAATGAACTATTGATATGTGTGTTTAAGTTTCAAATGCTATGTAATACTTTATTATTATATATGTGAGTGTATGAGTTAATATGTGCGTGATCATTATATCAGTGTTATTAGTTAAATTAGATAAATACCAGTGTTCTATTATTAAAATCTACAAGAATATTTAAACTAGTTTAGAAATGTTAATTTAAAAATATGCGTGTGTTTTATTAGAACAATCAAATGTTTATAATTAGTAAATGTTAGTTAATAAATTGTCTTTAAAATTAAACTTTATTTGTCGGTCAATTCTTTTTATAAATTCCTTTTACAATTCTTTTAACCACTAATTATGTATAATCTATTAATGATTACAAACAGCTGAGCTAGTCGTGAATGCGTAGGTGTTGAGTTAGTGGCCATTGTCCAAAGTGCGTTATTTATTCATCCTTGAAAAGATAGCTGTCGCCCGTGTTTACACGAAACAAAAAAGTACTTTGAACTTGGTGTTGAACTCAACAGTCGAGAAGAAGTTATGTCCTGGAAATATAATGCTAGTTATATACTTTATAGCTATCGTTTGGGCATACATACTCTCCGAGTATGTTCTTCTCTGCCTAAGAGGCCGGTGTTTCGATAGACACATATTTGAACACGGTATTATATATATATATATTGTGACCTGGTTTGGCACCAGAAATATTCATTATAGTTGTGTGGTAGTATATCAGTAACATCTGATATTATCCTCTTTAAAAAAATGAAATAACGTGAAATTTTTAAAAAAAATTATTTGACTTAAAACTGTAGTTAAAAGTAAGTGTAGGTGTAGTTAAAAAGATTTCTTAAATGTTTAGTATCTTGTTTTAGGGTATAATCAATGATAGAATAGGGGGGTAGCTTGTTATAAGCATAATCAGTACAGTCTAAGTTGATGCTTACTTGTTTTATTTGTCCATAAAGCAGTATTCAGATTTGTTATAATGATTTTGTAGTTCATTTGTTTTATACATTTTAATTTATAGCATGAACAGTAAAATATGTTTCACTCATCATCATTCACATTGTCATTTCAGTCATATCAGTATAATACCTATAGCATATTACTGCTGAATATTCATGCATTATTCAACTTCATTTTTCATTCATATGTTTCATTAAAACATTAAATATCCCACATCACATTCAAATATTTAATTTTATAAATAACAGTATTAAAAAACTAGCTTAATTACATTTTAAATAAATAAATGGATTATAGACTGGTGGATTATTTAATGATGAATACTGTAAAATATTTTATTTATTAAAACAATTGTCATCAGTTTTATTCTACTGCTTTAAAAATATTTAATTATTAGTTCAACTTTTTTTTTTCATTTATTTAAAAGATGAAATGATTTTTTATTTATTGCTCTATTTTTTTTTTTTACTTTCACAAGTTTTTGCATATATTAAGTAAGTTTGCAGGGGGTGGAGCAGACTGGCAGTCTTTTTTTGGTGATGTCAAAAATATCGTAAACGATTGGAAGAGAAAAATGTGATGTAGTTGTTATTAAAAAAATCTATAAAAAGAAATACTTATTATTTTTAAGAGGGCAATCATTATCCCTTTTAAGAGGGCAATTATATTTACTTTCAAGAGGGCAATTATAGCTAACTAAGGACAACTACAATTAAGTTTTATTTAACAAAGTTTAATAGTGCAATTATTTTTCCTCTTCCAAAGTTCGAGTTGAAAATTTAAATATAGTATTTGTTTACGAAAATGTGTACTTAAAATCACTAAAAGATATGTCAATTTTGCTCTCAGCTGATTGTTTAAATCTTTCCACCGTTATGCTAAAGTACATGTAAGTGTTATATTATTCAAGATAAATTGTTATTATTTAAGAAAATGGAAATACATGATAGAACTGTAAAATTATTTTATTTAAATTTAAACCTAACAGGAAAGAATAGAAGAATGTTTGTTTATTTTTTAACAATTAATTTCTTAAGTTTTTATCATATCATGAATGGAATAACTGCAACGTGTGTCGTTTATATGTGGAAAAGGTGTGAACTTTTATTGAACATTTTTAGAACTTTATTAAATAAATTTCATGCTAAGTATAAAAGAAAATTAAAAAATATACACAAGAATTATATAATTTTATCAATATATTTATTGGAATAGTAGATATTTATTTTTACCTTTACCTATTGAAGGAAATAAAGATTAAATGTGCAAATAAGTGGACTAGTGATATTTACATGTTTTCCTAAAACTAATGAGAGAAATAAATTATAAGATGGATAAATTTATATGTCTTCACCTTATTAAATGCCTTTTAAATTCTATGAATGAAATATGAAATATTACTTTATACATCGTAAAATGTGCATTGCCTAATTAATGTTTCCTAATACATTGCTTCAACATGAATTCATAGCTAACAGCTAGAACATTGAATCTGTTATTTTAAATTAAAAGTGTCATTTTTTTATCTGCAGAAATATGCCATTTTTGTGTGTCAATATTTATCTTTGTGCATTATAATTATTATCCTTATTATTTATTTGGAGACATGACAAGGAAAGTCATGTAAAAACTATTTATAAACTTTTCATTTCATTTGGAAGGAAAAAAAGAAGAGAACTTTATTTTATTTAATAGTGTTTAGACAGTTAGTATTAGTTAAAATATGTTTATTATATGTATTATTATTATATTTGTTCTACTAGAACTTCTCAGTAAATGTATGATAATGAAAAATCATACAAGGTATTTTTTTATATATTATTTTACTATGAATTTTGGTCATGTGTAACACACGTGTACCGTATATATATATTTTTTTATAAATTAGAATACCATAATTTTCTATAATTATTCCATCTATAATATACAACTTTATATTTATTTAGGTTCAATTTTATTGGTCATGTGTAACACACGTGTACCGTATATATTTTTTTTTTTATAAATTAGAATACCATAATTTTCTATAATTATTCCATCTATAATATACAACTTTATATTTATTTAGGTTGAATTTTACTACAGATTTGTGCCAATATAAATGCATTTTAAAAAATTATTTTGTCTTGCTTTGTTTACAGTAATTATTTTATTTTCCAACCATTCTTCAAACATTACCAAGTCCTAAATTATGTCAGATATGTGATATTTATTCTTTACTAATTCTAGCAGTAATAATTAATATCTTAACAGTAATTTTTTGCTTACTGTGATTTTAAATGGTCTGTGTATCATTATGCTTATATATGTGTGTGTCCATAATTGCAAGTAAAAATGATTTTAAATCAATCGGATTCGGAGGTATAGGGATGATCAATCATTTTGAAGGATTAGAAAGTTATTTAAGTGAGAATTATTATTTTTTTGTTATGCCTGAATGAAAAGTATTTTTGTGGCTATATTCTATAAAATTCATAATGTTTTACAGTATATTTTATGGGATTGAGAAAGTGTCTTTGTTATTTGAATATTTAATATGGGTAGTTTACCCAGTGTAGTGTAGTGTTGGTGATAGGTGTGAGAGGTTACAGGGGGGGGTTGGTGCACCATCGTGTAACCCCCTGTAATCCCTCACACCTATCACCTACACTACACTACACTGGGCAAACTACCCATATTAAATATTCAAATAACAAAGACACTTTCTCAATCCCATAAAATATACTATAAAACATTATGAACTTTATAGCATATAGCCACAAAAATACTTTTCATTCAGGCATAACAAAGAAATAATAATTCTCACTTAAATGATTGATCATTCCTATTCCTCTGAATTCAATTGATTTAAAATCATTTTTACTTGCAATTACATATAATTATAAATAAGTTTAATAATGGACACACACATATATAAGCATAATGATACACAGACCATTTAAAATCACAGTAAGCAAAGAATTACTGTTAAGATATTAATTATTACTGCTAGAATTAGTAAAGAATAAATATCACATATCTGACAATATTTAGGACTTGGTAATGTTCGAAGAACGGTTGGAAAGTAAAATAAAATAATTACTGTGGACAAAGCAAGACAAAATAATTTTTTTAAAATGCATTTATATTGGCACAAATCTGTAGTAAAATTATAAATAAATATAAAGTTGTTTATTATAGATGGAATAATTATTGAAAATAATGGTATTCTAATTTATAAAATATATATATATATATACGGTAAGATTTAATATAATGAATTCTTTTAAAATAATTATTCACCCCTATTGAACTATAAATGGATTCTTCCATTCATTTTATTACATGCGTGTGTTACACACGACCAAAATTCATATTAAAATAATATATATAAAAAAATACCTTGTATGATTTTCCATTATCATACATTAACTGAGAAGTTCTAGTAGAACAAATATAATAATAATACATATAATAAACATATTTTAACTAATACTAGCTGTTTAAACACTATTAAATAAAATAAAGTTCTCTTCTTTTTCTTTCTTCCAAACGAAATGAAAGTTTATAAATAATTTTTATATGACTTTCCTTGTCATGTCTCCAAATAAATAATAAGAATAATAATTATAATGCACAAAGATAAATATTGACACACAAAAACGGCACATTTCTGCAGATAAAAAAAATGTCACTTTTAATTTAAAATAACAGATTCAATGTTCTAGCTGTTAGCTATGAATTCATGTTGCAGCAACGTATTAGGAAACATTAATTAGGCAATGCACATTTTACGATGTATAAAGTAATATTTCATATTTCATTCATAGAATTTAAAAGGCATTTAATAAGGTGAAGCCATATAAATTTATCCATCTTATAATTTATTTTTCTCATTAGTTTTAGGAAAACATGTAAATATCACTAGTCCACTTATTTGCACATTTAATCTTTATTTCCTTCAATAGGTAAAGGTAAAAATAAATATCTACTATTCCAATAAATATATCGATAATATTATATAATTCTTGTGTATATTTTTGAATTTTCTTTTATACTTAGCATGAAATTTATTTAATAAAGTTCTAAAAATGTTCAATAAAAGTTTACATCTTTTCCACATATAAACGATGCACGTTGCAGTTATTCCATTCATGATATGATAAAAACTTAAGAAATTAATTGTTAGAAAATAAACAAACATTCTTCTATTCTTTTCTGTTAAGTTTAAATTTAAATAAAATAATTTTACAGTTCTATCACGCATTCCCATTTTGTTAAATAATAACAATTTATCTTGAATAATATAATATAACACTTACATGTACTTTAGCATAACAGTGGGAAGATTTAAACAATCACCTGAGAGCAAAATTGACATATCTTTTAGTGGTTTTAAGTAAACATTTTTGTAAACAAATACTATATTTAAATTTTCAACTCGAACTTTGGAAAAGGAAAAATAATTGCACTATTAAACTTTGTTAAATAAAACTTAATTGTAGTCATCCTTAGTTAGCTATAATTGCCCTCTTAAAAGTAAATATAATTGCCCTCTTAGAAGAAATAATGATTGCCCTCTTAAAAATAATAAGTATTCCTTTTTATAGATTTTTTTAATAACAACTACATCACATTTTTTTCTTCCAATCGTTTACGATATTTTTGACATCACCAAAAAAAGACTGCCAGTCCGCTCCACACCCTGCAAACTTACTTAATATATGCAAAAACTTGTGAAAGTAAAAAAAAAAAAAATAGAGCGATAAAAAAAAAATCATTTCATCTTTTAAATAAATGAAAAAAAAAAATTTGAACTAATAATTAAGTATTTTTAAAGCAGTAGAATAAAACTGATGACAATTGTTTTAATAAATATGTTACAGTATTCTTCATTAAATAATCCACCAGTCTATAATCCATTGATTTATTTAAAATGTAATTAAGCTAGTTTTTTAATACTGTTATTTATAAAATTAAATATTTGAATGTGATGTGGGATATTTAATGGTTTAATGAAACATATGAATGAAAAATGAAGCTGAATAATGCATGAATATTCAGCAGTAATATGCTATAGGTATTATACTGATATGACTGAAATGACAATGTGAATGATGATGAGTGAAACATATTTTACTGTTCATGCTATAAATTAAAATGTATAAAACAAATGAACTAGAAAATTATTCTAACAAATCTGAATACTGCTTTATGAACAAATAAAACAAGTAAGCATCAACTTAAACAGTACTGATTATGCATATAACAAGCTACCCCCCCTATTCTATCATTGATTATACCCTAAAACAAGATACTAAACATTTAAGAAATCTTTTTAACTACACCTACACTTACTTTTAACTACAGTTTTAAGTCAAAATAAATTTTTTTAAAAATTTCACGTTATTTCATTTTTTTAAAGAGGATAATATCAGATGTTACTGATATACTACCACACAACTATAATGAATATTTCTGGTGCCAAGCCAGAAGGTCACAATATATATATATATATTGTAGCCCTTGGATATATCCAAGGGCTATCTGGCTACAATATATATATATATATATATATATATTGTAGCCCTTGGATTTGTCCAAGGCTCCATTTTTTTAAGTTAGCTATGAAAGGGAAGGTTCCATCCAAATTTTCCTCATAATATATGTATTTTTTTTCTGTAATACGAAAGGTTTAGCCAAGACCGAGTTTGAACCCATATTTATAAGGGATTGCATATGTTTGACTAGTAAGTAATCTAAAAATTTATTGTTAATGTTTTTATAACCAGAGGATTATTTTATTTTAATTTATGGGTTAAATTGATATTAAGAAAATATTAGAAAAAGCAAGATTTACACATTTGTTGATAGGGAGATGTGTGACTGTTGAAAACTATATTAGATAGTGATGATGAGTGGTCATTGTTTTATGCTATGTTATTAATAAATAATTCATGAAAGTAAATAAAAAATAATAATAATAATATAGGTAGAATTGTTGTAATAAATAAAGATTAAGGCATTAAAAATCTAAATTTAAAGAAAAGTATATACCTGTGATGTGTGTGTATATAATTTAATTGTAGATCTTAATGATACAATTTACAATTAATATTCATTTCTTACATGTTGTAAAGCAATTTTAAATAAGAAATTAAAATCATTTTTAATTTTAATATTAGCAGCCAAATTTAATTTAAAGTCTGAGTTTGAAACAGCTGTAATATATATCTGGTTTCACTATTAAAGGGAAAAAGTAAGATTACTTCTAGTATGGGTTCAAGTGTTATATTACTCAGTTAATTATCATTCCTTAAAAGACACAGATCTCATCAAGGAATTTAAGTGGACCATTAATTTAGACCATTAATGATGATGGTCTGTCTGGTCTGTCAAATACCAAAAATTAATTGGCAATTATAACTGTTAAATTGTAGAGTTAATTGTATCTGTTTAAAATGGAATTTGTGCCTGGTTTTCTGAAAGAGCAAAAAGGTTAAAATTAATTGAGAAGGGTGAACATGTCAATTAATTATAAAGATAATAAACAGATGTATGTCTCTATAAAAGCTGCGTTAATAGAAGGGGAGGGGATTTTTTTTAACTTGCTTATCTGTTGTAGTTTTCCTTCATTGACTTAAAGAAAACTGTCTTATAAAATTTAAAATCATTTTTTTGCACTTTTTGTCTCTTCAGAATAATTTGGCTAAATCTAACATTGTCTTAAGAGAAGACAATATATAGTGAGTAAATTTTAAGTGGGCACACACCTGTAACCTCCAGAAGTCAACCACAACAGATGGTAATAAAAATTTAAACCAAAGAAGTTAAAATTTGAGTTTGATTTTTATATATATGCAAATAGTAAAATTTAAAACTCAAAAGTTTGATGTATATGTAAGTCAATTTAAATATATAAAATGAAATTAAAATTGGAAAAGGACAATCAAAAACAGACTGATATTGTTAAAAAGTTCAATGAAGGCTGTTTAACTGAAACCTGCAGAAAATTACAAAGTTTAAAGGTAGAGTTGGAAATGAGGAACGCGTTTAGCAAAATAAAAACTGTAGATGTGATGGCCAAGGAACCAAACTCTATCAAAAGAACTTTTTACTACAATGACTTATATGCTCTTATAAACTGGTCAAGGAGAAAAAAAAGTAAAAATCAGGAACTTGGAAGGACACCTGTGAAAAGACTTATATAAGTATAATTTTATTATTATTATTATTATTCGCTCTTTATGTGTGTAGGACATTTAATATATATAAAAAAGAAAAAAAAACGAATTTCTTTCTTTGTAGTGTATCACGTATATCATCTATTTTAAAATTAATTCATGTAATAATTACCATTGTATTATTTTGGGGGTAGAAATTGATTTCAGATGATTTTATATATGTTTATTTAATTGCTTTTGCTATTATGGTCATTTTGGGGGTAGATGAAATTTATATCATGTTGTTCTGATATGCCTTATTTAAAATGCTTTACAAACAATTTTTTTTAGTTTAAAAAACAAACACTTAGAGATATTATTGTTAGCATCAGAAGTTATTGTCAAATGCTCGAGACTTATAGATGAATTGCTTGCCTATTGAGTTACATCATCATCATTTTTTTAATAAAAGTGCATGGAAATAGTTTTGAGAATTTAGTGTGCATTTCTTATTGCTTATTATTATTGTTATCATAGATTTAAGGCCAGAAACAAGCTGATTTATGCTTGGAAAATTTATGGGCTCATATTCCAGTACACTAATTTGCAAGAATATTAAAGTTGTAAAAGTTTTACTTGTATAATTTGATGTTTCGACCTGTATGTGTGTGGATAGACAGAGATCTTCACAAAACTCAGTGAAGTCTAGCTCACTAAGATTTATGCGATATTCATAAAGTATTTGAACCTAGTGGAAGAGTTTTTCCACTTGAGTATTCTCTACACCGTAAGAAGGTTTCTTATTTTGATGGCCAGAGGTATTTGGTATACCTATGTTTTTATATGACTAGCGATAGAATTCCTAGCATATCTTAACCTTAGTGAAAAAGTTCTCTCTTATTCGGGTCATTGCCTGCCTCATATTAATATTTGATATTCCTTACGTGTGTATGAGAGGATAGCCATCATAAGCATTATTATAAGTATTGGATACCAGGTTGCAAACTCAATTTAATGTCAGAAGGAATGCAGATAATGTATGTGCAATTGGTGTATTTGAATATTGTTTTTGTAGATTTGATTTAGCATTCGAGCCAAAAATAATTAAGTTAATAACTGTTAAGGGTTAAATAAAACTTACGAATGATTGGGCACGAGCAATGCGTATATAAATTTATTAATAAATATTTACATGGCCAGCTGAAAACTTTGCTGGAAAGGTAATATTGTTAAAATATTATTGTGTCACAAGAACATGAGCATTGAGAGTGCACTATGATGATGTTTGATCTTAATGCCAATTTATTTGCAATGGCTTAGTCTTACTATTGTTAAGTTATCTCTGTTGTGAAGTTTAGGGCAAAAGAATATTTAATCGGGATGATAGGATAAGATCAAGAAATTTACGAGGGAATATTAACTTTAGATTTATTAACTAAAATTATTAAGTTTAATTAGGGGAGAAATCGATTATGTATTTTCTAAAATATATCAGTAATAAAAAGAGAAAGCATTGTAAAAGGGAAGAAACTGGTATTTGCTATATTTAAGGTAAAAAGAAAGTGTAGATATAATGTAGTGTATATGTTTTTGTATTGATATTGAATTATAGTTTGTCAAATAAAATTTGTTATTTGTTTTAAATAAAATTTGCGTGAGTCTCCATGTTTTTGTGGGTTATTATTATCTAGATATTTCCAATCCAATCATACATCGATATATTATTATGAATATTTGAATTATCATATACGTAACTGATATTTAGTAAAACTATTTAAAAGGTTAATTTCAAGTACTTAAAATGACCAAATAATTTAATATTGTTGAAATATAAATCGTGAATAGATATAGTATTGTGTGATAGCGAGTGCAGAGGGTGGGCATAAAATCCTTTCTCCATCCGTTGTATTCAAACCTCTCTAGGCGCATTTTATTTTTATATAATTTTGTTATAATTGCGACTATGTTTTATGATGTGTTTATAAAGATTTAATAAGCTTAAAATATTCCAGCTTTAATGTAAATTGATATTAAACTGCATTAAAGACAACCGAGATCACCCTGGAGGTGATCAAGAGAGGAATATTTATCACCAATAACCTATCCAGCTTATTCGATTTCCACACCTAATTATTAAAAAAAAAAAAAACCCTGAGAAGATATTATAATAAGAGAAACGAGCTAGCAAAGATGTAAGATTTAATGATAAAATAAATGATAGTGTAATAGACATATGGATGTGAAATTGATGGAGGAGTGGATCAGCAAGGTGGAGATGAATATAGAACTTTGTAATTAGAATAAAATTTAATTGTAGCTTTAATCTTAGTGAATGGAGAATGCGCTGAGAATAACCTGGAATTCTTAAAGATATTAATACTATCAATTTTAATGCGTTCTCAGTATTCTCTAAATCGATTATGTATTAGCCCATTCATGAAATATTATTAATAAGAGTGTTGAATTGAGATTTAACCTTTATATTTTCTTAGAGCTGCAATTTGGCGCCCTGGCACTTAAGATTATAGATGTTCTGTATCATCATTATCATCTCAGTAGGCCTCAGAAATAGTGTCAGCTGGGAATGATGAAGTATCCATCAATCCATCCTTAAAATGTTGTAATTGGCATGCAATTTAGCTGCGAGTGAATATAGTATAATTAATCCATAACGTGGATGTGCGATCATTTGAATAAATTCTCATTGGTTAGAATAAAGTTATAATTAGCTTAAACTATCTAATAATATAGATGAAATTTGTAAGATCTCCCAATCGTTTTAGTTATATTTAAAATACAATGCAAATGACGATCGAGAGATTGCAAAAGTTTTTATAAAGTTAACAAAATAAAGAATAACTTTTCATTTGTTTGAATTGATTTTATTTAGTTACAATTGGCTTGTAACGCGGTCGCACGAAGGAGATTATATTTAATTTATACGGATGAAATATATTAATCTATACTTATTATACTAGAATATATATAATTGATGCATTGCATATTCAATTGATACTTAAGAAATGCATCCGTCGTTAATTTATATTTAAGAAAATGTTCATCTTTTAAAAAACCAAGATTTACAATAATACACTTAAATTTCATTTTGTTAGAAAATGGCCCAAATCTCAAATATTAATTTATTCATATTAATTTATTCGTTTAGTAAAAAAACAAAATTTTAAATTTTCATTTGGTTAGAATATATATATATATGGGAGATGATGATCTGAACCAACTGATGAGTGCTGGTTCAGCATGAAATAGGTATATTGGAGATCATTTATCTTTTTCATGTGTGTGGTCAAGTGTAGTGGTTGTATGAGATAAAATGGATAGTTGAAGGGAGCTTGAAAGTCTGGGTTCAAATCTCATATAATTACATCTAAACTCCAGAGTTATAAAGTATACCTGTATTTAAATATTATAATGACTAATATAAAAGTACCCAAATATTAGAAATTGCTAAATTAAAAATTTGGGATTTCCAGAATCCTGTTTTTATTGCTAAATCTGAACTGATATTTCGCACTATCTTTTTAAAAGGGTTTTACATGTAAAACAATAATATATGGTATACATTATATAGGACAATATCCCTCATTAAAATTAAATAGCACAGAATATAATTGTTTCAAGATATTGATATAGTAATAATCAAATTTATTATTTTGTTTTTACATCACTGTTTATTATTGGAATAGATAGACAATGGGTATTATCAAACTTTACTTCTTGTACTAAAAAAAGCATTGGTGGACTAGTGGTTAGCATAGCTACCTTCCAAGCAGCTGGCCTAGGTTCACTTCCTGGTCGACGCATTTGATATATGAAAAAAAAAATACATCTCTTAATTATAACATATTTTATGACTGACTGATTTTAAAAAGTAGAAAAGGGCTTCAGTTATCAAAAAAGATTCACTAAATGTCTATACAATCCATTCTCATAATAAAGCAAAGCTTAAATAGTTAAACATCTCTATACATTGGATCTTTTTATTTTATATAGAAAAATAGTAAAACCCACTATCATTGTTATATGATGGCATTGTAAACATTTTTAAAAATATAATCTAAGATTTTAAAGCAATGAGTCCATCTTCATTGAAGATACAAAATGAATAAATTGTACTAGACATTCTAAAAAACTAACTTTAACATGGATTTTGTGAAAGAGGCACTGTATTTATATTACAGATTATTTAAAACTAGAATATTTCAAAATCATTCAAAAGAGGTACAATACTCATTAAATTTAGTGAGAAGATATGGCGCAAGATAGAGTATTAATAAAAATCTACAATTAGATAAGATGCTTTTTGAAAAAAAAAACAATCACTTAAAAGACAATATCACAAGGTCAAATCATTTGTAGAAAATTTTAAATTCCTATGATAGCAGTGTCACTGGTCAAGCCAGCAACACTTGAAGAAGAGTGGCGAATAATACAACTCAAAACATTGTGTAATCTACTAACCTGTATTTATCTTGTGCATTATTACTAACAGTTGTATGTATTTGTATGCTGTGCCTTTGAACAGCAAATAAATAAATTGACAAAGGCAGAATTGAGATGGTAAGCTAATAATTTAATTTAAATAACATATGAGCATATTTGCAAATGTACATAGCCTATTTAAGACACATGACCTGCACCTAATAAATCCTAGTCTAGCTTTTGGATTTTGAGGCTACTTTTACAGTATTTTCGGTAATACTATTTATAAAGTAATTTTTTATCCTCTGAACATACAGTAGCCAATTACTTGGATTACCCACATTAAATTCACATATACAAACGTAATATGCCTGCCATTTTCTCTGCTGTTCAGGCAACTGCTTAAGATTTGGCTCCTACGATGATTATACTAATTTGCTGTTTAGGAAATTATTTAAGATTCAACTCTTGAGATGACTACATCAATTTGCTGCATTCTGTGGGCAGCAAGTAAATAATTAACAAAGGCAGAATTGAGATGGTAATTTAAATAACATATAAGCATATTTACGAATGTACATAGCCTATTTAAAGTGCATTAAAATAATAAAAGGTCATGGTAACCTGCGCATAATAAACCCTAGTCCTGCTTTTGGACTTACAAGGCAGGATTTTCTGAATTACATTAATATCAGAACATATACACCAGGTTTTGGGGCTTATATACCCCTCAAGACTTCTGGAGTCTTTACAAGCTTTATTAAATATGGCATTTTTTTTACATAACCCGCCACATATGGCCTTTTTTATATACATGTGGTATTTTTTTTTACATATCTTACCATATATGGCATTTTTTATGGTTTTCTGACCCTATTAGGCCAGGTATCAATTCTATAACCTAACAACATTGCTATACATTTATAGTTACATTGCTACACATTTATTGTTACACAATTATTTATAATATATAGGGCATATGAGCGCAGACTTTCACATGATTCACCACTCTTCACTCTATCTCATAACATTGATACACTTGAACACATATATGTTGAAAAGATAAATAATCACCAATATATGTATTTCATGCTAAACCAGCAATCATCAGTTGGTCCAATTATTTATATAATCATTATATATATAATTATTTCACACAATCATTGTACATAATTGTTGCACAAAGTTATTATTTTTATTCTACACAATTATTATACAATTTATTGTTGCACACAAATATATATTCCTTGCTTGACCTAGAACACTGCATTGAAGAAGTTTCTACACATTCTACATTTAATGATAGATGATGGAAATAGTCCAACATATTAGTGCATCTAAAATACTATCATCACAAATCTTCAGGAAAATACTTTCATTGACTGATTTTTAATATTATCACAAAATGTATTTTTTTCAGGAATTTCAATTATCATATTTATTTACAAATGCTTGTTATTTTATTAAACGATATTCTATTTAACAATTATTAAAATGTGGAGATGACAATTCTCTTAACCCGACATTTTACTTTTTTTTTTGTCTGATTTTAAATTTAAAATCTAGTTGTTAGCCAAGAGGTCAGCGCAGCCGCCTTGCAAGCAAGTAGTTGGTTGCAGACAGTTGTTGAGGGTTCGCCTCCCTGCCGATGCTATGACATATGAAAAAAAAATCTTGATATTCTATGGTGCAACATTTTTTTTGACAGTACTCAATAAAAACTGATCTGTGAATTTAATATCGCAGCATTACATATATATTAATTTCACTTAAAGGGGAAGGGGGATTAGTATAAAAACAATTCTGAGCGCTTTTTTTTTTTTTTAATTTGGCATTTAATCATTTATTCAAAACATAAATAACAAATAGTTAAAGTTTTAAGTTCTCGTTTGAATTCTCGTTTGGTGTAATTATAAGATAGAGATCGAAAAAGATGGTGCAATATTTACAAATATTATGCTTTCCGTGAGTTGTAAATTAATGTAGTTATTTGTAAAAAAAAAAAGATGTATAGTTTACATCTATTATTAAAACTGATTAGAAATAAATATTTTAGTTGTTCAATTTAAATTAATTTAGGTGTTATTACTTTTTGTATTGTTTGTAGTATTGTTTTTTTTTTTTTTGTAGAACTACTACGTAAAGTAAGTTTAAATACTGTTTTAATTACTCATGCGTTAGGTTTTTTTTAATTTATTGAATGAAGTTTCAGTTTGTTATTTTTTTTTTTGTAAAGTGTATTTTTAACTTTATGTTGTAGTGTATTTATACTATACGTTTATTATTTGGAAATTTTGTTTTAATATTCAGTTTTAATGTGTGTGTCTTTTAACTTCTACGTATAAAATGATTTAATTTTTTCGTTTTTTTTTTTTTAAGCGTTTTAATGATAACGTGTTTGAATAATGAAATACAGTATAGTATTTCTTTAGCGTGTGGATTTAAAAAAAATCAAAAAAAGCTATGAATAAACATAAAGAAATAGTAGAGATTCCAATCAAGAAATAGTACCCTAATAACTTTATTAAGTCATTCAGTTCTGTATCCATGGATTTGACAGCTATTAACTAAAGATTTATGGTTTGTATTTGCCCTCAACCACATAGATCAGAGTTTATTCGATTTCTGAAGCATATAAGCACAGCTATCACGAGTGTCCCAAATGCTTTGAAGATATTCCAGCAACATTTAAGAAGTCTAATTGATTTTACTATTGGGTCTGGAAAAAAAAACTGTTTGAAGCCTTATAAAAAGTTCATTTCTTTCATCATAATTTTTTGTTTGCGTAAAATGATTTTTAGTTGAGCAACTAAAAAGAGGATCTTGTGTTAATAATTTAAGTCTGATGTATTGAATAGCTTTTTATACATGTTCAATGAGGGTATTTATCTTCTAATGTCTGGTGGAAAATCCATTGCAGAGAAATTAACTTGAGGTTTCCTGCTAATAATATTTTTTATGGTAATATTTATTTATGTACACTTAGAAATTTAGTATAAGTTTTTTTCATACAAATAGGAGGCACCATATTCACTTAAAGAATATTTATTGCTAAGGAAGCAGTCTTTAAAATATCTGCATCATAAATCAAAATAGTGCCAACCAAAATATTTTATTATGAACTGATAACTGAAAATTTCTAAGTAGATTTGTTTTATTAATTACTTATTAAGTAGAAAATATGAATATGCAAAAATTAAGTTTTTACATTTTTTTTTAAAAATCTTATTTAGAAAATATAAATTGTGTTTAAAACTTAAAGAAAATTAATTTTTAACTAACTTTATGAATTTTTTTTTTAAAAAAGTAAGGATGAAGAATTTGTGTTTTTAAAAATGAAATGAATATTAAAAACATATTGAAATATAATTATTTGTAGGAAAAAAGGAATATTAGTATAGCATTTTAAAATGTGATAGGGGAAAATAATTGAGAACTGGAAAGAATATGTCTAAGAAAATATATATTAAAGATAATAGTTATAGTAGAAAGGTATAATATGCATAGACAGTAAAATTAAATTTTTCAGAAATATACTGCTGATTATACATTGCTAGATACAAAAATAAAAATTGAGAAGACAAATAAAAATTGTGATGAGGAAAAGACTAATAAAAATAATTATTTTCATAATTTTTTATTAATGAAAATTGAGAATAAATAAATTTTAGATAAAACAATGGAATATAAATTGTAGGTTGGAATATAAATGATAAATTAAAAATGTATGAAGTTTTGGAAAATGAAATGATAATTAGCAGTTAATATGAATTTTTTATTATAAAATTAGAGAAATAATTTTTACAAAAATATATTGAAGAAAAGAAGACTGCAAATAGAAAGTATAGACAGCTCTTACAAATGAAAAGTGAAAAATGCATTTAGGAAAGAGAAAGTAAAATAAAATAAAAAATTGTAAATGTAATATAAAAAATAAAACTAAATAAAAACATAGAAGTTTCAAGAAAAAAAGTGATAATTAGTAACATATATGAAATTTATATTATAAAATTAGAGAAATAGTTGATAAATGTTTGTTGAAAACAATAAAAACGAATAGCAATTTATAAAAATTTAGTATGAAGAGGGAAAAAGGTAAATAGAGAATATAAAGAGATGTTAAAGAAAAGTTAGGGTTTATTTCTTACATATGAAAAGTGGAAGCATATTTAAAAAAGAAAAACCTTAAATAATATAACTGAATGAAGAAATAATGAGATTAAGTGTAAAAAAAAAAGTACAATAGTTATAAATAGTACGTAAAGAGATAACAGTAGGAAAGTTTGGAAATACATTAAGTATAAAACAATACTTGTGAAAATATTTAAATTGGTAGATAAGGAGGATAGAGAATATATATAAATAAAAAAAAATTAAATACTGACTTTTAAGAATTAAGATTTAAATAAAAGATGAAATGTGAGATGTTAGAATTTTTTTAATGACAATAAATCATTTAATTCCCAGAGCTTGTATTGTGTATGATAAAAGAAAACTAATCCCTTCCCCCACTCTAATGCACTCTATTATAAACTTGAGTAATCACTAATTATCAGATATTTTAGTGCACTCCTGAATGCACAACTGATTTACTTCCGACATTGGATTATTTTAAATATCCCAAATAACACACAATTTTGTTAGTTTAAATTAACTGCTTTCAAAATCAAATTAATTCATATTTTTTCTCATTGAGTTTTTTAACTTTAATATAATTTTTATCGTATTAAATATATATTTCGAAACATTGTGATCATTTTCATTGATGTGGCTTTTTCTAAGGGTCCATATACTTGTTTTCTTTCAGAAAATTGTATTTGTATAATTCTTCTATTATCCAAAGGGTATCAATAGTTTTTCTCTGCAATTTTATATCTATATATTGCATATTTTATCCAACAGATTTACAATGGTTAATATTATATTAATTAAATGTTAAGAATAATTAAAAGCACTTTCTATATGCTATAAATTAAAATTGAAAAAGAATAAATATCTTTATGCTGTTCTTCCATAAAATAATAATCAGAAAATAAATTCTTTACAACAGCTATATAAATTTTTATACATTAAAAGCCTTTTAAAATTAAATCTAATTTATTCTTATCAAATTACTTATAACAAAATTAGGATTTGTAACTTTGTATATCTGGATATATTTCTATAGTTAAATATAATTTTTGATCTATATTCTGTGTTCATTTTTGTAACTTTGTTTATTTTTATGGTAAAATATTAAATTATATACATTTGTGTAAATATTGTGAACACTGTTTATTAAAATGAAATTTAAAACAAAATTCTTTACACATATAGTATAGAATGTATGATTCAATGTATGATGAGCAATAACTCTTGAGGTCTGTTGCTTGAAAAAGGTTGCCCCTGACTAATCATAGCAAAGATAATTATTAACATTTTCCACATAAAAATATTCTGCATTCTTATATTAATACACAGATCATAGTTAAACTAATTCAATTGTAAAAGAAAGAGAAAATTGTATTAAGAAAGTCATTTTTTACTAAATAGGAAAAGGGAATAGATTATGTAATATGTTGGTAATAAAGATAGGTTTAAAAATAATATTTGATAAAAATTAAAAATTTTCAAAAAAAAAACAACAAAACAACAAAAACAACAACAAACAAACAGAAAAGCAGTTCACCCTAATATTACCATTTTTTTTTATTGTCTTTCTCAGCTCTCATGAAATTATATTGGTTTAAAGTTCACAATTATACTTTATTATTTTCAATAATAAAATATAAAATTGTTTTTATAGAGCCATCATTATGTTATAAAATAATCATATGATTAATTGACCATGAGACCATAATGTTTGCTATCTGCACAACTATTCCATTTAATTGATGAAACTGATTTTTTTTTTTTAATTTACAATAGTCAACTGAGAATTGATTCAGAATTTTTTTGTTACCATTATGTTTATACATAATAAATAATTAGAAATCACATTATATAAATGTGATTCTTGTTTATTGATTCCTCAATTCCAATGACTATTTTTAAGTGTTCATATTTGGGTTTTTTAAATATTTAATTAATAAATCATTTAGAGTCAGTCAGCTAATATATGTTTATTGAAATTAAAAGAGTCACAACAGTAGTTCTTTTAATCATTATGTATTATTTTGTGAAAGTTAGAAATCTTTTTGGTACTTTAGTATTATACCTGCTATGATGTTTTACTTTGGTAATGTATTATTTTAAGTTTGTGACGTTTAAAATAATGCCTCCAAAAGATGTGCGGACAAACTTAATCAATAAAATTTATCAGCAAATTCTGTGGAGGCATTATTTTAAAGATATTGCAAACTTAGAATAATGCATCATCGGAGTAATAAGTCCTACCATGCGTAATATCAAACTTCAAATCTGAAAAAAAAAAAGAAAGATATATTCTTTATGGAGAAAGGAAAAAAACATATTATGATACTAAATAAAAACAGGTAGTTGTGAGGTTTTATTCCAGCATTTTGTACTGTCAAAAACATTCTTCCCCTATCATAAACGGAAATTTTGAATAATTATTACCGGACGCAAATGTCACCAGAGTAATACATCATAGCAAGAATAATACCAAAGTACCTTTTTTTTTTTTTTTATCTAATGACATCTCAAAAAAGAATAGAAATCCTTTTAAAAAATTGCTGTGATAGTTCTATTCTTATCCATTTTAATATGTAAAAAGCATATTTAAATTAATGATATGACTCTGTATACGAAGATGTAAGAATACATTGTATTAGGGGACATATAACAAGCATTGGCTAAATACTTACATTTAACAAAGTATTGCTATCTACACCTATTATTTAGTTACTTTAACTTGCCTTTGGGGAGAAAATTTAAAATATATTTTGAGATGTTTTAACTGTTTTAAATAAACTTCTTTAATCTTTGTCCAAGTGTGATCTAAGCATTATTTATGCCACAAATTTGGAAATTTTGCAGATGACTATGTAAAATCAAGTCTTTTTTAACAATAAAGTAATGATATCAATTTCAAAATATTTGTATTTTCTAGATTATTTTATATATTAAAACACTAATGTGGAAGAATTGAGTTACAAATTAACATAATTCTTTTTTGATCAAGTAAAGTATGACCACAGTTTCTAATAATTTATAAAAAGAAAATTGGTTTATTGAATATATAATTTCAATTTGTGAAATAAAATTTTTTTAGATGACAGTTGATGCTAATTTTTCCAGTTTAATTATCTCTGAATTTGTAAACAGATGTAATATTTATTAATTAGATCTAGTTCATTAAAGCATAATTTTTTTCACTTGTTTTTAAATATTTATTGTTTTCTTTCTTTTATCATTTATTATGGTATTGACTGATTAGATTATTATTATATGTTTGTTTACTTTTAAGATTGAGTTGATTTTTTTTTAATGATTACGATAAATATTTAAAATTTTATATAAATAGGAACGAGAGACTTTAAAGATAATGAAGATTACTATCACATAAAGTTCATTAAAGTATCTGATAACAGCATGAATGATTTTTTTAGAAGTAATTTCGCATAATAGTTGTAATATTTTTTTTTATTTGGCTTATTGTTTGCTAAAGTTTTCGCCCCCACTCCACCCCATTAATCTCAATTGTTAAAATAGAATTATGAATAAAAAATTTGTAAATTTGATTATGTTTATATGTGTGTTCATGTATAATAAGTATTTCTATTAGATTGACAATAAATTTAATTTATTTCAAGCACTTTCTCTAAACTTTAATCTATATTGCTGACTGTGATGTGAATATATAAACTTATATGAATAGATTATATACATAAATAGGTGAATTTAGCAATTGAATGTTATCTAGTCATGTTTGAAACCTCATGCATCAAGATAAGCAAACGAGTAATTTAATGATAAGTTAATATTGTAACATTATTTTTAACCTAAAAACTAGGAAAATTGATCAAGATATTATTCAGGTCAGAATACTATTCATATGAATGGAAAGATTTCAAAAATATTTTTGGTTAGATGGAGTATGTGCAATTGACATATATTCTATATACAGAAAAGACTGTGTTAAAGTTATCTCATCTGAGTGTTACAATTTTTTTTATATATGCGCTGGTATTGACGGCAGTTACAATTTCGATGATTGGTTCATGATGATCTGGATCATTTTTCTAATTAGATGCTCATCCAGCATAAGTGTGAATTACATTATACTCATTGATTAGACTGACCATCAATTTTCATCAAAAACCCTCTGATTCCATAATTCATGTAGGCTCTATTCCTTCCACACCAATTGAAATAAAAAACAAGTAAAGACAGCTACACAATCATTCTCATCATCACTTATTGCTAGTGAATCTCTCCACAAGAGTTACTACAATTTAAATTAAAAAAACATGTTTTATTTTATAAAAGATAGAAATATTTATAGAAGGCTTACTAAAGTTAAGTTATGAAATGATTAAAAATAGAGAGAATGGTCAAAAGGAGAATGTAGGAAGAAGAGGAACTACAAAGAAAAGATAGATTTAAATTTTTTATAGTAGGAAAAAACAGTTGAGATGGGAAAAAACAGTCCAACAAACATTTGTCTATCTTGACTTACATTTAACTTATGCTGTAGGAGCATCTTGGCTTACATTTAACTTATGCTGTAGGAGCAATACTCTTCACTCTATTTCAAGCCAATCTACTGTAAGCTTGAGTAATCAATGGATTTTGATACTATTATATATCTGATTTTCCAGTTAAAGTTTTTATTCATTTAAAAGCTTGGACCTAATATATCTAGAACTCATATCCAGAAATCAACTTACGATTGATAATTGGATGGGAGGTACATTAGATCTATTATTGTTATTTGAGGAAGGCTGTAAAATAAAAAGTTTGTGACATGGATATATCACCAGAGGATGTTGACATAACAGAGGCACATCTACTATTCATTATTTAGTCAAGTTTATAATAGATGACTCTGGAAAAGAACAAAGTTAATTGCTGCAAAACTTAATTGCAAGAATAAAATGATAACAGAAGATATAAATGCTAAAATCTTAGTAAATAAAATAGATGCTTTGGAAAATTAGGAAGAATATATCAATGATAGAAAGAAAAAGCCTCTATCTATATTAATTGAAAAAAAAAAAATCAACTATATAAGAATAAAAGGGACAAAGTTGTAAAATGCATAATAGATTGAACAATAATGGATAACATTGTAAAAGTATTAATTGAGATGAAAAGAAATAAGATGAGAGAATTAATGAGATTCCAGTTGAATTATCAAAAGTTATGAGAGAAAAGGTTTTGAGAGAATGCATTGATATTTGTAATATAATTTATGATTCAATAGAATGGCCATTAACATTTATGGAAATATGAAATTTTTGGAGAACTAATTATCTTAATCTCCCATGCAGAAAATTTTGGAGAACTACCAAGCTTAATTCTTCATACATGTAAGATGCTTTTGTTGTGAATTAAAGGATTTTAATGCATTACATGTTCTTATCTGATTTAGAAAACAAAAGGGCAAAAGGTGCAACTGGAGTGATGGGAGGTATTGTTGAGAAATACATAGAAGGGAAAGAGGATATACATTGGAAGGAAAAATAGATTTTTATAAGCATGTAAATAAAAAATAATGAGCATTACTAATAGCTTTTACGAGCTTTATTGATTAATGCCACAAGAGAAAACATTTAAAAATCTCTATCTAGAAATTATCTCCAATCCTCAGACCGGTTTCATGTTTTGACAATCCTCAGTGAGACATTAGAGTATTTCAGACCCTAAATCCAAAAATACCAACCCAAAGCCAGCATGTATCTAAAAGTTAATTATTAAGTAGAAAATCTGTAATTTTCAGACACCTTATGTCTTCAAAACAAGCTATTTAACTTAAATAGCTATATGGGACTGAGAAATCTTCAGCCAAACTACATATTAATAGCCTTAGCAATATAACATTGCTTAAGACTTAAAAGCAAAACTATAAATTGTAAATAAAACAAAGTCATACATCACATGACTCAGTTTTATAAGTTTTTAAATAAAATAATTAATCCTTTTGATAACGATCCTTATTCCTTTCATTTTACTCTTGTGACATAATTCAATGTCTTGTAGTACTCATTACAATATATATATTTGCATAATTAATAACAAGTGCTGTTATCTGTATTGATAGTTTCTTTTTTTCTCCTTCAATTTCATTGTTGATAACCAAATCAATAAAGATTTTATATTTGAATGTTTCAAATGTGTTTAGGTTTAAAATATTTAGAAAACTGATTCTGTTTATTATATTTTAGTTTAAATCCTATATATGTTTATTTTATATTTTAGCATTTATTGTTAAATCATAACAATTTCCATTATTGTATAATATTTTACATTTTCCTTGGTATTTATATTTAAATAAAAAAATAAACAATATTTCCTTAATGACCTTGTAGTTAATGCAGAATTCTGAATGAGATTTTATCATTAATGGTTAAAATAGAAAAATAAAATGATTCAACTGAGCAAGCAGCACAGAGATCTTGACTAATAATATATCTATAGGTTTAACTCTAAAACTTCTTCAAAACAATAATGACAAAATAAAGATGATTATACAAAGAAATAAAATAAAATTTGTTATTTTAATTTTTTTTATTATAAAAATTATTGTTAAATTTATTATATTTTGTTACACAATGAGAAAGCCAGGAAACCTTGTCATTTTTTTTTTTTAAATTTTAAGTCTTAAGTGATGTTATGTTGCTAAGGTTATTAATTGGCTGAAGATTTCTCAGCCCCATATAGCTATTTGAGTTAGATAGCTTGGTTTGAAGACATATAGTTGTCTGAAAATTTCAGATTTTCTACTTAATAGTTAACTTTTAGATAAATGCTGACTTTGGGTTGGTATTTTTAGATCTAGTATCTGAAATACCCTAACGCCTCACTGAGGATTGCCAAAGTGTGAAACCGTTCTGAGGATTTGGGATAATTTCTAGATAGAGATTTTTAAATGCTTTCTCTTGTGGCATTTATCAATAAAGCTTGTTAGAGCTATTAGCACCACTCATTTTTTAGATTTACTCATCAGTCTTGCTAAATAGTTTATTGTGAGGTTTTGAACAGTTTTCTTTTTTCTTTTACTATCTAGTTAATAATAGGTAGATATTTTTTTCACTGCCAAAATTGAAAAACTTATTGAAATAGTTAGAGTCTATTATCAGAAGAAAAATTCTAATTTAAAAAATCATACCCAGCTTGTTCAAACCCAGACTACACATGTTAGACAAATATTTCATGTATAATCTGAAAATATTTGCAAACTTAAGTGTACACACGAGGTTTAAGATATTATCTGTCTGTTTAGCATATATCTTTAGGAAAGTTGTTAACTGTTTGAATAAGAATGGAATTAGTATTGGGGTTAGATGGGTTATTGTGTTAAACTTGTTAATGATATCACAATATTTAAAAATAGAGAGAATGAGCTCAAAAAAATAGTGTTGGACTGACAAATTTTGTAGAAATTTTGGAATGAAAATAAATCGTAATAAAATTAGATTAATGCAAATTAGTACAAAAAAAACAATGATTAAGAATAAGCATTGGTTAGAAGAGTTTGTGTTTTTAAATTTTGTGAATATGGATAATTGATAATCAAAACAATAGTGCTAAAAAAATTAAAAGTGATACTTGTAATGAGCCAGTGCATCAGTTTTAAGATTGTTAAATTTTTGTTTGAAATAAACTTTTAATAGGGGTAGGGTTTTTTGTGTGTGTGTATGGTCCATTGAAATTAAATCTTAAAAAGGCTTATTAAATGTTTTGCTTATAGTATAATTTTATTTTAAGTACAGTATATATAGTTTTTTTTTTTTATGTATAATAGGAAAAATAAAAGAAAGAAATGGCAGTTATAGATATGGATTTGGAGAAGAATGAAAAAGATACATGAAAGAAAAGATCATAAATATAAAAGTATTGCATAGAGTAAGTCAAAAACATATATTTAGATATACAGTGAATTTATAGATGAGTGAAATGTTTCATTCATATGATTTGTTTTATTCTTCAAAATAATTTTGTTTGCACTTAGAAGCTATTTTATAGTGAAATATTTGAATGATATTTTAATGAATTTTATACTTTATTGGTTTAATTTCTTTTTAGTATTTTGAATATATAGGATTCATCATCCCGAAAAGTTGGATAATTTATTTCCAAATCATTGTCCTGTCTGCTATTATATAATTTTAATTCTTATGATATTAATGGATTGAAATTAATTTCATCCAGGAAAGAGAATTTATATTTAGGCTGTCATAATTGATAGTTAACCTGCATTATTATTTATTTTAAAGTATTTAAAAAAATCATTAGATTGAATGTTTCAATTTTAAATAGTTGATTCAATAAAAAATTTGTTAATAAGTTTCTAAATCAGAAATAGGTTTGATTCTTAATTATGTCTAATGTTTTCTTGATCAAAATCTACTGATCCTTTAAATTATAAATAATATTAATTTAGAATTAAATACATATCACTACTGAATTATTGATCTTGCCTTTTTGAATTGTCTTCACAAAAATGTTGATGATTGATCAATTATCTAAAACCTGAATGATTTATTTAATTCATCTTAAATAAATCTTTATTTCATGATAATGAAAAAATTAAAAATATAGATTGCCATTAATCATTATTTGAAACTTCTCACTTCCTTTTTTTTGTCTAGGAAAAAAAAAACAATTGTGTTTCTTCTAAAATTCATTGTTGAGCATCTTGAAAGAAATTTAGAGTCTAACTTCAATTATATGTATACATAAAGTGATATTGCTAGTTAAATAAATAAAATTTATTTAATTTGTTTTTACAAAACAATATTTTAATTATCATAAATTAATGGCACTTTTGATATGTATTAATATGATATCTTTAATAAATATAATTCATTCACACATATAATAGCTTTATGTTTTCACCTTTCTTAATCATTAAACTTCTCAAAGTAAATTATTGTCTTTGAGTAGTTATAATTTTAAGATCATTAGCTTATATATATATATTGATATGAAATGGTTTCATGGTACATAACTTGCTATGTGTGTGTATTTATATTTTAATATTGAAAGTAAAAGTAGAAATGAACGCAGACAAAATTTATATAATTATTTAAAATATGGAGTCTGAAATAAATGAAATATTGGTTAAATAAGGGAATTTTGATATTATTAATGTGCTGTAAATTATTTAGTGTAAATAATATTATTTGATTTTACTGATTTTTGACAAATAAGTAAAATAATGTAACAAAGAGAAAAATATTTAATAAAATATCTTTATCATGTTCATTCAATTTTATAATCCGTTTTTAATTAAGAATTTTTTTGAACTAATTATTTTTAATGAATGTAAATTAAAAAACAAGATGATATAATTGAATTATTAATCAAGATGGAAAATGGCGTATTATCATGTTTTAAATTCCACTGTATACTATAAATAGTAGGTTTAATAAATTGTTTTTATTAGATTAGAGAGTAGGTAGAATGTATAGAAAGCCAGTTTCAAAGATCAGTTGCTATTCTCCATGTTAGTTGAATTTCCATAGAAATAGGGGGTATGACTTCTTTGCAAATTTTTGGCCTGATACATGAGAATTATACTACTTGCCTGCTGCAGTCCATCAAATTATAGGAGTTAAACAGAGTTGAGGGCCACCAATATTTATCTTATTTATGCCTATCTAGACATGACAATAAGAAACTAGCCTACTGCTCTATTACAGACATGATTTATAAGAAGCTAATCTACTAGTTTTGAAAGACTTCAGTGCTATGTCAGATATGCAGTGGAGCTATAAAATATGCTGTATCTAACTATATGACTTTAATTATATACTATTAAAACAAAATATAAACAAACAAAAATGTAAATAAACAAGTAAAAAAAAAAAATCATTAAAATTTGAAAATTTTACAATAGCATTGTTTGTCCACCATTTCTTATGCTTATACAATCTGTTATCACAAATTACTAGGGCTTACATTAAGTGGCAATATTGTATGTACAAAGTTGCTAGTATTACATGTTACAATATTCAGCAATCGTTTTTCCTTCTCTGAGCGCCATATACAAATATATATATTAATAAAATTTCTTTAGTTTATATTGAAAGCATATATTTTTTGCCCTTAATTTACTATCATTTCTGTATTTGATATGCTGTATTTTGCATAATAAAATACTTTCTGAGCATAATACGAAAAGTTTTATAAAATTTAGAATATACTAAAAGTTGACACACATCAAAATAATTAGTGAGATCATCATTTCTTGATAACAAGATTCACATAAGAGAAAAAAGTTATCAAAGAAAAAAGAATATTAATTAGAATGTATTTAATAGCTATGAAAGTCAAATATTTTGCTATTTATTTTGTTTTAAAAATAAAAGTATGAGTTTTTTTTATATTCTTAATGTTTCAGGGAATACATGGCTGAATATTCACACAATAAAATATATATACCCTTCAATTTATTATTAATAACTATTATTCTTTTTAAAATTTTATTTATACTATAATCTTGATTTATATTATTACTATACACATAAAGCATCTGTGTCATGCAATTCAATGAACAATAGTTATTCTATTCTAATCACAGTTTATCAGTAAAACATAAGCTATTATATGCTATATATGTTGAAAGTGAGGAGGGCTTGGAATAAAACATAGGGCAATTTGTGGCTCCACTGTATGTATAAAAGTACAAACAAAAGAAGTTCTATAGTTAGTCATGTATATATATATATATATTGTTGTAAACAAAGGCAAAACTCTCCATACAGTAGTGCCATCCTATGCTAACCAGAGTAATCAATGGATGCCAGAAGGCTTGTGCATAAAATCCCTATCTAGTGCCTACTCATCCAATATCCCCAGACTAGTTTCTGGCTTGTGGCCATCATCATTGAGGAGCCTTGGATCTGAGAGTACTGCACCTAGATCTTGGGATCTAATACAACCCTCCAGAAGCCACCTTTTAACTCTAATTTACTACAAAACTATGAGAATGAAATTGAAAACATAAAAATATTTTCAATCTAAGCTCAATAGCTTATATAGTCATATGGGTCTGAACTCAATTCAGCACCCATACATTTTTGTGTCTTTGGCTCTTAAACAACCATAGCCACCACTATCCTATTAGGCAGGATTGGTGTTAAACCACTAAACATCACATGATCACCATTCATACGAGCACATAATTGTTGTAAACAAAGGCAAAACTCTCCATACAGTAGTGCCACCGTATGCTAACCAGAGTAATCAATGGATGCCAGAAGGCTTGTGCATAAAATCCCTATCTAGTGCCTACTCATCCAATATCCCCAGACTAGTTTCTGGCTCACTGATGATGGCCACTAGCCAGAAACTAGTCTGGGGATATTGGATGAGTAGGCACTAGATAGGGATTTTATGCACAAGCCTTCTGGCATCAATTGATTACTCTGGTTAGCATAGGGTGGCACTATTGTATGGAGAGTTTTGCCTTTGTTTACAACAACTATGTGCTAGTATGAGATGGTGATCATGTGATGTTTAGTGGTTTAACACCAATCCTGCCTAATAGGATAGTGGTGGCTATGGTTGTCTAAGAGCCAAAGACACCAAAATGTATGGGTGCTGAATTGAGTTCAGACCCATATGACTATATAAGCTATTGAGCTTAGATTGAAAATATTTTTGTGTTTTCAAATTTCATTCTCATAGTTTTGTAGTAAAGTAGAGTTAAAAGGTGGCTGTTGGAGGGTTGCATTAGATCCTAAGATCTAGGTGCAGTGCTCTCAGATCCAAGGCGCCTCACTGATGATGGCCACAAGCCAGAAACTAGTCTGGGGATATTGGATGAGTAGGCACTAGATAGGGATTTTATGCACAAGCCTTCTGGCATCCATTGATTACTCTGGTTAGCATAGGGTGGCACTACTGTATGAAGAGTTTTGCCTTTGTTTACAACAATTATGTGCTAGTATGAGATGGTGATCATGTGATATATATATTGTTCATGCAAGAGATCTATTTCTCAAATGAATATATGAAGTACAAACGGAAGCAATAGGCTGGTAATATATATATTAATAATAAATATATCTCAAATATTAATTTTATAGTTAAAGAAATCTATTCTGCTTATTGCCTAAAAGAAAAATATTTAATATTGATTGTAATGATCTAAGAAAAAACAACTTCTGATTAAAATTAAAGCAATTAACTAATGGAAATAAATTTGAGAAAAGTTAGAGGATAAAAATTGAAAATAAAACAACTTTTGAATAAAAATAAAGCAGCTGACCAAAAAATTAATTAATAAGTAGAAATGTGTTTTGAAATCTTTTTTTAAGTTTGTAAATGAAGAGTTTTAAGATAACTTTCTATGTGAACTTTTAAAGGTAAATAATATTTCTTTATCCTAAAAGATTTTATTTATAATTTAAGAATTGTCAGAAAATACTAGTTACTTGTAGGATAAAAATAATGACCAAAATATTTTATATTGGAACAAGCACATATATGTATACATATTATGTATATATTTATCATTTAATCATTCATATATTGTTAACATAGACTAATAATAGCTTATTAATGATTGGATTTTTTGTATTAATAGACATATGTGTGCATATAAATTAATATTTTCTACAATTTTTTGTAAATTAAAATTTAAACAATGTTACATGTATAGTTTTGTTTGTCAATCTATAGGAATAATATTTTTCTATTTGTGATAATCAGAGTGATATATTTGTATTATGAAGGGTTTATTAGGTCTTTAATTTGATATTATTATTAATTATTTTTAATTAATAAATTTATTAATCATTATTTTAAATTATTCTAGTGAAATTATTTAATACTAGAATATATTAAGTTTTATATATTGTATATATTCTCTTGTTCAGTTACTAGGATCCTTGTAATCCCAAAAGTTAATTTGTACATTAACGGTTTTTGCAATATATATTTGTGGCTATGTATGGACATCAGATAGTTCTTGTGGAATTATTTGGTTGGTGTTAAAGTCATAAAATCATCTTTAAAGTCCACATGTTTCATTTTACTTTATAGATTTGTATTATAATTAGTTTTTGATGGCCAGTAAATTCATGACATCTGATGGCCAGAACATTGATTAAAATCAACATTGATATCATGATCTCAACATTTTTTGATGTAGAATTATTTTTATAGTTGTTTTAAGTACTTATGTAGATGCATGCAGTTGAAATATTGATGATTGCTTTTAGATTATGTCTTAAATTTAAAATTGGCTGGATGATGATCAGCCTAGATTTGATAGAATACCTCTTTTAATTCCAGTCAGAAAGGATGAGCGATGATGACTCTTGATAATTATTGTTGGTGACAGCACACCCTTTGGATTTTGAGGTCTTGGCACAAATATGGAATGGGATCCCCAGTAAAAAAAAAAGTGAATAAATAAATAAAATCGTTTGATTTTTAATACAAGAAAGGAACATGTATAACATTTATTCTTATCTAAATACAAACTATCAGCCATTTTCTCATTTATGAAAACATTCAATCAGTAAGTTGTTTGGAAATTTGGTGCAAGCTTTAGCTTTATGTATAAGAACTTGCATCAAATGTCAATCTCTCAGTCTATTTTATTAATGCATAAGATATATATTGGGTTGTTGATTAAGGTAGATCAGTATGGATCCCACTAGTGCTTGGGGCCCTGGGCATACACCCTCTTGACCAACCTTAGGGATGCTATTAGTTGGTGATGCAATATATATCTAAATTTTAAATGTGAAGTTAGCAACCCCCCCCCCCATCCACTTTATTGCAGAGAATTTCTATATGTTCCATTATAAATTTATTAGCAAATGGTTGCACACCTTAGTATTTCCACTAATGAATAACATGGATGCTTTTATTTATAACTATTCAGTATTTGGATGATAATATCCATCATTCTTGATACAGCCCACATCCATATTATTGATATATATATATATAACCATACTTTTTCTTTCTCTAACTTATTTATATGATGGACTATGTATGTGTATGTTGCTGCATATGTTTGAACAATTCTCATGATCATTTTAATCTATTAAAATTGAATATTCTAACAATTTTAACAAGCCTCTAAATAAATCATGGTATATCAAATATGTAATACTGTTAATATAAATATTTTTATAAAACAACCTAATCCGAAAATGTTACTATGATAATTCACAAATCAGGTTCCCAAAGAATCATTTAAATGAACTTGAAAGTAATGCCCACTTTCTTATATCACTGCTAATGCCAATCAAAGTGTCATTGATATAAGAAAGTAGGCATTACTTGCAAGTTTATTTAAATGATTCGTTGGGAATCTGGCTTGTGAATTATCATAGTAACATTTTCAGATTTGATTGTTCTATGAATAGATTTAGAATTGCTTATATATAAACTATGGAATGGTCAAATTTCCAAACAATGTTAATATCAGTGCACTAACTTCTTTATCAAACTGTCAAACAGATGTAAAATAATAGTTTACAGGCTGAACTTCAAATTAAATATAGCATGTAAGCAAAGCTGTTTTTAATATGGACAAATATTGAACTTTTTGCAAAGAGATAATTTTTATTTATTTTTAAATCATCGTGAATTAATGATCTATAGTTGAATATGAAATAATTAATCTGTATAATTTTAAACGATATGTAAAAAGTGAAATATCTTTTTAAAAACTGTTAATAACATTATATCAGCTTTTTTTTCAAACTGATCAGCAAATATAAAATGACCATTTATATTTATTATCCCTGGTCTTACAGAGAGATAAATCATACTAATAAAACTGAATTTCAAATCACATGTATTCAACTATAAATTTTTAATTTACCTTGATTTAAAAATAATTAGAAACTATTATAAAAAGTTTAATGCTTGACTACATTGGAAAAGGCTTTGTTGTATTTGTGCTCATTTGAATTTGTCTGTTGGAGAAAAGCATTTATAAATGAAGAAAAACTAGA
Source organism: Epiperipatus broadwayi (assembly GCA_028023455.1). Classification (NCBI taxonomy): domain Eukaryota; kingdom Metazoa; phylum Onychophora; class Udeonychophora; order Euonychophora; family Peripatidae; genus Epiperipatus; species Epiperipatus broadwayi. The sequence goes on from JAQFVV010000109.1 coordinate 1,404,402, forward strand.
TAAGAGAAATTTATGCAAGGTTATTTGACGTGGCGTATTGAAAAGCAGATTTCTTTACCAGTATTTATTTTATCTTAATAAGATGTTTAATTCACTAAAAAAGAATATAATTCTTGGAAAAGCTTGTTTTGGAGAAAAGGATGATGACAATAGAAATGAACAAAATCTATTATCTCAATGATGTTCACTTAACAGCATATTATTAATAATAATGATATGACATGATCACCATTTCTTATGCTAGCACATAACTGTTATTAAAGAGACAAAACTCTACATACAGTAGTGCCACCCTGTGCCAACCAGAGTAATCAATGGATGCCAGAAGGCAAGCCAAAAACTAGTCTGGGGATATTGGATGAGTAGGCACTAGATGGGGATTTTATGCACAAGCCTTCTGGCATCCATTGATTACTCTGGTTGGCCCAGTGTGACACTACTGTATGGAGAATTTTGCCTGTTTAATAATAATATGATTAAAAAAGATTTCTGGATATATTGTATTGTAATTAAAAATATCTGTCTTTCAATGCATTATTAGACAAATATCAATTTTTCTTATTAATATATTATTTGTAATGCTGAATTGTTACTATTTTAATTTTTTATTTGGAATAATAATATTATTTTATCAAGAAATTAATCTATTAGAAAATTATACTAAAGATGATCACATGTTATGTAATCATAACATAGCACTAAAAGACTTAAGTTATTAAATCTACATTTTAGTGTTTTACAAAAAAATTACATTATTACTTTAATTGTCGTGATTTTTTTTTTTTTTAGCACATAATTGAAGTTTTGTCAATGAAATATTTAATGGATCATGGCTTCATTAAAAACCAGCCAAGACTCACGAATAGTAAAGGATATAGAAGGTAATATATACATTACTAGAATGAAACATTGCAACTCTCACAAATTGATTATTGGTATGTTTTAGTATTGATAAATACAGACTAGGATAATGCTGCTTGAAATATTATATAGTAAAAATTAAATTACATTGTCACAACAAAGATAGAATTGCTTTTCAATGTTCTATTGTTTGTGAAAAATTAATAATTTTTGCATTCTGCATGTACTGTAGTTTTGTTCTCACGCTATAGCAATGAAATGAATTGGAAACCTCTCTTCTCTAGCTGTATGATTAATTGCACACAGTGATACTGTGTTTTTCAGTTTATTTAATAAGAAAAAGATAATGACTTTTATACTTTGTACAGTTTAGCACAACAAAATACAATTTCAGTCACATGTAAGGGAATAAAACTTAAATGCTAACTGTGCCATCATTAAGGTGCTTGAATATTAATTATATGATCTCAATGACTAACTATATAATTATTTAATGGGTTTTACTTCATTGAATGCTGCTTTAATATTGTTTTCTATCAAATATTTATTCACAAAGTAATTATCCTTACACAATCAAAAAAAAAAAAAAAATTCTAGAACTATTTATTATATGCTCCAATAATCAATGGACATCAGATAATATAGTATTATAAAATCTCATTTACTAACCAGTTTTTGGATTTTGCCTTCATTAGTAAAGATTAGCATTCAAAGCTGGAACTAATGGACTTTTGTATATAGCAACTACTTTAATTCTTTTTTTCCTACTATTCATATTCAATATTTTTACTGGTTTTATAACTTCTTGAATGATAATTAATTACTGTGAATTATTATTAGAATATTCTGAACAAATTATTATTATTTTGTTAATAAAGTAATATTCATAGTGATTGTTGATAAATATAGCTTTAATATTCAACATTTTAACAAACTTCTTAATTTAATGTCATATATATATTTTAACGGTCACTGCAAGAAGTCTTAACCTATCCGCACTACAAGGGCGCCATCTAGGCATTTGAACCTAGAAAAATTTATATAGTAGGCAGATACATAAGTTAAGATTCAAAAAATTTTTTTATATATATTATTCTGACCGTTTGCCCAATGACACTAGCTCATAGAGTAGCAGAGATTTAAACATTTTTATAAGTTTTAATAGATTTAGATTCTCAAAATATATTAATATTTAAAACAATAAAATAAAAGAAGCCACTGCCAGTAATTAACACACAAATAGATTTTATTAACGCACATTTAAAATTGAGGAATAAATTTATTTTTAGATTTTAACATTAATTTTTTTAAATTTAAATTACTATTTTAAATAGACCGCACAGATGGATATTTAAATTATATTTTACTTTAGCATGTTGAGTATAGATAGGCTACATAGATTTTTCTTTCTTTTTAAAACTTATCAAAATATTCATTCAATCTCAGACTAAAAGTTCGTAGTCAACCCAATGCCTGCTTCCAGATATATAGTCGCAACCAATGTAATATGAAGATGCTAGCATAAAACCACGCTGACAGGAATGTGCATCTGACAGCGTGATATTATTTGAAGGAAATGATCCATGTCCAGAACAGGAAGGTGCATCTGTCTGACTAAGGAATCATGTATATAATTTTTTTTAACGAGTGCTACGTATGGGGGAGAGCAGTCTTTCTGCTGACTTATAAATCCCTGTCCATAGAGCTAGAAGGGGTTAATGGTGCAGGAAATACGTCTGCGACCATTTCAACGATATGACTGCCCCTTTGGGGTCATGCATTCAGTTGGGCACGTTGCCCTGTATGCTAAACACGCTTCACATTACATTAATATAAACACCCATATATCCCTCCACAAGCATTGTCCTAACTATGAAACAAATAGCCTGAAATTAACCCCTTAAAATAAACATAAACGAATTTAAACATAGTTATTAATTTTTATCCATGCAGCTATCCATACCCAACTTTATATTTAATACATTTTAGTTAAAACATAACACACACACACACACACAAAAAAAAAAATGGAAATGATTGCTTAAACATCTGCATAAAAAAATATTAATAATTGAATTTGCATTCTTTAATTCAGATAAGAGTTCTTATTTTCAGCTATTAATTCATTGCAATTTTAGAAAAGTTCTTATTAGATAGACACAAGAGTTCATACTTTACGGATTGAGTAGATTTAGAAGTCCATCTTCGTGATCACTTTCGTAGATTTTGTCCTTCTTTGAAATGAAACCGCTACTTGCCATTCATTTGGTCAGGAACTGTCATCCAGAGGCCTCAGCTGGTTGTCCGGAAAATTAAATTTATTGCAGACTTCCACATCGTGAAAATCTGCAATATAGCTAGTTATAACGATATATTCATAGTCAGCTCTAAGATAACAATTATAATAATCATTTGGCTTTTATATTTTTCTTAGCCTCTTATCATCAAATCTTGGGATTCAACGAGCAAGACGTCACTAATCCTTTCGTGTTTCAGTTATGGTCCGTGCTGTCATTTTCGTGCTTGCATTGGTCATTTAATTTCCTTGTATTCTCTTACCATTTAATTTATTTTAAGTGCCTCAAGGGCTAGTTTGCTTTCGAACAATCATTTAATTAATAAAACAATCATTTCCATTTTCTAAGATTATAGAAATCAACATTATTTCTATTTTTAAAATATCAGTCTTTATATTTTTACTTTTTTACAAAAAAAAAATACTTTCAAATACTTTTTTTTAAAATAGTTTAAGTTTTCCATCTGCGCGACAATATATATATTAAACAACTTTTAATTTTCAGTTTTTAAGGTTTTTTTTCTTTTTAATAAATCAATTTTTATTTACGATCTTTTTATTTTCATTTTAAAATAATGTAATGGCATATTGTATTCCGTTACAATATATATATATATATATCTTTCTTTTCTTTATATGTCTATGAATTAAATTTATTATATACATTTTTAAAAAAAAAACAACTTAAAGTAATGTATGTAGAATACAAGATTGTGTATATAAGATAACAATTATTTTACTCCTCCTTATTGAATTCTGGATGGTGGAGATTTTTAAAAAGAATTTTTCCATATTGTTAAGATTCTATGAACTTGTACTAAATTATTTATAAAATCGATATCCATGACTGGTTGATTGTTTAGAAAATACTCTGACAAGAATTTGGCTTTTTATTTTTTATTTTAAAAGTTGTATTGAGATCAAATGATGTTTGAACACCAAAATGGCAAGCATTTATTTATTCATTTAGCGAGTTTGAGATCATCCTCTCTCTCTTTTTTTTTTTGATCAATAAATTGGAAACTTTATTTTCAGTAGTAAATTACAGCAAACCTATATATAATACTGTTTTTTAAGTTGAACATATATGTTAGACATTATTTGAACATACTCATAAATTATTTTAATGAGAATATTAAAGTTCTTTCTGCTTTGATGTAATCATTTTTGCCAAACATGCTTATTTTAAAGTACTGCTTTGTATATATGCATTATGTGTGAACTTTATTTTTAAAATATAACCAGCTTTAGTTAATTTGCCTTATTAAGAAAAATAGTTTATACTTTCCTTCAGCAGGAACTGATGTATGGAATCACTAACAAATTATTGCTTCAGGCCACCTGGTGTTCAGGTAATCAACTCATTAATACGCTAAGCATGCTTTTGCACGGTCTTTGTTGAAAAAATTTGGTGTGAGAATTTATGTGATTTAACAATTTTTTATGATCTAGATTGTATAGGAGAGTTTACATATTAAAATAATACTTGTAATTACAGTATATATGCTTTTATAATTAGTCATATTTTTTATTTATTAATTGAATCTGTAAATGGTTTACAGGTTTTTTTTTTTTTCCATTTTAGTGATGCAAAATAATTAAAAGATATGCTTGGAATTTGTCAGAGAAAGCAAATGGAATATTATTCTGGCAAGATTTTTATCTCTTAGGATTGAGAAAATCATTTTAGTTTACAATTTAATTCAAAAGTCTTTAGATTGAAAGTGTAAAAATGGAAGATTTAGAACATGGAAAGTTATATCTATGATTAAAACAGAAAAAATGAATCTATTATCAGGGATCAATAGATAATGGTAAGATAATATAAGCTCCTACTAAACAGATTGGGTAGATTGGGAAATGAGAAATGAAGATAATGTAAGAGTTTATTTTTGTGATAAAAGATTAAATAATATAATATAAAATATTATGTAAAGATCAAGTGCAAGAAATTATTTTAGCAATTTTTTAACCATGATAGGTTGTTGCTGATAAGATTGAAAAATGTTCCAAAAGACCTAGTTATGATACAGACATGCATATCAAGTATGAAGTAATAAAAAGAAATATTTAAAGTAATTACAATAGTAATTTTGAAATGAAATTGATGATGGTGGTGGTTGAAATATTATCAGAGAAAAGGATTTAAGATTTTAGAAGATTATGGAATAGGATTAAGAAATGAAAGTAATAAAAAAATAAATATGTTTTTGTAAGGGAAATAATATGGTACTAATGAATACATGCTTTAATCTTTAGAGAAGAATTTATATATATATATAAAGCATATATAGAATATAAGAATAGATTCCAATTACATTACATATTTATTATTATAGAATCAGTTTATAAATAATATTAAAAAGGTTTATGGACATCTCAAAGCTAATATAGCAGAAATGAAAATTAAATATCATGAAAAAATTTCTAATTCAAGAAAGAAATGGCTGAAGCTAAAGTAAAATAAATATAAATGATAATATAAATTCAAACGAGGGAAATATTTCATGAAAATTCAAACAATAGATTATAAGAAGAGTAAAAGAGCAAAAAGATTATGAATTAACTATGTGATAATTAGTAAATTAATAGGGTAAAGGTGGATAAATATAAATATTGAAATGGGTAAAACATATTGAACCAGGTGGGAGTAGTTGCATATAAAAGAATAATGAAAGAATAATTGCATTCTTTAAACTCTTTAATAAAACAAAATTGTAAAAAAAATGTTTTACTTCTTTAATTCTAAAAAATTACAAAATTACTTATTACAAATCTTACCCCCTCCATTCGTACTTTAACAGTACATCACCCGATTCCTCAGGCAGAGAAGCAAATACCAATGGTACCTGTAGCCAGGACAAAGTTATACATGGTATAATTTATGGCCACCTTTCCAGACTACAGAACTTCTTGGCTGCTAAATTCAAGTCCTGTCATTCTAGGCACTTCATTTGTTTTGAAGTAAACTTCAGGCACCAACTAATTACATGGAGTAATTAACATGTTTTGAATAATAGCTGCTAATTCAGCACCTGATTTCTTCCAAACTAGCTCATAAAAAAAAATCATTAATTACCAGATTGACATTTAAAGGAAATGATATTTGGTATAAAGAAATTGACCAACTATAATTAGCAGACAACCTTTATTATTATAAATTTATCATTATTATTATATAAAATTATAATCTCTAATTTACATTTCTAATAGGCACACACATACACAAATCTATATTACATGTACATTTCTTAGGTTTATTATTCAGTTTATGATGTTATATACTTTTATGTCTTATAATAAATAAATATTTGAACCCACACATTCTATAGTTCATTATATGCTGGTTATGAGTTCATGTATATGGCTTCTGGAGATACTCAAAGACTGCAATGGCTACTTAATAGATTAATATAAAAAAAATCAGGAATGGGAATAAGAAAATATTACCTATTGAATTTTGGAAGTTTGTCTGAGATGGGTGGCTTCTTCCTCTCTCCTGCTGCATGTTGTTTACCATCCAGTTGGATTTGCATTGCTGATGATGTCCTGACAAATTTTGGTTTCATGTTGCATCTTACTGTAGACAGATAGACATTCTCAATGGCTTCAACTTATTCTTGGACGGGTATGGCTTCTACTGGTGTTTCCCAGACTTAGGGTTAGAACTCAGTTGCATGCTCCAGTGTCTGCTTAACAATGCATATTATTCATTCAGAGTCCCCACTTGATTTAAGAGTACTTGATTTAGTTCAAGGATGCATGAATATCCAATAGATGACTGAATACAATTCAAATTTTAGTCCTATTTATGTCGCTATCTTCTTGTTCTTTTAATTAATTTTTTTAATCTGCTAGTTATTTCCTATTGTTTCCAATCCACCTACTGCTTAGGTTGATTAATTTTAGATAAGATGCATTTAATTAGATCCATTGTTTGTGGATTTTAATTAATTAATTAGTAACCATTACTAATCCCATTCCTGTGGAGCTTATCATTATACACACTATTTGAGTTTTTAGAATTTATATTACGAATTTCTTTTATTTTATTCAATTCAACTTTCATATTTTATTTAAAAAGTCAAAAACTTCACATAAATATTATTTACACATATATATTTAATTTTCTTTATACATTTAAAATCAACACATGCATTTCTCATTCTTAAAATAAATGGAGAGATTTTTAGTTTTTAAGATTTTTTTTTTTAATAGTTTAATTTTTGCTAAGTTAAATTCCCTCTCCCCGCAAATTATTCTTTAATTCGTAAATGGTGCAGCATTTACCCCCCCCCCCAGCTAACTGCATTTTTTTTTTAAAAGAAAACTCTTTAACTTCTTTCTTAAACTTATTCTAAGTTATATTTTCTTCTTTGATCATTCAACTTATTCTAAGTTATATTTTCTTCTTTGATCATTCTTTTGACAAAGTTTATTATTAAAATTCTTTAACTTTTTAAATACTGCTTCTTAAATTTATTGTAAATTATATTTATTCAACTTTAATTTTAGAATCTTTCCGTTTTAATAATTTTAGATAAATTTTTATAAGTATGTAGTGCTAGAATAGCGGTACATTACACTATACCCTGCTAAGATTAAAATGTATCATTTTGACTATTTTATCTCTAATAACTTTCTTAATACATTTTTTTGTTTAGCTACAACTATTATATTCATTTTTGCCTAAGTTTTCCTTCTTAAATCTGTTTTTTGGGATTGTTACAATGCTGAGGGAAATCTTCCTGAACTACACATCCTTTAGGCTAACAATGTTACTTGACCACAATCTGGTACTGAATGATTATCATGGGGTCAACACTCCTTTCTGGTGAGACAAGGATTTTTGAGACGAAGCGGATGCAGGGTTTGCCTGGCTTATATTAACTTACACATATATAAATGAACCTTCTATGTCAGGTTTCTACCGGATATTTGGATACACTCTAAGACTATGAGACTATATCCAAGACAGTAAACTGGGGTCGCTGTGAATGGCAGGATCTCTCGACTGACCATTCGGCTTACTTATAATATTTAGGATATGTGGGGATTCTCTCCACGAATGATCTGCAGCTGTTTATTTACACATATATATTTTCTTTTCTTTGTACATTTAAAATCAACACACACATCCCTTAAAATAAATGGAATGAGAGATTTTTAGTTTTTTAAGATTTCTTTTTTTTAATAGGTTAATTTTTGCTAAGTTGAATTCCTCTTTTTAATTTATACTGACACATTTAATTCCCCCATGCTCGGGCTGACTGCATTTTTTTTTTTAAAAAGAAACTCTTTAACTTCTTTCTTAAACTTATTCTAAGTTTTCTTCTTTAATCATTTTTTTGATGAAGTTTATTATTAAAATTCTTTAATTTTTTAAATACTGCTTTTTAAATTTATTGTAAATTATATTCATTCAACTTTAATTTTTGAACTTTTTCATTTTAATAATTTTAGATATTTATTATAAACATGTAGCACTAGAATAGCGGTACAATATATAAAAAGATTCAAAGATATGCAACAGATAAATTGGCTAGAAGAGTGCAATTAGAAAAGGAAATGAGATAGAAGATTTAAAGAGAAAGAGTAGATATGATTTAATTTACAGTAGATTAAAATATTTCAGTTGCAAAAAGCAGAGGAATGAGACAATAATTAAATTAAAGAATTATAAGTTATTAATAGAGATGATAGAGGTGTTGAAAAGATGGGAAGAATATATAAATAATTTAGATGATAGAAATAAAATAAATACTGAAATAGATAAAAGTTTGAAAGATGAGTAACAGGTAAAGTTAGAAAAGTGCAATTAGAAAAGGAAATGAGATAGAAATCTTACAGAGAAAGTGTAGATATGATTTAATTTATAATACATTAAAACATTTTAGATGAGAAAAGCAGAAGAATGAGACTAATTAAATTAAAGAATTATAATTTATTAATAGAGAGGGTGGATATGTTGAAAAGATTGGAAGAATAAATAAATAATTTAAATAATAGAAATAATAAATTCTCATCTGTGTTATTACAAAAGATATTGAAGCAGATAAAAAGGTTATTTATGTAGTAAAGAAGGATAAATTTGTAAAAACTATTGTTGAACTGAAGTCAGCATAAGGGCAGTACAGAGAATTGATAAAATTTTTAATTGAATTATTGAGCATTATAATAGAAAAAAAAAATGTTGATAATCACATATATTCACTTAAATTCTATACGTTTAAGCGTAGAATATAACAAATCTATATACATTTATTTATGATTTAGACAAGTCACAAAAAGTTTTTTCCCAACAAATAGAATAAATAAAAACTTTCTGTAGTAAAATATAATTATTTTGGAATAATAAGTTCAATTAATCTCATATGCAATTAAAGAGTTTTTGAGAGATGTGGATATTTGAAGAACATTTTGAATTTAGAAAAAGTAGAGGTGTTAAAAATGCAATTAAAATTATGATGAAGTCACTAGATAGATAGTAGAAAAAGCAAAAATTTTGAAAAGGCATTTAATGCTTAAATTGGATTATTTTGTAATTTTGTGAAAGATATAGAGTAGAAGAAGGAATGATTATTAGACAAATTGTATATATGAGGAGGTATTCATCCCCACCCACTTCCAATTTTGTAATAAAAAAATTGTATATTTATTTTTAAGTGTTACAAATTGAATCTCCTTCAAAGCATTCCACCAGACTAAATATGTTTTCCATTTTGCAAAGTGATATCACCTTCATTTTTCTTTATCTCTTCAAATCCAAAAAAAGTTTTGCTTTGAGGCATTTTTTCATTTGGAATACTAAAAAGATGTTGCACAGTGTGAGATCAGGGGAATATGAAGGATGGCTGGATAAGCTAGGTCATGCAGTTTTTTTGTTGAACCCACTCAAGGCTTTGTGTGCTACCATATTATTTTGGTGAAGTTATCACTCATCACTTTGTTAGTAATTGGGAAGTTTTCATCTCACTGCATCATGCAAACATTTCAGAACTTGTAGGTAAAATGTCTGCCCATTATAAATGAATTCTGAATGAATAATGCTATTAGCATAAAAAAAAAATCAGCATTGTCTTGACATTGAACTTCACTAACCAAGCTTTTTTTGAGATGAGGTGAATTTGAATTTTTCCATTAAACCATTCATAAACTTGTGTTTTCCACAGAGCAGCTTGCTTGTATTCTGTTTCAAGCATTATAGCTATTTTCATTATTATTTTCCCTTAATTTCACTTTGTTCCAACTTTTCAGCCATTACAAAATCAAGGCTAAGCAAGGTGCACTTACCAAAAAATTTACTACGTGGCACCATGACTTGATGCCGAGCAGCAAACAGATGCAGAAAAGTTTTTGCAAGAGACATCTAGCAGCAGAAATGTACTACAATGGGCTCATCCACCAAAGAATAATTTCGTTTTTTTTGGGCACCTCCTCTCAAGTGAAAAGATTTTTGTAAGATTCAATAGTCTTTTTAATGAAGTGATGAATATAGAAAGAGATGTAAAATATGAATGTTGTTTATCTTGTGTTTTGTTTAATAGATAATTTTATGAATATCTAATTATCAGTATTGTCTTGAGGAAGATTGATTTCATAGTGAAGAAAGTAAAGTTTGTAGCATCTGCTTCATTGACATGGCAAGACTTACTCAAACTAATAACATTTTTAGAAAGTTTAAAGTGAAATTAGTTACAACTAAGTCTAAAGTAATGATTATAAGAAGTAATAAAATATTGAATAATATATTAATAGAAAGTAATGTGGCAGGTGCATGCATTTAAATATTTCGATATTTTAATTGATCTGTATTCATAACATTGAGGTCCAAGCCATATCATGGATACTAAAATTTGCAGATAATAACAAATATTATCATAATAGTTATGTTTTTAAGGATGTATATATAAACAGAGATGTATGGACATATGTATACACTTATTGAAAATGTATATAAAACACACTTATATAAATGTGTACATACTTATAAACATTATAAATGAAAAAAAATTAAATGAGAAAATTAAAAAAAATTTTTTTTGTCAATTTCTATTTTATATTTTTATATATAATTGTAGGGATTTGAATCCAGGCTTTCAAGCTTCCTTCAACTATCCACTCTATCTTATACAACCGATACATATTACCATCCACAGTGAAAAAGATAAATGACTTCCAGTATACTTAGCTCATGCTGAACAAACACTCATTAGTTGGTCCAGATCATCATGTCCACACATATATATAATCAGTGCTCACTTTATATTATGAAGCCTGTCCATTAAAGTTTGGAGATTTGCTATCTTAATATAAACCAAACACTTATTGTATATACGTGTGGGAGATGATGAACTGGACAGATTGATGAGTGTTGTTGGTTCAGCATGAAATATGTATATTGGAGATCATTTATCTTTTTCACGTGTATGTGGTCATGTGTGTTGGTTATATGAGATGGAATGGATAGTTGAAAGAAGCCTGAAAGTCTGTGTTCGAATTTCCTACAATTACTACTAAACTTTAAGTATATAATAAATTATACTTGTATTCTAATATTTTTATATATATTTTTTTATTTATTTATTTTTTTACATTGCAAAAAGTTTTTGAAAATGTGGTTAAAAAATTATGTGATGATGGAAGTAATTATAAAAATATTAATGTAAAAATTCCAATGGCTAAAAAAGTTTTTAATAAATTTTAATTATTTTATGACTCGTTAATATTAGATTTAAGAAAAAAGTTTATAGTTTATATGACTTGGACAACTAGAGAAAGTAAGGAGAAAACATTGTAGGTTTTTGTTAAGTAGATTTGATGGGGAATAAAAAAAGATAAGTTAGAATCATAGTAAAACTGAAATGCTGAAGAGAATAAATGGAAAAAAGATGATTTCTTAAGGAAATTGTAAATCAAAAGAGGAATTGGATTGGGTTTGCACAATGTTTTCTTAGAGGTAATGTGAAGATATGATGGAATGATTTTTGGGTTGTAAGAGAAAAAAAAGTCAATTAATAATTCAAATGAAAGTTATAAATATTTGAAAAAAAATAGAGTAAGAAACAAAAAGGTTTGGCGAAAGTTGTGTATTGATATATGGAACCTATCTTTTGGGAGATAATTAATGATGATAATGAGGATTTTTGGTATTTATTTTCAAAATTTTTTATCTTACTTCTTGTTGTATTATTTAAGGTATATTTTAAATCTACCAGATCAGTGAAAGATTTTACACTGAACTGCTTTTTTTTTTTTTTAGAATGTATCAGAGATTTGAAGAATGAATATTTTGAAACTGGGGCACCCATCACAGATGATTGCATTGCTCTTCATCGATTTTGTGCCAAACTAGAATACATTTTGCAAAATGATCAGAGAGGTAAATTGATTATGCAAATATTTGTGGAAGTGAAAGTTTCAAGATTAAAAGATAAAATTAAAATAAAACAGGCTTTGAACAACATTTTGTAGAAAATGATGGAGAGAGATTTTTAGAGTCAGAACAAAATGAAAATTGCATTGAACTATCTATTATTCATTGTCCTCAGAGCTATTGTATCCTTGAGAACTGTTATAATGATTTATGAAATAAAAGCGAGAATGTGCATACTGCATCTTGTCATTCATTGTTTTTTTTTTTGTTTTATGATATTAGAATTTTGTTCAATCATAAATGAAAGTTGAATATAAATTTGACTAAGTAACTTGGTAAAGTTATAACTAATTTTTAAAGAAAAAGATTGAATAAAGGCTCTCCATAATACAGGAATTCATCATGTTTTTTCACATTTGTTTAAATTGTCTTTTTTTTTTTTTTTTGGAATTGACTCCAATATAACCAATATCTAAAAAATGTGAAGGCAGTTGTAGTTGACTTTTGACTAAAAGCATTTATTTGTTCCTGTATTATGGAGATTGTTATTCAGTTTTTCTCCCACTCATTAATTTTAATTGTAATTTATAAGTGCGTTATCAATTTTTTTTTTGTCTATAATCTGGACAAAATTATGATGACAAAACTAGGAAGCATATACCCTTTTGTATTATTTCAGAAATCTTCTGTACCATTTCTCAAAGGTAATTTAACTCTGAAGGGCAGTGAGGTTTATTGAAATGTCAGCTACTCATTTTATGGAGAATTATTTTTTTACATCTGTGATCAATGTTCCTTTAAAGTTTGCCACAAATTAATCCATTTTGTTCTATTCTCCCCATCATTGAGGATTTTTAAATGGTATTTTTCAAAACTTTTATTTCATATATGTATATATTTCTGTTTGCTTAAATTTTATATCTATATGTAAGTGCCTCAATGTATGTTATTTATGTAATTGAAATTATTTATTTGTTTTTCACTTATCTGCCTTTATTTTTTTTATAATTATCTTTTTTGTTTTTAGATTGGTTTGTTTATTTATTTTTATTTATTTAATATTAATAAAGACTGAACAAAATTATTAAAAGTAAAGACATTTACATCTTATACCAAAAAAGAAATATGTCATTTTAGCATTATTTTTCAAAATAGTTGTATTAAAATTTTTTACACTTGTTTTAAACTGAAATTTTTTGTTTCTATTAGAAAATATTAATTCTTGTATATGAAGCTTCCGTGCCTTGATTTTTAAATCTTCTTCACTATTAAAGCTATACTTTATGCTTCTTTAAGGGACTATTTAGTATGCAATTTTCTTGGAGTGAAGATTGAAGTATATGGTGATTGTGGAAGATTTTCTTATTAAAAATTTTACATTAATGTAAAATACAAGAAAAAATAACACCTTATCTTTTGCTTTAATTCTGTCATTATCCAGACCTGAATATGATTTACTGATGCTATATTTTGTAGAAAATATATTATGTTTTAGTAACTCAAGAGCTATAAATTATAAAGCTAAGTTTTACTTCAGAGAAAAAATAGTAATAAAATGTAAATACACATCTAGTTTAAAAAGCAATAAAAAGTTCACTAATAATTAATGGAAATGTAAATAAATATATAAGTTTTTTAAAAAAGTAATGGAAAATAAATTTTGTAAAATAAAGGAAACTTTATTTTGATAATTTTAGTTTAAGTCTAATTCATTGAAGAAAGATTGGTTTGCAGATAAATTAGACCTAAACAGATAAAGACTGTAAGTTAAAAGCATTCTATAAAAGATTGCCAAAAGATAATGCAAATGATTATGTACAAGGCTGGATATAAATCATGGAAAATCAAATCATTAAACTAATTTTAGATGAAAACAAATGGAATAAATATTTGAAGCTAATTACTGAGGAATGTGAACGGATGTAATTAGAAGCCGGATCCCTATTGTCATTGTAAAGTGCATTAGTCAAATGGATTTGCAGTACATTGGAATAATAGGAATTTTTAAAATGATATCAAGCAAGGAGAAAATGGTATAAATAGTGTGCGCAAAAAAGAGTGAGATTGTCAGCCTTTCTCCACTCATCATATGCTGTTGATGTTGCTGTTATTGAGGACCTCTGAGAAAAGCTGAGAGAAAAGTGCCCTAGACTTTTCTACAACAATGGAAATGTCCCAGAGCCCGTGCCTCTGAAGGTGAAAGAAAGTCTGCTAGGGAAAATTTTTATAGACATCACCGGTCTTTTATGATTTGTGTATGCCTGAGAAGGTCCAATTAGGGCTTGATCCATCACTATTGCAATGGCAGTGTTAGTTTGTTTGGTGGTGATTATAGCATTGAAGATTTAGAACTTTAAATTAAAAATTCTAAATGTTAACGTGTATATAAAGTAACTGAATCATTATTTAATAAAATCTTAATTGATGTATATATATATAATATGTAAATACATGTATTTATTCTTATTTAATAACATTTTGGGTAATTAATAAGTTTGTGATAATTGTTGGTAGCCAGATTCATAGCTGAATCCACAACAAACATGGTGCAGTTGGACAGTCACATTCGAAGCAGGTTATTTATATATTAGTGTCTTGGATAAAAAATAGGTTTGCTTTAGAATAGTTTAGTATAAACTAAGATTTTGTTCTTGTGACTATTTATATATAATTTAATAAAAAATGTTGTGACAGTCGGCAATAGCCAAATTTAATGTAGGAGATGCTGGAGAATGGCCATTTTATGCTACTCTGAAAATTTGTTTTTGCTAAATGGTATTATGGATGAGAAGAAAAAAATAGCTGCATTGCTATGTCTATCAGGCAGAGGGGTAATTACGATCATAAATAAGTATTACGAGTTACCTATAAAGAATACAGTAGCATATGAGGATATTATAAAAAAGTTGACCGATCATTTTAGCCCCAGTCAATCGAAGTACATAGCCCAGTTGTCACTAAGAAACAGAAGAGAAGCAAAGGGCGTATCTATAAAAGATTACTTTTTAGCATTAAGGCAATTAGCAAAAGATTGCTTATATGGGAACTATGTGGATGAAATATTGCTCGATTTATTATTATGGGGCCTGCTTGATGATAATATGAGAAAAAATATGCTGGATGATACAGATTTGAATTTTGAATCAGCTATCAAAAAGGGGGTAGCTCACAAGCTAATATTAAGTGGCTTGTTTCAAAAATAAAACTGAAAACAAGGATATAGCTGTGTCGAAAACTGATCGTAAAGAAGGACATATAGTAAATGGATCAAAGAAAGTGATTATTTGTTTCTTCTGTGGTAAAAAAGGACATATAAAAAGCCAGTATAGGTTTCTGGGTGAAAAGTTCCTTAATTGTGATCAAAAAGGACACTTAAAAAAGATGTGTAAGGCAAAAGCCAGTCTTCAATGGCAGAACAATATAAATTCAAATGCAATTGTAACAGACAATATGGTGAGCATAAATAATATGAGATCAAGTCTGAGTAATAAATTTATGTTAAAATTAGAAATGTGTAATAGAAACATCAAAATGGAAATCAATAGTGGATCAGGCATTTTATTGTGCTCAGGAAATTATGGAAAATGATTAAGAGAAAACGCATTGACATTCCAATTAGACAGACAAATATAAGAGCTGTATATGTCAATGTCAACGAATTGCACATGCTGTGCTATGCTATAGTGCGTATAAAGCATAAAAAATAGGATATTAAAATTACTTTTATACATAGAGAAAAAATCCGTCCATTAATAGGGTGGGACTGGTTCCATGGGTTAAACATAAGTATAAATGTTAATGCTATGAATAAGGTGACAAGTGGATCAATAAGAAAAGAAAAGCCTATGAGTGGTAAGGCCAAGCTATGGCCATTTGTACAAGAAGCTAAGGAAGAAAGAAACATAGCAAGCAAAGAAAAAATAACTAATGCGAGTTTTAGAATTGTAGCACCAGTATGTGATAGAGAGAGTTCAAGTAAAACTTAGTTCAAAGGGGCAGCGGTAAATAATATGTCAAATCAAACAGAAATGATTAGTGGTGACAGTGATGGTGTAAAAAGATGCCACAAAAACAGATTAGAGGGTGGATTAGATCTGTCACCATGAATATAACAGATGAAATGAAAAATCTAAAAAGAAAACGAGAAACTCTAAGAAAGTTAGTCATGAAATAAAAAATGATAAGGTCATGGAGGGAAAATTGGTTGAAAAATAAAGCTCGAAAAACATTTCAGAACAGAAAGTTGCAGTAGTGGAAAAAAAATCACTCGACTCTATTCGTAAAAAATGTAAAATGAATAGACTTGGTGATATGTGTAGCAAGTTTAATAGGGGGAGGTGCTATATTTTGT
Organism: Epiperipatus broadwayi; assembly: GCA_028023455.1. Lineage (NCBI taxonomy): Eukaryota > Metazoa > Onychophora > Udeonychophora > Euonychophora > Peripatidae > Epiperipatus > Epiperipatus broadwayi. The sequence goes on from JAQFVV010000109.1 coordinate 1,421,286, forward strand.
AGAAAATATATTAGGCTTTAGTAAGGGGGAGGTGCTATATTTTGTAGAAAATATATTAGGCTTTAGTAACTTCAGAACTATAAATTATAAAGCTAAGTTTTACTTCAGAGAAAAAATAGTAATAAAATGTAAATACATATCTAGTTTAAAAAGCAATAAAAAGATCGCTAATAATTAATGGAAATAGATATGTAAGTTTTTTAAAAAAGTAATGAAAAATAAATTTTATAAAATAAAGGAAACATTATTTTGATAATTTTAGTTTAAGTCTAATTTAATGAAGAAAGATTGGCTTGCAGTTAAATTAGACTTAAACAGATAAAGATTGTAAGTTAAAAGCATCTTATAAAAGATTGCTGAAAGATAATGCAAATGATTATGTACAAGGCTGGATATAAATCATGGATTTAAAATAACAAGAAAACTGTGTATTGTTAAAATCAAACCATTAAACTAATTTTAGATGAAAACAAATGGAATAAATATTTGAAGCTATTTACTGAGAAATGCGAATGGATGTAATTAGAAGCTGAATTAGAAGCCGAATCCTTATTGTCATTGTAAATTGCATTAGTCAAATGGATTTACAGTACATTGGCATGATAGGAATTTTTAAAATGATATCAAACAGGGAGAAAACATTATGAATAGTGTGCGCAAAAAAGAGCGTCGTCGTCAGATTTTTTCCATTCATTGCATGCTGTTGTTGCTATCATAAGGACCTTTGAGAAAAGCTGAGGGAAAAGTGCCCTAGACTTTTCTGCAACAATGGAAGTGTTCCAGTGCCATATCTCTGAAGGTGAAAGAAAGTCGGCTAGGGAAAATGTTTATAGACATTACCAGCCTTTTATGATTTGTGTATGCCTGAGAAGGTTCAATTATGATTGGGTTTAAGTACTGTGAGTATAAACTTTTAGTATTCACTTAGGTCCACCACTATTGCAATGGCAGTATTCGTTTGTTTGGTGGCGGTTATAGCATTGAAGATTTAGAACTTTAAATCAAGGAGTAAATGTTAATGTGTATATAAAGTAACTATGGATCGTTATTTAGTAAAATTGTAATTGATGTATATATATATAATAAGGAAATAAATGTATTTATTCTTATTTAGTAACGTTTTGGGTAATTAATAATTTTGTGATAATTGTTGGTAGTCAGCTTCATAGCTGAATATACAACAACTGATAACATTGATTTCATGTTTCTGAGAGTATTCCATATTGTTACTTTATTTTACCAATGTATATAAAATTGATACAGAGATCATTAGGTGGTGCTAGTTGAGTAATCAAGTTGGACATTAATGTAAGACATCTTTAGCTCTAATCATATTATTGTAATATTTGCTACCAAAAAAAATATAGTAATGAAATCATTATAAGTATTCTAATCAGATTCGACCCAAAGTTTGAGATCTAAAATAAAACTAAGAAAATATGGCATAATAATCACTAGCAACATTATTTAAATCATAGTTGCTAATTACCTGTTTATTTGCTTTTCATAGAGAAGGTCATATATATCGTATGGAGATCAAAGAGATTACTTAATCTTAATCTAATTTCCAAGTATTATTGTTGAACATCTTAAGAGCCAGTAATATGAATAATGTGACTAGAAGCATTTAGTGTTCAAAAATTAATGAAGTCTCCATAAAGAATGACGTTTGGAGGCCTGCTAATGATCTAAGAAAAAAATCTGAATATTGATGGTTTTATAATAACGTTTGCAAATAATCAGTGAATTCAATTCGATAATGTTTAGGCATGGTAAAATCTAAAAGAATTTTATCATTTGCATTTTGTAAAGTAACAATCTATGAAAAACCACATGTAAAGTCTGTTTTACATCAGAGATATTAATTTTAAACAGTTGTAGAAGATGTAAATTGAAAAATATATGAATTCAAGCTATTGCAATATTTTCTAATCAGAGTAATAAGAAGTAGCTATAGTGACTACTTACCTGCATGTGGCTTTCATGGTATAGTGTATCAAACTATTAAAGCCAACAATGTTGTAGAAGCAAAATGAAGTTTGTAAATAATAAATGTATATATAATGTAACTAAAGAATTGCAATTAACATTTCTAGGAAAATCAACTTTTATGGTAAAGAAGTTTTATTTACTAGTAGCCACAATCTAAATCAGTTTATAATAATGGGCATTCTTCTGCTAAAATAAATCATCCCAAAATATTAAGGCAAAGACTATTAGGCTACTCATGCTAAATAATATAATCAAAAATTCTTAGTAGGATCTCTGAAATTGTACAGACTTCAAAAACATAAATAGTTGTGGATATGGGATGCAGTATTGCCATTACTGGAATTATATTGTAACAATAAATATGTGGGCCACGCTGTAATTATTGATCATCATTTGTAACAATAAAAATAATAAACTAAGGTTCCTTATTTAATAATGCCCATGAATTGCAGCATCATTTGTAAAAAGAATGAAAATAATAATCTAAATTAAAACAAATATCAATCAATGAATAACAATCTAGTAATTTAATAAAACAATGATAATAATGTTTGTTATAACCCCATAAATTCCAATAGCATTTAGAAGGGATAGAAAACAAATAAAACATTATTTTAAACTACCCTAAAATATAAGCATTATTTGCAATAGATCAAAGATAAAGCAATAAAACTAAATATCACTGTCTTATAAATAACAGTATATGCCTATAATATAGATCCCTTATAATAGAATGAAAATAATGACAAAAAATTACACAGATAAACTTTAATATTCCTTATGAATCAACACACTGTTTATAATAATACAAACTTGTACCAAAAGTCAAACATTATTTATATTTAAATGAAATGATTTATAGATTTATGAAATAATAATCTTAATATACTCTACAAGTTTACAATATCAATAATATCTAACAAAATATATAACTCAATAATTGATTTTCTAATTACAACTAAATAAAATAAAAGTACTGCTAACTCTGCTATACTATTTCACTAATATCAATATACTCTTATTAACTAAGTCAATTATAATAAGATTAAATATTTAATAATAATATAAAATCAATTAACCCAATGTATCTTTCCATTTTCATCAACTTAATATATTATAAAATAAAATCATCCTATTAAATAACCTTAAGATTTTCAATATCCAATCATAACAATATATAAAATAAATGATAGATTCCTATTTGATGCTTATTCCAACAATTGACAAATCACATCCAATTACTCTTCAGTTTATTAAAGCTAAGTTATTAAAACTTTAGACTATAACTGTCAAAGCATATGAAAGATTGTTAGATTTATTATAGTCAAATATTAATATTAAAATTTAATATTTAAACTAAATTTATGATCCACACTAATGAACTTTAAATATAATTAAAACAAATCACTCTAATTTGTAACAGAATAAAATATATTATTATAACCAGTTTTATAACTGAATAAGATTACAATCTTTATGGCTGTATACTAACTTAATATAATTTTTATCTTAATCAATATTGACCTAAAATAAAATATGTGAACATTTCATTGCAACTACCTTTACTCATCTTCAATAATTATCATATTTGCACCTTTATCAATCATCAAATCAATTCATATATAATTTTTATTTTAGTATATCTATTACTTGTTACTAACAAAATAATTACAATAAGCTTCCAATTTTTTATTAAATATTTAAGAATGTCAAATCAGTTAATTTATGGCTGTATAAAATCTATACCTAGTCAGATAATAAGCATTAAATTCAATACAAAGAAAATGATATGTAATTTCACTTTCTTACCTATCCTGTGGTTTTGATTTCCAAATTATTTTTATAACTGCTTCTGATGAATTATGTGGTATAATCAATTAGTGAATATTGTCTCATCCAAATATAATTAACAATACATTTGCATTATATATTTGAATGGTAACCAAGCAAGTTTATTTGTTTTAAATTAATTCAAAATTTATTACAAATTGATATAAATTAAAATCAAATATATATATGGCAAATAAACATTTAAAATATATGCATATAATGTGATTATGCTTTAAGCAATAGCTTTTCAATTGACATTAACTTCATATTTAAAGAGCTGATTGCACATCAATCTCCACCGATTGGATACTAAATACAAACACATATGTTTAAGTAACATAAAAAAAATGCTGTAGAACTGTTGTGTATTCAAATATGAAGCTGAATGCCAACAATTATTATAAACTTATTAACTACAAGAAAACAACATTAATAAAACAGACAATATTTATTTACAAATATATAGTTTATTATATACACATAGTTAACCAGTTTAACTCGGTACCTGTTCCAGCATTGCTTAATTTATAAACATAATCAGTTGAATCCTTGATTTTAAGTTCTAAACCCTCAATGCTAATATAACCACAAATTAAGCTGCACTTCCATTCACTAGTGGTGGGCCTACATGAATAACTAAAGTTTTATACTCACAGTTCCTTTATGCACAATCCTGTTCGGGTCTTATCAGGCATACACAAATAATATTAGACCAGGGCTCTCTGTTAAGTTTTCCTATCTGGCTGTCTTTCACCTACAGAGGCATGGACTCTGGGAACACATCCCTCAATGCAGAAAAGTTGGTACCCTTTTCCCCAGCTTTTTTCTCTAGGTTAATTCCCGAAACAGCAACCACAACAGCATTACAAGGAGTAAAGAAAAGCTGAACAAAAAGATGCTTGCTCTTTTCAGCACACACTATTTATACTTTTTTCTCTCCCACTTCATATCCGCTAATATCATTATTAACATTCCAATAGGGTAATGGCAAAATCCATTAGACGAAAACAATAGGGTAGCAGCAATGTATTAGACTAATTATTTCAATAGAGTAGCAGCAATCCATTAGTCTAATGCATCTTTACAATGATTATTATCTGGCATTTAATTTGCATACATTCACATTCCTTTCCCTTGTAATTAGTGCTTTAGATATTTCTTTCTTTCTTTGCTTCATTAAAAATAGCTTAATGTTTAAATTTAAGCAGTAACAGTTTTTTCGGTATTTAAAAAAAATCCATTAAGCAAATCTGGCATTATAATTCACAACTAAGTTTATCTTTCAGCAATCTTTTGTGCATTTCTTTTAACCTGCAATCTCTATCTAATTTTAAGTTTATTTTATATACATGCAATCTTTCTTCATTGCTTTTAAACTTAAAGTAATCTATATAAAATAAAGTTTCCTTTACTTTTCAGCAATCTTTTTTCCATTCCTTTTATTACTTAAATATCTTTTTATATCTAAGTTTCCTTTTAACTATTAGCAATCTTTTTTATTGCTTATAAAACTTACTATCTCTATCTATTATTAAGTTTCCATTACTATTTTTTTCTGAAGTACAAACTAGCTTTATAGCTTATATCCATACGGCTACTAAAACAATATATATATAGTTTTTACAAAATATAACACCTCCCCCCACTCCAGAGAAAACCCCATTTACTTTACTAAACATAGTCTCAAAATCTATTCGGTTTTCACTTTTCCCGAACAGGTTGGGTGACTTTTTTTCTACCACTGCTTCTTCCTGTTCTGAAGATGTTTGTGGGATTTCATTTTCATCCGATTCTTCTTCTCTTATGGCACTGTCATTTTTGTTTTCGTAACTCTGCCTTTGGCTTGTACATTTTTTGTTCATTTACTGCATTTATACTTCTAGACCAAACTGTGTCTGGTCTTTCCTGCACTCTAACAAGGTTTTTCTGGCTTCTTTTTATGGCATCATTTTCACCCATAATAACTACTACTTGGTTCTACAGAATCTTTTCAACTGCCCCTTTGAAACAAATTTTACTATCAACATCGCAAAACCATACTGCTGCTCCAATTCTGAAACTAGCATGATCATATTTGCCTTTGGTCATTCCTCTTCTCTCTTCTTTTTCTATAGCCATCACTTGGCCTTACTGGTCATAGGCTTTGTTCTTTCCACTTGTATGCTTTACACTTCATTCACAGCGTTCACATTGACGGTTATGTCTAACTTATGAGACCAGTCCTGTCTTATTAATGGACTGATTTTACCCTTCACTATGTATAAAGGTAATTTTTCACTCTTGTTTCTGTGCTTTATAGACACTATGGTATAGCCTAGCATTCTCAATTCATTTTCGCTGATATGTATGGTTCTTATATGTCTTTGCATTTTCCCTTGATCTGTTTCCATAGCTTTTCTGAGATCAGTGAAATGTCAGAGCTGCTATCCATTTCCATTTTAATCTTTTTATTACAAATTTTTAACTTAATTCTAAGAAATAATACTCCCTTATGTTGTTTATCTTATAATCAATGAAATATAATATAAATCTTTATTATATAATAATAACAACTTGTAAATACAAACAATTAGGAAATATTAAATGTTCACAAAGGGAATATAAATATAAAAGAACTACTAAAGAAATAAGAAATATATGTAGAAAAGAGAATATAGTGTTATGTAAAGAAGATAAAGGTAGTAGATTTGTAATAATGTATTTTAAAGATTATATAGATAAGATAGAAAATGAGATAAAAAAGGAAGGATATATAAAATTATTTAAAGATCCTACTAATAATATAAAAAGTAGATATATAGAGATATTACATAAAATGGAAGGGAAAGGAATTATTGATAAAAATAAGTATGGATTTTTGTATCCATCAATGTATGAAAATACATATATATTTACTAAAGTAAAAACACAAAAAGAGGATAATCCATTAAGATTATTATTTAACTTTTCAAATTTCATTTTACAGAAAATTTGTAGATATATAAATAAATGGATAGCAAATATTATGGGATATGGGGAATTTTGTATTAAAAATACTGATGAAATTATAGATAAGTTAAATATAATAAAAATGAATAGGAATCAAAGTATTTTTATAATGGATATAGAGAAAATGTATCCCAAGTATACCTAGGGATGAAAGTATTAAAATAGTTATACAAAAATTAAAAATGTATATACAGGATATGGAAATAATTGACATTATGGAACAGGGGTTAAATTTAATAAATAATAGCTTATATTTTAAATATAAAGATGAATATTGGAATATAAATAAGGGTTGGGTTATGGGATGTGCAATAAGTGGATTAATGGCTTCAATATTTATAAATGAAATGGAATTACATATTGTCAAGAATAGAGTAATAAATAAAGAAATAAAAGAGTATTTTCGATATGTAGATGATATCTTAGTAATAGGGAATAAAAGAGTTATAAAAAATATATCTAATGAATTTAATAATAATAAAAATAATATAAAGTTTACAATAAAAGAAATAGATAATAAAATAAAATATTTAGATGTAGAAATAAAGATAAACAATAACATGATTGTATTAAATCATTTTATTAAAGAAGATAAAATAAGAAAAATAATTAATAAGGATTCACAACAAGCATGGACACAAAAGATGGCAGTAATTAAGAATTTTAAAATTAAAAATGATAGATATAATACAGATAAAAAAACCGCTGAAGTACAAAAAGAACAATTTATTAAATTATATTCTAGCTATGGATATAATCCTAGAAATATTAGGAATATATTATATGATAATAAAAATAATATTAGAGGGAATAAAATATTAAATAATATAAAATGGATTAAAATTGCATATATACCTAAAATTTATGAGATATTAACTAAAAATAAAAATTATATGGATAAAAATATAAAAATAGGATGGTCTAATAGTAAAAATTTAGATATATTAATAGGAAATTATAAGATTAAAGATGATATGAAATATATAAAGGGAACAGTATATAAAATTACTTGCGGATATGTAAAATGGTTTATTATGGACAAACATCAAAACAATTACAACAAAGAGCAAAAGAACATAATAGTGCTATTGAAAGGAGGGATGATAGATCAGCATTATATGTTCATTATTTAAAATTTGGACATAAAATAGATTGTATTAAAAATATAAGACCATTAAATTATATAAAGGAAATGAATAGAAGGAAAATATATGAAACAAATTATATAAAATATAATATAAATACATGTATGAACATTTACAAAAAGTCAATTGATTTAATGAATGATTGGGTAAAGGATAAAGAATGGAAATTAATATAAGGGGAAATAAATAAAATGATAAAAATAATGAATTATAGGAAATGTCAGTAGATGTCGCTATATACGTAATATACGTGTTAGTATTAGTACGAGGTATCATATTGACAAGGGTAAAAAAATTTAGAATTACCGAAAAACGCTTTTATATATATAATTTTTCTGTTGATGTATTTACAAGTTGTTATTATTATATAATAAAGATTTATATTATATTTCATTGAAATTTTTAACTATAGCATATATTTATTTTTCACCCTTACTCCCATATTATTAAAGCTAACGATATCATCCATTACAATTGCATTAGATTTTATATTAAGCTGCCACTGTTTGCTGGCTTTTGCCCTACACACTTTTTTAAATGCCCTTTTAAGTTACACTTATGGCACCATTCATCTAGAAATTTATACTGATTTTTTATGTGTCCCTTCTATCCACAGCAGACACAAATAAATACTTTTGCTTGTGCTATTGTATTTATCCCCTTCTTTCCGATCACTTTTCCACACTGCTATTTCCTCTTTTTCATTTTTATTTTTTAAACAGGCTGCTTGTACTATTATTAGCTCATGAGCTACATACTTCTTGGCAGCTGATTCCAAGTTTAAATCTGTATCAGACCACAGATTTTTCCTCAGTCATTTAGTGGACTCCTTAATAACTGATCTAACAATATCTCGTCAACATAATTTTCATATAAACAGTATTTTACTAATTGTCTTAATACCAAACCTTACTCTTTTACAGATTCTTCCTTGCATTGTCTTCTATTTCTTAGAGACAACCTTGCTACATGTTTAGACTTACGGGCTAAAATGGTCACTTATTTTTTTCACTATAACCTATATGCTATTGAATCCTTTATGGTAAGTCAAAGTACTTATTTATTATATCAATTACCTCTCTGCCTGATAGACACATCAATGCTGCTATCTTTCTCTTCTTGTCCTCAATTCCATTGAGCAAGAAAAAATTTTCAAGCTGAGTAGTTTAAATAGGTCATTCTCCAACATTATTAATGTCAAATTCGGTTATTACCGACTGTGCTAACAACATTTTTTTATTATTATTAATTATTCACCTAAACAAACCTACCTCAACTAAACCCCTATTTTATGAAATCCCTACTTTAGGCCAGGGTTTGAATCCGACTCAACTGCTCCAGATTTGTTGTGTATTCAACTATGAAGCTGAATGCCATCAATTATTACAAGATTATTAACTACAAAAAAAAAAAAAACAACATTAATAAAAGATTAGACAGTATTTATTTGCAAATATATACACATTATTATAAGCACACAGTTAACTGGGTTAATTCAGTACCGGTTCCAACATTGCTTAATTTACAAACGTAATCAGTTGAGTCCTTGATTTTAAGTTCTAAACCCTCAATGCTAATATAATCACAGACTAAGCTGCACGTCCACTCTACTAATGGTGGACCTAAGTGAATAACTAAAGTTTATACTCACAGTTCCTTTATGCACAATCCTATTTGGGCCTTATCAGGCGTACGCAAATAATATAAGACCGGTGTGGTCTGTTAAGTTTTTCTGGGACCACATTCCTCAATGCAGAAAAGTTGGTACACTTTTCCATCAGCTTTTTTTTCTAGATTAATTCCCAAAACAGCATCATGATGAGTAAAAAAAGCTGACCAAAAAGATACTCTTTTCAGCACACACTATATTTTTTTCTCTCCCATTTCACGTTTGCTAATATCATTATTAAGATTTCAATAGAGTAACAGCAAAATTCACTAGACAAAAACAATAGAGTAGCAGCAATCCATTAGGCTAATACGTCTTTACAACTATTATTATCTGGCATTTAATTTGTGAATATTCACATTCCTTTCCCTTGTAATAGTGCTTTAGATATTTATTCCTTTGTTTGCTTCATTAAAAATAGTTTAATGTTTAAATTTAAACAGTAACAGTTTTTCTGTATTTAAAAAAATTCATTAAGCATATCCGGCATTATAATTCACAACTGAGTTTATCTTTCAGCAATCTTTTGTGCATTTCTTTTAACCTGCAATCTCTATCTAATTTTAAGTTTATTTTATCTACATGCAATATTTTTTCATTGCTTTTAAACTTAAACTAATCTATCAAAAATAAATTTTCCTTTATTTTTCAGCCATCTTTTTTCCATTGCTTTTAGAACTTAAATATCTTTTTATATCTAAGTTTTCTTTTAATTATTAGCAATCTTTTTATTACTTGTAAAACTTACTATCTCTATCTATTATTAAGTTTCCATTACTATTTTTCTCTGGAGTATAAACTAGCTTTATAGCTTATACAGTTATTAAAACATATATTTTTTACAAAATATAACAAGAACATTTATACTTTCTGAAATATAAGAGAGTTCCAAATATATCTCCTTTCTATACTTCATTTAAAAATATAGTTAATCGAAACATATATATATATATATGAATCTATTTAATTTGTTAATATAAATTTAAGAGAACAAAATAGCATAAATACTTAATACGATATAATCTTTTTTTGAACTGCTAATACATGAAGTTAATTTATAATTAATCAATTAAAAAAAATAAATATTTTAAATTAAAATAATAATTACTATGCTGCAAGATATAAATTCAAACTTAGGAAGACATAACTCTCTTTCATTTAAGTATATAAATAGATCACTACTCATCCTAAAATTATACTAATATTTTTATCAATAAATACTATATATTTTAAATGAAGAAAAAAAAATGTAGCAATAGTAAGGATAATAAGCAAATGACCTGAGTAATAGTCTTTACATACGGCATTTCAAAAATAATACCGTAGTTCTAGTGTTAATTTTTTTTTTAAAATTGTGTTCTGATATTTTGTTATTTCAGAGAAATTAGAAATCTTAAGAAAAGCTATCAGATTCGAAATACATTTTGATAATTCTAATATTTTTTAAATATCCAAATTATCTTTTCATTCAGCAGATATTTGATCTATATAAGGTTATAAGTATGCAAACACTAATTTATATACATGACAATGCAATGCAGAATATCCCTTTCATTTAGCAAGTAATCAATTCTTAAAACATTACAATTGAACAGACACTAGTTTCATTCATTACGATGCTATAGAAATTGAACTATTTTTTAACCCATGTGTAAATAATACTCAAGCATATAAAATTATATTAGTAAATGAATATAATCTTTGTGTACATTTTTCTGTTGTTAACATTTAAATCTCATCATTGAAAAGTAAGTAATATTTGTTTTTAAAGCGAAGAAACATTTTGATGGTTTTGAAACACTTAAGAGTTAATTTTCATATTTCAATAAATCATCATCTCGTACAAATTCAGTGACCCTGTCCAGTCAACCAATGAACATCATTGCTTTCAGCCCTAGATTATCCTATCCATTTCACAATCATATACTTTTAAAAATAAATTTAAAAAAAATCATAAGAAGGAACTTAGAGTCGCTTCTATTGAAGCTAAAATAGAGAGCAAGTTTTTTCTATTCAGCTCTATTTATAACTTTTTCCATTGTTGTCAGGGTAACTATAGCAATATATTCACTCTTTATTCCATAAATAAAAATCAATCTTATTTTATAACAAAGAAAATAAAAATTGTAGAATTATTATATACAACAAACAACTATGTTTCATAATAACAAATACCATTCTTTCATTCTAACACAAATTAAACAATTTATAATACATTTTCCCTATACTACACTGGAAATATATTTTTATACAATATTTTTCCAGTACAATACCATATTAAGTAAAATAACAAATATATTTGAGGCATTAGACATTTAGCTGTATTGTTTGTAATTTATTATCGTGAATATAGTAATGAAAATAAATATAATAACAAAAGAACAATAATTTTATCCAAATTACAAGCTTTATTCTTCTTATATCCATTTTAAAATGAATAAAGTCAATTCACAATCTTATACAATACAATTAATAATAAACAATTTTTTTTATGTCAATATTATCATTGTCATAGTAACACTGTTCAATGCTTTATAGATTAAGATATTCACTATCAAAATCAAATAAGAAAAAAAAATATGACTGACATTTTATCACATAATGAAACTCATCTCAAATTTCAGTAGGTACAATATATATATATCTTGTAACAAACGTAATTTTTATTATTTTACTTTTAAGCCCTTTTTGTAAACATGAGATATTGGTGGATACAAAATCGTTCTAAACCAGCGTTTCTTAAACTGTGAGTCATGACCCCAAATGGGGTCACAAAAATTTAATTCAGATACATGAATTTAAAGAAATATTAATCACAATCCCTTCATTATCTTTAATTTAATATATTACGTTTTCTGTGCAACGCAATTATAAAATCGTGATGATGGCCAAGTTGAGCTGTAAATTATATTTAAATATTGAAAAATAACACTAAATGCATCAAAATAGTGGTGTCGCATTGCAATTTCAGGATATAAGTTATTTCAGAATCAAAATATATGCTGCTATGTGGCACCACTGTGATTATATAATGCATTTCCGGTCAAGTTATTTGTTTTGGTTTCATTTCAACAAGTGTCCACTCGCAAGAACAATACAATATTGTATTTTACTGTTTTACTCGACTAAGGTTAGTATTTATTTGAATAAATATTATGAAAGATGTTATTTTTTATATATAAAAATGCTTGTATACTTTTTTTTCTCACTTTTTTATTCAAAATTTATCATCCTATTAGTTATTATAAAAATTTATTTTTTATTTGAAACTTATTGTCATTTATTTATTAACAAGTAAAAACATATTCCTATTTTTTAAACTTAACAGGTAATTTATAATTGATTTATTGATATTTTTTAAATATTAAAAAATAAAACATACGGGGATATTAAAAAATAGAATATACGGGAGTAAATATGCTTCGTATAATTAAACAAAAAACACGGCTGCCACTTGGTGTCTCTGCTAACTAATAAGTACTGTTATTTTATTTATATTTTAGGATAAAAATACTTTTTACCCATGGATAAATGGTTGAACTTGAGTACCAAAGGTAATGATGCAGATGGCAATGCTACAAAGTCTCTTCAAGCAGGATCTTGTAATCAGAAAGAGGCATCTAAGATGTGAAAAAGAAAATATGATGAGACATTTCTCCAATTTGGCTTTACTTTCAACAACTGTGATGGTAATGAACAACCTCTTTGTTTAATTTGCAATAATGTTTTGTCTATGGAGAGTATGAAACCATCAAAATTAAAAAGGCATTTTGAATCCAAGCATCCTTCATATGTCAATAAACCAAAAGAATATTTCGAATGACTGTTAAAAACTTCAAATAAAGAAAAACAATATTTTGAGAAATTTATAACTGTTAATGAAAAATATTTACTCGCATCATATGAAGTTTCATATCTGATTGCTAAAAATAAAAAGCCATACACCATTGGAGAAGATCTTATATTACCTGCTGCTATTAAAATGGTAGAAATACTTCACGGAAGTAAATATGGTGATGAAATTTGGAAAATTCCTTTGTCAAATGACCAATTTGAGCAACTTATTATTGGACTTAAGGAAAGCCCAATATATACAATTCATTTGGATGAAACAACTGATATTTCAAAAATAGCTCAATTATTAGTATATGTCAGATACATTTATAAAGAAAACATTGAGGAAGAATTGTTATTTTGTCGTTCTTTGGAAGAACATACAAGAGGGGAAGACATATATAATAAAGTAGACAAATTTTTTAAAACTGAAGGTTTAGAATGGAAAAATTGCTTTGGAGTATGCACAGATGGTGCAAAAGCAATGACTGGTGAAAATATTGGTTTTAAATCATTTGTTAAAGCTTCTGGTAATAATCATGTAACTTTTACACACTGCCTGATCCATTGAGAGGCCCTTGCAGCAAAAAAATTAGCAACGGAATTGAACGATGTGCTTCAGGATGCTGTCAAAATTATAAACTTTATTAAAAGCCATGCCCTTAACAGCTGTTTATTTTCAAATCTTTGTAAAGACATGGACTCTGAATACAAAAATTTATTATTACATGCAGAAGTAAGATGGATGTCAAGAGGGCAAAGTTTAAGAAGATTATTGTTATTAAAAGAAGAAATTATTGTATTTTTAACTGAACAAAAATCTGATCTTGCTGCTCTTTTTCAAAATGACTTATGGCTATCAAAGCTGTGCTATTTGTCTGATATTTTTGAGAAGCTAAATGATCTTAACTTGTCTCTTCAAGGAAAAAATAGCAATATTTTTACTTCGAATGATAAAATTGAAGGTTTTATTAAAAAGATCAACATTTGGAAGAATAGAGTGGAAAATGATTCATTGGAAATGTTTTCGACTATCGACAATTTTATAATTGAAAAAAAAATAATTGTAAAACTTTAATTGCAAAAATTATTATAGATCACTTAAAAACCCTAGAAACACAGTTTTGCAAATACTTTATATCGAATTTAGATTTCAAAAAGTTATCTTGGATTCAAAGACCATTTTTGATTGACATTAATGAGATTAATCACCTGCCATATAAAGCCCAAGAGGAATTTGCTGAGCTATCGAGTGACTCAAACTTAAAACTTGACTTTCCACAAAAATCCTTGACTGAATTCTGGATCGGAGCTAGGACTGAATTTCCCACAATTTCTGAAATGGCATTAAATGTTCTTCTGCCATTCAGCACCACATACTTATGTGAAATGACTTTTTCAGCTTTAATGTATATTAAATCCAAATATCGTTCAATGCTGAAAAATGTTGAAGATGCTTTACGTCCAGCAGTATCAAATATTTCACCAAGATTTAATTTGTTATGCAGCAAAAAACAAGTACATTTGTCTCATTAAAACATGATTTTTTTTCATTAATTTTTGTATACTTAAAACAAATTTTAAAACTACTTATTTTCATATGTATACTGTTTACTAAATAAATAAATTATTTATGGGAATATTTATTTCTATATCTATTTTATATTTAATATCTGGGATTGTGAAAAAATCTCGATAAAAAGGGGTCATGAATTGAAAAAGTTTAAGAAGCACTGTTCTAAACAAATCCTAAATTAGTTTTCCACTAAGATCTTAGTCATTATATTATTTTTATACTATTCAGGCTAATCTGAAAGTTTTTAATCATTTGAAGGATTTGAATCTGAGCCCATTTACCTAACTAATTATATAGGAATCATTGTATATTTTAGTAACTACAATTATTTTGTAAAAAAGTTTCTACTTATAAAAATAGTAACTGTTTTTAGAGAAACTGGTATAAGTCTTTAAAAAAAAATCGTTTTTTATTTTGAAAAAACTTAATTTCTGTAAAATATTTGTCATCATCATGTAGTAGTTCTGTGCATTTTGTTACTATGTTTCTTTTATTTTGTTTATCAAGCTGGATGAATGTAAGTTAGCTCTACATTATTTTTTAATATTCTGTGGATCTTGCCTCTTTTGATGAAGCCTTATGTAGTAGTACAAGTTAAAGATTTAGTATCTGATCATTATTCATTTGACATATGGACTAACAATTGTAGTTTCTGTTCTATAATTTTTTTTCTAGTAAATTTCCCAATTATTATTTTTTATTTCAATTCACCTGAAAACTTTTTGTCTCTAATCATTCTGCAATTTTCTGGTAGATGTTTTAGCAAAGATTTCTTCACTGAATCTTTTGTCTCATTCTTGTAATACATAAGTAAAATATGTGCATATTCAGTAAGCACATCTCATTTGTTTGCAAATTGATTTCTTTGGTTTTTTTAAAAAAATCTGTATGCATGTTCTGAAATACATTCTTTCTTTGACTAATTAATTTTTTTTTTCACCCTGTAAATCATAAAAAAATTTAAAAATCGCATAATCTTTATAGCTATTTCAGAAAAACTAAATTAGTAAAATAAGTTAAAACAGGCAAAACTCTATATATATTGCATAGTGATCATGTGATGTTTATTAGTAAAATAAGTATAATGTTTTAATTAAAATGTCAGGTATATATTGTATAAATTGTTGATTTACATTTTAGAGTTAACACATTAGAATAATTAGAATTATGCATTTACAAAAAATTTGAATTTCTAAGAGCTAACTAAAGTCATAATTTTTCGTCACTAATATAAGATCAAATGTAATACTATAAGTTTGCAATTAGACACTTTTATACCAGTAAATTAATAAATATTATTTTGAAAAAAATCAATGTGATCAATGGAAGCTATTTTTTTTATATAACTAAAACTAAATATTTATATCAATGTGATAATTTTTAGTTGCATTTTTCACAAATTTTAATCCTTTCTATATCTGTATAGTTTATTCTTTTTCTTAATAAATAAATTCATGATAGTATTAAAAAATAATGAAGTTTTCTGATCATAATATTTGTATGTGCTATCAGAAATATTACCAATGTATTTGAAAGATGTAGTTATTGTAGTTATTATAGTATTTATCAATTTGATAATTCTAATTATAAGAATATATAAATAATGATAAAAAAAGCACCTATCTAAATGATATATAATATTTATTGAGTCTTCTGTGAATATAGCGCAGAATATTGTGATACTAATAGAAAAAATGTTTAGAAGGAACAATTTGAATAAATAAATCAAGCAGTATTTATGTTTTATGATTTTTACAAAGAAAACTGATATGCTAATATGGAGCAATCTAAAACATGTCTGCTATGTGATAATTTTTCTAATACAAATCCAAAAAATCAGACTATATCAAAACAAAATTCAGAGGCTTCCATTATGAATTTCAAATATAAAATTTGTTCATCCAGAAATAAATAACCATCAGTAGTTCAACAAAATTAGTTTATTGCTGAATAAAAGTTTCAGGAAAATAGTTTTTTGACCAATCAAAATGGAACTTCAGGACTTTATTTTTTTAGAGTTCAAATGACTTTATTTCTTTAGTATTCAAATGATTCTTGATATGTAATGACCAATTTTTGATTTATGTTGACTGCAAACATTTTATTGTATTTATATAATATAAAATAAGATATTCTTCCATTGATTACTGTTTATATATAAAAGGTAATGGCTTTATGTCATAATATTAATATATTTTTCTAAGATCTTCATGACTTGAATTCTGGTTGGATAAAGTATGAAAAACATTTTTCAGATTTTAATCAGGCTTAATTTTTTTTTTCTTTTCAGGTAGCTAATCCGCTGTCATTGTAACTGATTATTCAATATTGGTCAGAAAATAGATATCTAACTACCCTTAACACATAAGAACATTTTCTAGTTTTATTATATATATTAATTTTTTTTTTTTTAAGAAAAAATGCAATAGTTTTAATTTTGAAGTGAATACTTTTGTTATATAAAAAAAAACAAATAGAACGTTTTCACATTGCCTGAATTTCAAGAAAAAAATAATAGAAAAAATATATGTTTTCCAGGAGGAAAATATAGTGCATTATTGACAAGTGTCAATTAAGAAATTAAAAAAAAAAATGATTTTTTTAAAAAAAGAATGCACCCCCCCCCTCCCAAACAAGAAGTTTAAAATATTGATTATTTAATATATATGTTTTCAGCATATAAATATATTAATAGAACTGCTTGCTATTTATTGCTGTTTATTTATTTCAGACAAGACAGTATTTAAGAGATCTAAAGACTATTGGGACTACTTTTATAGATGTCTTTCCACAGTTAAAGGTGTTAGAGATGGGCTGAAGTTTGTCAAAACATTAACTGATGTAAGTTTTGAATGGCATTTAAAATTTCAGTTATACCCTTTTTTTGTATTAACTCATAAGTTTTTTTATTTACTAGATAAGGATGTTTCTAATTGCTCATGAAATAATATATGTGACACTGTATTAAGTCTTCACCATTTCTAAATCTTTGACTATATAAAACTCTTGGAGCATGCTAAAAATTGACTATGGATATAAAAAAAATCTAAAAACTTAACATTTTAGATAGTTATCATTGTGGCAGTTCCTGTAGTGGGAGTGGAGATAATTTTAGGTTCCAATTTGCTCTGACATTGCTTCCAGAAATTGTAATATCTTTAGTCTCATATAAAGCTTTTCATTGACAGAAATATACATACTTGGCTCCACAAATAAAATACTTTATATTGATTTAAAAAAAGCTTCATTTCTCACAGTAATATGAAGCTTGTGGAGCTTAGTAAAAAAATTAAAAAAAAAAAATTTTTGGATGCAGTAAATAAAGATTAAATTGTTTTTATTTTTTGATTTTATATATATACAAGCTCATAAAAGAAAATAGTAATTTTTTTTTTTTGTTTTGAATATTTATTTAGAGAACTAAAAAAAGTAATAAAGAAAAAAATTAATTGAGAAGAAAAAAAGTTGTCTTTTATTTTTTTATATTATCTGCTTTGAAAATGTCAGTATAAGTTTTTTTTTTTATTTATTCATGCTTTTGACAATTTTTTCTTAGTTTTTATGAGATTATATATGAATTCAAATTTATTAATTTTTTTTTAGTTTTATGAAATTACATGTTGATTTTTTATTATATATATACTGAATTAAATTAATTGTTTAAATTCAGCTAATTTTATAGTTTTATCAAATATTTTGAACTATTATTTTTTGTATAATGCTTTTGAGAGAAGCATTTCTGAAAAACATTATACAAATAAAAACAACTGATTTGCTAAAACTATTTATTAAATTAACTGAATTTAGAAAATTAATCTATTATTTAGTATAATAAATTTAAATATCATATATAACAGCTATTATAGACAATATATATTAATAATTATACATTAAAAGCCTTTTTTGACACATGACATATGCTCTTATTAAATGTTAAACATCGGTTTTTACCATTAACCTATTATTCCATTTAGAGTGCCACCAACTGTTAACGATTAAAATAGATGTTTAAAATTTATTAAAGCCATAAAATCATGTGCCAAAAAAGGTTTTTAATCTGTTGTGTATTCAGCTATGAGGCTGGCTACCAACAATTATCACAAAACTAGTAAGTACCCAAAATGTTATTAAATAAGAATAAATACATTTATTACATATTATATATATACACATCAATTAAGATATTACTAAATAACGATCCATAGTTACTTTATATACACATTAACAACTAGTCCAAGATTTAAAGTTCTAAATCTTCAATGCTATAATTGCCACAAACAAACAAATATGGCCACTATAATAGTGGTGGACCCAAGTGAATACTAAAAGTTTATACTTACAGTACTTAAAACACAATCCTAATTGGGTCTTCTCAGGCATACACAAAGAATAAAAGACCAGTGAGGTATATAAACATTACCCCTAGCCATTTTTCTTTTACCTTCAGAGGCATGGGCTCTGGGACACTTCCATCATTGCAGAAAAGTCTAGGGCACTTTTCCCTCAGGTTTTGTCAAAGGTCCTTATGACAGCAACAACACGCAATGAGTGGAGAAAAGCTGATGATGACACGCTCTTTTTTACGTGCACTATTTATATTGTTTTCCCTTTGCTTGATATCATTTAAAAAACTCCTATCATTCCAATATACTGTAAATCCATTTGACTAATGCATCTTTACAATGACAATAAGGATCCAGCTTCTAATTACATCCATTAGCATTCCTCAGTAATTAGCTTCAAATATTTATTCCATTTGTTTTTTCCTAAAATAGTTTAATGGTTTGATTTTAACAATACACCATTTTCTTGGTATTTTAAATCCACGAGTTATATCCGGCCTTGAAAAATAATCATTTGCATTATCTTTTGGCAATCTTTTATAGAATGCTTTTAACTTACAATCTTTCTTCGTTGAATTAGACTTAAACTAAAATTATCAAAATAAAGTTTACTTTATTTTAAAAAAATTATTTTCCATTACTTTTTTAAAACTTATATATCTATTTACATTTACGTTTCCATTAATTATTAGTGATCTTTTTATTGCTTTTTAAACTAGATATTTATTTACATTTTATTAGTATTTTTTTTTTTCTGAAGTAAACTTAGCTGGATAACTTATAGCTCTTGAGTTACTAAGCCTAATATATTTGCTACAAAATATAGCATAACCTAAAAGTTATTAATATATATTTTCTGTAGTAGCTATTATAAATTATATTTTTTATTATTTATATGAAAAAAACAGCATAATGCCCCCCCCTTTCCATTTTTGATGATATTATTTAGTATATATATTTATTGCAAAATAAACATAACAGAAAGTCTTTAATATCATAATTTAGTATTTATGTTTTGTGAAATGTATATATTGCACTGAATGGTAGTTCAGAATTTATTACAAATTTGAAAGAATGGATAACAAATCTGAAAGACTTGATTGGTTATAAATATTTATCAGATACATTTATCATTTAATTATATATATATATATATCTTATAATTTTATATTTTTGTTTCAATTGGTGTTATAATGTGGGAATAATTAACATAAATAGAAAAGCCTTAGTATTATTTCTGTGTGAATATGCTGGTGTATCAAGTACCTAGCTTATTTATATGAACTAGGGTTATCTCATAAATAGTCTGGAAAATTTTACATTGAGTGATAGTTCTAAGATTTGTTGCAAACTTGGAAAATACACAGCAAATATGAAACATTTGATTGATTAAATCTAAATATTTGAATTACTATCATAACAATTTTTAAGATTTTTTCTTATTGTTTTAATTTTCAAATAATCACAGACCTAACATATCTTTTTTTAAAACTACTACCTCTAAGTATATACCCAAATCAATATTTTTCTACTTTTATGATTTCCTTAATGAATATTTTCACTGCTTCAATATTGCTGATGATCTTTTAACTTATCTTCTTCAAATTTAAGTCTCCAATCTTTTGTCCTCTCTTTTCCTAATTGTTAAATTTCTGCTCAATAGAAATCAGTATTAGTGACATTTCTTTTTCAATTCTAGAAGTCTCAATGTAATGCAAGAAAAACCCAACCTTTACAATTGCTTTTGCCTTTTTGATATTCTTGTAGATTGCAAATATTTCACTGTAGTCATCCAGTAATGATTTTTGCTTTTACTTTGCTTGCTATTCAAGATATTTTTTAAAAGCTTCAAATAACAATGTTTTGAACTCATCATTATACTTGTATAGCTAGCTATACTAGGAGGTGATGGTACCCAATTCCCCAGGGCTTGGTCCACTTGCCCACACTCTTTCAGCAAAGATTATGGAAAAAGATTTATTTCTAACAGTTTTTTTCATACAATATACATAGGTGTGTTTTTGAAATTCCAACAGTATTACATTAATGTTGGATAAAATTAAAAAATAATGATACCCAACATATATATATATATATGTAGAATTTAAAATTCCCCTGATTTAATGCATGCAAAACCTCATATATTTCTAAGTTCTATTTCTGAAAACAGATTATTTATTGCCAAAGTAAAAAAAAAAAATTGAAAGAATGCAATTAGAAAGAATGTATTATCAATGCTTTCAAATCATTTTTTTCAAAAGACAAAAAAAAAAAAAAACCGAAAGATTAAAATATCTTAAGATTTTTAACTTTCAACCATCATCTAACATGTTACATAAAATTTTCACTTCCATTATCTACATACAGACTCTAGAAGACCTTTAATTTAAAGAAATTTTAAAAAAAAATCTATAAGTTACATTTATATATTTTAACAAAAACTATAAACTTTATTACAAAATTAAGTATTTTTCCTGTGTTAAATAAGTTCATATTAACTATTTTATAAAATATAACTTTATTCTTTTTTACTTTAACTTATCTTTAATTGGCCAAAGCAAGTTTATTGTCAAATAAATTACTACTTTTTCAGAATACTGTATTTTTTACTATGGATGCTCTCTTTTTTTGACATTTTAAATAATGTTTTTTTTTTTATAAAGGTAGCCAGGAAGGAGAAATTTTAATTCTTATTAACAAATTTACATCAGGACTTTTTAATGAATTGCCTCAGTTGCTTCTATTTCCATTTCACTTACGATTTTATATATATACCAGACTATACCTGGCCCATGGAATGGCAATAATTTTTTTTTAATTGATTACTTTAACAATTTTTTTTTAAGATTTAATGAAAATTAAACAAAAGATTTTAATATTATATAAATAAATGTGAGAAATTTACAATTGAAAACTTGAAAAAAAAAATGTCTAGAACAACCCAACCAGTTTGGTACACTTCAGAAATGTACCTGGCAAGCTATTAATAAAGCTAAATTAAAATTTAAATATACCTGTTATATTTGATGTATGAATTTGACAGTATTACAGTCAATTATAAAAATTATGGATTATTAAGTTCCTTTGCATAAAATTCTCATAATATAAATCGTGGTTTAGTTAGGTATAAAACAAATTTAAAACTTTTTTTTTTTTTTTTGATTTTTCAATTATGAATTTGACTGAAGTTATGGACAAATGTAATGGTCTTTTTAGTTGGTTGTGAATTTGACACATGACTGCTTTATGGACAAACATACATTCTCATGGAAACTTGACAGCCTTATAGACAAACATACAGTCACATGGATTTTGTATAGATATAGGGTAGATAAGTCTTACACTGAGTGGTAAATCATTTATTTTAATGATTTCAATTAAAAGGTAAGATTTGATTTGTTATATATACAATTTGTATAAATGAGTTATCATCATAACATTTTACTCTTAACATAATCACAGACCTAACATATCTTTCTAATTCTACTTCCTCTAAGTATATGCCCAGATCTTTATAGCAAAGATTGGTAAAAATCATTAAACATCACTAATTATCTTAGGCAGTAGTGACATTTTTTCACTCTAGAAGCCATAGTGCTAGCATAGACTAAAGTCATTGGACACTACATGGTAATGAAACTAGATGTCAAGTGGTCTTTATCAGAATACCCCCCCCCCCCAAGGATTTTGTGAAGTCTTATTTATTGTCCTTTAAAACTTGTCAATGTTTACATTATGGTTTCTAAAAATTAAAAGAAAAATTATCATTAATTGAAGAAATTAGTGATGTTTATTGTTTATTATTCTTTTGCTAAAAAGTCAGATATGTTTGCAGTCAGTTCATGAATGAAATACTGAAATATGTGATTGCTGACCTAGTGTATATCTATATAATTATATGACAAAATATATAAAAATTATATTACAAAAAATGATGTAAACTCTTCGTTATAAAAGATTATTATAGGAGGGAGGTGAAAATTGGTATAGGCTTTAGTATAAAATAAGAATTATAATTGATTAATAAAAAAGTTTATAACCAATAAACATCACATGACCACCACTTCTTATGCTTGTGTATAATACATATAGTGAGTTTGGCCTGCTTTAAAAAAGTTTATATGAAGGTAAGGTACATCTCATTATTTGTGAACTGTCAGAAATAACTAGTTTTTGGAATTAGGGACATTCTAAACAATTATCTGTAAAAACATAAGTCATATATAAAATGCAGTAAAATCATTTTTAGCATGACAGTGGCTCTCCAAAGATATTATTCACTAAACTTTCAAAGTGTTGGAAGATTAGTGTTTGAGTGTTGATTTATTTTATTCTCAGGCTAAAAATAATTAGATATCATCATTATTTTCAACCATTATCTATCCATGGCAGAATGAAGATCTCTCCAAGTTCAATCTATCTTGTCTGATCTCTAGCTTTATTTCTCCACATCACCCCACACACTTGCTTATTTTATTGATCCATCTCACATGTGATCTCTTTCTAGGTCTTTTCCTCTCTTTTGGAATTGAGTTTATGAATTTAACTGTCAGCTATTATCAGATATCTGCATAAATAGTTGCATATAGAAATTTTAACTTTAAAAAAAGAAACTAATACAAAATTATACAGTTTAGTATTTAGGGCACACCTCTTATAAGCACAAAATATATTATATTCATCAAGAAATCTTAAGTCTTTGTTAAGGTTATGACAACTTCAAGGCAATTGTATGTTTAAATAAATGTGATCTGAATTCTAATGAATAACATTGCAGGATTATTATAAGCTATAAATATTTATTAGACATTAATAAAAAGCATAAAAGTATAAAATTATACATATGTGTATGCACTATGTGATCTTAAATTTGTGTATAAAAGAACAAATTATAAGATTAATTGTAATTATAATATTATTATATAATTAATAAAATAAATTTAATTATTTATATAATTACTAAAATTATGTTTCTGTTGTATTTAAAAATCAAATTTTATTTTATTTTATTTATGTGTGTATAAAATATTTTAATACATAGTAAATATTTTGCAGGTAAAATCTTCCTTAGGTAAAGGCCGTGCATTTATTCGCTTCTCCTTGGTTCACCAACAATTGGCTGATTGTTTACAGCAATGTATATTTAATAATAAGGTTACAAGGTAAGTTGGAATTATATAAAAAATTATATCATACATAGGAACAAGAAAATTTTTATTACTTTTTTTATCATTCATTATATGTCAGCTATTTAAAAACAGATTTCACAATACCATCCAAAACAATTTCTCTGTTTTATTTTGACTATCATTCACTTTTATTAATGCTTTGATAGTTTCTATAGCATTTTATTAAAATCTCTGAGAAACATTTAGTATATATATCTTCCATTCTTTTTTTTTTTTCAAGAAAAAATTGAATATGAATATGCATTTTATTGAAATGGCATATATGCATGCATGTTATAAAAGCCTATTATTTATTATTATTACTTTATATATTCTATGTAGTTGAGTGTAATAATAGAGGAGTGGATTTAGATATAACGTTTTCAGGATTGATTCTAAGCTAAATAGTGTAAACAAAAAGGAAAAACTTGGTTTATATTAACTGAATGGAACTTAAAATGCATAATTTATTGTTAGGGTGTTCTAACTTTATATAACCTTCAAGCAATTTATCATAAAATTACCTTTTTTTTCTTATTTTATATTTTGTAAAAAAAAAAAAAAAATGTTAATAATAATAAAATTAGTAATATAACATTATATCATTTTTATTTAATTTTCTTTGACTTTGAATGATTCATAAATAAAAAAAAATAAAATAATTTTTTAAAAAATGTACTCTTTCTGATGTCTTGGGAATATTCTTTCAATAGCAGCTAGGTTGTGTCAATAACTTTATTAAAAGAGAAAAACTAAGACAATTTAAACTTAACACAAGTTTATTCACTTGCTAATAAATAAAAGAATAAATAATAATGAGAAATTACTTCGTAATCTCTGAAGTTCATTATATTCTGTGGTTGTATGAATTAGCTTATTCACACACATAGTAATTTAATAAAGTTTGTATAACTATGTGTTGCTATTGTCTATGATTTCTGACACACAGAAATATTATTATATTTTACATATGCAACAATTTCATAATGATTATTTATTATTCAGCCAACACTCTGCTGCTACTACATCTTATTCAATATACCAGCGCATCTCTGAGTAGATGATTGCAGGTTTTTATGTCAGTCCTTTCTGCATAATCAAAGCAGATTTTCCTATTTAGTCTTTTATTATCATTCAAAGTTATTCAGGTTGCATGTAAATTTTTTTAAAAATTGTTATACATTTAGAATCTGTACATAGTTATAAAATTTTAATAAACTTTATTTACATTTTAAACATATATATGCAAACACAGATAGTTCACTCCTTCCCTCATTTTAGAAATAAGTCTACAGGTTTAACTTTAAATATAATCCTTCAGTCTAGAGTTTGCTGTGATCTCGCATATGTCTATGTAGTGGCACAGGTCTTTTTTCATCATGACCAATTGACTTTCCTTCTTGACCTGGCTATTTTATTGATGAAAGATCCTCCACTAATTCTACTGCTCGATCTTCTAATTGCATAATTCTTTCAGTGAGATTCTGACTCCTCAGTTTGGCTACTGGAGCATTTCCTTTTTTTGTGCAGCTGAAAATGAATTAGTGCACTCACCTTTTTTATAAAAAGTCTTTTTTACTAGCTGATGATAATTACAAACTATCTATTTTTGCTACTTTGGTGAGGTCATAAATGATTCATGTGTCTCCTTAAGTATTTTCCAATTGGATTACTCTAATTTGTTTAGCCAAAAATTTTATCATCACTTCAGGAAGCCATTTTTTTCTTAAAGTGTCTCGCTGACTTGAAAGTTTTTGTGATCTAAACTATTTTCAACCATTATATCATTATTAGCTGTAGTAACTTGGACAGATATATGCGAAATTTTTGATGCATTAACCATTCTACCAGTGTCTTCATTATTGACATGCATTTTATAAAATATTGAAAACACATTGCATTTATTAGTGCTTCATTTTTATCCTGATATACCATTTTAGTTAACATCAGTTTAAAATATTGAACTGTCTTTTTGACTTAACCATTGGATTTGGGATGGTATGATGGTATCAAAATCTGATGTAGTCCTTTATTAGCTAAAAAATCCTTAAACATCTGCGATACCAAACAGTTCCTTTGTCAATAACAATAGTTTCCAGACATCCTTAGTTTGCAAAGATTTTTTTTAATGCTTTAATAGTACACTCAGTGCCTGTATTTTTGAGGAGCTTGCACTTCATCCATTTGGAGCATGAATCTTTCGCAGTTAAAAAGATGTAGCCATTCATTGGCCTGACATAATTAAAATTTAGTCTTTTCTGCCTGCATACTTTGACCATGTTTTCAATCTTTTTGGAGGAAGTAGGTGGTAGATTAACATTCTAAACAATTCTTCACTGTCTGCTCTATTTCATGGCTCAGGTTAGGCCAACAGACATATGACCTGAAGTGCCTAAATCATATGTTCAGATTCTAATAAGGTAAAATTTAATTTTTTTTCAAGTTCCATTTCCAGGCTTAAGATTGTTTCTTTAAAGTATCCATCACATAACTAACTCAAATTATTCATTAATAGTTAGAAAACAGTTGTCTAATTATTCTTAGCTAAAAAGTATAACATATTGAAAACAACTGCCTTTTTGGCTAAACCATTGGTCTCAAGATGATGCAGTGGTGGTAAAATCTAATCGTATTCTCTTATCATCTAAAAAATACTTTAACATCTGTGACACAAAAACAATTTCATTGTCAATAACAATAGTTTTCAGATATCCTTGGCTTGCAAATATATTTTTTAATGCTTTAATAGCACATTCAGCACTAGTATTTTTGAAGAGCTTGTACCCCATTCATTTGGAGTATGAATCTATTGCAACTAGAAAGATGCAGCCATTTTTTGCCCTAGCTCGGTCCAAATGTAGTCTTTTCTGTGGCTCTATGCATTTTGACCATGTTTCCAATATTTTTGAAGGCAAGTTAGTTGTGGATTGACATTGTAAACAATTCTTCACTGCTGCCATCTTTCATGCATACTACTGGATGCCTCTTATATAGTAAACTAAGCACTTGCTTTTGACTTTCAGATAATATGAGAATGCAGTCAATCATAAGAATGCAACCATAGCATGTAAACAAACTTTCATGCACATTCCAAGTAAGCTTTGTTATATAATTTGGTCAACTTTTTGGTCATCCATGCTTTATTCAGTTTGTAAAGTTTTATGTCCAAGGTTATTTCTAATTCAATTGGTAATCTTAGAACTGTTCACCATTTTGAAATTTCACTTCTTGATTGTTACTATCACTTTTACTGGCCCAGACTTCATCCCTTGATTAGCAATGCCTTTGTAAATTTGTCTTTATTCTTTTTCTCTGTTTGGTTTCTGAACCAGTTACTACCAAGAATAGGATTTAAATATCTCTTAACTATGTAAAGTGGTAGAAATTTTACTCCAGAATTAATTTTAATATGTACACCTTACTTTGCCGCATAAGTCTATTTTGTTTCCATTAATGTCTGTTGTTATTGAAATGTATGTATTTTAATAAGTTATATATTTTAATAAGTTATAACATTAATTTACAGAAAGAAAATAAATAAATAGATAAATAATAAATAGGTGGAATTAGATTAATCAAATTGCTATAATATACAATATTTAATTAAAATGTATTATGTACAGTAATTCTTATCAGAAGGAAAAAATAAATAATCAGATAATGGAGGAAATTTAATTAACATGAGATAAAATACTAATTAAATTTACAGAGGCAAGATAAAACTGATAATACATCCACCACCCGGATTTTCCCCATTGAGCTTAATTATTCCAGAAAACAAAAGGACTGAAGAAAAAAGATAAAACTGATAATACATCCACCACCCAGATGAGCTTAATTATTCCAGAAAACAAAAGGACTGAAGGTATAAAAACTATGGGGAAAAAGCATGACAGGCTTTTCTTCATTGTCTTTGAGGCAACTCTGACACAAGGGTGAAGCTACAGAAGAAATCAGTGGGATCTTGAGTCCTGAAGATCAATAAGCTGACTAATGAATTTTAGGCAAGGGGATGACAAACTGGCAATTAAAAATTTGTATATCATGAAAAGGAATAGAATTTAATACAATCTATGTATTTGGTTGTTTTTTTAACTATTTAGGTATCATAGCATTTTACAACAATATACACTTATATAAATATACAAATATAAATGTAAAACAAAAGATTGCAACACATTTAGTGAGAGGTATACTTTAAGTATAATTATACAATGTAAAAATATAAAAAGTTAAAGAAAAAATTTTGAACATATATATGATAAAATAAAAATTATATGATATAAAAATATAGAAAATGGAAAATTTGAACTTAAATATCACAAAAGTGTAATCAGTTAGCAGTCTTTGGGTAGTAACAAATTATTTTAATTAGTGTGAGATTTGCACTTGTTTATTTTTAACAAGATTAGAAATATCTGGCTCAATTTCACTCAGCTTAAGGTGAAGATCTGATTCAATATTGTTTTTTATCACAATCATAGCAGAAAATCCATTCTCACACAAATATGTAATATTGAATGGTATTAAAAATTTTAATGCTTGTTGAGAGAGTTCCGGGTATTCTGCCCAGGTAGACAGCCAAAATGAAAACAAGCTGATACTTTGAAATTTTAATCCACAATCATTAATAAAATCTATAGAAGTCTCTTTCACAATTACATTCCCTCTATAAATGCAGAGGGATTGCGAATCCAACTTAGAGCAGTAATATCTTCAGTAAAATATTTTTGAAAGCAATCATGGTCCTGCATGTGATTAATGAACATTCTGTTATTGATAAATTGTTTTCTGAAAAATTATATAGAGTAGAAAACACACTGAAATTCTTTTTCTCAATATGTTTTTTAAGAAATGGATATTTATTTTTAAATGCTGTTATTTTATCACTAAGGTCAAACAGAATTGTTAGCTCCTTGCAAACTCATATTTAAATCATTTAGCCATGAGAAAATATCAGATAGGTATGCTAATCTAAATAGCCATTCCTCATCAGTAGGATGATACTTTTATTGAATCTCCGGAATCCATAATAAAAATATTTACCTCTGAGCATAACTCAAAATGTCAGCTGAAGACTTTGCCTCATGAGAGCTACCAACCTCGGTATGAAGTAATAGCATTTTATGTTCATTTCCTATTTCATTATATAGAATTTACATTCTGGTGCTACTTTTTAATTATCATTACTACACCTGATAACTGTTCAATTATTATGCAAGTACCATCTGTACAAACTCTAACCCATTTGTATCAACTTATATTCTTATTAATAAAATAATCATTGAATATTTTGTCTGATGTTCTTGCAGATAATGACTTAGTAAATAATATATCTTCTTGAATTTCATTGAGGAAATACAATCTTACATATACAAGTAATTGTGCTAATTTAAAGATGCCGATTCTTTCATTTTTTTGCAAAGAATAAAACTGGCATTTTTTTAATCTCTTGATGAAAATAAAAACAGGCAAACTCACTATATGTATTGCCACACACAGCAAGCTAGAGTAATCAATGGATGCCAGAAGGCTTGTGCATAAAATCCCCATCTAGTGCCTACTCATCCAATATTACCAGACTAGTTTCTGGCTTGTGGCCTTCATCAGTGCGGAGCCTTGGATCTGAGAGCACTGCACCTAGATCTTAGGATCTAATGCAACCCTCCAGCAGCCATCTTTTATCTCCACTTTACTACAAAACTATGAGTCTTAAATTGAAAACATCTTAATATTTTCAATTCAAGCCCATCAGCTTATATAGTCATGTAGGTCTGAACTCAATTTAGTACCTATACATAGCCACCACTTGCCTATTAGGCAGGATTGGTTTTAAGCCAATAAACATCACATGATCACCATTTCTTATGCTTGCTTATAACTGGTGTTAAAACAGGCAAAACTCACTATACGTATTGCCACACACAGCAAGCTATGCTGATTTTGTGTTTACAATTATTAAAAGTTGGATGCTGTTTACATCCTTCTCTAATTGATTATTATTTTAATAAGTACTAATGTCATATTTTCATCTGGCAGTTGTATTAATTTTATTCTGAATTTCCATCAATGTTGGGAAGGGATAAGCTTTTAGACATCAAAAACTTAAAGAATAGGTTGAATCTATTCTATTCTTGATACTTGCAAAATACACAAAATGTTATGTGATCATGGTTTGCTCCCATTAATTGTATATGTATATTAATTGCTTATTAGTTGATTGATATTTTGTGTTTTCTATTATTTTAATTATAATGAAATGACAAAATTATTATTATTATTGTTATCTCTAATCATATTATTATTTTTTATTTTTAGTGATTGGTATTATGATACTTCCATTCTTCTTCAAAAGGATTATTTTCAGCCTTTAATTATAAAATTATATGATCTCAATTCTATTGTATTTGATCTTTCAAGTGGCCATGATCTTGACAGTTCATGGCCTACATTTAGCAGGTAAGTATATGTAATTAAATATTTTTAGATATTATTTGTTTATGTAATTTTGATTTTAAGAACACAGTTATGAAAATGATAAAAAAATGTTATTAAGGTATTTAGCTATTAATATTGCTTGAAATAATTTTAATGAATAATTTTATTTATTATAAGGTCATATTGCATAAGATAGCCTGTAAATATCCAAGTGGGAGAATATAATAATATGGTTTATCACAGTAATAAAGAATGGTAGAATCAGGAGCTAAATGTTTCTGAATAATTTTTTTTAATTATTTTTAATCCAACAATCATTGTTTAGAAATATTGATTTAATATTGTTTGTAGTTGTTTTCTAGAGTTCTAGCAAAATGTCATCTTTTACTTAATAAAATTTCAAAATCTGAAACCTGTTAGCAATTTCTGAACCATATTTTAACTTTTTTCAGTCTTTTCCAAGTAATATATATATATATTCAAATTTTATTTATGATTTAATAAATGTTCATACATTTAACAACAGAACATGCTTTTTTATGTTTCAAATATTTATTTTATTTGGCTAAGCGCTTTCAATACTAAAACATATCACACATAGGCACACAGTTTTGAGTGATATTATTGTTTTTTCTTGACCAATTACCTCTACCGTGGAAATTCAAATTGTTGATTTTTTAGATTTGTGAATATTGGAGTTTAAGAGGTTCTATGCATCTAGACCAGGGGTGAGCAAATAGCAGCCCGAGGGCCACATGTGGCCCACTAAGAGTTTTTATGCAGCCCTCCAAGACAAACAGAAAAATCCACCTTGAACGGAGATTTCCTTTCCATGTGCGACCGAAGAGTCATCCTGTATTTTCCACTAGTATGGCCATGTCAATACACATGCACAGTGTAGATATGATGTGCAGTGCTTTTCTAGTTGGTCTAGTTAATTTCAATTTTGTCTTTGCCTTAGCAAATATATATATTTCCAATTTTAGTGAAACCATGAACCCTCTGAAAAAATGTAAAATCAGTGATAAATGTCATGTGTTTAATGAAGAATGAACAAACAAATATTTCTTTGGTAATACATGGAATAAAGCAGTGGGTTTATTGTGTCATAAAAAAGATATGGCCTTCTGCTAACCTTTGCTTCCACAAAGTGGCCCCTGATGTGGCCCTCGCCAACATCTGCGGCCCTCGAGCCAAAACAATTGCCCACCCCTGATCTAGACTATTATCCATTTGTTATTACTGACAATTGAATGTATTAATTGTGACTTGGAAGAATATGAGTACAGTTTGAATTTTTCTAAAAACATTTTACAATGTCAATTTGATGATTGAAATAGTACAATATATAAGGACAAATAAAATGCTCATTCTTTCCACACTATTGTGCTAGGTGACACGGTTGTGTGGAAAAATTTGCAACTGTTTTTACAGCTTATATAAGCATAAGAAAAGATGATCATATGATGTTTTAATGGTTTAATACAAGAAAAATGACATCGTTATAAATCTTTAGACAATCATTATTAGAATGAGGTTCATTTCTCTAAAATTTTTCACATATGTCAAGTTATATTTTTTGACTTGTAATGTTTTTTTTTTTTTTGATTTTTCAAATATCAAGTGGACAAAATTATGAGAAAGAAGGATGGGGATTAAATTTTTACAATTTACAGATTTTATTATTTTAAACACAATTTAGGATTTACTTAATTAATATTTTTTATTTAATTTTGGAAACCACATTTTGGTAATTAATATATATATATATATATTTAAAAATAAAATTTGAGAAAGAAAAAAAAGGACATTTTAATAAATATTTTAAATGGAGACTTAAGTTTCTCATTATTATTTAATAATTAAGCTTCACATATTTGCGTAAAGTGCAATTTAAAACTTAACCATTCAAGGTGAAGTAAAAACAAGGATTTTATAATGTGCTTTATTGATGTAAAGATTGTTTCTATTTTTTTTTTTTAATCACTTATTTTTTAATTTTAAAATGTTGGTACAACATAAAATGAAAATTATTTTTAACAGAGAAATTGGGGAGAGTATTTTTATATAAGAGGACATAAACATTGTACAATACTTTAAAAAAGTACATTTCATTTAAAAATGAATGGGAAGAGGGCATTAATTAATTAACTTTATTTAATTTTTGGTTACTAATATATAAAAATAAGTTCACTGAATGTATTTTCAAATTTTTCCAATTTTA
Source organism: Epiperipatus broadwayi (assembly GCA_028023455.1). Lineage (NCBI taxonomy): Eukaryota > Metazoa > Onychophora > Udeonychophora > Euonychophora > Peripatidae > Epiperipatus > Epiperipatus broadwayi. The sequence continues at coordinate 1,454,493 of JAQFVV010000109.1, forward strand.
ATAATAGGCTCCTAAAAATTGAAATTTTTGGGAAACATCTCTGTATTGCCAATATGTGTTAAAATTAATTATTTAAACTTATAGCAGCATAAGAATGTTTTATTGTCAAGTAAAGGTTATAATCGGAAAAAAGTAAGAAATGTTGTGCTGTATCATTCTTAATCTGGCAAAATTGCTAATTCAAGAAGATAAAAGGATGTCAGATTAATGATACCACATCTGTAATAATAATATTTATTGTTTTTAATACCTCTCATAATCATTTTTTATTTACTTTTTGAAGATAATGGATGTGTATGTAAAGTAGAAAAAGTTTATATAAATATGGAATATTTTATTTGATGAACTGTGTTTCCTTAATAAATGAAATCAAAAGTATATAGTGTTTCAGGTTTTTTTTAACCATTTACAATATACTTGTTTTCAGACCAATTAAAATTTTTTTGTTCAGGACTAAGATTGGTTTGTGTACCGATTGAAAAAAAAGACTATTGATTATGGGCATTACTGTGTATTTAAAATAGACTAAGTAATAAAATTTTAAATTTTTTTTTTTTTTTTAGAAAATTGTTTAATTCACTATTTTTTAAATATTAAAGTTTTTTTTTTTCCAAAATATTTTATTAGAAAGTCATTTAGTTCTCCAGTCACTTGGAACCTACCACTTTATGCTCGAAGCACTAGTCTTAGTAGTCTTAATAGTACTTTATCTCAGGTAATTATTTCTTTTTTTAATTTTTTTAAATTACTTCCTTTTTTTTTTTCTGTTTGGATATTTTATTTATATATATATTTATATTTTAGCTTAGTGAACCTCTAGCCTCACCTGAGAAGAAAGAAGCTCCTAGTTTAGATCTTGAAATATTAAGAGAGGAATTGGCAAAATTGGAAACAGCTAATAAAAATCTGATGCTGACAAATAAAGAATTAATTGAAGAAAAAGAGGAGTTACAAAGAGAAATTACTGAAACTAGAAATGATTTGATGATTATAAAGAATAACCTGCAACAGAACACTTATTTATACAATTTAGAAAAAGAAACCCTGATGAAGGAATTGGAAATAAAAGAAAGCCAGTGGCGGTCAAAGGAAGATAGTTTAAATCTTTTATTAGAAAAATCTGAAAAATTAACATGCGAGCTCAATCAAAGAATTGAATTAATCACTGCTCAACATGAATCTAATGAAAGATTTAATATTCAGCTAAAAACTTTACAGGATAAAGTTATCATGTTAGAAAGTTCTAAAGAGGAACATGCAGAGGAAATGAAGATAGAGTTAGAAAAAAGGTTTGCTTTGGAAAAAAATGAGTTAATTCATACTTTTGAAACAGAAAAAAGTGAAATCGTCAAAAATAACAATTTATTTTTAGAAAAAATACAAGATTTAATGGCAGATAAAATAAATTCTTTTAATAATTTACCAGAATCTCCTGAAAATATTAATTTATTACTGGACCAATTTACTAAACAGTGGTCAGAAAATCAAAGTGTTATTAATGAGTTGATGCAAAAAAAAAATCAGTTAAGTGATTCCTACCAAGAGTTATTAAGTCAAAATACTATTCTTAATAAACAGCATGATATTTTAAAGCAACAGTTTCAGAGCTATTGTAACATTAAACCTGAGATGCAGGATAAATCAGAAGAATGTAATATTAATACACAACATGTAGATCAAGAGGTTCAAAATCAACTCTTTTTATTAACTGAAAAGTTAAACACTTTATCTCAAACAACAGAAAATGAAAAGATGCAATTAGAGGAAGAGATCCATCAAGCAGATAGCAACAATAAAGAATTGAGCAAATTATTGCAGGAAAAAAATGAAAAGATTTTAAATTATTGTGAAATATTTTTCAAAAAATCACCTCATTTGACTGAGACCTTTTCAGAAGATCTCATTCAAGAGATTTTTTCCGAAATTAAGAAATCTGTTCTCATAGGATTATTACATGATCCTGCAAAAAATAATTTGAGCGCTGACATGATGTATCAAGGTAAAATTTCTGAAACCCTTGTAAGTAAAATAAGTGAAAGGGATGATTGTGAGATATCTGGAAAAATTGAATATGAAGAGAATTCAAATGCTAAATTAAAAGAGCAAATAAAAACATTAGAAGAGAAATATTGTACATTAGTAAAAGAAAATGAAAATTTAAAAGAAGTGTTAAACACTCATACACCATCAGTAATTGAATCTAATTTACTATCTAGTTTTTTGGATAATGAAAAAGTACATCTCAAGGATATGAATGATCTTGAAAAAATGAATCATATGCTTGCTGAAAGTAAAAGTTTACAGGAAGAAAATACAGAATTAAACATAAAGTTATCACAAGTAGAAAAACAATTAGCAGATAAAATTCAGGAAGTTAATATATTAAATGATCAGTTGACACAAAGTAGTGAAGAATTTAACTTAGCACAATTGGTTTTTGAGCAGCAGTTCACAGCTATCAAATTCCAGCAAAGTTCTGAAGCGATGAAATATGAATCTGCCCTGATGGTAAATATATATACATATATTATATTTTTATATAAAAGTAAAATTTTTCTTTAACTTATTCTTACATAAGCATTGTTTAAATTGTTTAGTCAATGCACTCTAATTAGCAATATTGTCAGTATTTGCATACTCGCCTGATTGATTTCTGCAACTTAAATCTTTATGCATAGTGTGTAGCATAGTCATCTTGATGAAAACTAAGTAGTTAAAAAATAGTTCTCATAATTCATAAACAATGTTTCCATTACTATCTAGTGTCCATTGGTAAAAACAGATACTACTACTGTGCAATGCTTAAAAAAAAGTAAACTGAATGAGGAGTCAAATATCACTTGAAAAGTTTTAATTTATTGCTAAATATATTAAGGTTATTATTTTCCACTATTTTTTTTTTTTTTCAGGAATATTCAAGTCACGAAGAAGATTTGTCTCTTATGTCAGATAAAATATTAGGACAAGAACAACTAATAGAATACCTACAACAACAGCTTACTGAAATTCGAGATGGTAGAGAAGTTGAAAAAGAAGAGCTGAATTTGAGAGTATATATTTCTAGAAGTAGTTATATCAGCCTTAACATTTATTTTAACTAATATTTTACTAATTTTATTGCAGAAATAATTGATTTAATGTTAAATTGTATAATAATGATTCAATATTTAGAACTTTTGGCAATGCTAATGTGCTAATTAACAAATGAACTAATAGAAATCTATCGGTAAGGCTTATTTATCTAATTTTTCTCTATCTTTTTTTATTTAATGTTCGAAATCATTTTTTTAAAAATATATATTGAAAGAAATATAATATTCTCTAAAGTTACGAATTATAGACATAAAGAAAATAAGAAACGATTTAAGGCATATTTATATTCTGATAACGGTCTTATATCTATTTATTCACAGCCTATTTATTTATTAAATCCACAATGAAAAATAAATATTGGTAATGACATTGCATTACTTGAATCATACAAATGACATTTTCCATGACTAAAAATTATAACAGTTAAAGATGGATTTACATGCAACATCTGTGAAATTTCTTAGTAGTCTTTTTTCATTTATTTTCTTTTAAATTCAAATTAATTGGATGTAAATTTTATTAATATCATAGACATCCAAAGAAGTAAAAAAAAATATAGATTAACACATAATAATACCAGAATATTGAAATCCTTGAATGTATATAAACCAAAGAAAAAATCAAAATTTTATTTCATTCTGCTTAAGTATTAAGCAACATTAATTTTTAGTCATTTTGAGAACAATCTCTATCCTATAAACTTTTCTTAAAAAGCTGACTTTATTTTATTTAATACTGGCCTATAAATTTTTGAAAAGATTTATATCCAGTAATGTAATTTGGTTGATAATTGTAAACAAGTCACAGTTTATAAAATGTTAAAAAGATTTAAATTTTCTAATTTGCTTGATAGTTATAAACAAGTAATGAGTATGTTTTTACTCCAGTTTCCTTGTATTTTTTTATTTTTAAACTTCATCACTCATACTGCAGATGTTTTCATTTTCTATAATATTATTATTAATATTACTAGCTATATTATAACTGTATTAAAGAGTCATATTCTATTCTGTTAGAGCTTTATTGAAGGAAAAATTATCTCTATTGCTGTTAGATATCTTCTCTTTAAACTGTAATATTTTTTCATATGTTTTTAAGAACAGTAATTCACTCAACTTGGTTCCAGAATCATCTATTATAAGTTTGAGTAATGAATGGACATTAGCTTGTATTGGAATATCCTCATCCCAAATTAGTTTCTGATTTTATTATATTGAATCTTTGTCAGTGAGGAACTTTAGATTCAGTGATGAAAACTAATGACCAGAAATGAATTCTAGAGATGTAGACAAAGCTCCATTATTTAATGTTCATTTATTGTTAAAGCTTATAGTAAATGGCTTTAAAGTCAAGAAAACAGAATGAAGGATTGCTTTTAAAAGCATTTGTTGAATGTAAGCAAAGAAAGTTATTTGTTGATATTTTTTATTTATATTTTTGATAATAGAGATTGAATGCTTTATTTTTATTTCTGAAATATTAGTCATTGAAAAGATTTATGGTGTTCATCATTGGAAACAGTTGTCCTGAGAGTATTTAATACCAATCAGGCAGTGATAGTATAAATAATAAATTTTCACACTAGTTAAATTAATGAAACAATAATATATATAAAAAAAGGAAATTGATAGTCCATTTAAATCCAATAAGTTTCTATAATTTATCCTCAAGTGGTGTTTAACTTTTTACACACAAAGAATAAAATTAAATACACATTTGTATTTCCAATTTTACAGTCTTTTTAAACACAAACATGTTTTTTTTTATTAGATATATAAACATAGCATTTTAGAAGCAATTATCTTCTAGTAATTTAATATGTCTCTATCCGACAACACACTTATTTCTATATATAAATAAGATTCTTTGAAATATATTCTTTCAATCTTTGTGTCCAAGGAGAAAGAAAAAAAGCTAGAGATTTTGTTGTTAAAATTTGTTTATTAGATTTAAAATGTGATTTTAAAGACTTCCTTAACGAAGCTCTTCGAGATCATTTTTATCTGTGGAATAAACAATCATAATCTTAGAATCAAGTTAGTAATGGATCCTGACATAAACTTTGAATTGGTTTTGTCTCAAACAACACTAACAAAATCAATAACTAGTCAAGCAAAGCCATTGAAAAAAATAAATTATAATATTCAAAGTATTGAGTAGAACAATGGGCCAGTCAAGCACCCAGCTGACAGTTCAAATAAATCAACAACAATGAGTAAAAAGCATTGGTACAGATGTAGTGATCCATGCACACACAATGTCCATACTGCTATACTCTGTGTGCATCTTGCAAGCATCTCGGTCACCCAAGAACTGCTTGTTTTAAAATTAAACAACAAGTAGTTAATGACAGAATGGATGAATCCATTCCAAAAAGCAAAAAAAAAGACCATGCTAAAGTAAAAAAAAAACAATTTGCTTGCATGAACAATGTAAGAAATAGTGACTCTGTTTTCAAACTTAATGGAACTTGACACAGGGTCTGCAGTGTCCATAGTGTCGAACAAGACTTGGTCTTTCACTAATAAGTGTAATAAATTTAAGCTGCATCTTAGCAGCGAATCAGTAACTGGTTACCAGGGGCAATTAAATAACACTCTTGGGACAGATGAAATCAAAGTTACAATGCCTAATAAGACTACTGCTAGTTGTAGCATCAGTGGAATATAGCAATTTATTAGGCCATGACTGGTTCAGTCAGGGTTTACAGTGACAAACCAGCTCACAACTAGAAGTAAATTAAAAAGGATTTACCCAGAAGTAATTCATAATCCGAGTTTGAACTCTAAAATAATGCACAAAATTATGTATAAAAAGTGGATAGATATTCATGCCCTATTTTGCATATTCATGAGTGTCACTAAATGGGTTTCCACAGTGGTGATTGGACTTGGTCTTTAAACAGTAGTGGTTAAAACTACTGATGATTGGTTAGTAACATCACAGTCATAAGAACCAACTTAGGTTAATGGACCTACAGTTCCATGCCCAGCTATCAGAAAAGCCTCACCAGATGAAAGTAAGTGGTTATCCAATAGCTTCAAATCCAGCCATCAGAAAAACCTCATCAGATGAAACAGTTGCAATCTACCAGTGATAAATCATTAGCCATCTGTAATGGGCCTTCAGTTCCAAGAATTCCAAATGATGATAACCGTGGACTTGATGAGAACATCAAGAAAGAAGAAGGAACAAAGTGAAGAAAACATTTTCCAACACTCCTGTATGACTATGTTCTCCAGGGCTAATTTTAGCCAGGGGGAGGAAGTATTATATCTCACCTTGCCTTCAAATAATGGATTAGTTCAGATTCGTTATTATGATCAGATTGAGCATTCATTGCCACTAACTAATGTGTATATGTAAAGATAATGCACAGCCAATGACAAGAACAGGCCAATAGGCAATGATGCTCACTGGATCCGAATGTTTCTGTCACGATTGGGGATCTGGCAATAAATAGTCTTTTTGAAGGTAAGGTGGAGAATGACCATGAAGCTTGAAAATCGGTATACGTTCTCCAGAGAACAACTGTTAAACCTGAATAACAGTCTAGTTCTGGATGTACATTCAAGGGAATATCCTACCAACTTGAATAGTAGTGATTATTTTCTAGAGTATAGCTATTTAAACTAATGGTTAACACAGCAAGACAAGTCCTCATTTATGATTGGAAACAAAGCCAACTTGAAGCAAGCTATAAAGCAGCCAGAAGGTCGCGTACCTATTCATGAGCAGGGTGTCAAGTACAGCTGGAATTGGTAGAGGAAATCTATAAGTATAGTCTATTTTTCAACATTTCATGTTAGAATTAGTAGTTGTATCACAGAGTACTTAAATCTATAAATATATTAGAAATCAAGTGTATGTTTGTATCTATATATTATTAATAAATCTATTATTAAAACATATATATATACTCATTTGTGTTTATTTGAGTAATCCTGACTAAATATATTTATAAAATAATATATAATCATTATTTACAATATATATCTTGTATGCAAAAACTTTATCAGTTTTTAAGAGTAGTAATCCACTAAACTCAATTCCAGAATCATCTATTATAAATATGAATAATCAACTGATATTAGCTTATAATGGAATATCTTCATCCCAGACTAATTTCTGATTATATTGCATTATTCCTTTGTCAGTGGAGAACTTTAGAATCAGTGATTAAAACTAATAACTAGAAATGAGTCTAGAGATGTAGATAAAACTCTGTTGTCTAGTGTTCCTATATTACTAAGTCATATAGAAAACTTATGAAGCCAAGAAAATAAGGAAATATTGCTCCTAAAAGCATTTTTGAGAGTAAGCAGAGAAAGTTATAAATACCAAAATATTTTTTTATTTATACTTTTTATTATAGAGATTGAATGCTTTATTTTTATTTCTGAAATGTTAATCATTGAAAGTTTTATGATGTTGATTATTGGAAAAACTTTGAAAATCAAATATTTTAAAAGGCATTTGAATTATTTAATTTCTGCACAAGATCCATTTTTTATTTTTCTTTCTTATGTCATTCATAAAACTGAAATTATATCGAACAGAAAAATAAAATCTTTACAGTTTTCCTTGCTGCTTCATTAGAAACTCTTCCAATAAAATTTTACAAAGTTCAGAATAGAATGTAAAGTATTTTTATAGTTAAATTTAAAATATGAAAAGAAAATCTGTAGATTTTTTTTTTTTAAATCTCGTAAAAGTCCATTGAAAATTTTTGTCAATTCATCAATTAATAGATGTTAAGTTCCAATGCATTATTGAGTGCATACATGGTTTCGAACCTAATCATAATAAAGTATTTTTCAAATAATTTTTTTTTCTATAAATTTTTTGTTGTTACTATTTGTATATGAGGAAATTTTTGGATTTATCTATTATTATATTTTATTCATATTTAGTCAGGGGCATTCTTTTATATCAATTTTCTGTGTATATGTGATACCAATCAACATTATTGTTTTTTTATGAAATATACTCGGGCTGTTGGTAATGCATCATTGCTTTGACATTGTTTTTCAAATAATCTTTTTGGACTGATGCATACACAAATGCTTTACATTTATTTTCAAAAGAATTATATGCAATTACATTTCATCTGTATTCAAAGTTATTCTTGGATTACAATTTTTTATTATCAAAAAAATTTTTATCTTAGAGATTTACAATCTGAAAATATCAATAAGCCTATTGAACATTATCATTAAGATGTATTCAAAAACTGGCTTATTACAAAAATTTCTGGCAACTAATTTATTACATTTTTTTTTTGTCTCATTTTACTAATGACTTTCATAAATTAGAATGATTCTTACCGATGTTTTAAGATAAATTAGAATATGCTTAATCTTTTTAGGCTAATGAAGTAGCATTGGTTCTGTCTACTCGAGATGAAGAATGTACTCAACTGAATGACGATTTAAAAAAAGTAAGTTTACATTTAATGTATTGCAAAAGAAATTCATATAATAAAAGCGCTTTATTTTATTTATTTTTTCTCACTTTTCTCAGAAAACAAAATTATTAGATGAAGAAAGAAAACTGGCTGAACAACTAGAAGTAAATTTTTTTATCTTTATGTAATTATATTTGTATGCATATGTGTTTAAATGTGCGTATGTGAGGTTGAGGTATAAAGAAATTGTAAATTATTGGTTTATATTTTCCAGTTCTTAATCCTAGATATTGGAATATATATTTAGATTAAATCACATTATTAACTCAAATCTCCAAGTGCTAATTGTGAAATTATTATATCAACTTAAATTCTTAGTAGTAATTAAATTGAACTTGATTTTCATATAAAAAATTTTTTTAGACTTTTTATTTTTACAGATAGCTTATATCTTAATTAGTAAGCATTACATATTAATATACATAAACAGAAAATGTACACACTGTAGATATAAATAATGAAAGTTTAATGAGATTTTCTGGTATTTTTTTTATAGTTAGAGTTTAGTGAAGATGAAACCAAGCAAGCAATTAAAAATGATCATTACATTGAAATCAAGCTATTCTGCAAGAGTACAGATATTGTTTACTTAACAAAGTATTTGAAAACCCTATTACTTTAAACTTTTATATATAAAGTATTATGTCTGGATTATTTATTTAAATTCAGGTTATAAACTAGAAGTGGTTTTAACTTTTTTTAAAAGAAATAAAATTAAAAAGATTTCCGCTTTTGGTTTTTATGAGTTAGACTAATAAAGGTACTGTTTTTAGATGCCATGATTTTAATTTACTAATTCACTTTTAATTGATTGCTTGTTTAGTTATAATTTGGTTGAGCTCTAATTAAAAAATATATACAGAAAATCTCATTTTTAATATTTACATATGTGTATAAGTATTTTATAAGACCTGGGATCTTTACAGCGGTGATAGAATGGCAAAGTTAAGAGCTAAAGATTTCTAGATCGATTTATAACTCATTTCCCTAGGTGAATTTATCATTTTGGTACATGAATATCACATGACCTCAGGATACAGAAATGAGTTTTTATTTTATTTTAATGTAATTTTCACTCTGCACACATGCATTTAATAGCAAATACTAAGTTAAGCATGAATTAACAAATGTTTTTAAATATAAAACAGAAATAAAGTATTTAAAATTAAATCAATGTTAAAGTACTAAAATTATAAATAAATTCAATAATAGTAAAGATAATTTTGAATTGTATTTACAGATATCTTAATAGCTTTCAAGTCACTCATTTGAAGTCTGGATTTTAAGATTAATATACTTTAATTTTAATAGGTTTTTAACTTCTGTATCATAGCATCTGCAAATAAATTTAATTTGTTGTTGTACTATCTCATTGCCATAGAAGTTCCAGTATATGGGAAGACTGATAATTCTGATTTGGGAGAAATTAATAAATGAAAATTATTTTCTTTTATTAGCAAACTGAATGATACGATGGATTAACTTAGTCTTAAAATATTAATCTTTTGTCACATACTTCTCAGATTTTAATTGTTATTTAAATAATTATTTTGAGAATTAGTCAATATCAAACTAGGAAATCATCAGCTAAAATTAATTTCCTTTATTTACATAAGTTTAATAAATATATAATTGAGTACTCTGACATTTGGAGATATATTTTCAAAATTCAGCCTTTCTTTGGATGATGTGCACTGCACAAAATCTTTTTTTAAAAAATGAGGTATTTCATACTTAAAATTGATCAAATGGCAAGAATCTGACATTTTATATTTCTGATTTTTTTAATCAATAATTAAACTATGCTTTATGATTGGTATGTAAAGGTGTAATTTTCAATTGAAGAAATATTATACCTATAGTAGCTGAGCATTACTATACATTAATATATATATATATATATTGTACCCTCACTTCTCGATATATGATATAATTTAAAATATGACTAGCTCAATTAAATTATTATGCTCGGCTAAAATATGTACAACTATCTTTAATATATTTTTATAATATTATAACTTATCAGATTTATTACAAACTTATCAAAAATTAATATAGTTCAATATTATGTACTAATTAAATAAATATTTATTAAAATCATGAGACTGTGAAGTGAAGTTACAATTGGTAATCAGATTTACATTGAGTCAATGTCTTTCCAAGACACTGTCTCAATGGCATAAGAATACTATTACCTCTTTATTATCTCATTACTAACTCTACAGCACTCTTATGACTTTTATAAATGAACTATCTTTAATAATAATAGATAAATAAATCTCAATCTTTTGTTAAGGAAATATAATTAAATGATCTCAGGTTCTTCTAATTATCTTAAAGTAATAATAATTCATGTAGATAGGAATGATAAGGGATTTAATATCAAACCTAAATACACCTAACTTATTCTAATAACAATAACTAACAATAATAATAATCTTTAGTGTATAGCTTAATCTTATCTATTTGATTATACTATTAATCATTAAGAAAATAAGTAAATCATATACATGTCTTTCATTTCCATATAGTATCTTAATTTTAAAATAGACCAAAATCTTATAATTTAACAATCTGTGGCAATAAATAATATTATACTCTTATATTGTGCATTATAATTACTTTATGACCATTGTAATATTATATGTTAATGTCAATCAATTTCTATAAATTATATTAAGAAAATATTGTGTTTCTTTCTCAAATAATAAAATAATAAATTCATATTGTGCAAATATTATGTTTATTCAAATTATCTGTTGTCAAATGCTGTGGTGTAAAATAATGAATTCGACACACTTTTAAACAACTTAACAAATTTATTTACATCAACTTTAACAAATAATTTATTTACACTATTTACATTTAAATGGAACTAAAGAAAATAAACAAAAATAAGAAAAATAATAATACAAGATTTTACACTGTTACTATTTCCATAATCATAAATAGATAATTTATACATTTCTTGAAATGTTCTATCAATAACATTTAATTAAGTTTATGACTTTAAATTTTAATAAACATCATTTGTCATCAATTAATACAAGAAAAGGTTTTATGTAAGATATCATTCATGTAGCATGTATGTAAATAAACAAACTTTAATAATTAAAAATGCTATTTCACTTAAGTCTTACTGTTATTTATATTATAATGTACTAGTATGTATTAAATGTACCATTAATATTACTCAAAGATCAATTAATGTATAAACTGATATAACTTTGTAATATAATAACAATTATTGATTATCACTGTTTATTTCATTCCGATATAATGTCATACTACATGTCTTATCAAAATATGCAATACGTATATGTACTTTTAAAAATAATATTTTAAATTATTCAATAATTTCAACTTTTATAAAGTATAATGTTAAATAAAATTCTATGATTCTTTTCCATTTTAATTATTACACTTTTACTTGTTATTCCTATTTCCTCCTAATAAACTTCTATCTACAAATATCATTTTAACCTTATTTAACTTTAGAAAAATAGATGACCCATTTTTAAACAAAAATAATAACGATCCAAACTCTCTTATACCTCATCCTTTATATACAATAAGCCTTCAATCAAGATATAAATTTCTATGTAAAATTAACTTACTTATCTAATAAAAATAAAAATAAAAATATAGACTTTATATACTTCTTACTAACTTGAAAAGAAAAATAAATAACTTACGCTAATAAAATCTAATTCCTAATATTGTAACAGAAACATTAAAATTTATTCACGAAAGAATCATATAATTATTTCTAGGTTCTCATATTACGTTGTACTAAATTTATATCATCAATTTAAAATATGCATATTAAAATAAAACTGCTATTATTAATCTTATGTGTGTATATTATTTAAACATTAATACATTCATTCAATAATCATATAACATTTGGTTGATCTAAAGAAAACATAGTAAATACATCAAATTATTATTATTATTACACAATTTTTACCATAAATGATACTTCAATGTACAGTCCGTCACACGATGTCCTCCAAGATTTCAGTTTTACAAAATAATTTCACATTTACACTCAACAATTATTCTTTAAAATATTACGTGTTGTATAATTATAAAATAAACTTTATGCAATAAAAAGTTATATTAGTATTTAGTTATTATTTAAAAAAAAATGTAAATGTACCTTTCCTATCTTTAATAAATCAATAATTAATGAAATATTTATGTTAGTTAATAAATAAAACATATTACATAACATCCAACGGTGTCTTCTTCCAGCTATAATTGTTCTTTTTCCTAGGCACAAATTTTCACCAAACATTACTTCCTTTTCCGGTACATCACGTGTTTTTTAAAAGTTTTTATGGAATAAATGAAAACGTTCTTTTTTTAAAAAATAAAATAAAATAAAAGTCAGTTCCATCATAAGAAGAAAATAATAATTAAAATAGTTTATGAGATCCGAATTCATTTCTTCTTAAGGAAAAATATTATTATTTAAAAGTTATTATTTTTAGAATTAGTCTATAATTTACAAAGTTCTGATTTAATTATTTTTAATTGATTTGGATATCCATGTATATTTGATTTGCGCATTCCGTAACAGATATTTAGGTAAGATTACTTTTAAAGTCTTTTATACGACCAGCGTTCAGACTTTAATAATATCATAATTTTACTTATAAGTATTTCTTTACTTATTAAATCTCCAATTTATTTGCCTTTTAAAACTATCAAAATTTAGTCTTTTAAACTATAAAGACTTAACAAGGCAAACATTTATGTAATCATTATTATTTATTATCTTTACTAAGTTATATACTTAGATTTATAATTCACAAATACTTTCTTCATAAAGAAGTATTTCTCATTCTTTTAAATATCTATTTTATAAAAATTAATTACCATCAGCTTTTAAAATTATATAAGGTCCAACGTATTATTTTTATGCATCTAGAAACTCTCCAAGTTAATCCAGCGTTTGTTAAATTTTTAGTATAAAGCCTCCAATATATTTTATCCTCATACGATGTCTTCATGATTATTTGATAGTAAATTGAGCTTTAATAGGAAACGATCAATAGGGAACTATAATAAATTAACACTGCATATTTATCGGTAACTTTTATAAATTATTTTAAAAAAACTACTCTCTTATAATTTTAAAACGATTTTGAGAGCGTCTATAATTACTTAGCTATTTCTAATAGCACCTTTTACTTTAAGAATTTCAATCACAAGTCCCCTCCGAACAATTGAACCTTGGTTTTATACCGGAAGAAAACTCCCACTTGATTGGTGAATTAAACAATCGACTTGCTAGCTTATTTACATATTTTACCAACAAGACAGAATTAAAAATAAATAATGACTTATTTAATATTTATTATTTATCACATTATTAAATTCTTAAATTAATCTTTATCATTTATTTAAATCCATTAAACATTTTTTAAAATATTCTTTCTTACTTTATTTCACTTTTAACTTTTATAAGATTATTTTTATAAACAAACTAAGTCTATTTTTATTCGTTATGTTTTTAAGCAGTATTTTAAAAATCAGATTTAATATTTCACATTAATTATCTTTATTTTTATTTCATGATAGCCAAAATAATATTTATAAATTTTATAACAGAATTTTTAAAATAGCTTTGCAACTTTACTAAAAAAAACTCCCAAGCATGTGTGTATGTGTCTAATTAACATCTGTTTTTACAACAGAGCTACAGACGCTTGTAATAATCTAAAAATAAACTAACAATTCATTTTTTAAAAATAAATATTTTTTAAAATAAATAATATCTTATAACAATTTTTAAAATAATAATTCGATATTATTAAAATCAAATATTAATCTTCTATTATGTAATACTAATAATTAAAATATTTATATTCATTTATTAAATATTAATTTTTATCAACAATAAATATAGGCATTTAATTTTAACTTGTCTTTTTAAAACTTTAACTTTAAACATTTATTTATTAAATTTATTAATGCAGTATTGATTATGGCCAGTTTTCCCAACCATATACTATTATCATTCCCATTGAAACGTCTCTCTCAAACATCAGCACAATTTTCACATATCAAATACTCATGAATTACTTTAATTACACTTTTAAAAAGATTGTTATAAACAAAATTAACATCATATAGTTAAATATATCTTAAATTTAAAATTTTTTAAATAAATGGATACAACAATTTATGGAGACCCCTACAAAAGGGCACAATATATATGTAAGAATAGTAAGTTATGAAATTAATTTACAGAGAGGGCATAAATAAATAGATAAATAAGAAATAGCAGGAGTCAGATTAATTGAATTGCCTGTAATATAAAATGTATAGTAATTACTATCTGAAGGAAAAAATAAATAATCAGATAATGGAAGAAATGTAATTAGTACAAGTTAAAATACTAATTAAATTTACAGAGGCAAGATTAAACTGATAATACAATCATCATCCGGATTTTCCCCAGTGAGCTTAATTACTCCAGAAAATAAAAGGATTGAAAATATATAAACTCTGGAAAAAAGCAACACGTGCTCTTTTTCCTTGTCTTCAAAGCAACTGTGATATAAGAGTGACGCAGCAGGAGACATTCCCAGGATTTAGGCTCATGAAAGTTAATAAATTGATTAGAGTCAAAACAGATCACCCCAATTTTATTATTTTAAAATGTCTTAAGGGCCACTAGACTTAAAGGAACTGTATAAATTAGAATAGTGTTGATTCATGTATCTATATATATTATACTGGTATATATTAATATGTATATTAAATTGAAGTCTGAGTCACTATGTTCTTTGTGTCCTCATAAAATAATATTTCGTACTAAATTTGTTATTCTTACTCCAGGGATTAGATCGAGGCAAATGCACAGAGTGAAGCAGTGGAAAAAACCAGCGGGGAATGTGTTATTCCTAGGATCTCGGCTCTTGAAAGTCAATAAGCCGACTACGATCAAAACAGATCTCCCCAGTTTTATTATTATTTTAAATACTTAAAGGCTGCTAGGCTTAAAGGACGACGACGATGATGATGATGATGGTAAAGATAAATGTATTGCCTTTAGTATTTTAATATTAGTTAATAGATTTAATAAGTGAAAAGACTTATATTCCTAATTAACTGCAATCAGGTTATATAAATTAGATTAGCGTTTGATTCATATATCTATATATATTATACTGGTATATATTAACATGCACATTAAAATGTATAAATTGAAGTCTGTTGCTGTGTTCTTTGTGTCCTCATAAAATAATATTTCATACTAAATTTATTATTTTTACTCTGGTGATTAGTGAGCTAAGACATAGCATCCAGGAAGACCTAAAGTTGCCAGCCAAAGCAGCAGTTGGTGACTGAAGGTTTGAGGATGCTAAGAATCTCCTGATTGTGGAGCCAAGTTGTTATTTGATGATGACTTTTTATTTAAGTAGTTGCAACTGTAGATCCTTTCAAGTGACGGAAGATTGTAAGAATTGGAAGAACTATCTAATATAAAATGGTATATTATAGAACTTTGTTATGCTAGAAGAAAAGGTAAAGAGACTATTGTTTGAAAAAGCAGACATGAACTGTACTACAAAGGCACAAACATTGGAAATAGAAGTGAAGTAGAATTCAGTATAAATAAAAAAATGGAAGAGCAACTTTGTAGAAATTGATGATATATCAGATAGACTGGTAAGATTAATTATTCAACTTAATGGTAGATACCAATTGCCAATTATAATCACTTTCTTTAGTCTTTATTAGTTGAATTAAACAATGCAAAAAAAGGAAAGATTAAATTATAATACTTCATAAATAGTTTTTTAACAAGGCTGTAAACCTTAGCAATGAGCGTCTGAAAAAATCGTCACTAGGGACCTCTGTAGGTCTTTAAAACACATGCTTACGCTATGAAGCATAAGCCTTGTTAAAAAACTATTACTGAAATAATAGTGAGCGTTTAATAAAATTTATAATTAATACTTCATAAAGTAACTACCAAATACAGATTATTCAGACTTATATTCTAACAAATTCTCATTGTCTTGAAGAAGTAGAGAATGGATTTTTATATTGAATATACAAAATGCTTTTGATCACACCAAACAATATTTTATAATTGTCATGGAAGGCTTTAATTCTAGAATTGGTAAACAATTGAAAGATGAAAGTACTGTAGATAAATTAGTTGTGGTGATAGAAATAAGAGAGGATATAGATTTATAGAGTTTGCAAAAAAGAAAAACTTTATATTATGAATTCTTTATTTAAGAAAAATACTAAATGGGAGTAGACATGAAAGCATCCAAATGAAGATACAACAGAATTTAATTATATTTTGACGAACAGTAAATATGTATTTTAAGATTGTAATGTTAATAAATTCAACATAGAAAGTGATTATTTATTAGTGAGCTATAAGATATGTGTTAATGCAAAAGTAGAGAGACAAAAATTATTAAGAAATACAGAAATCACAATTGATATTCCTAACCTTCAGAAACAGTCCAATGAATTTAAATTAGAACTTGGAAATTGTTTTCAAATATTAACAGATTTTGAACATGGTTCAGATTTGAATGAAATAAATAGGATGGTAACTGATACTCTTTTAAAAACTGTAACAAAGATAACTGGGACAAAAAAGCAATAATTGACTAATAAAATTTCTACTTACATGACAATTTATGAAGAAAAGAAAGAATATGCAAATATATAAAAATGATGCACCAAGAAGGATTGAATATCTAGAATTTTGTAAAATGGTGTGAAAAAGAATTAATAATGATATAAGAAAATATAATTGTGAATTATCAAGGAAAGCTATAAAAGTCTCAAAAGTGTGAGAAAAAGATGGAACTATTACTAAAAAGAGAGATGACATTATGAAATGTGTAGAAAAGTTTTATCAATTATATAGAATAAAGAATAAGAAAAGATATTTTCTACAATTACTATTTCTTCTGGATTGCCCAGGATTTTAAATAAAGAAGTGAGGCATGCAATTAAATCCATGAAGAAGGGAAAATCTCCAGATAATGATGGAATTATAATCGATATTTTAAAAACAAGTAGTGAAAAAATAGAAAGGTTTTTGGCAAAGTTATATAGCAAATGTTAAAATGATAAAGATGTATCAGATGATTAGAAGGATGCAGTATTAATATTTAAAAAGATGATGATGAAGATATTAAAAATTATAGATCTATCAATCTTTTATCAGTTCTATACAAAATTTTTACCAAGAAAATTACAACTCATCTATAGTGAACTTTCGATTTTAATTAAACAAAAGAACAAGCTGAATTTAAAAGTGGTTTTAATACAGTGGATTATATCTATATATTAAGAGCAATTATAGAAAGGACCAATGAATATGAGTTGTCATTATGCTTTGGGTTTGTTGATTATGACAGCGATAATGAATTACACATTTTACGAAAAACAGGTATATAATAGTGTTTATTAACATTTATTTAAGACACGTTAAACTAGAAAATATTTAGAGTTTAACTTCACAACATAACAAATAATAACAATAAGAATAACTTATTAATTCATTTGAACAGTCTAATAAAGTTCTTCTAAAGTTTTATACTTCGTTCGGAACTATTTTATCTGATTTTAGAGTGCTGCTTATTCTGCCATAGCACTATTAAATGAATCCAATGCATTCAGTCTCATTTTTTTTTAGGAATATTTCTACCATCCTTATATCAGTTTTTTCTACAGTTTTTTCTAATGCTCTAATTTACATACATATTTTTTGTAATATATTTTAGTTGCAGCACTCTCTTTATTAGTTTTCTAGAATGATTTTAGGGAATAATTACGAATGAAAATAATTTATGCACATCTACTGTTAAATACACTTTATTTATACTAAATTATATATGCAGACATTGCACTCCTCCCCTACTTTAGAAAGTTACAGACTTACTGGCAGATGTAATCTTTAAATTTAACAGGTGGTCGATGAATTCATGGGATTTTAGGAGTCATTCTCTCAGTTTCATGTTTTGGAGTAGTTAAACCTTGTTGTTTACGTACAACCTCCTCTATACTTTGTGTCAATACTTCTAAATCTAGATTGCTATCTGGATTATTCAATAATGTATCTCTTTCCATTATTTTATCTTCAAACCTTTTATTTTGATGAATGTCTGGTAAAGTGTCCTCCTAACAATAGCGAAGGTGATTAATATGTCTTTTTAACCCCCCCCCCCCATTCTGTAAATTTAGTAATCTTGCTTGCTTCGACAACACTACCACTATTACACCAGGTATCCATTTACATTTTAGAAGCTCGTGTATCCATACTTTTTTACCTGCCAAGAATTTTATAAAATTTTGATTTCTTTTTCTTTTATTAGCAGTGAATAATAGTTTAGATAAGTGAGCATGGAAAGAGCAACACATCAGTAATTCTACTGGCATCTTACTTGTCACAGTGTTAGGTATAAAATGCTGATTGTACATCGCTTCCACTAAAGCTTCCAACATACTTCTTATCTTCGTTTTTTTCAACACATTTTTTAAATGTTGCACAGCTTTCTCAGAAATTCTGTTACTTTCAGCATGATATGGCGGAGTGAGGATATGTTTAAGTCTTTTATTTTGCAAATACTTATTAAACTTTTGTGATGTGAAACCTGTATTATTACCTGTCACTATTAATTTTGGGTATCCATACATAGAAAATATTCATTCAATGCTGTTATTGTGCACTCAGCATTTGTCTTTTCACTAACTTATATTCAATCCATCGTGAATAAGCATTTACTAGTATTAATATAATATATCCATTCAGTGGATCAGAATGGTTTAGATGAATATGAATCCAAAGAGTCATAGACTTTTCTCTTAGTTCAAATTGTTTAACCAGCAGTTTAGCACTTTGTTGATAGTTAAAGCACACTTTTATTATGTGATTGATATTGGTTACTAAGTTTGGCCACCAAGTTAATGCTTTCATTCTGACAATTTTAGGATGGCCTTGATGTAATAGATTCAGTATGGATGTTCTGTCTTTGGGAGGAATGAGCAAGCAACTGATAGCCAGCACACATCCATTGCAAACTGAAAGTCCAACTCGCAAGTTCCATATTGATTTATTAATTCCTGTAGGACATGTCTTCAGCCAGCCAAATTTGATCCATTTCATAAGTTAGGCATGCCTGGTCCACTCAGCTATAATGATGCTGTTTATGTTTTTGGAGTTCATCAACTCTGTAATTTATTTATTTTTAATTACATATTCTTTTTCTTTATTGTTGGGTAATTGGGATAAAGCATCTGCATGGCCAATTTCTTTTCCCAGTATATAAACTAAATTATAATCACAACTGGATAGAATATTAATCCAATGTAACATTTGCTAACTCACATATTCTAGAATTTTTTTTTCTGTGCCAAGAATATTTGTTAGGGGGTGATGATTCATGCAAATTTGAAATATCCACCCATAAACATATTGGTGGAACTTCTTGATTGGGAAAACGATGGCCAGGGTCTCCTTATGTACTTGATTATAATTTTTTTCTGCTGAAGTCAGAACTCTGGAGGCATAGGTGATTGGACATTCACCTCCATAACATGGATGGACATAACAACTCCAATACCGTATTTGAATACATAAATTGTTATTATCACTTCTAGATCATTACAGA
The DNA here is from genome assembly GCA_028023455.1 of Epiperipatus broadwayi. Classification (NCBI taxonomy): domain Eukaryota; kingdom Metazoa; phylum Onychophora; class Udeonychophora; order Euonychophora; family Peripatidae; genus Epiperipatus; species Epiperipatus broadwayi. The sequence continues at coordinate 1,474,716 of JAQFVV010000109.1, forward strand.
AATGTAACAATAATTTTTCAGAGGTTAACTTAACAAGTCTTTAGCATTTTTAAAAGTCTTTTTATGTTTGCTAGTCCAAATCTAACATTGTTTCTTTTTGAGAAGTTGATACAATGGCAATAAACGGTGTGATTTTTCCTTCATGAAACTTCAATAAAAGTTCAAATTTTCTAGAAAAACGCCTGCAATTCTTTTACATTTTTAGACTTATTGGCATTTTTTATTGCTTTTATTTTGTCAGGGTCTAGGTATCAGCCATTGGAATTTATTATATATTTTAGAAATTTTATTTCTTTTGTAGACAATATCCATTTATTATCATTTATTTTGGCTTTTACACTTTCCAGTTTTGAGCAGACTGTGTTCACTCACTTTTCTAATTCTGCTTCTGTTGTTGCAGTAATCAAGATGTCATCTAGGTAGGGAACTATGCTGACAACAGTTCTAAGCAGCATATCTATTTTTGCCAGGAAAATGTTTGGCACAATGGAAATATCATAAGGTAATTAATTACATTTGTGTAGCTCCTTATGAGTGGTTAAGGTTAACAGTTCTGCTGTTTTCTCTGTTACTGATATTTGATGGAAAGCAGCTTTTAACTCTACTTTCAAAAGTAATCTTTATTAGTAAAAAGATTTACAAAAATTTTCGCGTACACTTACCCGTTGAGAATTACAAAGTGTTCAATGTAACAAGATAAAACAATTATTGATTTTATAAAGTAGATATGCTTGATAACAATTATATTCATAAAAGGGTTGCTATAATGTTTCACAAAGTGATTAGCTTTCTGTAATAATGCTAATACTTCACTTACGCTTGGAGCCAGATATGACTTTTGGTTTATGAATTTATTCATATACAATCACAGATTTCCATCTGGCTTTACAGTTGTAACTATTAGTGTGGCCCATGTGGAATCTTTAGTGGGTGTTAAAATTCTCTTAGAGACCAACTCATCCAGTGTTTTTTAACTTTATTTTTCAAGGCAAATGGTATTTTGCGAGGCTTACATCTGATCAGTTGTGTGTCTTTCATTAATTTCATGTTCACTGGTTTAGTTGTTAATTCAGCTGATCTGGATTTAAATAACCCTGGGTATTTCTTTTTCATGGGTTTCCACTTGAACATTTGTCTAGTTCCTAGTCCAGCTGATTCAGATTTAAATAACCCTAGGTATCTTTTTCATAAGAGTTTTTACTTGGACTGTTTTTAATACATTTATGTGTATATCCAGAGGTCCAAACCAGTTTCTTCCTAGCAGTGAATTAAAATCTTTATTTATCATGTGCAATGTAAGAAACCTTCACTTCAAATTCAGCTTTACAAGATCTACAACTTTTCCATGAATGTTGACTTTGTTTCCAATAATGTCTGTGGCCATAACATCAGACTTTTGTAGTGTGATACACTAATTTTAATCCATTCTTTATGTGACATCAATGACAATAATTTGTGCGCATCTACTGATAAATGCTCTTTATTTATATTAAATTTAACGTTCAATTATGTGTTAGTTTCAGTATCAGTAAAATCTATATTTTGTGTTAATATAAATACACACATAAACTATAAGATATATAAATACTATTTCTATATTAAATAGACAATCACCGTCTTAACAAATGATAAATTTTATACTCAAGCGCTTTTGAAAGTCTAAGATTTGCCACTTCCTGGAGATGGTATAAAATGTTTCTTTTTTATTCATGACATGGATGTCAGAAATGATATAATATGCCTCTTTAACTCTCCTTCGCAACTCGTGCTGCTCTCTACAAACCACGCGAGATTTGTCTGGCCTGCACTGGTGTCCTGTAGAAGCTGTGTGCTGCGCAGAAATAGAAGGATGGGATGGATCAATCGATAATATTATTAGAAAATTTTAAAAACCATCCCATTTGAGAAAATAGAATAAACCCCATATCTTACTGCCATATATTAAAAATATACATAAAGATTTATATACAATCTTTAGTAACGATTTTAGCTTGTGTTAACGCTCCCCCCAATTTCAACAGACGCGTAAACAATACTAAAGCCACATCCCCCCAATATACGCCCAGCAGGCCGTTAACCAGATTGCATGTAGTAACAATAATTGCCTGGAGGCATATTGTGGTGAGACTATGGCATCGATCCACACAAGACTTGCACAACATGTATACACCTACAATAAGGCTCTGACTGATGCATACCACCCTTCTATTTTTGCGCAGCATGTAGCTTTTACGGGACACCAGTGCAAGCCGGACAAACCTCACATAATGTGCAGATAGCAGCACGAGTTGCGAAGGAGAGTTAAAGAGGCATATTATATCATCTCTGACATCCATGCCATGAATAAAAAAGAAACATTTTATGCCATCTCCAGGAAGTGGCAAATCTAACTATATGAAAATCTAGTCCACCCTAATTTGCATATTTTATTCCAGCTACTTATAAAATTTATCATTTGTTAAGACGGTGATTGTCTATTTAATATAGAAATAGTATTTATATATCTTATAGTTTATGTGTGTATTTATATTATACTAAATTATATAAGCAGACATTCCAGATTCTATAAGCATTTCTTCAGTGATTAAAATACTGGATTATCAAGCTATAGATGTAGGATGTTGTCATATTTCTGAAAAATATTTAGAAAAACGCAACAGTAGCAATTAGATTAAATAATGATATTAGGAAGCTTAACATTAAGAAGGGTATACAATAAGATGACCCCATATCTCCAAAACTTTTTATAGCAGTTTTGCAATAAGTATTTTATGAATTAAAATGAAAAGCTATGGGAATAAAATTAATGGAGATTATTTAAATTTTCTAGATTTTGAAAATGATATAATTGTTTTTGCAAATAATGCTTCAGAGTTTCAGGAAATGTTGCAAGTGTTATCAGATGAAATTAAAAAGGTAGGATTAAAGATAAATGTTAAAATGATTAAAGTAATTGGTCAATGGATATTTTCAAAAGAAGAAAATAAAGAATGGTAATGATGATTTAGAAGAAAATAGCAACTATAAATATCTTAGTCAGATTATTACTGCAGATGGAAACATAATGGATGAAATTAATCATTGAACTCAACTTGGAGTGCTTTTGACAGAAATTATTTAATATTAAAAGGAAATATGCCTACATGTTTGAAAAGGAAAGTTTTTAAATAAATGTAATTTGCCAGTTTCTTACTTATGGATCTGAGACTTGGACACTTAATAGAAGAGCATTACAGAGATTTCAGACCACTCAAAGAAGTATGGAAAGATGCATGTTAGGAGTAACAAGAAGAGATTGAAAATGCAATATATGGGTAAGAGAACAAACAAGTGTTAGTGACTTCACTGAAAAAATTAAAAGACTGAAGTGGAGTTGGATGGACATATTGCTAGAAGAGATGATAATAGATGAACAGTTGAAATCTTAAACTGGATTCCAAGAGATTGTGAAAGATCCAGAAAGAGACCACATATGAGATGAATGGATTAAATAAGGAAGGGTGCTGGAGCAATATGAAGAAGAGAGGCTAAAGATTGGAAAAACTGGCTTGAACTTGGAGAGATCTTTGTCCTGCAATGAATTGATAATGGTTAAAAATGATGATGATAGTGAATTTTTACTTTTAGTTGTTTTGCATTGTAATAGAATGACAGACAAATGCCAAAGATTTCTGGATCCATTCCTGACTTCATTTGACACTTTTGTACTTGAACATTACAACTTTTTGAGCAAGTAGCCATTTGATCTTTTTTTAGTATAATTTGCACTCAAGTACTTATGCATTTAATAGTAACTACTAAAGTAAGCATAATTTAATAAAATAATAATTTTTATAAATATAAAACAGCAATATAATTTTTAAAGTTAAATCTTAAAATATTAAAATTATAAATATGTGTTAAATAGATCAACATACATTGAATTAGAGATAAATAAATTCGAAGAGATATCAGCTCCAGTCATTGTGCATCATGCATTTTTTTTATTATGGTAGTCAATTTACTGTTGACAGCCAGCTCTCAAACGAAATTAATCTGAAATGCATGTGTACTATAAAATAATTTGCTATTTCTTTTCAAGTAATATGTAGCTGTATTAAAAATTATATATAATGATTGGAGCTAATATTTCTTCAAATTAATTTAAAATTATAAATAATGAAATAGTAAATAACATTATTTTATAAAGCGCAGTCGATATTGAAATTAAATTGAGAGAGTGCAAGTTTCTCAAGCGCTTATCGTCCTTGAATAATAGAGAATATTCTGATAATTTTTTTCAGGGATTGGATTTTTTAATCTATTTTAAATTCTGTAATTAAATTCACCAATCTAACATTCTTTGCAATTTTTGAAAATACTTAATTAAATCAAAGAAATAACTGTCTTAATTAGATTTTGCAGAAAAAAGAAAATATTTTAGGCTGCGTCAGAAATAAATATATATTGTAATAATCTAGGTATTGATATAAATATCCAGGCACATGTTACATACATACATATATATTTATTGTAATGCATTCTGTTATATATGAACTCTTAAATTGTGGCATAAGTTATCCAGTATCACATTCATTTACTCATTGTAGCTCTTACCAATATCTTTTTGTAAAATTTTAATATTAATTATTAGTTTTCTTAATTTTAATGCATCACATTTTAAAACATTAAATGTGTTGGATTTTTTTTTTTCAAATATTATTATCACTATTTGCCCTATGAGGTTTGGTGTAGTAGTAAAGTGACAGTCCTTTTTGAATCACACAGTTTTGTTACATCTGCCATTCAAACCTCGTATGAACTCCCAAGCAATCAATCCATTCAGTTTTTTTTTAAAATTAGTATTAAGATTATAAAATATTTATTATTTACACAACATATTGTGCAAAGCATTTATTATGTATTTGTATGTACATGGATGTAATACAATTTTATGTCCTGTTCTTACTTTTGATTTTGAAAATTACAGTTTGAACCCAATAAAGGTATTAAATCAAATTTATATTATTACTAATAACTAGTTAAAAATAAAACAAAATGAAATCTTAGAGACTTTTGATTATATACAATGTATATCTTTTCTATTTTTAATTTTAAGTTGTATTTATAGTTGTTTTTATTGAAATCTTTTATTAATATACAGTATATGTGTTTGTGTGTGTATTTACATTTATGCATCTATTTATATACTTTTTATCTTCACTGATATTCAGAATCAACTTGGCGTTTTAAAAATCACTTCAGATATGACAATTAAGAACTTGAACATATCAAACAGTCAAATGTCCAAAGATCTTTCAGATCTGAAAAAGAAAGTTATTGAATTGATTAAGTAAGTAATAAATTTATTTTATATTCACTTAAATTTTTTATAGAAATTTACCTAATTACACATATATATTTATGTACATATGATTCTACTTTTTGTCTATATTAAATTAATACATTTATTTATCCGTAAAGTATCCCATTTTTATAGATGAAGTAAACTGTTTCATCTTTTATTCTACATTAACTTTTTCATTCTAAGGCGAATAAATCTTATTTTTCAGTTTATATGTTTATTATTATTATTTATTAATTTTATATTTTCAAAAAATTCAAATATCTTTGATTTTTTTGCAATACTATTATAATTCTAGTGTCAATATTGGTATAATCAAAACTAATAGGAACAACATATATTATTTCTAATGCATTTAGTATTATATGCTTTAAGGAAAATGGCATCTTGGGATAATTGAAACTTACTTTGTTTTCCTATTGTCTAAAAGTTGTTTATTTCATATTAAAATTATAAGGTGAATATAGACAACTTAATTCCCAGAATGATCGTGTAATGTTACTCATGATCTAATTGTATTGAAATCACGAGTATTTGTGTTTGAACATATTTAGGGCTAACACATGTGTAAATTTTAAATTGATAGAATAAATATGTGTATGCTTTGGCATAAAAATGTGATTGAAATTTTGAGCATCATATTAATACCAAATTTTTGGTGAAAATTGGTACATTTGCTACTGAAACATTATAACTGTTGTCATATGGCATATGATGAAGATGTTATAAAGAAATTGAGTGTTTGAATGGCATAAGAGATTCAAAGATGGCTGAGAAAGTATCACAGATGATTCCTATAGCCAAAACAAACAATGACTGACATTAATATTAATAAAGTGCCAGATACAATACAGTCTGACAGATGATTAAGTGTGAAATTGATAATTGAAGAATTGTAAACTAAGCAAGAAACAATTAGGCTAATTTTAAATAAAAAAAAATTGGGCATGGAAAAGATTTCTGCAAAGTTTGTGTCTCGGATATTGATGGATGAATAGAAACAACATCGATTTGGTAGAGTCTTTTTGTTAAAAGGAATCAATTATACAACTAGACCGTCCTATCTACTCACTTGACTTAGCTCCCTTTGATTTTTGGTTATTTCCAAAATTAAAAACTGCATTGAAAGGATGCAAATTCAGGTATGCTTCCAGAAATGGGAACACCATTTCCATCAGTGTATAGATTCACAAGGGGATTACTTTAAAGGTATCAGTGGTCACTAGCGTACACTTTCACAGGTATATTTTATAATGATGCATTCCAGGAATTAAATTGGCACACCTCGTGTATATATATAATTATATATACAGCTTTTTGTAGAAAATGAATTTAATAATTAATCATTTTTTATTTATGATGATAATTAAGCATTATCTAAGTAAGGAAATACTTATATACATATTAGTATATATAAGGTTAATAAATAACATTATTTTGTTAAAAATAAATACTTTTATATTCTACATTTGAATTTTCAGATTGAATAGTGATTAGAAAATAACTTATTTAGAAGTTGTAAGCTAAACCACTTCCTGATAATGCACATTCTTTGTCAAAATCTATTATTTTATTATCTTTGACAAATATGTACACATCAAAAACTGATGTAACCTACAACTTTTGAATTGATTATTTTATAACCATTATTAAGTCTGAAAATACTGTCTGACAATTAATTATTATACATTATTACAGTTTATATTTATGTTTATTATTTTTATTTTTATTACATATTTGTAAACTTTTGTATATGTAAGTATCAAAGTATAACAGGAATTTTCTATGAAATGATCTAGATAAAATTTTAGCTATAGTGCAATTAAACAACATACAACTAAAACTGGTAGTGCAAACCAAAAGCTACATAATCTAATATTAGCAATAATATTTGTCTGAATCATGTTTAGCTAAAAATTAAGCTGCTTTTATATTAATACTCTAGCCAATAAACATCACATGATCACAATTTCTTATGCTTGCTCATAACTGTTATTAAAACAGGCAAAACTCTCTATATGTATTGCCTCTCAGTGCAAGCCAGACTAATCAATGGATGCCAGAAGGCTTGGGAATCCTGAGATCTAGGTGCAGTGTTCTTAAATCCAAGGTTCCTCACTGATGAAGGCCACAAGCCAGAAACTAGTCTGGGGATATTGGATGAGTAGGCACTAAATGGGGATTTTATGCACAAGCTTTCTGGCATCCATTGATTACTCTGGCTTGCACTGAGTAGCAATACATATAGAGAGTTTTGCTTATTTTAATACTCTAGCTAATATAAAAACTAAGAGTGTGACATAAATACTTTATATATGTTGTGAAAATTTGAATTGCAACAACCTTCTCTGATTTTTAACAAGCAATCAAATCTCTCTTGCCATGAATTTTATTTATATATGATAAAACAAACACTGGAATTAACTCTTACAAATTTGAATATACCACCAAATATATAAAAAAATAAATAAAAGCTATAATCAACTTATAGCATGAATGTCATCCTGAATAACATTGGCAATTAGAATTTAAGAAATCAAAATATCATTAATATCATACAATGTGAATAGCCAACTATCCAAAATTTATTTATATTTACACTATTATATTGCTTGTTTAATAAATTATCTATTGTATTTACAAGATGTGCATTTATTGATTTTTCTATTCTTCAAATCATTTTCTATATAAAAAATGAAAACATTGTCAAGACAAAAATGTCCATTGTAAATAATTGAATATTCTACAAACACAGACTATATTATATATGTTGTAACATGATTGGGGGGGGGGGGTCAATAAAAGAAAATGGGGTGATGGAAAAACATCATCCACCCCAAGTAAATAAAATCAATTTTAATTTACAAGAAGTATAATATTTAAGGAGAACATGAGATCAAGAGATCTCTGAGATCATTGAGAGATCAGCCAGTCACTCCTTTTGTAACTAAAATATACATCAATCATATATCAACCAGCATTATAATAAAAGTAATACTAATACTCAAAATACCATTCATCATCATGAATGATCCACAATAAAATATAATAAAAATCAATAGTCAATTTGGTGACTGTATTGGAAATGGGTCTTTTGTAGACCAGGCTAACTATTGAGCTTTTGCCACCTTGGGCAATTATTTAAACATAACTTGGATGCACCAGCTTAGTGCCCATCCATTAGAATACACAATAATCAGAAATCAAAACAATAATGCTGGGAGATAAAACATGCTGATCATCATCAATGCTCAGGCCATTTGTAGTGGCCAACTATAAATTTAAATTTTTAATAAGACTAAAGTAAAATAAAAGATAATAGTGCATGGGCTTTAAAGAGTATTTTCTTTTGCGCCAACCAGGATGATGATTGATCATCTCTGGATGCCCCAAAGCACTAAGTACACACCCCCATTTATATATTCATCCCATACACTAATCTAGCTCAGAGAACACAAGCTCTATTACTGTATGTGACCAAGAGATGATGGAAACAATTTTAACAATTAAATATAAGTTTATTAATAACAAAAAAGTAAATGATATTTAAGGTCTTATAGGATAAGGCTCTGATTTTGAAAAGTATACAAAATTATATACACAACTAAAGTTATTTCATTGTTTTACAATATTTCTCAATTAGTTTCTATAAACGCATATATATATATATCCATACACAGATGTGCGATTTATAATATACAAAGAATACATTTCAATTAACATAAAATAATTATTAAAAAAATGATTAAATTTTATATGTGTTATATTTGACAAGCATTCATCTATATACACACACATACATGTGTGTGTGGGTAATTTCTAAACATATTTGACTTAACCTACAATAATACATGATTAAACTTTTAAATTATATTTTAAAGAATATAGATCCTTAAAATAGGTTTACTAAAATGCATACATAGAATTGCACAGATTATTAATAAATTTAATTTTGTCAAACAATAAATAATTTTTATAATTAATAATTTCATTTTGAATATACATAAAATTTACATATTTAATCAATATTAAAAAAATCACTTTATCAAATTTTATTACAGCTTTCTTTATTCTTTTTTTTTAAAAAAAGTATAGTCAATTTTTGAGAGATTAGAAAGCTTTTTATCAGGTTATCCTTTAACTAATTATAATCATCTTTAATTTTAAAAATATAGATTTAAAATGTCTTCCCAAATGAATTACTTAAAAACAACTCACTTTTGTATACACATTTATCTGTGTTTCTTTTTGCATATGTAGACACAGCAGCATACGTATAACTACTTCTTTATTCAGTTGGTGTTTCCCTTGGGCAAGTTGTTTTTAGGTCAATCCAGACAATTGCCATCATCAGGCTTCTCCAGTTGGTTCTACTTAGACTTAGCTTGAGGTGAGCAAGCTGTTTTCCAGAACACTTTTAAGGCTATGAATTACAAAGAATCTTGACCCTTTTCCTCCATGTGAATTCAACCAGTGAACTGTAGAGCAGCCACTTTCTGGCATTCTTACATCTTCATGACAGTTCTCTTGATAATTATTCTAGCCATCTTTGCAGCTAGCTTTACTGTGGCCATTTTCTACTATAGTTACCAACTCTTCACAAAATATTTTAGCCAACTTTACAGCTAGCTCTTCTGCTAACTCTTACAAAACTGCAAGCCTAACTAACTGATATTTTTTATCAGTCTTTTTATAAAATCATCTGAGGTGATAACAACACCTTGATTAACAACAGAATTTTATTTTTATCTCTCTAATCCCTTGGAATCTATATACATGTTTTTACTTAGGGGATTTCTAATAGATAAAAATTTTGTTTAAATAATTAAAAAATTTCAAAAATAAGTCTGGTGTTTTTGCATTTCAAAATTAGAATTACAAATAATATTTATCAGACCTTTTTAAAATATTTAATTTTACAATAAAATATTTTAAACCCAGAGTTATTTAACCCTTTACTTATTATTATTTTATTTTAGGAAATATAGAAAAATATCTACAAAAATTTATTCTGTGTTTATTTCTACTTTTCCTTTATTTTACATATATATATATGCACTTACACTATATTAGTGTGTGTTATATAACTGAACTGGTTACAATATATAGATTCATGTTTCCTCAGTATTTTTAAATTCATAATCATTTCCATTGTGCTTTTAAATGTATTTAATGGCAATAATTTTGATTGCAGTTCTATTAAATAATAGCAGTAATAATAATACTTTTTTGTTATTGTTTGATTTAAGATTGTATTTTTTTTTTAATTCATGTATTTAGCTTAGTCTAATAATTTATTGTTTTTTTATTTTTTGTTCTTAAACAATAATGCATATATTCATAATAAAAATATTGCTTTTTTCTCCATATTAATGTAATAATTACTATATATATATAATTTACTATCAAGAAATATGGGTCAGCATCTTGATAATCCTAGCAGTCTGATTTTAGATTTAGAAATGTTGATAAATTTTTTGTGTACATAAATATTTTTTTTTTTATCTTGTAAAACAAACAAATCTTATTGATATTGTATATAGTATATTTTAGTATCTACCAAAATAAAGCATCACTTGATACCTGATTTATATCTATATCAATAACACTGACTCATATCATTATTCGAGAACCAAGTATGAAAGCATAAATATTCATTGATACCAGATCTCTGGACTAGTTTCTGAATATTGATCTCTATCACTAAAGACCACTAAATTGCATATGACCATCTATCAGCCACTTTTATTTTTATTATATTATTCACTAAAATATATAGTCACTGACTTAGTTTCTGATTTATATAACTGAACAAGCGATTATTAATTTGAGTTTAAAATCATAGGATGTTGAAACTTTAAAATTATTAATTTGAATAGCATAAAAGCATTGAATGTAATTGCTGGATGGATATATCTAATTCTGTGCTTCTTATTGAAGGATTAATAGTCAGAGATAAGATTGAGCATTTAGTTTGGCACAATATTCTGGTATGCCAGCACTTGTAGAGTTGCTTGCTAAACTGCTGAACTTGTATCTAACTTAATTAATCTGAAGTATTAGATGCAGTAATTGACTAGTATTTTTTTCAAGGATAGATCTGAAATAGTCAAAATGATGAGAAAAAAAGTATACTTTTTGATAATGTTAAAGGATATAATAGAGATAGAAAACTCTGTTCAGCTTAGAGCAGTGACAGAATATTAGACTCAAGAATTGAAAGTTCCTGGATCAATTTCTATTTGAGTAAACAGCAAAAACAAAAATGGATGCACTGAATGGAACTATCGTGCTCAATCTGCCACTTTGGTGCTTCAGTGCTGCATGATTTTCTGAGGATCTGATTTTGTGATTATTTATTTAGAAAAAAATAAAAGAGAAAAGCAGCAAAGAATTAAAGTTTTGATAGTGAATGCCAAAGTAAATGCAAATATATTTTTAAAAAATTATAAATTGCCTTTAGCTTAAATTATATCTAATTTTTATTTTAATATAAGGTACAATAATATTTTTTAAAAATATATAATAGGAATTTGCACAATTTGATTTAAACATGCACAAATAGATTTCTGTTTATATGGATTTAAATTTATATATGAGATAAACTATGATTGATAATTGATAATAGTGCAGTAAATGGCTTAAATGGATATTGTGCTTAATATATTATCCAGCCATGTTTGAGTTTTAGTCTGGGATCAGCTGTAATTTATCAAATTGTTAAATTTTTTAAATAATTTCACAATTGTTTTAGGTAGTGGCCTATATCTAGTTAACTATTTGTTGAATAGCAACTTTGTCTGATTCCAAATATTTTGATATTGTTTTTTCTTAGGAAAAAAAAATTACAGGATGATGAAAGGGTCAGTGACATATGAGCAACACATTGTTTCTTTATTTATGGTACAGATAAAGTAGGAAGTAATCATAAGTGAAGATAGCTTTTACTTATAAACCATTTAATTATTAAATACACCTTTAGATATTTTTTTAACTCTCATTTAAATAGAATCACATATTTCTAAATTTGAATATTGAATGTCATTGTGTTAAGGTATGGAAGTTTGATATTATATTGCAATGATTACTTGACAAGTTCCAATTCCAGAGTAAAAATACCATATAGGGATGAGGTGATTGTTGTATTTTTTTGTACATTGGTATGGCTGATTAACTATTTATCCATTTGTTTACTTGTGTAAGATTTTATAAACCAATTTTATTACATGATAAATCACGTGTAAACTATTGTGACTATATATATATTGTAATGGAACAGATTTTGAATTAAACAGTCATAATTTAGATGAGGTGGTATTTTTCCTTTATCATCAGTTATGTATCATAATTGCTAAAATAAATATCTGAATATATGGGACACAGATCTACCCATGCACTATTACAACAATGCTAGTTGATACAATATCTTTTAAGGATTGATTACTGATTTAAGTAGCAAGCTAGATTATCCTAGTTGTCACAAGGCCTAACTAAATTCATGATTAAGTAAACAGTCAAGTTATTCATAATATCAGACAAATTTTATAAGTCTTCTAGAACTATTGAGTAAAGTGTAATTGTGACAAATGAAAAAGGAGATAATGCCTTCTTGGGCATCTGATCATGAGGATATAATGAAGACTTTTCCAATATCAGTTTGTAAACATTCTTTTTAAAAGAGATTTAGTATTCCCATATTTGATTATGAACTACTAACTCTTCTTTCCTTAATAAATGAAATCAAGTATACTTAATAGTATGAATGATAAAATATTTATCATGGTGATCTGGTCCTAGAAAATTACTATCACACAAGTAATGATTATTACTTTACTTCTGATCAAATATTTTTACTTAATTGCATGAATGATAATTATTTTTAACTTTCTCCATATATCAGTCTACCCTTGATGAACCCAATCAATAAGAAATATCAGGGCAATGTCAGAGATGAGATATAGTTGGTATGCAAAATTAAATATTATTTTGATATTTGATTCATAAAAATTCTGAAAGCACTTCTTAGTACAAATTCATATTAAAATGAGAGACCAGGCTTAAATTCCTTATCAAGTGCATATTTGTTTAACAAATTAATTAAATTGCTTTAAAAAATATTTAAAAATTTACAAGTGCTAAAAATAATTCTAGGACTCAAATTTTCAGAAATAGGACCTACATATCAATGCTACTCATGCATTGTGCCAATAATAATTGTAATCTGGAAGAAATTACTATATTTCTTTCTAGGCACAAATAAAGAAAATAGAGAAACTTATAGTTTATTTATACATATAAGTTAATAATTAAGGATAATATTAATTTAGTTAATATTAAAATCTTGTACAAATAAAATTGCTCTAATTTCTAACCTCTCCACACACACACAATCTTACTTTTATTTAAAAAATATAAAAAAGAATAACAAAAATATCAATAATATTTTTATTATTTAATATTATTGTTTTTGTAATAACCATAATAATAGGTATAAATTAATTTACATAATTATTTTACAAAATAATATACAAAAATATTAAATTTTCCTTCATCTTGAAATATAACACTACCACTTTTGGGATTCTTTAATCGGTCAGTATTTTCTTAAAGCATCCATGTAGACTATAAGATTTTTAATATAGACTGCTATTGAAATATTTATTCCAGTATGATTATTTTCATATTTTTATTTTTGTGGTTAATACCGATATATTATTTAAGATATTTTATTGGGAAACGTTTGTATTTTTACTATTTTTTTATTCCTAGTGTATTCCAACATAATTTTTCCTATAATAAATTATTTCTTTTATATTATAGACTGGTATATAGTTTTAATTTGGATATTTTATTTTCAGTATGATCTAATATGCATTTATTTGATGTATGTATAGATTTTTTTTTGGTAAAATCTTTTTAGGGGGTACTTGATTCAATCTATATGACAATTTTTCCTGGCATTTCATTTCTAGAATAATAATAATAGATTTTGAAAATAGTAAAAATTTCTTAGAATTTTGTTATTAATATTAAATTTTAATTATTACTTGATCTATTAGTGAAATGGTAGGTCTTTGGAGTTTAAAAAAAAAAAAAGTTTTTAAAGTAAGATATTACTTCAAAGTTTTTCTTTTTCTTTCCTTATCAAGATAGTCATTTTTAAATATTTTTGATCAAAAGAAATGTATTCTTTTTTATAAAAAAAAAAAAAAAAACCTGATGTATTTTTTACAATCAAATATTTTCACTCTAATCTATTAGATATGCAATATATGAAACTTGATTCTTTTGTTTATATTTTATTGGGTGGGTGGGGGGGAATCATTAAACTGAAATCTTATAAATGATAAGATTTTGTATTATTTTTATTTTGTAATTTTTTTAAAAAAATTATTCCCAAAATTGTGTGTGAATTGCACACAAAGAGCATCTATATTGTTAATAGCTAAAGTTTAGGAAATATGGACTATAGGTTAAAAAAGCTTAGGAAATAATTGTTAGTTTTAGTCAGTCAGGTATTTATTATTAAGTATTATTATGACTATAAGTTTAATATATATACTAGCATAATTCTTATCTTTTCTTGTATATATATTTTTTTCTTAAAAGAAATAATAAAAACAATCAATTTGCACACTAAATATATATTAAACAAAGCAAAACTTTCCATACAGTATTGCCACTCTGTGCCAACCGAGTAATCAATGAATGCCAGAAGTCTTGTGCATAAAATCCCTATCTAATGCCTACTCATCCAATATCCCCAGACTAGTTTCTGGCTTGTGGCCATCGTCAGTGAGGAGCTTTGGATCTGAGAGCATTGCACCTAGATCTTAGGATCTAATGCAACTCTCCAGCACCCACCTTTTATCTCTACTTAACTACAAAACTATGAGAATGAAATTGAAAACACAAAAATATTTTCAATCTAAGCTCAATATATTAAACAAAGCAAAACTTTCCATACAGTATTGCCACCCTGTGCCAACCGAGTAATCAATGAATGCCAGAAGTCTTGTGCATAAAATACCTATCTAATGCCTACTCATCCAATATCCCCAGACTAGTTTCTGGCTTGTGGCCATCGTCAGTGAGGAGCTTTGGATCTGAGAGCACTGCACCTAGATCTTAGGATCTAATGCAACTCTCCAGCACCCACCTTTTATCTCTACTTAACTACAAAACTATGAGAATGAAATTGAAAACACAAAAATATTTTCAATCTAAGCTCAATAGCTTATATAGTCATATGGGTCTGAACTCAGTTCAGCACCCATACATTTTGGTTTCTTTGGCTCTTTAGCAACCATAGCCACCACTATCCTATTAAGCAGGATTGGTGTTAAACCATTAAGCATCACATGATCACTATCTTATACTAGCACATAATTGTTTATAAACAAATACAGTATTGCCACCCTGTGCCAACCAGAGTAATCAATGAATGCCAGAAGGCTTGTGCATAAAATCCTATCTAATGCCTACTCATCCAATATCCCCAGATTAGTTTCTAGGTGCAGTGGTCTCAGATCCAAAGCTCCTCACTGATGATGGCCACAAGCCAGAAACTAGTCTGGGGATATTGGATGAGTAGGCATTAGATAGGAATTTTATGCCCAAGCCTTCTGGCATTCATTGATTACTCTGGTTGGCACAGAGTGGCAATACTGTATGGAGAGTTTTGCTTTGTTTATAAACAATTATGTGCTAGTATAAGATAGTGATCATGTGATGCTTAATGGTTTAAATATATATTAAGAGGCTGACATGGAAATGGACTGGACATATTACTAGAAGAGATAATAATAGATGGACAATTGAAAGTCTTAAACTGAATCCCAAAGAGATTGCAAAAGCTTAAAAATATAGACTGCAGAAAATAAAAGTTTGCTAAAATGTTATAGAGAAGCTATAAATCAGACAAACTGGATTAAATTTGGATAGATTTACCAACTGTATTATATTAATAATAGTTGAAAATGATGATAATAATGGTATATTTATGTATATATATTATTACTAATAAATAATAATTTACTATGCTAAATGTTTTATATGTAATGTTTGAGGGCAACTGTTTAAATATAATTGAATAGCCCTCTAACGACAGCATTTGAAAATACTTTTAAGTTAAAAGAGATATCTCTTAACTCAATGCTCTTTCTTATATCAGGAGGATTGTTTAGAGAGTATTTGCTATAAGGATTAAATTTAAATAGTTGCCTTGAGTTTATTTCAAAACATTATGCATTATTACTAATAAATTAATTACTAAAAATATATATGAGTTGAAGAACATTTTATTAATTTTACTTGGTTTTTAAGCACTTACACATTAAAAATGTTGGTGTTGGTGCACGTAAAGTATGCATCTATATTGGTTACATAAACATCTTTGAGCAAGAAATGTATGTGGATTTAGTGAGAAAGGATGAAAATAAAAAGTTTTATATTTTTTTTTATTCATCTCTATCATAAAAATATATATGTTCAGTTCATTTTTACAATTTTTTTTTTTTGCTATTGATATTTTGAATTTTATTAAAATCATTGTTTTTTGGCCTACATTTTTTACTATCATAACTTTTAAACAATTTTTTTTTTTTTGTGGTATTACTCACATATTTAAATTCAAAGTATTTTCAGTAAAAGATTACTTTAAATATAGGATATTTTGATTTGTTTTTAATTTTTGAAGATAGAATTTTAAAGCATATTTTCTTTTAACAATTTTTATTAATCATGCATTAGATTAGAAATTATCCAATAATGAATAATGTTTCTGTAGTGTAATTTTTACAATACCATTTTCATACAAGGTAGGAACTGGTTTATATCCACTTTTAACACTTTGTAAAGAGATATAATCATAAACATATCACTAAAGACATGTGAAAAATATCTATGATCTCCAAGATGATTTCTGCTGAACTACTATACTGCTCATCAGTTGACCCATTTGCTAGATATTACCGTCCCACTCGAAGTACCATTATCAGAAATTTTTACAATTTTGTAGTTAATTAATTGATCTGCATAAAATATCTATGATCTCCAAGATGATTTCTGCTGAACTACTATACTACTCATCAGTTGACCCATTTGTTAGATAATACCATCACACTCAAATTACCATTATCAGAAATTTTTATAATTTTGTAGTTAATTAATTGATCTGCATAAGATTGGCAACCCAAATTTCATAAGAACAAATTTATTTTCTGAAACATGAAGATTTTTTGATTTTTTAAATAAAGAAACATTGTTTATGGCTAGATTTAAGGATCACTAATGTAAGCAAATCTAGAACTATATAGCAGTATTTTATTGGTTACCTGTCTCATAATAAATACTTTGATTATTATACTTTTATTTTGTTTTTAAGGTGACTTTAGTTCAAAACAAATTGATTTTCCAAACCTCTGATAAATCTCTCTTACTCATTTCAAAGTTATACGTAATAAGCCTTGATATTTTTTGTTACTATAAAGTCATCAAAAAATAATTTTCATTTAAAGCATAGCTTGAGAAATTTTTATTTTAATTAAATAGAGATTCATTAATTAATTTTAAAATGGACAATAGTTAGTGATGTTTGAAGAATAGAGTAAAGTGATAGAAGGGCCTAGAAAGACAATTTAGATTGTTATGTAGAACTATCTTTCAGAAGATGACTTTAAAATGACTATATTTTATCAATTCATCAGTAAATATAAATTTGGTAATTATTGAATTCATTTCATTTGCCATGGCATACACATTATTATCTATGATGTAACGTAGCATATTATTTTTTATCTGAAGTCACCCTTAGTATTAACTATTATTAATTTATATTTATTATATTCATAAAACTTATATTTATTTTCTAATCGATTTCTTTTTCTCCATTTTTTACTGTTGCTGGTGTGTTTCCATAGTGGATGTCATGTTTCCTACATACTATTTTAAAATAATTTTTATAGTAATAAAATTATTAAATCTTATTGTAGAATGAATAATTTATGGACACCCTTTATTACTACATTCAACTCAAAGCAGTTAAAATAAGATTTTTTTTTCCAATTTTAAAATACTAGATGATTTTAGTCCAGATAGCCCAAAGGAAATTCTCATGGGTAAATTTTTTAGTTTTATGCTATTGCAATGGAATTTTGATGAAGTCTAGTACATAGTCTATATTGGATCATCTATATTCATTTATTTTCAATTTATTTATTTTTCATTTGCAAATATAAATCAATTTTTAATTTTAATCTTTTATTGTGTTATAGAGTAAAAGATAATTTATGGAAGAAGACAGATCACTTGCAACATCAACAGCGTTTAAAAGCTGCAGAACGCTGGCTCAGTGATAATGAAGTTAATTATTGCTTAGGATGTAAAATGGAATTCAATTTCATTTTGAGGAAGGTTTGAAAATTTTACTTTATTTTTATATTAAACTCATCAATCATGTGTGCATATGTATTTGTGTAGATAATACATAATTAATATATAATATTAACTATTTTTAATATATTAAACTGCCCTACTCTCTATTGCAGTAATAAAATAGTAAACTGAAAAACTAAAGATATTTTGGATTAAATATGAGCTGAGTAAATGAAGAAAAAAATTGTCTGGCCAGTTAAATATTGTGCTGAATCCATTTCTTGGTTCTTAAACATTACATGACTTCCTCAGCAAGTAATCATATGATTATTATTAATTTGTGAAACTGAATTATAAGAACTGTTTTCAACAATATCAATTTTTCAAAAACATTTTACATGATCCTATTTTATATTGAATTATTTAAATATTCAAAATGCTGCTTGTTCTAAAAATTGCCCATTGAGAAGTTAATGGCATAGTCATATCCAAACGAGTAGATATTAAGAGAGATTGAAAGATCAAATCAACGTTTAAATAAATTGTATAACAGAGATATGCTATATACTTAAGAGGAGCAATGGGACAGATATTTAATTACTATTAAAATCATATCCAAGAACCAAAGTTTTAGCATTCATAATTGTCTTCACTGTTAGCAATTCTTGTTTTAAAGAGATTTGCCTACAAATGCTTGTCATGCATCAAATAGCTACTCATGTATTGGGAAATATTTTGCAATGGTCAGTTCAGAAAAGTTTACCAATCATCAGGTAGTAGTGATGATAATATTTTTACCACTATTAAATCAATTGAAAACTTTTAAGATTGATAATATACTGTGGCAGTGGTCATAATCAGTAACTGGGAAAATAGTACAACATTACTAACATCAAATTAGCCAATATTTTCCAACTCATCTGATCAGTCGCCTATGAAATCATGTGATGTTTGAGTATTTCAAATGACGTTGAGTACAATAGTTTCACCTATCTGATCAAACTGAATTTGTTTTTCAACCATTCTAGCTGGGAATTTATCTAAGAATCTTTAGTTTTTGAGTTCAATATTATGCTATTATTCTAAATTATATAGGGCAACATTTTTGTTTTTGTTTTCTACTCTGTCCAAAATTTATATTCTAGGTAAAATGTTTAATAAATGTTTTAATTCCTAACTTATTGGTCAATGTAAAGTAACAGTCTCATCTTTTAAGGCATTAATTTTTTTTATATATGTATATTTCTTAATTATTACTAAATATTTTTAATAGCTTTAATTTTATTCCTGTTTATTTTATCTCAATTGTTAAGCTTTGTACCATACCACTACTATCTAATAGCCATAAATGTTTTACTGTTAGGCAAAGGCCTCTCTCAAGCAATCCTACTTGGCTCTATCTAATATTATTAATAGCCATGA
This sequence comes from Epiperipatus broadwayi, assembly GCA_028023455.1. Taxonomy (NCBI): domain Eukaryota; kingdom Metazoa; phylum Onychophora; class Udeonychophora; order Euonychophora; family Peripatidae; genus Epiperipatus; species Epiperipatus broadwayi. The sequence goes on from JAQFVV010000109.1 coordinate 1,494,856, forward strand.
AGATTCTGCATAATTTTTTAACTCAACGTATGTTCTTTTCATTTATTTGATAATTTGTTTAATTTCATCCTCTTTACGATGTGCTAGGTCCACTTATATTTTAGACTTTTCTGAGGCTTTCTTTCATGCTGATTTATATTTTGGACATACTTCTTCCCATTGGTTTTTGTTCTACTCTTTTTCTTTCTGATTTTGGATTGTCAGATCTATGCACTTTAAATAAGGATTGCATTTATGCACTTAATTGAAATTTTTATTTATATACGTTCTACAGTATTTTTTCCAATAACTATTCAGTGACACTCAATTTTCTGCTTTTTGCAATTACTGAATGATGGTATTGTTTTTTTAAAGATTATATATCAAGCTATTTGTCTGAAGGTTTGTAATGATGGTTTATTAGATGTGATATGTTGCACTATTTCTATAATCTGTGAGTGAATGTTGAATGTATAGAAAATTTTAAACTTTATTTAATATCACAAATAGACAACACAGGTTAGTAATTACACAACATTTCGAGTAGTATTATTCTTCACACTTCAAGTGTTGCTGACCTATATGCACAATGACAATATTCACTTAGAAATTGAACTCGCACCTTTAGATTCTTCAATATTCTGTCAAAGGCAACATATAGTAGACATTTGATATATTTATATATGAGGATTGGTTCAAATCTTCCTGAGTCCTTCAAATTTTTTTATATACGAGCAAGGCTAATTAGTTTTTTTTATTTTTATTATTGTTTAATATTTTTCCTAAGTGTAAGATTAATTAGAGGCTTCCATACATTGTGTATTGCCACACTGGATTGACTTATAGGATTATTTACTATTGTCATATGAGCAGCTTCCTTGAATTTTCTTCTATGCTTTTTTTTTCTTTATCTAATATCTTTATATTTTCCCAATTAAACATATGGTCATTAGTACATACATGATCTGCTACAATAGATTTTAGCAAAGAACTCATTTTTTTTTTTTCACAATTTTTATTTCCACTAAAGAGTAAAATTTTATGCCAGATTTTGTTTTCTAATTCAATCTAACTACCTCACCTGGTTCAATGTATTATGAAAAATTCTTTTGTATTTTTATTTTTTTAATTTTTTTTTTCAAATTAAGGAAGTCCACCATTAATTAATGAGAACATCTTACAAATAAAATCATCAAAACATTACATGATCACCATTTCATATGCTTGCACATGCTGTTAATAAGAGTACCAAACTCTTCATATAGCAGTCCCACCAAGTGCAAGCCTCTATAATCAATGGATGCAGAAGATTTGTACACAAAATCCCTATCTAGTGTCTACTTATCCAACATTCCCAGACTAGTTTCTAGCTTGTGGCTTTTATTAGTGAGGAGCCTTGGATTTGAGAGCACTGCACCTAGAATCTTAGGATCAAATGCAACCCTCCAGTAGCCACCTTTTACTTATTTGGTTAACCATAAAGCTAGGAGCCAAAGATGAAAACACCATAATGTTTCTAACCCAAGCTCACTTACTTTTATAGTCATATAGATCTGAACTCATTTCAGCAGCTATACATTTTGGTGTGTGTGGTTTTTCAAAAATCACAGTCACCATTATCCTATGGGCAGAATAGGTTTAAAATCATCAAAACATCACATGATCACCATTTCATATGCTTACCCATACTGTTAATAAGAATAACAAACCCTTCATACAGCTGTGCCACCAAATACAAGCCTTTATAATCAATGGTTGCAGGAAGGTTTATGCATAAAATCCTTGTCTAGTGCCTACTCATCTAACATCTCCAGAGTAGTTTCAATTGTGACTTTCATTAGTGAGGAGCCTTGGATTTGAGAGTACTGCGCTTAGATCTTGGGATCTAATGCATTTCTCCATTGGCCATCTTTTACTTATTTGGGTGTTTGATGAGTAGGCACTAGATAGGGATTTTATGCACAAACCTTCCTGTATTCATTGATGCACTTGGTGGTACAACTGTGTGGAGGATTTGATACTCAGGTGATTATGTGATGTTTTGATGGTTGTATATCTATCCTGCCCATAGGATGACGGTGTCTGTGAGTTTTGAAAAACCAAGGACACCAAAATTTATATATAAATGCTGAACTGAATTCAGATCTATATGTCTATACAAGTGAGTGAGTTTGAGTTGAAAACATTATGGTGTTTTCATCTTGGGCTTCTAACTTTATGGCTAACCAAATAAATAAAAGATGACTGCTGGAGGATTGCATTAGATCTAAGAACTAGATGCAGTGCTCTGAAATCCAAGGCTTCCATTGATGAAAGCGACAAGCTAAAAACTAGTCTGAGAATGTTGTATGACTAGGCACTAGATAGGGATTTTATGCACAAACTTTTCTGCATCCATTGATTACATAGGCTTGCATTCAGTATCACTAATATATGGAGAGTTTGGTAATCTTATAAATACAGGGGATCAATTGTGAAATTTTAATTTGTCTATGCTCATAGTAGCTTATGAAAAAATAATTGATTATGTGAACTTTATATGAGATGAAAGTTATATGTTATTGTCTTTAGAATTTCATTAACACTTTTCATATTGAGGATTGCCAATTCCTCTACAAGCTTTATGATAAATGTATAGCCAGAGCCAGCACTTAAAATATCTCTGTCAGGAACCCCTCCCCAAACCCCTGACCATGGTTTCGTGCTTTGGCACTCCTCAGAGAGGTGTCAGGCAATCCTCAATGTTTATATTATTTTACTTTTCATATGTCTTTATTTGATTTCCACATTAATCAATCAGTTATATATTATGAACAGTTTAAATCTTCTATTAATATTTTATTTTTATTCTAATTTTAAAGTTAATACTGAATGATGTAATGGAATTTGCCATTGAGATTATTATTTAATAAAATTTGTATTGTTATTGTATATTTATTTTAATATATTAATTTGCCATAGAGATTATGGAAATTTTTATTCATTATTTGATTATATAACTATTCTGTTTTCATATGTGTAATTAATATTTTATTAACAAATTAAAATATAATTTGTAAAACATTACAATATCAATATTTAATTTATAAACTCTATAATTATGTAAAACTTGTAAAATTTATGAATGGAATTTTAAATTTATTCATTTGCATTGTATGTAATTTTTCAGTTTTTAGAATTTGTAAGTATTTTAATGGCAGTTTTTTTTTTTTTACGTAATTAAAAAAACACAAAAGCAAAATTTAATAATTTGGTAATTATCAATTTAACATAGTTATCATATCAGTAAATATGGTATGTAATATATTATAATGAAGTGGTTTAAACAATTAAAGCAAATGATATAAAAATGCAACAAATAAATATTATTTTAAATTCAGTCAGATTGAAAAAGTAGTCTTTACTCAGGATTTGAATTTTTATTGAAATGTTCTGTCATGTCTAATTCATTAATTAAGCATTGTATAGCAATTTTTAATATTAAATGTAGAGAACAAAGATGTTTATAATATGCTAGAACTCACATGATATTTGCTATGCTAGGAATTTTACTTGTATTAAATTCTATTAAAAAGTTATTTTTGGATTTCTAGAGTTGTTATCAATGAATGGATCAGTAACTCACAATCATTTTATTGTTAACATTATATATTTTTACTGAAATAATCTCATTACATATCTTCAGAGATTTTAACTAATTGCTTTTTCATCTACTTAGAAATTAATCTTTTCTGATTATGTAAGAAGATACATATTGAAATTATTGTGTATGTATTTTACATACACGTATATACATTGTCCTATTGCAATTAACCATTTTATGTTTATGTATTTAAACATTCACACACATACATAAAAGTATTTAAATAAATTGAACCAACAACATTACATAAAGTAGAAATAATTATATGCAAACATTAATCATGAAAGGAGCTTCATTATTTTTATGTTATAGCACTAAATTTAAGATGATAGTATAAATTATTATTGTTTAGTTACAATCATCTATCTTTAAAGTTATGAACATAGCATGTTTATAAATAAATGTAATACATGAAAGCAGTCTGACCTATTATGGCAGTGAAGTTAAAAGTTAAGACGTTGATTGCTTTTAAATAAATAATTAATAAATAGTAATAAAAAACACTTATTTATAATTTTTAGTAGAGAAGAAGATATAAATTAATATTAAAGTTTATTGGCTAAACGTTTTCGAGGATCCATGCCTCATACTCATAGCCTTCATAACATGTATAGTAAAATATATGCAAATATTCAAATAAGCTAGTTTTACGTAGTCCATTTCTTCGAGATTTCAAAGCAAGTGTCTTTCCTATTAATAGCATCGATGTTTAATGTAATTTATGCATGAGATGATATCTGATTCTTTTGATATATAATACCTTTTTTTATTTTGATATTAACTATGTAAAGAAAGCTTATCTTCTTTAAAGAAAACAACTTTGAATGTTTTAAATAATATCAATAACAATCTTAATCTGTTGTCAAGGCAACCTCCTTATTTTATTATAAACAGGAGGTAGCCTTAACAGCAGATTGAGATTGATTGATGGTGGTATTGTTTAGGTGTGGACTGCTGTCATGTATTACATTTATTTATAAACCTATAGAGACTTGAGCATTATTGGATAGATATATACTTCATATGTTAACAGTCCAAGCTTATCTAAATCATGAAATATAAGATTTATTATTTAAGTAATATAGATACATGTATGTTTATACTAATTATATATGTATTAATGATTTCTACATTAATTTTAGCATCACTGTAGATTGTGTGGACGTATTTTTTGTTACCAGTGTGCAAACAATTGGATTATGACTACTGCAAGCAGGTAAAATATAACTTTGAAAGAAAATTTTTTTTTTCCTTTACATATTCATTATACAGCATATAAACACACATATTTTAAATTTATGACTTTCTATGTATATTTATAATAGTATTACATATATTATCATCATTTTCAATCATTATCAGTCCATTGTTGGATGAAGATTGCTTTGAATTTAACCCAGTTTTTGTGATCCAAACTTCAAATTTTCTTATTTCATTTATTCTTTTATATTTAGCCAGGGTTCTTATAATTTTTTAACATCCATTTTGGCATTTTAGTTGTTTATTTTTATAATTGTAAAATAAAATAATTCCATGGAAGTTTTGACTGAATTTTATATGTTCCAAAAATTGGCAAAATTTGAAACAATAAAATAAAATATTATTGAATAGTTAAAGAAAAAAAAAAGGCATAAGATAAAATTTTTTTAGAACTTTTGAAAATATATTTTTATAATAATTGCTGCTTATAACTTATGTTGATGATTGTGACTTATGTATAAATATATTTAATATATAATCACTTCTTCCTATATATATTATAACATTTGGAATAAGATGGGTTACTATGGAATTACATGGCCTCACAATTGGGTAGCCAGCCAAAATGTTACACAACATGTTATGGCTGAATTATGAGGAGATGGGAAATCATCATCTTCCCCATAGATTTATCAATAGGAATATATATGCCCGAGAGCTCAGCAAGAACTAAGACTAACTATAAGGTCATCCAGCATTAATCAAAGTAATAAAATCATTCATCATTATGAACAATCAACAGCAAACATCAAGTCAACCTTGAGACTGGATTTGGAAGGGGTCCATTATAAATAAACAAGCTAATTATCTAGCCACTGCCAAACTTAGGCCAAAAATATAGCACAATTATCTGAAACTTAAGTGCTAATCCATTAGGATATAAAAAAAATAATGCTGAAATACTGAAAAATTTTGATCATCATCAATGCCCTGGCCATGTAGTACCATTAATGCATTGGTCAAGTATAAACTTAATTTCTAATAAAAATAAAATGTAGTGCATGGACTTTAAAGGTGATACCTTTGCACCATCCTGGATTATCATTTGATGTGCAGAACACTAACATAACTTCAACACCTTTATAACCAACTTTTATGCTCTAATTAGCTCAGAAAGCAAGAACTATCAGCTGTTACTGTGCACAAGAGATAAATAAATAAATAAAACAGCTTATTTTAAATCGCTTTAAATCATTTATAAGTTTATCCTACTATAATAAAATTGCTTTACTGGAATAATTTAAAAATTCTAGAATATTAAGCTATATTGAAATCAAGTTACATATTGCCAATTTATGTAACAGATAGCTGGAGTAATAAAGTCATTAACTCCCAAATATTTTTTTAAAACAATTATTAATAGTTAATAAAAATGTTTAAAAAAATGACATGATATGAAAATTCAAACATTCATTTTATCAAAAAAAAAAAATAGTTTCATAAAAATTATAATTAATGAGTTGATTTCTATTCATTAAATTAATTAAATTTGCTTTCATTGAATTATTTCTTTAAATTATAAATGAGGGAAAGCAACCTTTCTCTAATCAGAGATAACAATCTTTAACTTAGCTTAATTTCTTTGTTAAGTTGGAAGGGGGAGGGAATAAATGACCAAATAAAAATTTAATAAAATTAAATTATCTAAAAAACTTTATTTATAATTTTGAAGAAATATATTGAACGGATTATAAAACAACATGTTTTCCAATAAAATATGAAATTATTCAAAATTGTCAATTTTTACTTTTATAAAATTTTTACTTTTATATAAAAAAAATATTTTAAGAATATAACTGAAAATATAATGAGCACATAAAAATATCTTTAACCATGGTTTTAAATTTCTTTGAAATCCTTCTTTGCAGTTATAATTTTCCAGTTTCCCTGTAGGTTCTTTTTCTTGAAGGCTTTTATACAATGATCATGATTAATTTGTTCTTTTCTTGGTATGCAGTATTTTCAGTTTAACAAACAACAAGAATTTATCCATTTTATTTCCAATAAATTTTCCAGGTCTAATGCACAGGCACTAATGTTCTTGGCTGGAGACAAGGTTGCAGAATACTGCAAGGTAATTTTTTCATTACATTTTTTTAGAGAGGCAGGTTACATGGAGGAAGAATGATGTCTAGCTTTTAGCTAACTTAGCACATGGTTTTCATTGTAGAAATACCATTTTTATAAATAAACTCATAGTGTGCTAACAGTTTGGTTAAAACTTCAAAGTTATAAGATTGTTTTTCTTCTTTGGCAGTTGTGTCAGGAACTTCTTTTCTCCTACTGTCTTCTTCAGCAGCTTGATCAAGTGTGAATACTTTTTACAAGCCAATTAGGACAACTGGCCAACCCACACATCTTAGTTTTTTTGGAACAACCTTGTCTTCAAATCAATAATGCTGTCTTCAAAATGATACAGTTAATCATAACCAATTAGGTCAATTTTTATTAATACAATGGTTTGGCTATTTTTCTCCTTCAACAATGACATTAAAAAAGTCAAAAACTTAAAATAGAATCATAAAATTTTCAATATTCCTTTATAAATAAAATGTTTTTGCAAAAATGACATTAAGAATCAGTTAATTGCACTGATTTGATAAACACTACTTTTTCTTTTGGAGAGAGTTAAAAAGAAAAGAAAAAAAAACTAATTATTTTAAAACAAAATTCAACAAAATGTTAAATCTTATTTTATTATTTTTTAAACTTTATTTATTTATCTAAAGTTAGAATTAAAATTTATAAAGTAATTTACCAAAAAGAAAAATTTCTTCTCTTAATATATTTTCAAAGTTAAAAATTAAAACTAGTAATTAATTATAATTATTGAAGAGAGAGGACAAAAGAAATTGTTTATCTGATTTTATATTTTCTTTTACAAACATTTATACAATTTATATTGCATATTATGATTTTAAAAAATGTTTGAAAATTATTTTTAAAAAATTGTCTAGAACTTTATATTATAATGTGGGAAGAAAGGGAAAATATTTAAGTGAATCAACTATCCATTATTAGTATAAAAAAACATATGTATGGGTAAATTAAATATTATTTTCCCATTAATTAAATAATTCTAAATTAAATTTGAGGAGTTTGTTGCTAACTATCAATTTATTTTAATGCAGCAGTGTAGCCAAATGGCTACAGTATAAAATTCCAAGTTTTAGCATTAATGTTTATGCTTTTATTACAGAGTTAATAAATTTTTAAATCATTAATAATTAATTAACCAAATGCATTTGCATCATAGAGCCCTTAAAATACATTTGGCTAATTATAAAATGAAAAATTTATTAACTCTTCAGTAGAAGCAAAAACATTAATACTAGAATTAGAATAATAAAAATATATTAGGATTTTATCTCTTCAATCTAAAATTAGGGGGCAACATGTTTGCTTGGATTTTTTTTTTAATTATATCCTGTCCAATTCTAAGATATTAATCATAAAATTCCTGATATGATTGCAAGATGGGAATAATATATTTCCTAGCCAGCCATTATATAATTCGTGCATTCATTATTGATGTATTAAACCAAAGTTGAGTTTTCCCAAAGCAGAATAAGATTAAAATCACTACAAATAAATTTATGGCTGTGTCCACTGAATTCTCTTATGATTAGCAGTCTGTAGAAAGGCATTTAAATCAATACAGTACATAAATGTTACATGTCTTCCAGTTTATAGATTGTAGTGTCACCAATAAATACTCACTAATGGAAAAAGTAAGTCATAATTTAGATGTGGATTTCGACAAATGATATTTGTTATCTCTAAATAAATTATTTGTCATATCTTCATATATTTTCTTTAAAAAAACACATCTTGTAATCATTAGTGTTTAAACTCCAATCCATACACGAAACAATGTAATATATTCATCTTAAGTGGAATTGATGCATTGCCGATATTAACCTTAGTGTTATTTAATCTTTATATCTATATTATTTATTTTCATAAAAACCAGTAGTTTATTTCTATTTATTCTACTCCAGAAATGAAGATGATAGATAACTAAATGGTGCAAATTCATTGTTCTTTATAGATAAAGGGCTAATAGCAGAAATTAGTAGAGATTTGAATTACTATCACCAAATGTCCATTATTAACTTAAACTTGTTAAAGAATATTCTTTGGAGGAGAATAAACAAGAATGAATTACTGTCCTTAATGTGGATTTTGTAAGTTAGCAAAGAATGTCATGCTATTATTTTAGATACTTTTTTTAATGTGTTTGTATTTTTTATCAAAATAATGTAATAATTATGCTTTTTTCAAATTTGCCCCCCCCCCTTTTTTTTTTTGGCCTTTTTATTGCTATCCATATCTAGGACACTTCTTAACTAATTCTTATTTTCATTTATTGAAATATTAATTTATAATATATTAAAACACAACCATTAAGAAATATTAATGAAATAGTGGAATTTGACTTATTAACTTTAAAATTATTGACAATAATTAAAATTGTTTACATAACATTTCATTTTGCAGGCTGAGAGCTCAAAGTGTATTAGGATGAAATAGCTTGTAATGTAACTAAAAAAGAAATATAAAATCTATATTTGAGGTAACAATAACAGAAAGAAATGTAAAAACTCAGACAGTTCATGAGATTCCAATTCATTTGTTAAAAATAATGCAGGATAATGAAGACTTATTGAAAGATATAAGGAAAGCTTTATTTAGCATATGGATTTTTTTTTTGACAGCTTTATTAAAAAAATATTATGAAGTAATTTGTAGATATTCCAACTAAGAAATAAATTCACTAATGGTTTTATTAATTTCTTTAAGAAAAAACAAATCAATCGAGTTCATTGCTTCATGAGTTCAAGTTCGAGCACTGAAAGTGACCGAACTGGACACAATTTGTAAACTTTAAATGCTAGAACCTGCTACTCTATCACTACTTCAAATCACACAGGGAATTGAGCTCATTTTTGCTCACTGTGACCATAGATTTGGCAATGACTAACTATGTTGTTCACAAAAAAAGATGTATGAAGATTAATATTTTTATTAATTTTGAAAAATGGAAATTAAGGTTACTTTATTTGTAAATGTCCAATGGTCTTTTTATATTTATATATATATATTGTGATGATCGCACATACTGTGATCACACATATATATATTTAACATTAAGTTATATTAAATATTATAGTTTTTAATATACAAATAAGTAAAAGAATTAAAACCAATGAAGAAAGGAATGTCTTAATTACTATAATTAGATAAAGAGAGGGAACGGAATCGAACAAGATTCTTATCTTTTACCCTCCAAAATTCAGATTTTGAGAGAAATTGAAATATTAAAGTTAGAAATATCAGAATGATATGTTTAGTTTAAGATTAAAAATGAAGAAAGGAAATATAAATAAAATGGGAACTCAAATGACTTAAAAAGTGATAATTAGGAAGTTTTAAATCAAAATATAAGTAAAATTTAGAATATGACAAAAGATAAAGATCTGTTCTTAAAATTACACATTTTGACGAAATGCAATATATATGTGAATATATGTACAAAGAGGGAAAAGGTTTATTGCATAGTAAAATGAGAATAATTTTATTAAAAAAAAAAAAAGATAAATGAATGTAAAACACGATGTTATAAAATCATATGTAATTAAAAGAAATTTTGCATAAGTTGTAGAAAACATTTTAAAATTAAAGGTGTGAAAGAAAACCTACAAACAAGAGATCAAGATAAGAAAAGAATTTGAAAAAAAAAAGATTAATTAAAAGACAGTTGATGTGGAGACTTCAGTGAGAGCACTGTTCTGAGAAGTAGAGATTAGAACCTAGTGGGAAGCAGACATTAAAGAAAAAATGAAACTCATCTATAACGCAAGTGAAGCTTCAAAGATGTGGGTCTAAGGGCCATCGTGGTCGCTGGTCAATCAAAACCCACCATACTCATACGGTCACCTCATCATGAAACAACTGCCGGCGTAGAATCCTGTCTGATGATTCGCCTGCCATGCCATTAACACCCTAGTATTGTGAAGTCACTATGTGTAGAAGAGGAGGCCCGTAAACAAAAAGCAAAAGCCGAAGAACGGCTGTCTCTATTAAAGAAGTGGATGAATTCCACATGACGGTCGGCTGGACAATAGTTAGCATCGAAGAAGAAGAAAAACCTAGGTAAAGTAAATAAAGATCAATATATAACCCGCATCACATACTTTCCACATTAAAAGCAATTGCAATTCCAAATATTTAATGAGAAAGACATTAATTACACTCTTTAATAATAATTGGAATGAACGACTATAAATGGATACTTTATTTCAATAGATTAAAGACATTTATAGGATTTAACACATACACCTCATTGTAATGTTATATTTAAATGATTTTATTGTATGTAAATATTTCATGTAATTTCCTTTTTGTTATTTTATTATTATAGTAAATGTTTCTTAATTAATTTATCTGTAGCGTCTCGTTCTTCGCCATTCCAATAGTTTAATATATCCGAAGGGGGATTTGGTTATAATTATTACTTCATTTGAATACTAAGCAACATGTGAGGATAGTTGTAGAGTATTACTGATCCCATTAAATTTATAATTTAACCAAGCGCAGTAATTCTTTAATTATTATAGCAGTCGAGAGACAGCTGATCGTGAAAGATAACCTTGTGGCAATATTCGTATTTTCACAGGTTCGATCAGGTATAGATATAAATTCGTTTATATCTATATGTTCTCTTTGCTTGCGGTAACGGAAGGTGGAGGTTTTCAATTTAAGAATACTTTTATTATATATAAATAAAAAAAGAAATGCCATCATCGTTCATTCCGTTACAATATATATATAAAAGATAGATATAGAAGATGTTAGTTGATGTCTAGATATTATATTGATATGGATAAAGTTTGCATTGGATTGGGGTGGGGTGTGATTTATTGTTAATATGGCAGATTTGAATGTAGTAAGGATGAGCTCAACAAATTATTATGTAAGATTGTTAAAATGAAAATAAATGTAACTAAAACTAAACTGGTGGACATAAAGTTACAGATTAGTGGTTTTGAATAAATGGAAAATTATTTAACTGACTGATTGGAAAAAAAATTGAAATGGCTAAACAGTCTTATAATAAATTGGTCTTTGGATATATGGAATTGGATATGAAAAGAAGACATTAAAATTATTGCTTGGAGATTTTTTTTCAGCAATTGATGAATTTTCTAGACAATCTTAGGATTCTACAGACCACTGATGGCCAGAATAAGTTCCACATTATCCAACAGGATGTGTAATTATTATTACTTTTAATATAGTCCCAAGATAGAATACATTGATCAGTAAAGTATTGGTGTATTGACTGCAAAAGAATGTCATGATTGTAATATAATACAACAAGGGAGATATTATACAATTATAAACACTAAGCTCATGTTTTATCTGGGGAGGGGGGGGGCTTTTCAATGTAGATTTAAAAGAGGTTAAAAGGAAATAATTGTAGGATAAAGTTAGAAATAAAAAGATGTTGAAAAGAGTAAATGGAAAAAAAATATTTATTTGAAAAATTAAAAGGCAGAAAAGAATTGTATTGAATATTATGCTTAGGAGTAGAGAGAATGAAAGAAGGGGATTTAGAAGTAAGAAAAAGGAAAATGTTGACAGATAATTTTGAGAAAAAGAATAACTATGAATGGTTGAACATCTAGAGAAATAGGAAAAGTTGGAGAATATCATCAAGGTCAGTGTGTGAGATATGTGTTTTGATTATAGATGAATATATACAGAAGAGCATAGAAAAAAGCAAAACAGTAAACTTTATGGAAAAAGAAGAGATTTATGTTAAGACAACTTTTAAACTAAGCTTAGAAATTTTGGGCCTAATCTGTGGTATATTTCCAAAATATCAACAATAAAGTCAAATTTAATGAAATTCTATGTATCATAATATTTGTAACAATCTTATTAAATATTAAAATGCTGGAACAAACTGTGTAAGAGGATAGTAAGCATTGCTTGGTCATAGTATTTTTAACTAATAACACTGTTTGCCTTCAGATAAAGAATTTAATATACATTAATGAAAACTTTATTTAAAATTATTGTGATTAAAATAAACTTATGCAATTACAATTTTGGTGATACAAAGTATGAATCAAAATTATTTAAATACGCAAATTTATAAAACTCTTAAATAATCTGCTAAACTTTAATGTTTTATAATTTACATTTTATAATAGTGAAATTTATTTAATGAATATTATTTTTTATATTTGTATATTTATTGATTTTTTTTTGTGTGTGTGTATGTCGTTTTTAATTCAGTAAATTATCAAGAGTCTGCCAAGAATGTTTTATAAGTCACAGTGAAATAGAAGATACAAGTACTTCTTCTCTTCTGCAGTGCAATGAAGAAGATGTTCTGTCATTAGAAAAATCAGTGGTGAGAACTTCCTCTCCGGAGATTGAAGATAACCAACTTGAAAAGGCAAATATTAAAGAGAACAAAATTGTTTCTGCAGAAGGTAACATTAAAATTATTAATTTAGTATAATACTTAATTATTAAAAATACATTGATGGGAAAGGAGTTTAAATGTTGTCTAAATTTTCAAAAATATGGGCATAACAAACAATAGTTTATTATGGATTAGTACACCAATGAAGCTATAAACTTCAAGAATTGACCATATTATTCTCATTATGATTATATATCTAAAGCTTTTAGAATTAAACAACATTGTAATATTAGATGTGTGGAATGTTAAGACTATAAAGTAGCTAAAAAAGGTAATTTGCAAGAGATGTGAAGAAAAAATAGTTACATGTTTTAAGACTCTGAAACAAATTGAATAGTTTGTGAAAATAATGAAAAAATTGAAAGAGATTTGTATTCAGGAACCAAAAATAAAAAAAGTGTAGATAAAATTTTAATTAAAGTGTGACAGAGAGTTATATAAATGACAGCTCAGAAATGATAGCTTGTTGATAGTAAGAAGAAATAATTTTCAAGTTATCTGGTCAGTTTTTAGGTATAGATGTAGAACAATAGTTGTGATTCTATGGAAATTGCACTGAAGGCATTGATATTATTGTAAATATTGTAAATAAAGTTTTATTTTGATTGTGTATTTAGTGTCAGCAGTTGAGATAGTTTTTTCTCAGAAATAATTCACCCTAAAAAAGTATATTAAAAGTATGAATATTTTTTATGCAAGTGAGTTATAAAAAAACTCTCCTTAAAGGATATGAGTCTGCATAGCAGTGGCAGCTGAGAGAAACAGAGCACTCCTAATAGTTAATGGCCTCTCTAGCAAAGGGAGAAATGTGTATGCAGAAAATATCACTTAAATAGACTTAATGAAGTTGTGTCTAAATGCATTAGTGATAATTGTTACAAAGTATAAGTAATAATGGACTCTTAAGTAATAGCCCTGAGTTAAGAAATGTAGTAGACTTATTTTATTTGTTACTACCCCAAAATATTTATGGTGGAAATAATATTATAATTTTCGTTATATATATATATATTATTACTATTAATTCAGGTTTAGAATAAATTTTCTGAAATATAAAAGTGTCTGTTTATTTCATTATTAATATTATGCTATCATGACTTCGAGACCCCCCATAAGTACAGCAAGTAATACAGTAGACAGGATGGCATAATTAGCGACTTGATGATGAGACATATAGTAATTAAAGAAACGTAGATAGGATGGCATAATTAGCGACTTGATGATGAGACATATAGTAATTAAAGAAACGGAAGATGGCATTATCAGATCAAAGTTTAAGGAGTTTGATATATGTAGCCCTTCGTTATGGGACATTTGTGTGGCACATATAGATCACTAGAGACTTTCAAAGATAGATGAGGACAAGGCAAAAGTTCCCACATTGTTATTTTTTGCTGGAACAGGTGTTTATTAATAGTGAAACAATTGTACGACTCTAGAATTCCAGTAAATGTATCTTATAGTCATCTACAGGAAAATTTAAATACTTATTTTCAACCAGTGGTAACAAAGAGAGTGGCATGTTTATGCTTCTGAATGAGGAAAAAGTACTCTGAAAGAGCAATCAGGATTATAATTTTGCTTTAAGAACTTTAGCAAAACAATGTGAATTCACATCAGATCTTGAAGACATGTTTCTAGAGCAACTGCTTTACAGGATGTGGAATCATAATCTTCGGAAAATCTTACTTAGCAAAATTGATTTAATGTTTAAAGCAGCCACTGGAAAGGGTATAGTATCATGTTGTAAAAGGCTTCAGAGTTTAAAACGATTTCAGAAGGGGAAAAAAATCCAACAGATATAAATAAAGCTGTAATGGAAAAGTCGTTTAAGAATTCTGCAAGTAATAGGCCTACATGCTATTGTTGTGGTAGAGTTGGTCACATGAAATTATGTAGATTTAAGAATGAAAAATCTAAAATATGTGATGTTAAAGGCTATTTACCTCTGGTGTTTAAGCAATAGCAGGATAATGGAAAATTAAATCACGCGGACTTTAAATCGAGAGAGGAAGTGAATGCAATAGGGTATGAGTTAAAGAGATTGAAAAGTTCCACAATGGTCAAATTACATTGAAGGTTATTATTTAAAGTTACGATGCAAGTCAACAGTGGAGCTGGATTATCCATTATGTTGTTGGAGAAGTGGAGGTTGTTAATTGTGGGTTTAAAGTTATCATGGAAGTCAAGAATGGAGCCAGATTATCCATTATGTTATTGGAGGAGTGGAACAGAATTAGATCTGAATCCAATGAGAAGCTAAAATTGAAGAAGACAAATATAGTGGTCACAGATGTGAATGGTAATAGAATACACATTTGTGTTCCAGTGTTTATAAACAATAGAAAAAAAAAAATACTATTTTTTATGATGAAAAGAAATATTCCTCTCCTTAGACAAAATTAGTTTAAATCACTAGGAATAAGTTTAAAAATAATTAATAAAGTAAATTAGAGATAAATTTTCCAAATTATTTAAACAGGAAGTAGCAGAGTTACAAGTGCATCCAGTTAATAGCGAACTGTCAAGAGAAGCACATCCAATGGTATTTAAACCATGAAAAGTGCCCTATGTGCTTAAGCCAAAGGTTGAAGAAATGATAATGGAGTTAGTAAAGAAAGAAGTATTGACATTCAGTCGAAGACTCTTTATCAGCTATCCCTGTTGTTGTTTTAGTAAAATGAGTTGAAATGATTCATTTATGTGGAAATTACTACAGTTAACAAATGGATTAATAAAGGTGAGTATCCACCAAATATACGTGATATGTTGTCATCATTAAAGAGAGTCTCAGTCTTTGTGAAAATTGATTAAAATCAGCATTCCACCAAATTCTGGTTATTGAGAATACAATTAAGATTGTTGACTCTGAGTGCACATGCTTGATTGTTCAGGTGCAACAAATTTCTTTATGGAATCACAGTCGCTCTAAATATCTTCCAAACAAAAATGGATCTGCTATTGCAGAACATCGAGGGAGTTTTCCATATTTGGATGATATTTTGATTACAGCCCAGTCTGAAGTAGAGCTGAAAAAACAGGTTATAGAGGTATGCATCAAGATAAATAATGTAGGAGTGAAACTGAATGTTGGCAAATTTATTTGGGCACCTCACAAATAACTTTTTTAGGTCATGGGTGAATAAAGATGGGAAATATTCAAACTCGAAAATGGTTAGAGTAGTGAAAGACGTGATTACCTCCAGGAATGGAGATGACTTTAAGCTTTTTGAGACTGCTTAACATCTATGAAAGCTTAATACTGTTATATAATTTATTGTGCAAAGGCCAGCAATGGAATTGGAACAATGAGCATATGAGAGCCTTTAGCAAAGCTAAAGAATTACTGATGTCAGATCAACTCTTAGTACATTATCATGGTGATCTGGAAATTACTATCACTATTGATGCTTCTGAATTGGGAGTTGGAGCTCTTATTGCTCATTGCTGTCTTGATGGAGAGAGTCTGATTATCTACACCTCTAGAACATTATCGTCAGTGCAGCAAAACTGTAGTCAGCTGGATAAGGAAACTCCAGCAATAATATTCATGATAAAGAAGTTTCACAGTATTTTTATGATTGGAAGTTTATAATCTACCCCAATCATCAATTATTGTGGGAATTTTTGAGAAAGATAAAAATATGCCTGATTATGCAAGTCAGCTGCTTATATAATGGATAAACTTATTAGTTTATGACTGTGAACTGATCTATAAACCAGGAAAGGAGATTGTGCATGCAGACACATTGTTGTGTTTGCTTATTAGAGAAGGTGTTAAATAGGAATTTGCGGAAGTGAATTTGCTAGATGTAGTAAATAGAATGGAGAATTTAAACAGTGAAAAAACTCGATTTCTAATGATCCTGAATATAGGAAATTGATTAAATGGATCTGAGATGGCTGGCCAAAAAAGCATTCAAGTTTTGTAGCTGTGGGAATTTGGAACAGTGTTTTGTAATATGTCAGTATGTAGTGGGTGTATCATAAATAGTGATAAAGTATTGAGATCTATAAAGGGATGTACACAAGTGATTAATTTGCTGCATAAAGAACACTGGAATGGATCTTCCAAAGAAAGTATTTAGGTCCATTAGAAGCAAAGAACCATGAGAGTATGTTCGTTCACATGGACTATGTTCGACCAATAAATGGATACCAAATTTTTATAATTGTGGATTCATATTTAAATTGGATCAAATACAAACTAATAAAAATTATGAACATGGAGAATACCATAATGGCATTACAGGGAGTTTTTGCTAGCCACAGTTATCCAGTATCCAGATGTTGCTATTGGATAATGGAACAGCATTTACTTCCGAAAAATTTAAAGATTATGCAATGCATAGTTTGACATGTTCTTATGTCAGAATATCACCCTGCTTCAAATGGGCTTGCTGAAAAAGCAATACAGAGTTTGAAAACAGCTTTGAAGAAAATTAATATAACTGATTTAAAAGATGCCCTAATATAAATTTTGTTTTATCATCATTTTATACCTGGGCTTCCAAATAGTAAATCACCTGCAGAATTACTGTTTGGGAGAAACTACTATATGCATTTAGCCAATAGGTAGGGCAGAGTAGTTAGTATTTATAATGAAATTTATGATTAGGAGAATAGCCAATAGATTTTATATCACCAATTAAGATTTTGCTAGGCAAAAAAAAATCTTAATTTAATGAAGTTCAGATTTTAGAATTCTTAAATAGACAGATTTTTAATAAATGAAATACATTCCTAATCATGTGCAAGTTTGTTTCAGAAAAGTAGAGGGATGAGACATAAAATTGAAGAGGTGAGAACTTTTGGTGAAAGGACTGTACATGAGTGTATGCAATAAATTGATTAAATGGACCTGATAAATATCTTAGAAATTTTACATTGAAATTTATAATGAATTTTGAAGAAGTGCATTACAAATTTGAAACAATATATTGGTTATACTTTCCAAGTACTGGATAAGTAAATATACTGCTCTCTTTTGTTAGATTTGCTTTGCAAGCTTGAAGTGATTAATTTACACTTTGTCTTCCCAATTCTTATATAGATAGCTTTTATATCTGATATTAATCAGGACCAATATTCAATCATGCTCAAATTACGTAGAGAAAGGGAGGAAGTTTGCATTAGATTTATTCATCTTGAAAAGGTATTTGTTAGAAAGAAAGAGTACTTTGTTAGATATAATGAAAAAAAAAAGTATAGTTTGGAAAGAAAAATGTTTATTGGAAAATTTATTCTAAAAAGAGATAGATTTAGAAAAAGATATATAGCAGGAATGTATACCTGTTTCTACTTCATTTAATGTATATTTAGATGAGTTATTAAGTGATTGCTGATTTGATCAATGGTATTTGTATACTGGGTAGAATGTAACAGATTTGCTGAAAATATAATACTTGCTGATAGTGCTGACTTGTTTTAATAAAATATGAATGGTTAACAGATCTTGTTGTAAGTTTGAAATGGAAATAAATATAAATAAAACTAAATCAAGGAAAATAGATGAGAGAAAAAAGATTAAGAGTAAGTATTGAGCAGACATTAAGTTATAAAACAGGTTAATACTTTTACATATTTATTGATGAATTGACCATGGAAATAATAAATTAAAAATGAGAATTGAAATGGCTACAAAATTTTATAAGTGTTAAAGATTCTGAACAATTAAAATTACATCTAAAATAAATAGAAATAAGCTTATTTTTTTTTTAGTAACATAGTAGATAAAAGCATTTAATATATATATTGTACCGGTCAAAAATGTATGCCCATCCAACAAGATTTAGAATCTAAGCAAAAGTACCCCGATACCATTCATGCCCAAGATACACAGGTCAAGAGCAATCATGAATTCTAACCTATTTGCTCATTCCCTAAATCTATAACACTATGGACAACACCTACGGTGATACCACATGAATTCATTCCATCCCGGCCCGGTGCTACAACGTTTTGCCTGAGAACTCAACTGGTGATGATGATGAGAGATTGAGTGAACCCGAGATATAAGTTAAAAATATACATAAATATATTAATGAGATTCGAACAATTAAGTTTTAAAATTATAAATATTTATTTTGACAAAAATTCAAGATTTTATATATGTATAATCAACTTCATGCAGTTTAAACTATTATTTTGGTTACAAATCTTTGACAAACTTGATTCAATTATTTTATTTTAAAAAAATATCAATTTACTGCGGCATTACAATACATAATATATTTTTGGAAATCGGATTTTAATATTACAAAAACAGATTTTATCAGAGTGATTGATGGACGTTTATACATAAAAAAGCATATAAAGATACAACAATAAAGTTTCGCTATTTATACGACTTCATAGGGTGCCCTTGGCATTTGATACATAGCTATATTTTCATTTATAGAATTTATTTATGATAATTAAATAAGGATATGTTCTGATCCGTAAGTATGCTGAAACATTTATTTATTACACATTTTCAACATTGTGAAACTCTATAAATATGGGAGGGCAGCTTCATGAGAGGTTGGATCTAAAACTCCAATGAAAAATATTACAAAGAGAAAAACGTCATTATCACATATCATTACGATTTATTTTGTCAAACAGGCTAGAAAACGAAATATAGGAAAATTGCGGTGCTAGCATTATGTCAGTGTGAGAGAGTGTGGCAGCTTTTGGCCAAGGAAATGCCATTCTCGATTATTAAGGTGGTATGCCAGCTTCATGCTAAGTGGTACCGAAAGAAAAAGGTAGGTAGGAAGTTGCTATGGGCCGGATCATGGCAGAGCCATACAGAGCTTCAACTACACTAACCTGAATGTTCCAGGAGTAGACTTAGACCCCCTGTTATGAACGAGAATAATTAATGAAAATAGAAGGCTTCGAATCCCCGTTGTGAGATACGGATGAATCAAAGCAGTATATATATTTTAAGGAGAAGAATGACAAATGAAGATGATCGTGAACCCTGGAATGAGATACAGGTGAATCAGATCAAACCTTATGTAACAATCCGGAGAAGGGTGACTTAACGTAATCTGCACTACGGGGCGCCATCTAGGCATTTGAACCTAGAAAAATTTATAAAGTAGGCAGATACGTAAGTCAAAAAAAAAAAAAAATTTTTTTTTTTTTTTTAATTTTGATTCCGGTCGTTAGCCCATGTCACTAGCTCAGTGGAATGGCAGAGATTTAATAAGACAATCTAAGAGTATATATATAAAAAAAGAATAAAATAAGCCACTGCCAGTAATTAGCATACAAACATTTATTTATGCACATATATATAAGATTTAAAATTATTTTAGTATTAGTTTTACATTTTAACATTTAACATTATTTTTAACTTTGATTTTTGACTTTAATTTACATTTAATTACTATTATATTCTAATTTTACATTTTAATTAAGTTCGCACAGATAAATTTATGAAAGCTTGTTTATAATGTTGAATATAGATCGGTTACATAGATTTCACGGTCAAAAACATTTCAAAGTAAACATAAACGATCAAAATACAAAATTATTGATTACTGACAATTGCGGAGGGAAATTTATACTTAACCCAATAGTATTCACCATAAGATACTTGCATTGTCACCAATAACTTAAAAGACATCCGAATAAATACTTTTTAGATACTCACCGTAAGGTATCATTATTTATCGAATGTCTATATATTTTGATCAAATATGAAAACCCAAAACATACTTAACCGATAACCAATCCATGCAAGCGTCTATAAACAACTTAAATTTAATGCATTTTTATTTAGGGTCAAGTATGAATAGACCATATAGATTTGCTTTTGAAAATAAACATTCTATCCCTATTTAACCTTAGGTTAAAATTCGTAGTCAAACTGGCATCAATTCATCTGATATATCGATGTATTCAATGTAATACAATACGGCAGCACAAAAGGTTAAGAGAAGAAATTGCCTCTTATGAGATAGGAATATTACATCTATCTGCAAAGAAGAGCAATAAAACAAAAAACTCCATAGAAAGGAACTGCGGTATCCGACTTATAATTCCTTCCATAGGCAAACGGAAGTGTGCGGCGTATGAAGCGATTCTGCCCGTAGCGAATCAATATTACATCTACTAATCACACCAATATATCCAATCCATTGACCCAATTTAACCACGAAACAAATAACCTAAGATTACCCTCCCCTAATATAACTTTACAAATCTATACAGCCATTTACGCCCGACTTAAGTTTAACATTGATATATTTTAATTCATCGGAAAACAGAAATCATAAATAAACTTAAAGAACAAAGTTAAATAAATGGAAATGATTTTAAATAAATAAATAACAAATACATCAAATAACATTATTAATGAAGAATTTAGTTTGGTCAGATAGGATTCTATTGCATTATTTACTAAAAAGTTTTAAAATTTAGAGTTCTTATTGTTTCAAGTGAATATAAAGTTCTTACGATTTTTAAAATGTCCAACTTTATCCGTTGCTTGCCATGAACGTGAATTCCCACGCCGTCCTAAGATTGATATTCATTTAGCCGATGTTTTATTTATTCATTCGGAGGTTTTTTAATTTAGTTGGTCCTCAATGTAGGAAACGATAGTTCATTTCTCCTTTCTTTAACAGCTGAAAGAATTGACCGTGCGTCTGTCAATTCCTCCAACTCCGTACTACTACATATAGTCACATCGTAATAATCAATTTCCAGTCACTGATTAATAATTTCCAAATTTTCCTTTTATATTAATGTGAAGGATTGAATTTACATTACGTCACCGATGCGATGGTCCTTTCGCTGCGGTCCGATTCCATAGGGATTTCTTCTTATTTGCTAACAGTTTCTATTGTTTTCCTATCTGACCGGTGTTTTTACATTTAAATGCCGAAGGCTGGTTTACATTTAACTAATTAACAATCATTTCCATTTCTGATTAATTAACCTGTTTTCCAAATCAAAGATATATTTTTATCTCTAAATCTTTTTAAGTTTTTGTTTTTAAAATACCTTTTCTATTTTTAATACAGTTTTATTTTAATAATTTTTTTTTATCTGTGCGATTTAATATATACGAGTTTAAGATGATATTTAATTTCAATTTTTAATTCTTAAAGAAAATTTTTAAATGCGAACTTTTTAATTTACTTTCATGTTTAATAAATTTTAAAAAAAAACAATGTAACGAACGTCTATGCTCGTTACACTTATGTGGCTTATTAATAATTTGATGTATGCTAGCAACACTATTATAAGAATATGAAATCATTGAATTTAAATACTAAAATAAAGCCTTAAGTAGTTTAACAAATACATAATGATATGCTAAAATAATGACCCATGTAAGATAAAGTCATTTATCAAAAGTTAAAACTATAATTAACGAAGCGTGCATTACTCCCCCTTCTTGAATCACTATTTTGTTTAACATATATAAAAAAACTAAAATTTGCACATTTAAAAGTGCAAATAACAAAATAGAATTAGGTTGCCAGCCTTTTTGGCGATGATGATTAATAAAATTAACGGACACCAATATCCACCCCAGATTGAAAAGTATTTATACATTTCGTATAAACTTATAATAAAATATTTATTTAAAAGCATGTATTCATTTAAAATACAAACTCAATCTTATGAGCTATTTAGAAATAAATAAAAAGAACTCATTAACCCCCCCCCCTTCTATTCCACAGTGGGATATAGAAGTTCGTAAGACTAGGTTTGATTGGCATTTACAAATAAAATGAAATGAAAAATATAAAAATATTAAAAATAAATTTTAACTGCACTAAATTATAAAAATAATAAGAAGCGTGAGTTGGATGAAAAGTTTTATAGTAGTATTATTTTAGATAGAAGAGAATCAATACAAAGAAAATAATTATTAATTTAACATACTTGCCGATTGGCGAGTTAAAAGAGATTCAAAATAAAGAGAACATTAAATTCAGGTAATACGATTATAATGATTTTGGCTTGTTCCACCAGGATTCTATGGAGTAAAGTATTGACGAATCTTCTGTGGCAGGTGGCATTCTTTGATTTAAAACATGTTTCTTGGCCTCGGCAGTTTTTTGATGGCACGGGCACTCTTAATGGTAGGAGCTACATCTCTGCATGGCAAAGAGTTGAGCTCAAGATGGAGGGAAAAGCAGCTTAGGTTGCTCTATCCAAAAACCATTTTAAAAACCAAAAAGACGTGAAGTCGCTTTAGCAGCAATTGACCAAACTCTCACACAGTAGATTTTCAGCCCTATTTATACCAGTTTTGAGTTATTCAAAGAATGTTTTTAATTAAACTTCTTAGTTCTAATTGAATCTTTAATTTACAGAAATATTTTCTCTATTGTTATTGGAAATGCAATCACCAGATAACTGTCCAAAGATAAATTGCAATCCATTTTCAGATTGGAAATAGATTTGATAAAAATGTTTAATAGCTAATTTAAAATCAATTAGCTTTGTTTTAAATTTTACTTTCATTAACTTTGATTTAAAAATTCCTTTTAAAACCATGAAACAAACTAATGTACCCACCCCTTTAATTACTCTTGGAGAATTAGCGGTTGAATCTTCCATCTTGAATTTTTATGTAGTTTTTATAACGAAAAATAATTACAAAATAAATAAGATATAATTAAAAAAAAAAATACAAAATTATTTACAATATTTATTTGTGCTTTTATTCATATAAAAGCTCCATTAATATATGTATATATCTGAATCGCATCTAGAGACATTAATATCAAAATAATTAAAGAATTTTTATTTAAAATTTATATTTATAACTTTTATAGAAGCTTCTCAGAAATATATGTATAGTTTATATACATGTGACAAAAAAAAAAAGGAGCAGGATAAAACATGGGTTGTGGTAGAACAGTGAAACTTGATCTTGAACTAAGATTGACTGTTTCAATATATAAAAAAATATCTATTTATTTTTAACCTTTTAGTATTGGCATGGTAAATAAAAATGTAAAACTATATTATTATTTAAATCAACTTGACACTTATAGTTGATATCACTAGATATTTCTGTTTGATATATGTACACTGTTTATTTATATATATCATATTTTTAAAATAGAAAATTATATAACATTGCAGTTCTAACCAAAAAAAAAATTTTTTTTTTACTAAATTTCTTCATGATCATGGTTTCATTCATTAACAAATAGCTTTTTTAAAGTGAAATTTAACAAAATACATACAACATATATATTGTAACAGTGCAGAGAAATGGGTTAGTAAAGGGGAATCTGGGATTACAATGTTCCACAATTGGGTAGCCATTTGTAACAGAACACCACATTAGGGCTGAATTATGAGGAGATGGGAAACCATCATCATCATCCCCCAAATAAATAAAATATACAATTAAACATAAAAGGAATGAGCATGAGAGATCAGCACAGAACTAACTATAAGTTCACCAGCATTATACAAAAGTAATAATCATTCATCATCGTGAATGATCAACAGTAAAATAAATCAACAGTTAATCTTGTGACTGTACTTGAAAGTGATTCACTATAGACCAGGCTAATTATTTAGCCACTGCTAAACCTAGGGCAGGAATACAAACAATAATTATCTGGATGCACAAACTTAGGTGTTAGTCCATCAAAATACAAAAGTAAGGCAAATAATACTGAGATAATAAAAATATCCTGACCAGCATCAATGCTCTGGCCACTTAATACCATTATTGTACTGGTCAACTAAAACTAAATTTTTAAAGAAGTAATAAATAAAATGAAATGTAGTACATTGACTTTGGATGTCCCATAACACTAAACATAATCCCCTATTCTGTATAACTGTTATGCCCAAATCTAGATCATGAAACAAGAACTCTATAATCTATCAATGAGCAGGAGATAAATAAATAAATAAAGCAGCTCATTATAAATCACTTCAAATAATTCCTAGGTTTACTCTATTATAAGTAAATAGTTTTATTGGGTCAGTAAAAAAAATCCTAGAACATTAAGTTGTCATGAAATAAAGTTGCACACACTACAATTTATGAAACAAGAATTGGATAGAATAAAGAAATTAAGTCTAAAAATATTTTTTAAAACAATTATATAATAACTAATTGACTAACATTAAACAAAAAAAATGACATGATAATATGAAAGTTTAAACATTCATTTCATCAAAAAATATACTTTCATAAAAATTATAATCAATCACTTGATTTCTGTTCATAAATTAACTTTTAATTAATTAAATTATTTCT
Organism: Epiperipatus broadwayi; assembly: GCA_028023455.1. Lineage (NCBI taxonomy): Eukaryota > Metazoa > Onychophora > Udeonychophora > Euonychophora > Peripatidae > Epiperipatus > Epiperipatus broadwayi. The sequence goes on from JAQFVV010000109.1 coordinate 1,520,479, forward strand.
TTAAAGACATGTCCAACATAAATTACTTCAATGTTTTTATTCATAATAATCATCATTAAATATCTGCAAAAAAGCAAATTTCAGATAGTAAACCAGATCATCTTCTCCATTCTTTTCTCTCCTTAAGATCATTAATCAACTTATTTCTTCCCTTACCTCTTTTTCCCATACTCTCTATTTTCTTTCCACACATTTTACATATTTTTTTAATTTGAAATTCATACATAATCCAGTTCTCTTTCTTTGTAATTCCTTCAAAAAATAACCACTTTTCACTTATTCTTTTTTAATATTTCTATGATGCTAATTTTATTTTTCCAATTCATTCTTTCCTTTCTTTTCTAAAAACTTATATATATATTTCCATATTGTTCTTAAATCTCCATATTTCTGATCCATATAAAGTTAGATTTTAAACAAGTCCCATTTTATTATTATTATTAAATGCTTTTATTTAAGTTACAATATCTGTGTGTTTGTAAACTACTATAATCACTTTTATTATTTAAGTTAAAATAAAATTTTTAAATCAAGCTTTAATAGATTTAAATTCAATAGAATTGATTCAAATTTTGTACATAAAAGAATACCAGTCAAAGCAATATGGGATTATAATATTTTAGATAGGCAAACTAATTTCTTAGATATGGACCAGTGGGTGGATAAATTTTGAATATTTTGATATCAAATTTACAATTTATTTTTAAAATTTTAATATGTTCTAAGTAAGGCTTGTGAGAGGACAGTATAGAGATTTTTTTTTGGTTTCAATTTAAAATTGCAACATTTTAAAATCATGTTTAATATGTTTAAATTCAATATAATTTATTGAAATTCTATACATTTTTTTAAAAATTACTACCAAAGTGATAAAGCACTAATATTTTAGGTAGGTGACTTAGTTTCTTAGATATAAAACAGTAGGCAGGAAAATTTGGAATATTTTGATATCAAATTCAAAAATTGTTCTTAGAACTTTCAATGTTTTAAATAATGAAGACAATTTTCTTGGTTTTAATTGTAATCTTCATTTAAGTTAGAATAAGAAAGTTAATTTACAATATAGTTTTGTGAAGCTTTTTTTTTTTTTTAAAAAAAAAAAAAATCCAAATAAAAAAAAAATGTTGTTTTCCAACTGATTCTTTTTTATCTTTTATCTTTTACTCCTTGATAAAAATGGTTTTAATTCAGAATGAAGGAAAAATTAAAATTTATATATGTATCAGATATTCTATCATCACTTGCTAATAGTAAAAAAAAAACTATTACATCTAGTGAACTTCTTCCTAAATATTGAGTCAACAAATAATGTTAAGAATTAATATTTCATTTGATGGCAATTGAATATAGAGATTTGTTACAGAAAAAAAAACATTTTTTTTATATGCCGAGTATTAACAAACTGCCTTATGTATTTCTTTTTCTGTAAATCTATAATAAAAAAAATAGAACACATGTTTTAATATATTTATTTTATTAATATTATTAAGTCTAAGTTTTATTATGTTTTTTTTTTTTAAGTTTCCAATTCATTTGATGCACCATTACAAAGTTCAGATCAAGCAAGGTAAGAAGTATTATATATATAAATGAAATTTATTTTTTTACCTAATATGATGGCTTGTTTTTGTATTTTTGAAGTTAATTATGTGGAAGAAAAATGATTAAAATAATATAGTTTTTATGCACTTGTGCAAAATATTATGATAATTTGTTAATAATTAACACCAATATATTTTTTATATGGCTTAATTTTGATTTTTAATTATATAATACTAGTTAACATGCACATGATTTTTTAACCTTTTCTCTGTGTAATTTTTTTTTTCTATTTTTGTCAAAAATATGCTATTTAATTTTTAGCACATAGAATATAAAATAGAAATCTTTTTAAAACACTTGAATATATATAATATATCTAAAACATATGTTACATATAAAACAGGCAAAATTTTCCATACAGTAGTGCCACTCAGTGCAAGTCAGAGTAATCAATGGATGCCAGAAGACTTGTGCATAAAATCCTTATCTTGTGCCTACTCATTCAACATCCCCAGATTAGTTTCTGATTTGTGGCCTCCGTCAGTGATGAGCCTTGAATCTGAGAGCACTGCACCTAGATCTTAGAATCTAATGCAACCCTCCCACAGCCACCTTTATCTCTACTTAACTACAAAACTATGAGAATAAAATTGAAAACACCTTAATATTTTCAATCTAAGCCCATTAGCTTATATAGTCATATAGGTCTGAACTCAGTTCAGTACCCATACATTTTGGTATCTTTGGTACATTGCTTTTATAAACTTGTATTTATAAAAATGTAAAACAGATAGCTGGAGTAAAAGACATTTTTATGTCCGAAAACTTCAGAGTTTCTACATAAATATTATGTATAAAATAAGTGCTGGGGTTTGAGTTGATATTTTAGATCTAGTGTCTGGATATTCTAGCTTCTCACTGAGGTGAGCCATAAGCTTGAAACCAATTGGTCTGTGGATAAGAGTATTTCAGGTTGAGATTTTAAATATTTTCTCTTACCGCACTTATCAATTAAAAGCTGGTTTCAGCTATTGGTACGCTCTCTGTATTATATTTTTGTAAATACAAGCTTATAAAAGTAATGTCATGTTATATATGACTTTGCTTTATTGATAATTATAATATTTAATAAATATGAACAAATTTATAAGCTTTTTGCTGATCACTAAAATTTTTCTGCAGACCACCAGTTGAGAAACATTGTGATAGAGATTTGATGGTGGAATTTTTAATTTGAATTGATTAAAAGCAAAGAGAAGAATTTCTTTTTGGTTTCTGAATTTACTGTATGCTGACGATTGTCTATTTTTTGCCAGTTCAAAAGATGATTTATTGAATGTTCTTAATGGTTTGAATGCAACATATAAAGACATTGGATTTATTAATTAATGTTCAAAAAACCTCAAGTTCTTTATGAACCAATGACTGAACAAAAATCCGCAGAAACGTTTTGCTTGGATGGTTTTCAATATAAGAATGTGAATCAATTTGAATACCTTTGTAGTTTTATAAATAGAAAAGTGAACTTAGATGTTGAGATATTTAATGTGCTGCTGCTTTTAACAAATTAAACGATAGAGCATTCATCACGAAAATTACTACTGCAACTAAGTTAGCTGTGTATACAGCTACTATTTTATCTAATTTATTGTATAGAAGTGAAGCATAATATAAAAGCATTAGAAAAGATTCATTTAATGAAGCTCTGTAAAATTTTAAAAAGATCATAAAACCAATCAATATGTTCTTCAATTTTCTGGATGTGATATGAGACCACTATTATAAAATCACATTTCCATGGAATTGAACATATAAAATGAATGAACAATGGAAGATTTCCTAAAAGAGTGTTGTATGGTGAACTTGAGCATAAAATTCATGGTAGAGATAGAATTTGTCTATTATATAAGGCTTATCTCAAAGATATTGTAAAAAAGAATGTCATTTGTTTCACCTGAAAAGATATGGCCAAGAATATAATACATTGGAGAGCTACAATTAGACATGGTGTTGAAGTATTTCAGAAAAAAAAATTTTCTGCTAAAGAAATTAAAAGACAACATCATAAGTTATCACAAAGCCATTATACATTATATCACATTTTATTTTTTTATTATTGTTCCATAATGAAAATTGTAGTAGACTAATATGAAATGTCGTTAAAATCCTTAAATTTCAACATAATGTTAACTATATGTGTATTTAACACTTTATAATAGTATTTATATGTGTATGCACAAGCATAGAGAAATGATTTTACTTTTTTAAGAGGTTTATTATTTTGGGTTTTTTTTTTTTATGCACACACGTGTTTATATGTAAAAATGTATATTAAATAAAATTGTTTTTATTAGAAAATGAAAAGTTTGTTTAATTTATTGGTTGTAACTTTTATTATAATTGTTAAAAAATAATTGAATGGCTTTATTGCTCCAGTGTTGGAAGAGCCAGTATTGAGATCAATCCTTTACATCCACAGTCTGATACTATTATTGCACTAAATCATGCAGAACATTGTAATTATTAATTATTTATAATAAATATTGTTAGAAAAAATAATTGTATTGTAATTTATAAATTTTTCTTTAATACGGTAACTATATTAAAAAAAATACAATTTTATAAAATTATTCAGTAATGTGATGTGATGCACTGTGGCTTCTCCTTTATTGGAGTGAGAAATCTCTCAGCCACTATACTCAGAGAAACCTGTTAGCCACCTTACCTTCCCTTTCCATTCCCCACCCAGTTTGCCCATATTCTTCTCTATCCTGTTTCATCCTATTTCCACAACATAATCTTTGTCAACTCTATGGCCTTTATATCTAAATCCCCCTTATCTAAAATCCAGCATAAAAACCAAGAATCCACTTTCTGTATAATCACTTTGTTTATATTTATTCTCCCACAACTTCATTATTTGCATACTTTCTGCTTGCAGGCATTTACATTCAATTATCAGATGCCTAATATTTTCTAAATAACTTGCAGACTAAAACATCCATATTTTTCTATTTATGTGCATATTCCCTTGTTTCTAAAGATCCTGTTCAAGCCTTAAACAATAAACTACTCTCCTTATTATTATAAATTAACTTGCACCCAATATTCTGTTTACTTTTATATATATTTAAACTCTTTTTACTCTGCATACTATTTCTCCATCTCTTTCAACTCCGTATTTTTTCTTAATGCATCTATTCTTTTATTCCATTCCTTGACACTATAACACTCAACAATTCTCCTAACACAATCATCCCATCTTTTGTATAAGTGTATTGACATAAACTCTTTATCCAAATCTTCTGCATGCCATACTATCTTTCTCACACACCTTGTTGCTTGTTCATTACTCGTAACCCAATTAAAAACTATTGTGACTATTCTCTTATTATCCATAAATTGCAATCTACAAAATATTCTTATTTTGCTTTTTGCATCTCTCATATAAAACTTGACCATCCCATTTCTCCTTGAATTGTTTCCTTAGCTGTCCACTTATCTGCATCTAATGCATGTATTCCTACTTCTCTTTATACTTTTCTAAATAATCCAACATCCCTTTACTAACATAATGCAGCGTTACATTAAGTTAATCCTGCTACTGCCACTGCCTTTCCATACAATTTTGGGAACTTTATATTTATTATATGGAAACACTGTTAATTTCTTTATCAGTCTCTTTTTTTTTGCTTCATTTATCAATTTTTTCTCTCATCCATCCATGCAATTTCTCTGAATATTTAAGACGATCTCATCATATTTAACTTTATATCCCCCAATAAAAATTCTTTATCTTCTCTTTCTCCAGCATTTATCATCATTACTTTTGATTTTCCTTCACTAAATTTAATTCCCATCTCTTTACCCAGCCTTTCGCATATCTTCAGCATAACTTCCATATCTTCTCTACTTTCTGTGCACAAGAAATTAAAAAACTACTCAGTGAATTTTTATTATTATTATTCAGTAATATAAAAATATATAGAATATATTTATATAAATATATAACAATGGTAAAGTGCATGGATGATTTAGTATTATATGGTATATTAATATTAATGAATATAATGCACATTTAATATTTACTTATGTTTTTATCAGCATATAATGCTTTAATGGTATAGGAGATTTATAATGAAGGATACAAGGAAGATAAGAAGTTTATTGTTGAAATAGTTTTAATGGTTGGTAATGTTCAAAATATACTTAAGATTTAGGACTATAGAGAACTATGATTAAATTTCCATTATTAGTTGCAAATATTTTTTAGTGAATTTTACTTAATAGATTAATGATATTGAATGCAGATTAAATGTTAGCAATTGTTTGCTCTACTTGTGATTTAGGGTTCGAATATGGACGGAGATTAGAAATTCTTTTCAAGTAGCTGAGGAATTCCAAACAAGCCTAGGAATTTTTTTTTTTTAAATAGCACTCAATAATTAATCTATCTCATCATTTTTTTATTGACCAGTAAATGGAAGATAAACATCCTAATTTAATCTAACTTGATCAAATAAGAGTCATTGTAAATGGTATAATAATTTAGTATTAAATTGATACCTTTTGTCTGATAAAAAAATAATAGCTTAAACTAGTTGTGGGAAAACTTTTCTGATCATGGATCCCATGGACTTCTGTAAAGTCTCTAGTAGGCTGGATGTAAAAAAAAAAAAAAGTGGTAATTTTCTCATTCCTGGTGTTCGCTGCAGGATGGCGTTGATGCTAATCTAGTAACTAATAGTATTATATGATGTTAGTCTTTCATTTTTGTAAATGTTTATTAATCTTATATTGTTTTTTAGTTTGTGTGTGTGTCTTTAAAGTTATGGGGCTTTTTCTAATTTTTTTTTGACTTTATGTGTGTCTTTTTAAAGCTACGGTATTTTTTTCAAGAGTCAATCAATAATTTTATTAAAAAGCAATATGTAATTATAAAATCTATAAAAAGTAATGTAATTTAGACAACATTTACTCTTATTATTTTGTGTGTGTTTTAATGATACACATACATCACTACAAATGGAAAATAATTCACGGCAACAACTCAAAAGGAAAATAAACCATCCCAAATATTTAATTAAATGATTCTATGTTAAGTTCAAAGACTAACAAATAATCTTCGAACTTGGGGGAAGTATTGTTATGTAGGTGTATAATTAAAATACACACAAAATAATAAGAGTAAATGTTGTAAATGGGGATTTAATATTGAATCGTATGTACGTGTATCAATCGTCGCATATACATACGCAAGTTATATATATATATACTTGAAGATAAAAATACTTTGTTAATTTAAAATCATCTTAGATTTTAATAGCTAAGTTATTTTGTAAAACAGCAAAAAAACAACAACAAATCCTTTGAGATAGGAAGATTAATTAATGAAGGAACTTTGCAGATCAACAAGTTGAATAATTAAAAAAGTAATCGGGCTGCAAAAGGAGTAATCAATCAAAGTAAAACGTAAGTCTAAATCTGCTTCTGCAAGTAAACTGGGAGGGATTGATCCGACCAGGATGGACGGATGGACAAGATTTGACCCATCAAATCCAGAAAAAACAGAACTGGTGAAATGAGTGCAAGTGTAAAGCATTGGCAAACTGGGAGTTCTACCCGATGCAGATGAACTGTGAAAGGTGCTGAACGTCGCTTTTTTAGCACGGTAGCCCCTGAGCGGACTGCTGGCCTCCGAACGTCCAAGAATCAGCATATAGGGACTATAAAGTAGTTCACATAGATCTTTATTCTTATTTTGGTATATCTTCGGGTTTTGCTGATCTAAATGTATAATGATTGTTTTAATGTATTTGTGTAAATATGTAGATATTAGTGTATTGTAATTAAATCTGCTTTTCTTATTCTACCGGCGTTAGTCTCAGGGATTATGATTCTTGTATGCAAATATATAGGAAGGGGTAGGTTGGCTTACTGCATAGATTGTTCACAGCGAGTACTATATATAACTGGCGGACATAACAGATCTTTATTAGCATGAATTCACATTTCCTCACCACAAAGACACTTTTTCTGTTTCAACAGGATATTTTTATTTTTGCAAATACGCCACAGTGCTGGCTTCAGTTGATGGCAATTCCCACAGCTTCAAATACTCCCGAGTTAGAGGCGGTGGCAGCCATATTACTTGTTATTGAACGAATTATCGCGAGAACATTATTTGTCGCGTGATTGTCCAAGAAATGCTGTCGTGTACCCTTTCAAATAACTTTTTGAGGGTGACACATACCTCATGGAAGCTTCACGTCATTATTAATAAACTTACAACACTAAAGTAAGTTACAGCACATTAAAAAAAAAATATGTCTAATCAAATTTTAAAAAACTATGACTGGCTCAAATACACACACTAAACTACAGAGAGAATAGATATTCAAATATTACGATAAAATGAATAACAAAATCAACTACGGCAACCAATAAAGGCATTTCTTTGCTTTTAGCATAGAAAAAAAAGCCATAACCGGCAGCCGTCATCGGGAACTCTTTCTGTGTTTTATCATAGAAAGAAGTCTCTTTGTGTTGGCTTCTGTCACCGCCCAACATATTGTGAGGACTCTTTTTCTGCGTTTAGAGCGTAGAAAATTTCCTCTTTTGTTGGGTGAATGCCGGTGAAACGGTATATCTAGGAATTGACCTAGAAATAGCGACATCTCGAGGCGAACACCAGGGATGACAAAACAACCAAAAAAGTTTTTACTTTTCAATACATGGGGAGAATTAAACTAAGAGACTGCAAATCTCTCAAGCGCTTGTAACTATCAATAGCCAATCAGATCGTAAATACTGGGACAGAATTAACAAGAAAAGGGTGATAACCACTCTCTTCTTTACTTGTCTTTCTATATATCCAAGCCAGTCCAAAGTACTTATAACTGAAAGCGTGAATCTTAAATACTTTCACACTCAACTCACTGAATTCAAATTACAAACATACAGCGTTAAATCTTTCGATTTACTATGCAGTAGTTTATTGATGTTATAAATTGCAGAAATATATGTAAATATTTATTTTTAAAGTGCAGATGATATTGAAATTAAACTAAGAGACTGCAAATCTCTCAAGTGAGTTCGAGTGTGAAAGTATTTAAGATTCACGCTTTCAGATATAAGTACTTTGGACTGGCTTGGATATATAGAAAGACAAGTAAAGAAGAGGGTGGTTACCACCCTTTTCTTGTTAATTCTCTGTCCCAGTATTTACGATCTGATTGGCTATTGATAGTTACAAGCACTTGAGAGATTTGCAGTCTTTTAGTTTAATTTCAATATCATCTGCGCTTTAAAAATAAATATTATTTACATGGAGGGAAGTATTACTATTATGCCAGAAACTGATTTTTTATTTTCAATGAGTATTCATAAAATAAAACTTTAAAAATGTGTTTAGGGCAATTTTAGATGATGTCTAGCATTATATATATATATATGTGTGTGTGTGTATCTATGTGTTTGTGAGTATGTTCATATGTGAAAAATTTTGTTCATACAATTAGAAATTGAAACAAAATTTTGTGGTGAAATTTTGGTGCCACAATCTTTGTGAGCTAACTTAGATAATTATTATTGGACAACAAAATTTTTTCATAGGAACTTCCAGCTTAGCAGATCTCAGCTTCTGAATTACCAATCCTTCAAAACTAATATAATATGCAAAAAAATTTATTTGACAAAATATGTTCAGATTCAGAATTTAAGACAATTCTGTCTGAAACAGGTTTGTGTAAAATTCATTGTTTTAAAGTATATGAGATAATGAGCAGAACTTATGAATCACAATAATTCATTAGATCTGCATTTTATGAAAAATTTAATTTGATTAAAATTATCTAGAATTTTTAATACAAGTGTAATTCCTGATTCACAATTATCCAAATACACATGTATAATAAGATTTAAAAAGTTTTCACCTGCTATTAAATGTGTACTGCTTGTTTTATATAATTTAACATTTTCACGATAAAATTAAAAAAAAAAAAAATTACACTTGGACATGAATTGCGTAAATCATTGTTGTAGGCCGTAGTTTTCCCAATTTTGACTTAAATGATATAAGTATGAATTTGTACATTAATTAAATTGCTATTATTATTTTTTTTTTTTTAGTATTAAATACATCAAAAAATTTGATCTAAAAAGAATAATGCAGTTTAGATTATTTGATATTGTGTATATTATTAGTTTTATATTTAGATAATCTGATATTTTAAACAAGGTGATTTGCATCAAACATCTTCCATCCTAATTGCAGTTTTGAAATTCATAGACATTTTTGCACAGGATTGTTGGTATGCATTAGAGGAAAATTTATATTTCTAAAAGTAATTCAGATAGTTGTTTAATGTACTTTTTTTTCCAATTTACTTTGCAGATACTCCTGGAAATTAATTGTACTTTTTTTCTTTGAGGAAATGGGAATACAGTTACATATCTGATCTTTAATTAATCCTTTAAAAAAAATTTTTTTAGTGATTTTGCTGCAACTACAAATGCTTTAACATCAAAAATTGATGATGCTGATGATGACTTTCATATCATTGATGATGAGGAGATTGCACATTCTTTATCAGGATCAAGCCCATACCAACCATTAACTAAAGCGTAAGCTACATTTCTTTTATTTCCTCCATTAATTTTGTAAACCAGTTACATATAAATGTATATATTTGTCAGTGATTTTATAACTTTTCATGTATTTTTTTTTTATAATGTAGCTGGATGAGTTTTTAGATCAATTCTTTTAAAGAAAAAAAAAAAGTCTAGATATTTCAGTTGCAATGTCTATACTACAATAATCTTGAAACTACCAGCTATAGTCTAGTTATTAGTTGAGTTTTCCAAGTTGGACCAATTTTGAAAGCAGTAATTAACTAGCCTCTCCCTTCCCCCAAAGGGGAAAAACTTTAAACTATTAATGCAAATGCCTTATCATCAAAAATTGATGCTGCTGTTGATAATGTTCATATCATTGATGATGAAGAAATTACACTTTTTTAAATCATAATCAAGCCCATGTCAATTATTAACTAAAGTATAAATTACACTTCTTTTGTTTTCTCCATTAATTTTGTAAGCTATTTACTTGTAAATTTATATATTAGACTGTGATTTTATAACTTTTCATGCATTTTTGGAGTTTATAATGTGACTGGATAAGTTTTTAAATCAATTCTTTTAAAGAAAAGTCTGCCTGGATATTTGAGCTGCAACATCTATGCTACAATAATCTTAAAAACTGCCAGCTGTAGTCTAGTTATTAATTGGTTTTCCAAGTTGGACAAATCTGTAAGAATGAGCATAGACAAACCATTTTTATTACTTTTTCCAATGAATTGGCAAAATACTAAAATAAGTTTTCATCCTGCTTATGGTTTATAGCAGCATATAAAAATGAAGCTTAAAATAGAGATTTTGTGATGTATAATAGTTGGTTTCTTGCTTTATCATTGCAAGAGAATGAATGAGAAGCATTCTGTCCTATGCTCAACTTTTTAGAGTGCCAAATCTTTCCTATGATATTTAATGATTGTCTCATTTTATCAAGCAATGCTACTGTAAAAAAAAATTCTATTGTTTTTAGTGACTAATTATTACTCTAGGTCTGTTCAATATGTGAAATACTGTTAATTGATTACTGCTACCAGTAGCATAATTGATAGAGTTTTATAGCATGATCAGATTTTTTTCCCAACCTGGAATTATAAAAAACTTTTTTTAAAATCAGTTATTTTTTACATTATTATTGACATAACTCTGGAAATAATTTCCTTAAGGGAAGCAGTTAAAGACAAACTACCAGGAACAGTAATTTTTTTGCAGGCACTAGATATTGTTTGAGAAAAATATTGTCTCTAGATGAAGAATATACAGATATATTTTCCTTATAAATGATATACATTTATCCTTTTTTTACTTTATTGACCAACTCTTCTTTTTAAAATAATATTTATTAAATAAAATTTAGATATTTGTTCAAAAGCTGAATTTTTTTTATTTTTTTTATTTCAGCATCATCTATAGTAAGCTTGATAAATAAACTCTACACAATGTCCATGTAATGCAGATATTGAAAATAAGCAGAGTAAATCATATACTTTGTCCAGTTTTATTAAATTTGTTTGACTTTAACACTTCATTGCTCAATCGTTAAAACTGACTTTCGATAGAGATTTAATGAACTAGAAATGTTTAGGCTATATTTATAGAGTGTTTTCAGGAATTAGCTCTTGGAGAATATGATTTCAGACAAATCTTAAGTCTTTTTTTCACAGACATGAATGTGTTAAGCAGCTGCTTAGAGTACATGAATTTAGATGCTAATTTTTGTTCAAAAAGTAAAAAAAAAAGAAGAAGGCAGCTGTTTTATTAGAAGAAAGTTCTTAAAATATTTAAAGTAAACAGGGAAACAAACTTTTCATAATATGAATTTATAAATGTAATTTAGCAATGTTTGATGTTATATTTTTTCAAACTTTACATAAAATTTTTTTGACAGTAAAATATTATTATTTGAAGTAGTAAGAAAGGTAAACAATAATTAAACTGTTAGAAAAGAATTAATAATTTTTTATTACCTTTTGAAACCATAATATACTATTATCATAAGTTTGCATTGACAATAGTACAGAATTTTTGCTTCAGAAATAATCTTTATATAAAAAAAAGCTATTGCTTTATAAACCAAACTTAATGAGACCATTAAAACTCTAGATAATATTAAATTTTACTAAAACCAAATTGAGTTATATTATTCAAGATTTTGATAAATAGTAGGATTTTGATACAGATTTTAATATTTTGCCCTGAATTCAATAAATATTTTTATTATTTCTCTTTATAACAAGTTACTGATATAATTCTTAATAAAAAAAAGATTTCATGTTTAAAAATAAAGCTTCTTTCTATTATATATGTGTTATTTTTAAGTTCCAGGATTAAAGATTTTGCCACATTAAGAGGATATACTAAAAATTCAACAATAAGTCTTTTATCTCTCCTTTATGAACCTCCTTTAACAAATATTAAATGTAAATATTAAATAATACTTAATTTTAATATCCATCAGTTAGATTTTTTTATAATATATTGTTTATATTAACATTCATTTTTACATTATCACAATTATTTTTATAATAACCAAAAAATAAAAATTACAAGTTTTTATTTTATTAAATAATGTAAAATAACAATTCGTGTCAATTGTTAGTACAGAGTTTAATATAAATAAATAAAAACAAATAATATTTCCAAGTGCTTTCAACTCTTACAAGTCCTTATCAAGGCAGTGCAAAAAATTCTATTTTCTCCTAGGTGATGAATCTAACATTTCATTGTATTGGCCAGGAACAACTAATCGGAAAGCTGGTTAATTTTGAATTCATAGCACAAGATGAATTTTGTATAAGATATGATTCTTTAATCTTGCGTTTTTTATCATGTGTTTCATTCATTAATATTGTAAAATCCTTTGGATTACATATATGGCCTGTATTATTTTGGTGAACATAAAAAGCTGAATAAACTGTATCATCTTCTCTTGCTCTATTATAAATATATTTATGTTACATTCATCCAACATCTAATGTTCATTTAGTACACAAATTAGCTAGTTTTAGAGCTTTTTTAACACGTAATCAATGACTGTGTTCAAATGAAATGTTTATGAAAGATAATATAAAATGTTATATGCAAGATTTAATACAAGTGGGTTATAATAAACAAATGTTATTATCTATTGTATTGAAGCATTATAAACAATGTCATAATAGTGACCATATAAATATGAATAATAAACCATGGATGTCATTAGCTTTTATTCCCAATATTAATAAAAATATAATAAAAGTTTTAAGTCAAGATTTTCGATTAGCATGGAGAACTCCACCTAACCTTAATAGGTTAATAAATAATTCTAAGGAAATAATAAATAAGGAGGATAAAAGCAGTGTTGTATACTCTATTAGATGCCCACAAATAAATTGTAGTGCAATATATGTCGGAGAAACCAAAACAAATATTAAATATCGCCTTCAACAACATAAATATACTTATAATAGAGCAAGAGAAGATGATACAGTTTATTCAGCTTTTTATGTTCACCAAAATAATACAGGCCATATATGTAGTCAAAAGGATTTTACAATATTAATGAATGAAACACATGATAAAAAACGCAAGATTAAAGAATCATATCTTATACAAAATTCATCTTGTGCTATGAATTCAAAATTAACCAGCTTTCCGATTAGTTGTTCCTAGCCAATACAATGAAATGTTAGATTCATCACCTAGGAGAAAATAGAATTTTTTACACTGCCTTGATAAGGACTCGTAAGAGTTGAAAGCGCTTGGAAATATTATTTGTTTTTATTTATTTATATTAAACTCTGTATTAACAATTGACACGAATTGTTATTTTATATTATTTTTATATTATATACAGAAGTATTATTTATTTATTTATTTTATTAAATATAAATATTGAATAATTAGTTATGTAATTAATATATTACAAGCTATATCTTATTATAAATAAAAGCATTTAAATGCTCTTTAATTAATTCATTATTTAATTAAGATATAAAATATTACATGATATTTATATTATGTACTATGAAGATTAATGACTTTAATGATCTCATAGCTAAAAATATAAACTTATTTTCATTGAATGAACAAGTCGGAATATATTATTGAGACAATTTACAAGCAAGATTCTTAAAGAATCATTTAAATATCCCTGTAAATACTGCCCATTTTTTATCTGACAAAATAGATTGGCATTGATATAACAAAAGATGGACATTATTTATAAGTTTATTTGAATGATTCTTTGGAAATCTTGCTTGTAAATTGTTCCATAAAATAAGTTTCTATATTATAAGCTATAACAATATAAGATTCTTAGAATTGGTTTCAATGATATCCTCTTCATCGGTTGTACCAGATCCTAACATCTTTAATCACAAATCAGAATAGACTTAAATTTCTATTAAGTATATTTTATTCTTGTAAAGAAGGTTACCCTATAATTAGTCCAGTGAGAATTACATTATCACAGGCTACAATTCAAAATTTGGTTAATATGAGCTAAGAGTGTTTTTTCAACTCTCATTTATCATCAACCATCATTTTCAACAATTATCAATCCACTGCTGAATGAAGGTCTTTCCACATTTAATCCATTTTCTCCAATCTCTAGCCTCTCTTTTCTAAATTATCCCAGCACACTTCCTTACTTTATTCATCCATCTCACATGGCATCTCATTCTAGGTCTTTTACAATCACTTGGAATCCACTCTATATATTCTTATCATTGCAGTTGTTATTACTATGTGATTATTCATATAGTATATGAACATGAATGGGCTTCTCACCAACATACATTAGTCAATTCATAATCAATATTAAATAATTACAATATAGTATTGTAGCTTAATTTTAGTATCTATTGAATATACATTTACAATATATTCTTCATATTAAATAGTATTTTTGCATTAATACTGCATTTTTATGACCATCAAAAAAATAAAAATTTAGCAACTAAATTCTTTTTTTTTTAATGGCCATAAAACTTTAATTTGCTTTTTAATATTTACTCAACAGTATATTTACTAAGAAAAAAATATGAATCATAAAATAAATAGAGCATTTGAACAATGAAAATAATCAAAACAGAAGCATGACAAAACATCAATTATTGAACTGTGTTTTTTATTTTAAAATGCATGTACAGTGATGCCATAAATTACACTATATTTTGTTTCTAGCTCTCCTCCCATAGAAACATATATAACATCCAATAGCTCACATTCTTGATAACATTAATTAGAATAAAATAACATATTTATAGAATTGCAAGTGTAAAGTATTTTTCAACACATACATATATATAACTCATTTATATATATATATAGTATGTTTATATAAATTAAGATTATAGTATACAAAAAAATTTAAAAAATAATATAGTTATTAATAATAAATTGAGGGGGCCACATTTGCATATATTTTATTGAGTGTTCACTCCTGCATGAATTCATTGAAACAATGAGAATGAGAAATAAAAAAACAAGACTACAATGTTTTTATTTTTAAAATAAAGTAAATAGCAAAATGACTGACTTTCATTGCAATTATATATGCTCTCAACAATATTCTTTTTTTTAAATAATTTTTTTTATAGAAATATAATACTGATCTTGTTATCAAGAAATTAGGATCTTTACAATTGTTTTGATGTATTATGTAATATATTCCATATTGAATTCAGAAAGAATAATCAAAAAAGAATAAAATGTATATGCTTTCAACATAAACTGAAGAAATTTTATTAATATATATAAAATCATGTGATGACATACTGTACTCAGAGAAGGAAAAATAGCTGCTTAAATATTATGAAATTTACTTATTTTAATGCATTTTTTTGTTGTTTATTTATATTTTTGTTGTTTGTTTATATTTTTCTCTGGATATTATATAATTGTAATCATATGGTTAGATATAGCCTAGTTCATGGCTACACTGTATATTAATTTTATTTGCTACATTCTATTATTATAACGTTTTAATATATGTGTTTTAAAAAAATTATTTAGATAAATTGCAATTCACATCAGACCAGTTATCCATTCTTTGTCAATATTTTAAAGTTATCTAAATTTGAGTAATCATTAGACTTTCAACTGGATTCTTCACATTAGTTTCTAACTTTTGGTTTGGAAAGACAAAAAAAATCTAATGAAGAGATAATTTTAACAAAACACAAATTTAACTAAATAATTAATGTGCAACTTGCATTTCCGTAGAATACTTGGAAGTTAAATTAGAGAAATCATTTTCAGAATTTAATCATGATCAATATTTTATTTTCATAGCAATCAAATTTTGAGAAGCCAGTTTTAGGTAAGTATGTTATTACAAATTAAATTAAAAACTTTTATTGCTTTTTTTAGCCACCACACAGCCATTTTTACTTTTGTTATGCTGTTCAAGTTAATGAAATGAAAATTTTAACACCTATAAGATTTTGAACTTAAGCCAATCTATTTATCTAGTTATACAGGTCTGATACTATATTTTAGGTCATCTCAATTATTGAATCTTTGGCAAAAGAATGATACATGCCAAAATAAAGCATGACCCATTTAATACCACATCGGATGTTCTTTGATTAATTATTTTTGTGTAGTTAGCTCTAGACTAATATAGAATCTTATAAGTATTCTTCTTCAGGATTTCTTTACTTATGGATGTCCTCAACCAAACTTTTCTTGTATTTTTTTCATACCCTCTAATCATAATATCTGTCTCTGGTAGACAGTTCATCTTATGTTGTTTCTCGGGTCTTCTTTCCACTATTTGTTTTGGTGTAAACCATTATTAGTATAAGAATTAAATGTATGAAGTTTGCTTATAAGGGAAACTACTAAAATATATAATTACTGATTAGCTAGACAAGCAGGTTGGTTTGACTTTGATACCTTAGGATCAGGCCATTAGATTGAGTAATGTAATAAAAAGTAAAAATGGCTGCTTGATAAATAAGATCAATTCAGGATTGTTAGAAGTATAAACCCAATAAGAACCAAGTCTCAGGATCTGATTACTGTTCTTATTTCATATCTTTTGATAATTCATATATAAATAGGTGATTGGAGCAGAATAATGAGTGATTTTTTACTGTTAATGTATATGTTAAATACAAAATTGGAATCGTCATGTGATGTTTGTTTTTATATAATTCTTACTAAAAGAACAAAGTTTTATGGTTATGAAAATTTGAAAGGCTCTCATAATTTTGGCCAATAAGTTACCACATTAAAACATTGTACCTATAGAATGTATATTAAATAAGTGTTTTTGGATATTTGGAAATGACTGGATAGTGATATCAGTTAATAATTGTCATTTTTGTTGAATACTACTTATATAAAAAGCTGTGATCATTGCAATTTTAAATGTCTTCTGATGCTAACATTTAATGTGCAATTATCACTGTCTACTTAGTTAGGATACTTTATATTTCTCTGTTAACCTGACAGAATAAAATATATTATGAAATAGTATAATATTATTTAAATAATATCAAAATGATATTGATTATTTAAACTGATATATACTGGTATACACATTCTTTTCTTTCTTAAAAATGAAGCATTTCATTACCTTCTTAAAGTGGAATGATAATTAGGTATTAGTCTGGTGATGATGAAAATCATTGGCACAAACAAATGGATGTATTAAGACCGAATTAAACACATTTACAATCTTCTAAAAAAGAAATGAATTAATTTTGTAAATGAAAGTAATAGAATTTTTTAGAATAATGAGAATATCTTTCATATAAAGGTTGTTAGCATCTAATCATATTAATAAATAACAGTTATATGATAGAACAATTTTTAGAAATTCATAATTTGCTTTGAATTGATTTTATTTAAATAGTTTTTTTTGTTTAATCTCCAACATGATTCTATTTAATATTTAGATAAAAACACCTGTGCAATTTATAATCATTGCAATCAAATTTAATACTGCATTATACAAAAATTCTGTGTGACATAAATACAGATAACATTTCATTACTTTTAAAGTTTACATTTGTAGAGAACTTTTTTTAAAAAAAAAATTGCACTAACTATTATAAAAGACAAGGACCTGCTAAACATAAGGCTGGTCAGGTGACTATTGATATTCTGATTACAAAAACAAAAATATGGCACAGCCTTTGTTTCTCTAATCGGCTTTTTAGCTTTCGGGGATTGAGTTCCCAGGAACAGATGTTCTTCCTAAATTTTTCTGCTGTTTCAAACCGTAGTTCTCCAAAGATCCCAATATTGGAGAAGACGACTCTTTTTCTGCGACTGTTATATATCTGTTCTTGTTCTTTATAAAGTATTTTATTGTTCAGGTAAATGCAAATAGCTTGATCCAACTTGTGTAAAATAAAATCTGCATTCCTTAAGTTTTTTTGTTGTTTAAAATATTTCCTCTACATAATAATTGATTTCTTATTTTTCCATTCCATTTAATTATAGATAATTCTCAACGTTACTTAACTTTGCTTTTAATTATGCCTAATTATTATACTCTTATTTTTAATTCTCTGCAGGAATTAATCTTTCTTCGCCAGTACCAATATTTCTGCCATATCATCATCAACCATTATCATTCCACTGTAGGATGAAGGTCTTTCCAAGTTATATCTATCTTCTCCGATCTTTAGCTTCTCTACTTCACATCACCCCTGCACACTGTCTTATCTCATCCATCTATCTCACATGTGGTCTCTTTTTCGGTCTTTTACAATCTCTTGGAATCCAGTTTAAGATTTCAATTGTCCATCTATTATCATCTCTTCTAGCAATATGTCCAGCCCAACTTTACTTCAATCTTTTAACTTTTTCAATGAGGTCAGCAACACCTGTTTGTTCTCTTACCCATACATTGCATTTTCGATCTCTTCTTGTTACTCCCAACATGCATCTCTCCATACTTCTTTGAGTGGTCTGAAGTCTCTATTGCTCTTCTGTTAAGTGTCCAAGTCTCATATCTATATGTAAGAACTGGTAAAACACATTTGTTAAAAACCTTCCTTTTTAAATACATAGGCATATTTCCTTTTAGTATCAAGTTATTTCTACCAAAAGCACTCCTCCCAAGTTTAATTCTATGATTAATTTCATCCATTATGTTTCCATCTGTATTAATAATCTGACCAAGGTATTTGTAACTGTTAACTTCTTCTAATTCATCATAATCAATCTCTTTATTTTCATATTTTGAGCAAATCAATTAAACATTACTTTAGTCTTTTTAACATTTATCTTTAATCCTACTTTCCTACTTTCATCTGATAACTCCTGCAACATTTCCTGCAGCTCAGAAACATTATTTGCAAAAACAACTATATCATCTGCAAAATCTAAATGACTTAAATAATCTCCATTTATTTTCACTCCTTTAGTTTCCCATTTTAATCCACAAAATACTTCTTGTAGCACTCCAGTAAAATGTTTTGAAGATATGGAGTCACCTTGTCTTAAATCCTTCTCAATGTTAACTTTCCCAGTATCATTATGTAATCTAATTATTGCTGTTGCATTTTTATAAATATTCTTTAAAATATGCCAATATCCTGGATCTATACCGTGATGATCCACTGAAGAAATGTTTATAGAATCAAATGCCTTTTCATAAGCTACAAATCCAAAACATAATGGCAACTCGTATTCATTTGCCCTTTCTATAACTTCTCTCATACCTGGATATGATCTACTGTACTAAAACCAGTTTTAAATCCAGCTTGTTTTCTTGGTTGGTGGAAATCAAATATCTGTAGATGAGTTGTAATTATCTTGGTAAAAATTTTGTATAAAACTGATAAAGGCTGATAGGTCTGTAATTTCTAATATCTTCTTTATCACCTTTTTAAAATATTAATATTATTACTGCATTCTTCCAATCATCTAGTACATCTTTATCATTTAGACATTTGGTATATAACTTTGCTAAAAAAAATTCTATTTCTTCACCTGCTTCTTTTAATATATCAATTATAATTCTATCATTACCTGGAGCCTTTCCTTTCTTCATACATTTAATTGCATGTCTCACTTCTTCATTTAAAATTCTGGGCAATTCAGAAGATGTAATAGATATAGGAAGTACTTGTTCTTTATTACTATATAATTCTTGATAAAAGTCTTCTACCCATTTCATGATGTCATCTCTCTTTTTACTAATAATTCCAACCTTTCTTCTTATTGCAGATATAAATTTCCTACCAATGCCAAAATGTTGTTTTATATTCTTGAGACTTTTATTTTCTTCAACAGCTTTCTTTGCTAGTTCACAGTTATACTTTCTTATATCATTTTCAACTCTTTTCCGCACCATTTTATAAAATTTGAGATGTTCTTTTAAATGCATCATTTTGTTTAACTTCATATAAATTCTCTAGTCTCAGTAGAAATTTTATTGATCAATTGCTGCTTTTTTCTACTAGCTATCTTTGTTGCAGTTTTTACAAGTGTATCATTTATTTTCATATTAATTTCATTCAAATCTGAATCATGTTCAAAATCTACTAATACTTGAAACCGATTTGTAAGTTCTAATTGAAATTCATTAGAATGTTTCTAACGATTAGGAATATCAACTGTAAATATTGTTTTTCTTAATAATTTTTGTCTCTCTAGTTTTGCATTAACACGTATCTTACATCTTACTAATCGATGATCACTTCCTGAGTTAAATTTATTAAGAACATTACAGTCTTGAAATATTATTATCTGTTAGTCAAAATATAATCCAATTCTGCTGTACCTTCATTTGGATGCTTCCATGTCCATTTCCTTTTAACATTTTTCTCAAAAAAAGAATTCATAAGATAAAGTTTTTCTTTTACTGCAAACTCCACAAGTCTATGTCCTCTCTTATTTCTATTACCATAACCAAAATCACATACAGCACTTTCATCTTTCATTTGTTTACCAATTCAAGCATTAAAGTCTCCCATTGTTTACTCTGATCAATTGTACATCCATATAAACATCTACTACTTCATCACTATGAGAATTTTTTGGGCATAAACCAGAATTATCTGCATTTGGTATCTGCTATTAAGTTGTATAACTAATCTCGCCACTCTGTCCAATACCCCATCAATCTCCACAATGTTATTTTTCCACTTTTTATTTATAATGAATCCTACTCCACTTGTATTTCCAATATTTATGCCTTTATAATAGAATACATGTCCACTTTTTAAATCAATTGTCTCTTCACCTTTTCTTTTAACTTTACAAAGTCCAATAATGTCCCATTTAATATAAGACAGTTATTCTTCTAATTCTTGCAATTTTCCTTCACTTGAAAGTGATCTGCATTTGTAAGTACTTAAATAAAAAGTCATCAACAAATGGCAGCCTGGATCCACAATCAAGGGATTCTTAGCACCTTCTGCCTTCGGCCACCACCGCTGCCTTGGTTGGTGACTTTACAGCCTCCTGGGAATAAGGGCCATGGTTTATTTTTATCATAATTGTATTGGAAAAATATTTATCATTTACACAAACATTCATTCTGCCTTATCAGGCAACTGTGAAGAAAGACCATGTTGTTTCTTAATCTTAAACTCAGAGGTAAAAAGCACATAAACTCACCTCGCTGGTTAATGCATGTTGGTGAGCAGCCCATCCATGTTCTTATACTATATGAATAATCACATAGTAATATCAGCTGCAATGATAAGAACGTATGGAGTGGACATTAGGAATTTGCCCTGCTCGGTTCCTTTAAGGCCTCCAAGAAGAATCAAAGGGCCCCCTTTCAGTAAGCAAACTCCTTTCTGCAGCCATATACATATTATAAAAATGGGATTATTAATATGATTAACTTTCTCCAGCGGAGGTGATGATGGAGAGTACTAATAAATAAATTCAATAATTAACCTCTGATGAAAATGTATTAAAATTTATATTGGAAATTAAATTCTCTTGTTACTATATGAAATTTAAGAGCTATCAATCCTGTGACCGTAAAATATCTACGCTTATCATTTGTAAATAAAATCCCATTATTAAATATTTTTCTTAAGATTAAAAGCCAAAAAGGTCACTTTTTTATATTTATTTGATTAATAGCTAGCTGTTATAGATAAATATCTAAATTTTATCTTTAGTAAATGCAGTATTATTCAACAAAAAAGTTTTTATCAGTTATTTGTTATTGGAGAAAATTAAATCACGTGATTGTTTTTTTTTTTAAATATCTCTACAAACTTAGTTTCTAACGTGGAACCATTTTAGTGGAACATTTTCTTTTAAGGTATTCAATTTATATATATGAATGTGGGCATAAGTGTATTAATATATACCAACATATATATTTTTAATAATAGATCTTGGAAATAATCTCCAATCCCTCTACTCTATTTACAGAAGCTTTTTATCTTTTTTTAAAAGTTTTTACTTCCTTATTGTTTATATTTTGTAAATAGGAGATAGAAAGAAAAAATATTTGATTACTGGTAAACTTGAAATCGATATTATTCCATTCTGATTACTGCAATACGCTACTCACACAGAATTATATATACTGTATTCTCATTCTCTCATTATAATTTAAATATAATGTTTGTTTTTTTTTATCTAGTGCAAAATGTAATATAACGATGAATGTGTAGGATAATTCTTACAGAGATATATTTTCTTTAGGAAACAATAAAGTTTTTAAGTTAACAGGGAGATCCTCTACAAATTTATTGTTTGACCTCATGTTGATGTAAGTCTATCTTGTAAAACAAACAACTTCTATTGAAAATAATTCAATTGATATTGCCATCATCATTTAAATAGTTAATTTGTATGTATGAAATATTTACAAATGCCCCAAAATAAAGTAGCTCTACTCCTCTTGGTCCAGATCTTGCTACTCTTCTTGTATTTATATGTTTGAATTCTCACAGTAGTCATTTGGGGATATACAAGTGAGAATCAATCATGTTGTCAACTTTTAGAATAGATGGATTTAAATAACATGCACTTAATTTTATGATGCCAAGCTAAGATGAATACTCCTTTCAGGTATACTGGTAACAGAAACAACTCCTGGCTTATGTTTTCTTTGACAAAAAAAAAAGCTCCACTATTGCCTGCTGATTTACTGATAATGGATCATTTTCCTCATAGTTAACGTAGTCTAATTAATCTTCGAATCCACATTTCTATAGTTGAAAGTTTTCCTGTTCTAATTGTCTCTTTATATCAACAGCTATTAAAAGAGTCTATATCTCATAGATGTTGAAGGCAATGAAACAAACTAGCAGTGCTCTTTGTAGCCAGTTTTTATCTTGAAAATCCTAGAAATTGCTGACAAATTTATAAAATCATTGAGTGGTATAAGAAAAGTGGAGAGAGGCCATGAAGAAACAAAATTTTACAAGATTTAGTCTTAAGCTCTAGTCACTTTTCTGTAAGCATTATGGTTGAAAAAGTACATTTAAAAGATTTATTGTCATTGTTATAAGATTACTAATCTTCTATATCAAACTTTTAAACTCAAGAGTGATAGAATGAAAAAAAAACCATCACTAGAACAGAATTTTAAGGTAATTTCACATGAACTTGCCATCAATTGTCTTAAATCAGGAAAATCCCAGAAGCAGATAGTGTACTTCCAGAGTTTTTTTTA
The DNA here is from genome assembly GCA_028023455.1 of Epiperipatus broadwayi. Classification (NCBI taxonomy): domain Eukaryota; kingdom Metazoa; phylum Onychophora; class Udeonychophora; order Euonychophora; family Peripatidae; genus Epiperipatus; species Epiperipatus broadwayi. The sequence continues at coordinate 1,544,249 of JAQFVV010000109.1, forward strand.
AAAAAATTAGGACTTAAAGTAAAAGCATGGTTATAATGAGATATTATTTTATATAGTGGTATGTTTTATTCTGTAATAGTGATATTAGCGATTAAGCCAATGCACATGTGCTTTAAAGATAAATTATAAATGAATACTATCACTTTTCCAGACACAAAATATAGGGTTTTTTTTTAGAAAAGGTAGAATGAATCCACCCATCCTTTTGACCCAAACATTTATGAATGGGCAAATCTTAAGCGTATGGAAATGAGAGCGTGAAGATGTTAAGCAATCATTTTAAATTACATTTATTATGCTTGAATGAATGACGCTTGCGAAATCTTTACAATTTATGATACATCATTCTTTAGTTGAAATTAAACATATATAATGAGATATTATTTTATATAGCGCTATGGTTTTATACTGTAATAGTGATATTAACAATTAAGTCAATGCACATACGCTTAAGATTTGCCCCTACATAAATTTTTGGGTCGAAAGGATGGGTGGATTCATGCCATCTTTTCTAAAAAACTATATCTTGTGTCTGGAAAAGTGAGAGTATTGATTTATAATTTATCTTTAAAGCGCATGTGCATTGACTTAATCACTAATATCACTATTAAAAGCATGATTGTAAAACTATTCAGTAATATTATTTAATCAGAAACTATTCCAGAAATTTCATATAAAAGCAAACCTATAACAATCTTAAAACCAAATAAACTCAATAAATTTTTTTTTACCCCATATCATTATTATATGTTTCCTACAAACTATTTGAAAGAATCATATTAACGAATTTTGACAATAGTTAAAAGTCATTTATCCACATGACAGGCTGATTTTAGACTAGAAAGAAGCTGCTATAAGCAAATTTTATTTTTTTATATCTGACACTGAAGAAAGCTTTCAAAATAAATTAAAAACTTATGCTAACTTTAATGATCTGTTATCAGCTTTTGATATTATTCTGTTTAGAAAATGGTCCCCCAAAAGTTTCTAAAATTCTTAAATGTAGAAAAACTGTTAATTTACTTGGCAAAATATTCTTTAATAGAAAGATTTAAGTGACAATAAATTATAATCATAATAGTTATAAAATTGTTGAGAATGTTCTCCCACAGAATTCAGTTCTTTCATCTCATGTACTTAATATATGCATCAATGGTTTTCCAGAAACAGAATGCAGCAAATTTATCTTTGCCGATACAATTGTTTTGATTTCACAAAACATCCTTTGCTGAAATAGAAAAGTTTTAATTTCAATAAAAATATAGTAAATATTTTTCAAAGAGTATGGTCTTATTTCTAATTTGGCAAAGGTAATATGTTCAATTTTTAAATCTTAAACACAGGAAAATATATTGTAATCTGAATATAAATTTTTGCAATAGTATACTGAAACATAATCCTACCCCATGATGTTTAGAACCTTGGATCATAGCCTAATTTATTTTCTTCATATATTTTAAGGTTAGATTTAAGTTAATTTCTAGGAATAATTTCTTTATAAAATTGGCTAGCATTATTTGGGGTTGTGATGCAATTATATTATGGATAGCTTTCTTAATGCTAGCATATTTTGATGAATACTATGCTCCTGGAGAAAATGGTCTTTCACTAAATTTCTGAATACTTAATTTTATTATGAGAAATATTACTGTCACATTCAAATCCTTTGCAATAGTTTCCTGCTCTTTCCCATATATCTCTACCATCAGAAGAAGTATTGCTCGCAGAAATTGTATTGGACTTGCCAATAACTGAAGATATAGTTTCACCACTTAAGATTTATCTCAAATCAAGAATCGATAATTGAAAAATTATACCATAAAAAAATGGAAATCATGTGAGATTCTGAAAAATTTTTTTGCAGCTCCAACAATCAAACAAGCTGGATTTGTTCTTTTTAGATGCAATTGGAGTCTCATTAATAGATTTAGATAATCCGTGGTAAATGTATTTATTTGCTTCATAAATGAAATTCAACAGTTATTGGGTCTCGTAAGATGTGGATAACATAAATCATGAATCACATAGTTAATTACGGTACTATTAAATCTATAATTATAGTAGTAAAATTGAAGTCATGAATGAATCTATCTCCTTATTGGAATATACACACATGGAATTATTCACTTTTCCCATGTGTAATATTTTTGTAGATATCTTAAACAACCTCCATACTTCCCCATTCTTTTTAAATTCATATAAGTATGGAGGTTGTTTAAGATATCTATAATATATATACTGTATAAATAATTGATTTTTAATAGAAGCTAAAATTGTACTTCTAATTTTTCTGTGAATATTTACATCTTACAACACTTATCACCAAAAAAAAAAAAAAAAACGTTTTGAAATGTTATTATTATAGTTCTAACAAAATATATTAAAATTTATTGTGTAAATATAAATTTTTAAATATATAATTTACACTATATAAATAAATAACTTATTATTTTTGCAAATTGCTATTGTAATTAAATCAAATAAATTAAAAAACTTGAAGAAGTAAAAAATATATATATCTTATTTATTCTTTCCTCATTGGAAAAATCTTTGACTTAGTGATTAACACATCTGCTATATTCATGCATTGAGATATAAATCCAGATCAGGCGAATTTAGGAATTAAGTGACAAGTATTTATAGATATTTTTTTTCCAGATACTTGTCCTATTGCCAACTCAACCAGCCATTCAGTATTAGTTGATGAATGATTGTATATTTTAGAAAAAAAAAAAAAATAGCAATACCTTTAGTACTACCACTGCCTTTTGCTTTACCACTACTGTTGATAATAATGTTTCTATTGTCTTAATGATTAATCCATCAGGAACAACAACCTAGCGAAACTGTAGGTCTCTTCCACTTCTCTGGTAGATTCCTAAATAGGATTGTCTAAACATAAATCTTTAATAAGCTGAAATTCTTACCCAAATTCCATTTCAATTCAACTCATTAGTTATTGCACTGCTTTGAGCAAAGTTTATAAATGAGGATTGCCAATATACTAAACCTGTCACTATCGTTATTTTCTTAATTCTCAAAGGCTTGAACCAAATAAAGTGAAAAAAAAAAATGCTGTGCATGTAGTTAAAGGATGAAAAGGTCATTGCACAAATACCCAATCTCATAGTTATAGTTAGTATAAGATGACCAATGTTATGAAGAGGTTCATGACTATCAGACCCTATACTAACTCAAATGACTGGACGCAATCAGGAAAACAGACAAAAATTTGTTTGCTATTAAAAACAGTAGCTAGCCTTTGATGGATCAAGACCCAATCCTAAAAGACAACAGGAAGTAGACTTGATTGGATACTTTCTATTAATTTTTTAGTTACCCCTATGTCTAAAGATTATTCCATTTTCTGCTACTTGTGGAGTGTTTTGTATTGATCAATGTGATTTAAATTAATGATAGAATGGGGACTCTGGAGGTTTAGCTCAATGGATCATGGTTTCACCTCAATTACCTCTGGTATTCAAATTTCTTCTGAATCAGTAAATGTTCAATTATTTATTTATTTTTACAGTAGTGTAGTTTTATTATTTTTTAATGATGGCTTACTGAGTAAATTCCCAGGACTTCTGTGGGCTAATCAATCAATAGGTAGGATTTTGGGTCATTTATTCTTGTTAATATTTCAGGTTAATATTCATTTATTTTGAATTTTATTAGATGAATAAGATACCAAATTATTTTCCTCAGCATTGCACTATCTGGCGTTTTTAGATGCATATTTGTCTAAAAATAATTTTAATATAAAAATATATTAACATATTTTTTAAAAATGTATATAAATTATATTTAACAAATCAAGTAAAAAAAACAACAATAGATGGAATAGTTTTTGAATAGCCCATTGTCTTGCAGAAAATTTTCAGTAACCTCTTATCATAAGGAAACGATGTAAAAGATTATTACCAGACTTGCTTGGTAGTGAAGGTTTGGGCTATTTTCCATTCTTATTTTACACTCTGAGCTACATTTTTACCTACCAATATTAGATAATTAGCTGGATTGATTATGAGCTGACTATCTGAAAATAAAGTCATCTAAGCTTGGATAAAAATTTTAGAGATCTGATCGGAATTCGAACATAGGTCGTGCACATGGAAGATGGATGAACTATTGCCAAATAAAAAAATAATTATAAAACGCAAATTATTCTCAGTTTTAAATATGTGTTATAAAAGTTGCTGGTAAATCCCCCCCCCCCTCTTCCCATTTAAAAATATTTTTTTTTAGAAAATACTATATATTTGTAATACCAAACAAAGTATTCTTTACCTTGCTTAAATAACTTTTTGATCTTATCATTTTTTTAAATTTTCCATGTGGAGATACTTGTTCACGTGTTGTTTCGTAAGAATGAATGACTGTCATTGAGCTATAAATAACAGAGCAAGTTTCTTTTTTATCAAAGTAATGTGATTTTTTTTAAAAAGTTGGTGCACAAATTCTTCTCTTTTATTTGTACCTCTCTCTAGGGCGTATTAGCGCTGGGTAGGATTCTTTATTTATTTACAATTTTGATAATCTGATTTTTTTTTTTTTAATTAATGTTTTTTTAAGTAAAATATTTTTTTTTTTAATGCCTTTTTAACTTTTGACCCCGAGGTCACTTTACGCTAGTCATATGTATATAATAGATATGTAAGGATTGCTCACACGGACAATATATAATTTAAATGTATTCATATATATTGAAGCATGTAAACATACAGATGAGTGGGAATGTATGAATATCTATCTACATATGCGATATAAGTATTAGGGGGAAATTTTTTTTTTTTAAAAACGATAATAATTACTGCTTGATATAAAAATCGAATCTACTAAATAAAGAAGAATTGCAAAAATGTGAGCTATTATCTAGAAATGTTAATCCCCACGAGATTTCTACAATTATATTTGAAAATATAATAGTTAATACAGATGTAGATTATTATTATTATTGTTATATTTATCTGAGGTGGATGGTGTCAAAGTTGTGAGTGGAGTGAGTTTGACAGTTGCAAATAAAAATGTAACAATTTATTATTAAGTGCTAAAAAATTTATAAAATTTGTAAATTTTTCAAACTCCAAGGACACTTTGGATTTTTTTTTTTGACTTAGTTGACTCTTACTTTCAAAATTAAAGCTTTATTTATATTTTAGAGTAGATACAAGCGAAATTAATGACAGCATAAAATTAGGTCTATAACAAAGTAAACCATGTATATATTATTCATTCAGTAGCTGGGAGAAAGTTCAGGTCTTAGGCCTAGGAATTGCATGAATCTTAGATAGCCATCCATTCATTGGTTCGTAATGAATATTTACTTTTTTTTGGTCAATGAGTAAATGTTTTGGAAAAGTTTGAAGTTTTTATTTTTTACTTCACTATATTTCTGTATATAAAAATACTCAAGAGGCAATGTGCTATGTAAAATTCTGTTTAAATTTTACCTAATGTTCTGTGTTAACAGCATCCTTCAAAGGTCTTATAAGGATTATTTAATTAAAAATGTATAAAATATTTTAAAATTGAAAAATTATGTAAGATGCTTTTCATTTATTCTAATATCTTTGTTTTCATTTCTTAATAATAATAATAACAGCCATTCACAAATGATTTTGACCATTCAAATTCAAAAAAGAAATAATCATAGAAAGGAGAGAATAAAACTACTCTAGATATGAATTTTGCTATGATTATACAAACTAATCTGAACCACAAATGTCATATATAGTACATCCATTTTTATGTTTATTTAGTATTTTATGTTGTCTTAACTTAATTAGCAGAAAATCTTTTCAAACAACACTATGTCTAGCTGTAACTATCCAATATATTCTATTCTCTGCCATATCTTTCTCAATGAAAAAATAATTGGCATTGCATTTCTTTAGAATATCTTTGAGGTAATCTTTATAATGTAGACAGGATCTAGTTCTTTCACTGAAACCATGCTCAAGTTTACCATAAAACACCCTTTTAGGAAATTGTATTGTTTATACATTTTGCATATCTAATCCAACCAAGATCTGATTATACTACAGTAAACTTTATGGTATCACATCCAATAAGTTGTCAAATATATTGATTGGCTTTATGATTGTGCCATTCTATTTTAAAATGTTATGGGTGTGCAAGTTTCACTTCCATGCATTAAATTAGGTAAAATAACAGCTCTTTATATAGATAACTTAGTTGCAGTAGTTATTTCCCTGTGATGAAATACTTTTATCTTTTAACATGTTAAAACCAGCAACAACAGCATATTGAAATCTGTGTTATACCTGGCATTTAAATCTACCATTTTACTTATAAAACTAACAATATATTTAAACTGATTTACAATCTCAAGTTGATAATCATCCAAACTAAAGTTATTGGGGATTTAAAGAACTTTAATTAATAAACCAAAGTCTTTATATGTTGCATTCAAAATATTAAGAACATTCTGTAAATCATCTTTGAACTGATAAAAATAGCATAGTACTATATATCCAGAATTTAAGAAGTTCTTGTTTTCACTTTAATCGAATCAAATTAACAATTCCACCATAAAATCTATGACATATCTTGATTTCTATTTGATTCAATCACCTATAAACAATTCTAAAGTCGACTGTTATAAAAACTTAAAACAATGTTGGGGCAAATAAACATCCTTGTTTAATATCAGTTTTTATTTCAAATGCCTCAGATTTTTCACCTGTAGTAACAATGCTTGATCTCATTCCATCGTGTAGAAGTTGTATAATATGAATAAATTTTGATGGTCAATCAACTGATTTTAAACAATGCTATAGATCAGTCCTATTAACTGAATGAAACGCCTTGACCAAATCAATAAAAGCAATATATAAATTATTCCTTCATTTCTGACACTTTTTTTCTTTGTTCATGTCTGGAAATAATAAATATGCCTATAGTGATTTTGATTCTAAAACCACATTGAGTCTGTGATAATTATTTATCTATGACTGGAAGCAACTTATTCAACCAAATTTTTGTGAGTACTTTTGCTGTAGTGGATAATAATAATCTATGGTCGCTGTGTACACATATATATATTGTACTGGTCAGATTTGTATGTACATTTAACAAGAATTAAGATTATAAGTGAAAGTACCCTAAAACCAATCATGCCTGAGATACACAAGTCAGGAGAAATCATGATTTCTGGCCTATTTGCCATTCTCTAAATCTATGACCTTATGGACAATATTTCTGATGATAACAAAGGAATTTTATTTATTCCAGTCCCAAAGACACAGTGGAGAGACGAGATCTCTTCAGGGAAAATGTGTCATAAATGGTTATGAAAGGTTAATAATTTATTAATATAATTAATAAGGAATTGAATACCTAAGCAATGATAAATATAAATTTAACACATAACAAATGACAATTTATTTACATATGACAACATAGGTTAATAGAGTATAGGTTTCACACAATCAATGGCGATGATTTGCAAATTCTATAGATTATGTAATTTTAGTATGAAATTATAGAATATGGATTACAGTGATTGAAGAATACACAAATAAAACTGAATATATATAATATTATACTACATGATGTACACTTAAGACAATGCAGCTTAATATGATAATTAAAACAGATATCAATTTTAAAACATTTATAATATTAGCACTATGATATATAAATTGGGAATTAGTGACCTTAAGAAGTGTATACATGAATTGGGACCTTGTTTATATAAAACGCTATTTGAATTATGGTTTACCAGAATAATATAGTGAACATGCATTTTAAAGGATATAGCAAGTTTCATTTGATCAATAGTTATACGTTACATCAATCATTTGAAACAAATAGGCAGTTTGCACATTTATTTGAACAAATCTGATTTGACAGAATTCCTAATTGTTGTTTACTAGCATAGGTCAAAGATTGTTCAAATGAGAGGGTGGCTAGCTTAAATAAGCTTTAAGATGACATTTCTAATAAATAATAATAATAAAGATAAAGACAGAATGGTTTACAGAGATCAGAGTATTACGGCTTACAGATATAGTAGGCAATATAAAATATTACTAAGAAGTTTGTGGTACTGACTGAAATGATAGCGTTAGAAATGTTAAGTTCACTCTGGGACTGAGAGGCTTTGTCAATTATTAACAGATGCAAGAATCCCCCTGCACTTGTGACAGGGCAGTATTTGGATAAGTGGTTGGTATGGGGTGTCATGGTCTGGGTTTTCCGATGTTATCCCACACAGAGCCTCACTACAACCTGAATCAGTGCTTCCAAACCTCATTTTGGAACAAGCCATGAGAAGAAATGATCCAGGACCTCCAGATATTAGTTTTGGCAAAGCAATAATATGAAGTTTAATAATGCTGTCAGGAGTAAGCAATGCTAAATAAGATCAAGGTCCTTAATGACACTGATAGGTTAGCTAAAGCCCTCCTAGATTAATAATATCTAACATAATGACATGACAAAATTTAACCCATCCTTAAAGATACACTTATGTCCTCGAATACTAATTAGAATGTCAAAATAAAAGGAGAAATATTGTTCCCTTCATTAAACAAATGTAACTACACTTAACATGTAAATAATTACATAGCCAAATATAATGCTCATTGGTGTGACAAGCAAATGATTGATTATTAAATAGAGGTAAGACCATTAAATTTACTTTAAAGAATACACTATAATTAAATCAATAGCACCAAGCATGTGATATCATAAAAGAGACGGTTTATATTCTGCCATCAGACCATTAAATAATAATATTCAATCTAGAAAACCTTTCATTTAATAAGGAGACTTACATATAAGTATTTATGTATCCATAATATTGGGACAGGGAATTAGAATAATATCGGTTCGCTGGATTGAGTCATTAGCATATTAAGATCAAATTCAACTAAAATACATAATTATAAAATAAAATTTAAATCTGCCGCATTAAAATAGTAAGATGTAGATAAAGCATGAAACCCAATAGATACAGTTACAAATTAGAGATTTATAGATTCATGCATTTATATTTTACAGGGAGAGAGAGAATCATCATTAATTTATTATAATTGGTACTACATCACCAATTATTAGATAGAGAATTACATTATAGTTAAAAGCAAATTATATTTAAATGATTTAAGAGTTCGTGTTAGTGGCATAGGTGGGATTACCTTCTAATGACTATATGGCCATACGAGTTGATGCACATGAAAACTAACATGAAAAGCATAGCCAGCAACACAGAGTTCATATAAAATAATGGTTAACATCTTTTGAGCGTTAATTCATGATTTGATTAAGGCAGTTCTTGAGTGATGATCGCATGGTAGCATAGTTGTATGAAGATGATTTTGGAGAGATCGGGGAAGCAAATTTCTTCTCTCTACTCAGAAGTCATTTTATTAAAATTTTGAGTGGATTTGATTAAAAAATACTTCTCTGAAAAGTAGAAGCAGAGTGCCCTGTATTGAATTTGGCTATATTTATATGCCAAACAAACCTCCTAGAAAGTTCCTGTACATTGCCACTTGAGACGGTCGGATATGCATTACTTGGCGTGACTTCACTCATCTTTTGTTTAAAAATACATTTGAAAGATGAAACTAAGATAAATTCTGGAGAGTATTGTTCTACTCTATTTCTACATTGCTAATAGATTCAACAGATATAATTTCCATTAAAATTTAGATTATTAAAACCCATCTAATTTAACCACTGATATTTTACATTAAACAAAGTGCATCCTTTTGTTTCTTAAATTTAAAGTTATGCTAATTATTCTCCAGAACCTTCTCTAGTATTGCATCAGCTTTATATAAAAAAAATTCACAAATTATATAAATCAAATAAATACAGAATATATTTTAATAAATGAATTATTTGCAATATTTTGCATATCTGTAATACATACACACACATACAGGACTGTTTAATTAAGGCGATGGAAATTTTAAATATTTCCGAATTAAAACTTTAAAAAATATTCTGTCTTGGTTTAAAATAACTGTTTACAACTTAAAAAACAAGGAGGGGGGTAATCACGTGTATATGTGTACTTACACTTCCTGATGATTAAACGAATACAAAGATGGGTTCGAACTTCAGTTTAAAGTTGCTAATGTGACCAGACAGTGAAGCAAAATATGTATAACAGATTTTACTGCTTCAATATATATATTATTTATTAAGAAAGGTGTGTTTGCAAGCTGTTAATAAAAATATGCCAAAATACTCCAAAAAAGAAACAGCTAATTAATTATACTGAAAGGAAATAAAATTTAGAAAAAGTAATAACAGGCTAATTTACATGTTAAGAAAAGTTATTTTATGCAAATTAGCCAAACTGATAAAAAGTTTGCAGAAGACTTAAGTGAGAAGATAAGAGTAGTAAAAAAGAAATTGCTCTGGATATTAATAAAAAAGAGTTCTAGTCAAGAATCTATTGGATTATCTCTAATATAATGTAAATGAACAGTAAGATGCTTACAGAATTAAATTTTCAGAACTGTAAACTACATAATTAAGAGACTATATATGTTAATCTCTAATGAGATAATGAAATTATAAAGAGATCTGAGTGATATCTTATACTCAACTAGCAAAACAGAAAATTGAACTATTAATAACTTACTAATACCAATTATTATTATTTAGAGTAAATAAACTCTTTAGTTTTATTTAAACATTTGTTGTTTTTCATTATTCAACAAATGTAATTATTCAGTTGCCAACTGACTGCTTGACAATATATTAATGATAATTGCTGTATCTATTTTTGTTTTTTAAAAAGTGGAACAGTAGAAAAATTCTTTATAAGTCCATACATATATTTCTTGAAAACTCCAGTGTGTTTGAAGTTAACATATCCCTGATATATTTTAAGAATTCTCCAGGGATTTCATTTGCAGCCTTTCCATTTGTAAGATTTCAAAGAGATATTTTGACTTCACTAAGCTGGATATCTTTGTTTGTAGCTAAACAAGTAGATTAAATAGATATATTATTAAAAGATCATCTCAATTATGTATCATTATTCAAAAATTAATCAAGATATTCTTTCCACCTGTTTAAAATATTGTTATTCTATATATGAGTTCCATTGCTGGATTTAATAGGATTGTGATACCATTTCTCACATCAATATGTGGCTTTCAGTGCATCAGAATAAGATCTAGAATGACTATTGATTAGTCATCATTATCATCAACCACTATCAATCCATCTTCTCCAATCTTTAGCTTCTCTTCTCCACATCACCCTTGCACACTTTCTTATTTCATCCATCCATCTCACATATTGTGGTCTTTTTCTGGATCTTTTACAATCTCTTGGAATCCAGTTTAAGATTTCAGTTGTCCATCTATTATCATTTCTTCTAGCAATATGTCCAGCCCAACTCCGCTTCAGTCTTAATTTTTTCATCAGTAACACCTGTTTGTTCTCTTACCCATGTATTACATTTTCAATCTCTTCTTGTTACTCCCAACATGCATTTCTCCATACTTCTTTGAATGGTCTGAAGTCTCTGTATTGCTTTTCTATTAAGTGTCCAAGTCTCGGATCCATAAGTAAGAACTGGTAAAACACATTTATTAAAAACCTTTTCAAATGCATAGGCATATTTCCTTTTAGTATCAAGTTATTTCTACCAAAGCACTCCAAGTTTAATTCTATAATTAATTTCATCCATTATGTTTCCATCTGTATTAATAATCTGACGAAGATATTTGTAGCTGTTAACTTCTTCTAACTCATCATAATCAATCTTTATTTTCATATTTTGAGAAAATACATTAAACATTACTTTAGTCTTTTTATTATTTATTATTAGTCCTACTTTCATCTGATAACTCCTGCAACGTTTCCTGTAGCTCTAAAGCATTATTTTCAAAAACAACTACATCATCTGCAAAACCTAAATGACTTAAATAATCTCCATTTACTTTCACTCCTTTAGCTTCCCATTTTAATTCACAAAATACTTCTTGCAGCACTGCCGTAAAAAATTGGGAGGTATGGAGTCATCCTGTCCTTCACCCTTCTCAATGTTGACTTTCCTAGCATCATTATGTGATCTAATTGTTGCTGTTGCACTTTTATAAAAATTCTTTAAAATATGACAATATCCTGGATTTCTACCTTGATGATCCAATGCTTTAATCACTGAATAAATGTTTATAGAATCAAATGCATTTTCATAATCTACAAATCCAAAGCATAATGGCAACTCATATTTATTTGTCTTTTCTATAACTTCTCTTAATGCCTGGATATGATCTACTGTACTAAAACCACTTTTAAATCCAGCTTGTTCTCTTGGTTGGTGGAAATCAAATGTTGTCTACAGACGAGTTGTAATTATTTTGGTAAAAATTTTGTATACACAACTGATAAAAGGCTGATAGGTCTGTAATTTCTAATATCTTCTTTATCACCTTTTTTTAAATATTAATACTGCATTCTTCCAATTATCTGGTACATCTTTATCATTTAAACATTTGGTATATAACTTTGCTAAAAAATATTCTATTTCTTCACCTGCTTCTTTTAATATATCAATTATAATTCAGTCATTACCTGGAGCCTTTCCTTTCTTTATAAATTTAATTGCATGTCTTACTTCTTCAATTAAAATTTTGGGCAATTCGTAAGATATAATAGATATAGAAGGTCTTGTTTTTTATTACTATATAATTCTTGATAGAAGTCTTCCACCCATTTCATGATGTCATCTCTCTTTTTAGTAAAATTCCATCTTTTTTCTTATTGCAGATATAAATTCCTACCAATACCAAAATGTTGTTTTACACTATTGAGACTTTTATTCTCTTCTACAGCTTTTCTTGCTAATTCAGTTATACTTTCCTATATCATTTTCAACTCTTTTCAGTACCATTTTACAAAATTCAAGATATTCAATCCTTTTTAATACATCATTTTTGTATATCTTCATATTCCATCTTCATAAATTCTCTAGTCTCAGTAGAAATTTTATTGGTCAATTGCTGCTTTTTTCTACCAGCTATTTTTGTTTGAGTTTTTAAAAGTGTATTAGTTATTTTCTTATTAATTTCATTCAAATCTGAATCATGTTTAAAATCTACTAATACTTGAAACCAATTTGTAAGTTCTAATTTATATTCATTAAAATGTTTCTGAAGATTAGGAATATCAACTGTAAATATTGTTTTTCTTAATAATTTTTGTCTCTCTAGTTTTGCATTAACATGTATCTTACATCTTACTAATCGATGATTACTTCCTGTGTTAAATTTATTAAGAACATTACAATCTTGAAATATATATTTTCTGTTAGACAAAATGTAATCCAATTCTGCTGTACATTCATGTGGATGCTTCCATGCCCATTTCCTTTTAACATTTTTCTCAAAAAAAAAAAAAGAATTCGTAATATAAAGTTTTTTTTTTTCTGCAAACTCCACAAGTCTATGTTCTTTCTCATTTTTATTATCATAACCAAAATTATCTATAGCCCTTTCATTTGTTTACCAATTCTAGCTTTAAAGTTTCCCATAACAATTTTAAAATCTTTAGTCTGATCAAAAGCTTTTTGTATATTCATATAAAAATCTTCTACTACTTTATCACTATGAGAACTTGCTGGGGCATAAACCTGAATTATCTGCATTTGGTATCTACTATTAATTTGTATAACTTATCTTGTCAATCTGACTGATACACCAACAATCTCCACACTGTTGTTCTTCCACTTTTTGTTTATAATGAATCCTACTCCACTTATATTTCCAATATTAGTGCCTTTATAGTAGAGTACATAGCCATTTTTAAATCATTGTCTCTTCACCTTTTCTTCTAACTTCACCAAGTCCAATAATGTCCCATTTAATATAAGACAGTTTTTCTAATTCTTGCAATCTTCTTTCGCTTGAAAGTGATCTGCAGTTGTAAGTGCCTAAATAAAAAGTTATCATCAAATGGCAGCTTGGGTCCACAATCGGGGGATTCATAGCACCCTCCATCTTTGGCCACCAACCGTTGCCTTGGTTGGTGAATTTACAGTCTCCTGGGAATAAGGGCCATGATTTATTTTTGTCTGTCATGATTGTATATATCTATTGGAAAAATATTTATCATTTATTCATACATTCATTCTGCCTTATCAGGCAACTGAGAAGAAAGACCATGGTGTTAAATTCAGAGGTAAAAAGCCAATAAACTCACCATGCTGGCTAATGTGTGTTGATGAGCAGCCTATCCATGTTCATATGCTATATGAATAATCACCTAGTAATAACAACTGCAATGATAAGAATGTACGAAATGGACATTAGGAATTTGCCCTGCTTGATTCCTTTAAGACCTCCAAGAGGAATCAAAGGGTCTCCTTTCAGTTAATAGCAAACTCCTTTCTGCAGCTCCATGATTAGTAAATGTATCTATTTTACAGTTTTAATGGTCCAATAATTTTTAAATCCTCATCAATTATTAAATTTCTGCTTTCAGATCTTTATTGTGAAATTACACATTTAATTTATTATTCTGCCAACCAGAAAATGTCCCTTTTCCTTTTAATCAAATCATTATTAATAAAATCATTGTCAGGAAATCAATTATTAATTTTTTTTAGTGAATCCAATAGTAGATTTACTTGTATCCATAACACATTCTTTAACAAAATTCTGTGCTTCAATAATGTGACAGTCTCGAAGATTCAAATTCGCAATTTTAGTGTGTATAATTGTTGAAATTTAATATGTATGGTAGATTCTTCTAAATAATGAACATCAGTTTTTTTGTGAATATGATTGGAATAATATCTATTTTTTTTTATGTGACTATGATTTTAATCTTGGAGCATACTAATCTATGATCTGGCCAACAGTCTGCACTTACAAGTGCTTGCATAATACAAACTCTTAAATATTGTGATTCCTAACTATTATTTATTAAATACCATTATCTGTCTAAACAAAGTATTTGTGATCACCTAATCATGTGTTGTACAATAACAAACCATTTGCATTTACAGCATCCATATCTTTATTTTCAATAACTTTTAGTCAAAATCTATTATTTGTACCAATGTGTGCATTAAAGTCTCTAAGAAGAAAATTGTGATAGTTTAATAATATTAGTATAATATTGCTATCTAATAAGAAATAAATGCTTTTCTTCCTTGAATCTAAGATTGAAGCATAGACAGTAATGAAATGAACACTAGTATCATTGCGCAAGGCAAGTTTTAAGACCATTAATTAGTTTTTCATTGACATAATATTTTTTTTAGATGTAATTGCAATTAAATTATATATGTACAAATGTGTTAATCTTCAAGTCATTAAATAATAAATAAAATTAACATTATTAAAAATTTGCAATAAATTTATAGGCTGAATTTGCTTCTATAAGGCAGCAAGTAATATAACCAGAGTCCGGAGTTATCTGCAAAGATATTAGTGGGAGCTGGATTTTTGTTTCTTTTATCATTCTGAATTTTTTTTTTTAAAAGGGAGAATTCTGATGTATTTGAGGAGATTATTAAAATGGAAATGATATTTAAAGCTTAACAGAGTAAAGACTAGGAAAGTTGTTATAATGTTAAGAGGCAATCCCCTCTTAACACTATAAGACAATAATAAAAGAGATATTAAAATGTGTAATTATTATGATGATATTTCTGAAAGTTTGAAGTGCAGTACGGTAAAATATGGAGTGCTCAGTAATTTCATCTTTTTATATAACATTTAAATTAGCAAAACACCATTCTTTTAGCTAGAAAACTTATTGGAAGCACCTTGAAAATGATTTTAATTAGGAAATCTAAATATTTATGTTTTAAATACACTATCATTGTTTGAATTTTTTTTTCTGGTCATTGAAAAGACAAAGAATCGAATGCATTATCTGGAACCATTAGACATATCAATGCATATGTTTCCCAGTTTTTCATTTTCCCAATGAATTTTTGAATATTGACTAATTTCTATTAGTAACTACAGAATAAAATTATTACAATTGAGAAATACAATATTTATTGGAGTGATTAATAATGCAGCCATGATTTGCATATAATTCTCATAAAATTTGTGAAGAATATTGATTGATCTGTGAATACAGAACATTGAAAGTGAATGTAATGATAGATTATTCTTTTTGACACAACATTTTTACGATTGAATGACAATTGATTTTTTTGTTCCAAATTAATTTAATGAAAATGAATAGAGTTTTTTTTATGAAAACATTGAAAAATTTAATAATTAGAGTGTAATATGTTATTTTGGGGACATGTGAGTATATTAAGCTTTGAGATTTTAGCATGCATTGATAAATAGTAATTCCAGAAATGATATTTTCTTTAGAAAATAAAAGAATAACTGCTTAACTTTAATAAGTTGGCTAAGAAATTTAGAAGAAATGCATTTACCAGTCATAGTATTCTACATGCATAATTTATCATTATTAATAAAAAATTTGTATCCATTAGAATATTGTTTAAAATTATAAAAAAATTGAGATAAGTTTTTTAATCAGTTATAATATGGTGATGTAATTCAACTTTTTTTGACATCAAAATGTATTTCGAAAACAAAGATTTAGTGAAAATTTTTGCACTTTTTTTTTTTTTGTAATATTCTACTAACAATACTAACTACTGATTAAAATAGCATTTTGATTGATTTTTTTAATTAAAAAAAAATGCATGCATAGTTTCATCTTTTATCCTATACATTGTTTTAGTTCAGTGGCATTGTGACCAGTTATGATCCAAGGGATTCTAGATCGATTCTCAAAGAAAAGAAAATTCTGATTTGAATGGATTATTTCATCTTTTAATCAAGATTTTTTAAAAAAAATTATTACTATGGGTTTGTGATTTTTTAAAATTAAATACATATGTAGACATATGTCAAATTATTTCTTGATATTTATTACAGACATCAAATATATTAATAGCCAATATTTATTATACCTTTATTAACAATTTATAATCATTTGCTCAAATAGTTGATTATATTTTTATAGAGTGGAATTATAAAATATTTTATATGGTTTTAGAAAGAATATTGAACTATTTTTCATATTTAATTGTCTCATATTTACATGTTTGTGAAGGATATTAACTTTATATTTGTTGTTCAAGAATGTTCACCATCTCATTATTATTTAAGTCAGGTGATTAGGATAGTTATAGAAAAATATACAATATCACCTTTGTATTTCTTGAAGTAGCTGATTATATGAATCATAGAAGCAACATTTGTACCATCATTAGATTAATGTAGTCTATCAAAATGTTCAAATAGTATTTGGCTATGAAGCATAAGATTATCAGTCAAGAAATACTCTAACCTGGTTGTCCATATCATTACTTATTTATTATCTTTCATAGTTGGAAGATTTATCTGATGGTAGATAAGCTTTTTTTTTTTTATACTTGTCAAGGAAAAATGTAAACAACAGTTCATCTGATTATGTGACGTTTTCATTAATCTATTATTCACATTTTATATTCATGATATTATTGTTTTGTCAGTGAAGCATTTATATCAGAAATCAAACATTTTCATTAAAAGTTTTCTTATAATGCTCACAGTTTTTTCTAGACATGTCATAATTTTGTAATTTTTTTTTGGGGGGGAGGCTCCAATTTTTTACAATGTCCACCATGCTTTTGCTCAATAAGTAATGATTTCTGACCATATTCTTAGGTTTTTTTTTTTTTTTAAGTAGCAGTTATTTGATTCCTTTTAAATTCTTTAACATCTAACATTCTTTTCACAAGGTTATGAAACTGATATCAGCTATCTATAAGGTTTTTCTTACTATCTCCTGTAAAAGAAAAAAAAAGTAATATTAATTTTTATTTTTGTACTACATGATGTCAAAAATCTAGTCTACTATTATAAGTGCTATTTGGTCCAACCTCTGTGTGTGCATGTGTTAAAAGATTTTCATGGATGAGAGGATATGAATACATTTTTAAGGTTCATCCATATGTGTGGTTGTTTATTAAGAAAGCACTGCTATTTAGGCTAAATCTTGCTTATCATCTGGATAATATGGGTTTCTAAAAACAGTAATAAAAAAAAACAGAATGCAAGTTGCCTATTTAGAGTTAGCTATTATTTAACCAAATACAAAATTTATGTGTTACATTAAAATATGGGAGTTACTTTAATATTTTTTGTTTTGATTAATATATTTACAATTTTTTTTTTTTACATACAAATGGAAGATTTTCTGTCTCAATCATATTTGTTAAGGCATTTAAGTCTTTTAGAATTTCATTGGTCTCTGTGATTATTCTTGATAAGATTTAGTATTGATAAAATTTGTATTATCCGGTATTCAAAAACTGATTCAGATAGTAATGATTATTGTTTTGCTGGGTTGACATGTTCACTATTCTTACAGTGATGCAACAATTGTTCATTTCAAAGTAAGAAGTCTTACAAATTCCACTAGAAATTTCATACGCATCATGATCTTCAAGAGGCATAAAATCCTTGGATTTTGGTAAAATATTGCAAAATTGTTTTTGGGTTGGTAATGAAAATTGTTTTGGGGTTTATACATGACACAAACATGTTAATGTAGAGAATAATAATTTGAGTATTAATCATAAATTTACCAGTACAAAAATTATATTCTGATATATGACAACCAGTGAATATTGAGATAAGTCACTGAAATTCTAAAAAAAGACTTGCCTGCACTAATAAATGGGATGAAATGGTAAACATGAAAAAATTTTAGAAAACATTTTAATCAGAAATAAACATCAAATTAGTCATTCATCACTCCTATCCAGGTTTCCTTTTTTTTTCAATTCTATCCTCTTTGTAATTTCAAATTGGATGAAGTAATTAATAACTTATTTGTTTTCTGATGTCATGTTTCTAACAACAGATACCAAGACATGTGTATTATCCAGATAATGCCAGCCAAAATCCAGTCACAACATTGGTGGTATAATAATAATACTAAGCAATTACAGCCATAGAACATAAAAGCTAAATTTATGCATACTTGATCAAATAAACATTAAATAGTCCATTGTAGGATAAAAAGCTTTTCAACATTCCTTCAAGAGAAACAGCAAAGAAAAACGTTCACTGCACTTGGCCAGCTGCTGATTAGTAAACTTTTATAGTTTTCATATTCACTTTATTTTTTCTCTAATAATAACTGGATGTCCATTTACTGATCATTACTAGATTTTTATGTAGATTGAACATGAATAACTATTTGAAATATCGTAAAGCTGTTTAGAATGTGTAAAAAAAATCATGTTTTATCTATCTCCTATTCGAATCTTGGATTGTGATCCTGAAGGCATATTTGCTAATTATGTCACAAAACACTTACATGACATAATAACAGTTTAAGTGACTGCGTATGATACATTTATCTTATTGACCCATTTCAATGTAGACAGAGATATTTATTTTAATATGATTAAAAGATTTTTGTAATTCTAAAAATGAAAAAATTATAGATTGTGATGGGATTTCAGGAGAAGTTTTACAGTGATCATATGGTAACTTCAAAACTATTTAAATTTTTTTACAAATATGTGAAGCTATGAAGATGTATAATTTTATTGTGGTTTTAGAAAATAAGACAGCTTTTTTTTTTTTTTTAATTGATAGGTTAATGTAAGAAAAGTTTGAGAAAATTAATGAATTATGTATTACTTTTATTGATTTGGTCATGACATTTGACTAACTAAAAGGTTGGTGGCAGTGTTTGAAAGTAATTGATTGACCAAATTATCTTGAATGTGTTTTATTTCTGCATTGTAAGTAATCATTTTTATTTTATCAGAGATCATTCATCTTTAATGTTGTCAATTGATGAAATACAAGAAAATGGAGCTGAACAGGAGAGGCAAGTTTGGATTAATGCTGGCAAAAGCTTTTCTGTTTACGTGAATGTCAGCATTGCAGGGGTTGCTCTCAAATGGAGTTTCACTAGTGAACCAAAAGTGAGAATATTTTTAGATCTTATTTTTATGTCTATGGTGTTTGTGTATATATTTGTGATATTGGTAACTGCACTACTTACTTGTATTAAATGAGGAGTAAATTTTGCTGTTCTCTAATGCAAATCACTAATTAATGTAAAATAAACATGTAGTAAGAGAGATTAATTTACCTATTTTACACAGGAGTGATCAGTCATTTTACTTTATATTAGTGATGAACAATGCCAAAAATTTTAATCTGCATTAAATAATGCCAAAATTTTATCATTTATTACTAATATATTCAGTGCATTTATTGATATTACATATTCAGTTTAGCATTTATGGCAATTACCAATTCACGAAAGGTTTAAAATTAATTATGTCTTAATTGATCGGTGTTTAATACTATATAATATTTGAATGCAATCATGTGATAATATATGAAATATATTATAGAAATTGTTTATATAAAAAAAACCTCTGGCCACAATTCTGATGTGTTTGATATTTGATTCTCTAAAATACCTAATAAGGCCAAGTTGTCAAAACATATGTAATAAAAGAGATCCATCTATTTTACATTAGATAGTGATTATCAATATTGAAATTTTAAATCTGCAAAGTACTCGTTTTTATAACTGTTGTATTCATTGTTGAGAAATAAATAGCAAGTTTACAAGAGACAATTTACTCCAGAAGTTTTCGCTTATTTTAGTTGAAAGTAAAAATAACTAATTAAAGTTAAATAATTATAATGGAAATAATTATAATTGAAAACAAACTGTGGGGTTTTGTTTTAATAAAAATAACTAATGAAAGTTAAACAATTATAATGGAAATAGATTATAATTATAATTAAAAACAAGTTGTGGGGATTTATTTGAAATACAAATAACTAATTAAAGTTCAATAATTATAATGGAAATAATTATAATTGAAAACAAGCTAATTAAAGTTAAGAACAATCAAAACGGAGTGGAAAACGTGCGATTAAGATTTTGGAGAGACGTAGCAGATAAGACTAAAACAAAAGAACTCAGGGGGATATAAAAACTGCGAGAGGCAAACATCATGAATTTATAGTATCATACTTGGCATACTGGATCTTTTTTCCATTTTACTGCAGTAGTAAAATTAATTTTAATAAGTTTTTTTTTCTAGTTTATGTTGTGGTGTTTGGGTGTATGTATACCAAACAAAGTTTTGCCTGAATTATTTCTACATATGGTCAATATACATAGGCTCTTTGCATATATATATGAATAATATCTGAAATATTCATTCAGCAATTTTTTTGTTGTTGATAATTTCATTCTTAAGCTAACAAGGAAAAGGTGACGGAGTAGCATAACAACACTGAGGAGGAAAAAGGAACAAACTTTCAACTCTTATTTGTTTAAACTATATCTAAGATTGAGGAGAATTTACTGTCTATAAATGAAAATCAGTAAGCAGACTGAATTGATTTTTAATATCACTGAAAAGTTTATACTCAAAAACATAATTTTAAATAAAATAGTATTTATTAATAAAATCAAATATTAATAATTAATATAAAGCATCAAGATAATATATATCAGCCCTTTATAATAGAATTTGCTGTTTTGGAATTAAATTATAAGTTTGGCAATAAAGTCTGCACATACAACTATGCCCAAATTAAATATACAATATCCACTGTTATAATAATGACTGATTTAGTTAAAATATTAACAATAATTATTCAGGAATTAGATTAAAATAACTTTCATTAATCTTTCCCTTGATCTTTTTTTTTTTATTATATATATAATTTCAAAAATTTTAAATATTTTTATTTTAATAATAATAATTTATATTTCTAAATATATCACAATAAAAGCTAATGACAATATTTGAGAATTATTCCTTTTAATATTTAAACTTCATTTTTTTTATATAACTTTACACATTTTATTTATTTTTTAATGAGCATTCTTTCATTCCTTCAATTCATATTTTGCACCATCTTTTAAAAATGTAATATTTTTTTAATGAAAAAAAAAATAATAAATTTATAGATTAATAATAATTAAAGAAAAAGGATTTCCACCTTTAATGCCATTAATAAATAAATTTGAATATTATAGATTAACAATAAGTAGATGGATTTTTTTTAATAATGTAATCCATCACAACTTGTATGAAATCTCTTATAAATTTCTCAATGAAGATTAAATTCACAAGAAAAGTATTATATAATGAAACACATAAATATTAAAATTTTTGTTTTCACTTTTTAAATTTAACTATAATTACCTGACAGTTGTTGGATTTTCAATTTGGAAATCAAATATTTAAGTCATAAAATAAGTAAATAAGTCTTTTATAAGATTCAGCACATTGGGATTTTACAACAATATGAAACAGATAAATAGCATTTTGAATAGAATCATCAATTCATTAAATATTTTTATTATATTATATTGATCTTCAGTTTTATTCAAGCCATGGCAGGTATTTATTATTAGAACTTTATTTTAGTCTATTAAATTATTAAAACATCATTCATTATTAGTTTGCTTAAACATTTCGAATGTTAGCTTTAGCTTCACCAACTGAAAGTGCACTCAACTACAGTTAACAAAATTAAAATACAGAATAAACCTTTACTTAGCTAACATTCAAAATGTTTAAGCCAGCTAATTACAAATAGTATAAGAAAAAGGAAAATAATCTGAATATTAAACATTGAGATTTTAGGCAAAACTTTTTTTTTTCCGCAATCCGTTGTATACATAGTATTCCTTTTATTTTTTGTGGTTCAATATTATAGTTACATCAGACTTTCTACTTGTTTTTCCTTTTGTAGTTCAGTAGTCCCCTCATATTCATGATATTTAATTCAAGCTTCAGCATGGATACTAATACTTGTAGTTAATAATAATAATATGCATTTTTAATATACATATCTAGATGTGTGTACATTTTATATATGCATTGTGAGGAAATTAATTTTTTTTTTATTAATTTCTAAATTTTTTTATTCAGCTTTTTTTTTTTTTGAATCACAAGTATTTGAAAATGTGATATGGGGAGGGGGGTGGCCTAGAGGAATGTAGTTTTTCATAGCTTTCAATTGAAATAAACATTAATGCAAGAACTTTGGCCCAATAAATTGTTGATATATTTCCATGGCAAATTTATTTGTCAAAACAGTTTCCTAGCTAGTATATAGCTTAATTTTTAACAATAAAAAGCAAGAAATAATAATCAAAGAAATCATCTTTCCTCTTTTAAAAGATTTGATAAAAAAAATGTATTATTAATTAGATGAAAATGTTTATGGTAGAGGAAAGTTAACTGAAATGATATTATTTTATAATGAATTTAAGTAATAATAAAGATATTGGAGATGAATTTTACAGCAAGCACATATTTACCATTTTAATATATACATTTAAAATTAAAGAGTAAATATAAACAGTCTATAAATATCCACTACACAATAAAAGCTTTATGAACAGTCTTTCAGAGAAGATAGTGAATGAGAAGCTGTTATCAAATTAGCTAATTGCTATTCATTGATGGATATTACAATTTTTTTTTTCTTATTTTGGTTAGTAGTTTATAGAATAGCTAGATAACAATTTATCAATACATACCACAACAAAATATCAGTTGACTACTTACATTTAATATTTTTTTTCTATGGATATTTACATAAGCATGAGTAATTAATGGATACCTCTTATAAAGACCAATAGTCAAAAACTAGCTTGACGATCTGACTGGAACTAGTTTTCATGTTGATATATATATATGGCTATAGAATAAATTACTGCTATTAATGCACACACACACGATTTAATAATAATCTAATTTGTATTAGAGTATAGCCTTTGCTGTAGAATTTGAAGAGAAGGATGATAATGGAGAAATACTATCCTATGAAATACTTTGTCCAATGTCTAAATGTAGTTCTCATAAGCAAACTATAGAAGGGTGGATTACTGCCCATCGTGTAGGATATTACAAGTTTACCTTTGACAATAGCTTCTCTAGGTAAGTCTCACACTTATTTTAAACATTGTCATTTATTTTTTCTGTCAAATATCTCAGACTTGTCATTGTTTTGCAGGTTTACAACCAAGAAGATAAAATACCAAATTACAGTTGTGAGTAATGATTATTGTGACAACACTGATTTTTATTCTTGACATCAGTCTGTGTACATAATGCTTTCTCTGTATATATGTAGTAAAATCTTTGAATATATGTATTTTTTTAATGATTCATCTATTATATGCTGATTATCAAAAATATGAATATTCTTAAAACAAAAGAAACAGAGAGAATGAAAAAAATATTTTTATAGTATTATTCATTTGAATAAAAATCATTGTCATAGGAAATATAATGTGGCTGCAGATTATATTAAGCTTATAATTCTAAAGTTGTTATACATTGTTAATCACATATTTAACTACTTTTTTTAAAAATAATATCACATTAAATAGAATTTTTTTTTTAAAAAAAAAAATTGTATTCTCTGGCAAGACAGCTTTTTGTTCAAGATGCTTACAATTTTTATTAAAATAATGAGTGTAAAATGAGATTATAAATAAATTAAATTATGAAGCATTTTTGATTTACTCTCTTGCATGATATATATTACACAAATTCACTTTACAGGTATGTATTTTTATTATATGATTATTTATATTAAAAAGATAAGATCATTACATATTTACAAAATTGATTTACATAGTTGTGCAAAAAAGTAAAGTACAACAATATTTTGATTAATTCAAAGTATATTTAAGGAATTTAGAGTATTCATGTAGAAATGTTAGAATAACCATAGGTGTTGGTCAGTATTTTGTTATTAGACCACATTTCTGTAGTTTGATATAATTATTATTTGCAGTTTCTAAAGAAACAAATTATTTTATATCTATTAGATAACCCATTAATTGCAAAATTGAGTTTCCATGAGATAAATATTCTTTGGGACCATTTCTAATTTTATATTTTAGGTTTCTATAATACAAGTTTTATCATTATGCTTTGAAATATGGAAAATTCGATTATCCATATAAATCACAAAAGAAAAAACGTGATTTTTATTGAAATGATTAAAAGATGATTTTAATATTTGGCTAAGTTTTTGTTTGAATGAATAATCATATTTTAAAAATTTTTGAAAACTGAGCATGTTCTGTCACATGATTAAAAACATTATTCATTAAGAAAAAAGTTATAATGGAAAATATTGATAAATGAATTTAATTTTTGCATTGATAATAGAAGGATTTCTAATATATATTATAAAGATTTTAAATTGTTTTATTTACCATATTGGTATTTCATTTCAAATTTGTAATTATATATACTATTTATCTTCTTTATTTTAAGTTCAGTAATATCTATCATTGTAGATCATTACCCATTTAATGAGAAAAAATGTCTTAAGAGAATAGATAATATTTAAATTGAAAATATCCTGCATGTTGATATTAAACTGAGATTCCTGGCATATTCTTGTGAAGGATCTTGCATTGATACATTGCACAAAAGATATTCTAAAAAAAGAAAATTGATGTTATCTATCTCTATAATTCACCATAGAGTAAAATGGCATTATACCTTTATAATGAAATTAATGATTTTTATTTTGTAGTAAAAGAATATGGATTGATTACGTTTAATGATGTGATTTTACACTTTGTTATATTTAGTATGGAGTTAGAGATTTTGTGGATAAGTCCAAAATAATGGCTTAGCAGAAGACATTTTAAATGAGATAATCAAGTCAGTAATAATGGAACATTTTTTAAAGATTATTTTTACAAGAGATAAATTTGCTATACTTCCTACAATAATTATATTATACAGTTCTTTTTAGTGAAGAAATAATAATTCCAGAGAATAAATTCTGGATTTCCATAATAAAGAATATTTGTTTTTTCACTTGTATACTTCTATGTATATTGATCAAATTATGAATAATTAAACAAATCCATCTTTTTTTATTACTGTTATAATACTTATTTTGTTAAATCTCATCAATCAAAACTATTAGATTGATGAAATTTAATAAAATAAGCATTGTAGCAGTAATAAAGAAAGATGGATTTGTTAATTATTAATAATGAGCATATGTATAGACTTCAAATAAAGATGATGATAAAGAAAAAACTTGCGTTAAGTTCTTTAATGAACTTGAAATATTAGGTTTTTTGTTGTTACAGAACAATTTTTTATATAATTAATGGGGCAAATATTAGGTTTACATTATCAAATATAGCTTTGAAATCCAACTGAATAGCAATTAATTTGTTTTATGATAATTTACACTTTGTTTATATCAATTTTGTGTGACATAAGTCTTGCTCATTGCATCTGTTGGTCTAACAAATGAAATGGGCAGGTAAAAATTTGTTGATTAGATTTCAATGAACTTTTGAAGTTCGTGAATAATATCTTCATATTGGTATAGCTAAAAAAAAATTATATATCTTCCAGCCGATGTAGTTTAGAAATATGAATGCTGGTTATTGTGTATTTTTAATTAGGATTGGTATATTAGAATATTGATTTGAAGCTGTTACATATTATACACTAAGTAAGGAGTTAGTATTTAACAGAGATTTTTATATTGTATATTATTAATATTGGGATATGATAAAATAATAACTAAATTCAATTGATTTGAGTCTTAATATCAGGAGTTGGGAATTAACCAACCAATTTCATGTAAAAGGTGATGTGGAGAAGAAAAGTTAGAGATCGGAGATTAACTTGGAGAGACCTTCATCCTGCAGTGGATTGATAATGGTTAATGACGATGATGAATTTATTTATAAAATTGCAAAGTCATCGTGATTTCTAATTAATATTTGAGTTATTAGTTACTGCTTAAATCCCTTGTTATCTGCTCTTAGATTGTGCAATAACATTAACCATTGTATTCTATATTCCATTGGAAGATTTAACGTTATTTATTGTGTGCAATAAGAAAAGCCACTCTTGAACCAGATGCATGACTTGAAAAAATCTTATTTCTAGAATCACAAAAATTATATATATATCATTTATAAGTAATTAAAATTTATGAGGATTTTCTTTTTTGCCTTGTAGAGGAGCCATTAACATTAGGAAAATATATTTTTAACTCAAGTTGGAGTGATGTTGTAAATGATGACCAAAGTAAAATGTAACATATTAGTGATTTGGATACTTCTTTGTATCCACAGATGCAAGGATCATCCATGAGAAAGAATTGAGAAATCAATTGCAGACTTTATTGTATACAAAGTCTGGATAACAGAAAATTTTCAAAAAATAGTATTGAATTCAGCCATTATTAAATAAGATCTTGGATTGGCAGCTTTACAGTATTGAAAATATTGAATAAGAATCATGGTGTCCTTACTTTTATCAGTTAAATATATAATTTGTATATAATTAAATAAATTGAACAAAAGATAAGTAGTCAATGTTATTGGAGATTAATAAAATTTGACAATAGATTCAGAAATGACATGTATTTTAAAACTGCAACATCTTTTTCTAGGATATTTTATATATTTTTACTTCTCAGGTAAGCATTTCAGAATGTTTGGATAATTTTGTCTTGGTCAAATCGAAGATAGAATTCATTAGTTTATATTCTTTCTTTTCTTTTTTTCTGTTATTGAATTCTATTAAACATTATTGGTCTCCATGCATTTTTTTTTATATTTGACATAAAAGGTAATTTTATCTTAATAAAATTATCATAATAGGTAATTTTATTTTAAGTGTATTTATTTGGGATTTATGATTTCAAGCCAGTGGAATATTATTTTGAAATATTGGAATTAGTTATGATTATCTTCACCTGGAATCAAACTGTTGAAATATTACCTTTTTTAAAAAATAATAGGAGTGACTGGTGTTATCTTGTTAATAGAAATTGTAGAGTCTAAGGATGTAATGTCACCTGACATTGTTAATTAAGTTAAACAATTAAGAATGTGAAGAGTAGAACGTTTTATCTAGTAGAAGAGTTTTAGTTAGAAAACTTTCTTAGAGTATAACTTATAGCTATGCATTATTTTTTGTGTTAAAGTTGTTAATAAATCTAATTTTTGTTACCAAATCAGTTGGAGAATTCAATTAATTATGACGCATACACGTCAAAGGAGAAATGGTTTTTGGATCGTCATAAGAATTTGCAATAATCACCTTTCAATAAATACATAAACAATCATTATATAATTATATGGTCAGAGATGGTATCATCAGCTTGCTAATAATTCTTTATTAGGTTAGAACTTGTAATTAACATAGATTGTTAATTTTAAATAAACCAATGATATAATATACAAGGTCTTTTTATAACAGCAATAATATATATAATAATAATTATAGACATAAAAGCTCTTTTCGGCAAGTATTAATTTTTGCTCTTTTCAGTGTGTTTTAATTAATTTACAACTACGATCTATATTGCATACATAGCGACATCTATCTTTTTTTTTTTTTAAAAATTATAACCTATTAAAACCATAAAATACAATTCATTTACACAGGTTTTTTTTTTTTTTTGTTTAAAAAATATTGTATGGTTTTAATAGGTTATAGTCAATTTTATAAAAAACAAAAGATAGATATTGCTATGTTTGTAATATAGATCTAATTGTAAATTAGTTAAAACATAATGTAAAGGATGAAAAGAGCTTTTTTGTGTACGATTATTATTATATATATTATTGCTGTTATATAAAGATATTTTATACTGTACAGTAATTTATTTAAATATATGTAAAAGCAACGTAATGGATTAAACCTCGTTGCATTTTTTATGATTGTTAATTTTCTACATATGCTGCAAACAATAGAAAAAATATAATTCACAATTTATTTCAACCAACCACATTTCTTCAATTAGGCCAAGCTCTAATTAGTTATCTAAATACTGCATACTGTTGTCTCTATCTATTGATACTATTTTATTGATGCATATTTTTAATATGCGCGTATATCCAACAATCACCTTTTAGTAAATAATGTATACTCACACATAGATCAGGGGATTTTACTTGTGAAATTGTATAAAAATGATCTTACTTAAATTGTTATAAAACTAGTTTGGGATTTTCTTGGCACTGCTAATTGGTTGATTACTCATGTTGACATATAAAGTGTGGCAATTTAATTTCCGGAATGCATAGGTATAAAATATACACTTGGAGGTATACTCTAATGGCTACTGTCATGATCAAAGTAGTCCCCTTGTGCATCTTTATGCTGATAAAAACAGCGTTCCCATTTCGGGAAGCATGCCTGGAACTCATTTTCAGGAATACAATTGAGCAGCTCTCTCTTATTCTGTTGGATATCAGTTATAGTAGAAAATCTTCATCCTTTCAGTAGTTTTAATTTTGGAAATAATCAAAAATCACAAGGAGCTGAGTCAGATGAATAGGCAGGATGGTCTAATTGTGTAATTGATTTTTTTGGCAAAAAGTCTCTCACAGTGAGCACACTATGACTTGGCACATTGTCATGATGAATGATTCACTTGTCAGGCCACAAATGTGGATCTTTTACTTTTAACAGAATCTCATAATGTCTGAAGTACTTTTAAATAACATTGGTGGTTGATTGTTTACTCCTGTTCAATAAATTCTTAGTGTAATCAAGGAAACATACCAGCATGGTCTTAAACTGTGTGACATGTGCTTTTTTATGGTATGGTGAATTGGGGATTTCCATTGCATGATCTGATGTTTTGTTTCTGGGTCATATTGGAAGCACCATGTTTCATCACCATAATTACTCTCGGAAGCAATGTGTATTTGAAAAAAATTCAATTGCAACATCAAACCGACACTGTTTCTGTTTATCTATTAAGATTCGAGGCACAAACTTTGCAGAAATCTTTCTCATGCCCAATTCTTTATTTAAAATTATCCTATTTCTTGATTAATCTGAAATTCTTCAGCTATTAATCTCACACTTAATTATCTGTCAGACTGTATTATGTCTCACACTTATAGTCATTGTTGTTTTTAGCTGTTCCCTCCGGGATTTGTCCGTCATATCTTTTCATCCATTTTTATACCTCTTATATCATTCAAACACACTTGATGTTTTCATAGCATCTTTACTTTATGCCACAACAGTTGTAATGTTTTAGTAATACATTTTCTGATTTTCACACAAAATTTGATATTAATATATTGTTAAAATTTCGATCACCCATTTTTGCATCAAAGTGTATGCATGGATATTTATTATCTTCTCAATAGCTAACTAGCTCTACCAGCTTAAAATTTACATGTGTTAACTTAAACATATTCAAATACTCATGTGATTTCGATACAATTAAATCACGGCTGACATCACATGGCCATTCCGGAAATTAAATTGTCATACTTTGAATATAGTTCAGGAATATATTTGGTATGAAATAATGTATATTACTATGCTAAAGTTATATTACTATGATATTGCAATTTCTTGAGATTAAATAATTAATTGTGATCTAAGTATTTAGATATTCTAGTCTTTCTGATCGGTGAAATGTTTAAATATATATTGAACAAAGCAACGGAAGACTGTTGTTGCATATTACATTCAACATCTACATTGGGAATGATAATAGTAAATTACTCAATTGCAAATTCATTTATTCTAATCTGGAGTAGTGGATACTACTTGCTGACAAAACCCACAAGTTAGTTTCTGGCTATACTTAGGAGCATTGAATTAGCATCCACATTGAGTAGCCATTTCTACTTTTTAAGTGCAAACATACTAAGTAAGGTTTTAAATCAAAGTCAACTTGCTTCTGTAGCTATTTATGTCTAAAACTAGACAAGTAACTATATATTTGATTGAGCTCAGGAATCTGATATCTGTAGGTAATTTTGATTTTTTGTCAAATGATAATATATCTACCAAGCCAAGTGTCACATGACTCCTAACTTACAGTCAATATCATGATTGGAGAAGTGATCCATTCTATTTCTTCTCTTTGGAACCATTTATGGTAAGCTTAAGTAGCAAATACAAGTCCATTGTAATAAGGATCAATAGCAGAAACTTAGGGAATTGGTTAGTATTACTATCTAATGTTCACTGATTAGTCAAACATACAATAGATGTCTGGAGCAAAATAATAAAATGAAGTACTGCTTCTAATGCAGATGTTGAATGTAAGCTAAGATAGTCAGGAGATTTTTTTGTTTTAGTATATGACAAAAGTTTAAAAATGCCTCTACTTAGTAAATAACATATAATTGCTGGAGTATGAAATTAGATTCAATTCCCAAACTTTAGGGTTTTTAAATCTCAGATCATTAGTGTGGATAGTATAAAAGAAGTCATGTAAATTGTATACTTCTCACTGATGAAGACTTATAATCAGAAATTAGTTTTGGAATTAAGTTGATACTAATATCTAGGGTCTCGTTTATTACAATAGATGACTCTGGTATAACAAAGTACTGCTCATAGTGAAATGTTTAACATGAATAAAAATATAGCAACAATCTTTTAATAATATTTTATTTACATAATTTTTTTTATTTTTAAAGTAAATAATATTTTCAAAAATTTACAACACTTTTAGGAGGAAACTTGAGGAAAAAAAATGAATAAACATTTGGTACTTTTAATGAGAATGGACCTTAAGTGATGGAGCGATTCATTTCTTCACTCTGCTTCAGGTTCATATCTAAAAAACATAAAAATTGTATATTTTCTTGTAATTGCATTAATCTACATATTTCTGCAAATATGTATATATATAAACAGCTTAAATGGAAAAATCAAACAAGCAAAGGTAGATAAATCTCACATAAAAATTGAATTATAAGAAATATTAGATTTTTTTATGTATTGTAGAATAATAATTTTGATTGGGAAAATGAAATAGATGTAATGAAAAGAGGAAAGAATATATAACTGGTTTCTATAATATACATTAAAATTTAGATTGTTTTAAATTAAAAAATAGAAGTATATTCAAAATTAAATAAAGTATAAAAATGTTTTAAAATAAAAATTACATCTCTTGGGCAGGGCAAGAAGGTGAACATGCAAAAAAAAAATCTCTAATAAACATTAATTTTTGTCTAATTGTTTAAATCAAAACATAAATTAAAAAATTGTATTTTGAAGACAATGGTTTACTAAAACCTGATGTAATATCCATGTGATATGAAATTACTATTAGCATAAAAAATGGATTTAATGGTAACAAATTGTTGATGAATTTGGAATCTGTTATTAAATTAAATATATTTATAGAGTAAATACATTAGTTTTAAAGTTTATTGTTCAAATTCAGAAGTTTTCAAAAAATCAACTTGTTAAAATGTGACATGCTTGCCCATGAAGAGCTCTCACACTGCATTTCCAAATTTGTGTTAATGCCAGTAATTAAAACTGCAATAGCTTGCATGTGTATTTAAAACAGAATTTGAACTGCAAGATATTGCTTGTTTAAAAAAATACGGGCACTGTGTGCATTACTTGCCATGACAAGAAAAACTGTTTCTAATATTATATGGACTATTTTCATCTTTCAGACTTTCAAAGAAATATGTTGTAAAGAAACTTCACTTTGCCAATCTCAAAAGGAAAAGAAGTACATTCTCTGATATCAAAATTATACACACAATCTGTTGTAGTTATATATTAACACACACCTGGTAATGTAGTGTTAAAGATATTTAAAATTACTTGGATAAACAAGTGTACTGCATGTCCATTTATAATTGATTCTAGACATTAACAAATAACCTATTGTTTAATAATTTCAATCTGTTTTTGAATAGAAAACTTAACCAATATTAATTCATTGGTTTAGTCTTATAATATTTGACGGTTGGTTAGTAAATGGCCACATTAGATATTTCTAATAAAAAATATTTAAAATAATTCAAATTTGCATACATTTATTCATATGCATAACAAAGTAGTTTTTTATTTATAACTTAAAGTGAGTCATCTCAAATACAAATGAAGAAAAAAAATTAAAATAATAATTATAAAGAAAAAAACATTTTGTATTTAAAAGAATATATTAAGAAATAAATTCATATCAAGAAATGAACCTCAAGGTGCTTTAAAATTATTTCTATTCTAAATTTAATGGAAATATACTCTAATTTAATGTCAATCTTGGAAATATTAATGATTGTAGTCACAAGTAGTAGTAGTACTTAAAATGGCTTTTGATTACTAAAATTCAACAGTGATTAAGTAGAGATCAGTACAGTGATATAATTTCAATAGAATATGAAATTACATAAAAATGATGAGATTCTTAAAAGGAAAAGAAAAAATATAATCAAATATATATTTAATTTTGTTTGACTGCAAAAATGGTCTCATGGTTTAGATATAATACCTACACCTGACAAAGCTATGATTTGGAGTATGAATTCAGGCCAAATGAAATTTTTTTCAAAAGGCCTCAGATACTATCAGGTAGCTGACCCTTAGCTAATCTACGTAAAATAACAATAAATAAAATTAAAAGGGTGTGTAGCGCTTGAAATGGAAAATTGGTGAAACTTTCACTACTTGATAAATAACAACTTTGGTAAATACTGCCTATTTACTGTTCTTCCATGAGGAGCAGTTGCATAGGCCTTTGCTCAGCAATACTATTTATTTTAAAAAACTTGTTTTACCTTTTCACAAATATGAAATCATTTATTCATAATTATATATATTAATCTCATTTTTTTTAAACATTAGCTTTTTTAAATAAAGTGGTAGATATTTATATGATATTACAAATTGCAACAAAAGATCTATTGAAATATATAACTCTTGATAATAAAATTTTTAATTTTTTAGAATTATTGGCATTATGCAGTCAAATAAAAACCTATTATGGCACAGTGATGGAACTAGGGTGATATCTGCCAAAGATCCATCCCCTATCTGTAATTAGTATGCATTTTAATAAAGTGTGACTCATTAAATAAACTTTTACCTCTCTAAAATTATGATGCTAAAATAAATCATATTAAAAGAATGGCAAGGAATGGTAATTTAACATTTATTATAGAGTGCTATAACTTATTTATAATACAATATTATATAGTTACTCAGTTAGCTTCAACAAAATACATTATAATTAATATCATAACTGACTGAATGTATAGTATGACAAAATCTGTTTAGCTTGTAATGATAGAAATTTGAATTTTTAAAAATTGTTCACATAAATGAAAATCAATTACTGCATAGGATAAATACCAGAATGATTTTCATTGAAAGAAGAACCCTCATCTCTGTATGATTTATTCTGAAAAAAACATGCCGCATTCTAAATACCACTGAGACTTGAAGTTATAACTTTTCTCAAAAAAAAAAAATGTTTCTAAGTGATGACTGTATATTCAAAAATGATTTTAATTACAACTAATATTATTATAAAGATGTATCTTAAAAAAAATGTAATAAGAAAATAATGTAATAGCATATAAGATAAAAACTGCATTACAAGCAAACATTAAATAATACAACTATCTGTCTACAAATGAACTAATATAATAATATTGTAATGAATTTATTTTTTTCCTAAATTAAAAGTAAATATTAAATTATCTTCATATTTATGTAAAGAATAAGTCTGAATACTTACTGCACAAGCTTTTTACGTAATTCTTTGATTTGATCGTTCTTTTTAGAAAGCATTTGCTTCATATTTGTGTATGCTGTAGTTTCACTAAACTTCCTTTCTAATTCCTAGAAAATAAATTTAAGTGAACTGGGAGCTAATGAAGACATTTAAATCTTAAATTCAACATATTGTTCTCTTAAACTAATTTTGGTGTTCTAATTTTAAAATAATAAATGTGTGATAATAATTTCAAATGTAAAATATTTTGAATATCAGCAAAAAAAAAAAAAAGAAGAAAATTGCTATGGCAAAAGATATACGAGAATTCTTTCCTTATAATGATAATAAAATATGATTTGTCTGATTGCATATTTGATCAGGATTGAAATATGATTATCCTTGTATTGATATATTATATTAGACCTAATGATTAATTATTAATATTTTGCTACTGTACAGTAAAATTGGCCAAGATGAGAGGATACTTGTTTGTTAGTATTTGATTCTATAATTGAATAAAAAAAGAAAATGATTGTTAATGGACTTTGTCTATCTATTTACAACTGATCTCATGGCGCAATGACATCTGATTATCATACTAATAACCTGGGTTTGAATTCAGAACAAGAAATTTGAATTTTTTTTCTATAAATTTAGGCTTTTTCTTATAGGTAGCCATTCAACATTGGTTGATAAATGGATATTTAGCTATTCTTAGAAGGAAAAATAAGTGGAAAATTGCTCAAGACCTCATCATTTGTACAATCAAACCTGGTAGGTACTGTCTTCTCTTTCCTATTTATTTATGAGATTTATTGGTAAAAACTTTGCCCTGCAGAAGGCTAATTTAAAGACTGTACTATCTTTTTATTTAATGCTGACATATATAAAAGTCAAAATGTATTTAGCAAGTCTGAGATGCAATATAGAGATGTTTTTCATATATAGATTACATCTTTTGATTTATTGTAAAATCTTTACTATGTTTCATTTCTCCTTTAGTATCTTAATCTTTAGTATTTTATTTGTTTTGAAGAATTCTGCTTAATATTTATTATAATATTTTGTTAGCATCAGTACTACAGATTGATTATGTCAGATGATTATAGTCAACAATAAAACATCATTTATAACTGCACAAGAAAGCAATGAGGAACTACTCTCACATAGTCTAGTAAAAAAAAGTTTTGGAATATTGCAGAATATCGTTTATATGATTGTCACAGTGATTTGGCTCCCTAATAGTAGCAATTTCTAAAAGTGGAATTGATAAACTTAAAAAAAACTTTGACGACTGTGAAGTTGAACACATTTTATATGATTATATGATTAAAATCAAGTTAATGGTTACTAGATTTATTTGCTTACAGTCACCTGCAAAAGACACTAAGAGTTTAATCAGTATTTAAATAAAGAAAAAGATATTGAAAGAATTTCCAAAATATCAAAAGAGTTTTTTTTAAATCAATTATAAAAATCATTTTAAAGATTTTTCTTCATTTAATTGGATTTTACTTTAATGTTGTTTGAGTGTGTGTGTGTGTGTGTGTTTGATTCTATGACTGCAAAGGTAAAAAAATTTTTCCCCCAACTTAACATTGTGTATTATGACTTGAAAATGAAGCCACAATGTCATGTATGAAAACTGATTGAAAGTAATTTAACGTTAAGCATGTCAACGAGGTTTACAAACAAAACTATGACTATTAATGCTATGATGTTATGGATTAAAAAAGGTTTAAAATTAAATTGAGGTCAATTTAAATAATGTATAATGCATTTAAAGGACAAACTTGCAGACATGAATTGTTTCAGTAATCTATATGTTAATTTGTAGTGTTTACTAAATTCCTAATCTGACATAGGGGCAATTTGGCTGCTTATAAAACTATTCATGTATGCTTGCAAATTAATGCAAAGGAAGTGATGCATTATTTATGAATAACAATATACTTATTTTCAATGCTACAATATATAATTACGTATTTTCAAGTGACTAGGTTAATTATATATAATACACATTGGTTTCAAATGAAAAAGATCAATTGCATTATCCGGTCAACTAAAAAGTTAATATACCCAAATTACTTATGCAAAAAAATTTTTTCATAACCAGTAGAATGATATTATAGATTTAGAATAATCATGATAAGATAGTCATTATTGTAAAATAATGCATTAGTTCCCCAAGATCTGGGATTTAAATCTGGAATGTAACTTGAAGGTTTTTCAGGTAGATGAAGATTTCTCAACCAAGATTTTTTTTTACACATCTTATACCCAAATGTGACAAAGAGATAGCCAACCGGAGGGTAAAATAAATCTCCAGATAATTAAGTCTTTTAAATGAGTATTAATATGCTAACTCAAAAAAAAAAAATACTAGTGTATGACTCGTGAAAATCATATGTATAGCATTCTTGAGAAAATAGTTTGAGTAAATGTTATATTTTCTAAGAAAGTTCTAGGACAATTAGCCTAACATGGTAATCTATTGAATCATATTATATCATTTGATCATCATTAGTGATAATATGCCATTACTCATTATTTAGTCGTTCAAATTAAAATAATGAGAACTATACAACCCGTAACCTAACTACTTAACAGATCCAGATTGTTATCCAACAATATAGATAAAAAAAACTTTCAATGAATGACATTGGTGAATTCATGATCATGAAAAATGGGGAGGCACATTTTGTCTTTAATAATCATTGGTTATGATGGATAAAGAAAGAAGCAAATTATTGCAGTATATATTTTCGAACATAGTCATTGTGAACATAAACCATTATCTTTATTGTTATTACTAGTTGCTATCGAACCGTTATCTCCTCCTGTTGATCATATTATAAAATGATGTTTTGTCTATTCAAAAAATTTCAAAATACTACATGAAACTTGTAATTATAATGTTGGTATCTTTCCATCGTTTAGTTGAATTTTTAAAAATTTTTGGAAAAACTAAACGTTATTTATATTTTTCTAAATACATTCATCTGTTACTAATAACACATAAGTTAATATAAAACAAAATGTTTTAAGTGGTATTATTCTCCTCTCTTCTTCAAGTGTTGGTGACCTGGCCAATGACAGTTTAGCAAGAGAACTGAATTAGTGAACTTTAGATTTGTGATGAATTTAAGATGATGCTTTGACCAACTAAAGCAACAGATGAATATATTTAAAAAAATATAAATAAAATTTGAAATTATCTAAAAAATATGTAACAATTCAGTTGGATGGTGGAAGTAGTGCAAATAAAACACTATTATTACAAAACTATATGTAAGAACGAGTTCAGCAGTGTGCTTTGAAATGATATTGACATGCGTCATTGTAATCGACATTCTATATTGCTGCTACTTAAAACAAACGTTTAAATTCAGAAAAAGATAGACAAATAGAACACTAAACTAAGAAAAAAGATAGGAATTCTTTTTTACAAAGGATTATTGGGGAAAGTAAAATTTAAGTATAAGATAATGATATATAATCAATAATGAAATGATTACACTAACTACTGCTGTTAGTTTATTGAGTGTGTACTCATTCATTAATTGAGAACTCACAATGAGATTTTTAAGATTGTTACTATCTAAGCAAAATTTCAGACTGCACATAGATTTTTTTTCTCCCAAAAATATGTTTTAAAGGAAAAATAAAATGTGATTTAAAAAACAAATCACAATTAAAACAATGTCAGTAGGGTTTCTAATTTTATAACTTTTCACAATTCAATCAAATTTTCATTTTTATCTGTTGCTATGAATAAGATCCACTACAGTCAGAATACCATTAATCTGAATACTGTATTTATTATTCAAAAACTTCTATTATTCAAACAAAATTTCAGTGGTGATTCCTTAAATAAATCAAGATGAATATACCATTTTCAAACAAAATTAAAATATACTTATAAATTAATAAACCTAATTTACATCTTAGCAGAATCAGGGTTTAAAAATAAAAGGATAACATCTCTTTTGGAAATTTGAAAAATTCATAGATCTGAAAAAGTTCTGGATTTTGGATTATTGCTGGCACCAACATCAGAAAATAACAGTTAATTGTTAAACTATCAACAATATGTAGTCAAGGCAACCTCCTTCAACAATAAAGGTGGGCTACCTTTATCTATGATCTGTTATGTTTATGCAGATACTAAAGATTGCAACTTGATCAAGGAGTGTGAGATTAATAACGCAAAGAAGTTTAAACAAACCTCATTAATCAGGCAAATATAAACTGTTCTGAAAGCAGACAAATAGTCATTTATAACATCCAAATTCCATATAAAGTATATATTTACTATGACAATAAAGACAATTAGCCAAGGCTTTAATAGGTTTGTAAATACAGATGATAACTATCTACATTTATAAACATATTAAGATACTTACATATTAGACCTGTCCGTGTTTGCAATGGCACAAAGCTGTACCTTTTTCCAGTTTGTGTGTGTATGTTTTTGTGACAGCAAAATGCCACAGTTGTGTGTCTTTATAATACATTTTTAAAAGTTAAATCGGTAAAAGCCTGAAATCCGGCAAAGCCGCTTGGAGCGTTGATGCTAGACAAAATCAATGAAATATAACATTACCGGGCCGCCGCAACTTTTTCTTTTTTTAGACAACAAGGTTTTTTTTTCTTCTAATATTGATTAAACGAATAATTTTTATTTCATTTAGAACATGATTTCTTTATTATTAAACAAATTTTGATATTCATTTTCGTTACTTTTTGTGGGTTTTTTGGAACCTGATATTTTTTCAACAAATTTTGCTAATTGTATTTTTTTCTTTTTATCATTTGAAAACTTCGGACCGTTTCACGACGTCAAAAAAATTTGTTTGAATCCCACCGCCGAAAAAATAGAATACAATTATTTGCGACTTGTTTAGAACTTAATTCTACCTTTCTTTTATTTTATTTTTTTTTGGCTTGACTAAATGGTTTTTCTTATTATTATTAATTTTACTTTTTTTTTTAAACACAACTTGTTTTCACTTTGATTTAGATTATGTTTGAATTAGCCTTTTTTTTTTTTGGCTACTACAAGAAACAGCTTTTTGAGCGGGGGAGGGGGGGGGAATTCGTACTGTTATTATTAACAAAAAGGCAACAAAAATAGTCAATTATTTTAACAGCGCTGAAAAAAGAGAATCAACTTTGGGACTTGTTTCGAATTTTTATTTCTTTTTGGTTGACGTAATTGTTTTTCTTAATATTAAATCAAAATTTACTTTTGTGTTTTTGCCGATTAAAAAATTGTTTTCAAACACCCACCCCCACACACTCGGAAAAAGAATTGTAAACCAAAAAGTCAAGAATTTAACTTTTTTTCTTTTTTTTAAACAACTTTTTCTCACTTTTTACTTTGATTTCTATTTCGTTTGAATTACTTTTTTTTTTTTTAGCCTTCTACAATAAACTGCTTTTGGGGGTGGGGTGTATTTCGTAATTTGTTATTCTTAACAAAAAGTCAACCAAAGTCGTCATTTATTTTAACCCCGCTGCAAAAAATTGAATCCAAATACTTGTCAATTTCTAATGAAATAAAAAACAAAAAAAAAAGGACACAAACTTTGGACTTTTTAAAATTATTTATTCGATTTTATTGCTGTAATAAAAAGTGGACATTACGTGTGCCTGACAAAAAAAAAACAACACAATCTCACACACTTTCTGTACTCGGCAATTTATCTGAAGAAAAGTTTCAAAATTGCACGTTCGTCTCAGACCTTTTAGTGGTCTCGAATATTTTCCCCCCATGCTGAAACATGACTTAGCACGTGAGCTTTGTCGAAGCCTGTTCGAACATACACTTTGCCAATTTTTTACATATTAACCTTTTTTTCGGGAAGGGTGGGGACCATATGACAATTATTAATAATTAACAACATTTTTTAAATCGAAATGACATTACTCTATTACGGAGATTTGAAAAAGTCGTACCGCCTTGAAATTTAAACACCCTCAAGCGATACGGTAATCAGCTATGAATAGAACGAATACACGTAAATAGCTTCGAAGCACAAAACAGGCCGTAATATTTTTGTGCGATGCCATGTAAAGCGGCCTAGCTCAATGGGTTAATACAATACGTAAATGTTGTATTAGCCTGTAAGGCCGTAGCCGCCGTAAACGGCATTTTTATGTGTTTTGACATGTAAACAATGCCCCAAGTGGCCGTGCCCGGATTTCAGGCTTTTACCGTTAAACAAACATCTCATGATCACCATTTCTTATGCTTGCTCATAACTATTATTAAAACAGGCAAAACTCTCCACACAGTAGTGCCAGTCAGTGCAAGCCAGAGTAATCAATGGATGCTACAAGCCAGAAACTAGTCTGGGGATATTTGATGAGTAGGCCCTAGATAGGGATTTTATGCACAAGACTTCTGGCATCCATTGATTACTCTGGCTTGCACTGAGTCGCACTGCTGTATGGAGAGTTTTGGCTGTTTTAATTTTTAAAAGTTGTGACTTTTTAATATGCCATATTAAAAAGTTAAAACTATGTCAGAATGCCATTGCTGCAAACATAGATGACAGGTCTAAATGTAAGTATCCCTATTAAAGCCTTTAATAATTAGCTTTATTGTCTTAGTAAATATATATTTTGTATGGCATTTGGAAATTATAAATGACTTTATTAGTCGGCTTTCAGAACAGGTTATATTTGCTTGATTAATGAGCTTTGTTTAAACATCTTTGCATTATTAATCTCACATTCCTTGATCAACTTACAATATTTAGGGTCTGATATAAACATATCAGACCATAGATAAAGATGGTCCTACTTTTATTGTTAAAGGAGGTTGTCTTGACTACAGTGGAGATTGTTGATAGCTTAAGAGTTGATTGTTATCATCTACATTTATAAACCTATTAAAACCTTGAGTAATTAGCTTTATTGTCTTGGATATTAGAAAAGTAAACAAAATACATGGAAAAAAGAAAAATAGAATTAAAAAAAAAATCCTTATGAAAGATTATTTAAAAAGACAAGACAAAGCTTGATTATAAGATATAAACATAATCATTATTAAAAATTCCCTATACATAAAATTAATTTAACATCTTGTATCATCATTCAACTGCAAAACAGAAAAAATATATAAAGTATACCAACTTTTTCTGCTGACTCCAGTTGCTCTTGTATTTCAAGTAAATGGTGCTTAGTGGATTGTAGTTCCAGTTCTAGCACTTCTTTCTTTTCTTCATTTTCCCTTAAAGTCTTAAATATATATATACACACACTTTGAAATACTTCAAAACCTAGAAGAATTTCAAAATGATAAAAACAGTTAAATCGTTATTAAACCTGTTCCATTTCTAAACGAATTCCAGCAATTCTACTTTCCAATTCGACTGCACCAGACTGTAAATAAAATATATATATTTCACATTACCATTATAAGCTTTAAGAAAACACAGTATTAAATAATCAAACAGATTATACTAAAATAAACAAATAAATAATACCTGGACATCCGTTATTTCTTCTGACTAAAAAAAAAAAAGAATTATATATAAAATATATAAATATATACAATTTTTTTTTTTTGTGAATTCTTGCACTTCTGTATAGCATCAATGTATATATATATAGTATATTTGAAATTCCCGTAGCTATATTGTTTCAGTCACACTCCCCCTTTAAATAAAGAATACTCGGAATTTTTGCAACCCTTTAAAAAGGAAATCCTTCAATAGGCTGCAAAAATTCAGGCTATTCTTTATTTAAAGAGGGAGTGTAACTGAAACAATATAGCTAAGGGGTGTTTCAAATATTTTATATAGATTTCAGCTAGCATTATGCATTGGTTCTTATTGCTATTAAATATATACATATACAGACACTCATAAATAAGTATCAAATTATTTTAATCTATCAGCTTATATAAAATATTGATATGATATGTATATCTCTTTGGACTGTTGCTCTAAATTTTAAACTTCTGGAAAATAATAATTACACTTGCCAGAAATTTAGAAAAATTGATTGTAAGATTTGAAAGATAGGCCTGCATTTATAGGAATATAATAAAAAATTAATTGATTTTAATATAATTTCATATTTATTATGTAAATAACAAATTGTATCATTAACACTTTTAATCATTATGGATTCACTGCAGGATAAAGGTTTTTTCATATAACATATTAACAAACTTCTTTATTATATTCACCCATTAAAATTGTAGCAAACTCCATACAGTAGTGCCACTCAGTGCAAGTCTTAGTAATGAATATGCAAGGTTTGTGGATAAAATTCATCTAGTGCCTACTTGTCCAATATCTTCAGTCTAGTTTGTAGCTTTCGTCAGTGAGGAGTCTTGGATATGAGAGCAATACATCCAGATAGGAGAACACTGCATCCACATTTTAAGATCTTATGCAACTTCCAACAGCTATCTTTAATCTACTTGGAGAGTTTGCTGCTGTTTAACAGCTTGTGTGCGCATAGGAAAAGGTAATAGTGTACTATTTTTGTGGTTTTATACCAATCCTGCCAATAGAATGATGGTAATTGTAGTTTTTTAAAAACCAATGATACTTAAAAATGTATAAATACTGAACTGGGCCCAGATCTATATGACTGTATAAGTGAAAGAGCATGTATTGAAAACATTATTGTGTTTTCATCTTGGGATCATAGCTTTACAGTTAACTAAATAGATAAAAGGTGGCTGCTGGATGCGACATTCAATCCTAAGATTTAGATACAGTGCTCTTACATGCTCATGACTGATGAAAGCCACAAGCTAGAAACTTATGTGGGGATATTGAATGAGTCGGCACTTGATAGGGATTTTATGTACAAACCTTAATTGCATCCATTGATTACTAGGGATTGCACGACTATATGAAGAGTTTGCTACTGCTTTAACAGCTTAGATAAGCATAGGAAATAGTGATCATGTGATGTTTTAGTGATTTCAGTCCAAGGTCTCTTTCAAGATCTTTTACAATTTCTTGGGATGAAGTTAAAGATTTCTATCTATTATCATCTTTTCTAGGTTGCAATGTTAACTGGTGGTTTTTTCACCCATGAATTTCACGTTCGATCTCTTTCTATTATTCCCAAGATATATCTCCCATACTTAATTGAGTAGTCTGAAGTCTCTGGATTTCTCTTCTGTTAAATGACAGTATCTCATATCCATAAGAAAGAATTGGTAAAATACATCTATTAAAAAACTTCCTCATAGTATTAGTTCTACTAAAAGCTCTACTAAAAGCATTCCATCCAAGTTTAATTCTATGATTAATTT
The DNA here is from genome assembly GCA_028023455.1 of Epiperipatus broadwayi. Classification (NCBI taxonomy): domain Eukaryota; kingdom Metazoa; phylum Onychophora; class Udeonychophora; order Euonychophora; family Peripatidae; genus Epiperipatus; species Epiperipatus broadwayi. The sequence goes on from JAQFVV010000109.1 coordinate 1,588,085, forward strand.
CATTCACATTAATAATCTGAGGAAGGTATTTGTAATTCTTAATTTTCTTATAATTCATGATTATCAATCTTTATTTTTTCTTCTGTGACAATCCACTGAATATTACTTCAGTGTTTTTTTTTTTTTTTTTTTTAGCATTTATGTTTAGATCTATTTTCTAGATTACTTAAATAATCTCCATGTATATTAATTTTCTTACAGCTTCATTTTATCCACAAATTATTTATTAAAAAATAACCACAAAATGTTTTAAAGATACAAAACCATTCTGTTATGTATAGAGCTCACAAAACAAGCTCTTAACAAGCTTTGTAGAATATATAACATTTGTAAACACAAGCTTATTAAATTAAGTCATGTGACATCTCACTTGATTTTTTTATAACCATTCTGTTATATATTTTTATCAATGTTAATATTATTGTCACCATCTTTACTCTGATCACTATTGTTATATTTTGAAAAATATAATTTAGAATTCTGGCAGTAGCCTGGATCTATATCTTGATGGTCTAAAACTTTAATCATTATGAAAATACTTATAAAATTTAATACCTTTTCATAATCTACAAAACCAAAGCATAATGGCAATCCATATATTGGTCTTTTTAATGAATTCTCTCAATATCTCAATGATATCAACTGTGCTAAAAACATTTTAAAATCAACCTTGCTCTTTTGGTTAATGAGAGTCCAAATTTCACTGTAGACAAATTGGAATTATCTTGGTAAAGGTATTAAATAGCTGATAGAAGGTTGGTCTTTTTATAATCTTTCTTAAATATCAATATTACTGTTTCTTCTTAGCAGCATTATCATTTTGGCTTTTCCAACTTATTTTTATTTTACGTAACTTTTTTTTAAAGATATCACTAATAATTCTATCATTTCCTAGAGCTACACATTTTTTAATGTCAACTTTATTTTTAGAAATACTTCTGTCTTTTTTATAGGTGAAACACTTGCCTACCAATACCAAGATGTTTTATATTTTTGATATTTTATTTTTTCTGGAGTTTTACTTACTAATTACAGATATATATATACTTTTATGTGATTATTAATTCTTTCTTATATTATTTTATAGAACACCATATATTCAAGTCTTCTTAAAAGGATCATTTAAAAGTATTTTCATATTCCTTCTTTTTCTTCAAATATTCTTTTGTCTTACTCAATTGCTGCTTCTTTGAACCAGCTAACTTTGTTGAAGTTCTTAATAAAACAATAAATATATTCTTGTTGAGCTTAGTTAAGTTTGAACTATCTTTACAGTCTGTCAATATTTTTAAATGATTAGCAAATTCTAATTTAAATTCACTGAAGTGTTTCTGAAGATTAGGAATATCAATTATCAATGGATTTTTATATGGGACTATTTCAATCATTTAATATGTGTATTGGATGTCTTTAGAAAAATTTAACTTTATTTAAATATTCCAAATACATTCAACTGTTAGTAATAGCACATCAAACAGATTAGTATATGCACAACACCTGAGAGGTATTATTCTCCCCTCTTCTTCAGGTGTTGCTGGCCTTACCAGTGACAGTACTAGTGTGGGATTCAAACCTAGGTCCTTAGATTCTTAAATATTGAATTTTAAGATAAACGCTCTAACCAATTGAGATTCCTCCTGATTTCTCCATCTTTTTCTAAAAGCAAAGTTGATCAGTAGTTTCCATATATTATGTATAGTCACACTAGGTTGGCTTATGGGATTTTTTGCCATTGTCATGAGAGCAGCTTTAAATTTTCTTCTTTGTACCTTTTCTTCTCTATCCAATATTTTTGTATTTTCCCAATTGAACAAATGTTCATTGACACATACATATTCTGGACCTTAGACCATCTGTTTCTCTCTTCTAATCATCAGTTTATGTTCTTGCAAGTGCTTTTCAATAGGATGACTGGTCTCACCAATATATGTTCTTCCACATTCACATGGCATTTCATAGATGCAGGTTTTTTTTCATCATTTCAAGTTTAGGATTGGTAGATGTTAGAATTCCTCATAGCACGGTATGGTTCTGGAAAGCTGTTCCGATGTTATACTTATGAATTGCAGATTTTCCTTAATTTGTCTGCTATTTTTGGAATGTATGGGTGCACTACAGTATCAATAGTTGTCTTTTCTTTTCACGGTTCTTTTTGTTATCTATTTAACATTTTCTTAATAACAGCTGATGGATAACCATTTTTCATAAGAGTTTGTTCTATATAGATCTTTTCTTTTTCCAAATCACTGGTTTCTGAACAAACTTCTTTTGCTCTGTTCCATAATGATAGTATAACTCCACGTTTTGTGTTTCTGGAGTGAATGGATGTATAGGCTAGGTATTTTCCTGTATTTGTAGGTTTTCGGTAAACTATAGTTTTGATTTTGCCATGAGGGAGTCTTGTCACAAGAACATCTAAGAATGCCAATTTTTGTTCTTGTTCTTATTCTATTGTGAATTTAATTGAAAGGGATATATTGTTGATATGTTTCCAGAAAGTTTATAGCAGTTCTTCACCATGTGGCCATACAACAAATGTATCATATACATAGTGAATCTAAACTTTAGATGGATATGGAGTTTTTATGGCTAAAGTTTCAAGTTATTCCATGTAAATATTGCTAATCAGGGGAGACAATGGTGAGCCCATGGCCATTCAATGACTTTATTAGAAGAATTCTAAGTTATATTGAAAATAGTGTCAATGAACATATGTTTAATTGGAAAAATATAAATATTAGATAGAGAAGAAAAGGTACAAAGAAGAAAATTAAAAGAAGCTGCTCACATGATAATGGCAAAAAATCCCATAAGCCAACCTAGTGTGACTATACATAATGTATGGAAACCACTAATCAACTTTGCTGTTAGGAAAAAGTGGAGAAATCATGAGGAAGCTCATAGATAACTATATGAAATTACTACAGACTGTTGCCTTTGGCAGGATGTCTGAGTTGGCTAGAGTGTTACCCTTAAAATTCAATACTCAAAAATCTAAGGAGCCAAGTTCAAATCCCAAGCTGAAGAAGAGGGGAGAATAATACCTCTCAAAACGTTGTGCATACACTAACCTGTTTGATGTGCTATTACTAAAATTTAATGTATTTGGAATATTTAAATAAAGTTAAATTTTTCTCAAGACATTCAATACACATATTAGATGATGGAAATAGTCCAATGTAAAAATACAACTAGAACACTATCATCACATACCTTCAGATCAATTATCAATATTTCTTTCTTAATAATTTTCATCTCTAGTTTTGCATTAACATGTTACACCTCACTAATCGATTATCACTTCCTATGTTGAATCTATTAAGAAAATTTCAATCTTGAAATACATATTGTCTATTCGGCAAAACTTTCATTTTAATGTTTTCATGCCCATTTCCATTTAGCACACACTGGTTGTTTAATTCGACTGTATGATTTACACACATTTACACATGTAAATATGCTAATTTATTAAACTGTACAACCACTTTAATTCATCTTTATATACAGGTGGGAATGCCAACACTTTCTTGCTAATCTCCTATTTCAGTCATGCTTTAACAAAGATACTCTGAATTGAAAGCCTGGTTTAACAGTTAATAAATAGTTTTATACTTAATTTTGCTGCCATAATTATTATTTACATACTCGTGTGGAAATTGCTTAATTATTATACATATTATTAATTCATTTTTTGTTAAATTTGAGTCTTTCTTCTTTGCTCCATAATTTTTAAATTCTTTATTTTGGTGCTATATTTGAAGCTCACATTTTCTGTAAGTGTGACTAGAGATAAACAGAATGCTTTTAATGAAAAAGAATGATACCTGAAAATAATTTTTTCCTAAATAATCTATATATTATTATAAATACATATATGAGGTAGAACATTCTATTAAACATGGCAACACGAATGTATAAATAAATCAGCATTGTATACTATTCAAGTCTAAGACAATTTACTTTTAAGATGATCTATTCTATATATATATTTGTACAATTATTTTTGTAATTATAAATTTATTTAACGTACATTTATATAGAAAGTAGGTTGAAGTAAAGAAGGGGTTCCCCTCTTTTCTTCCAATGCGTAAGTTTGTGGTTAAGACCTGTAGAGGTCCCTACCGTCACATTTTCAACCGCACATGCTTTAGGTTTCTTGCCTTAGTAAACATTATTTTTGGTAGAACGTGTTTGACATTCTGCCATGAAAGAAAATTGCTGAGAGAAAAGTATATTTTTATAAAATATAATAATAATATATTTAAAAAAAGGTAGATTTTTTTATTTAATAAACAAGATTATAATGAAGAAAGAAATGACTTAATTATGCAGATGAATAAACATATGAGAATTTGAATATATATATAATAACGTTTTTACTATAGGGTTATTATACCACTAAAATATCACACAAACACTAACCAAAAATGCTGATTCGTCATGCATTCAAAGCAAATATGATTTTATATAATTTAAAATACCAAGAATAGTGGGAGAGGAATGGTTTGACTTTTTTTTTTTTTGTCTAGAATTTAATTTACAATATTATAGTTACATTTGTTTTTTGAATGAAATCAGCATTTTTGATTGTTTATAAATATATGTATATTCTTTTTCTTTTTTTTTCCTTTCATTGTTCTAATTCTCTTGTACTTTCCCCTCTTCAATGTCATAATTGCCCTATGCAATTTAACACAATGATAGAATGTCAGATATGAGAGTTAAAATTGCCTGCATTAAAGATCATCTTGTCGTTTCCAATGCTAGAACATTACATAATCTTCCTAGTGGTTAATTATTTTCTTACTTGTATAAATCTTGGATTTACTTCAATATTACTGAATCTTTAACAATTTTCCTTCTCTTACATTTAAACCATTTTATATTAAATTTTTTTTTTTTTTTTTAAAAATTTCATTTTCTATATCACACATATAATGAATGTTGTTTTGATGAAAGTTAGAATTAACAATGGATTTAAGAGGTAATTGTATGAGATTCTCTGATGGTGTAGCAATAATTTTTATTATGATTAAGCTCAATATAATTATAATATGTAGAATTAAAAAAGCTTATAGAGAGATTGCAATGAAATAAATGTTAATAAGATTAAAACAATGAAAATGGATAGAGAGAAGAAAAGATAGATTTGAAGCATTGAGAAGCATATTGCAAAGTAGGTTATTGCTTTTAAATATTTGGAAGTTGGTTAACTGATGATGCAAAATAGTAAAAATGAAATTAAAATAAGTATTTTAATGGATAATATGTCTAAATGCATTAAAATGCAGGCAATGGTGAAGCTAAGTACAAATGGTGGTATGAATTAGCTGAGCACTTTTGAAAAGTTTTATCTTCTCATAATCATAGAAAATGGGTTGTCTGAGCACGATAGAAAATGTATGCAACAAATATTTAAATATATGCAAAGTAGATTAGATAATACACTTTTTGGAATAAGAGCATGCTTCCTTCCGGTTTATAGCTTACAAGCTTAAGAGAATTGGGTCATGTGATCTATGACTCTTATTTTGACTATTTATAGTCTCTGCCTTAAGTTTTATGTGATGTTATATTGCTAAGACTACTAATATATGGTATGGCTGAAGATCTCTCAGCCCCATATAGCTATATGAGTTGGATAGTTGGATTTGAAGACATGTAGATATCTGAAAATTTCAGATTTTCCACTCAATAGATAACTTTTAGATAACACTGGCTTTGGGTTAGTATTTTTAGATCTAGTGTCTGAAGCAAAAATCATGGTCAGAGGTTGGGGGGTTCCTGACATATTTTAAATGCTTTCTCTGGTTAAGCATTATCACAAAGCTTGTTGAGCAATTGGCAATGCTCATTGTTTATATCTTACAAGCTTAAGAGAATTGGGTCATGTGATCTATGACTTATTTTGTCTTTTGTATATCCTTAAATATTTGTCGCATACATTTTCTATCATGCTCAGACAATCCACTTGCTATGATTATGAGAAGATAAAATTCTTGAAAATGCTCAGCCAATTAATATTACAATTTGTAGTTAACTTTACCACTGCCTGTGTTTTAGAGCATTTGGACATATTACTTGTTTAATTGGGAAGTCTATGGTTTTCTTATTCTTACATTTTAATGGATAACGTAAACTATTTCAATTAGATCTAAGAAAGCCTGACTTGTTAAATGTTTTATTTGGAGTGTCATTTTATACAGAACAGAAACATGGACAATTAAAAAAAGTGATGAAAAAAAACAGAAATAAAAATTAATTATTATTTGTAAAAATGGAGGAAATGAAAAAGATAAGTTGGAAAAATAAGATTTGAAAGTAAGTTAAAAGTGTTGCAAAAAATAAGAAAGAAAAAAAAAATTACAAAAAAATTTTTTTTGAGTTTGACAAAAAATAAATAAACTGATTGACGGATGATTTTAAAGAGGGAAATAGCTATGGAAATATCTAAAAAATAGAGCAGAAAATAGAGAAAGGCTTGGAAAATGTGGTCTGTTATATGGGATCTGCCTTTTAGCAGATAACTGATGGTATATTAAATACATTAGCATAATGTATAACGTGCACAATCACTGGTTACAACATCAATATTTTGTCCAAATGTCATTTGTCATTACCTGGATACCTAGTTAGATAATAGTAGGTGAGATCTGGCCAAAACATTATTTTAACATACTAATAAACTTCCATTGCAATATATTTTGTTAGGCATAAATATTTGAGATCGACAAATTAGAAAATAAAGTAATACATTACATCAAATAAGGTTCTAATAATTATTATATTAATAATCACCTAAACACCATGTGTAAGAAACAATTCCAGAATCACCTATTATAAGTGACATTTTTATCAACAAATGCTGGTTAGTAGTGCCATAACCAAATCACCAAAGAAATCCCCAAACAAATTTTTGTGACTACTTTTTTTACACCAAAACTTTTCCTCTATGAAGGCCAGTGCCAAAAACTAGTCTGCGGATTTAGAAGTGGCAAATTCAGCTTATAATTTATAACTAGAATAAAGTGAATACTAACTATCCTTAATGCAGATGTTGGAAATAAAGTCATATGATACTTTGATATTTACATTCAAATATCTATTTATATTCCCATATACATAATCACATTAGTCATCTCTAGAAATGATTATAACTATTTTAAAATTTATTTTTAAATACTATTTATGATCAACACTTTCTTTAGACATTTTAAATATTATAGATTTTATAAGATAATTATAACATTTAAAAATAAAATTTAAAATAGACATAATCATTTCTGTAGGCAGATAATACTATTTATATGTTGAATACAGTAAATAAGTGTTATGAACAAAATATACCTATTTATAAATAAATTTATGTATTATATTAAAACAATATAAACTTATCATAATATCCATGACTATTGATCTATATACATATATATATAAACATGTATTTTTATGATCTCATATAAATAGGTATATTTTGGTCATAAGTTTATATTGTTTTAATATAATACATAAATTTATCTATTTTTTAATCTGTTGGTCTTTAAATTATTTTTACATTAACGGATTACATTGATTAAAATAAAATAAAAAATTTGAAGATATATCTATATAGCTCAACCTTTTATAAATTGTTAGAAGTTGCTAGAAATTAATCCCTACTTTATGTGAGAATAATATACTTGAAACTGTCAACATAGGCATAAAAATTTTCCAAACTCACCTAATGACCAAAGGTTGTTCATACATAGTGAGAGAGGACAGTCTGAAATCCTGTGAATATATGGTAGAGTTGAGATAGGGAAAGTGCTGATAAAAACCAAGAACTTGAAATATCTCCACAGTGCAACAATTATTTTTCATTTTCCAAGATGTTAAAACTGAATAGAAATAAATTCCTATTTTGTGAGAATCATGTAATGAAAATTATTGAGTTATCAACATGGACCTGGAGTTTCAGATATTTGATATCTAGCTCATCTAATGAGGGATAGTTACTTGTGAAATGCATACAGTGAGAGAGGATGATTTTATTTCCTGCACTTTGGATGGTTAAAATATAGTAGAATTAAGATGATAGATTTAAAAAACAACAACTTGAAAATAAAATATTCATATGTTATATGTATTTTAATATGTATATACTAAACAAATTATAAATGATTAGAAAAATTGAAATAAATATAGAAATAATACAAGCAAATTAAGACACAGGCTAAACTCTCCATACAGTAGCACCATCAATGCAAGTCAGGGTAATCAATAGATGCAAAGAGATTTATGCATAAAATCTCTATCTAGTGCCTATTCATCCAATATCCCCAGACTAATTTCTAGCTTGTAGCTTTCATCACTGAGGAGCCTGAGATCTGAGAGCACTGCACCTAGATCTTAGGATCTAATGCAATAGCAGCCACATTTTACCTTGTTAGCTAACTATAAAGCTTTGAGTGCAAAATGAAAACACAATATATGTTTACAATTCAAGCTCATTAGCTTGCATAGATCTGAACTCAGATCAGCATCCATATTTTTAGATGTCTTTGATTCTTTAATAACCAGTCACACCAATCCTGCCCAATAGGATTATGGTGACTGTGGTTATTAAAGACACCAAAAATTATGAATGCTGAATTGAATTCAGATCTATACAACTACTAATGAGCTTGAATCGAAAACATTATTGTTTTCATTTTGCACTCAAAGCTTTATAGTTAGCTAATAAGATAAAAGGTGACAGCAGGAGGGTTGCATTAGATCCGAAAATCTACATGCACTGCTCTCAGATCCAAGACTCTTCACTGATGAAAGTCACAAGCTAGAAACTAGTCTGGGGATATTGGATGAGCAGACACTAGATAGGGATTTCATGTAAAAACCTTCTTGCATCCACAGATTACTCTGTCTGGTACTGGTGGCACTATTGTAAGGAGAGTTTAGCTTCTTTGTAAACAGCTTATGTAAGCATAAGAAATAGTGATTATATGATGTTTAGTGGTTTTAAACCAATCCTGCAAAATAGAATTATGATGACTGTAGTTATTAAAGAACCAAAAGTACCAAAAAAATATGAATGCAGAACTGAGTTGAGATCTATACAAGCTAATGAGCTTGAATTGAAAACATTATTGCATTTTCATTTTGCACTCAAAGCTTTATAATTGGCTAATAAGGTAAAAGGTGACTGCTGCAGGGTTGCATTAGATACTAAAATCCTAGTGCAGTGCTCTCAGATCCAACGCTCCTCACTGATGAAAGCCACAAGTTAGAAACTAGTCAGGGGATATTGGATGAGTAGGCACTACATAGGGATTTTATGCACAAATGTTCTTGCATCCATTGAGTACTCTGGCTTGCATTGGTGGCGCTACTGTAAGGAGAGTTTAGCCTCTGTGTAAACAGCATGTATAAGCATAAGAAATGGTGATCATGTGATGTTTAGTGATTTAAATACAAGCAAATGAAGTGAAAAACTAAAAATAATTTATTTAAAATAATTGTACGCCTAGCATCTTAAGAGATCATGTAATGTTTGAGACAAAAAAAAAATTGAGCATAGTAGTTCCATTCGGCTGGCCAAGATGAGCATTTATTAAAACTTTATGTATCTTGAATAATATTAAAAATAAGAATTACTAAGCTTTTATTCCATATTCATAAAAATTTGCATAACAAGAATAAAGCATGATAATATAAACAGAATATGACTCAAATTTTACCTTTTTCTGGCTACTGTCTAACTCTGTTTTCACCCGTTCAAGCTCAGCTGACAATTGACTCTTTTCTTTGAGGAATGATGAAGCCTATTAATATTTGAAAGAAAAACAAATAAACGAAAACTAATTAAAATATATATAAATAATTAAATATTACCTTATATATGTGCAGGTGCGTGTAAGCCTGTACAGTGTACTAATAAATAATTAAAATAAATTCAGATTCTTTGAATCTGAATTTTGTAAACTTATTAAAATTCATATTTAAAGAAATATAATTTTAGTCCTCACAGTAATATAATCATTTTGGAGTAAATATATAAATTGCAGTCATAAAGTAAATATTATTAATAAAGAAATACATAAAGCAATAAGATTGTGCTCTAGTAATAAATTATTAAAAAAGTAATTGATATAATAAAAAATGAAGCAAAGAGAAGTGGTTATCTTATTAAATTAACAAATTATGTGGAAGAAAAAATATACAAAGAATAAAATGTATATAAAAATAAAGAATATAAAAATTTATAGTAGTTTTAAGTTATTAAAAAGTACATTTTATAAGTAAAATAATAAAGAACATAAACAGGAAGTATAATAATAAATTTGTAATTAAACCAATACATAAAAAGAAGATAAATTAATAAAAGTTTTTTTTTAAAAAAAAAAGGGATTGGAAAATATGAATAGCATTTATGTTGTAAATTGCTTAGATTCTAAGATAGATAATAAAAATCTTTCATATATGGAAATAATAAAAAATAAATTGAAAAGTAGATTAAAATAGCATTTAGTAGATAAAAATTCTAATATATACCAACAATATGAAAGAACCTAAACTTTTAAATTTTGAAGTAAAGATGTTGAAAAATATAAGATCTCATAAAGATTAGTTAAAGAAAGTTTTGTAGTGTTTTGTAAAAATGGCAAACATGTTTGTGCACTCCAGAAAAAAACTAGAATTTATTTGAGAAGTTGTTTTTAGATCGCGCTCTGATAACTGAGGAATTTAATTAATGCATTGATATAATGGCGATCGACAATTCCAAGAAATATTTGCTGATTACAAATATTTCTAGATAAGAGATGTTACCTTATTGGATGGTGTATTGATTGAGAGTTGCAGTTATCAGAAAGCGATAAGAAGACTGGGTAACAACTAAGGAGTGTAATATAGAGAGTAGTAGAGAGCAATCACGCAGTAGCGAGTAGCAGACAGTATGGAGTGCATCTACAGTAGAGTTACTGTTCAATTCCAGTAGGAGATATCTGGCGTCAGTCGCAGTGCTTACTACGAAGAGTTCGTGTACAACTAAACTGGACTAGGGCTGAGGTATGCCCATTGTGAACCGTTTTTGTAGCAGCCAGCCTGAAAGAACATCGTGGGAATTGAACTTTAGCGAACTGTAGAAATAGACTCGTTGGAGAGCATCCGCTTGCAGACCATTCATTGGAGAGCAGTCGGTGCAGACCATTCATTGGAGATCATCCGTGGCAGAGCATTCGTTGCAGACCATTTGTTTGGAGAGCATCCCTTGCAGAGAATACAGGGTATATTCAGAGCATTCGTTGCAGACCATTTGTTGGAGAGCATACCAGCAGAGCATTAGTTGCAAGAGAACATCGTGGGAATTGAACATAGTTATTTGCTGACTGCACAGTCATACTTGCGGATATAACATTTGCACAGTCAGACTGGCAGATATAACAAGTTTATATATAAAATTGAGATAACTAATTTTGAATAGAAAGTTGTTAGGAATTTGGTATAGGTGTTTTACATAAAAATGTGAATTATACAAAAAAAAAGTTAAATATAAAAGAATGTAGGGATTTACAAACGTAAATAAAAAGTAAGTTATATAAAGAAAATAAAAATAATAATTTATGTGATAAAATATTTTTTATGTTGTTTAAATTACTAAATATATTATGTTGTTTAGGACATTCTTTGTAAACATAATATATAAATAATCCTTGACAATGATCGTATAATATTGTTTAAATATTAAAGAAAAATTGAAATAAAAAAGGATTTATAAAATAAAAAACCAAGATTTGAAAAGAAAAGGGGTATTAATTGAATTTTAAAAAATATATATATTTATATATGATGTGTTTTATGGTTCATTTTTCTTTCACTAATATAAAATTAATTAGTCAAATGCTAAAAACATTTTTTTAACACAATTCTAATAGTAGATACATGTTATTGTTAAGCTCTTCATGGAAACAGAGAACACTGACAAACTTATTGAGATCAGTAAATAAAAAGATAGCAAAAATAAATGAATCCAACAAAAGTTACTATTGCAGGAAAAAAATGTTATGAAATCTATTACATGTCAAAGACTAATGTATGGATCTAAATTTATTTAAAATAAAATAATAAATCAAGTTTGATTTCACAAATATTAAGTAGTAATTTTACTAAAATTTTGATTGTATTCCTCTACTAGACATTAATAGTGATTCAGCATCAGTTTTTCTACAACTCATCTAGAGAAACTTTGGGTTCAACCCAGTTTGTAAGCAAAGGGATACTGAAAAGTTAATTGACAATGTTTAGTTGATTGGCTAAAATAGGAAATTGTGTATTATGTTGGAAAAACTCTATATTTAATTATATTACAAAATATTTGACTTAAAATCGCACATAAATAAAGCTATGTTTACATCTGAGTTGTAATGGATTTCACCTTTGTTTGGAAACATGCCATATCTATTTTATCCCTATATACATCTGGGAAAATGATGCAAAGGGTCATTTTGCACTGAATAGTTATCTAGTAAGTAAAAGGGTGCTGAAAAGATTACAAACAGCATTCGATTAATTAGTGAAGACTAGAAACTACATATAGAATTGAGAAATGTGTGGATGTGTGACAATTGACTGTTGTTCTAAAAAAAACTGTATTGACCAGATTTCAGATCTATCATCACACTTCTCATATTTAAAATATGTCAGATTACAACTATCCTCTAATTTAAAAATGTCAAACCACCCTTCTTTCATTTTACATGTATTTTAAGAAAATTTTTTTATAAAATGAACTAAAAAGCTTCAAACATCAGAATCATCACATAAACAAAGGACAGACTAATTTATATATAATTTTACTGAAACTAATTTGATTTTACAGCATAAATAAGTCCCAATCACATTATATTTAAAAATTAAACTATCATTTCTGATGTGTAGATTGAAGTTACTTCAATCTCTATCTCTAGCTTACCTAATGAAAGAGGTTTTCCTTAAAATACAAACCTATAAAGATAGAATTATCTAACATGTTTGCACTGGTAAACACTTGCAGTTTGATATATTTGAAATATGAGATGTGCGCTGATGAATCTGAAATCTGTTTGCATATGTAATAAAACAGAAATTCTTATATAATTGATTTATATAATTAATATTCATATAGTAAATTGTATAAAACTAACTCCAGTTTTATTTTATTACATACATTTATATATATTGCAACATTTTGGTCTTATCTTATAGCAAATAAGATATACACAGACACACACAAATTTGTCAAGAAAACTAATAAGAAAGTATAACAGTGATAAATTTCAGAAGTACTTTCAGTTAAAACCATCTTAATTTAGAGGAAGTAAGTGTCATGTTTTATCCCAAGATTCATGAACAATTATAAAAAAATAAGTTATGAAAGCAATTTTGATAAATAGAAATAGAATATCTTTAATTAATAGACAATGTGTGAACATTAAAATTTATAAATTTTAGGATATAACATGATGACATTTATTTCGGTTAAATTTAAATGGTTTTCAGTTGAAGAAATTTAATGAAGTGATTTATTATAGTTATTTATAATATATATTATCACCACTATATTTTATTTTATTATTACAATTTTATTACAATAATTATTTTATAAGAGATGTAAATAAATCCTATATTTTTATACTTTAATAAATCTGTTTAATCCTATGTATATATTCAAAAGAAAACTAACTTTTTTGTTCTTGTGTAAATTAATCAAAATGTATGTTTCTTATTTTATATTAATATTATGGACCTAAAAAGAAAAACACAATGTTTTTTTTTTTCCAAACTAGTTACAAAATTAAAGTATTTATGTATACAAGAGTAAATCTCTGTAAAAAATTTAAATCATGTTGTAAAAATAATTCTCAAAATCTATACAAGAAGACTAGAATGATGGATCAGATAACCATGTTGGCTTATGACACTAAAAAATGAATGGGTAAAAAAAAAACATCTTTGAATCAACTGCCCCTGAAGTTCAAATCATTCTAGATATCAATGTGTCGCTAACCTATATAGATAAATATTTTTATAATAAAAATGACCACAGAAATCTTATAATTGAAGCTTTCTTGAATAATTTATATTAAATCTAACTACAAACCATGATAGTTAAATCATTTGTTTAAAGAAATCAAACTTTGTAACTCTAAGATAAATTTGCCACAATATTGTTGAAAGAGGAAACTTTATAGTGCTAACTTAAGTTCTGCATGTATCATTTTAAAATGTATAGTTCAATATTATATATTTTGATAAGATATTATCTACTTAAATTAAGCTTTAAAATATTTGAAGCACCCATAAATAAGCATTTTTAATTGGAAAATTATTTTAATCTACTCACTTTCATACTATTAGTCAAGTGCATTTTTTTAAAACTATTTCTCTAAATGTTAATCTGCCATTGGAAAGTAATATTTAAACTTTTCAGATATTTGTAATTATTCATTATAATATTTGAAGGATAGATCCATATTTATAGTAATATGCTAACAAATTAAAGTAACTAATTTGAATATGATTTCATATTTATCACATAAATAAAATTTAGATATTTGTTTTATTAAAGTTTATATTTTGTTAAAATTTGAGTCTTAATCTTTCTTACTTGCTTCTATTTTTAAATTATTTATTTTACTACTGTGATTAAAATTCATACAACTTCATGAAGTTTTGATTAGAGGTAAATAATGTTTTTAAAGAAAGAAGAGTAGTAGCTGAAAATAAAAATATCTTTCCCCTGAATAACCTAGCTATTTCTATATAGTTATTTACACACACACACACACACATATATATAAAGGAAACAATGCATTTTGTCAAATATAGCAAGACAACTTAATGTATAAATTAGCCTGAAATCTATACAACTTAAAATAGGTCAGTTTATACTTAGCAGATGTATTGTTGCATTACAATATACATATAATAAATATTCAGTGCAATTAGGATATTTGTAAATAAATAATAAATGAATTTTGATGACTTCTATTGCTAATAAGATCTAAGATTGTCAATTATTGTTAAAGTAATATATTAATCTCTCAATTACATATAACCTTGTTATATTTCTGACTAACATGTTGTATTTAATGTTACATTATTAATTAAACACTTACATATACATGGATTTATGTATTAATATATGTTCTTACTTTGAAAACTATCAGACACCAATAAATATATATTTATGAAATTTACACTTTTAATCTAGCATATCTGGCAAGTTGTAACTAGCTAAAATACGTATATAATGTAACAGAAGTGTTCTATTATTTTATGTTGGATAGTGATATTTATAATAGGATGTGCTCGCAAAATGGTTTTAATAAGCTATTCTTATAATAATTTAAGAAATTATTGTGTTTTACCTGTATTTCAATTGTTCGCTGCCTTTCTCGTAATTTTTCATTTTCAGCTTTTAGATTCTCAATTTCCTAATCAAAATTAAATAAATTATGTAGATAAAAAAAATTTCAATAGTTATAATTTAAAAAAAATAAACGAAACCATCTTACTATTTGGAGTAAAGGCAATGCCCCTCCTTCATTAAGAGGTTCTAATTTGGAATTTTTAATAGGCAAAACTACATTAGATATTATATCTCTTTGGGTTCCTGAAAATTCTTTTTCTTCAAAATCCTTGATTTTGTCTAGTAATTCTCTATTAAAACATAGTAATACAACAACTAAAACAAAAATGTAACATAACAAAAACAAAATAAAATATAAAAAAGAATATAAAAAAATTATAGTGGCAAATCAGAAGCTGCAGAAATGTTTAATGATTATTATATGAATGACAATTTAATTATTTCGTGAGGATTATAAAGTTTTTTGTTCTATTAAATAAATAATTATGACAATTAGAAACAGTATATAATAGAATAATAGGATTACATACATATAACTATATTTTGTTTATTTGTTAAATTTTTTGACTCCTCATATTATTTAAAAATTTCAATCGGCCAATTGAAATAAAAAAATTTAGTCCAAAAGTAAAAGTGACAGACTTCTGAATGCAACATCACTTAGTGTGTTATGCTCAGATGAAAAATAAATCCATTTTCTCATCTAAAATCTTGTATGAACTTTTATGATAAATATTAAATAAAGAAATTATATAAATTTCCTATGGTAAATATATTATTAAATGTATAACAAAAAAAGAAAAATCCTTATTTTAAAAAGCTAATTAAAGGATAATTACTGATAAAAAATAAGTAAAAAATTATTTACACTAATATGAGCAAATACTACCTATACACACTTCTTTGTATTTAACACAATGCAAATACAATGTTTTATTACATTCAAACTTACCAATATTACAACCAAAAGTGACATTTTTTATATTAATGGACAGATATAATTTGCTAGCTATATTAAAATTCAATATTAATATATATATATCATAATATATCAGTATTTGTGTGATAATATACAAACATACACCTTATAGTCTAAAAATAAAAAGCTTTTTTATTTTATAACTCATTACCTGACAATATATAATTAAAACCATATATATAAATCACATGACCCCAAACTGCTTAAAATATCAACAATCTGTTGTTAAGGCAATGATAATCAATTACCTAAGCCTATTCATGATTTAATATTGTAACAGTTGTGTTATATGGCACACAATAACAGTGTGTGTGCACAAATATATATATAAAGTTGAAAGGAAAATTAAAAATAAACACAGACAAAAAAATATCTCCCTGGAATAATCATAGTAAAAGATTAAATAATTTTGAATTTAAAATAAAATTTCATTATAAATTAAACATTTAAAAAGGTTTAATAAATATTTTTATTGAACTCTGATTTTGAAATTAAAATAATTAAAAATATTTCTATTATCTATTTTTAAAAATCTTTGTAGATCATACTTTGATAAAGTTTCAGAGGATTAAAGTGAATTGAAATAAACTTTTTCCAAACAAGAGAGATAAGAAATTTTTTTAACTAAGGACAGTTTTTAATTAATGTGTTTTGTCATCCCATTCTAGATATAAAAAGAGTTGTTTTTCCCAGAAGAGTGGGCAGTAAATAGATAGTTAATAATAGTAGTTTGTTGGTTTCAAGAGAGGAATAGTGGTTTTCCAGAGAGAGAATTACCATGAAATAATTGACAGGACAGTGGCTACAGCAGCAGCTATTAGTTCATGATGATGGAGTTTGAATTCAGTTGGAGGGAAATGGGTCAACTTCCAGTGTTGAAATTCAAAGCTACAAATGAGTTCTAGGAGACAGCTAGATTGTCTGAAGTAACTAAGTGAATGCCAACAGTTATCTGATTATACATTTCCTGATGCTGACAATCCTGGACTATACCTGTCTGACCAAGACCAGTTCACCAAGAGAATCTTTGCTGAAGAATTAGTTTAAACATATGCTACTTTATCTATATGCAAGGAACCACAGATAAACATATCACATCATATTTATATAAAGTGCAGTTGAAATTGGAGTGATGATTAATTATATGTATGCTGCTTTATCTGTATGCAAGGAACCACATATTAACATAACACATCATATTTATATAAAGTGCATCTGGTAAGTTCTTTTAAGTAATTCCTTAAAATGACATTTTTTAAAAAAGTGATATATATATATAATTGACAATGATATTATATTAAATTGTTTATTGAAGAAAAATAAATTAAAATCTGTGTTTTAAGTTTAAAGATGTTATAATTAAGAATGGCCTGTTAAAAAAGAATCTTTAATCATTAAAGAGAACAGATGAAACTTATATACTTTCAATGTGGAATTAACTGTGAAAAGTATTTTAATAATCGAGAGCGATATTTTAAATAATTTCTATAGTGAAAATGATATTTAAAATCTATATTTTTTAAAAAAGAGTGAAACAAGTAAATAATTTTGCTTGGATTAAAAATTTAAGAATAAATAATTAATTCATTGACCATCCTATAAAAAAAAAATTGAAAAAGCAAATCTTTTTAGAGTAACCTGTCAAAAAACAAAGAAAAATAAAATAAATTGTTAGACCATGTATCTGTGCGCTGATATATATGGGTTTTATCCTAAACTTAGTATAGGTAATTTTTATCATTTATTATTATTTTATAACAATTAAAATATGTTCAGGAATTATTAAGCCACATGTATGTGTGCTGACTGGGTTTTAAGTAAACCTTTTGAAATATACATGTAAACCACAATATAATAATTTGAATTTTGTATATTAATCATGTAAATCATAATGTAATAATTTGTATTTTGTATATTCATCAAAATCAGAAAGTTATATATGTATAGCCATATTCTAAAGACCACAATATCATTTTTTATTGTTATTAATAAACTTGTATTTAATTGTCAAAATTACTCCAGTGAACTTGATTCTAAGTTTTTTAGAATATTATATGTTGTATCATCTCTTGATCACAGTAGCAGTTATAGAGCTTATGTTCTCTGAGCTAGATTTATGCATAATGGCCTGATATATTAAAGGGGATGTATATGTGTTTACAGAACATCCAGTGATGATGATGATATTCCATCTTCATCATCATCATCCTGGTTGGCACAAAGAGAATACTCTTTAAAGCCCATGCACTACATTTTATTTTATTTAGTCTCTATTACAAATTAATTTTATAGTAGTCAGTACAACTAATGGTACTAAATGGCCAGAGCATTGATGATGATCTGCACGTTTTAATAACCCAGCATTATTATTTTTATGGTTATGTATTCTAATGGATTAGCACTTAAGTCTGTGCATCCAAACTAGTGTTTAAATAATTGCCACACACTGGAAAGGCTAAACGCCTGGTCTACAGTATACCCATTTCAAATCCAGTCATGAGATTGAATGTTGATTTATTTTTTATTGATAATCATTCATGATGATGGAGGAGTATTGCTTATACTTATTTATCATGCTAGTGAATTGTAATTTAATTATAGTTACTCTAGTGAGTTAACTGGGCTGATCTCAGAAAGATATCAAGATTTCTCATATCTTATAATATTAATTATTACTTTATTATTTTAATCTTATATTTGAAAATATTATAGTTTAAATTTCATTAATTGAAATATTTTGAATTGGGGATGATGATGCTATTCCATCACCCATCTTCATCCTAAATTACCCCATACTGTTATAATATATATATTCATTTCAATACATTATTGGTAAATAAAACAGCTTTCAAAAAGGAGGAAAGTTTGTCTAATTGCCATTCTCAGAGAAAGAATGTAAGAAAAATCAATAATCAAGTTTTCTGTTTATGACTATTTAAGCAGTTTTGCATTCTTGTTTTACTTCAAGAATGGACATACCTCATAAAGAGTACCCCCCCCCCCCCTTATCTCTACATTTCTACAATTTCTTCTATTTGTTTTGTATATTTTTTCTTAACGTCTTATTACTAATATGGGTAATAGTGATACAGGATGATGTTGGAAGCAACTGATCTCATATATCAATAGCAAACCTTCTCTCAAAATAGCATGAAAGAAAAGCAATCCTAAACTGTTTCTACATACAGTACTGAAAATGTTATGAATAATCACTTTCAATTCTTAATTTACTGATCCATATTCTAAGACAGCTTATGAAGAAAAGTCACCAAAGAGTAACATTAGTAAATTAAAAGAAAAGTAGACTTGCTAAATAGCTGGCAAGATCACAAGCATATTGATACATCATACAAAATAATTAAATTAACTCTTAATTATATGAATTGTAAGTGCATATATGTCAAATTCTCTGCCTGAAAGCAGATGTATTAACTAGATATCAGTATGTTATATTATGTAATAGTAATCAATCAGCAATTAATGGAAATTTTTCATTGCATGCCACTCTTTTAACACACTTTAAAGCATTAATATCAGTATTTCATTTTATTTTCTCTATTCTAGAGCTATTTATTCTAAGCTTTAATACTTTCAATAGATAGCTCTGGATAGCATAAATGAAATGAATTACTGCTTTGTACTCAGATGTTTTAAAGTAGGCAAGAAAAGAAGTGATAACACACTAAGAGCCTTTATGCCATTAAAGGGTACATAATATGAAATCTTACAGTAAAGCTATTAATGCAAACTCAGGTAGTATTATGGAGATAGCCATGTCAGAATTGCAAAGGTGTGGGTCACCTCAAAATGAAAAATAACTATGTGATATTGACAATCATGGAGCCTCTCAAATGCTAGATACATCTTCTATATAGAAATCTTCTCTTCATATCACAAACAGAGTAAATCTATTGCAACTTAACAGTAAGGGTAAATCAAAATCAAAAATGGAAATCCTCTACAAATTAATTTTTCAACACAATGTTGATGTAATTATATTTCAAGAGACTCATCATTCTTCCAATAATACATATTTCCTTAAAATTCCCGAATTTACACTGATTCTTGATAAATACATTCTATACATGATATGACAATTTTTGTTTCAAATCATAAATTGTAAAAAAAGCAACTACTATTGAAAATTACTCAAATGGTATTGCAATCACCATTCAGATATATAAATTTTATTTATCCAACACTTACAAATCTCCCAATACTAACTGGTCTACTCTCTTATTTAGATCTTCCTATACCTTCTATATTTATAAAAGGTTTCTATTTTTAATGGCTTTTGGAATATGTATGAAAATTAAGCAGGTTGTCAACTTTTAGAACGGATACATTTAAACAACTTTATAATGCCAAGCAAGGAAGAAAATTCATTCAGGTAAATGGGAACAGGGACAATACTGATTTATGTTCTGTTTCAATAAAAATGATTCAGCATTATTTGTGATCTGCTGATATTGGATCATTTTCCCTATAGTCAACGTAAGCTAAATCCAACCAGTCTTGAAATCCATATTCCTATAGTTGAAAGTTATTCTGTTCTAAGATGGAATTTAAGGAAAACTGAACTGAATTGATTACAATAAATATCTTCTCCTCAATTCTCTTTTATTATAATAGATTAGCTGCCAAAGAGTACATTCATTACTATTACCCTTCATGAGTACATTCATTACTATTTGAAATAAAACCAGCAGTACTCTTTGTAGCCAATTGTTATCTATCAAAGTTCCAGAAATTGCTAATAAATTCATAAAATCATTGGATCATGCTAGAAAATGAACATGGAGAGAAGCTAAATAATATATATATAAAAGATCTAATAAAAATTCTGATCCCTTTTGAAGCTTTTTGATTGTAAAAACACTTCTGAAAGAATTACTACTGTCACTGTTAATGAGATTGCCCAATCTTATATATCAAGACTTTGCTACGCAACCTTCTCTTTTATGGTGTTCTTCTAATATCAACCAAATAAAAACAGTAGCTGTTATTGAACTTGCTCTTGATTATCTTAAACTAGGTAAGACTCCAGGAATAGATTACATATATGTTACTGTTTAACTATAACTGAATTGTACTTGTATTATTTTCTGTTCAACATTGGTTATCTTGAATTGCTATATGTAATACTTCAGCATTTATTGTCAATAAAACTTTATATGGCATTGTACTAGATTCAATATTTTTTTTAAATTTATCTATAAATATATAACATTATTTTATTTGTTTGAAAATGACTGTATCTTCCCTACTTGCATTCTTAAATGGCAATTTTTCAAATTTACAAATTAATTGTCTTTTTTTTATAAAAAAAATCCCTTTTTTTTTTTTATTTTAAAATCTCTATACTTTTTCCAATTTTTTTTTTAATTTGTTTTTTTTTTTTAGAATTTTGTCATACATATATATATTAATTTTATATTTAGAAAAGAAGATTCAAAATTTAAATAGACTAATGAAGATAGTTAGTCATACTAATTACGTACTTCAATATATATATATATTTACCTGTTTTCAAGTTCTGAAATATCAGCTTGAAGCTTTAAATGCCATTTCTCAGCCTGAGTTAGAAGTTGTCTAAGAAGAAGAACGTTAGTATGAGCAGTATTGATTAATTCAGATTCCACTTCAGTTTTAACAATATTTGCCAAGTTGTCCAAAAGCTCTCGAACTTCATCAATGCTATATGTATCTTCTAACAATCTAAAGTTAATTATATATAAACAATATATATATATATTATAAGACAGTATTCAGAAATTAAAATTACTTTGTGAATAAAACTTTATTTAAGAGATTTTGAAATACGGCAACTATATGACTTCCTATTTAAAAATAGTAAAAAATTCAAGTTAACACAAATTAACATACTTTGTTAAAACACTATAATAAAACTATAATAATTTTTAATAGTCATTCATTAGATTAGAGATTAATAATTTTCACTATACTACTCATGCAAAGTAGGGACTGACTTCTATCTGCTTTTAACATGTTGTTGAGGGATGTAATCATTAAACATTTAACCAAAGACTTGAAAAAGATCTATGATGCCCAAAATTCACTTTTCATGCTAAATTAGCACTCATCAATTGGCTCAAACCACAATTTCTTACACATATCTTTATCATTGTTCAGTATATATATATTGTAATGGATGATTAAAACACCATTACAAAGTTGAAGTATTGCAGGGCTAAAAATAAATTTATAAATGTTCGATTTTCCTTATAAAACCTAAGTAAAAGTTTTGTTCTTGTTTTTTTTTTTTCAATGCTTGTATAAATATATATGTATCTACTTGGGAATTGTATTTTAACCCCACAGCTATCTTTGGTTTTTAATTTTGAAAAAAGAAAAAAAAGAAAACTAAGATTACTTTTTTTTTTAAATTTATGTAAAAGTAAATTGTATAAATAAATTGCTTTTCAGATTTGGGATTTAGATTGATAAGAATAATTAAAAAGAAAGAAAACAAAAAGAAAATAATTTTTCATTAGTTAGTTCCTAGATCTGTAAAGGGCAATTTATTTCGTTAATTAGATAACTATTGTTAGCTAGATAGAGAATTTTTAAATTTTAATTAAAAAGAAAAGTTTTGTAATTGGTTCAGATATTAGATATGATTCAACTATAACAGGCTTAATCAGGCCATTGGATTATCTTGAAAAGGCTAGAACATTTGCACCAGCTAAAGGAGACAGACCCCAAGGAAAAAGAGAATTGCAAAAACTCTGATACGGGCAAAAATTCTAAGGAGATACTTAGACAAACTATTCCTGCAAAACTAGGAGAGAACAATTCCTGCATATTTTGAAAGCAAAGCCGATCCAGCAATTCCGTTTAGAATGAATGCTAAACCTACAGCAAGAATATTTTCTTCTACCATGATGTGCTAAGCTTCTCGCCAGGACAGGTTCGGATGCCTTGTGTCTACATTAACTGCCTATAATGCCATAAGAACCAGCTACAAAGAAACCACTAACCGACTTGCCTAAGCCTAACATCAGGGAATCCAGATTAAAGGACAATATTCAAGAAGTCTAGTGCACTAGCGTTTAACTGAATTATTAAGGTACCTTATGTTCCACAATTTAAATAATTTTGTTGTCTTAGATTTGTTTTCTTTTTTAAATATAAATGTTTTTCAAGTTGTATCTTATGTAATTTGGTTTCTGTGTGCTTGATTTTTTTTTTTCCTTTTTTAACAAGTGCTAGTTTCAAACCTATTACTGTCCATCCTATTTAAGTCTTAGTAAGTAAAATAGTATAGTTTTATTTATAATCTCACATTCCTTTTTATTATAGAAAGCAATCTGGATATTACAGACTATTTTAATTGACTTCTGGTTAGTGACCCATTTTATTATTAGTTCTACTTATGTTCGAGAAACTATAATTATTTATAATAGACTATTATGAAATATAAGTTTTTAGTTTTATTTCTTCAAGCTTCCAATTCATTTATTAGGGGCACGTACGATCGTTTTAACCCTCTCAATAGGTAGATTGTGAGTTCCTAGCCTGTCTCACTCAGAGGGAGGTCAATTGATTGAAAGTAATAACTTTCAACACTCTTTTTATTATTATTGTTTTGAAAGTTACCTTCGCATTTCTTCTGTTTTGAGATAAGCTTGCATAAATCTCAAATATGGAGATCCAGCCTTTTCCTAACTATGGGTTATAAGCAGGAAGCTAACCTCCCTTTTCTTATGTGAGATCACTGTATACTTAGTAATACTTCTGCTACAGCTAGTATTTTGCACTCTTTCACGCACAGGAAATTGCTCTCTAAGCCATATAAAATATTTTAGTTTAATTTAGACGAATGTACGAATAGTACATTTTAAGTGTGTTTTAAAGCCTATTATTTAGAATGTTTATTTAATCATACCCATAATAAAATTATTTATTCTTTTTTTACTTGGCTGATTTTGTTTTCTGTTGCTATCTTTCCAACTTTCTGAACAAATCATAAGATCTCAGTTGCTTGATTGAGCTAGTCCGGCGCATTCGGGTTCGTATATTCTATCCACCCTTAAAATAAATGTCTAGTTCTGAATTTCGGACTAGTGGTGCCCTTGTGGTCAGTATATGCGAATACCAACGCTTTTGTCTGGTACAATATATATATAGCAAATTACTAGTTTGATTGATGAGTCAAACGTGTTGTCCTCACAACTTTGACATAAATCATTTGATGAAAGTATATTAATAATTTTTATTGGTCATTCATTAGACTGGAAATTATTCGATAATGAATAATATTTCTGTAGTGTAATTCAATAGCATAAAACTTGTTCACAGTTTTAACAGTACATTTGTAATGTAAAAACTTTACTAACATTTTTAATAATAAAAAAGACATGTTTTACCTAGAAAAAACAAACATTATTTTTACATGTATTTGTAATGGAATATATATATATTTTGAACAATAAACTGATTTAGATATAGAAAGATGAATATATTTTTGCTTAAATAAACTCAAGCACTGCTGACTAATTAAAAAAATAAAGTTCTGCTAGACGTCACTATAATATTTATGGAAGATGAGGACATGTGCAAGGGTGGGTGAAGAGATGGGGATTAAATTTAATGAAGAAAAAATCAAAAGCAGTGACAATTAATAGTGGGAAAGAGAAGACAAAGAAATTTTATTGAGGGATATAAAGTTGTTATAATTTACAATTCAGAATTTGGCCATTTTATAATGTATTATAGTTAAATGTTCATTATTTAACTATAATACATTATAAAATGGCCAAATTCTGAATTGTAAATTATAACAACTTTCACAAGACTAGGGAAAATTCTTTAATCAGCAATGCTTAATTCATTTTAAGTTTTCTAAAATTCTATCTTATCTCTATAAAAAAATCTAAATATTATAGTTCAAATCTCATTTTTTTCTGCAATTTCCTGAATATTACTCAAATTATCCATACTATGCATTATTTTTTCTAATGACTTCCTGCATAATCACATTTTTACCTATTTTTTATTTTCCAATTTTTATTATTACACATTCTTAGTTCAACCTTTATATAAATATAAAATCTGTATTCTAAGTTCTGCATATAATTTAGAATTTTTTCATTTAGACATATTGCCCCTGGTGTTTCATTTTAATATCAATAATATTATAACGACAATAATAATTAATACACAGAATGCATAATACTAAAATTGTAAAAATGCTATCAACAACTGTAATAATAAACTAAAATAAAATGCTAATTCTATTTAATAAAAATAAATTATTAATGTGATGAATAGAGTTTCTAAACTAATAAAAGTAAGTGATCTCATAATATTGAAATTCATATTTTAGAATAAATCCTCACTAGTAGATTATATAAATATTTTTATTGTAGGAAAATCAATTTACCATTGATGAGAATACTCTTCGGAATCAGTTTCAAACCTTCTGTCCAGAAGATTTATTTTTGATTTATGTATAAGATATGATCTATAATGCTATAAAAAATTAGAAAATTATAATTTTAAAAAAAAACCCTAGATAAGAAAAAAAAATCAGACTGATTTGAACTTAATAATAAATTCTCTACTGATTCGATTATTTCCCATTCAACATGGTAAGAAAAAAAAACATCCAGTTAAGCACAAAGACATATTTTATATATTTATAAGATCATGTTTTTCGTTTATTCAGGAGTATCTTTCCTTGAATGGATATACCTCTAATATAGGCAACTGACAACAATAAAATACCTTGCAGTGTAATAATTAGTATCCATATGCTATGCCCACAATCTGGAATTGACTTTGATCAAATGAACTAGTAAAATAATACACATCTATTCTTAAATAAAGAGTACATGTCCCAGGTTAATATGAATTGGACAAATAAGTGTTATTATATTGACTGTAAAAAAAAGTAGCATTATCAACTGGTGGGAGAAGGGTGTCACATTCCTACAGGCATTAAATTCACGACAATCTCTGTCATTTAATTGGCAGTAATGCTACAAATTCAAATCCTAAGGAGGCCCAGATTTTTATCATACAAAAATATCTATTTTTCAGAGTATCAATTTCACATGACTGGAATTGTCTGATAATGACAGAGGAATATAATCAATTTAGTACAAGATCATGGTTTCAAACTCTACTGAGACTACCATGAGTCTTATACAAAGTTCAATTTTTAAATCTCAATTCTTAAATATTTCTGGGTAAAAAAATATCATTCAAAAATGAAAGGAAAATGAATCTACATGTTTAAGTGTAATGGTAGTTATCCTGGAATACAATTAATAGGTTAAAAAAAATATACTCAACATGGAAACCATAAAATAAGCAAGTAAGAAAAAGAAATTATCTAATTATTAAGCTTCATTGATATACATGATAACATTTAATGCGTGTGATAACAAAATTAAAAAGCAAGCAAACATAATTTCTTTCATCATTAATAATAAAAACGAAAAGAAATAAAATCTAATTTTTAATGATACAAAAAAAAAATTATAATAGCTATATATATAAAATATTACTAAACTGTTTAGCTTTTTAACTTTGCAGATTGTTGTAACCATAGCAACCATCTCTGACTCTCTAACGGCTGATAATAAGGCTGGATATCAATATTTTGATTTAAATATAATTTTTTAAAAAATATATATAAATAACACAAACAACAATTATTATTATGAAACTAATATATATAAAATAAATATAGATAAGTTAATGATTAAATCTAAATTAAACCAGGACATTCAAAATTGTAATGATGGATGGGAAATTAGTATTTAAACTTTTGATTATATCAGCAATTCAGAATCCATGACTCAGATGACATCTGATTTTTTTTTTTTATTGGCATTACAATAACTTTTTAAAAATAAAAAAATTGTTTTTAAAATAATCATCTTATCTAAGATTACTGTCGTTCTTATAAAGCATTTTATATTTAAAACAAGTTTAGTACATCAACTATATACAAAAAATACAAATATATATATAAGATATTCCTGTCGTTCTTATAAAGCATTTTATATTTAAAACAAGTTTAGTACATCAACCATATACAAAAAATACAAATATATAAATAAGATATTCTGCTGTAAATATATTATGATAACTCAGTGTATGAAGCAGTATTCATAATATTTTTAATATATAATATATTAAATTGAAATAAGTAGGTAGAAATATAATTTCTGACTGATGTCTGCAACAAAGCGACCATATTTAATTATGGAAGTTCTTAGAAAAATAAGCATGTCAGAGCATTTCATTATTCATATGAAAAATGGGACTAGAAACTTCAATTAAAATGGCTACAATGAAACAGAATTTTCATTTTGTCATAACAGACATAGCAGTGCATTATCATTCTGACTATTGTCAAATAAACATGCAATGAAGAATTCAGGATTGATGAAAGAAACCTTAAATAAGCTGATGACATCAAACTTATATACGAGAATGAATAAAACTTCAAGGATATCATTAAGAATGATAAAAAACAGTATGAAAAGATAGGATTAGAGTGAACACCACATCATTTCACAATATATTTTTATTTTAACATCCAACACATTGACATTAATCTATTTTTGATTATAACTTCATTTTGTCATCTAGATAATAATGATTAAGTATCCATTTCCTGACCAGTATTGAATGGTTAGCTGGGTTGGTTATGAGTTGCTATGAGGAAGAAAATCCTAAACATTTTTGTGGTCTGAAAAAATTTCCAAAGTTAATTTGTCTCAGACTCAAACTCTTGCTTATAGGCTTGATGGATAGATTTGCTAATACGTGTTCTACGGATATTGAAAATAAGTTTTTGGACATCCTGAGGGTATCAAAACACCAATCAGATAGTGATAAAATAACTAATAAATGTATACAATAATTATAATAATGTAAAAAATTTAATGATCTAAATAGTCTGTAATCTATCCTCAAGTGAAATAGACACTTTACACACAAGGAGTAAACTAATTTCATATTTGTGTTTTCAATTCTAAAGTCTCTTTAGAATAAAAACATGCATATATCAAAAAACAATGCATATAGTCCTTTTAGAAACAATTATCTTCTAGCAATTCAAATGTCTTTGGGACAATAACTATTTCATATGCAAATAAAACTCTTTAAAGTTTCATTTTGAATGCTTGCACTACACCCAATTTGCCATTTTCTTAACCCATAATTCCACTACTAACTTTTCACTGTGGTCTGATTAAACTTTGATTATTTATCTTTTGGTGGTAATCATCTCTATCTGACAACCAATATTTTCTATGTTCTCCCCCATGGGGTTATTTTTTTTCCTTATTTTCAACTCTATTTTATTGAATTTAATTTGCTATAGCAATAGTATCTCCTGTAGATTGAGTAGTTTGAAAGAGGAATTATTTAATATTGAAATAATCTATAAATATTGTTCCAGACACTCCACACCTCTTATCACTGAGGGTGCACTAGCCACTGTCAACCTAGAAAATTTGATTTACAATGATCAGAATTTAAGTGATGATGAACAGTCCGATAAAATGCCACCAGCTAGACACAGGGAGAAAAAGAGATCTTAAATATTATCCAGACAATTGAGGAACAGGACACAGAAACAAACATCATCCAAAAATAATAATTATTAATAATTCTTAGATTTATTAAATTGAAAACAAATATTAATTCTTAAAAAAAAAAAGGTTTCAACCAAATCCATTAACCTGCTTGGTCTGAGAGTGCAAGTGAATATTATGGTATCTCAAAAGTCTTAACAGACAATTTTGATTTTCTCACTTAAGCTTATTGGGAATTGTCATGATCTTCATACCAATGATTTATCTACACAAATCCTTCTACTTTCCTTTCTATTTTCTTTCTCTTTAGGGACCTATTCTCATTTGCTACATGCCATATGAATATACATTATATATCCCTTGTTGGAGATCTTCAATAAAGGCTACCTTAATCGGAAGTTAACAAACAGTGTGGAATAATCATTCCTTAACCTGGGAAAAGACATCATGACCAAATCAAGGATGTCCTATACTCCTTAAACACTCATAAGAGCTCACATTTATTATACAGCCCTTAAGAATATCTCCGTACAAGTAAATAAAAAAGATTACAATTTACATAATATTAAATATAATAAATAAAAATCTCACAATCTATATGGCATAAAAGAAAACAGAATTAGACCATAATCAATAAACCGCTAGCCAAAAGAACCAGACACCTGTTAAACTAAATTGATTTCAAACAAAATGGGACAGGTGATATATAAGGAAAACTACTGTTATCTGTCAAAGCCTTTAACAATAAATAATAAAAAAATGAATACAAACTTTCAATACACTCTCTGACAAACCAATAAAAATAAAATATTGAATTAATTATTTACAATTCATAGGTCACAATAGTAAATATACATAATTTAAAAAAATGTATAAATCAAATAAAATAACTAAACTTATTCAAATAAGCCTATCATATATTCATCTTTCTTTTTCTTGAAATAGCAAGCCTAGAGACTTAAGCCCTGGTTAAGATAATAATAATGTTAGTTTACCTTTGAGGCTTCAATTTTCCCTTGTGATTCATTCCAACAGTATGTACAAGGTTCAGTTCCAGCAAGTGTACACTGCTGTTGTTTTCTTTTTCCCCCAATCTCCAGGAAGCTGGTCACAGAGTAAGAAGGCAAATTTCTGGACCAGTCTCCAACTTTTAAATTAGAACATGTTAATGATGAAATAACTTTAGAGCTCTGAGGTTCATCTTAGAATAGTTTTTAGCATGGCATACCTTTGATATTTTTCTGCAAAGCTGGTAATTCCTGCCTTGAAAATTGGTGATTGCTAGCTCCAGTAATAAGCTTATGCTCTTTTTTTTTTTAGGAAATCAGTTTGAAGGTTGAAAAGACTATGATAATAACAAGATGATCTTGTTTTTTTTCCTTTAAAAAAAATGTTTTTCTAGCAATTCTCTTCTGTCCCAAAAAAACCCCCAAATGTGAAAGGCTTTGATGAAAGAAGCTAAAACTGAATAAATTAACAAAAAAAGATTATTATCTTATTCTCCATCTCCTGAGATCTTAATAAAAATCTAACCAGGGCTCTTATCTTTTTTACAAACATTAATTAAATCTTAATTAATTATAAAAACCCTCCCTTCCAAGCTTTTAGATGGAAGAATTCAGCTTTTTAATATCACAATAAAAAAAAATATCAATCAAAATCTTTGGTAGTAGTATGAATACTGAATCCCACTGCTTGATGACATCATTTTTCACAAAACACACATCAATATACTGTTTTAGCAGCCTTAATTTATGGCTGACACTACAATGCATTTTTTGAGCCATAACACCACCTAAGAGCAATGTATTCTATGATTACGTAACAAAATACTATGCCCATTGGATTGCAACATTATTCGTCAAGTGAGCAGTCTTGAACTCTCACTATGGTCTGATTTAATGGTGGCCATATTTGAAATAGACAAAACTCTGCAAAATATCATTGTAGGAAATTTTTTAGAAAGCGTAGTGGAATTAGTATTTCATATTAAGAATTGTCATGTTATCACACACACTTTCCTACACTTTTGAACTCACACAACTTGAAAAGGTTATTCTTTTCAGCAGAGTTGTTTATGATTTTGCATGCAAATGCCCGTTTATGCGTGAATCCATGCAAAAACTGTAAGGGAAGTTGGTTTGAGGGCTCCAAAATCCTGTTACTTACAGGTTTGAGGCTTCCCTGTTATTTTATTTGCATGTTACTTTTATTACAGCTTTGAGGCTTTCCTGATATTTTATTTGCATGTTACTTTTGGCTTTTTTTTATGCCCCTGAAAATGGTATTTTTTTGTTTCTTGTTTTGGTTCACAACTTGTCCAAAGTTTTGTTTATTTTTGATTCAATGAATTAGTTTATGGGAAGCTGTTGTTTTTTGTTGTTGTTCACATGATAATATTTGATAAGTTTCATTAACAGTTAATTAAAGTAGGTAATATTTTATTATACCAAAATAAAAAATAAATGTTTAAGAGTTTATTCAAAAGGCCCCACCCAAATATATATATATAATAAAGAACTATGCGGTAACATAATAAAATGTTCAAAAAGAAAATCCAAAAAGAAGCCAATAATTAAAAATCAAAACAAACCTTCACGCCACCCCACCTCCCCCAGCTTAAAAAAAGTATTCTTTAAAAATGAACTGTTTATCTTTTTTTAAATTAAAGGCCCAAAAATTAAGGAAGAACTTTTCACTATCATATAATAAAGCTTTCTGTAGTGTAAAGATTTGAAACAAAAAAATAGAAAAGCCTCGTAATAAATTAATCAAAAAAAAAAGATGACAATTCAAAATCAAAACAACCCCTCTCTCCTCCACCCTCTAAAAAACCAAGGGTTGGTTTATTGAAAAGTACCAATTTGTTGAAGTCTTTCAGCAAATCAAAACATCAACCAAAAAAAGAAGTAAGTTCAAAGCAAACAACAACCCCCCTCCACCATCTAAAAACAACAAAGTATTTGTTGCCGTATTTTTGTGTAAACAAAACCAACACCCCTAACATCATCTAAAAACAAAGTGTTTGTTTTTTAAAAAATGAACCAAAAAAAAAACTTTGGTTTACCGTAATATTATGTAAAGAAACCGATGGACAGTTGGTCAATAATTTAAAAACAGACCAACACCCCTAGACCATCTAAAACAAAGTATTTGTTTATTAAAAAATGAAAAAAAAAACCCCGGGTGGAATAAAAAAAAACTTTGGTGGTTTACCGTAATATTATGTAAACAAACAGATGGCCCGTGAATCGGTATATTGCTGAGCATTGGGCAAAAAAGAGCGCCATCAAATGGTAGGGTTCAGTATTCATATTATTATGAAATCTTTTCAAAGCAATATTTATGATTTTAAAATATAATTGGGTGTGCAATATATATATATGCTTATAATGGCATATACCCTAAAAAAAAAAAAAATTCAAAATTTTAAATATAAAATTTTTTCTTAAATTCCTATAAGTATATATTTTTCTTTTACTCTATTTTAAAATAGTTGACTTTTGAAACAGAGAAGGCCTCCGGGTCAACTGCACCATCCCCATCACACCTCATACAAAAAATCCCCCCTCTTTTTACTTCTCCCTTTTTTACATTTAAGCCTCACAAAGAAACCCTGCTGAACATTTGCCCCATCCTCTATCTAGCAAAATCATGACTATTTTTTAACTTTCATCCCTTACCCTAACATTATCGATATTCTGCTCTGCAGGTGTGAGACTCCTGGAAATTATAGGATCCACAAACCCCAGACTCATCCTCCAGGATAAATACATTCTGATCACTTTTTTTTTGTATGGTGAAAGAACCATCATATATAGAACATTTTTTTTATACTGATGCTGGGTTGTATTACTAACATGAGGCTTTCTGATAAAAATCAAATCACCAGTGTTAAATTGGCATGGTCACTGGTTTCCACGACTTACTTGTAATTTGGCCATGTGTTTTAATCTTATTCTAGCCTTTTTCCTTATCTCTTTATTAATATTTCCTCAATTCATGGGCAATAGGGCCTTGATAAGTAAAGGATAATTCTGACTGAAATGTAATCTAATTGTTGTAAACCCTGTGTATTAGTTTTGCATCCAATTGATGTAGTTGGTAATATTCTCCAAGTTTGTTTCATCCATTCTCTGTGGTTCTTGCTGACCTACAGTCAAAACAAATGATTTAACTCTCATAACCTGCTCACAGGGATTAGATTGAGGATTATGTATAGATGTTAATAAAGGCTGTATACCCTGTTGTTGAATCCACTGCTTGGTCAGTGAGTATAAACTGCAGTTTTCCAATTCTAGGTTCTCCTGCTCTTGCACAACTTTAACAGTGTTTCAGGCATCGACTTTCTTAATGGGTAAGCTGCTATGTATTTTGAGAAAACATCATACATCACAATTAAGAACAGTATCACCTGTAAGCTGGTAATGGTCCATAAAAGTCTATGGCTAATAAATCATTAGGATTCTGAGCCAAAATCGATTGTAAGACCTCTGTAAATTTTTTATTTACATGCTTTGTTTGTGAATATATGTGGAAGTTTCTGAGAATGGATAAGATATTTGAAAATATCCCAGGCCAATAACAAATTTCTCAGAGTACATGCTTTATCTTGTGTGGTCCAAAATGTCCATAAAGGCAATCTATGTTTTCAATCAGCCAGTTCCTAAGTCAAGATCTTAGATAAGAGGATCTTCCAGGAATCTCTTCTGATGTAACCTTGTATTGCAGTATTCCATCCTTGAGTCTATAGGCTCCTTTATGTTGCTCTAACTTAGCTGTGTCAGCCAGTGATAAAGTCAGTGCACTTCTCTTGTACGCTATCATCTGAGCATATTCTCGGTCTGTTCCCTGTATTTCAGGATCACTGTAAATCTTGCTCTACTGATTCATCCATAGCCAACATGATTGCTACAATACTTAAATTATCTGACTTGATGTGACACTGGAGTGCCAACTCAAGATACCAGCCACAATTTGTCAAGTAACTGCTGTTCAGAACTCTTAAGATCAGTAATAGCGATGATGGCCGATCCCATCAAAAATTGTTTAAATTTACCAAAGGCCTATACAATGACCAGTGCTTCCTTTTTGGTAGTAGTATAATTGATTTTGGATCTGTTAAGTGTTCAACTGCAAAAATATGTCTTATGCCATTTCTGTTCATTGATTTGAAATAAGACTACCCCCAAACTTTGTCCACTCTGTCAGTCTGTATATAAAACATTTGGGTAAAATCAGGCTAAGTCAGAACTACTTATTCCAGGAACTTCCTCTTGATACAATGAAACTCTTGTTACTGTTGAAAACCCACATCCATTTCTGATCTTTTTTTAATAACTGGACCAAAGTTAACGGATCTATGGCAATGTTTTTGTAGAATCAATGATAAAAGTTGCATAGTCCTAAAAAGGACTGTACCTGATGCCTATTGGAATCACAGCCAGTTTATCCGGATGAGGTTTAATGACATCTTTTCTGATCAAAAAGCCTAAAGAAGCCACTTCCTCCATGGCCAAGTAACTCTTCTTCAAATTGATAGAGACATTTTTTTGATGGCACTCTGTTAAAAATATATCTAAATGTTCTTCTGTATTTCTGGAAACAATAACCAGTCCAGACACCTTAAAAGTCGCAATCCATTATTAATCAGCCCAAAAGGTATGCCATATTGGTGGTCAGAGGGATGGCGAGGAATCTGCCAGTAACTAGAGCTTATGCCCATAGTAGTAAAAACAGTTTTTCCTTGAAACTTTATCTAGAATTTCAGCTATTGTAGGGGCAAGGTCTCTTTCTAGAATCAAGATAGCATTCAATTGCCGAGCATCCAAACATATTCTAACAGTCCTGTCTTTCTTCTTCACCACCACTAAAGGGTTAATATATGGGGATGCTTACTAATAACACCCCATTCAATCATCTACTGTATCTCACTATCCACAATACTGAAATGGAATGGGGTAGGATTGATTTTGGAAATAATTTTCTTCTTTAACCTTAATTCTATGGTAATATCCTTCAATACAAGGTCTATTGGAAAAAAAACTATATAAATAAAGGTTAAAAATAAAAACAATGAATTAAAGAATGGCCATTGAAAGGTAGAATAATAATTTTGTCAAAGAAGTATATTAAAATAGATTACTTTTAAAATTCGCAATCTACTCTTTTTTTTTTTTTACGATTTAAGACTTTGTCATATTTTAGTTTATTTTAATGTGAATTTGGGCGATCTGATTGATTATATTTATTTATGCAAATATGGTTTTATTGCTAGCATTGATTATTATAATTGAAAGGAAATGAATTTACAAGTATAACTGTAGACTTGTGGATCATAAATCAAACTATCTATTCCTTTCACCAATATGAAAATATCATAAACTTAGTTATGCTTTCTGGATATTCTATGATCAGAAATTACCATCTGAATTATAATAGCATTTTGATAATCTGATTTAAAAAAGAATGAGTATAGATTTAATCTAAAAATCTGCTAATAGACAACTTTTAATCAATGATTTCATTCATTTAAAATTCTACAAATGAAATTATTCTTTCAATTATAGTCCTATTTTATTACATCAGGATTTCTTTACTGTATGCTCATATTTGGCATTATAATAATCACTGATGTCTTATATTTTCTATGAACTGAAATTCTGCTATGATGTAATGAGAATGTGTACATAGAGATGCTTTCATCATAGATCTGCTGGTCAGTATTAAATCAACGTGTTGCCCAATAAAATTATAAATAAACCAGCAACTATAATATAATAAACAACACTTTAAAATTATTGCTGCTAGATAAATTGTAACATTAAGGCAACAAGACAAACATTATCATTATATTCCATTTGCAAGAAAATGCCACCATAAATTTGTGCCAAATAATGAAGAGCCATACAATGATAGAGTTATTGGATATTTTTAAACAATATAATTATAATATATTAATAAAATATTAATCATTATCCAACAATGGCAGAATTTTTCATTCATAGCCTTGTATGAGCATTTAATAAATCAAACTCCATACGGCAGTGTGATTACTGATACAGGTCTTCCAGGGGATTGGCATTCCAATCTTATAATGAGAAATTATGTATGGAAAAAAATAATTAACTCTATTTAAAAGATAGAAATTAGTAAATATTCACTTGGAGCAAATGTGTTATCAGTAGTTGAGGCTATTTAAGGAGACATGGGTTGGTTGACTTTGTATATAAGTAAGTTTTTTCTGGATTTAAGAGATTTTTTTTTTATCTATTTAATTTGGAAATGGGACCTAAAATGGAAAAGTTGGTAAAATTTATTAAGTTGTTTGATAGTAATTTTAAATCTATGTAAGTCTTGCAAAAATAGGACAAAGAAGGAAAAAATTTCAGAACAGATCATTGTAAGGACTGAAACATTATGGTAAATAGGATTATATCAGTAAAGAAAAGGAAATATAGAAAAAAAATATTGAGTATAATAAAACATTGTAAATGTATTAAAAATATATATATCAGGGCTAAGAATATATATGATAATAGATGGGAAAGTAATTGGTTCTTTAAGGGAAAGACAAAATTTTTAGAAACTAAAGAAAGAATTAAATGGAGTGAAATAGAAGTTGTAAAATATAGATTGTGTAAGGAAAATGTGGAATGAGTGATTTTAGAGGGAGAAAGAGGTGATATTTGATTATTGGAATAAGAATTGGGAATAATATAGGAGAATTTATAAAAATTTACACTATTTTTGGGTTTGAGACATATAAGAAAAAGAAGTAATGGAAATCATAAAAATTATGTTGCAAAAATGAAGCCAAAATAATTTTGAATAAAACTGAAGTTAAATATTACATGGGTAACAAAACAATATGAAGACTAACATTTCTGATCCAATTTGTTGAGAAATGAATGGCTCCATTTGCATTGCATCAAATAATTTCCACACTAAGAGATCTACAATCATATGGCAGAAACTAATAGTCAAAAAATTTCATAGCAAAAAAAAAAAATATATGTGATAAGACTGATAATTAGGAAATGGAAAAAAAAAGTTAATTAAAAAATTAAAAAACAGCATCAATAATAACCATATAAAAAATGTATAACAGAAATTTATAGAAAAAAATAAATAGTTAAAAATTATTCTAGTAATAAATATATCAATGATCACCATTTCTTTATGCTTACACAAGCTGTTAAAACAGTAGAGCTTGCACTAAGTGACACAATTGTATGGGAAAATTTTTTATGCAATTGTTTTAATAAATATGGATAGATAAAAAGGTAAAACAAGTTGTAAATAACCCTTAGTAGAGTAAAGATCTTTCAACCCCCCCTCCCCCCAAAAAAAAACTATGATGGAAAAATAAGATATTTATTTTATATAGCGCGATGTTTTAAACTGTAATAATAATCAGCATTAAACTAATGCACATGCGCTTTGTGGATTTTAAACAATAAATGAATACTCTCATTTTTCAAATACAAGATAAAATCTTTGTGAAAGAATAGAATGAATCCACCTATTCTTTCAACCCAAACGTTTAAGTATGGGCAAATCTTAAGTATCTGGAAATGAGAGTGTGAAGATATTAACCATCACTTTAAATTACTTTTACTATGTCTGAATAAATGACGCCTACGAAATTTACTAGAATTTACGATATGTCATTCTTTAAATGAAATTAAACATATGATGGAAAAACTATTTGCAAGGCAAAGCATTATTCATTCTGTTCTAAGAAACTAATACAGACAAGTAAGTTGAAACTTTAGCTGTAATAGATTGGAATTTTTAAATTCAAAGAAGTTTAAATAAATTCATTAAACATGTAAATTTAACCTGTTTTCAAACTTGATTATTATTTAGAAAACATACTTGGATTTCACACAAACTTAAAAGGTTCAATAAATGTAAATTATATAATAATAGTTCAAGCTTATCAACACCAGGAATCTTCAATCTATTGTTAAGACAACCTCTACGAATGTAATATGTTGGACTATTTCCATTATCTACCATTGAATGTTGAATGTCAGGAAAAATTTTAAACTTTATTTAAACTTTTCAAATCAAACAATTGTTAATAATATTAAACAAATAGACAACACGAATTAATGGATACACAATGTTTCCAGGGTATTATTCTCCACTCTTCATCAGGTGTTGCTGACCTGACCAGTGACAATACTAGCATACGAATTGAACTCCCATCTTTAAATTCTTGAATATTGAATTTTAAAGTAATGCTTTAACCAACTGAGTTTTCAAACAAAAGCAAAAATCAGTAGAAATTTCATATACCTTATAAAAAAAAAAAAAAAAAACAGAAGTGGAGGAATCAAAAGGATTTGAACCAACACACTTAGATAAGTATCTGAAATTTCTACTAGCTGTTGCCTTTGACAAAATAGTTCAGTTTGTTAGAATGTTACCTTAAAATTTGATATTCAAGAATTTAAAGATGTGAGTTTGACTCCTGCGCTAGGATTGTCACTGGTCAGGCCACTATCTGAAGATTGTGGAGAATAAAACTACTCGAAACATTGGTATTTACTAACTTGTGTTATCTATTAGTGTGTTATTACTAACAGTTGTTTGTTTGACTCCTGCGCTAGGATTGTCACTGGTCAGGCCACTATCTGAAGATTGTGGAGAATAAAACTACTCGAAACATTGGTATTTACTAACTTGTGTTATCTATTAGTGTGTTATTACTAACAGTTGTTTGTATTTGAAACATTTAAATTTTTCTAGTTATTCAACATTTAATAGTAGATGGAAATAGTCCAACATATTATCACTTCTAATATATCATCATCACTAACATTTAGGCAAACATCTGTTGAATGAAAGATAGATTCCACCTTTCATTATCCTTTAAGATATTAATATAAACAGCACACCAGATTGAAAGCTAAGATTCACCTTTCTTTCATAGAGATTGCCTTGGCAACAGATTAAAGATTTCTGGTGTTTATAAGCTTGGGTTATTATCATACAATTTACATTTGTTGAACCATATTGCCTTTGTATAAAATCAGATTTAATATAGAAATAAAGAGGTTAAAATATTGGAATAATAATAAATAAAACAAAAAAAAAAATCAAAAACAATTTCAGGGTTTTTAATAACAGAAACTGAAAAATATATGTATAGAAATAACTGCATTTTTATCACTGAAATAAAAGCAAATGTGAAAGAAAGCAAAGTTTAATAAATATATATATAAAACATATGAATAAAGCTATATGAAAAAAATAAGCTACAAAATGCATTTAATGCTGATCCAGCACTCATCAATTAAATTATTCCATGTGTTTATGTTTAATTGAAAGATAGGTATACCAGTCTTCAATTAACATTTAAAGCTTATATCTGGGCTAGGGATAATCTCTAGTTTAATGAATGACTAGTAATATCATTAAGATATTTTGCTGAAACATTAGATACAGAAAATTTGTAAATCAAAATATATATAATTTTAAATCATAATTTTACACTTCTAGTAATATTTTACCTGCTATCTTTCATATCTTCAAAGCATGTGTCAATAGTTCTCAATCTTTGGCCTCGCTGATAACTAGCAAATCTCATATAGTTCAAAACTGCCGCCTGGTGATGCTCATTCAAGCTTAAATCGGACTAAAAAAATAACCAGAGATCACATTTAAAAATTTATTTGTACAATTGTAATAAATCTAGAGAAGTTGAATGAATGAGCTATAGGTATGATAATTATAGAAGAAAATGAGATTGTATAAACAGTACATTTATCATTCCAATCATATAATTCTCACATTAAGTCATATTCGGGATTCAAACTCAGACTTTCACATGACCCAATACTGTCAGTGCCATAACATATTGCTGACCACCTGATCACACATATGTTGAAAAAATAGAATAATCACCAATATACGTATTTCATGCTAAACCAGCAATCATCAGTTGGTCCAGATTACTATCACCACACATATATACAATCAGTGCTCAGCTTTACATTAAGATAGGCAATCTTCATACTTTAATGGATAGGCTTCAAACTATTTCAACCCACAACTCTTCAGCCTTTCATTTCATTGAAAATCTGATGATGCAATGTTCAAAGCCCATGTGTATGTATTGGTGATTATTTATCTTTTCAACATGTGTGTGATCGGGTGGGTCAGCAATATGAGATGACACTGAGAGTAGTGAGTCATGTGAAAGTCTGAGTTCAAATCCCGCATATATTACATATATAAATGCAGGTTTAAGCTTGCATAATGTATTAATTAAGTCATATTAAAAATGGATTTATCCTAAAAACATTTTTACAATATAATAACTCTTGAGAAGTTGAGTGAATATGTATAAGTAAGATAAATGAAGAATAGAATGGGGTTGTAGAAAGTGCATTAACAATTATGATCATCTAATTCTAAGTCATGTTGACAAAAATAATAGAAATATTAAATTTTCTATGTGTGAAAGCAAATTATAATTTTTTTTTTAAATTATAATTTTTGTGAAAGCAAATTTGAGAGAAATAAGCAATAAATATTTAAAAAAAATTGATGTCAAAAAATATATTTAATTCTTATAAACATAGACTAAAAATGTGTTTTATGCAGTAGTCCTTTATAAATTCAAAAGATAGAATATAATTAGTTCTATTCGGACTACCATAAAAGATGATAAAACAATGTTAGTGCTAGAAAGAACATTTTATGATTGGATGAATATTAACTTGATAAGATCAAAATATAAATTAACTGTATAACTTCTTAACTGGCTGAAAAAAAATTCTATGCAAGTTAATGTGTATAATGTATCATATATTCTTAACACATTCATAACATGCCATTTTTATTATATACAATAAACATAGACTAAAAATGTGTTTTATGCAGTAGTCCTTTATAAATTCAAAAGATAGAATATAATTAGTTCTATTCGGACTACCATAAAAGATGATAAAACAATGTTAGTGCTAGAAAGAACATTTTATGATTGGATGAATATTAACTTGATAAGATCAAAATATAAATTAACTGTATAACTTCTTAACTGGCTGAAAAAAAATTCTATGCAAGTTAATGTGTATAATGTATCATATATTCTTAACACATTCATAACATGCCATTTTTATTATATACAAAAAATTCAAAATTTAGAACTGATAGTAATACCAACTAAAGAAAATATCACTATTATTAACAATTATGCAAATATTATTTAATAATTCTATTTATTTCAAGAATTTACCTTATAATATGTGACAAATTATAAGAGAAGTCCACAAATTTATGTCATTATTTTGAAAAATATCTTCAATAAGCTTAAATCTGCTTTAATGTTAGTTTCATTTAATATATATCCATAACATATTAAAAGCTATGGTTATTTTCTGAACCAAAAAAGAAGCTTTCAAATGTGCCTTACTTGATAATTTGTATTTTACAGCCTTGAAGAATACAAATGGAAAAATTGCTTATGAGAAATCTGGAGTATTTCATTCCTTTTTTCCTTGAGGGAAATATGTTCCCTTATCTAAGTAAAAAAATGCAGATGTAGTAAAAATAATCTACAAAACAGATTTTAATATGTTATTAAGGAATATAAAAAAAAATTATAAAAAAAGTAATCAATTTTCAACTTCATCTGTATCTTGAAAAATTGGGTCTAAATGAATAATGAATAGTATGGTTTCTAATAATTGCTGCATTGATGACCTTTTATTCTAAATCTCATTTATTAAAATATTATGATAAATTAAGAGAATGGTAAGCAATGAAAACTAATATCAATAATTATCAAATGTTATTGCTTGATCATAATACCCTGTTGCCCATTAATCCAATTGTTGAAGACTATGTTCAGACTACCGATTTCCCACAGATGGTGGGAAATGGAATGAATTTTAGATATGAAGGTCAACTGTGAATAATAAATAAGAAATGCACTACAAAAAGCTCCTGCTGTCTGTTGGGATAGGATGTTGATTCAACAAATGCCAAGTATCCAATAATTTTTTTTGCCTCCGGTTCCTTCTGATGTATATTTTGGGTTATTAGAGAGCTTAGTCATGGTAAATCTCTCATGCCATTGGACATCTCCTTATATTAATTATAACAATAGGAATTAAACAACTAAACATCATATGACCACCATTTCCTATGCGTACACAAGCTGTTAAAACAGTACCAAACTCTCCATATGGCAGTACCACCCAGTGTAAACCATAGTAATCAATGCATGAAAAAAGATTTGTGCATAAAATCCCTATCTAGTGCATACTTATTCAATATCCCCTGACTAGTTTCTAGCTTGTGGCCTTTATCAATGATGAAAAAGATTTGTGCATAAAATCCCTATCTAGTGCATACTTATTCAATATCCCCTGACTAGTTTCTAGCTTGTGGCCTTTATCAATGATGAACCTTGGATATGAAAGACTACATCTAGATCTTAAGATCTAATATAACCCTCTAGTAGACACATTTTACCTTTTTAGTTAACTATAAAGCTATGAGTCCAAAATAAAAACCATAATGTTTTCAATTCAAGCTCATTTGCTTGTGCAATATACAGATCTGAACCCAGTTCAGTATCTATACATTTTGGTGTCTTTCGTTCTTTGACAA
The DNA here is from genome assembly GCA_028023455.1 of Epiperipatus broadwayi. NCBI lineage: Eukaryota > Metazoa > Onychophora > Udeonychophora > Euonychophora > Peripatidae > Epiperipatus > Epiperipatus broadwayi. The sequence continues at coordinate 1,630,662 of JAQFVV010000109.1, forward strand.
CCATACTCACCATCATCCCATGGAAAGGATTGATATTAAACTAATAAACATCACATGCTCACCATTTTCTATGCTTACACAAGCTGTTAAAAACTGTAGCAAACTCTCTGTAGAATAACACCCACTCACTGTAGGTCATAGTAGTCAATGGATTCAAGGTTTGTGCATAAATTCTCTATCTAGTGTCTACTCATCCAATATTCCCAGAAATCTAAGGCTCCTTAATGATGAAAGCCACAAGCTAGAACCTACTTAAGAAATACTGGATGAGTTGACACTAGAAAGGATTTTATGTACAAACCTTGCATTGATTGATTACTATGGATTGCACTGGATGGCACTACTGTATGAAGAGTTTGCTACTGTTTTAACAGTTTGTGTAAACATAGGAAATGGTGGGCATGTGCTGTTTATTGCTTTAATAGCAATCTTTCCCATGGGATGATGTTGACTATGCTTATTAAAAAACCAAAGACATCAAAATGTGTAGATGCTGAACTGGGTTCAGATCTGTATAATTATACAAGTGAATGATCTTGAATTGACAATATTATTATGTTTTCATTTTGAATTTACAGTTTTATAGTTAAATAAAAAGGTAAAAGATAGATGGTAGAGAGTTGCATTAAAAGTTAAGATCTAGGTGCAGTACTCCTCAATGATGAAAGCCACAAGTTAGAAACTAGTCTGAGGATATTGGATGAATAGCCAATGGATAAGAATTTTATGCACAAACCTTCTTGCATCCATTGATTAATATGACTTGCACTGGGTGACACTACTGTATGGAGAGTTTTCTACTGTCTTAACAATAGGAATGTGTTTATGTATCAACATTTGCATTCTTTTACTATACACACAGCATTTCTGAATCCAATTTTCTTTTCCTTTTTTTTTTAGGTCAAACCCTCAATAATTAAGAAAGCAATGACAGATACTGGGTCAGCAAGCTGGTACTCCACAGTTGTGATTCTTGCCCAAGGCTGTACAATCACTAATGAATTAGTTTGGAACTACATTTAAGTAAAAAAAGAAATTCAGTTGGCAAAGATTGCATGACGATGAAGCACTATTTAGGGATCTCTTTATCTATTATAAAAGTGGAGGGCCTAGAAAATGTGGTCTAAAAATGATCTGTCTCACATTGTTTGACTAGGTTGTTCTGTCTGGTGAATTACTCATTACCATGGTAGAAATAATAATAGTAATAATAATATCAGTTGTAATGGTACAACAGGAAGCAGAAATAGTACTAAAGATAATTATTACAAATTAATTTTTTCTAAATATAGATTCAAAGAATGCGCAAACTTTACTGAACACAAACTTTTCACAAACGGAATGGAGAATTGTACTTATGGCCAAGGGGCTGTCAAGATTTAAGATCACTATAGCTGCTCTTAAAATGAAATTCATTTCCCAGAGAAAAAAGTTTAATTGAACAGATAAATGGAGATAAGTTTTTTTAGAAACTGAAGTCAGTTAGTGAAGGGAGAATGCAATGTGTCAAATTTGCTGAAAAGTCTAATTTAGTATTTTCTATTATTGTAATTCTTCTTTGTATCAATAAAATATTAATGGTATTAAAATTCATTTTGCACAATAGTATTAGTCTTCATTTAATTAGAACCTAAGCTCCAACTTCAGATTCAGAAAATTCAAAGAAGGAAAATTCTTTTCACAATATCACTAAAAGTTCAAATTTTCTTTTTGGAGAATTTGATACATGTATTGGTATAAATAGTATACATTGGCTAAACGTTATTGGAAATAAAAAGTATTGATGAAGTAAATTCATATTGTTAGTTTTTATTGAATTTTTGCACATCACATGGATTGTCTATCACAAACACTTTGTTTGCACAGAAAAATAATTATATACAAACATGCATGCATCCACACTCAAACAATGGCATTTAATAGATTACATTATAATTAGAAGTCATAATGCAAGAGAAGTTCAAATTTATTTAACATTTACAAGTGCATATTGTTGGTCAGATCATAGAACGTCCAAGATTAAAATGATTGTTGCATTAAAAAATATATATATTCCAATCATGGTCACAAGAAAATTGATGTTTGTTTTTTGGAAGAATATACTACTATTCATACTACATTTCAACATGTATTAATTAATGAAATTGCTAGTTTGGATATTCAGGAGCATCATATTACTAAAGCATGAAATGCTCTAAGGGGTATTATAGACATGAATCAATCTACTCTTGGGTTCATTAAAAAAAAGACTCATGACTAGTTTTCTGACAATGATTTATTTTTATTTATTTACTTTAAAGAAAATGCATCATTTTCTGGTAAGCAGAATAATAGGTTAAATGGGGAATTTCATAATAAATGTAGAGATCTAAAGACAGAATGACTGACAAGATTTAAAAATGAATGGTGGATTAAAATTGCATAGATACTAACATTCACTGACCACAGTTATTCTAGATATTTTATAATGCATTTAAAACAACATATAAAGCTGAGAAATGGTATCGCAGGAGAAAGGAGTATTTTGATCATCCTTTAAATAGTGATATGAAAATTGATACCTGACTTTTAATGACATATCCACTTTATCTATTCATTTAAATTTAGAAAATGATATCCAGCTTAGTAAAGCCAAAACAGCTCTTTGTAATTTTAAAAATGGAAAGGTTGCAGGTTCTGAGGAAATATCTGGAGAAGTTTTAAGATATGATGGTAATAAATTACCTTCTAAAATAGTGGAAGTTTTAAGGAGTATATAGACCCATGAAATTATCTTACCCAATCTTAAGGATGCTTTTACTGTTCCAAATTTTAAAAACAAAGAAAGTAAGATTGTAATAATTACCATGAAATATCATTATTATCCCATATAGCAAAGATAATTTCAACAATTTTGTTCAATAGGTTACTTCCAATTATAGATGAATAATTACCAGAGACTCAATGAGGTTTTAGAAAATCAAAAAATACTAGATGTTTTTTTTTTGTTGATAAATGCAAAAAAAAGTGTCAGAACAGAGGAGTGATTTAGATATCATGTAGCTTTTACATGATAAAATGAGAGACAGTATTATTACTACAGATGGAAAATCTAAGGCATTTGCAATGAAAATTTGTGTTAAATAAAAATGTGTATTTGTTTCAACATTGTTTTCAATTTTTATGACAATGCTTTTTGGAATTGTTTATAGCAGTTTAATAAAACAGGGATCAAGAAATGAAAACAAGAATTTCTTGAATTTTGGATATACAGTATATTAATTATTGTGCTATTTTTAGTAGTTCAAAAAAAGATTTACAGAATGTAGTTAATGTTTTGAATGTAACATATTGAACCGTCTTCGATTATGTGTATTCGAAATACCGGCCTCTTAGGCAGAGAAGAACATACTCGGAGAGTATGTATGCCCAAACGATAGCTATAAATTATATAACTAGCATTACATTTCCAGGACATAGCTTCTTCTTGGCTGTTGAGTTCAACACCAAGTTCAAAGCACTTTTTTGTTTGTGTATAAACACAAGCGCCAGCTGCTTATTCTAAAAGAATACTAAAAGAATAGACAACGCACTTTGAATAGTGGCCACTAACTCAACGCCTAAATCCACGACTAGCTCAGTTGTTTGTAATCACTAATAGATTATACCTAATTAGTGCTTAAAAGAATTAATTAAAAGAATTTGTTAAAAAGAATTGATAAAACGAATTGACCGACAAATATAGTTTAATTTTAAAGATAATTTATTAACTAACATTTATTTACTAAATTTAAACATTTTATAATTCTAATAAAACACACTCATATTTTAAATTAACATTTCTAAATAGTTTAAACATTCCTATAGATTTAATAACAAAACATTCTAATTTAACTAATAAATATTGATATAATGACCACGCACATATTAACCCATGTACACACATAATAATGATAATAAAGGACGACATAGCATTTGAAATTTAATCACACACATCAATAGTTCATTTATGTATGATATAGAGTTCATATAATTAGACTCTTGAAAGATTCATACGAATTAATGCAATGCAATGGCTATTGCAGTATAGAACGAAATAAGCAAATGTCTTTACCTAGGCTTTTTTGAATGTTGACGTAGAATTTTGTTCTTTGGAGGCTGCTTTCGGTGAGAATATTTCCATTATAAATGCTTACCAGCCGGCTGGGACGTTTCCTTGCTGAGTTTCCTGATTTTCACGATTATTGCTATCTGAGACAAATAGACACTGACGGAGATTTTCTAAGATGTTAAGCTGACATTATTTCACGGGCAGATCTGCTGTTTTCTCGGACATCTGGGCTGGAGGTGAACGTGCGTCCCAAAATATTCTCAGCACTGCATTTTGTTTCTTAACTGACTCAATTAATTTCCGAACTGCACTATCTCAATAACTTTGTGAACTGATTCACTGTCCGATAAAAAAGTCTATTTATATCTGCAACGTGTTGTCGAAATATTTCCGGTGATAATCATTTGATAAACGTGTTGTTTTATTTTATTAATAGCCATTGCCGTTTTTTAATGATAATCTTTTATTTCGCATACATTTTATTTATTTACAAATCACACATATATTTTTAATACAATTTACTATTTAGTTTTAACATTATTTTTTCTTTAATTAAAATTGAATGAAAAGAGATTTGTATGTTTTAACTTTTTTAAATTATATTTTTACGAATACTAATAAAAACTCTTTACTTCCTTTTATAACCCTTAGTTTCATTTCTCAAACCAAGACTCCCCCTCCCCCCTTTTGACTAATTAATTGTAGCTTTTTTATTTCAAAAACTAACGCTAGAAAACTATTTAATTCTTATCTTTTTCGAAAACAAGCTGCAATAAATTCTTCAACATTTAATTTTATGTTTTTCTTTTATGAAAGATTACTTTAATAATAATTTTAGATAAAAATTATATGTGCCTATATCAATATAGGTACAATATAAAGACTGGTTTATTAATTAATGTTCCAAAAATTCAAGTTCTTTATTAGCCAATGATGGTAAAAAAAATTCATTTCAGCCACTTTTAGCTTGGATGGTTATGAACTTGAAAATGTAAACCAGCTTAAAAATCTTGATAGTTTTATAAAAATGGACTTAAATAGTAAGACTTCAATATACTGCTGCTGCTTTTAAAGAGTTAAAAAATAGAGTATTTCATCACAGTGAAATAACTACTGCAACTAAATTACATGTATAGTACTATTATTTTACCTGTATGGAGATGAGATTTGGACACTCTATAAACCAACATGAAGGCATTAGAAAAGTTTAATTTAAGGATACTTCCTAAAAAAATTTAAAAAATATAATGGTAAGATCATAAAATCAATCAATATGTTATTCAACTTCCTGGATGTGATATTTATAAAATCTACTATCATTTTCATTGGATTGGACATGAAAAATAAAGGAACAATGCAAGACTTTCTAAAAAATGTAACTTTGAGCATGATTTTCTTGGGAGATGCAGATGCCATCTGTATCATAAAGCTTATTTCGAAGGTACTCTAAAAAGTGCAAGACAATTGCTTCCATAAGAATAAGATAGAAAGTAAAATATATATTGGAAAGCTACAATTAGATATGGTATTGAAGTATTTCAGAAAAAAGTTTTCAGCTGAAAAAAGTAAAAATAAATAAATTGTAATATGGAAAAATGAAGCAGCATCTTCTATATGTAGATATATTTATGGTTCACAGATTGATTTGTGTAATCATTGTAAAATTCATTTTTAGAGCACTTTTGTCCCTCCCCCCCCTCTTATTTTTTGGAGTTAGAATGGACATACTTTTTATGAGTGACTGTTTGTTATTACTTCAACTACATTCAGGCAGAGAACATTATATTCAGATATATAAATATATCTCATTTATAAAACTCATCAATAAAAATTGTTTGAAATGCAATAATTTTGGATACCTTCAATACTCCTGATTAAATTACCACAGCACACAACTTTGAAAGTTTGCAGCGTGGACCATAATTTGATTTTACAAAATTATTCATATAAAAGTAGATTTATCCAATACTTATATATAAGTGCCAGTTTATTTTCTTTATTTAGCTCAGTGATGGGAGCCTTATATCCAAGAGTTAAAGTTTTTTGGATTGATTCACAATTGAGGAAATGCTAGTTTGGTTAGTTGTTCAACCTGTCACTTGATTTTCCTGAATAACTAAACAAATGATTTTTTTAAAATTTCCCATCATATAAACAATCTTTGACTAAATTTGATCTAATTCATAGGCTTTCTGATAATAGTATTCTAGGATTTCAATTTTTCCTTGAAATTTCACCCTTTTCTGCTCTAATCAGTCAAAAATATCCTCTTTAATTCCAACATTAAATAAGTTCTAAAAGATCATTCAGTGAATCAATATTAATTTGGTTAAATTTGAATCTTCCAAAGCTCAATCTTCGTTTCTTTCTTAAAGACTTAATTTGATTCTGCAATTCTCCAAAATTCTATATTTGGCATTAAAGTAGTGTGAGAATGTTTCTTCACATGATCATATCTTCTCTTAAATGGTTTATATAACCTTGTTTTCTTTAAAATCAAAAACTATTTTTTCAATCTAACAGCTTTTTATTTATATAAAGTTTAAATCTGGTTTTCAACTGAACATTATATGCATATCTAGATGGAACATCAACAACTTATCTATTCAAATTAAAGTGATTAATCTAAATACTTGCTAATATTCTCAATTATTCAATATCCTTATATTATCATTTTATTGTTTGTCTATGCTTCTGTTAGTCTAAATCTGTTTGCTCACCTTTTATGCTCCTAAAAGTAAGTACTCTATTTGAGATTATCTTTATTATTAACCATGCACTGTTAACTTTGGTGTACTTCCAAATTTTATTTAATTTCATTCCCCGTAACAGGTGAATATGGAACTCTTTATATAGTAATCCTTTTTCCTTCTGTACTCACTATAGGCTGGCTTCTTATTTCTTTATCTCTTCTCATCTTCTGTTTTTCTTACCATTTAGTACTCCTTAAATAAAAGCTTAAATCTTTTTCTGAAGTAACAGTTAATAAACACAATATTTCATACTAAATGTAAGTAATGGTGTGCTAAACTTTCCAAATGCAGTTAAAATCAGATGTGCTAATCTTTTTGTCAGATATCCCTGAATAAATATTTTGTCGAATTTACCATCTTAAGTAGTGAAAAGATAGGTAGACATTTTGCATTTGTTAGACAGTATGAAAATAATTTAGCACACTGTTGGAAAGTTTATTATTCCACTGAGGACATACATATGTAATGTAACCTTCCCAAAATGTTAAATGACAAAATGTGTGAGACTTAATAACTAACCACTCACTAAACATAAGATAATGATAGTGTTAATCTAAGATAAAGTAATGAGATTTTACTTAATCTAACACAAGAAACATAAGGTAGACTTTCTTTATCAGAATGGTCACAAACATAGAGGTTTTAACATTGATAAGCATATGAAATATACTTCACAGAAACTCTCCAGCTATCATCCTATTATAATCATGAGGAAAATCCCTACAATATACAATGACTAACATAATGCTTCATGTAAAATAATTATTAAGCTACTTGCTTGTACTCTAAGACACTATAAAGATAATAATCTTAAAACACAGATTAAATTGATTACTGCTACCTATGGATATCCCAGGGATCATGACTATTCTTTTTAATAAATATAATAACAATTAGATAATGGAATAACAAGAGGAATTTTGTTGAGTTCCAATTATCTAAAAAAAAAAAATTACACCCTCACAAACATCAACTAGAACTACTATTTGAGAATTAATATAACTTTAATAATATATTAAAACTAATAATGATAAACTACCAACTAACTTTCCCTAAGTTAAATAAGTTATTAACTTGTTATTCTACTTCTACAAATAAGTATCATTAAACTGAATAATCATTTATTAATAATCAAAAGCTTTGTAATTAACTACAATCTAATATTACATAACTTAATTAAATACAAAAATAGGATATGATGTTGATGTGATGTGACGTATTATGGCTTCTCCTTAAACGAAGTCGAGAATATCTCAGCAATTATGCCCAGATAAACCTGTTAGCCACTTTATTTTACATTCCCCACTCTAAATTTACTCTCCATACAGTAGTGCCACTCAGTGCCAGCCAGAGTAATCAATAATAGTTATGTGCAAATATAAGAAATGGTGATGATGTGATGTTAATTAAATACACTAATTATTTTAGTGTTTTCCCATTAATATTCTATCTTTCAAAACAAACAACAAAAGTGATCTTATTAATTCCTTGGATCTGGAATAATATAACATTTTGGATTTTATTCCATGTAATAAACTTTATAAGATTTTTAGTATTCAATATTTGTATCAAACTTAATAAACTTTAAAATGTGAATGTGACTTTTGAACACAATATCACTCCTTTAATGCTCTAAACATATAATAACTTTAAATTTCAAATACAGTAGTTATTCAAGTAGTTCAATATTTAATAAAATACAGATCAATTAAATATAATTCCAAATTAGTAACTGATTAATTTATTAAGTTTGACTTCTTTATTATAATTCAGTAATTAAAAATATCCAATGAATATATTTTATATAACACTTTGTGACATTAATGATCCAATACAGAAATAAAGCTACTTGTCAAGTTTAAATTAAAAATACTTATTTATTTTAACAACAAAATATTTATAACATTTATATTTGAATAATTATATATTTACAAAATTCTCTATACTGTATTATAGTAATTAAAAATAAATATCATTCTTCATTCAGGTATTAACATTGAATTCTATCATTTAAGTTAATCAAATGATAAGTTTTACCAATTTGTATGCTTCTATTCATTTTATAAATTAATTTGCCATCCATGTATTCATACATCTATTTCCATACTACTTAAGTGGTCGATTATAATCCACTTATTTCATATAATTCAGATTTAAAATTATATTATACAAATACATTAATATTATTTACTAAAGAATTTTTATGCTTTTGCATGGTCAATATAATACAAATAATATATCTTGAATAATAACTGAATTAAGGATTCTGGATGTTAAAATATTATTCATTTTATACACTTATCACATCTTTTTCATTCTTGTTGATCTCATTTACCCTTCCAACAAAAAGTTATTTTTATTTTGGATTACATTTAATGATATATGGTCTCCTCTTTTTCTAATACTACTATTACAAATTATAGAAAGAAAAACTATTAATTCCAAAAATAATTTAATAGCCTATGATACTTACTTTATATTCCAATATCACTGATAAAACTTTTGAATAAAAAACTAATGTATTAACTCATCTTACAAAAATATATAGGAATGGAGGCATTCACACTTATTATGAACTATTATACTTTTAGGTAGACATTTATTTTTACCTTAATGATTCTAATTCAATAAATCCTGTTTTTTTTCTCAAGCTCTTATGGAATATCATACTCATTGTTCATATGAAAATCCTCTCGATTCCCTACAATAATAATATGGGCATCACTTAGATCAAACCGACTATCATCTCATATTAGCTCTTCAGGATGATATATTATTCTATCCTAGCATTATAACTTATTCATTCAATACATCTATATTTTTCAGCATCCACATACATTAACTTTGTCTTCCTAATAATACAATTTTATCTTCCTATCGTTTATGCATCTATAATTATTATAGATCACATTACAAAATAAATAACTGTCTTTGTTATGATTCATTATAAAGTTAGAGATCAAAAATCATTTCCTTAATTATTGCATTCACTCTATTCGTATTTTCTTTTATACTATTATACTCATAGGATATATTCATATTTTAATAGAATACTTTTTTTTGATTCGTCATTATCATTCAGTACAAACTCATTCATATTAGTTTTACCATAATCAACTATTACTCTTCATACATACTGAAATAGCATAAAACTATAATATCACATTACCCATACTATCTTTTGTTCTTTAGTTCATCCATACTAAATTTTATCAATAAGCATACAATACCATATAATACTAAATCATTCATGCACTTTACTACTGTTACATAATGCTTTATTTACCATCCACTTTTACAGTTTACAGTTTTGATTGCCCCAGCAATCTTCTTCAGAACTTTTATATCTCCTAACTTCGACTGCTAAGTTCTGAAGAAGATTGTTGGAGCAATCGAAACTGTAAAAGAGGGTGGTAAATAAAGTATTGTGTAACAGTAGTAAAGTGCGTGGATGATTTAGTATTATACGATACACATTTGGCAATGCAATAAGAAAGACTTTTTTTTTTTTTAAGTGTCATAGCATCGGCCGGGACGCGAACCCGCAACCCGGGCAACTGCCTGCAAGTGCAAGGCAGTTAACATATAATAACATTTTAAAATTATCTTAATTCTAAAATATTAATAAAAATATATACATTATTTAACTTATTTCGATCTTACCATAAAATACATTATGTCTGTAAAAAACATTAATAATAAAAATCATAAACTGAAATGTTTTTCAACTCTCTGGGGGGGGGGGGGTTAAAAGAGAAAGTTTTATATCCAAATCACCATGACAATGGATAGCAATTAAAATCTCCTTGCTGTCTTTGATTTCTTTCTCCCTTTGTTAAAAAATGTATGTAATTTAAATCAAAACATTTTAAGAAAAAAAATATTCATAAATACTAAAATCATTTAAAGTTTTTGAGTTCTTGGTAATATAATCTCAGAATTCTGGCACATTAAACTGAAGTGCATTTTAATTCTGGAACAATTGAATAATATCAATATAGTTCTTTTAAGATTAAATATTATTTTATCATTCTTATTCTCCATTATCAAAACTTACCATGTACAAAATTAATACATAAACAATTCTAACTTTAATTTCTCCTTATTTATTCTGGCTGAGCTATTTTATATCCTGAACATACACATATATCTATTAGCTCTATTCTATTATAATATTATATAAGTCTTTTCTTTAATTACTATTCATTATTTAAAATAAAAGGATGCTCTTTTAAACTCCTCACTCTTTTGACATTTTTCTCAACAAAATATAATTCTCTTTGCTAGTATCATTATATGTCTAATATCATATAAAAAGTACTAAATATCCATTACTTTAGTAATATGCTTTCATAAATAATTAAATACATAGTAGTTATTCTTCTTATTAAGTTGCAATTTAATTATAATGTCTAAGTCATTTAGTTTAATAAATAATTCTTTTAAAAATAGATTTATACTTATTATCAAATAACTATTTTAAAGTTCTATAAAATGTTTTTATTATTTGATAATAACTGTATCTATGCATTAAATAAAAGTTCCTCTGAATAAATAATTTAATAATTAAACTCATTAAATTGGAAGAGACAACAAAATATTTTCTTACGCCCGACAATAGCTACAATTTCCTGGTATTTGTAGTTTATAATACTTTCCCATTATTTCCAAAAATAATAACAAAATTAACTGTTCATTTTTACTTTCACTGGTAATTATTTTAATTATAAGTTAATATTGAAGACTGAAATTGGGTCAGGAATGAAAAAATTCTGGGTTTATTTATTCCATAGTGTTTTTATACTACTCTTAAGATACTTTATAATTATCCAACTTATTACTAATTACTTTTACTTATTTTAAAAATAAAATATGATAAAATTTTATAATTTTTGAGAGAAGCAATGGAAACAAGTATCAGCTCTCAAACTTTTAATCAATTTTCCTAATTTTTGACTGCTATCATCTTTTTATTCTGTAGACAATATGACATCAGACCATTAATTAAATCAATTTCATTAGTCAGTGACTAAAAATTAGCCAGCAGATTCCTGCATAAATTATCTTTTGTCGATCTTTTTAAAAATATTAATATCATTAAAATATTTAAAAACTGGCATGCAAATAAAATAACAGGGAAGCCTCAAAGCTGTAAGTAACGGGATTTGCATGCAAAATCGGAAACAACTCTGCTGAAAAGAATCTTTTCAAGTTGTGTGCAGTTCAAAAGTATAGGGAAGCATGTGTGATGACATGACAATTCTTAATATGATAACAAACACTTTGTTGTTTTTAGATGGTGGAGGGGGGGGAGTTGGTTGTTTGCTTTGAACTTCTTTTTTTTTTTTTGGTCGAAGTTTTGATTTGCTGAAAGATTTCAACAATTCAGTACTTTTGAATAAACCAACACTTGGTTTTTTAGAGGGTGGAGGGGAGAGGGGTTGTTTTGATTTTGAATTGTGGTCTTTTTTTTGTTAATTTATTACGAGGCTTTTCTATTTTTTTGTTTCAAATCTTTATGCTACAGAAAGCTATTTTATATGATAGCCAAAAAGTTCTTCCTTAATTTTCGGACCTTTAATTTTAAAAAAGATATAAACAGTTTGTTTTTAAAGAACACTTTTTTTTAAGCTGGAGGAGGTGGGGTGGGGTGGCAGAGAAGGTTTAATTTGATTTTTAATTATCGACTTCTTTTTGGATTTTCTTTTTGAACATTTTATTATGTTACTTTATTTTATATATATATTGGGTGGGGCCTTTTGAATAAACTCTTAAACACTTCTTTTTTTTATTTTGGTATAATAAAATATTACATACTTTAATTAACTGTTAATGAAACTTATCAAATATTGCCTACCTACTTTCTAATCATGTGAACAAAACAAAAAACAACTGCTTCCCATAAAATAATTTATTGAGTCCAAAATAAAGGAAAAAGGACAAGATGTGAACCAAAACAAGCAACAAAAAAAACACCATTTTCAGGGGCATAAAAAAAGCCAAAAGAAACATACAAATAAAATAGCAGGGAAGCCTCAAAGTTGTAAGTAATGGGATTTGGAGCCCTCGAACCAACTTCCATTACAGTTCTCGCACGGATTCACATGTAAATGGGCATTTGCACATAAAATGGAAACAACTCTGCTGAAAAGAAACTTTTCAAGTTGTGTGCAGTTTAAAAGTGTAGGAAAGTGTGTGTGATGACATGACAATTCTTAATATGGAATACTAATTCCACTATGCTTTCTAAAAATTTCCAACAATGAATTTTTGCAGAGTTTCGTCTCTTTCAAATACGGCCACCATTAAATCAGACCGTAATCAGAGTTCAAGAGCGCTCACTTGACGAATACTGTCACAATACAATGGGCATAGTATTTCATTACATAATCATAGAATACATCGCCCTCAGGCAACCTGCTACAGCTCAAAAAACACCTACTGTAGTGTCAGCCATAAATTAAGGCCGCTAAAATGGTATATTGATGTGTGTTTTGTGAAAAACGTCATCAAGCAATGGGGTTCAGTATTCATACTATTACTGAATAAAATATCTTACAATAAATAGATAAAATATTTTTATTCTTGCTTAAACTAATTCAGGCAAGTTAATTTTTTGCATTAATAACAGAGGAGGGGGGATGAAATGTTTAAGGCACAATGAACTATACTTTGTTTCATATTTATACATGAAGGTACAAATTATTCATTCTAATGGCAGTCATCGATTAGAAAATATTTTATGAGATTTATATGACTTATTATTATATTGAGAAGTATTAAGTTGTACATTTAGATAACTAAGAAAATATTTATTTGTGGGATGCTTATACTCTTTAGTTAAGAAGTTTTTCAATTAAATAATAACTATGTTAAATCAATGATGGTTTTGATATAAAGGTTTATATGAATATGTACATGAAATAGTATTAAAAGTTGAGTATAAAATAGTGAATAATGTTTGAAGTTATATAATAATTGAAGATCTATCAGTAGTTTTAAGTTATGTGTTTGTGATTCCATCTTCAGTTTGGGTTAGAACATTCATTCAAACATGAGTGTTTGATATAAAAGTAGAAAATGTTCATGTATTTATTAGTAATTAATAGTAGAGATTTAGATATATCACCGTGATCTATTTATTGGCATATTATGATCATCCTAATATAGTTTGCTATTTCAGTCCAATAAGTTATAAAGGTTATAGAAGTTTCCATATTTGCTTAAGATAAAATGTCTAAATGTTTAAAATGCTTAATGAAATTGCTTTAATATAATTTAACATGCCATAGTTAAAATGAACATATGTTGAGATACATCATGTTCTACCAACACACACACACACTTTTGTGAAACATTTAGAATTATAAGAACTGAATTACAATAAAAGCTAATATATTGTCATTGAAAATGGAGCTACATTTAAAATGTAAATGTAGGCATTGTTCATCTGAAAATAGATAATAAAGGGATTAGTGTGTGTATCTGTTAATATTAACTTACTACTAAATTGTATATTCAAATATAATGTTTTATGTTAATTTTTTTTTTTAGGCAAACCTGAGATGGAAATCAAAAAATCCACAGGATAACCAAGAAACTAATACCAGGTTAAAATGATGTGAACCTCTGTCTGATAAGTTAGATGGTTCAATAATAGATTGCCTTTAAATTTCACACCCACGTGTTCCACTTATTGTTGTTATAATGATGATGATTGATGGTTTTTAAATGACATTAAATATTAGTATTACTTAAATACACTCACTCGTTTTAGATCATTACAGTATATTAGAAAAATTCTGAATTATCAAATATAGACTCATAGAAAATTAAGCCCTAATATCACTAACCCAAATAATAATATGTTCACAAGTCCCAATTAACAAATCAAAATTTTCTATAAATACTTTTACCTCTTTTTCTGTATTAATTGTAATAAATTAATCAATTTTTGAACATTTAAAACAGAAGAGGCTTTTATTAGTTTAAATATCTTCATTCTAGCATAGCGCTTTTGATACTTCCAGTATCATAATCATTGCTTTATGAATTAATTCACCTAAAGTCTAATATCATCTGTCTTTGTTTATTGTTTATCAGATTAAATAAAAAAGAAGCTTGCATCCTCTTTCTAACACCTTTTACATAGATTTCAATATAAAAAAAACAACAAATTCAATTTTATGCAAATCTGACAAACGATAACAAATACAGATAATATTAAATTTTAGCTGAATTAATTCATAAAGTGATGATTATGATACTAAATCAATAAAAATATTTTCTGTTTTAAATGTTTAAACATTTATTAATTTAGATCAGAATTTTCAAACTAATTTTAAAAAAAGAAATTAAAATAAAAAACAAAACTTTTAGAATTAGAAATAATGTAAAGTTAGTATAGCAATTAATCATTGAATGTAGATAACTATGTTAATCCATTACAGATGATATAATAAAGAATCATTTTATTTTGTTTTTATTCCCATTAATCAAGATTATACAATAATTACTACAATATGAACTAAATACCAGATATAATGATGATGCTATTGAGAAATTGAACTAAATACCAGATATGATAATGATGAGATGTGATATGTTGGACTATTTCCATCATTTATGAGTGAATGTTGAATGTAAAAAAAATTTTAAACTTTATTTAAGCTTTCCAAATACAAACAACTTGTTAGTAATAACACACCAACACAATGTTTCGAGTAGTATTATTCTCTACTCTTATCTAGAATTCATATTTTACTAGTAAAGACATTTTTCATAAAAATAAAAAATAGAGATGTTGACATGACATGGAAATGTGTCTTGTAAAATTATCATAGAGCAATCTATAAATTTCTAATAAATATTAATATTCCTAAAAAAGTATATGTGAAATTATTGAGAATTTCTGTTATTATTTCATACGTTTATGCAAAATATTGCAATATCATTTGATTAAAATTTAATGTTGTATATAATTAACCCAAAATATATATGTTTGCTCACTTTCTCACATATACATATATGTCGTAAAATGGAAATGTAATCAATTACATTACTTTATTTATTTTATATGTAAATAAATAATAAATACTGTATTATTTAACAGAAAGAAACTGTTTTTGTCAGAGTTTTGCTGTCCTCCTCAATGAAATATATATGAAATACGAACATTAACAAAATATGTTAACAATATATGTATATGTTATATTGAGGAAGATAATGGGGTTGAAAAATACAGTATTTATTGTTAAATAATCTTTTTTTTTTTGGATAATTTATTTATGTTTATATAAAATTATCTGTTCTTTATGATATAATTTGTTATAGAAGACTATTTCTTTAAAGAAATGTGAAATAGAGTATAAAATATAGAAAAACAATATAATAAATATGAATTAATTTTCTTTAAAGATGTAAGGAATTTCATATTATTCTATGTTGTAGTTTTAAAAAGAAAATGATAGTTTAAATTTTGTTACAAGTGCAACAAGAAATGTGAGGTAGCATCAGTAGTAAATAAATACATCAATTGATCTTAGTACTCTCAATCAGGTAAAAAACACATTTTTAAAAAATATATCTTCTAACTTAATCAAACGATCTTTTTATCTTTTTATTCTATAATCAAAACATCTAAAAAAAAGACTATAATTGTATTAAATTGAATTTAATCTGCTTGTATATAATGCTAGAGTAATTATTTTACTGATTTGACTTTGATTAAAGCATACATTTAATTGACATATAAGTTTATGATTAACAATAACAAAGGACATCAAAAATTATCTCTTACTATCAAAAGATTTTCTCTAAAGTAACTTATCTGACAGAAGCCCCACTTCATGCACCAGATCTTTAGAAAAGTAGCACTTAATAAGTTTTATATTTTTAAATTTTTTTACAAAAACAACAACAATCTAGTGAAAAACTAATGATCCCTTGAACAATGCTCACTTTTGATTCTAAATGGCCACATCATGTGCAATGAAGTATGTGATTGTATTTTTATAGTTCTTTATTGCATACTTAATCTAATTTGGCTTTAAACAATGAATTTAAATACATAAAATAAGCAACAAAAAAAAGAGATTGACAATTATTTCACGATAAATGTCTTATATATTTCAGAGCCACACCCAATATAAAAGCTATTAGTTAATTAACAGAACTGATTAAAGACAAATCTCAAAATAAATAATAGTTGAATACATGAAAATTATATTAATTTCTTTAAAATATTTAAATTAAATCTAATAATTAAAAGTAACAAAACAAAATTAACAAATATTTATACAACACAGATTGTTTCAATTTTAAATATAAAGTATTTTAATTTTACTTTATAAATAAATAAGTTCATCATTATCATTACATTTTCAACCATAATCGATCCACTCCAGGATTGCTTCTCTAAGTTTAATCTAGTTATTTCGATCATAGCTTTTTTTTTCTCTACAGCATGTGAACAGACTTCTTATTTCACCCCCCCCCATCTCACATGTGGTCTTTTTCTAAATCTTTTACAATCTATTGGTATCCAATTTAAAACAACATCAACTGCATATCTATTATCATCTTTTCTAGCAATGTGTAGATCTCAGCTCTATTTTGGTCTCTTAATACAGTAGTTTAAATGATAACAGTGATACCTGTTTGTTTTCTCACCCGTGTCTTTCATTTCTATCTCTATAATTCCATACTTTATTGAATAGTTTGAAATTCCTATATTATTATTCTGTTGTATCCAAGTCTCAAATCCATAACAGATCTACTAAAAATCTTCCTTTTCAAAACAAATAGTATATTTCATTTTAATATTAAGTTATTTCTATCAAAATCACTCCATTGTATCACTGATTTAATCTATTATGTTTCTCCCTGTGTCAATAATCTGACAAAGATATTTGTAGTCATTAACTTATAATTCATGATTATCAATCTTTATGTTCTTATTTTGAAAAAATTCATTAAACAACAGCTTGCGCTTCGCAAGCTCCATGAGCGCTATTGGGACTCTTTGAGTGCTTGTTGAATGACGTTTTGTTTTCTTTCTTTACTGACGTAAAAAGTATAAGCATGACATCAACCAAAATATGAGCATTTGATAGCTTAATGATGTGGCTTTCAGAAAATGTTTACGTCAAAAAAAAAAATGGTTGAAATTTGCATTTTTGGCAATAGTTTTAATCGACCACAGTATTTAATTTTTTTCTTTTTTGATAACTTTTGTAATTACTACGAAGCGATAAAAGAAAAAAAAGGTTTATGGCCTGCAAGTGAAAATTTCTCCAGTGTTATTCACAAACAAGGCCTACAATAGAGCTTCAACATAATGACTTGTAAGTTTAAGTCTTTTTTAAACATTTATTTTAGTCCTATTTTTTTACTTTTGTTTGGTAACTCTTGCAACATTTCCCAAAGTTTTGAAGCATTATTTGCAAAAACAACCGCATCATCTGCAAAATCTAAATGACTTAAATAATCTCTATTTACTTTTACTCTCTTAGCTGTCCATTTTAACCCACAATTGCTATATAAAAATTTTGGTGATATAGAACTAGCCTGATGTACATCCTTTACAATGTTAATCTTCTTAATATCACCATACAAACTAATTATTGCTATTGCATTTTGATGAATATTCTTCAGAGTATGACAACATCTTGGGTCTGTATCTTGATGATCAAATGATTTAATTATTGTAGAAATGCTTATAGAATCAAATGCCTTTGTATAATTTATAAATCCAAAGCATAATGGCAACTCATTTTCATTGGATCTTTCCAGAACTTCTCTCAATACTTGGATGTAATCTGTTGTTCTAAAACCACTTTTAAAACCAATTTGTTCTTTTGATTGCTTAGAATCCAAAGATTACTGGAGACAAAGTGTAATTATTTTGGTAATTTTTTTTTATAAAAATGATAAAAGACTAATAGATCTATAATTTTTAATACCTTATATATATATATATTACTACTGCATTTATCTAATTATCTGATACAATTTATAATTTTAATTGATTTTATCAACATTTTTTCTATTTCCTCACTTACTTTTTTTAAAATAACAATTATAATTCCATCATTTCCAGTTTTTATCCTATTCACAGACTTAATTGCATATCCCATTTCATTTAAAATTCTGGGCAATTCAGAAGATGTAATAACTGTATGTAATACTTTGTTTTTGGTTCTTTATTATTATATAATTCTTTATAGAAGTCTTCCACACATTTCATGACAACATATCTCTTTATTAATTTAATCTTTTCTTCTTATTGCAAAAATAGCTTTTCTTTTATTATCAAGATATAATTTTGAAATTATTCTCTTTTATCACTTTTTATTAATTCATAATTGTTTTCTTAAATCATTATTAACTCTGTATCATTTTAAATTCTAGACATTCAATTCTTAATGGATCAATTTTAAAAATGTTTTATTCTTTATATATTCCCATGTTATAGTAGAAAATTTACTAGTAAATTGCTGGGTTTTTTTAATACCAGCTATCTTTTTTACTAATCTTAATAGAGTATCAGTTATCTTCTTATTGATTTCAATCAAAGCTGAGACATCTTCAAAGTATGTTAATATTATAATATTATTTGCAGGTTCTAATTTAAATTCAGTGGAGTGTTTCTGAAGATTAGGAATGTCAACTATTAATATGAACTTCCTTAATAGTTATCATCTCTCTAGTTTTACAGTAACATGTATCTTATATCTCATTAATCAATAATCAATCCATGTGTTGAATTTATTAAGTACATTATAATCTTGAAATACATATTTCTGTTGGTCAAAATATAATCCAATTCTGCTGTAATTTCATATGGATGCCCATTTAGCATTTTTTTCAAAAAAAAAAAAATCATAATATCGCAGTTTTTTCTTTTTCTGCAAACTCTACAAGTCTGTGATCTCTCTCATTATGTCACCATAAACACATTTAACCACAGCACTTGCATCTTTCAATTGTTTACTTATTCTAACATTAAGATCTCTCAAGACAATTTTAAAATACTGTTGATCTGATCAAAGGCAATTTGTATATTCATATAAAAATCCTCAACTTCAAAACAATGAAAACTTGTTAGGGTATAAATCTGAATTATCTATATTTTCTATCTTTATAGATATAATAAACACCTCCATACTTCCCCATTATTTTTAAATTCATATAAATAAAGATACAATAAAAGACAAATGATTCCCAAGATGCATTTCGTGCTGAAGCAGCACTCATCAGTTGGCCCAAGTCACTATCTCTCATATATATATATATATTATATGAAGAGTATTTATCTAGAGCAAATTGTTACATTTTCATTTACCATTGTCAAACTTCCCTCCATTCATAACATTGATGCCATCCATTTTAGATAAATACAATAATGATTATTACTAATTGTTATCGAAGCTAGAGATTATCTCTAGCATAGATGTAAACTTTAAACCTCAGTTAAAGATTAATATATCTGGTTTAAAGTTTATATCTGTGCTAGAGATAATCTCTAGTTTCGATAATGATTAGTAATAATCATTATTGTATTTATCTGAAATGGATGGCATCAAAGTTGTGAGTGGAGGAAAGTTTGACGATGGTAAATGAAAATGTAACAATTTTCTATCTTCCATTAAGCTGAATAATAATCTTGTCACTCTGTTTGATATATCATCAATCTTCATTTTTTATTTATAATTATATTTGTGATTCCTACATTTGTATTTATGTAATGAAATACTTTTCCACTTTTTAAATCAATTGTCTTTTTCCCTTTACTCCTACTTTAACAAGGTCTAACAATGTCACATTTAATATTAGATAGTTCTTTCAATTCATACAATATTCCTTCAGTTGAAAGTAATCTGCAGTTGTCATACCAAAATAAGGGATTGCCATTGAATGGCGGTCTGGGTCTGTATCCAGAAAATATAATGCTCTATATATTTAAGCATTATATAATCTTCAGTGATGTAGTACATATTAAAAATTACTCTATAATATTATTATTCTTTATTTTTGGCTCTCCATTAATATTAAAAATTAGACAATGACAGACACTTTAAAAAGAAACTAAAATAATAATAATAATAATAATAATAATAATAATAATAATAATAATAATAATAATAATAATAATAATAATAATAATAATAATAATAATAATAATAATAATAATAATAATAATAATAATAAACAAATTATAAATGTACAAGCACTTTTAATATATAATACACCAATGAAAATTTAAAATATTTTATTTATTGAATTGTGAAACTTTGATATTTACTTTAATATGTGTCTTTTATATCTGTCTATCTATCTGTCTGTATATATGGATGATATATATTATAATAAAGCAACGTGTATGAATATTGTTGAATGAAACCTTAACACGATTGACAAAAAGATGACACTTTCATATATACAGTCCTATGTATCTACGTCTTCAATTATTAATCTCTTAAATAAACTACTGAAAAGATGAGACATAGACATACAGAACTATATATAAAGGTGCCTCATCTTTTTATCATTTGTATTAAGGTTTGTTCAACTATGCCTGTCACAATTCAGTAGTAATCAAATTTCCACACACACATATAATCAAACACCATTATGAGCAAAAATAGTTTTGATCAGGTCAAAATTATAATTCTACCTAATACTCTGTTAATCATTCTGGTATATTCCATAATTAAGTCAATATGCTGCATTTTCATATTATATAGGAATCATAATTCTGACCTAATCAGAACTGATGTTAGTATTAACTTCTGTACTCTGACAAATAGAGCCTTAAATAGATGTGCAACTGAGATCTATTTCATACACTGAAATTTAAGAAATGAGAATATTTATTTATACCAATATATAGGCTGAAAATAAAGAGCGCTTATAAAGAAAAGGCTGAATAAAGTATGATGCTGATTAGAATATCAGATGGTGCTAGGGAGATACTAGATGACGTTTGTATTCTATATTAGCTTCCAAAATTTAATGGAAAATGAGTTTTTATAGTAGATCACTATATATGACTTAAATATGTAAGTCACAAATTGATACATCAAAAGATAATATAACTTTACTAAGAATTATTATCAGGTCTTATTTGAAATGCAAAAAGTACCATAATTTATGGAATGATGGTATACTATCATGTACTTGAGAAATGCTTAATGGTTATTTTAAAGTTGAGATAATTTTTTTTTTACATCTCACTTCCAACATATATATATATAAGAATAAAGACATTATAACATTTATTTTCCACAAGTTAAAAGTTAATCATACCATAGACAGCGCTATTTGCTAATGTACCAGCAAGAATGCTGATATCATAACTGAATTCTTACATAAGTTTATTCGATCTATTTACTGATGAGTCCCAAGCTCAGCAACTCCCTCTTTTTAATCAAACACATACACACACACACATAATGTATATTTTAGATATATGGACAAATAAAAATAGATTTCAGAGATTAAGTGATAATAATTAATCAAATAAAAAAATTTGCAAATTATAAATCAATAATACGCAAAATAAAAAAAAAAATCTATTTGTATATAATACAACTTCTATAAGTACATTATTGTTAATTGTTTATTTATCATAGAAAATAATTCTTATTAGGTGGCACATACAAATTAAATGTTTTCTTTTATAAACAAAAACAAAAAAATGTAGTTTTTAGATAAGAGAAGAACCTCCTAATATATTATAGAAATTAGGGCCATCCAAATAATACTTTTTTCTTTTTGGAGTTTTAATAAAATAAAATTTCATTCAATAAATCTACCTTATAAAAAATATTGTGATAAGAAGTACTAAATCTATCATTAATTACCTCACCCTTCCTTTTTTCCATGTTAAAATAAACTTGAGCAGTAGTGTCTATAAATATTTCAAAAACAAAACAACTGTGTTCAAAGATAATATTTACAAATAAATAATAAATTTAAAGAGTTTTTTTTTTAATGTATGTTCACACATGTTAAAATATTTTTATCACTATTATTACTATTCTAAATACCTCCCCCCCCCATTTTTATCTTGCTTATTTTTTGTACAACTGTTTAATCAATCATTTCCTTTTTGTTGAGACAGTAATACTAAGAGGTGAAATGCATATTTAAAGTTGGGTTTAGAACTTCTTTTAGGGGCATGTTACTTCTCACGTAAATTTCATGAAGTTGACTACATGGGTGGGTCAGCAATCCTCAACTCAAAATAAATGAACACATGTTTATAGAAAAGTTTCATATTTTATACATTTTGAAATTCATTATTGGTTTGCAGAATGATTTAGTATTAATTATTTGCTTGCTACTCCAATCCTTTGAATAAGTTTGATATTATTTCCTGTTAATAACTAATTTTTTCAACTAATATTTTAATTTTCGCAGAATAGCAATTACAATTTTTAATTCCACAATAAGACATTTTTAGCAAAAGCTACAACATCATACTAATTAGTATTTAAATTAACTCATTTTCAATTTTATTATCTAGTCACATGACAGTCTCATTGCTATTATCTTGTCTTTTAAATATTCTCTGACAATTCTCATTTCTCAACACAAGAAAAAATAGCATTTCTAATACAAAAAAAAAATTAAAAAATACATGGCATCGGTGGGTAGTGTGAAAGTCTGTGCTCATATACCCTATATATTAAATATATTTTTGTAAAAAAATAAAATAAAATCTTTATGTGTATAATATTAACTATCAGATTTTATAGTTACTAATTTATACATCTATTTACTTAATAAAATATAATATCACTTTTCTCATTTTCAACATTAAAAATTTTTTTATCATATTTTCAATTGATTTTTAAATGATTCACTAACTTTATATTTCTTATACAAGCTAATCTTCGCTAAGCATGAGAAGATATAAGTCCTCTCAATTTATATATTTATGTGTTATGCAGAATCTATATAAAACAGTATGTTAAAGGATTCTGATTTAACAATTTTTTATATCATTAAAATGTAAAATAGCCGCAAACTATATATCTCCGGGAATAGATGAGTAATAAGCAACATTGTGTGTGGTCAAAAGAAGACTCCTTTGTTCGAGTTTTAAAGTAGATGAGTATATCATTAGGTAAACATAATAAATTCCACAAGAATACTGATTTCTCTCTCTATCTCTCTATATATATCATTAAAAAATCAAATAATACACATTTGTTTATATAGAAGTTTGTTTCTTAAAATATACAACATAAATCCAAAATATTATCAAGTAATACAAGCACAATGTATTTATAAATGGCTAAAGTTTAAACTAGATGCATAAAATTCACATTCAACAAAGTAAATGTTATGGCAAGGGTGTTTAAACTATAGATTAAATGTTATTGTTGAATGCTATTCACAATTAGCACTAAAACTTATTTAAAATTAACAAAGATTACATTTTAAAATGTACTTATTTTTATGTAATGTTATAATTGTCCTAATTAAACAGCCAAAAAATTAGCAAATCCAACTTTGTTTTAGGTGATATGTTAGAGATGGAGATTAGTAACACAAATAGAATTCACTCAGATTGTAATTAAATTATGCAATGAATAACTACTATGCTGTATCATTTATAACTATGTGACCATATTTTAAGTCATTATAGTTTAGATTATAACACTTTTTTATCCTTAATAATTTCTATTATAAATTCTCTAATATCCTCCCCTTTACTATTTATTTATTTTTAATTAAAAATCTCACTACTACTTCTGATATTATGTAAGTAATATTGTTGTTTTTTAACTTGCTATTATTTTTATATATAACAAGTTTGAACAAACCATTTTAAACTTATCTAAAATATAATCTGCTATCTGGCATTTCAGTAAAACAATTGATTACAGTCCATGCCAAATGTATATCTGATGATGTTTTTCTAACTTTACCTATTTTCTTCTCAATTATTTCTTCATAAAAAAAAAAATTCTAACAATGCCTATTTGCAAAAAAAATGTCATTATCTTTATGAATAGGCCCATCAAGAATTAATTTAATTGTAGAGCAGTTGATTTAATTCCCTGGCTAATTCCATTGTATAACACTGATTACGCCATTAAAATTCACATTCACAGGTTTGGTGTTTATTAATTAATAATGCAAAACTGAATTTACAGCAATTTCTATTCATCAATAATATATAACAAACAAATAATAAATCTTCAAAATGCCACCTACATTATTTTATCATCAATAACTATATGTCAAAAAAATCAAATCATTCTCTGAGGTTACATGCTTTGGACTACCTGGAATGATTTTCAGATATAAAGGGTTAAATATGAATAACAAATAAAGAGCCCAACCTCCTGTAGCCTTGTAGGACAGGATGTTTTTTCATCAAAAGGTAAATACTGTTTCCAATACAATTAGCCTTATCCCTCTTTTTTTCTTTTTGTCATGTAAGTTAATATAGGGTCATATGAGTCTCTCATCCCATTGATTGATTTTATGTTTGTGAAGTCACAGTTCCATTCTTTAACTTTATGCACAATATTTCTGACTCCAATGCCTTTTATTTTTTACTTCAAACCTTCAATAATTAAGAAAGCAATGATGGAAATAGTTTTTAGTGGGTTGACCTTAATTGTGATCTTTGATCAATGCAATACAATCATTAATAGTCAGTTTAAAACTGGATTTAAGATAGAAGTTTCATCTGGCAAAGACTGTATGTTTAAGCAGCCTTATTTAAGATTCCTGTGTCCACCATAGAAATGGATAGGGCCTAGGCAATATGATAAAAAATGACCTGTCTCATAGAATCTGTTTAAACTTCATCACTGGTAGATTGCTCATTGCAGTGATAAAAATAATTATTCAAGTACTATTGGTAAAGTGAAAATCAGTGAAAGTACTAAAGGTAAATATTAAAAACTTAATTTTTTTCTAAATATAGGCATATGGAATATATAAACTTTACTTGATACAAACTTATTAAAACCAGAAAGAAGAATTGACTGGTGGCTAAAAAGCTGCCAAGATTTAAGTTCTAGAGGTGGGTGGTGTTAAATCTTTGTTGGCAGGACAGATCTGTCAATGGAGGGAAATTACAAGTTGTTGGATTTGCTATAATATCTAATTTGGTATCTTCTATCCTTAGAATTCCTCTATGTATCAAAGAAAGGCAAATGGTGATAAACTTGCCTTATACAATGATAGTAGTGTTGATTTTATTATTGCCTATGCTCAAAAATTAGATTCAGAGAATTCCTTGCTGGATACTATTATTACAACAATGCCATTAAAATATCAAATGTTTCTCCTTAGAAACTTTAATGCTCCTGTTGTATAAATAATAGACTTTGGCCAAAAGTTGTTGGAAATAATAGAATTGGTGTTGTAAATTCAAATGGTATGTTGTTTTTGAATGTTTCCTCAAAACATGGATTGATAATCATAAAAGTAGGGAAAAACTGCTATAAAGAAAAATGGACGCATCCATACTCAAACTAATCGCATTTAATAGACTGCATTATAGGTAAGAGTGAGAATACAAATTAATTTCTTATTATTTGAGCACTTGCAAATGCAGATTGCTGGATGAACCATAAATTAGTATGCGCAAGATTAAAATGCAGTACCTGATTAACTAAGAGACAAATAAGGCAAATGCCTAGAACCTGTAATTCAGAGTGGCCCGACTTAAATACAAAAAAAAAAATTAATAAACAAAAATAATAATAATTTTTTTTTTTTTAAAAAAAAAGAAAAATCTAAACAAAATTCAATATTAATAATGAATGACCTTTTTTTTTTTTTTAATGATACTTATAAATTTACTTACATTTATTGATTCTCTTTTTTTCTCAGATGATGTCCTTAATATTTCAGATTAAAATCTTGGTTTTCAGCTTTATTTAGTTAATTACATTATTTAACGCACATTATATTTACTGAGACAATAAACCTAAAGCATGCTTTAGATTTATTGCCTTAGTAAATATTACTTAATTAAATTAAATAAATTACTCAACATTTATGTTAAAATCTATAAACTTAGGAAATTTTAAAATATTATTATTAATTTTCAATTTTATTTTAAATTAAATATTTTTCTTTTTTCTTCTTTTTAAAACACATTCCTTATTTGAAAAATCATGAATGGGTTCCTCAAAGAGTTTCTTACCAATATTTAATCAAAAAGTGAAAAAAACCAAATCAACTAATTAACATATAAGTACAAAATAATATCATGCACTTGCTCTATCATAAATTTATTTTTATATTTTATCAGAATTCCACAAAATACCACATAAGAGCTATCAACATAAATCAGGATTTCAAAAAAGAAAAGAAAAGCATAAAAAAAGAGATAAAGCAGCAAAAGTATTGTTTAGATATTTTACAAAAAAGGACATATCAACATCAATAAATGAAAAGAAAAAAGTTGAATCTAGTGAAAATCTAGATTGGTGTATAATAAAAGAGAAAGTAGAAAAAGAAAAAAAAATGAAGATGAACAAAAAAATGAAAAAAAAAGAAGTGGAAGAAAATGTAGATCAATGTATGATAGAAAGCAAAGAAAAAAACAAAAGTGAAGACAAACAATAATATTTGAAAAATCTCCAAAATTGTGATATACCTATGTGGTCAACATATTTTAATTCCATTATGCAAGATTTCATAATTAAAACAAACTGCTGTCAAACATATGTTTAGTAAATATATCGAAGGTAATTGTCATAGAAGCTGGGGAAAAAATTACAAGATCATTAAAAAAAGGCACATCATATAAAAACAAATAGTACAGAGATTCAAAAAATATTAAAATAAGAATTGAACAACATGAGTGTTCAATGAACCCAAGAACTCTATAATAACATTCGTTGCAAGTAGTTCTGTGCACGGTTGTATTAATACAAACAACTCTTTATTTGAAAGAAAAATAATATTGGAGAAAGATGTTTTAAAGAGTGATTGCAACTATAACTCTAAAATTTTTAGGGAAACATTTGCTTGTATTTCATGATGATAATGAATGTTCCAGATTATCAACTGGATCTAGTGGAAATTACATTGGAACATTGGAGTTCCTAGCTGAATTTAATGAATTTTTAGCATCTCAAATATAAAAATATGGCTCAAAAGGAAAAGGAAATGTAAATAAATTATTACGATAATATGTGATGAATTAATTGAAATTATTAGTGAAAAACTAATGAACATTTTTAAAACTGAAGAAATCAAAGTACTATGTTATAATTATTGATTCCACACCTGAGATAATGCATGTTGATCAACTTATTATCATATTGCACTATTTGTTCTATGGTCAATGTGTAGAGCATTTCTTTGTCTTCTTACTTATATATTCACTTACTGGTGCATCATTAGAAACCATAATATTGGACTAGCTAAATTTGTTAGATTTAAATATTAAAGACTGAGAGATCAAAGCTATGATAATGCAGCAAGCTGGTCAATATAAAGGTTTGCAAACAGTACAATACAACAGCACATTATGTTCTGGTATAGCTCATTCACTTAAATTAGTTGGAAAAACCATGCTTAATGTTGCCTGCAAGCTACATGATATTTAATTGTATACATTTTTTTTTCTCCATCGCCTCACCATTAGAATGCTTTGGAATCTAAATTTGTCGAAAATAAAATACATTTCACTGTTAGGAGACTATGTGATACTATGTAGTCATGCCAAGAAGATGCAATAAAAGCAATCCAAAATGGATATAGTAAAATAAGAAGTATCTTGCTTCATTATTCTCATGGTAAATCACAAAATCCTTCTATTCAAACCGAAGCAAAATACACTAAGAAGAAAAAAATTGGAGTTTGTTCTAATGACTTATTTGGAACAAAATACTGGCAAGGATAAATGCATCCAGCAAATACATACAAGATCCTAATAATAATTTAATGACCTGTGTAAGTTTTCTTCAAAGTTTATCACAATACACATATGATTTAAGGAATAAATATAATGAAAATTGAAAAAATTAGGTATTAGCAATATCTGACATCAAATTTTATGTTTATACTAAAGAAAGACTTACAAAATGGAAACGGTTTTTTGATGAAAACTAAACAGATAAAGATATCATTAAACTGGGAAAACAGATTTTAAAATAAATACATTCTGTTATTTGTGACAAAAAAATTGACATGAAATACAAAAAATATCAAGAAATTAATAAAATGTTTCAAATATTTTTTTACAGAATTTTAAGAGTTAAAGAATGAATCAGATTATATAAGTGAAATAAAAAAAAGTTTACTTCAATGATATTGATGTCAAAGAATTGGCGGATGAGCTGACAGAATTTATTTTAATGGCGAGAAAACAAAATTTGCAAAATTCGAACGATATGGACCAGTTCATAAAAAATAATAATGTTGCAACTTTTCCTAATATTAAAATATTGTAAGAATTTAGTTATCTATGCCAAGTAACGCAACAGAAGAGAGATCTTTCTTTGTTTTAAAGTGAATTAAAAATTGTTTAAGAAATTCAATAGGAAAGAAAAGGTTAAAGTCTTTATTAATGCTTGCTGTAGAAAAAAATAGTCTCTAATGGCTAGGTTGTGAAGATATTATTGATAAATTTTCTAAAATGAAAACCTAAAAACGAAAATATTTAAATTTTTTAATGAGTGATTAATGACTACAATTATACCCCCCCCCCGTTATATCAAAAAATTATTTTATTATACAACTATTATTGTATTAATGTTCATAGTCTCTATTAGTGTGCTGCGCAGGAAAATACACACACACACACATTAATTTTAATATTAAAAAGAAGAGCTTAGATCTCCTCTTGTCTAAGATCGGGTTGAGCATTCATCATCACAAATCAATGACAAATTTGTAGAGAAAACATTCAACAAAGACTTTAATGGACCATAGACGATGCAAACTAAATATGAGTTGGGGGGGATCTGGCTAGAAATAGTAAAATGCTTATAAGAAAGATCACCAACGCAGATGAAGATTTCCAGAAGGATCTGGACTTACCTTCATTCCCAGCTTAATACTGGCTGAAGGTACTAGAGAAGCATTCTAGGAGAATTTAAAGGCTACCCACATTCTATACTATTATTTCTGTATGCCTAAAGCTGTTCTCATAGATTGAAAGATAAATATACATATGTAAGCATATACATATTCTATAAATAATCATTAAATTGTGTAAAAGTAATCTAATTGTAAGAATAAATTATTAATCAATTAATATTTTAAAACTTCTGGGCTCTGAGAGTTTCTGTATTTATATATGTTATTTGCTTTGTACCATTAGTGTTAGGCACAATTGCTGTTAGTTTTTGAGTTTGAACATAGCATATAATTGGTAAAGTTTGACAGTCAATTGTAAGAACATAGAAATTATTATCGAGATTGTCAAAGCACAAATAATCAGTTAGTAATATTTAAAAACAGGGTTGAAATTGATTAAAGGTATTATTAAGCAAAACTGTTAGTAAGGAATATGTCTACAGCTTAATTTGGGATAGTTAAATTCGACATTAATATTCATTCCAAGTGGCCTATCTATACAAAACATATTGATATTTTATTGTTAATAAAATTAAAGATGATATAATAAAAATTGCCACTACTTGTTTTTGGAGAACCAAAATTGAGATCACAAACTGACTATGGAAACCTGAAGACCCTGAAAACCTACCTTATACTAAATTAGTTAAGAATCTTGACAAACA
This sequence comes from Epiperipatus broadwayi, assembly GCA_028023455.1. Lineage (NCBI taxonomy): Eukaryota > Metazoa > Onychophora > Udeonychophora > Euonychophora > Peripatidae > Epiperipatus > Epiperipatus broadwayi. The sequence goes on from JAQFVV010000109.1 coordinate 1,661,240, forward strand.
TTTTAGCATGGAGCTATTGAAACCTATAGATCACCTGCATTTGCATAATAGAAGCCAAGTGACGGGGGGAGTTGCAGAGATTTCAATACAGCTTTGAGGATCTTGGTGAGAAATTGTGCCCATGGAGACTATTTAGAGGAAGCATTGTTAGAGCAGTTTTTATGGGGAATGAGTAATGATAGATGCTATCAACAATTATTAATTATCCTAGACCTAACATATCCTAAGATTGTCGAAAGAGGCACAACCTACGAATTAGTATTAATAAATATAGTTTTACTTGAAAATGTTAAGAAGATAATATTTGAGGCATGGATCCTCGAAAACGTTAAGCCGATAAACTTTAATACTAATTTATATCTTCTCTAATTGAGAATTAGTATTAACTAACTATAGAAAATTCTAACAAGTTAATATGGATGGAACAAAACAAACTTTAATCTTTACGACAAGTAGGGCAGAAGAGGCCCGAAATGAAAAAATGAATGCTATTGCTAAAAAAAAAATGGACATATTGCATGGTAATGCAGCTGGAAAAGTGCCAAATGTAATAACTGTGGGAAAATAGGCCACCTAGCGAAGATTTGCCTCACTAAAGACAAAGGGAGTTTAAATAAAAAATCAAAGAAAAATAAAAAATAGGAAAAATGAATGTTTTACTGAAATTAATAAAACAGAGATCAAAAATGGGCAGCAAATAATGTTAATGATCAAAAAATGCAATAAACCTATAAAAAGGGAGATAGATAGTGGGATCAGTGTATTTATCATATCGCAGAGGGACTAGTCCGAGTTAAGTAAAAAAATCAAAGACAAGCCAAGGGTAGACAAAACTGATCTGTAAGATATTGTTGGGGTAATGAACCCAAGGGTAACCATAAATAGCCGATGCAAAAAACTAAGTTTATACATAGTTAAAAAGAATACAACGCCCATACTGATCAGGGAATAGTTTCCTCCTTTAGGCAATAAAATATGCATACTAAATAAAGTTAACATTGAAAATGATATTACATCTAAATTCCCTAAACTGTTTGCAAGAGAGTAAAGGAAAATTAATACCAAGCCAGTGGAAATTGAGCTTCACAAAAACAATAAACAAACTGAGAAAAATATCACATGATCACTATCTCTTATACTAGCACATAATTGTTTATAAACAAAGCACTACTGTATGGAGAGTTTTGCTTTGAGAAAAATATCCTTTACACAGAAAACATGGGTCCAAAAAAACCTTAGATGAATTAGTAAAAAAAAGTGTACTGATTATCTGTCAAAGATTCAGAATGGGCTACTCCTATAGTCATCATAATGAAACAAAAGGACAAATCCACAATATGTGGGGACTAACTATAAATAAGGGGCTAGAAAAAAGTCCCTACCCTAAACCAAATATTAGAGAGATATTATCTGGCCTAGTGAAGCTGGAAATATAGTACACATATTTCTGCTTCACCTAGTGCCAATGTCATCAGCACTAGTCTGGGTTTGAACCCAATCATTATTAACTGACACCCATCTCATATGAGGTGGTGGTATATTTATAATTGTTATAACCTTTTGATTAATTTGTATTTTATGATTAACTAACCTTTTATAATAGTTTATTTATTTATATTTGTAAAAATGTATATTGCATTTATTTTCTTAAATTAAATTGAATCCTAGATATCTATAAAATGTTACAAATATTTCAAATTCTTTATTAAAGTTCATTTTCTTCAATTAATTAGTGGGTAACATTTTATATTTATCTTTTAATGAATGTACACTTGAGAATCAATTATTTAAACAATATAATATTTCAATTATATTTTGTAAATTTCTATTTAAGTTTATGGAAAATATATTTAAAAGTCATTGTACCAAAATCCTAAAATTTTTCTGAATAAAATCTACATTTTTGTTAATCTAAACCTTAATTAAACAGATTTTGTTAGTACAATGACTGATAAACTTAATATGCTTGTTGTTGTTTTTTTTTAATTAGCAACTCAACCCTTGGGCATGTAGGATTCTAATTTCCCTCCAAAGCTGGCACATACCACAGAGAAGCGTTTAGAGCAATTACAATTGGTGGTCAGTATAGATTGAATCCTGTAGATAAGACCAGAAGATATAAATAGTGGAAAATTTGATTGAAGAAAGTTATTACTGAGTTTACTGAAGAGAAGAGAGGAATACATATATACATCGTGCCTAAAGAAATGACGGGGTGAAAAGATCGGTCGTTTGCTTCTCAGAGGTCTGTTCCACCAGCCTATCCATGCCTTTGCAGTGCTTTGAACATCTAGCCAGAGACTGTCTGTGTCGAGGAAGCCTGAAATGATCTGACTATATTAACTGCCTCTATTAACTGATTGATTCTGAGGTAACATCCAATTTGCAGCAAGCCATTGATTGATTTTATTTGTTTTCAAAATCTATATTAATTTATATTTTATATATTTGTGTAATGTTTATACGGCTTGGTTTTAAAATGCGTCTTTTAAATTTATTTAAGTTAAAATATCAATTCTTATCAAACTACATTATTTTGATGCGGCAAATTAAATTAATTTTGTCGGTTTGTTTAGATTATTTGACTGCAAAATTCAATGAGCTATTAGCTTTAAATCCTCCCCCTGTTATTTTTCTTTTAATTTAAAAATCATTGCAAGAAGTCTTACTTCCTGTAAATTAACTAATCGAAAGCTCGTTTGGTTTTGTATGTTATATATATATATTTATTTTGAATGATTTATTTTAAAATATCTTACTGTTACCTTCAATTTAAATAGCCCTGTAATTATTTCTGAAAGAATAAATAATTTTCGTGAATCAATTGAGTAAAAATATCATAGAATTTTATCAGTATATATATTTCATACATATATTTTTATTTGTCAGAAAATATTAAAAGTATGATTTACAATTTATTAGTTTGATATTTAATGCCCGTCTGTGTTAATGAAAGACAAGTCCTATTTTGTAATCTTCCGTGTGAGTGGGAAAGCAATTTTATATTTAGTTTTAATTCTTGCCGTAATATAATTTACTATTCCTTCATTAATGACCTAATGTTTCTAGGACTTTACATTATGTCAGGGAGCAAATGATTTGAATCAGGATTCATTATTTTGTTAGTGATACATTATTTTATATATATACGTCGAGGGCATTGTGTATTTATACTTACCACCATTTCTTTATTATGGCTATTCTTGCTTTGCTACAAACTTCTTAGGACCTTCGGAATCTGACCAGTCCAATCTCTCACTCTCCCCCAAAGTAGACATGGTTCATACCAGGGGATTTTTCGAGCATTGTCATTAAGATGTATATACACATCGAAATATTATCATGATTATTTAGAGACATGCTTTAGCTGGAGGGCTAGCATTTCTCTTATCTCCTGTACATATTAGGAACTTCTTTAGCAAAGCCACCCAGAGGTTCATAGCAAACCTCATTTCTTTTGTTGTAATTTGCAATAGCATACTGCCCTCCTCATCATCATCATTTTATAGCTTTATGTAGCAATCCTGCACTGCTCTCTGCCGTGATGGCACGTCCTTCACAAACAAATAATTAATTAATTAAATTTGACTGTACAATTGTCAATTATTTATTTAAGAATTATTTTGCTTCCCACACTCATTATATACAAATGATTATAAATATAATAATGTTTTAAATGTACACCTTCATATCTTTTAATATATATAAAGAGATTTATTTATCTTGAACAGGGCTAATAATATTTTATTGCTAATTGGTTTTGGCTGACCAATTAACAAACTTTTATATTGTTTGTCAAAGCTGCATCAAAACAAATTAAATAATAAAATAACCAAGTTGTATAAACAAAGACTCGACTTATTTTGTACTAAATTCTTTAATAAATTCCTCTAATATTGTTATTTAAATAAGCTTAGTTTGTCATCACTCCCAATCTCTAAGGTTCATTACTCTATTTGTTTAAATATTTCTTTGATTTAAATTCTATTCTTTATAATGTTGCCAGAAAGAATTATCATTATTATGGTTCAAACCATTACTAATCAACCAAATCATATCTGTACCACTCTGCAATTGTCAGAATCCACTAAATCATTGGTTTTCCATATAAAACCCCTTTTTATTTTGAGTCTCTATGTGAACCATGACCTCCAGCTGGGACAGAATAAAAACCAAGCACTGCTAGTGTCATCACAAATGTTATCCATTAGTCAGAGAGGCAGTAGTTTAGGCAAATAGGTTAGGATTCATCCTTGCCCTGACATATGTATCTTGTACATGGTTGGATTCAAGGTACTTTTGCTTGGATTATTGGTCTTGTTGAATGAATACACGATTTTGACCGGCACACTAGATGGAGCCAGTTTTTTTACAAAACTGGATTTGAATGCCACTTTCCATCAGTTACTGGTGTTGAAGGAAGCAGCTGTAGCTGAACTCCTAATGATAACAACCCATAAAGAGTTGTATAATTGCAATCATTTAATTACAATCATCTGGGGTAATAATTACCCTGAATGTGTTGCAAGCAAAGATCGACACCATATTAGAAAGATTATGGGGAAATACAATACTTTGATGACATACTCTCAGCAGATTTGGATTAAGTACTAAAAAAAGAAATTAGATAAAGTCTGTGAATGGCTTTAAAAATTTGGAAGCATAACATGCAAAAATGCATTTGGAAAGTGTCAGAAATAGTTTTTAGACCATATAATTTCAATGAGAGAATTAGATCTGATCTTAAAAAGATTCAAGCAATCATGAATGCACAAACTCCTAAGAATGAACAACTTCAGGCTTTTTTGGGATTAGTAAAAATTTTTTGAAAATTTTCTAAAGAGAAAAGCACATTTAGCAACTTAATTGTATGAATTACTTAAAAAAAAAAATCAGCAACGGAATTGAAAGGAGCCACAAGATAGTGCTTTTCAAAAAACCAAGGTTTTGCTCATATCAAAACACTTATTGGTGCATTATAATAATGCCTTGAAGTAATGCTAATAACTAATGTATCTGAATATGGAATTGGAATGGTACTCAGTCATCCATTACAGGATGGGCAACAGCCTATCCGCTTTTTTGTCTAGGATGTTATCTGAGTCTGAAAAAAACTACAGCCACTTAGATAAAGACGTATTAGCTATTACAGCAGCAGTTTGCAAATTCCACCAATATATATGAGATCAATCATTTGAAATAATAACTGATCACCGCCCATTACTGGGTATATTTGCAATTATCATCTAAGTTCTCATGTGGTTCACTGGTACAATTTATTGGTAGCATATGATTATGAATTATTATATCAGAAGGGTAGTCAATCTCAGGTATCAGATTCAACAAAAAAATGGACACAGAAGTTGAAATAAAATTTATTTAGATCTCTGGAAGCCTGAAATGATAAATAGTGAAATTATTGCAAGTGAATGAAAGAAATAATATGATACCAAACACTCTGAGCTGGATCATGGCCTAGAAAATAAGCTCATTATACATAAATATCTATGGTGCATGTATCAATAGCTAACAACATTAAAAGGTTTCATAACAATGGGGGAGAGGTATTAGTGCCACCTATAAGTTACTCTGAAATATTAGAAATACTGCATCAATAGCACTTTGGTGTGGTCAGAACAAAAGCCTTAGCATATAGTTATGTATATTAGCCAGGTAGGGTGGGACAGATATTGAAATAAATACTAAAAGTGAAAAACTTGTCAAGCTACTGCAATGTGCCTAAAAAGAAACATATATCATGACCTAAAACAAACAGACTGTGGAACTATGTGCATAAAGATTATGCTGATCCTGTAAATGGAAAAATAATTTTTTGTTCTTGTAGATGCTAGCAAAAAATACAAGTGCTGCAGAAACTATTCACATGTTATGCGAAATATTCTCGTACCATGGATCATCAGAAGTCTTGGTCTTAAACAATGGGATTGGATTCATTGTTGAAGAATTGTTCATTCTTAAATGAGTGGAAGAGTGAAGCATATTCACACTTCTCAATACCACCCAGAATCCAATGGGATAGCTAAAAAGGCATGCAGCATTTGAAGCTGGTTTTAAACAAATTAAACCACATGACCATTGACAATGCATTAAATGAAGTGATGCTATATCAACATATAATACCTTCGATGTCTACCACAAAAACACCTATGGAAATATTGATAGGCAGAAAGTTATGCAACAAGCTGTCTATTCTCATGCCAGACCAAGGGAACCATATCAATCAATAAAAACACATACACAGTTGGAGAAAACATATTGATATGCAACAATCTATGAAAAATGTGGATTGAAGGTCAAAGTTATTTCAGACCAAATAGTTGAAATACAAACTGTGACAGGAGCATTCTACCATCAGCATATAAAACCATGTCTAGAAAAATTGGTCAGAGATAAACTGTGACTATGAAGTTAAAACTCATGAAGAGATATCAGAATACAAGGATATATCTAATGAAGATGATGCAGAGACTCATATAAAAATAGATGAGGAAGCAGTGGCAAGTTCACATGAGCAAGAGACCAAACTGTCCCAAATGAATACTGGTCAGCAGAAACAAATTGGATGCCACCAACATCATTTTCCAAGTCTCAGGAGTAGGAAAGATAAGTGCAGTGTCCTGCATGGGAAAATATGTGCATGCATTAATTATAATATATAAAAAGAATAGCTTAGATTCCCTCTTGTCTAAGATTGGATTGAGCATTCATTGTCATGAACCAAAGATAAGTTATAGCTAAAACATTAACCAATGACTTCAATGGACCAATAGGTGATGATGTTTACTGATTCTAAGTCAGGGGGAGGGGGAATCAGGCTATAAATAATAAAGTTTTGAGGGTCATAGTAAGAAGAACGGTCATCAATGGATGTAAGATTTCAAGAAAGCTCTGGAATGACCTTCATTAATCCTCACTGAAGATACTAAAGAGGAATCTAGGAGAATCTAAAGATCACTTGCAGTCTATACTATTATTTCTGTACACCTAAGGGCTTTTTTCATAAATTGAAAAGTAAATACACTTATTGTAATGATTGATTATTTCTACTTTTGATAGGAGATTCACTAATTAGAGAATGTTGGCATATACTTGCAAAGGGAAAATAGAAGCAGGTATGTAAAAGTATATTTTCCAGGAGCTAGAATTAGGGATGTAGCAGATAAAGTAAAAAAGCAAGGTAGTAGAGATATGTATGTTATGGTGGGGACTGGTAATTTGTCAGAACCATCAGAAAGAGTAATGGATGAGTATGTAGAATTGATTAGGAATTTGACTAAGATTAAAGGAAGAGTAGGAGTAGTTGGATTATTACCAAGATTTGACAAGAGGCATTTTTTAGATAGGACATGTTCTATAAATGATAGATTGAAAAAATTATGTGAGAAAAATAATGTTACATTTGTGGATGTGTGGGATTGTTTTATTGGAAAGAGGGAGTTATATAGTAAAGATGGGTTGCATTTAGGAAAACAAGGAAGTGAAGTTTTAAGAGTCTGATTTATAAAGAATATATTTTGGAAACTTATAAAGGGGGTAGGATTTTAAATTGCAATATTATCAAAAAGAAAAATAATGGATAGAATGTAAGAAATAAGCAAAAGGATTTTGATTTAGATATAAGTATAGATATGGAGAAGGAATGCATTTAGGAAAACAAGGAAGTGAAGTTTTAAGAGTCTGATTTATAAAGAATATATTTTGGAAACTTATAAAGGGGTGGGATTTTAAATTGCAATATTATCAAAAAGAAAAATAATGGATAGAATGTAAGAAATAAGCAAAAGGATTTTGATTTAGATATAAGTATAGATATGGAGAAGGAATGAGTCTGTAAAATTAATGGTAAGAAAGTTATTTATAAAGGTAATGGAGCAGAAAGAATTAAAAGAATTTATAAAAGAGTAGTTAGGAAAGAAGAAATTGTTAAAATTGGGTTTTTGAATATGCAAGGTGGTAGGAGACCAGAAAAGTGGATGGAATTAAATAAAATCAATTGAATATGAAGAGCTTGAGATAGTAGCAGTAGTGGAAACACGTCTAAGAGAAGAAGAACCTATTTTGAAACAGTTGGTATGGCAGGGTATAAATAGAAAAGAAAAAAGGGGTGGTGGTATAGGGGTTATATCAAAAAAACATTTGAACATTAGTGGTTTGAAATAAGGTTGGGTAGACAAGAATGGATGGTGGCTACAGTTTATATAGCCACTGGAGATAGGCAAATTATAATGGAGTGGAACAGTAACATATATGAATGTCTAGTTAAGGATATACAAAGTTAAAAAAAAGGAGGGAAGAGAATAATGGTTATAGGGGATACGAATGGACATATTGAAGAAATTGATGATGTAGATAATAAAAATGGACAGCTTTAGAAGAAATTTTGTCAGAAAGTGAATTTGAGTATTGGAAATTTATTAAATATTTATGAGGGACAATACACATAGTATTTCACATAATAGATTATGTATTGGTAGAGAAAGAGGGAATGAATAAAATACGAAAAATTAAGGTGTTTGATAATGAAGAAAAAGTATGCATTAGTGATCATAACTTCATTGTAATTGAAATGGTTAGTAATGTAATGGAGAATAGAAATAAAAGTAGAAATAATAGTGAAAGCCGTGGATGGAGAGTGAATGATAAGAATAAGTTGTAAGAGTATAAAATACAGTTGAAGAAATCATGGAAGAATTGGTTGGGGATGAGTATAAGGACTGGTGTAAAGAAATAGAAGAAGTGGCAAATAGAGAATTAGTAAAAGTGTAAAAGAGAGGAAAGAAGCATGCAGAAAATATAAGTGTGATATTAAGAACAAGAAAGTGAAAAATATATTAATGCTAAATAGGAAAAGTACTTAGAAAAGAAGAAATTGGCTAAAATAGATAATTATAGAGAGAGAATGAAATTGAATAGTAAATTGTTGGAGGATAATAATAAAAATGGAAGAGATGAGAGCAAAAAATTTTGGAATTACATTAAAAGGAGAAATGTAGGGAGGAGAGAGATAGTATTACTAGATGATGTGGGAATAGATTGTAGCTCTAGAGAATATTTAGAGAGAATCTTAAATAGATATGTAATGGATATAGAAAAGATGTTAAATGTGAAGGATAGAGTTAGACCTGAAAGCATATAGTAATGGGAATATTAGGTTTACAAAAAATGAACTGAATGAGGTAGAGAAGAAATTAAAACATGAAAAAACAAGAGGTTTAGATGGCTGGGCAACAGAGATGGTAATAAATTTAGGATATAGGGCAAAAGTAAAGTTATTATCCTGTCTTAATAGGATGGCATAGAATAGAGTTTTTCCATGTAGTTGGAGTAATACAAGAGTAAGATTAATATTTAAAGGAAAGGGTAAGGATCATAGAAAGTTAAATAATTATAGACCGATAATGGTAACATCAGTCTTATATAGAGTTTTCTCATATATGGTGGCTAGAAGAGTTGTAAAGAGGATGGAAGGGAATAATGTAGTGGGGAAAATGCAAAGAGGTTTTAGATTAGATAGGTATATAGGAGATAGTTTATAGGAGATAGTTTATTTGTAGTTATACAACTTATGGATATAAATAGGAATTCGGGTAGTAATTATATATAAGTTTTATAGATATAGAGAAGGCATATGATAAGATAGAAATAGATTATGGATAAGTTTAGCAAATTTGGGAATGGATGAAGCTTTAGTGGATATTATTAAGAAATTTATATAAAAATAATTATTATATATTGTGCCCTTTTGTATGGGTCTCCATAAATTGTTGTATCAATCTATTTAAAAAATTTTAAATTTAAGATATATTTAACTATATGATGTTAAATTTTGTTTATAACAATTTTTTTAAAAAATGTAATTAAAGTAATTCATGAGTATTTGATATGTAAAAATTGTGCTGATGTTTGAGAGAGACGTTTCAATGGGAATGATAATGATATATGGTTGGGAAAACTGGCCATAATCCATACTGCATTAATAAATTTAATAAATAAATGTTTAAAGTTAAAAGTTTTAAAAAGACAAGTTAAAATTAAATGCATATATTTATTGTTGATAAAGATTAAAATTTAGTAAATGAATATAAATATTTTAATTATTAGTAGTACATGATAGAAGATTAATATTTGATTTTAATAATATCGAATTATTATTTTAAAAGTTGTTATAAGATATTATTTATTTTAAAAATATTTATTTTTAAAAAGTGAATTGTTAGTTTATTTTTAGATTATTACAAGCGTCTGTAGCTCTGTTGTAAAACAGATGTTAGTTAGACACATACACACATGCTTGGGAGTTTTTTTTAATAAAGTTGCAAAACTATTTTAAAAATTCTGTTATAAAATTTATAAATATTATATTGGCTATCATGAGATAAAAATAAAAATAATTAATGTGAAATATTAAATCTGATTTTTAAAATACTGCTTAAAAACATAACGAATAAAAATAGACTTAGTTTGTTTATAAAAATAATCTTATAAAAGTTAAATGTGAAATACAGTAAGAAAGTGTATTTTAAAAAATGTTTAATGGATTTAAATAAATGATAAAGATTAATTTAAGAATTTAATAATGTGATAAATAATAAATATTAAATAAGTCATTATTTATTTTTAATTCTGTATTGTTGGTAAAATATGTAAATAAGCTAGCAAGTTGATTGTTTAACTCACCAATCAAGTGGGAGTTTTCTTCCGGTATAAAACCAAGGTTCAATTGTTCGGAGGGGACTTGTGATTGAAATTCTTAAAGTAAAGGGTGCTATTAGAAATAGCTAAGTAATTATAGACGCTCTCAAAATCGTTTAAAATTATAAGAGAGCAATTTTTAAAAATAATTTATAAAAGTTTATCGATAAATATGCAGTGTTAATTTTAACTATAATTTCCTATTGATCATTTCTTGAAGCTCAGTTTACTATCAAATAATCATGAGGACATCGTATAAGGATAGAATGTATTGGAGACTTTATACTAAAAATTTAACAAACGCTGGATTAACTAGGAGAGTTACTAGATGCACAAAAGTAATACGTTGGACTTTGTATAAATTTAAAAGCTAATGGTAATTAATTTTATAAAATAGATATTTAAAAGAATGAGAAATACTTCTTTATGAAGAAAGTATTTGTGAATTGTAAATCTAAGTATATAACTTAGTAAAGATGGTAAATAGTAATGATTACCTAAATACTTGCCTTGTTAAGTCTTTATGTTTTAAAAGACTAAATTCTGACAGTTTTAAAAGGCAAATAAATTGGAAATTTAATAGGTAAAGAAAGACCTATAAATAAAAATTATGATATTATTAAAGTCTGAACGCTGGTCGTACAGAATAATCTAAAAGTAATCTTACCTAAATATTTGTTAAGGAAATGCGCAAATCAAATGTACGTGGATATCCAAATCAATTAAAAAAATAATTAAATAAGAACTTTGTAAATTATAGACTAATTCTAAAAATAATAACTTTTAAATAATAATATTTTTTCCTTAAAAAGAAATGAATCCGGATTCCATAAACTATTTTAATTATTTTATTCTTATGATGGAACTGACTTTTTCTTTATTTTTAAAAAAAAAACGTTTTCATTTATTTCATAAAAACTTTTAAAAACACGTGATGTACCGGAAAAGGAAGTAATGTTTGGTGAAAATTTGTGCCTAGGAAAAAGAACAATATAGTGAAAGAAGACACCGTTGGATGTTATGTAATATGTTTTATTTATTAACTAACATAAATATTTAATTAATTATTAATTTATTGAAAGATAGGAAAGGTACATTTACATTTTTTTAAAAATAATAACTAAATATTAATATAATTTTTATTGCATAAAGTTTATTTTATAATTATACAACACGTAATATTTTAAAGAATAATTGTTGAGTGTAAATGTGAAATTATTTTGTAAAACTGAAATCTTGGAGGACATCGTGTGACGGACTATACATTGAAGTATCATTTATGGTAAAAATTGTGTAATAATGATAATAATTTGATGTATTTACTATGTTTTCTTTAGATCAACCAAATGTTATTTGATTGTTGAATGAATGTATTAATATTTAAATAATATACACGCATAAGATTAATAATAGCAGTTTTATTTTAATATGCATACTTTAAATTGATGATGTAAATTTAGTACAACGTAATATGAGAACCTAGAAATAATTATATGATTCTTTCGTGAATAAATTTTAATGTTTCTGTTACAATATTAGGAATTAGATTTATGATTAGTGTAAGTTATTTATTTTTTTCTTTTCAAGTTAGTAAGAGATATATAAAAATCTATATTTTATTTTTTATTTTTTTTATTAGATAAGTAAGTTAATTTTACATAGAAATTTATATCTTGATTGAAGGCTTATTGTATATAGAGGATGAGGTATAAGAGAGTTTGGATCGTTATTTGTTTTCCTGAAATTAAATAAGGTTAAAATGACTTTTGTAGATAGAAGTTTATTTAGGAAGGAATAAGAATAACAAGTAAAAAAGAGTAATAATTTATATGAAAAGAATCATAGAATTTTATTTGATATAATACTTTATAAAAGTTGAAATTATTGAATAATTTAAAATATTATTTTTAAAAGTACATATACGTATTGCATATTTTGATAAGACATGTAATATAACATTATATCGGAATGAAATAAGTGGTTATAATATAATATAATTGTTATTATATTACAAAATTATGTCAGTTTATACATTAATTAATATTTGAGTAATACTGATAGTAAATGTAGTACATCCTAGTACATTATAATCTAAATAGCAGTAAGACTTCAGTGAAGTAGCATTTTAATTATTAAAGTCTGTTTATTTACATATATGCTACATGAATGATATTTCACATAAAACCTTTTTCTTGTATTAACTGAGGACAAATGATGTTTATTAAAATTTAAAGTCATAATCTTAATTAAATGTTATTAATAGGACATTTTAAGAAATGTATAAATTATCTATTTATGATTATGGAAATAGTAACAGTGTAAAAATCTTGTATTATCATTTTTCTTATTTTTGTTTTATTTTCTTTAGTTCCATGTGTAATGTATATAGTGTAAATAAGTTACTTGTTAAAGTTAATGTAAATAAATTTGTTAAGTTGTTTAAAAGATGTGTTGAATTCATTATTTTACACCACAGCATTTGACAACAGATAATTTGAATGTACATAATATTTGCACAATATGAATTTATTATTTTATTATTTGAGAAAGAAACACAATATTTTCTTAATATAATTATAGAAATTGATTGACATTAACATATAACATTACAATGGTCACAAGGTAATTATAATGCACAATATAAGAGTATAATATTATTTATTGCCACAAATTGTTAAATTATAAGATTTTGGTCTATTTTAAAATTAAGATACTATATGGAAATGAAAGACATGTATATGATTTACTTATTTTCTTAATGATTAAAAGTATAATCCAATAGATAAGATTAAGCTATACACTAAAGATTATTATTGTCAGTTATTATTATTAGAATAAGTTAGGTGTATTTAGGTTTGATATTAAATCCCTTATCATTCCTATCTACACGAATTATTATTACTTTAAGATAATTAGAAGAACCTGAGATCGTTTAATTATATTTCCTTAACAAAAGATTAAGATTTATTTATCTATTATTATTAAAGATAATTCATTTTATAAAAGTCATAAGAATGCTGTAGAGTTAGTAATGAGATAATAAAGAGGTAATAGTATTCTTATGCCATTGAGATAGTGTCTTGGAGAGACATTGGCTCAATGTAAATCCAATTACTAATTGTAACTTCACTTCTCATGATTTTAATAAATATTTATTTAATTAGTACCTAATATTGAACTATATTAATTTTTGATAAGTTTGTAATAAATCTGATAAGTTATAATATTATAAAATATATTAAAGATTGTTGTACACATTTAGCTGAGCATAATGATTTAATTGAGCTAGTCATATTTAAAATTATATCATATATCGAGAAGTGGGGTACAATATATATATATATATCAATTAGAGAATATAGAATCAGTTAAAGTTAAAAATGGGGTAAAACTAAGGTAAGGATGCCCTATGTCACCTATTTTGTTTGTGTTGTATTTGAGTGAAATAGAAAGAGCAGTAGAAAGATTAGGAAGAGGGATAGAGATACTGTTAATAGGTGGTAAGAGAGTATATATTTTATCAGGTCTTTTTTTTGCAGATGATATATTTTTGTGTGCAGAAAGAAGAGAAGATATGGAAGTTATGCTGAGGATATGTGCAAGGGTGGGTAAAGAGATGGGGATTAAATTTAGTGAAGAAAAATCAAATATAATGATGATTAATATTGGGGAAAGAGAAGATGTAGAATTTTTATTGGGAGATATTAATTTAATTGTGGTGAATAGATATAGTTATTTGGGAATTATTTTAAGTAATCAGAAAAATTGTTTGGATGAATGGGAGAAAAAATTGATAAATTAAGCAAAGAAAAGAAAGGAATTGATAAAGAAATTAACAGTGTTTTCATATTGAAATAAATATGAAGTGGCTAGAATTATATGGGAGTTGCAGTAGCAGGGTTAACATATGGTAATGATGCATTATGTGTCAGTAAAGGGGTATTAGATTACTTAGAAAAAGTTCAAAGGGAAGTAGGAAGACATGCATTGGATGCAGATGTATGGACACCAAGGGAGGCAATTCAAGAAGAAATGGGATGGTCAAGTTTTTATATGAGAGATGCAAAAAGTAAAATGAAAATGTTTGGTAGATTGCAGTTTATGGATAATAAAAGAAATAGCCAAAATAGTATTGAATTAGATTATGAGTAAAAGGCAGGCAACAAGTTGGGTGAGAAAGGGTAATGCGGTATGCAAAAGATTTATATCAGTATATTTGTACAAAAGATGGGATGATTGTGTTAGGAGGATTGTTGAGTGTTATAGCGGTAAGAAATGGGATAAAAGAATAGATTTGTTAATAAAGAATAGGGAGTTAGAGAGATGGAGAACTAGTATGGAGAGTAAAAAGAGTTTAAATATATATAGAAGTAAACAGAATATTAGGTGCAAGTTAATATATAATAGTAAGGAAAGTAGTTTATTGTTTAAGACTAGAACAGGATCTTTAGCAACAAGAGAATATACATGTAAATGGAAAAATATGGGTGATTTTAGTCTGTAAATTGTGTAAAAAAGGAATAAAAAAATATTAGGCATTTGTTAATTGAATATAAATGCTTGAAAACAGAAAGGGTACAAATAATGAAGTTATGGAAAAATAAATATGAAAAAAGTGATTATACAGAAAGTGGATTATTGGTTTTTATGTTGGGTTTGGGAAAAGATAAGGGGGATTTAGATATAAAGGTCATAGAGTTGACAAAGATTATGTTGTAATTCAAATCTAACATGAAAACTTTGCGTGCGAATAAAAATTCTTGTAAAATAATATAGGCGCTATTGCACTTGAACGCAAAGCTATTTTATACTTAAAAACAAAATAAAATTATACTATTCTGCGAGCGCTTTCAAGAGACGTGCTCTCATCTTCATAGCTCTAAGTGAATTAATTATATGCAATTACGCAAAGTTCAAGGTTAATTGCTCCATTTTCTTGATATTGTGAAACATATGTCCTTGTGGTTGATGACATTGCAATCCATCGATATGAAGCAGGCCTCCTTCACTTTTCTTTTCAAATCGTGCCTTTCTTTGCAAACCAGGTTGACATCTTGAGGTTCACACTGGTGTCCTGCTTCATATCGATGGATTGCAACACCATCAGCCGCAAGGATACATGTTTCACAATATCAAGAAAATGGAGCAATTAACCTGGAACTTTGCATAATTGCATATAATTAATTCACTTAGAGCTATGAAGATGAGAGCACGTCTCTTGAAAGCACTCGCAGAATAGTATAATTTTATTTTGTTTTAAGTATAAAATAGCTTTGCGTTCAGGTGCAATAGCACCTATATTATTTTAAAAGATTATGTTGTGGAAATGGGATGGAGCAGAATATGGAAAAACTTAGAGTGGGGAATGGAAAATACAGTGTCTAACAGGTTTCTCTGGGTATAATTGCTGAGAGATTTTTTGACTTCATTTAAGAAGCCACATCACATCACATCTGATGGAAAATTTGTTTACCATGATCAAAAGTCAATGATGATGATGATTTGCATCAACCAGACCCAGGTAGAGCAAGAGCTTGTTAATATTATTCAGACAATTGAGCAAAATAAAACACTAAGACGACCATCAATAAAACTAATTTTAAATAATTTAAAATTTTATTAAATACAAGCAAAAACAAAATAAATCTAGCAAACAAAATATGAAAGTTGTCTTAGATTTATTAGTGTATTCATCCAAAAGTGCATATGAGTACTGCAAATATTAAAACATTAAACACTCTGGCAGATAAGTTCATTTTCTCACCTACAAATTTCAAAAGGGAATTGATAATATATGTTCCTGCTGGCGAATTATAAAAAAAACAATTCTAGTTTCCTCATTCAGAGATAAAAAAAACAAACAATATGGTCTTGTAGGAAATCAATGAAACAGCGCCACTGAGCATTTCTTGACCTGGAATAATGCATCGAGACCAAGAATGTCAGATGCTGGCAGGACAGTTCATGATATACCACTTTTAAGGCAATTCACTGTTAATTTCACATACAAAATAAGAAAACAGGAGAAAAGATTACTATCGTATGTAATCTCAGAACGAAGAAACATCTCCAATTTCAAAAAACCAGAACACTATATATGATAAATCGCCAGCCAAAAGATTTACCGTCTGCAAGAAATGCAAACTAAACTTATTTAAAATTTAATTCAGGGTAATATATGAAGGACAGGTGAGTTAAAGAAAATTATGAAGATCTGCCAAAGTATTTTACTAAGGGTTAATAATATCAAAGAAAACATTAAACATATAAAATCTACTCGTCATACACTCTAGGTTAAGTAAAATTTTCAAATTGGAAATTTTGTCACTAAGGTGCCAAACCATATAATAAAAGAATAATATATAAAATAATGAGAAAAGAATATAAATTTCTGACTTATTATAAAGAATATAAAAAGAAAATTTATCTTAGTGTTCATAAGTTTGGTGAGTACTCACATTTTTGTATAGAAATAATAAAGTCCGTATTGGTTTTTCTCTGGTAATGGTGGTGGGAGTGTGGAGACATATTTTAAAACTGTTTTAGTTTAGGCAATCATGGCATCTTTGAAGGAACAGCAAGGAAGTCAGGATCCATCTTTGGTAGGTTTAGGAGCACCTTCCGAAGTTTTAGTAACCAATGGCATAGAATTTGAACATCTCTAAAATGAATATAACTACTCCTATATAAATTATATTGAGAGTCTCATTAGCATGTTCGTGAACCTGAGGTTCTATATCAGGAGCAAATATGAATCCAGATGCAAAGAAATATCTGACGCAGAATAATGTCAGAAGAATACTCTGGATAATCACAATTTGAAGAATAAGAATAATAACTTCTGAAGAATGAATATGAATCAGTCAGAATAATACTTTCTGATTAATGAATAAATGTGAATCCCTTCATCCTAAACTCAGGGCTATTTATATAACCCTCTTATCTCCTGTGTAAACTTAAACAGTATATGCCCAGGGCTAATTTAATACCATGCTCAATCTAATTAAATATCTTGTCAGGCTACTATACAAAATTAAATCTCTGCTCTTAAAATAGATAATTACCAAAAAGTAAAAAAAAATGTAAATAACTTTTAATTAAAAAAAAAACAACTTTCCTAAAGATAAAACAAATATGTTACAAGTTTTATAAAATTTACTTTTAAAAATTAATAAAAAAAAAAAGAAAAACTATTCTTGAAGAAAAACTTATAAAAGAATATTAATTTTTTAAAATAACTGTAAAAGTCTCGATCGGACTTTTGAAGCAGAAGTATCCAGTTCGACTGCCCCATCATGCGATAAAAAAAAAAAAGCATTCCTGTGCTTTTTCTTTTTTTTTTTAAAAAATTTTAAACGTTTAAGTCCCCTCCCTAGAAACCCCAGCTGAATGTTTGTCCTATGTGTTAACTAAACCAATCACTTTATTACTTCTATGATAATTTTTTACCACTGAACCTATCATTATCGATCCCTTGTTCAGCAGGTCTAAGTCTATGGGCATTATATGACCCATAAACTCTAGACTTATCTTCCAAAAGAAAGGCATTCCAGCCTTTTTTTATAGTGAAAGGTCCATCATATATCAGGAAAAAAATTTTGTATTGATGCTGTGTTGGATTACTCACGAGGTTTTCTAACAAAGACCCAGTCACCAGTGTCAATCAGCGTGGATGCCAGTTTGCATGCCTTACACACAATTCAGCCATGTGCTTTAACTTTAGCCTAGCCTTTTCCTTATCCCATTCCTTATTAATATTAACATGACTGTTAGGTAAAGGAGCCTTGATAAGTATAGAATAATTTCTTCCAAAATGCAACCTAATGGGCATAAACCCTGTAGACTCATTTAATGTCAAATTAATATAGTTAACAATGATCCATCTGTTTCACCCATTCTCTGGTTCTGGATGACATACAGCCAAAATATATGGTTAAGCTATCATAACCTACTCTTAGGGGTTAGATTGACGATTACATACGGCCATTAATAAATGTTGTATACCCTCTTGCTGAAGCCAATGCTTCCACTGTCGGGATTTAAAGGGTGTTCCATGGTCCAAAAGTATACCTTGAGGTTTGCTGATTCTAGGGATTTGCTACTCTTGTAAAACTTTGATAGTGCTTAAAGCATCAGCCCTTCTTAATGGATAAGCTATCACATATTTTGAAAAGACCTCATACATGACAACTATGAACCGGTAGCACCGATATGCTGATATTGGACTACAAAATTCAGTGGTTAGTAATTCATTAGGATCATGAGCCAAAATTGGTTGTAAGACTTTGGGAACAAGTGTGGCAGATTCTGAGAACCGATATACCTGTCCAATAAAATAATTCTTGTAGCAAATGCTCAACCTTATGCGGTCCAAAATGTCCACAAAGACAATCCATATATTTGATTCTTAAGCTTTTCAGGTATGAGGGTTCTCCAGGAATCTTCCACAGTAACCTTGTATTGAAGGATACCACCCTTGATATGATAGGCTCCTTCTAGTTGTTCTAACTTGGGTAGGTCAATTAGTGAGGGATTCAGCTCTCCTTTCTTGTATGCTACAAGCAGAGTGTAATCCGAATCATTTGCCCATATTTCTGGTAGTTTCAGTAAATCCTGCTTTATGGAATCATCTACAACCAATGTAATCATGGTGATACTTAAATTATCAGAGTGGAAGTGATGGTGAGGAAGATTAATGGGGTGCTAACTTAAGACATTGGCCACAATGTTATCCCAGCCAGAGACACTCTATATTGAAACTTCTGTAAGATCAAGCTCCACTGAATAAACCGATCATTTGTCAGGTAGCTATTGTTTAGAAATTTCAAACATTTATGATCAGTAATAACAACAATGCTTGAGCCCAGCAAAAATTGTTTGAACTTTCCAAAGGTCCATACAATAGTGAGAGCTTCCTTTTCAGTAGTCATATAATTATTTTCAGCCCCTTTTAGAGGACAGCTATACTTTGTGGCATTTCTGCTCATTAATTTGGAATAAGACTACTCCAACCCATGTCGACTACTATCAGATTATACATAAAAAGTTTGAGAAAAATCAGGATAAGCCAGAACTACTTGTTTCAGAAATTCTTCTTGATGAGCTGAAACTCCTGTTCCTGTTGTGAACCCCAAACCCATTTCTGATCTTTTCTTAATAACTGGACTAAGGTTAATGACTCTACAGCAAAGTTTTCATAGATCTGATGGTAAAAGTTGCAGAGCCTCAAAAAGGATCTCACCTGATGTCTGTTAGCCAGTGTATTTATGCTGATGAAGAAAATCTGTTCCCATGATGACATCTTGTAACAACACAGGCATTATCAAAATACCTGGTGTACTTCCATATCCCCCAGGTGGAACTGGATCCAAACCCACTTTGTGTCTATGTTTTGCCTTTTTTCCTATAACCCTATTTATTTACTTCCTAACTCTATCTTTCTACTTTAGAAATATGACTACTAATATTTTTTTAAACTTTTATTCTCAGTCTTACAAAACAGTACACCTTCTTATTATTTTTTTATTTATTTGAAAATAACTTCAAAAGAAAAATTCCATCTATTTTCTTTGGGAAAAAAATACACAAGAATAATGCTATTTAATTGTTTATTTAATTATATCGGTAAAAGCCTGATATCCAGGCATGGCCTTTGGGGTATGAGCTAGGCCACTTTACATGACATCGCACAAAAATATTACGGCCTGTTTTGTGCTTTGAAGCTATTTATGCATATTCGTTCTTTTCATAGCTGATTACCGTATCGCTTGCGGGTGTTTAAATTTCAAGGCGGTACGACTTTTTCAAATCTCCATAATAGAGTAATGTCATTTCAATTTAAAAAATGTTGTTAATTATTAAGAATTGTCATATGGTCCCCACCCTTCCCGAAAAAGGTTAATATGTAAAAAAATTGGCAAAGTGTATGTTCCAACAGGCTTCGCCAAAGCTCACGCACTAAGTCACGTTTCAGCATGGTGGGGAAAATATTCGAGACCACTAAAAGATCTGAGACGAACGTGCAATTTTGAATCTTTTCTTCAGATAAATTGCCGAGTACAGAAAGTGTGTGAGATTGTGTTTTTTTATTTATTTTGTCAGGCACATGTAATGTCCACTTTTTATTACAGCAATAAAATCGAATAAATAATTTTAAAAAGTCCAAAGTTTGAGTCCTTTTTTTTTGTTTTTTATTTCATTAGAAATTGACAAGTATTTGGATACAATTTTTGCAGCGGGGTTAAAATAAATGACGACTTTGTTTGACTTTTTGTTAAGAATAACAAATTACGAAATACACCCCACCCCCACAAGCAGTTTATTGTAGAAGTCTAAAAAAAAAAAAAAAGGTAATTCGAACGAAATAAAAATCAAAGTAAAAAGTGAGAAAAAGTTGTTTCAAAAAAAGAAAAAAAAGGTTAAATTCTTGACTTTTTGGTTACAATTCTTTTTCCGAGTGTCGGTGGGGGTGGGTGTTTGAAAACAATTTTTGAATCGGCAAAAACACAAAAGTAAATTTGGATTTAATATTAAGAAAAACAATTACGTCAACCAAAAAGAAATCAAAATTCGAAACAAGTCCGAAAGTTGATTCTCTTTTTTCAGTGCTGTTAAAATAATTGACTATTTTTGCCTTTTTGTTAATAATAAACAGTACAAATTCCCCCCCTCCCCCGCTCATAACGCTGTTTCTTGTAGTAGCCAAAAAAAAAAAAGGCCAATTCAAACATAATCTAAATCAAAGTGATAACAAATTGTGTTTAAAAAAAAAAAGTAAAATTAATAATAATAATAATAATAATAAGAAAAACCATTTAGTCAAGTCAAAAAAAAAAAGAATGGTAGAATTAAGTTCTAAACAAGTCGCAAATAATTGTATTCTATTTTTTCGGTGGTGGGATTCAAACAAATTTTTTTGACGTCATGAAACGGTCCCAAGTTTTCAAATGATAAAAAGAAAAAAAATACAATTAGCAAAATTTGTTGAAAAAATATCAGGTTCCAACAAAAAAACCCACAAAAAGTAACGAAAATGAATATCAAAATTTGTTTAATAATAAAGAAATCATGTTCTAAATGAAATAAAAATTATTCATTTAATCAATATTTAGAAAAAAAAAAAACCTTATTGTATAAAAAAAAAAAAAAGTTGTGGTGGCCCGGTAATGTTATATTTCATTGATTTTGTCTAGCATCAACGCTCCAAGTGGCTTTGCCTGGATTTCAGGCTTTTACCATTATATCATATTAAAAAGACGAATCCCCAACTCCAAGCTGGCCCAACAATACACCAACTAGCCTAAACTGACTCAAAATATTTAAACTGTTGCCGCCTATACTCGAAATATTTCACAACCGTCGGAGCAAAATCTCATATGAGCTATTAACTCAAAGCCCTATGTTGGCTGTGCTAAAATTTAAATAATTATGTAATGGTTGGTTATTTCTCCTTTTGATCACAGAGGGCACCACCAGATACATACCTGGGAAAATTGTTTATCATGATCAAAAGTTAGTGATGATGATGATTTGCACCGATCAGACCTAGGGAGAGCAAGAGCTCATTAATATTGTTCAGACAATTGAGAAAATAAAACACTAAGATGAATGTCAGCAAAACTAATTTTAAATAATTTAAAATTTTATTAAATTCAAGCAAAAACAAAATAAATCTAGCAAACAATATAGGAAAGTTGACTTAGATTTATTAGTGTATTCATCCAAGAGTGTATATGAGTACTGCAAATATTAAAACATTAAACAATCTGGCAGATAAGTTCATTTTCTCACCTACAAATTTCAAAAGGGAACTGCAAATTTCAAAAGGGAATTGATAATATCTTCCTGCTCATGATTTATAAAAAAAAACCAAATCTAGTTTCATAATTCAGAGATAAAAGAAAACAATATGGTCTTGTAGGAAATCAATGAAACAGCACCGGCGAGCATTTCTTGGCCCAAAATAATGCGTCGAGACCAAGAATATCAGATGTCAGCAGGACAATTTGTGATATACCACTTTTAATGCAATTCACAGTTAATTTCACAAACAAGATAAGAAAACAGGAGAAAAGATTACTATTGTACATAATCTCAGAATGAGAAACAAAACCCCCAACTTCAGAAAACTAGAACACTATACATGATAAATCACCAGCCAAAAGATTTACAGTCTGCAGGAAATACAAACTAAACTTATTTAAAATTAAATTCAGGATAATACAAGAGGGATAGGTGAGTTAAAGAAAATTATGAAGATCTGCCAAAGCATTTTACTAAGGGTTAGTAATATCAAAGAAAACATTAGACATATAAAATCTACTCGTCATACACTCTAGGATAAGTAAAATTTTCAAATTTGAAATTTTGCCACTAAGGCTTCAAAGCATATAATAAAAAAAATAATACATAAAATAATGACAAAAGAATATAATTTCTGACTTACTATAGTTTGCATGGAGACTTAGATTAGGTTTAGCCCTGGCAAGAATATAAAAAGGAAATTTACCTTAGTGTTAATAAGTTTGGTGAATACTCATATTTATGTATAGAAATAATAATAAAAGTATGTAATGTTTTTTTCTCTGATAATGGCGGTGGGAGTATAGAGACATATTTTGAAACAGTTCTAGTTTGGGCAATCATGGCATCTTTGAAGGAACAGCAAGGAGGTCAGGATCTGTTTTTAGTAGCCTTAGCAGCGCATTCTGGAGTTTTGGTAACCAATAGTGTAGAATTTGAATATCTCTAAAATGAACATAACTACTCCTATATAAATTATATTGAGAGTCTCATTACCATATATGCGAACCTGAGGTTCTATATCAGGAGCAAATATGAATCCAGATGTAAAGAAATATCTGATGGAGGTCAATATATCAAAAGAATACTCTGGATAATCACAATTTGAAGAATCAGCCAGAATAATTTCTGAAGAATGAATGATTCAGTCTGAATAATAGTTTCTGATTAATGAATAAATGTGCATCCCTTCATCCTAAACTCAAGGCTATTTATATAACTCTCTTATCTCCTGCATTCATCTTTTAATTACTTAAACAGTATATACCCAAGGCTAATTTAATACCATGCTCAATCTAATTAAATATCTCACCAGACTAATTAAACTAATTAATACAAAATTAAATCTCTGCTCTTAGCATAGATTCTAATTACCAAAAAGAAAAAAAAATGTCAACAACTTTTCATTTAAAAAAAAAAATTCCTAAAGATAAAACAAATATGTTACAAGTTTTACAAAATTGACTTTTAAAAATATTTTATTTTTAAATTACAAATTTAATAAAAAAAGAAAATCTATAAAAAAAAAAAGAAAAACTATTCTTGAAAGAAAATAAGTGTATGCTGAAATTTAAATGTTTATTATGTAAAAGAATAAATATTAAATTTTTAAAATAACTGTAAAAGTCGCGATTGGACTTTTGAAGCAGAAGTATCCGATTCACTATGTAAGCATGTATATATTCTGTAAATAATCATTATATGTATGTAAAAGTAATCTAATTCCTGTAGGAATAAATTATTAATCAATTAATATTTTTAAAACTTCTGGACTCTGAGAGTTTCTGTATTTATATATATTATTTGCTTTGTACCATTAGTGTTAGGCATGACTGCTGTTAGTTTTTGAGTTCGAACATAGCAATTATTAATAACAAAAATCTTTTAGAAGTTATATAAATGGGACCCCAATTTAAATTTTGTCTAGAGTGCAGTAGAGGCTTAATTACAGCACTGTTAAAATGATAATTACATTAAAAGGTAAATCTTATTCCGCTCATATTTACAAGACACTTGATGTTCATTCTTTAGTAGAATCTATTCTACACAACTAAACACTAATAATACTAATTTGGATCTTCAGGCTTTTCATATAGAAAGCGTTAATCAAGTAAATCTAATTTTGGATTTATTAAAAAAAGAATCATGACTAGTTTTCTGACAATGAAGTTATTAAAGATTTGATTAAATAAAAACATATGGCATTTTCTGCTTGGTAGGATAAATTATATGTGGAATTTCAAATATTCTAAAGGCAGAAGTAAGGTTTAAACATGACTTATAGATTAAAACTGCAAAGAAGATAGTTATTTGTGGATGGTGGTCATTCTAAATGTTTTTCTAATGATTTGAAGGTAACATATGAACCTGAGAAACGATATCACCATTGTATAAAATCCAGAAATGGCACTCTCTTATATGATCACAGTGATATTTTGAACAGGTGGAAGGAGTATTTTGATTATCTTTTGAATAATGATACAATAATTAAGATGATGACTTTCAATGATATATCCATTATTAGATTTGAATAAAGACTCCAGGTTTATAAAGTCAAACAGTTCTTGTATTTAAAAAAAAGGATTGTAAGTCGACTAAATATCTGAAGATATTTTAAACTATGGGGTGATGTGTTAGTTTCAAAAATATTGAAATGTTTTAGGAATTTACAAACTTAAGCAGTTGTACTACCTGATCTAAGAATTCTTCTATTGTTATAGTTTTTAAAAATAAAGAGAATAGATAAAATTGCAGTGATTATTGAAGAATACATTATTATTATTATCCACTTCAGCAATAGTACTGTGCCGGTCAAATGTGTGTGCTGGTTTAACCCGGTTTGAAATCTAGACAAAAGTACCTCGAGACCAATCATACGCGAGATATAAAAATCAAGAATACTATGGACTCTGCCCTATTCATCTATTTTTTGAGTCTAATAATGAATCAACAACATATCTGAGACATGAATAAATTATTTTCTCCACCCATCCTGCTAGCATCAGGGGAGAAACAATCAACTAGAACTACTTCATGTGCCTAAAGTTAATGATAATGTGCCAATAGATCAAAATATGAATAAAATACTTGTGCTATGCTTGGATCGTCAGAAATTAACCTAATAAATTAATCAAATGTATCAGGTTGAAAGAAAACAACAAAAAAAGACTAATGCTTTTATTTTAAAGAAAGACATACTTTAATAAATGATATAAAAATTGAGGTTTTAATCTCCGCTATTCCCCAGATAACACCTAATCAAATTATTACCTATATATGAGACAATCTAAGAATTAAATATGATTTTGCAGTATGAATATTGATTTTCTAATTCCATTTATTTTAATAGCAAGGTAAATTTGATATTATAATTTGAATGAGCAAGCCTGAATAAATTTTGACATTCATTTAATCATGCTTTAACGAAACAGTCCAGCTCCCAGGATATTAGTCAGTTTTTTAATGGTGCATGACATAATAAACCATACTGTAAATTTCTGACAGAGGTATTTTCCCCATCCCATTTTTAACAGAACATTAAAAACTTGATTTGTTGTCAAATGCAAAAAATTAAATAATTGCGAATGCAACTCTACACATTAGAATATTATTAATGCATGAAGCTAAAATTAGCCCATATGCCATAGGTTTAATGAACGTTGAACACAAAAGCCCAAAAAAAGATGGGAAATAATTATGCGTACTCACATACAGACAAATTTCAGGTGAAGGCACAAAATGTCAACCAACCAAGCTCAGCTAGTTAAACATTTGCATCAAATCCCTCATTTCCTGGGAAAAGCAAAAAAACATTTATTTTAAAGGGCAGCTGTGATAATCCTTTCCTGACTAAGCGAATCCGCAAGTAAGTAGACGAAACAGAGCAACTAAATTTGCGCCCGACAACAAATCACGACAAGCCAACCTCCCAACACAATATATCTAAAAAACAATTTTCCCAAGCTAATAATAGAATTCCCAAATACTTGTATCACTAAAAGAATTTTCCTTAACCCCAAACTCCACCGTAACATGTCACTATAATTAAAATGTTTAAATTCACCCTATTTACTATACGTTAGATCATCTCGATAAAGCAAGGGTTAAATAATATATTTTACACAGCATTTAACCACTACTCTGTGCTGTGCGTATGATTTAAAATGTTTGGTGATTTTTTTAATAAATAACAATTATCCTTAAGCAGACAAAAGAAAAAAATATGCTTTATTGAGGAGATCGAATTGGCAAAAACAACAACAACAACACAAAAAAAAAACCAGGAAACTAACATCAAGACATAAATAGTAATCTATAAATTGGAAATATATTTCAGAATAAATAATCATACCACATAAAGAAACTAAAAAAAATATATCATGCTTATTTGATTTTAGAAAATGAGGAATAGCGAAGGAGAGCATTTAATTATAAAGGATGATCAATTTAAATGATGTAATAACATTAGATTTAGAGAATTACATGTATATAAAATTAATGAGTTAACTGTGAATAACAAAAAAAAAGGTATAGATTTGAAAATAAGAAAAGCAAAAGTTCGTGAAGAGTTATGATATGTTACCAGCACAGGATTTTAGTCTTTGTCCAATTCCCACGACAGCCTGACTTGACTGACGGATCGTAGATTCATTTGTCCGGACAACGTGTTTATTATTTGAAGCATTGGTATGTAATGCATACAGACAGTTCACAATTCAGTTCCATTTATTCAATCGACACACGGCATTGAATGGACCAAGGCTCCGACGGCAGGCAAAACTGATGGAACTAGCTGCCGTACATGGTCACGTCCACAAGGTTAAAATAATTTTTGATATTTCGCATAATTCAAATCAAATTGAGAATTCTGAGCAAGAATCTCCGCAAGAATCTAAGAATCCATCTCAATAAGAATTCCAAGCAAACATATCAGAACAGAGGAATAATAATCATAAGAAGCCTGCAACAGAGGAATAATAATAAGTCCTTGTCTTTTGTTCTACCCCACCTTTTATACTTTTCCAGCCAACTCTTTACCTATTGTTCTTCATATGATTCCAAATCTTGATAAGCCCCCACACTCTTTTGTTTCAAAGCAACTTTTTACTAAAAATAAACTTTAAGGTTTTACTATCTAATTGGGTTTTAATTTCATATTTTTTTTATTAAAGAGGCCATATTTAATTGCCCCATACAAACTCTAATTTATAATATAATTAATTTAGGAATGTTGGCAGGTTTATCTCAAAATAAATCATAGGACATATATTTTTAAATAGAATAAGACAAAAATATGTTGTATTTCTTTTTCTTGTAACAAAATAAAGTTTTAGTTTCAACAGAATCCTGCATTAATTATACATATATGCTTACAATACATATATGCTTCTTTAATAAATTATGAAAAAAAAAGTTTTATGAACAATTTATATTTTGATTAGATTTACTTTTAATGAATCATTTCAACCTGTATAGCTAATTTCCATGATCAATAAACAGACAAAAAAAAACACTTTATATTTCTATTTAATAAAAAACTCTGTTGATACTCTAATATAAGCCTAAACCAGGTTTGGAATACCGGTTGGTTTATATAAGGCTGTGAAGCATGGATCTGGCTTCCAGATCCATTGCTTCAGTACTTTCAAGGATTTTGTTAAATAGATTGCTTCCAATTATAGATAAATGGTTGTCAGAGACTTGATGAAGTTTTAGATAATCAAAAAAGCACTATAGACTTGAATTTTGCTACCAGGCAAATACAAGAAAAGTATTTGGAACAAAAGAATGATTTATATATTGCTTTTATTGATTTGATCAAAGCATTTGAATCAGTTAATTGAATAGATCTATGACATTCTTTGAAATTAGTTGGCTTTCCATTAAAATTTTTATTCATATTGTACAACTATTACATGATGGAAAGAGAATGAGAGGAAGTACTATTATTACAGGTTAAAAATCTAAGGCATTTGAAATGAAAACTTGTGTTACATAAGGATGCATATTTTCTCTAACATAGTTTACAATGTTTACATCCAATGGACTTTCGACTTGTTTATATATATGGTATGATAAAACAGAGATCAAAATGTAATACAAGTTTGGATTTTGCATTTCCAATATTCTGATGATTATGTCATTTTTTTCCAGTTCAAAAAACAATCTACAAAATGTATTTAATATTTTGAATGCAATATTTATTAAAGACTTTGATTTAATAATTATAAATGCTCAAAAAATTAAATCCTTTATAATCTAACGATGGAAAAAATCTTCACCAATGTTTAGATTTAATGTTAATCAACTTCTGAATATAACCCATGTTTAAATATCTTGGTACTTTTATAAGTAGAAAAGTGGATTTAGATGCTAAAGTGTGACACAGACTCTTTGCTGCTATTTTTAACAAGTATAGATAAATAACTACTTCAACCAAGTTTGCAGTAAATAGAGCTCTTATTTTACCTAATTTATTGCATAAAATTGAGACTTGGATACTCTATCAATACAATATAAAAGCAATAGAATAGTTTAATTTAAGGATGTTTTATAAAAATTTTAAAATATGATCATAAAACCAATTAATATGTTCTTCAACTTGCTAGATGTGATACTATAATCCACTATTGTAAAATGACACTTTCTTTGAATCACACATGTA
Source organism: Epiperipatus broadwayi (assembly GCA_028023455.1). Classification (NCBI taxonomy): domain Eukaryota; kingdom Metazoa; phylum Onychophora; class Udeonychophora; order Euonychophora; family Peripatidae; genus Epiperipatus; species Epiperipatus broadwayi. Next base: position 1,690,419 of record JAQFVV010000109.1, read on the forward strand.
AAACAATGAGCAATGGATGACTTTCTAAAATAGGTTTAATGATAAACTTGTGTATAGTTTTCATGAAAAGAGAGAACTTGTTTAAGTTGTAAGGATTATCCCAAAGATATTCTAAAGAGGTTTAGTATTGATTGCTACCATTGGGAAGAAATGGCAGAGAATAAAATATACTGAAGAGCTTCAATTAGGTATGATGTTGAAGAATTTTGGAAAAAAAAACAATTGTTGAAGAAATTTAAAGAATCACAAAATATCAAATAAACAGAATAATGGATCAGCTATAAGTTGAAGTATTTATGGTTTATAGGCTGGTTTCTATAGTCATCACAAAATTCATTCCTAGAATAGTTTTCTCTTTTTTTTGCCTTTGTAGTTGGAATGACCATAATCAATTATGAGTGGCCGATGTATGTATATGTATAACAACTTAACATTATGTACAGATTGATTTGATATATATATTATACCGCTAATGAATAGCGCTTCATATAAAATTGTTTGCAACTATTAAATAAAATCGTATATTTAAATAACGGAAACATTTTGAAATTAAAATATCTCATTTGAAAAAATAAGAAATCTATAAAAGTTTGAAGAGTAATTAGAGGGGGGAGAAAATTTAACTTGGCAAAAACTAAACTTTAGAATAAATTAAGAAAGTGTATTTAGAAAGTTTTTTTTTTAAAAAAAGAAAGTACAGTTAGCCCAGGGAAAAATTAAACCCTGCATCATTCATAAAGTTTTACAAATTAATTTAAAAGTAATTTGGGGGAGAGAATTTAACTTAGAAAAGTTAAAACTATAAAAGTTTAAAAATAAATCTTTTACATGAAATAAAAATACTCTCTTTTCATTTAATTTAAAATAAAATATATGTGTGCATAAATAATAAGTTGATTGTAAACATAAAGAAATAGTAAAATGTGTGTGTGTTAAAAAAATAAAATATGAAAGTTAAATATTAAAAATAAATGAAAGTTTATAAGTAAAAAATTCCCTCAAAGATTGCATATACTCATAAGCTATATAATAATGGGATTAGCAATGGCTACTAATTAAAATAAACAACAAGATTAATTAAAAGGCATTTTATCGAAAGAATTTAATCAAAGCAGTAGATGAATTTAAAAACTAATTAAAAAGGATAACAAGGTCATCACATAAATAGGGTCGAAAATTTTGTCAGTCATTCACATATCTAGTCTTTCACATATTTAGATCCAGTCATCTGTTAGATGTAGTTTTTAAAATGCAATGTTAAGCCAAAAGTCAGAGCATATGGCCAGATTTCAGCCTCAGTCCGACAGATCATCAGCAGTCTGCCCGATAGAAACAATGCCTATGTAATAATTTGAAGGCACCAGGAATTTCTAACTGCCTGAAATAGAAGTAGCATGGAATCATCAGAATATCAACAGAAGATTAAAATCCAACCGATTGGTAAAACACACAGCAGTAAATAATTTGAAGCCACCACGTTCAAAACTCCTATAGGTAATAATATTTTCTTATTCCAATTCTTGATATTAATGTAGCCATTGCAATCTTTGAAGCCTCCAGAGTCAGTGTAATAAATGAACTCTATAGCATGCATAAAATGAACTATTTATGTGCGTGTTTGAATGCTTGTACTTATTTTAATGCTTTATGTTACATTACATTACTATTGTATGTTTATTATAATATGTGTGAGGATATTTGCTGTTATGTATTATTATTTTATTCAGAAAAAGAAATGTTAAAGTCATAAATTAGTTTTCAATAAATTACCTTACCATTCACACTTATAAATGAGTGATAGAATGCGTGACTTAAGGATACTTGATAATTATTTATCAGAAATGTGCATAAGCATGGATGACCAATAACCCTGATCTTAATCGTCATTAAATTTATTAAATGTTGGAAATTTTAGACAGAACAGAGTTGAAAATAGCATAGATCATAAACATTTATTTGGCTGATCTTGCTAAGCTTTGGAGATTTTATGACAAATAACTTGATTCAAATATGTGCAAAAGCTGCTTGTAATTTCCATTAGGAACCCCTAAGAACATTGGAGGTTATTGCTGTTTTGCCAAATTCATGTTTATTCTGTAGGAGAAATGTTTGTATGTTTTATTGTTTGTTTATTCATCTTATCATAGTAAGCTAAGCGTATGTTTTGCTTTTAAAGTTTCAAGTATGAACTAAAAAAAAAAGGGAACTTTTATTTTAATGACAGGTTTGATATGCATTTCTTCCATTGCATATGATAGATATATAGATGTATTTATTTATTTATTTTCTTTTATGTTTAATTTGATATTAATTTGGTTTATTATTATTATGTATTTATATGCCTATCTCATCTAGAGTGTCTTGGAGATTTGGTATAAGTTATACCAAAATGGTAATATTTTCTTTCGTTGTATTATGTAAAATATTATATATTCCCGTGCTCATATTATTGGTGCAAATTGTCTGCTTTATCATCATTCATTAGTTGGTAATAATAAATAGATACATGAAAATATTTATGCCAGTATTGTTGAATGGTCAGGCTTACTTGATAGTATTTATGCTAATTTGAAATTCGATGTTTATAATTTTTCATAGATATTAGATTCATTTATAATTTAATTAATGCTAATATAACATTTTATTGTCTGATGTGATTTCGAAAAGATTTCATACATGATCATATAATCACGTGTGTGTTCGCTATCAAAAGCTATTTTATAAGAGTTAAATTTATGCTTATTTGTTTCCTATCATTTGCAGCTGATGCTATGTGCTAAAGATTGTGAAAATTTAAGAGTTTGTCTGTTATGGATTTGTCTATATGAAATGCATTAGATGCCTTTTGAGTAGAGAGGTGATTGAAAGGATGATCATGCTATTCGGATTGAATAATGCTCATTTTACTTATTTATCTATTGAGCCGTGGGTGGTAGTATATTTCCTTATTTGATAGTATATGATGTGATGATTATAATCCTTAAAGTGAAGTGATAGATGCCCCATTTATTCATGATAAGTCGGCTGAGTTTCCGCGCTATTTGTGTCAGAAAAGTTGATAGTTACTATTGTAACGGTTTATTCCGGCGTAAACACGTATATATGTGGTATACATTTATTACGTATTTTAAACTTAAGTTTTGCTCTTTTATTTAACAACAATTTATAATATGAACACATATATGTGTGGTTGGTTTTGCGATGCCCTCTAATTATTTGCCCAGCATATTTATGAGCATCAATAATGACCTCAAGTGCCAATCTTACCTACGAATAAATAAGAATTATGCTGGGAGAGGATGAGTATCTATTTCTGGTGGTTAGAGCTTGTACCTCTGGCTAGCTCACTCAGGGGTAGTAGTCGGTGACCGTGGGAAAGAGGTGGAGGGAATATATAAAAATGCACATGTAGCGCATGAACGATTCGTTTGCTTTCCTACTTTTTGCTTTTTAATATTATTCTAAGAAATTAACACTAACACACACAATTAAATTTATAATACTAATTAATATTTATTAATATAAAACAAATAATAAAACAAAACCCATAGAATTCCATAATTGGATATTGGTTTGTGCCCGAATAATTAAATAACCCGCATGTAAATACACTCGCACAAGTTTATAAATGCAATACACAAAAATACAGATCATAGCTTGAAAACAATGTCAATCAGGCATTGTCTATTAAGGCGTATATTTATACAGGGTATTATTTCAACATTTTCTTCATTTACTTTAACCCTTTTACGCATTATTTAATAGGACGTGCTTTCATTCAAAATAGTTATTATCACTTACAAAAAATGTTTGATTTACCTCATTTATCTCACCTGGGTGTAGATTATTAGCAATTTTCCATTGGCTTCGTGCTGCTATACGATTAAAGGATTTCTTTCTTTGGTCAATTTCCATAAGACAATCAATGGCGTCCGGTGAATGCTGTTCTTTTCATGGCTTTAAGAAGGGTTTCACTCCTACATTGACAGTGACGGTAGTATCTCCACAGGATGGATGGCATAGCCTGGCCCGTTCTGTTCTTCTACCCCAGCCTGTTCATGATTTTTCGATTTTAAACTTTTTCTTTTTATTTTCTACGATCCTGCTCGTGGCAGTCACAGCTCTAGAAGTCCTCTAAGTTCAGCTTTCTCGAATCTAATTAATTATACTATTGTTCTTTCTTCTTTCATTAAACCATGTGGTTTGCGAAACGAAAGTCTTTTCAATAGCTTTTCTTTTCTTTTGTTTCTTTTATCTATGCTTAGGAATTTCCAATTTGCCTTGCAATCTACACTCGACCATTCATTGTTTCTTATTTTTAACATTTTATTTTATTAATTAAAATGTCTTTGTCTCAAGATAGCGATCTGCAACTTTTCGGGTCCTTTCTTTGCAATTAATTAATTTTTTTATAATTTGTAACATTCTTCCTTTAATCGACCATCTTGGAATATTTCTTTTTAAATTAAAATAACTTTATTCCTTTTTACAAAATTATTACATTTACTCACTCATGCAGCAATATAAACACGCGTATAAATAAATATCAGAGCACAAACCATATAATCCCCCGTCCCTCTTATATTTCAATGTTTTTTATTTACTTACTTAAATATATATGTATGCGCTCGCATACAAGACCACAACGAAAAAGAAAAATAACAATTTACTTAATATTGCACTTGATTTAATTAGATGTGTATGCTCGGTAGTATTACTGTCTGACTTAGAACAGGGTTTGAACTCAGCCCTGTTATACTATGTTGATGAATTAAGTTGATGTTTGGAGTCTTGTTAACCTCCATGCGTACATATGTATTTATTTGATATTATTTTGCTCTCCCTCTTCATTCCGCGTATTTATCATTATGTAGTATATGTTAGTTATTTCAGATAAATGTTTTAGTGATTTCTGTAATATACTTAAAATTGGATTAATAATTTAATGATTGGCTTATTGTACCATCCATATTGTGAAGTTATTCATTCCACAAGTAAACCAATAGAAAATGTAATCAATAAATGCTTTATGATTGTAAATTTATAAATGCGCACACATTTGGAGATATGATAAATTTAGAGATATGGAAGGAGACCATCGCTGGAATTGTAAGTTTTAAGTAGTTTGTCAAATCATATCACCCACATTATCATTATTTCATTTGTTATTATTGCTGGCAATTCACCCCCCCCATATGAATGTAATATTAGATTACAAAATTTTACTTTATTTAATGCTAATTTTAATAAAATTATCACTTAATTTCATATAGTAAATATAGATTTATACGCAGAAATAATTTCAATGGTAATGATTGATTATTTAATACTGTTTTCTTAGTTCATTGAGAGTACAGAATGGGAATAGGTGATATAAACATTCATGTGTGAATATATAATTATTTTGTATTGCTAATAATTTAAGAGATAGAGTTGTAAACATTATTGAAATAACAGATAAGAGGAAGAGTCTCTAAATATTAAGTGTACAGGATTTATGTAATTTAAGTGTTATTTAGTAAAGTTTGTAGTTAATGTGAAATTAATGTTAATCATCATCGATGTGTTTGTAAAAGAATGGGGGTCTTGTAATAAATGTTTGTTGAAGTAAGATTCATTCTGAATTATTTTTTCATATAAGTTCGATTGACCATTTCCACACACACATATGTTCAACATATTTTAATGGTAATACTTATCAGTTTAATAGTATATGCCATTTATTTAAATAATATTGAATTAATCGATCCAAACATTGTATAATGCCAAGATATAGATTTTATCTTGTTTAAAATAGATGATGATGTGAGATAAAAATGCACCCGATCTCTATCATTGTCCATCCTTTATTTTATTATAATAATTGTCAGTTTCACAATAGTCCTCATTACTTAATAATCATCTTATAATAGGATTGACTTATTATTCATATAATAGAGCCCTGAGATTATTTCATCATTTAAATAAATATTGGTATAGCTGTGCAATCTAAATCAAATGTCTGTAGATTAATTATTGTTACAGTAATCCCCAAACATATTAAATGAGTGACGTGATTGGTCTAGCATGTACTTGGATGGTGGTAGAATTGAACATATCATGATTCTTGATTTAATCATGAATTGCTTTCTTTTGATAACTTAAACAAATACTTATAACTAAATAAACATTATATAATTATTGTTTATAAATGCTTCTCTCATCCCATTTGCATTCTAGATGACCATGAGACCTTATAACCCCCAACTGAGCTAAGCTGTAGATTAATGCTATAATGAGTCTTATCCATATTTAGAAATGCAATCTAATTATAAATTTTATTCTATCTTGTAGAGAATTGGCACCTGGGCATTTATATGTGTCTGAATTCAATAAAAAAATGATGGATATCTTTAACTTATTTATTAATAATTATAAACAATGTTTAAACAACAATTACAAGTCATTCAGTTGCATTTCAGCAATAGAATAATACTTGCAAATTAGAAGTCTGTATAAAATAGACTGTATGTGCAATCAGTTAGTTGGCATATAAAGAGATTTACTCTAGCTGTACCTGCAGTTCTTCTCATATAAGTAAATTAAAATATAATTCAATATGTAGCTGTTCCTGTGTCTTATATATTTACGCAATTTTTAAGTCAAAACTTAAAAATTTATGGGGTACAAATGAAATTTAATTAATTTAAAATATATTTACAAAATGAAATTTTACTTCAACAAAAACTATAATTCTTTCCACTTCTGTAGGATGTATTTCAAAACTGGTTAAAAAAATTTCCAATGTTTGTATCTTATAATAATATGATAAACTAATTTTTAAGTGGTTAGAAATTTTAATATTGGCTCTACTTGAAAGTGAGAAATGAAATATAAAGCAAACTTTAATTAATTTAAAATATATTTATGCAATAAAATTTGGTGTTCGCCGCGGGATGGCGTTGATGCTAATCAAAAACATATACATATAACGATTCCGGGGCCGGACCTGTGTAATTGATTTGATATAAAAAGATCTGATTTATTAGATTTCTAATAAAATATTCTAGTAGCTAATACTATTATATGATGTTAGTCTTTCATTTTTGTAAATGTTTATTAATATTATATTGTTTTTTAGTTTGTGTGTGTCTCTTTAAAGTTGTGGTGTTTTTTTCTAATTTTTTTTTTTGACTTTATATGTGTCTTTTTAAAGTAACGGGATTTTTTTCAAGAGTAAATCAATCATTTTATTAAAAAGCAATATGTAATAAGTAAATGTTGATTAATCTTATATTGTTTTTTGAGTTTGTGTGTGTGTCTTTAACGTTACGGTGTTTTTCTAATTTTTTTTTTGGACTTTAGGTATGTCTTTTTAAAGTTACGGTATTTTTTGTCAAGAGTCAATCAATCATTTTATTAAAAAGCAATACATAATTATAAATCTATAAAGAGTAATGTAATTCAGACAACATTTACTATTATGATTTTGTGTGTGTTTTAATGATACACATACATCACTACAAATGGAAAATAAATCACGGCAACAACTCAAAAGGAAAAATAAACCCTCCCACATATTTAATTAAAGGATTCTATGTTAAGTTCGAAGACTAACAAATAATCTTCGAACTTGGGGGAAGTATTGTTATGTAGGTGTATAATTAAAATACACACAAAATAATAATAGTCAATGTTGTAAATGGGAATTTAATATTGAATCGTATGTACGTGTATCAATTGTCGCATATACATACACAAGTTATATATATATACATGAAGATAAAAAAAAATACTTCGTTAATTTAAAATCATCTTAGACTTTAATAGCTGTGTTATTTTGTAAAACAGCAAAAAAAAAAAATCCTTTGAGATAGGAAGGAGCTTTGCAGATCAACAAGATGAATAATTAATTAAAAAAGTAATCGGGCTGCAAAAGGGGTAATCAATCAAAGTAAAAGATAAATCTAAATCTGCTTCTGCAAGTAAACTGGGAGGGATTGATCCGACCAGGACGGACAAGATTTGACCAATCAAATCCAGAAATATTCAGAACTGGTGAAATGAGCGCAAGTGTAAAGCACTGGCAAACTGGGAGTTCTATCCGATGCAGATGAACTGGGAAAGGCGCTAAACGTTGCTTATTTAGCACGGTAGCCAACTGCTGGCCTCCGAACGTCCAAGAATCAGCATAATAGGGACTATAAAGTAGATTGCATAGATCTTTATTCTTCTTATTTTGGTATACCTTCAGGTTTTGTTGATCTAAAGGTAATAATGATTGTTTTAATGTATTCATGTAAATATGTAGATATTAGTGTATTGTAATTAAATCTGCTTTTCTTATTCTACCGGCGTTAGTCTCAGGGATTATGATTCTTGTATGCATATATAGGCAGGGCAAAGTTGGCTTACTGCATAGATTGTTCGCTAGAGAGTATTATATAGAATGGCGGACATAACAGATCTTTATTAGCATGAATTCGCATTTCCTCACCACAAAGACACTTTTTCTGCTTCAACAGGATTTTTTTTTTTTGCAAATACGCCACAGCACTGGCTTTAGTTGATGGCAATTGCCACGGTGGCCATCTTACTTGTTCTTGAACGAATTCTCACGAGAACATTATTTGTCGCGTGATTGTCAAATAAATGCTGGCATGTACCCTTTCAAATAACTTTTTGAGTCATTATTGATAAACTTACAACACTACATTATTTGTTACAGCACATTAAAAAAAAATATGTCTAATCAAATTTTAAAAAACTACGACTGGCTCAAATACACACACTCTCACACCAAACTACAGAGATAATAGATATTCAAAGATTACGAAAAATGAATAACAAAATCAACTACAGCAGCCAATAAAGGCATTTCTCTTTGCTTTTAACATAGGAAAAAAAAAGCCGTAACCGGCAGCCATCATCGGGAACTCTTTCTGTGTTTTATCATAGAAAGAAGTCTCTTTGTGTTGGCTTCTGTCGTCGCCCAACATAATGTGAGAACTCTTTTTCTGCATTTATAGCATAGAAAATTTCCTCGTTTGTTGGGTAAATGCCGGAAAAATGGTATATTTCTAGGAATTTACCTAGAAATAGCGACATCTCGAGGCGAACACCAGGGATGAGAAAACAACCTAAAATTTTATTTCAGATTACCAAAAACTAAAATTCTCCCTATGTATTTTAAAATGTAGGCCATAATATTTTCCACGAGTGCTGACTTATTTTTATGATGCTATTAAAAAAGTTATGATTCTGATAACTTTTTAAATTGCAAATTACCAAAGTTTTTATACCGAAGTTTCTAAAACAATAAAGAACCATCAAGCAAAAATCTATAGTTTATGTAATTCTTCAAGATTGGTGCAATATTTGTTGAGATTTCAGATAACAAACAAATAAACTTTTATTTTTATATATTTATATGATATGATTTGTTTAGTTTACATGTAAATAGATATATATATTCATTATTTAGTTAATATGTACATAGCTTTACACAAGTTGAAGTTTAGCCAAGAATAAAGATCAGAAGAACAGGCTAGGTCTATAGTTTCCGACCAACAGTAACCAGGATACAGCTTTTGTTATGATATTTATTGTGGAGGTTTTATTGTTTCATTCATGGACAATGCAAATGATGATATATTCAATCTTCAGTTTTTCTCTGATTTTGCCTTATTCATGAATGATCTTACACTCTATCAAAGCAATAAAATAGTTGCTTCTCATGTGATAATGATTGTGATTATCTGCTTACAATATATAGTATAAAAACCATTATGATTATGCTTCTATCTAATTCTAATGATTCGTTTTATCTCTTCTTGATATGATTAGCTAGTTTCTTCAATCTTTTGCCTGCAACACTTAACCACTTTAGGCTACTCCATTTTTAGAAATAGAATTGTTGAACAAATTTATATATATATCACTAAAATTGTGGTTATATTTGTATTAATTGATAATCACTTACACAAATATATAATAATTTGTTTGCAAATTATACATACAGTAAACAATAATCATGCATAGAGCAGATGTACAGAAATATTGAATATAAATAAATAAAATATGCACATTATTTAATAGAATATTAAACTAATCAAATTATCTTTGAATGGTAGACATTGATCATGATTTGTCAAAAATATATATGCAAACTTTACAATAAATAGAAATTCGCAAATTTGACAAACATTCAGACGGACCAGGTTTGTTACATACCGGAAGCAAAGAAACTCAGGTAACATAATTTAAGAACGGCGCAATCAAAAACGTTCATAAAAAATAGACAATAAATAATAGAGTCAATTATTTGAGCACACTCACTTCGAATATGAGAGATTGAGTGAAAAGCTCAGTGGGAAGTTAAATAAATGATATGAGCTTTAACGCTACTTATTTTATTCACTGCTATCAGCACGCTGAACAAACATTCCAGGAATAAAATAGAATATGCCCAGTGTATAACTGTAAAATATTTGCATACAATAAATAATAATAGTAATATAAATATACAAAAATATAAAGTAATTAACACTAAACACAACAGATTTTATGAACTAAAATGTATTTTGTGTGTGTTTTTTTAGTTTATATATATATTTTTTAATGGACAATATAGTAAAATGATTCTTAACATGCTATTATGCTGCAGGATCTTTTAATTTCTAATAAAACCTGGCACAAAAATTTTGCACTCAGGCGGTGCAAACCCACGAAACGGCCCTTTGGCAGACAATCTTCGTTCTATAGGCAAATTTCTGATTCCTCATGACTAAACTGCTTAACAGCTTTAAGAAACTTATTAGGAAGCTTTCAATTATTGTTTTGCTAAGCAGCTTTAATTAATCTTCGCATAAACATGGTTTCTAATTAATTGTTGATTCTTATAAGCAAATAAACATATGTGGCTAATATTTGTTTTCATTTAAAAACTATCGTCAGCCGCAGATATTTGAATAATTAATCACGTAATGTTTTGCGGGATATCATACGATGCATATAATTTACTGACAAAGGCAGTAGTAAAAATAAAAGGGAAAATAGCTGATCGGAGATCATGTGATTTTCGGAACCAGAAATGACAGATTGAGCTTCTAATTAGGAACCTTTAGTTTTAGAACATGTCACTGTATAATTATGCTAAACTGCACATGATAAAGACAGCAATTAATATTAATATCCAGAAAACTATTCAAGCTTTTTAAAATATATATATATATTTTTTTCAACGAGTGATGAAATTAAAATATATTTATAAAAGATAGCTGCGTGATAACATTTATATTCAATTTCAAAATCGTCATGGCAACGAAACTACAAAACGTTAATACTTTTCAACTTTATTTTTGTACACATTAAGCAAAAAATAACAATAATAAGTATTTCTCTTACATCTATAAACAATATTTCTTTGTTCATAATTAAGAATTCATTTATATAATTAATTCTGTTAATTAAGACGGCGTTGAAAGAATAAAAATCCAAAAACACATACAAAGTACTGGAAGGCTCAAATATAAACATTGCGATTTAAAATCATAAATTTAAATTCCATAAAGCAATTTAAATGAATATTTTGAAAACTATAATAATTTTACTACAAATAACTAATGATATATTAAATATATAATTTTTTTTTTTGTAATTATTGAATGCAATAATTAATAGATTTTTACAAAAAATTATATTTAAAGTACGAATAAAGTTAATTCCAGTATTAATAAAGTTGTTTTCTTACCATTGTTGTTATTTTATATTCAAGTTTTCATGTGATAAACCGAGATCGGATACAAAAGTCTTACAAAATCGTAAGTATGGAAACATTTAATTAAAGATAATGCAGTTATGATCAATACTTAATTCTGATTGGCTCTCTGATTTTAAAATGACGTTTAGTTTTTCTAAGCAGACGCTCGTTGTTAGTTTATTAGAAATTTATGTTTTTTCGTCTGGTCACATTTTCTCTCTGAATATTTATCTACTCGTTTTTTTATATTTATTTTACAATTGCCAATTCACGTGTACGAATGGTTACTAATTATGAAGGCATTGATTCATTCATATTATCAAATAAATTTATAGTGACGGCTGTAAAAAGTTATTTTGTTAAATTATTAGTCGTTCTAATAAGGATTATAATTTCTTAACATTTCAAACATTCAAAACAAGGAATGCTATAATTGCTATACTCACTCAATTTCCTAAATTAAGACATTTAGAGCAGATAACACCTACAGATAGGTCTCCTCCAAAAGATTGTTTTTTGGCAATCACCATCTACCAATGTAGGAGAGAAAGAACAATTCCAGATCAATTGGACCAAAAGTATAAATATTGGGAAATATATAAATTTATACATCAAAATAATTATAATGAGGAGATCCCATCAATACTAGAAATAGGAAACAAATATCTGATCAAGCAATACAAAAAATGGCAACTAGAACCTAAGTTCCTAGATTTTATAATCAAGATGAATTTGAATGCTTTACCTACTAAATATTTTTTACATCACAGAAGAATGTACAGGTCAATTGATCCATTCTGTGGCCTTTGCTATATGGCTGAGGAGACTTTACAGCATATAATTTTCAACTGCAAGACCTTGGAGCAGACTAGATGCATTCTGCAGGGCAAATACAGAAAAAAAAATACTACAATGATGCAAATTATGTCAAATTACAAAGGGAGGTCTGTACCAGCCATAAAGACCTCAGTGTTTGTCTTATATGCACTTTGGTGCACTAGGTATGTGTTCATATTGGGTAATAACCCCAGAAGACATCCAGCCACATTTGAAAATAAGTTGAATAAAATTCAAGTTAGAGACAAGCAGATCAACAGCCTGGATATTTATGCAGCTACTTGGTCCCTGCTCACACAAACTGCAAAATTATAAAGCATGGTCCAGATTATGCTCCTATTGGACAATAATGTGATTAATTAACATTTCTAAAGTGAATAGAATCATGTAAAATTACCCATATAGATATGTACCTTTAAAAAAAATGAATATTGTAGCACTTGAAATTGAACTGACAATAATAAGATTCAACATGTATCTTGCTATGGCATTATAATACTATGTAACTAAAAGGATCAATAAAGTTTACTATTGTTGAAACTTAATTTCTTATTATTATTAGGTATCACCAAACCGACATCTACTTCTAGCAATTATATGATTTTTCAGAATAAGACACAATTTATTTGATTTTTCACTTTTCTAAAAGCACATTAATTATTGTGATAATGGACTCCATTTCATTAATGCTCACACTTTTTCTCTCAACCTTAGTCCGCAGTTGTTGTATATAGAGCGTGCAAAACAAACGTTTAACAAGCTTTGTAGAATACCCCCAACCTCAGACCGATTTCTGCTACTGGCATACTCAGTGAGGTGCTAGGATATTTAATCATTAGATTAAAATTACCAGCACAAACCCAACACTTTATCTAATGTATAACTATTAAGTAGAAAATCTGAAATTTTCAGACATCCATATGTCTTCCAATCCAGCTATCTAACTTAAATAGCTATATGGGACTGAACTAAGTTCAAATACACCGTATATTAATAGCTTTAACAATATAAAATCGCCAAAGTCATCATAGCAAAAAATAAAATTACAAAAAAATCCAAGTCAGATGTCACATGATTTAATTTAATAAGCGTGTGTTTACAAATGTTATATATAGAGCTTGCAAAAAAACTCTTAACAGGCTTTGTAGAATACCCCCAACTTCAGACCGGTTTCTGCAACTGGTGTAATTTTATTTTTTGCTATAATGTCTTTGGCAATTTTATATTGCTAAAAATATGGTGTATCTGAACTTCATTCAATCCCATATAGCTATTTAAGTTAGATAGCTGGATTGGAAGACATATGGATGTCTGAAAATTTCAGAATTTCTACTTAATAGTTATACATTAGATAAAGTGCTGGGCTTGTCTTGGTAATTTTAATCTAATGATTGAATATCCTAGCACCTCACAGAGGATGCCAGTAGCAGAAACCGGTCTGATGTTGGGGGTATTCTACAAAGCTTATTAAGAGTTTGTTTTGTGAGCTCTATATATAACATTTGTAAACACAAGCTTATTAAATTAAGTCATGTGACATCTGATTTGATTTTTTTTTTTGTAATTTTGTCTGCAGTGTATGACAAGCTAACCATTAGATGAACATGCACAGAATAGTGAGCATGTAAAAATACTTCCTTGGAATAAGATAATATGATCAATTACAAAACATAAGCATTAATAATGAATAATAAATGTATTTAATTAAATAAATATTATGAATATACATATTGCATACTATAACAGTCCATTACAGTTGTCTATGATATAAATAGTAACCAGAAGGGTTACACAAAACAAAAATAGAGAACTGTACAACCTATAACAGAATTCCCTGAATTCATTTAATAACCCGCTGGAGGTGCATAACTCTGCTTTCCCAAGTGTCTGGAGGGACCAATCAACTCATGAGGTTTTTATTAATAGCCATTAATATAGGTTGTTGTTTTTTTTTTGTAAAAATAATCTCAATCCTTCAATTATTAATCCCCTTGCAGAATAATCCTACAATTACTTTTACAATCTATTTTAAGACCTACTACATGAGAACTCTATATGTTTTTAACAGCAAATTAAATACTGAATAAAAATATATGTATAAAAAATCTATTTGGAACTAGTTTAAAAGAATCCAGTGTTTATCAGGAAAATCTGGGTTTTTCTGACTGAATCATTCTGATCATGCAGTGATGTGTCTTCTTGGTTATTTGCAAGATCATCTCTTGGGGTTTCTGCATTAGACCCTGGATGAGCTGTCTGCTGACTTTCCACATCTTCAGTATTCTCATTGTTTTCTCTTGCTGTACTTTTTCTTGTGTAGAATATCAATACTATTGCTACTTTTGATCTATAAGTCTTACAAAAACACAATTTTTTTTCAGTTTATCTATTCTTTTTCTAAACTATTTCTGATTGACAAATTTATCTCCTATCATATATTTTCCTTTTTTAATAAGATTAAATTCAAGGTTATTTTGTTCATTACTTTTGTCAGGAAGTAAAGTGATATCTTTGTTTGCTGATGTAACATGGTTATACATAATATTTCATATATATATATATATATTATTCCTTCAAATGAAATATATTCAATTTATAGACAACTAAATAGTTAAAATATATAAATAATAAATTTATTAATATCTAATCAATTTTCGTTCAAAAAATGAACCTTATCAAGATATTACAACAATTGAAAAAATTCACGTGATTTACATAACATATACAGGTCAAACTTAACAATAAAGATGTTTTTAAATTTTCCAATGTTTACTTAATGACTATTTTCCACCTAACATAACCGACCCTTGTACTAAATTCATACATTTCTCTTTATTTTCATGTATATACAATGTTTCATATACTTTTCTTCAATACTTTCTTCACAATTCATAATGTGTCCTGTTTCTAAAAAATGGCAAAATGGACCTGATTTAATATCTTTTCTTTTTATAGCTCTGTCATGCTCTTTACCCCTTTCTATTTTACTTTTTGCTGACTGACCTATGTATATCATCTTGCATATTTTACAAATAATTTTATATGCTATTCCTATCCTATCATTCTTATTAATAAATTTATTATTTATATATTTTAAGTATTTAGTTGTCTATAAATTGAATATATTTCATTTTAAAGAATAGTATATTAGAAAGACAACATAATAGTTTTGTAATGCCATCATTGTGATATATATATATCAGTGTAATTTAATTTATTGAGATTCTGTTTTAAGAATTTAACTATTTGTTCAGCTAATCCATAACATTCTGGTTGATATGAAGTGTCTTCATATTTTTAATATCTCCTTCCATTAAGTTTTCAAATGTTCTGGACACAAACACAATCTCATTATTGTTTACCACTATTTCAAGAAATTCATGATGCAAAAACCTTTTTTTTTAGTTTATTGATGGTTTTTATGGATCCTATATTCTTTATAATTCTATTTATCTAAGTTATGCATCAATAACCAGCAGAAAAGATTGACCATTAGTAAAACTTGCATGATTCATGTATGTTCTTTATTATGATTGTTTGCTACAGGCTGTGACATCAAACTTTTTTTTGTAAATTTGTTATAGTTTAGCATAACTCACAATTCTAAATATTTTTTCTATATCATTGTCAATTTTCAGCTACCATTTTATGATTTATTCAAGCAGATCATATAGAGATTGTTTAAGTTTCAGGAGAATAGGTTGTTTAGTAAAGCAAGTCAACAGTTTTTTTTTTGTTAAAGAAAAAAAAATCATGATTTAAAGAATACAATGTTATATATAAAAACAACAAACAAACAGATAATTAAAACAGGCAAAACTCTCCATACAGTATTAGCCATTCAGTGCAAGCCAGAGTAATCAATGGATGCCAGAAGGCTTGTGCATAAAATCCCCATCTAGTGCCTGCTCAGATCCAAGGTTCATCACTGATGAAGGCCACAAGCCAGAAACTAGTCTGGGGATATTGGATGAGTAGGCAGTAGGTGGGGATTTTATTCACAAGCCTTCTGGCATCCATTGATTACTCTGATTTGCATCGAGTGGCAATACTGTATGGAGAGTTTTGCCTGTTTAAATAACAGTTATAAGCAAGCATAAAAAATGGTGATCATGTGATGTTTATTAGATAATTAAAACAAAAAAGTAAATATATCAAAGAATATTATTTTATGTAGGAAAGATGATAGGATTTAATTAGTAGTAAATTTAGATAAATGTATGATTATATTGTTTTTTTAATGTATCCAGAATCAAAAGTAAAATTAACTAAGAGATAAACCAGAAATGTATATGTCATTGACTGATGTCAAATGGAGAAAATACTTTCAAAGAACAATGTTAAACTCTCCATATAGTAGTGCCATCTTGTGCTAACAAGAGCAATCAATGGATGCCAGAAGGCTTGTGCATAAAATCCCTATCTAGTGCCTACTCATCCAATATCCCCAGACTAGATGGCACTACTATATGGAGAGTTTTGCTTTGTTTTGAATTGTTTAATAACAATTATGTGCTAGTATGAGATAGTGATCATGTGATGTTTAGTGGTTTAAAGAACAATGTTGTTGCTTAAGTATAAAAAAAGGGCTTAAAATTTTTAAAAATATATTAAATTTTAAAAAAGGAAGAGAAAGTGATAATGCAGCAAAATGAGCATACTACAGGAAATATTTGTCAATATAGTTTCTCCCATGTTAATGAATCACAACAGCAACTGTTTGAATATTCATTATGTATTGCTAAATTAAACATGCATGTCCATTCCAATCTTTCATCATGTAATGTCTAAAAAAAAAAATACCCTAAAAGCTAAGCCTATAGCATGTAGCAAGATCCAAATTAAAGTCTACCATTATTTAAGAATATATGTCATCACAGAAGTTATTTAAAATATGCTAGCATATCATCTGCCTTTTCAAAGAAATCAGAAGTTATTAATTAGCTAATTTATCAGTATAAATTGGGTAAACTTATAACTCACTGCTACTATTGTAACTTATTACTTCCAGTATAGTAGCTATCTACTTTAGACTATATCAAAGTTTTGGGCCAGGAATTCTTTAATTATTGGCATTATATATCAGAATTTGATCAACAAATTGTTCAACAACAACAACGAAAATTTCTCTAAAGCAGAAAGTAACTAGAGTGCTTACAATTGTAAATAAACTGGTAAGATTATTTTTTGCTGTTGTTTTTAAATAATGATATTTTATGTGTGTGTAAAGCCTAAAAGAATAATTTTGGGTATTTGTGTTAAATTTAAAATTTTTATTATTATTCAGATTGTAATATATGATAATCATTCTAAATATAACAAAAAGTATAATTAAAATTTTTTTTTATTAACTTATTATGAAGATGACATTATTATTTAAAGTTATATACCTTATAAGAGCCATCCTCAAAATTCCAATATGTCATCCCATATATTATAATTTTTTGGAAATTCTTGTTTTAAATTTTGAAATCATGATAAAGTAATATAACATTGATTTTCATGTAAACATACATACCAAATTAAAATTTAGTAATGGAGCAATACATTGTAAAAACCTACAACATTTTAAATATATGAATGAATGAACTAAAGTAAAATTAATAAAGCAATAGTCTTGTTAGTTTATATGTAATATCAAAACGATCTATAACAGTTAATGTAATTTTAATTTAATACTTGAACATGTATGTGTTCTGCTTATTTACAGTATAATTTGATAGTAACTTCTGCCACTTTGGGTGTGTGTGCACCTCTAAATGCTGCAGATATATTATTCACTAAATATTTGGCTAGGTATAATGTATACCTTAATAAAGGACTAATATAAATGATTAATATATTTCTTTAAAATGGGTTGTATCAAAGTTGGGAGTGCAAAAAATTTGATACCTGTCAATTCAACTATAGTAATTTACTATCTCTATATACTGAACAAATGATGGAGATATGTGTACAGGATTATGATTTGGATCAACTGATGACAGCAAGAAATGTGCATCTTGGGGATCATTTATCTTTTACACATGTCTGATTATGTTTCAGTAATGTGTGATAAGTTTGAAAAATATTTAAATACATATTATATGAAGTTAAGCTTAAGTATCTTTAAAAAAATGTGTATATGAAGTTAAATCGCAACATGTGTTATATAGATTCCTTGAAAAAGTATATGTTTTAATGTATCTATAGTGTGAGAGGTTGATCTGACTTCTGGGATGATTGATGATTGTGATAGGATTGTGCTAAGATGAAAGATGCACTGAGATAATATAATGAATACCATTTACATCATTTGCTCAGAGATTGATTTTCTCAATCTGTGGCACTAACTGACAAAAAATATGCACTCAATCCATTATTTATTTTTATGGAGATATCCCTTTTGGGTTGTCATCTGATCCTTCGTGTCAGTCGCTAGAGGCGCGATTTCTAATCAAAAACACATTAATATAACGTTTCTGGGCCAGCGATTCTCTATTACTATTGATTTTTTATCATCATATCCAACTGTCTTTTTAAAGATCTCATATCTAATGCTTTTTCACCTGCAGTTGTGTGGCAAATATTCTCTCCTTCCACAAAAATAGCATTTTTGTCTATTGGTATCAAAATATTATTTGTCATTATTCGTTTGAGTTTTTGTTTTTTTCAGTTTCATTAATGAAAGCTTACTGCTTATTCAGTTAACTCCATATCTTGAAATTTTTTGCATTGGTTTTACACTGATTCATGTGCTAAACTCTTTCTTATAATATCTGAATAATTGAGTCATCTTCAAGGAAATCTTCATCCATGAAGCTTCTATATGTTGCCTTCTTAACTAAATCCCTGAGTGTGGTATTATACTTACTTATGCTCTCATTTTTGCCGGGACGCGAACCCACCCCCTCCACCAACCACCTCTCGGCTGCTATACCTCTCATACTTACTTATGCTCTCATTTTTGAATTACGTATTTAATTAAATGTAATCTATCTTTATGTTTAGATAGTACCAGACTGAAAAAATTATTATGTTTTAATGTTATTTCATCATAAATGAGTTTGAAAAAAACTTTGAAATTTCAATAATTTATTAGTAATCTCAATCATTTCCCTCCTCTCCAAATAATAATATTGCAGCTGTTTTTGATTTATCAACATCAATCTCATTTATAGTTAAAAGTATTCTACTCTCACTTTATACAGTAAAATCTTGACTTGAAAATGACATTTTTCACAGTTTCAAAATATGTGTATAAGTGATGGAATCAATTTCCTCTAAATTTACCAGGCTAACTTTGGTTAAAATTTGTTAGACTGTGATTCCACCAATGCTATGCATGATGAGCTAACCTCTGTGAATCAATTAGATTTATTCCTAAGTTAACTGAGCATATAATGAATAGCAAGAACATGTAAAAGACTTCTTTAGAATAAGTTAATATGATCAATTATAAAACATACATTTTAATTATAGTAAATAAATTCAACAATTTGAATGTTATGAATATACATAACATAATACAGCAGTAAGTTACAATTGATTGCAATACAAATAGTAATCTGAAGGCTTACAAAAATAAAATAAAGATCTGCATGACTTATAATAGAATTCCTTGCATTCACTTGGTAACTTACAAGAAGTGAATAATTCTGGGATATGAACTGTCTATGTAGTTCTTTTTAACTGTGCCTTTACTTAGCAATAGTTTCATTTATACTTTTCAAGTATCTAGGGTTAACCAACCAATTCATAGGGTTTTTTATCAGTAGTAATTAACATATGATTGTTTTTAAAACAGTAGCAATTAACATAGATTGTTTTTAAAAACAATCTTATATAATCTTTTAGAAACTAATCCTTTTGTAGACTCATTTAAACATAATCTTATAATTACTCCAATTAAGGAATCTACTTTAAGACAATACATGAAAACTATTGTTTTAATAAATCAAATTAAATTCTGCATAAAAATATATGTCTAAAAAAAATCTATATATAACTGCTTTAAAATAACTCAATCTGTATGAGGAAAATATTATAAATTGTCATTGCAATACATTGCATTTTCTAATGAAGAAGATCATCTCATTATAAGGCTAAATCAGAATATTTTCAACCTTAATACATGTTCTTCAAATGAATTATAATCAGATCAAGTATTTATTTATTAATTTTCTAACTTCCATCAAATTCTTAAAAATATTCACTAGTTTCACAGCTCAAAATTTTTCCTTTCTTTTGTATCCTGACTTCACAGTAATATAATTACAGGAAATAATTTGAACAACATTGATCTTAATTTTTTAAATATAGTATTACATTTAAAAATCTTTTTAAGATTTTACACATACTTAGACAAATTTTATAACTACAAAATTTTTTGTTGTCGATGAATAATTCAAGAATGAAAAACTATCAAATATAATCTTTTATTTTTTTCTTATTTAGTTGTTTCTTAACTTTCCTATTTAGTCTTGATGTTTTATTTTCAATTATAAAATTGGTATTGTCAGCACTCATAAAATTGTTGATGATTCTCATATGAATGTGTTTTCCTTAAGGTTTGTGATGATAATATTTTAGTTGTATTTATATATTAGACTATTTCCACCATTTAATATAAGTATTGCATGTCTTTAGAAAAATTTAATTTTATTTAAATAATCCAAATACATTCAAGTATTTGTAATAGCACACAGGTTTTTATGTGCATAATGTTTCAAGAGGTATTATTCCTCTCCTCTTCTTCATGGATTGCTAGCCTGATCAGTGACAGTACTAGCATGGAAATTGAACCTGGACCATTATATTCTTGAATATTGAATTTTTAAAGTTAATGATCTAACCAACTGAGCCAGCCTGCCAAAGGCAACAGTCAGTAAAATTTTTGAATACTTATCTATGAGGTTCCTCCTGATTTCTCCAACTTTTTTTAAAGAGCAAAATTGATTAGCGGTTTCCATACATATAACACTATATTGACTTATGGGGTTATGCACCTTTGCCATGTGAGCAGCTTCTTTAAATTTTCTTCTTTGTACCTTTTCTTCAGTATCCAATATTTTTATATTTTCCCAATTGAACATATGTTTATTGGTACATACATAGTCTGCAACCTTAGACACATCTGTTTTCTTTCTTCTCATCATCAGTTTTTGTTCTTGCAAGTGCTTTTTAAGGGGACAACTAGTCTAATATGTGTTCTTCCACTTTCACATGGTATTTCATAGATGCAGTTTTTTTCTTTTCAGCATTTCAATTTTAGGCTTTGTAGATGTTAGAATTCCTTGTAGTATGGTATGGCTCTGGAAAGCTGTTCTGATGTTATACTGATTGCAGATTTTCCTTAATTTGTCTGCTATTTTTGGTATGTATGGATTCACTACAGTATCAATAATTGTTTTTTTTTTTTTTTTGATGGTTCTTTTTGTTATCTATTTAAGGTCTTCTTAATAACAGCTGATGGATAACCATTTTTTCATATAAGTTTGTTCTACATAGATCTTTTTTCAAATTACTGGTTTATAAACAAATATCTTTTGCTCTGTTCTTCATTTTGTATTTCTGTGTACTATTATTAATGGTTGAATGTATTTAGAATTTTTAAATAAAGTTAAATTTTTTTAAAGTTATTCAATATTTATATTAGATGATAGAAATAGTCTTTCTTATATGAATGTTTGAACTGTATTTTATTTTGTTCTATCATAAAATATTTATAAACTGATTAGGATAAGATAACACTAAGCAGTCCTGTATTACTTCATTGCTGATGTGAAAACAATCTGTCTGACTCTAACCTATGCTAATTGTAACTTTTAGCCTTATAAATTCCTAATAAAACTAAAACTAAATGTTAGACATTTCTTTTTCTAAGAACAATCAGTTATTTTTATGGCTTTTAAACAAAAGGCCATGATGTAATCAGTAGAGCACATGTACTTTTTCCAGTATCCCCTGTTTTTGTTTTTTTCTCCCTCAGCAAATCTTTTTTATTTTATATATCACTACCTAATTACTTCAAACATCTTCTTTTTTTTATGCTTAAATAAACATATAAATCATTGATCATTTTCAACATTATCAAACCATTGCAGTTTAATTCAGTTTCTACAATCCATAGTTTCTTTGTTCTAACCACTTTTCACATATGACCTTTTTCTAAATATTTTATAATCTTTAGAGATCCAGTTTAAGATTTCAATTGTCCATATATTGTTATCTTTTCTAGCAATGTGTCAAGCTCAATTACATTTCAACCTATGTTCTCTCATTCATGGTATTTCACTTCTGACATCTTTATGTTATTCACAATAAACTTCTTTTCACTATGGTATGAAGTTTGTTTATTGCTCTTCTCAAGTCTTCAAGTTTTACAAATATATATAAAATCTTTTTTTTTACTCTCATAGACATATTTTTTATCAGGGCCAATCAGAGGGGGAACAGGAGGAGCTGCTACCCTAGGCCTCACAATATTAGGGACCTCAACTTGGGAGTTCAATATGTTAAACAAAAATATAGAAGGCAAAGTGATGACATGGCTTGTAGAACAATCTTAATTTTACAATTAAATTCCCCCAAAAAACATTTGAAAAATTTTTTCCAAGCAGGCATACCACGAGTAGAAAATGTAAGCCAGTTTAGGGATGAGGTGCCAATTTGAGGACTCGGACAAAAATGACTGCAGTGCTTGGCAACTGGCAAAACTTATAGTCTCAATCCCCTGTCAGTCAGTTCTGTGCTAACAGTGTTTTACAATACTAACAGTGCTAGAGTAAATCTACTGTATCCCAATTCTATCTGGTTTTGATTTGTTTGCTCATTTCTGCAACTCATAACTAACTGATCCCAGAACCCTGTTTTCGGCTCTGTAAATAAAAACTCTTGTTGCTTCTCTCTCTCTTTCTGCCCACATTATTATTTTAAATTTTGAAGGGTTTCTAAAATATTAGTTGCTCTGGACCTCATATTTTTTCTGAAAGGTCCTGCTTCTTATTAATGTTAAATTTATTTTTATCAGAAACACTTTATCCAAATTTAAATCCTAAGAATAATTGTATATATTGTTTCCAATTTTGTTTATTAATTAATTAAGAGATAACTATAAATTCATATTGTTTTATTTTTATCTTTTTGAAAAATCATTGAACAATATTTTGGTCTTCCCAGCATTACTATTTATTTTCATCTGCAAAATCTACATAATTTCAAAAACTTCACTTTTAATTTCTTTGCTTCTCTATTTGATGCACAAAATATTTACAATAAAATCAATATAATTTTTTAAAGATGCATAATCACCTAGATAAATATAATTATCAATGTTACCCTTTTTGGTGTCATGTGTTCTGGATCTATGCTTTAATGTATTAGAAATTTTAATCAAAGTAGAAATGTGTATAGAGTCAAATATCTTTTTCATAAATCTACAATTTATTGCTGCTTTCTGGAGTCTTCTCCAATTGGTCTAATATTTAGGACTATAAGTAGCATGAAATCTATTAAAATTTAAAAGTGCTGAGGAAGGAGTAATATAAAGATATAGAGATCGCAATAACTAGATAATTTGGATTCTTATTTTTTAAGGAAAATAAAATTAACAATAATTTAATCATAATTAATACATAATCATTCTGTAGAATTTACATTTGCTATATTCTTATAAAAATATTCGTCCTATAGCTTACAAAAAAAAAAAAAAAAGTAAAAAACTATTTTGTACAAATAAAAACGAATCATAATTTGATAATCTTCTGGTCCAGATTTCCTGAGGTTATAGCACTTTACTTTTGTAGATTCTCCCTCTGGCGAGTCCTGTTAACTACAATTTTTAAATTTCAATCTAATTCTATTTCTCTATATTATGATTTTGTCCCAAATGGCATGAAGACTTATGGAATACAATAATTAATTAGTTTAGACAGTATGGGAAAATATATTATAACATGCTTTAATCTCTATTAGTTAAGTGTAAATCTTATTTTTTCTTTAGTTGGAAATATATAAGGAGTTAAAACGTACTATTTTCAAGTTTTTAAAAAAAATTTTATCAATGTATTCCTTATATCAATTCCACGATATATAGACTACTCTCGCCCATTGTGCATGCATTTTCCAAACAATCTTTACTCATATCTAATGAGCTAAACTATCAAATACCTGAATCTCCGCATGTGTAGCACTAGTTTAATATCTAAGAAATGACAATATAATCTTTATAGGCTTTTAATTAATATAAATGTACATAAACAGCTTTATTTTTTTTAGTTATTTACATCTTCATATATATATATATCATAATCTCCCTCTTCAATCTTAAATGTATTTTTTAAAAAGTCTTTTGATTTTCTTCTGTTTGTGATGATTATTTGGTTCTGTATGCTATTAACTGACTCTTAGTTCTTCTTGCATTCTTATTTGTACATCAGTTTCAGTCCTTTTTTTCAGGAATTATTTCATCTATTCTTTTTATCGATTCTGATTTTAGAATGAAATTACATTTGAGACAATTAAAGTGATTATTATATTTAATTTTGATTTCTGTTTCCATGATTACAATATGAATTAATAATAGTAATACTCAATTTTCTTATTTTACTCATTTTCATTTTAGAATATGTCTTACTGAATTTTTTTCATTTTAAACGAATTTTACATTCTGGTTTAATTTATTTACAAATTTGTATTGATTCGGAAGCATCAGAGTTAACTGTATTCAAAATTTTCTTTCCGTTAATAATTCTGGTAATTTCCAGTGGGTGTTGATATTGTAGTGTAGTAGTGTCGTCATTATTAGCAACCTCTTGCGAACAATAATGGATATCCTAAGTTTGAAAAAAAAAAAAATGAAAAGAAATAGTAATAATAATAATACATTTAAAAAATGAGTTTTGATATTTTGTGTTACTATTTTTAATGACTTCAATGCCTAATCTAATTGTAGTTGTTCATTAGAACTTTTCTAAACTTGTCTTTTTAATAAAAGCAATCACTATTGCATTTTTTTTTACAGTATCTCAAAAATAATAATTTAAATACAAGTATAGTATATATACTTAAACTAGAATGTAATTAGAGAGGGTTTGAACCCACTTTCAAGCTCCTTTCAGTAATTCACTCCTTCTTATACAACAGATACACATGACTACATACATTTATCTTTTTCATGTCTATGTGAGTGGATGATTGAAAAGAGCTTGAAAGTCTGGGTTCAAATCCCTTCTAATTACATCTAAAATATTGTAAACAGTGTAGTTCTCCTATGAAAATCATGCTCAAGTTCATCCAAAAATAAAAACTTTTTTAACAAGTTTTATATATTTGTTATATGTCCAATCCAATAAAGAAGGGATCTTATAATAGTAGAATCTATAGTATTATATTCAGTAACTGAAAAACATATTGACTAGTTTTATGATTTTGCCATAATGTTTTTTGAATTTTAATATAATCTTTTCTGATATGTTTATGTTAAATCAGTAGAGAATTCAATACTTAGATTTAATAAATTAGGTTAAATAATTATATACATAACTAAGTAAATTGCAATAATTACACCATTACAATGAAATATTATATATGATTATATGTTGAACTATTTCCATCATCGATCAATAAATGTTGAATATATTAGAAAATTTTCAAAACCATTTAAACTTTTCAAATACAAATAACTTGTAGTAATAATACACAAATAGACATGATACAATGTTTTGAGTAGTATATTCTCAACTCTTCTTCAAGTGTATAGCTTAGGAGTCGTACTCACACCCTTAGATTCTCAAATATTAAATTTAAGGCAAATGCTCTAACCAGTTGACCTATTGTGTCAAAGGAAACCGATAGTAGAAATTTCATATATTTATATGTGAGTGTTGGTTCAAATCCTCCTGAGTCCTTTTTTTTCAAATCCTCATGAGTCGTTCAATTTTTTTTATTAATTTTTTTTCTAAGAGCAAGGTTAATTAAAAACTTCCATATATTGTGTATTACCACACTGGGTTGATTTATAGGATTATTTATCATTGTCATATGAACAGCTTCCTTGAATTTTCTTCTTTGCAACTTTTCTTCTCTATCCTATATTTTTGTACTTTCCCAATTAAACATATGCTCATTAGTACAGACATGATCTGCTACTGTAGACACATCTGTTTCTTCTCTTTTAATCATTAGTTTAGGTTTTGTTCAATCACATTCCAACAAGTTGATAGATCTCACCAATATATTTCCTTCCACATTCACATTGTATTTCCTAGATGCAGTTTTTGTTCTTATTTTTCCATTTTAGGTTTAAGCATTTATTTTTATATAGCGCTATGTTTACAATTGTATTACATTCAAATATTTTAGCTTGAAAGGCTGATATTTGAATGTAATACATTTTAGGTTTAGTAAAAGTAAGAATTCCTCAAAGTGTGATATGGCTTTGGAAAGCTGTTCTAATGTTATATTGACTGCAGATTATCTTTAATCTGTCTGTCATTCCTGGTATGTATGGATAAACTACAATACCAATATTTTTTTTTCTTTTGTTGACTCTGTTTGTTCTCTATTAAAGGTTTTCTTGATGACCACAAATGGATAACTATTTTTTATGAACAGTGATTGAAAGAATACAAACTAATAGTTAATTAAAAGAGAAATTATAGATATTTCTACAGTAGCAAATCTTGTATGTACTAATGACCATATATTTAATTGGAAAAATACAAAAATATTGGTTAGAGACAAAAAAGTGCAAAGAAAAAAATTCAAGAAAGCTGCTCATATGATAATAGCAAATAATCTTATAAGTCAATCCAGTGTGGTCATACATAATGCATGCAAGCTCCTAATTAACATTATTTTTAGAAAAAAAATAATAATAAAATTGAAGAACTTAGAAGGATTTTAACCAACCCTCATATATTAATATCTGAAATTTCTACTATCTATTGACTTTGACAGAATAGCTCAATTGGTTAAAGCATAAAGTCAACATTCAAGAATCTAAAGATGTGAGTTTGACTTCTATGCTAATACTGGTACTGGCCAGGTCAACAACACCAGAAGAAGAATAGAGAATAATATTACTTAAAACATTATGTCATTACCAATCTGAGTTTTCTATTTATGTGTTATTACTTACAAGATGTTTATAAAATTTTCTGTACATTCAACATTTACTGATAGATGATGGAAATAATCCAACATATTATCACATCTAATATACCATCAGCACAAATCATCAGGCAATTATTAAGTACATGGTATTGACCTGATGCTATGTTGAAGATTAGGCATTATGAAAAAGTATGTCTAAAACTGGTTAAGGTAGAAAAGCATTTAGCTTTCTTATGTAAATCAGAAGGAATTATTCCTGAGGGTTTGCAATTAAAAACCCCTATTTCCTCCAAGTGAGCTAAGATTATTTGGGAAACAAATAAGGCCTTATTTAGAGAAAGAGTAAATGTTCAATGGTTTTTCAAGTATCAAATCTTGTATTCAATTAGAAATATGGAATGTTTTCTAAAAAAATAAACATACAGATGAAGATTTCTCAAGAATGTATCAAGCAGTGAAATGATCATATTGTAAATTATATAGAAGGATAGATAAACATCAGAAGAAAAAGCTTATAAATCTACATGACTAAGTCAAAAGTTATACTGCAACTAATAATCTATCAGTTTCATCAGTGAAAAATCTTAGTATTGATGCTGAATTATCCGTTCTTGGAAAAGATTTGAATTTTGCCATTACACTATCTACTATCCCATTATTGGATATAATGGCAGCCACTAAAGAAATTACCCAAAAATTATCTCTGGAAGAAGCAGCAGAATTACACTGAGGAGTTAAAAGGACACTTGAGAGACATTAAAAGAGAAATCAAACATTTCATATGATAAGAGAAAAGCTATTAAATCTCTTAAACAAGTTACATCTATAATCATTCTTCCTGCTGACAAAGGTAACACTACAATTGTAATGAATAAAACTGATTATGATGACAAAATACAAAAACTTCTCACAGCAGCCAATTTAAAAAAGTAACAAAAAATCCAATTCCAAATTCAGACGTAAAATTACAAGTATTGGTCTGAAAGCATCACAGGCATTTCAGAGATTCAGAAAAAAGGAAATTAACTTTGTATTTCAGAAAGATTACTCACCTATATAGAATACTTAAAATCTATAAAGACAATGTTCCATTAAGGACTATTGTTAGTTCTAGATATTCACCAATGTCAAACTTTTTCAAGATTTCTTCTTAAATTTCTTAGTCCATTGACCTACAGGACACAACTCTTCATCAGGGATTCTAAGCACTTCATAGAATTAGTTAGGAAAATGAAAATAGAAATTTCTGTTATATTTGTAAGCTTTGATGTAGAAAGTCTATTTACAAATATTCTATGTGATGAGGCATTGTCTATTGCAAGGAAAAAATTATATGATGATAATAGTCTACAAACTAGAACAACTCTACCTATTGATAGTATAATGGAATTATTAATGTTGTGCATAACATACTTTCAATATAATTCAGAATTCTTTCAACATAATCAAGGGATGAAAATGGAATCACCACAGTCACTTTTGATGAGTAACATTTACTGGAAGAAGTTGAGGCAACAACCATAAAGACTAGTCCATGTCTGTCTAAAGTGTGGATTTGCTATGTTAATAATATATTTGTGATATAGCTGCATGGTGAGGTGCAATTGCAGTCATTTTGGATGCATATCAACAACATATCCTTCATTTAAATCCACAATGGAATCAGAACAAGAATAAAAATTGTCACTCTTGTGACAAGTCTTCCTCAGGGAAAAATAAAAACAACAGTGTATAGGAAACAAACACACACTGGAAAATACTTAACATATATACCCAATCACAACAGAAGCACTAAACATAGAATTATACTATTGCTACGGAATAGAGCAAAGAAAGTTTATTCAGAAATTATTGATTTGTAAAATGAAAAGATTAATATAGAACAAATTCTCATGAAGAATGCTTATCCATTAGCTGTCATCAAAAAAACCTTTAATGGACAACAAAGAGACTCTAAAAAAAAAAAAATATTGGTGCCATAGTGTATCCGTACATACCAGGAATGGCAGACAAATTTTAAAAATTTGCAGTCAATATTGAAACAGTAAGGTCTGCTTTGCAGATCTTCGTTTCACCTTTTCTGACCTACAGCCTACCCTCATACCTTAGTTTGAACCCCAATCTATCGTAGGGTGTCTGCAATACACTTATATACCAAAAATCCCACCTAATTTTAAACCACGAGCACAATGCTAGTATTATATATATAACTTATTCCCAAATAAAATAAAATATTATGAATTATGTATTTGTTCACATAATTTATATTTATTAAAAAGTAAGTTATATAAGTCGTAATTGCGCACACACTATGATATCCATTTTAAAAATATCAAAATTATAAATTGTTAAAGTTATTTTATTTGAATCTATTTACAAATATATTACTGTCGTAATATATTTTGATTTAAAATAAAATTCATTTAGTAAATATTCGTTAAGTAAATAGATTCAAATATTGCAATTTAAAAAGTAAAATCATTTTCTTTAATTTAACAAAAGTTTTTCCAAATATTTCTGTTTAAATAAATCAGGGACAATAGTTTAATTAGTAAATGTTGTATAAGTTTATCTAAAAACAGCAGATGTCCACTTAAGGTTTTCTTTAATTAATAAAAGTAATTTTTAACTAAATCTAGTTTGTAATTCGAATGTCGACAGGGAAATTAACAAAAGAAATTAATTAATGTTGAATTCCTTTAGACATTTCGATGATTTAATTACAGCTGATAAGTCCGATATTTTTGTAATGCTCCAGGGCAGTTCTATTGTTAAATTCTACTATAAAAAGTAGGGTTTTCTTTTGTTCTCCAGTTAGTAGTTTTTATTCTAATGTGTCTAAGAGAAATTATTCTGTGTTCTATTCTAATAAATTGCTAACCTTGACATGTCAGAGTAGAGGCATTAAGATGGCTATGTCCCCTCAGAATAGCCAGCCACTGCTTCATACCATCAAAAGCTATCACATAAGAAACCCCGGAACTGCTGCTACTGCAAAAATATGAACATTCCAGATTTTGCTGCTGAATTATAAAACCTGCCGAACATCTACCTGCAAATGCTTCTCCAGAGGTAACCTAAATTAACCCAAGAGCTCTTGTGATAACTAACGTGCTATAGCTATTTAAAATTGTTTTTCTTATATTTCACATAACTTCATTATGTATTTCTTTAATGTGTTTAAATGTACTCAGCATTTTGCTCTCTATCCTTGGGTTAATATTTTCTATTTATTGTGCCAGGCATTATCAAATGTCCATGCACAAAATCTGCTGTAAAGAATATTACAGCAGATACATTTATGAATTTGTAGATATTAAGCACAACAAATATATAAATGTGCTATATTAATAATGGAATGGTCTGAGCATTAAAATACCCACACATACCAATTTAAATAATATGAAATTGACATAGGAAATATTGTAGTAAACTCATGTATTTTTTTGGCTTTATATTTCCTTTTTGTATATGTCTTATGATATGTTATTTTATGTATTTGGCTTTCTCTGAAAAATTCAAATAGAGAAAAGCAATTGTTCCAATATTATTGTACATATTTTTTTTTAATTACTTTTCTAAAAACTAATTTTATTCTGTAAACTAAGAATGTTAATTGCTTGTGCAAAAATCTGATCAAAAGCAAAATGTTTGATAATGCTTTAATTAAACTGTTATCTTTTTAAAAATTCTTTTGAATTGATTTTGTGAGCAAGTGGTCTGAGTAATCAATAAGGAATGTTATAATCTAAATGATAAGATAAATTGAAAGGATTGGCTGATTCATGCTTCTCAGAGGGCTAGTGGGATTGATATAGTTTGATCAGGGCAGTGAGATTCAGTCTTTCGTTGGCAGCCATTCTGGGCAAGTCATTCTGTTCATTGCTCCAGAATTCTCCAAGCGATCAGCTACTTAGAGAGTCACTTATGAATAGTACTATTAGTGACATTCGTTAGAACAAATCCTTTATACAGTTCTTTTAAGAACTCTTGTCTTTGTGGATTCGAATAACTATTGGAGACAGCCTATGAAAATTTATTAAATAATCCTCGTTACTATTTAGATATATATAAAAAAAAGAGGATATGAAGCAATATACTAGAGATTCCGGCAAAATGACCGTGGGGTAGACAACTAGTCGGTGCACTGCCCTTTCTCTGTCCTAAGCTGCCCAGATGTGACTACGCCAATTCCAACCGCCCAGGAGGATGACCAGTGCCGCCTTACTAAATGGAAGAAATCGTCACCACACAGCCAGTTAACTTGAAGCCCACTCAGCCCAGAGGAGAAGAATGAAGATGCAGATATAAGTTTATTTTAAGATATTTATTAACATTGAAATAATTAACTTTTCTATTTCCGATTAGATATATATTTTTTTTTTGTTATTATTATTTATCATTTAAAAATGAGAGAGTCTCTCGCATATGTATAAATTTACGGTTATTGCGGTCATAAATGGTAAAGCTTTTACTTAAATCCTTTGAGTGAATTTTTCTATTTCAAATTAGTATTTTCAACAAAGATGCATGTATATATATGTGTATGCGTACATACGCTTATTATATTCGGTAAATATGATATCTCATGCTGAATATCTAAAAATGTATTTAACCGGATATCCTTTTTAAGTTATTTTTTTTTGTGACTGCTACACCTCACGATGAGTGTAAGAAGGGATTGATTTATTATAGATTCCCTGTAAGCAAGTACTCTAATAACTTTATATTTAAATAATAGTAAGAGTATAATTGGGCTGCACGTATATACATGTATAGAAATTTATCTTTGGCAAAACGGAAATAGATACAGTACCTTATGGTGAGTACGATATGGTATCTGAGCCAACGCAACACATTGACTTGTTGAAAATATGAAATTAGTGATATATTTCATTGTGCAAATATGCATAGTTTTTATTATTATATTTCCTATCAATAACAAGGTTTTAAAGTTATCAGTAAAAGCGTATGCCTGTATGACCGAAAATCTCATATCTGTATATCAAATCACACAAATTAAAATTTATTTCTATTGGGTAAAAAGAGCTCAGACCACTTCCATTACTTATAAACATTGTAAATAGTTTTAGGGAATTATTATTGTTCTTATTTAAATTTGGATTTTATCCATTTAAACGCTTTGAAAATATATATATTGGGATAATTAATTATTTAGTATTTTGTTATTATATCATCATTTATATGAAACGGTAACGGGTATTTGGGATTAAATAAATATTTAATCATAATATTAAACATTTTTCGTTTTCGTATTATTATTTATATTGATAAAAATGTATTCTTTCCTTATCAACCACGTACCTGTAATAATCATTTAACTTACCCATTTGAAGACCCTAGATG
The DNA here is from genome assembly GCA_028023455.1 of Epiperipatus broadwayi. Classification (NCBI taxonomy): domain Eukaryota; kingdom Metazoa; phylum Onychophora; class Udeonychophora; order Euonychophora; family Peripatidae; genus Epiperipatus; species Epiperipatus broadwayi. Next base: position 1,723,459 of record JAQFVV010000109.1, read on the forward strand.
TAGAGTGACTGAGCTAGCCACAAAGGGATATCGCTCTACTGGGGTGTTATATCTTATTCTTATGCTCCGCTGAACATATGGTATTGCACACCCTTCTAGGAGGGTGAAAAATTCATTTTTTAGATTCTTTTCTAGAAGTGGCGCGCGAAGGTCTATTTTGTAAATAGATTTTTCAAAGGTGTGTACTTGCCATTGTTCTAAATATTCGGGCATTCAAATAAGATATCAACTAAAGGGTGTTTTTAACTGGAAGAGTCCATGTCAATCCACTCTTTCTATCAATTTAGCTAGAAGTACCAATACACATGAGTACAGACAATCGGCTAAATTGATATCCATTTCTTTACCTGTTGAATCTTGGTCACTTCATGCTCAGTGCAAGATTAGGAAAAGAATTCCGCAGGGAGTATGGTCCGGTACAGTAATATTCAAATGGGTAAGTTAAATGATTATTACAGGTACGTGGTTGATAAGGAAAGAATACATTTTTATCAATGTAAATAATAATACGAAAATGAAAATTGTTTAATATTATGCTTAAATATTTATTTAATCCCAAATACCCATTACCGTTTCATATAAATGATGATATAATAACAAAATACTAAATAATTAATTATCCCAATATATATATTTTCAAAGCGTTTAAATGGATAAAATCCAAATTTAAATAAGAACAATAATAATTCCCTAAAACTATTTACAATGTTTATAAGTAATAGAAGTGGTCTGAGCTCTTTTTACCCAATAGAAATAAATTTTAATTTGTGTGATTTGATATACAGATATGAGATTTTCGGTCATACAGGCATCCGCTTTTACTGATAACTTTAAAACCTTGTTATTGATAGGAAATATAATAATAAAAACTATGCATATTTGCACAATGAAATATATCACTAATTTCATATTTTCAACAAGTCAATGTGTTGCGTTGGCTCAGATACCATATCGTACTCACCGTAAGGTACTGTATCTATTTCCGTTTTGCCAAAGATAAATTTCTATACATGTATATACGTGCAGCCCAATTATACTCTTACTATTATTTAAATATAAAGTTATTAGAGTACTTGCTTACAGGGAATCTATAATAAATCAATCCCTTCTTACACTCATCGTGAGGTGTAGCAGTCACAAAAAAAAAAAAAAACTTAAAAAGGATATCCGGTTAAATACATTTTTAGATATTCAGCATGAGATATCATATTTACCGAATATAATAAGCGTATGTACGCATACACATATATATACATGCATCTTTGTTGAAAATACTAATTTGAAATAGAAAAATTCACTCAAAGGGTTTAAGTAAAAGCTTTACCATTTATGACCGCAATAACCGTAAATTTATACATATGCGAGAGACTCTCTCATTTTTAAATGATAAATAATAATAATAAAAAAAAAATATATATCTAATCGGAAATAGAAAAGTTAATTATTTCGATGTTAATAAATATCTTAAAATAAACTTATATCTGCATCTTCATTCTTCTCCTCTGGGCTGAGTGGGCTTCAAGTTAACTGGCTGTGTGGTGACGATTTCTTCCATTTAGTAAGGCGGCACTGGTCATCCTCCTGGGCAGTTGGAATTGGCGTGGTCACATCTGGGCGGCTTAGGACAGAGAAAGGGTGGTGCACCGACTAGTTGTCTACCCCACGGTCATTTTGCCGGAATCTCTAGTATATTGCTTCATATCCTCTTTTTTTTTATATATCTAAATAGTAACGAGGATTATTTAATAAATTTTCATAGGCTGTCTCCAATAGTTATTCGAATCCACAAAGACAAGAGTTCTTAAAAGAACTGTATAAAGGATTTGTTCTAACGAATGTCACTAATAGTACTATTCATAAGTGACTCTCTAAGTAGCTGATCGCTTGGAGAATTCTGGAGCAACGAACAGAATGACTTGCCCAGAATGGCTGCCAACGAAAGACTGAATCTCACTGCCCTGATCAAACTATATCAATCCCACTAGCCCTCTGAGAAGCATGAATCAGCCAATCCTTTCAATTTATCTTATCATTTAGATTATAACATTCCTTATTGATTACTCAGACCACTTGCTCACAAAATCAATTCAAAAGAATTTTTAAAAAGATAACAGTTTAATTAAAGCATTATCAAACATTTTGCTTTTGATCAGATTTTTGCACAAGCAATTAACATTCTTAGTTTACAGAATAAAATTAGTTTTTAGAAAAGTAATTAAAAAAAAAATATGTACAATTATATTGGAACAATTGCTTTTCTCTATTTGAATTTTTCAGAGAAAGCCAAATACATAAAATAACATATCATAAGACATATACAAAAAGGAAATATAAAGCCAAAAAAATACATGAGTTTACTACAATATTTCCTATGTCAATTTCATATTATTTAAATTGGTGTGTGTGGGTATTTTAATGCTCAGACCACTCCATTATTAATATAGCACATTTATATATTTGTTGTGCTTAATATCTACAAATTCATAAATGTATCTGCTGTAATATTCTTTACAGCAGATTTTGTGCATGGACATTTGATAATGCCTGGCACATTATAAAGCTTTCTTTTATTTTGTTATGATAATGTGTCAGAATCATCTTTAACCGAGTGAACTATTCCCTTTATTGAAAGTAAGACGCCGCTATTAAGGCATATTTTAAATTTATAATTTTCCAATTTTATTATCTTGCAAATCACTCGTTCGAGGGCGATTCTTTTCTTTAATATAATATAATCACATAGTTTAAAATCTACATGTTATTGATTTTAATCTAATATGAGAGTATGTGCGAGGTCAATGATTAAATGTGTCCCTTAATGCATGATTGTGTATATCAATCTATACTTAGTCTTCAAACCCGCAAACATGCATTTTCCTATTTTAATTACCGTGTTTTACTTTAATTACAAAGTTCATCATTGACGTCGAGAATGTGCGGACCCTTTTAAATGAATTTTGGGGAATTTGATTGGGCATTTCTCTTAATCCAAGTAAAACCCATTCAGTATGTTTTATATACACTCGTCTCGTATTGCTGGTTAAAGGAATTTGTTGTTGAGACCGCTTTGTTTTATTTTTCCAAGGATTCTTTACACGGCAAAGTCCGTTCTTTCGCTTATTTCAAGTTTCCAGGCAGAGGGTGTTCCAAATGACACCCCTGGGAATTAAACGCAATCATCACACAATCGTTAAGTTTTGGCTGTTCATCAAAATACTTTCCTACAGGTTAGCGGTGAGACGCCCTCCATAATCATTCCGGATATTTGATATTGTTTTATTTTATATTTATTTTACAAAGCATCCATGACTTAAACGTGTCACACCCTCCAACTTTAATAAATTCATTATCAGCAATACCGACCTCCCAATGCAACTCTATTAATATTATTATCAAATAAATGCTTTGATCAGATTCCCATTTTTTGCTTAGTCCGTACTATTTTCGAAATCAATAAATATTTTAGAACATTTAATTTCAAATATTGTCTTAAACTTGTATAATTACTCAAAGCACCTCGCACATGTTCCTATCTCATCAAGCACATTATCGTAATGATATTAGCCTGAGGAATAGAATATATCTCTTTGTTTTAAAGTCTTTTTGTCATTTAATGCCAAATTTATTTAATACGCGTCCCTGTCTCATATAAGCAGACAGTGGCATTATATTTATATAAATAAATTGTGTGAAATTATTTAAAACTAAATTGGATCTCTTATTTTATTTAATTCCTATCACTGTCTCGGTCTATATATATAGATTTTCTGCATTTCTTTTGTAAATCCATAGACGTTAATTAGCCACCCAAACTTCTTTTAGTATAGAGTCTTTTGTTTCTCCCTGACCACCAGGCACCGGTCAAAGGTTATACTAGTAGTGGCACCAGATGCGTTATCATGTAGATGGCACTGTGAAATTTGGACTTTAGATTCGAACTTAGTATATCTAGAAGGCAACCCCTCCTAGAATGTTCAGTTTCATGTCTGGGGTTTGAATTCTGCAGTGTGTTAGCGAGATAGATGATTCTGACTGTTACAATATAACATTAAAACAGCTTTTCAAAGCCTTACCCCCCTTTGAGGAATTTTTACTTCTACCAAGCCTAAACTGGAAATGCTGAAGAACAAAAACTGCATCTATGAAAAACCATATGAATGTGGAAGAAAGGGTATTGGTGAGACCTGTCATTCTGTTGAACAGCAACAGTAGCAGTTCATGTATATACCAATGACCATATGTTTGATTGGGAAAATACAAAATATTGGATAGAAAGGAAAAGGTCCAAAAAAGAAAATTTAAGGCAGCTGCTCATATGACAATAGCACATAATCCTACAAATCAACCCAGTGTTGAATCAGGAGGATTTGGGGGAAGGGGAATGAAGGACTTAGGAGAATTTGAACAAACCCTAATATATAAAAATATGAAATTTTTACTATCTATTGCCTATTACAGAATAGCTCAGTTAGTTAGAGTGTTTGCCTTAAATTCAATATTCAAGAATCTAGAGGTCAATGACACCTGAAGAAGATTGAAAAATAATACTACTCAAAACATTATGTCATTACTAATCTGTATTGTTTATTTGTGTGTTATTACTAATAAGTTTCTCCTCTGATGCTAAGCCTGGGCCCGGTAAGAAAGTAATCTATGCATATCTCAGATAATGTTGTTGGTTCATAGTTAGCCTTGAGAATAGGCAAATAGGGCAGAGGTCATAGTATTCTTGATTTAATATCTCGTGTATGGGTGGCCTTGAGGTACTTTCGCCTAGTATTCGAACTGGGTTAAACCAACATACATCATCTGACTGTCACAATATATATATATATATTGTGACCATCTGAATGGGCACAAGGGTTTAAGATACTTTGTATCTTAACTGAATAGTTATATTATATTAAAAAAATGACATAGCCTTAGAATTTTATTTTTTTTTTGCTGGGGATTGTTTAAAGCTTAGGTATGGGTTTCTTATGCAGTTGATTGACCACTTTATAGGCATTCATTATTCTTAGTGTGGTTAATGAGGTATTTAATGTAAGGGAGAGGGGTTGTTTATTAATGGAATTGATACATTTGTCAGAAAGATGCAAAGTTATTTTATATTATTGTAGTATTAGTTGAATGGTTTTAAAATTCTTTATTCATTAATACTTATCCTTTTGTCAACAATTAATAGCCATTTCAATTATATTTAGTTAAGATAGTTTAATATTTAGGTTGTACTACATGTGTATGCATGTATGACTCTGCATTATGTTTCATTTCATTTTCATCTTTAATAACAGCAAATAATAGTACATTCACAATAAAAACATTTAAATTACAGCAATTATTGTAAATAATTAACAAATATATATTTCTTTACAATGATTAATAGATAGTTAAGTCAATGGATTATTTTACAAATTAAATAAATTATTAATCATTTTTATTTGATAGTTAATTAATATTCATTTTTCTTTCAGGTTTGTAAAAGCTATTTATTTTATTTTTTTTTTTTTTTTGTCATTTAGTTCTGAAAATCAAAGTGATTTTTTTTTTTGAAAAGATTCTTTTTTGTATATGTAATTAGCTTGGCTAGATTATTGTTGTGTCATTAACCAATGTGGGTTCTTTAATATATCTGGAAAACACATGCAGAACTATTTTACGGAATATATTTTGATTCTCCACTATTTTCCATGCTATGTTTTTGTGAGGATTAAACATAAAATTAAGGACATGCATATTTTGATAAATCATGCCATGTTTGAATTCATCATAAAGAGATAGCAGTATTTATTTATCTAATATTTCTGGAAATGAAGGAAATAAAATATGAGCTACTTCAAATTAAGTATCTGTTTAAATCGAATAGAAGGATAGAAATGCTGGTAATTTTTATTCTCTTCGATAAAGATGGAAAATAAAACAAAGTATTATTAAATGCTATTCAATAAACTACTAAAAATAATTACATATTCAATTTAGAACTACAATGGAATAAGTGAGATAATTCCTGTCCAACAGTAGTTAAGAATTTATTATATTCTCGTTATAATAGAAGATAAATTGATTGCTTATGTATGATACAGTAACTTAAATAACTTTGTTATGAACATTGAAGATGCTGAGTCCTATTTAAGCATGACTATATTTATTTGGTTATCCTACAGTAGTTTATTTTTGTTTGAAATTCAGTTTGGAATATGTCCCATATTGTTTTATAAACCTGGAACTGAGCTTTGCAAGTGAACTTTTATTTTAAGTTACAAAACTAATAACTTTTGTCTTTTTATTTATTTTTTATTGCTTGTCATAATTAATGTATATGATAGGTAGATAGGCTTCTTTATTATTATGTTCATCTATAATCTGTGTTATTTTGATCTTCGAGACCATCTCTGAAGCGTATCTGAATGAGGAGTACGCCAGTAAAAATTGATTGTATTCAAATAAGTTTTATTGTTCTTTTACAAAGGTAAAAGAAACAAGTATTTTTTAAAAAAAATATATTATTAGAGAGGTTTATATTTATTTTGCATACTTTATTATCTCAAAGTGAGAATTATTTTTTTTTGTGAATCAACAAACGTATAATAGAAATAGTTTGTTAGATATGAAAGAAAGTTCATTCGTAATAATTATAAATATTAAATTAAAAGTTATACCTTAATGCAATATTTAATTATCATATTACCTGCTTAGTGTGTAATTTAGAATTAATATTATATATACTTTTTATTCGCGGGTATGTGTTTGTTTTGCACAATTATGATATTTGTTTGATAAAGTTCAGTTTGTGAATAAATTTATGCATAAATTTCGTACACTGTCATATTCTACTGAGTTGAATGGATTGGTATATTATCTGTATGTATTTATCTGCCAGCGTGTATTTATAATGTTCGATATTTAGAAAAGCTATGAGAATAGAAAGAAATCTGATTGTGTTTTAATGTCTGTAGGGGGTAAAAGATCATGCTTATGTAGTATATGTTAATAATTTTTCATGAGTAGAGCCTAGTTTATTTTATATGCGTATGATTAATGATATTTTTTTGAAGTGATGTTCTTAGGGCCCTGGTGATGAGGAAATAAGTCCCCACCAATAGTGTATTTAGAAGTAGATGAGTTATTGTTGAAATATGATTAAATGATGTTTAGGAAGTTATGTGACTTTTTTTTTCTTAGATTCTTAGTAATGAGGAATTGTAAAAGTATTCAGTAAGAGTTATCTGCTCCTCATGTAGATTTTTCCCTTATAACGTATAGTATGTAAAATCATGAAAATATAGCTTTGTGTTAATTAATATATGGCTAGATAAATTGTTAGATTAACTCTTGATGTAATATTAGTGTCATATTTTATCGATGAATTACGACATTGTTCGAAATAAAATAATTGTATGATATTTTCTTAATGAATAGAGAGTTTATAGAAAAGATTGTTTTACATTATTGCTGCTTGAACGTGCACACACACGCGTAATATAAATAATATCGCGTATATAAAGTATAGAGTTATTGGAATCAAAATGAGGAATAAATGTTTCCTTGAAATACATTACATTCATTTAATAGAAGTATAAAGTATTAAGATTAAAACGGGAAATAAATATTTTAAAATACAGTGTATTTATTTAAATAAAGGTTATAAATCATCAGAATAAACATGATTTTGTTGCTATAAATGAAAGGTATACGCAATTGAAAGTGATTATTTAGTCAATTATAGAAAGTTGCTTTGCTGAAAGCCAAACATAAGTAATTTGATTTATTTTGTTAATCAAGAGTAATATCCTCTCAAAGGTATTTTTTTCTTTCTTTTGTGCTAATAATATAACATGTTATTTATTTATTGTCATGAAGATGAAACATATAGGCAAAGTATGTGTTCGAAGTCAGGATATTTAAGTTTTGTTATTAATTTGCTTTGATAGTAGGGATAATCCCAAACTGATGTTAAAAATTTATTTGATAATTTAAAAGTCTGTAAAACAAATAGCCCATTTGTAAATATTATGTTAAACCAAGTTTATTTTATTGTAATAAATGATTTGTTTTAGTTATTTAAAATCTTAAGAACTGTGTCTTGAGTTATTCTTGTGTACATTCGTGTTTTTCATTTCCACACCTCCACATTTCATAAATCTATTACAAATAGATATATTATTTTAGAGTTATAATATTAAATTTGCTAGTGTCTGACAATATTGTTTTTCTTAATCCAAATATTATAAAAGAACATTTGCCACTTGATAAACATATTAGAAAGGTTGCCAAGTCAGTATATTTGTGAGATGGTGATATGAGATTAAAATACTCTATTTCTGTCATTATCTTATCATTGAAACACAGTAAAATATTTAGTCAATTTGTTTCAGTATATTTTTCTCATACTTTAGAATTATAATTTATGGGCCAATGTAGTTTATTTAATTCAACTGTGTTTGTTAAAATTCCCTGAGATCTTGTTGTTTATTTCTTGATTGGCATTAAAGTAAATGTTTAGATTATAATATGTCAAGTCATAGATTTGTTTAAGGATATATTTATAGCAAGCTGATATGTGTTATACTTGGATGAAGGAAGAAATTAAGTTTAAAGTATATTTTAATAGACTGTATCAAATAAACATTATGATTCTTTATCATACAATTAATTAACAAAGGAATTTACATTATATTAAATGTTTTATAATATTTCTTCTTTTATTCATTTATTATCATATATCTTATGAACTGCCTATAGCCTCCCACTGAGCTGAGCTGAACGTAAACTTAAATATAGAGTCTCAGTAATAATTTTGTATTATATATTTTGTTATATTGTTCTATTCATTAATAGAACTGGCGCCTGGGCATTTCGTTCATGTAATGTATATGAGCGGTGTTGGGAGTGTAGGTTATAATATATTGTAATGATCCGGAGAAGGACTTAACGTGATCTGCACTACAGGGTGCCATCTAGGCATTTGAACCTAGAAAAATTTATAAAGTAGGCAGATACGTAAGTCAAAAAAAATTTTTTTTTTTTTTTAAATTTTGATTCCAGTCTTAGCCCAAGTCACTAGCTCAGGGAGTAGCAGAGATTTAATAATATAATATCTTACCTAATTATATTTCAATATTAAAAAATAAATAAAATAAGCCACTGCCAGTAATTAACATACAAAAATTTATTTATGCACATATATATATAAGATTTAACATTCTTATTTTAATATGTTTACTTTAACATTTAACATTATTTTTACTTTTATTTTAGATTTTTAATTTATATTTTAAATTTTATACTATTATTAGTTCGCACAGATTTGTTTAAAAATGTTGAGTATAGATCGGTTACATAGATTCCACAGTCAAAAACATTTCAAAATAAACATAAATGATCAAAATACAAAATCATTGATACCGTCAATTGCAGAGGGAAATTTATAAGTAACCCAATAGCATTCACCATAAGATGGTTGCATTAGCACTAATAACTTAAAAGACATCCAAATAAATACATTTTAGATACTCACTGTAAGGTATCAGTATTTACTGAATGTCTATATATATTTTGATCGAATATGAAAACCAAAAACATAATCAACCGGTAACGAACCCATGCAAGCGTCTATACCCAACTTAAATTTAATGCATCTTTATTTAGAGTGTCGAGTATGAATAGACTACATAGATTTGCATTCGAAAAGAAAATATTCAATCCTTGTTTAACCTTAGGCTAAAGGTTCGCAGTCAAACCAAACTTCAATCCATCTGATATATCGATGTGTTCAATGTAATATGAATACGGCAGCACAATTAGGTTAAGAGAAGAAACTGCTTCTCGTCAGATAGGAATATTACATATATCAGACAAGAAGAGCAATAAAAAAAAAACTCCATCGAAAGGAACAGCGTTCTAGTCTTATAATCCCTTCCATAGGCAAAACGGAAGTGTGCGGCGTATAAAAGCGATTCTGCCCATAGCGAATCTCGTACTACATCTACTAATTACACCAATATATCCAATCCATTGACCTAATTCAACTACGAAATGAATAACCTAAGATTACCCTCCCCTAATATAACTTTACAAATCTATATAGCCCTTCACGCCCAACTTAAGTTTAATATTTATATAACTAGTTTAATGAAAAACAGAAATCATAATAAAACTTAAAGAACAAATAAATAAATAAATGGAACTGGTTTAAAATAATAAAAAAATACATAATGACATTATTAATATTAATTTACATTGGTCAGATAGGATTCTATTTGTATTATTTAAATACAGAAAGTTTTTAATTTAATGTTCATTAATTATAAAGTTCTTACGTTTTTAACATGTCCGTAGTTTTATCCGTTGCTTGCCATGAACGTGAATTCCCATGCCGTCCTAAAGAGATTGCTTGAGTTAGCCGTCATTTTTTTATTTATCTGGAGGTTTTTTAGTTTAGTTGGTCCTCAATGTATAAAATGATAGTTCATTTCTCTTTCTTTCTTAGCAGAACTGAAGGGATTGAAGAGTGCGTCTTTTCAATCCCTTCTTCTTTGACTCCGCACTAACACATATCTGTACTCTCGTAATAACTAATTCATTCTTTTATTTTCAAACCTTTCCTTTTATAATAATTTTGTGGATTAACTCAACATTACATCATGATGGTGAAAACCTTTTCATTGAGGTCCGATTTTCCGATGGATTTTCTTCATTTGCTAAAAGTTTCTATTGTTTTCCTATCTGACCGATGCTTATACATTTACTAATTAAAATAATCATTTCCATTTTACAAAAGATTAATTAATTTGTTTTCAAACTTAAACATATATTTTTATCTCTAAATCTTTTCTGAAAATTTAGTTTTAAACTACTCTTTTTTTAATAAAGTTTTATTTTAATAATTATTTATCTGTGCGATTTTATATATATGCGAGTTTAAGATGATTTTTTAATTTTCAGTTTTTAATTCTTAAAAAAGAAATTTTTATTGGCGAACTTTTTTTTTTTTATGTTTACTAATAAAAAATAATGTAACGTACGTATGTGCCCGTTACAATATATATATATATATATGAATATAGATAAAGCAAATACATCCCAATAATTAATGCCTTTTTAGTTTTATGTTTAAGACCTTTTTTCATTACTAGTATGTGAATATTTTACAGTAAAATATTTAAAGTCATAAATCATGGATTTTCAGCTATTGGTTTTTTTCTTTTGTATTTGTAGTTTTGGTCATTTTCATAAATTCACTTTGTGAGATTTCTTCTTCTCATGTACCAGAGAGTTGATTTGTAATTACAGCAGTAAACTGATGTATTTCAGGTAGAATATCAAGTTTTTAGTGGTTTATTAGGATAATTCAATTCCTTTCCTTTACTGGAATCATAGATACCATCATGATTTGGTTCCATAGACTTTGACATTATTTTCTGGATCAGACTGCATACTTAGGATCTTCTGACTGATGTGATACTTTTTAGCCTAGCCTTGCATGGAAACTAATTCATTACTGGAGGACAATATTATTATATCTGTTATGACTATAAGTACTAAAAATTATTTTATCTCGATCAATAATATTCAACTATATGTGTTGCATTTTTTTTATTAGTGATAATGTCTCTTCTCCACACAACTTATTTCAACATGGCTTTAAAGTATAGCTTGCAATCTGGAATAAGGATAGTGTTCTAATGGAAATCAGAAACAGAACAAAATCAACCATCAGAATGAATGACTGCATACTATCTATATATTTTGAATGGGTCCTTTTTATACCTCTCTGTTATCTTTCTATCCACTGTTTACATCACTTGCTAGCAATCAAATCATAATGTAGATTATTCGCATATGTTTTTACCACATGCCAGTAATCAAACCATAATGTAGACAATTAGAAAATTTTGGACCCCTGAGTAAAAGTTTCCATTGTTCTCTTCTAAGACATGTGAGGGGGGACTTCTATACAATATTGCAAACTTATATATCATATTACAATATATTATAATGAAGAAAAAAAATAGTTTTTTTTCTTCATCTATTCTCATTACAAGAGAGATTTTTTTTTTGCCAACTTTTAGCTTTTTACTTCTAATCTCTTCAATATCATTAATTCAAAATTTTTAATCTTAGATTTTATTTCACCATTCAATGACTGACAAGATTTTATTTAAAAATTCATTCTTTGGCTCAAAACCAAAAGAATATCAACAGTGCATTGAAATTTATAAACTTTGTATTTTAAAACTGATTCACAATCCAAAGTATATATTTTTTTCTTTTGAAATTTCTATAATTTACAGTATATGTATGCATACACACACACACATTGTTGTTCAAATCTTTATTAATTAATTCATATAAGTTTATGCATAAATTGCCTTTCATAACATACAATAAATATTTAGCAATATTGTCAAATGCATAAGTCAACTTTCTTTTATTTTTTTTAAGGTGGTTTCACACAATAAAGCATTTTATCAGTTTTTCTTCTATTTTCATTTATTTTTATGCCGTATTTTAACATAAATAATATGGACTGAACTCAGGCTGATATGGTTATATATGATAGTTTTCTAGTAATTACTGTAATCTTGTCTATTTCTATTATTTTTAAAAAATGAAAACCATTCTTATGAATAGGTGGCACAATTTCATGAGTCCATATATTCCTAAAAAATTTCCGATATTTTTTAATCTAATATATTACCACTGTATTTTAAGACATTTAAGTATCTTATCAGGACTTACAGCCACATCATAACAGGTTATTTTAACTTCATTAAACTGAATATCTTTATTCATATGTAAATGTGTAGATAGAATAAATACATAATTTAAAGTTGTCATCTCAATTCTAATATCATTATTCAAAAGATGACCAAAGTTGTTCAAAATTATTATCAATAAGAAAATGTTATAAATGAATTTAATATGATTTTATCATTTTTTAGATCCATATGTTACTTTCAAGACATCACACACACACAAGTATCTAAAAAAATCATAACAATGAATATCTGCATTTCCTTTATAGCTTTAATTCACCAATCACTTTTAAGCTATCTTTGTTATAAAACTTCGCATTCGATTTATTATTCTGCCATTCAGAAAATCCTACTTCCTTTCCAGAGAATCAATTATGATTCTTATAAAGAATAGATTTTCTTGTATCCATAATATATTCCTTAAGAAAATCCCATGACCCAGTAGCATTACAATCCTGAAAGTTGAAATTACCAATTTTATAAATTTTGAAAATTATACATGTAATTATACAAAACTTGTACTGTTCAAGGTAATATGATCAGGTAAATATAATACAATAAGACCCAAGACCACTAAGCTAGCTTATGGCAGGTTGCTTCCAGAATCATTGTGCTAAAACTAACTTTGTCATTAAATATATATATATTGTAATGGGCACATACATACGTTACATTGTTTTTTTATTATTAAACATAAAAAGAATAAAAGTTCGCAAATAAAACTTCCTTTTTAAGAATTAAAAATTGAAAATTAAAATTCTATACTAAACTCATATATATATAAAATCGCACAGATAAAAAAAATTATTAAAATAAAACTTTATTAAAAATAGAAAAGATATTTTAAAAACAAAAACTTAAAAAGATTTGGAGATAAAAATATATCTTTAAGTTTGAAAACAAATTAATTTGTGTTATTGAAAAATGGAAATGATTGTTTTAATTAGTTCAATGTAAACTAGCCTTGGGCGTTTAAATGTATAAGCATGGTCAGATAGGAGAGAAAAACAATGGAATCGGATCTCAGCGAAAGGACCATCACATCGATGACATAATGTCAATTGATTCCTTAAAATTAATATAAAAGGAAAAGTTTGGAAATTATTAGTTAGTTATTATTAAGAGTGGGTGATATGTATTAGTGCAGAGTTGTGGGAGAAGGGATTGAAAAGACATACTCTTCAATCCCTTCAGTTTTGTTTAAAAAAAAAGAAATGACATCGTTTTCTACATTGAGAACCAGCCAAGGCAAAGACCTCCGGATGAATAAATAAATCGGCCAACAGAATACCAATTTCTTTAGGACGGCATGGGAATTCACGTTCAAATGGCAAGCAACGGATAAAAGGGACGTTTTGAAATCTTAAGAACTTTTTGAACTCTCAGATTTAAATATATATAATTAATGAACATTTCTAAACAATAAGAACTTTACTTCTAAACTTGTTCAGTATTTAAAAAAAAAAAAAGAAATAGATTCCTATCTGACCAAACTAAATTATTTATTAATTAGGTATAATTTTATTTGATGTATTTCTTTTGTAAAATCATTTCCATTTATTTTTTTTTGTTCTTTTAAGTTTTTATTATGATTTCTGTTTTTCAATAAATTAAACTATATAAATATTAAACTTAAGTCAGGCGCGAATGGCTATATAGATTTGTAAAGTTATATTAGGGGAGGGTAATCTTAGGTTATTCATTTCATAGTTGAATTAGGTCAATGGATTGGATATATTGGTGTAATTAATAGATGTAGTACGAGATTTGCTACAGGCAGAATCACTATTATACGCCATACACACACGTTTTGCCTATGGGAGGAATTATAAGACAGAGACCTCAGTTCCTTCCTATGGAGTTTTTTTTTATTGCTCTTATCATCAGATAGATATAATATTCCTATCTGACGAGAAGCAGTTTCTTCTCTTAACCTAATTGTGCTGCTGTATTCATATTACATTGAACACATCGATATATCAGATGGGTTGAAGTTTGGTTTGACTGCAAACTTTTGGCCTAAGGTTAAACAAGGATTGAATATTTTCTTTTCAAATGCAAATCTATGTAGTCTATTCATACTCAACACTCTAAATAAAGATGCATTAAATTTAAGTTGGGTATAGACACTTGCATGGGTTCGTTACCGGTTAATTATGTGTTTGGTTTTCATATTTGATCAAAATATACTAGACATTCGGTAAATACTGATACCTTACGGTGAGTATCTAAGATGTATTTATGTCGGATGTCTTTTAAGTTATTGGTGTCTTGCGGCATCTTATGATGAATGCCATTGGGTTTCTTATAAAGTTTCCTCAGCATTTCCATCAATGACTTTATATTTTGATCGTTTATGTTTACTTTGAAATGTTTTTGACCTTGCAATCTATGTAACCGATCTATACTCAACATTTATAAAACAAACTTTTATAAATCCATCTGTGCGAACTTATAATAGTATAAAAATTAAAATGTAAATTAAAATCAAAGTTAAAAATGTAAGTTAAATTTTAAAATGTAAACTGATACTAAAATAATTTTAAATATATATGTGCGTAAATAAATGTTTGTGTGTATAATTACTGGCAGTGGCTTATTGTATTCTTTTTTAAAAATTATTCTTAGATAAGAATTTATAAAATATAAATCTCTGCTGTTCCATTGAGCTAGTGACAATGGGCTAATGACCGGAATCAAAATATATAAAATAAATAATAATATTTTTTTTGAACTTACGTATCTGCCTACTTTATAAATTTTTCTAGGTTCAAATGCCTAGATGGCGCCCTGTAGTGCAGATTACGTTAAGTAGCTTTCTCCGGATCGTTATAATATATATATATATAGTGGCTGAGATCAATATGTAAATAAAGCTCTGTATGGGAATTAGATGTAACATTTTTGACAATAAAATACAATGATCTTTTTTATTAATAAAATGAGAATCTCTAGCAATAGCCCACACTTCTTTATATTTTCTTTTCCTATCATCCTTCTCTATGCATATTGTTTTAACATTAGAGGAGGGATATGTCCCATATCCTGCTCATGATCAATAAAGATCAATTCATATTCATGATTTGACTTTGCTTTATTACATAAATATGTATGCTGGGTGACTCTCATTGGTCTATTAGTGTGAGATTCCCCACAATACAATGAGTTACAAGAAAAGGCAGAGCATGAAATTTTATTTACAATCTGGAGACCATGTTTGAATGGAATTCTGTCCTTAGTGTTGACATTTTGCATGAATAGTAGTAAATGCTTCTACAATATGAGAACAGTTTTTGGAAAATACAATTAGAATAAGATCTATACTATAATACAACTATCATTTTAAACTTTGTGCATATGAATCCATGATCTTACAACAATTTCCATTTCTAAGTGCTCTTGCAATATGAACTTTTTTATAATCTGTCTGCAAGACATTAGTTGTCATTGTTTTGAACAAGGATGCATCCATATTTCTTTACATTTTTTTTTGACTATGGTAAATTATTGTGATAATCAATTCATGTATTACACAAAAATTCACTAAGAATAGACCATTTGGGTTAATAGTATTATTTTAATAACTTTGGGCCAAAGTTTATTGTTTATATCAACATATGCATTAAAATCTCCAAGAAGAAAAATGTATTCTCTTAATGATATGAATGTAATAATGCTATCCATTTCCAAAATGAAAGTTTTCTTTTTCTAAAAAATATTAGCATGTGTACTAATAAAGTGAGCACGTGCATCATTGCATGAACCATGTTTTAATACCATTAACCTTTCATTGTTATATTAAAAAATTCCAAGAATAGAAAATATTAAATTACATCTTATTGAAATGGTCTTACTAAAAATATATATATAGCCAATAATGTTCTATTAAACATCATTCATTTGGAAAATGAGTTTCACTAAAATTAATTATATCAGCCTTAAAAAAATTCTTTAGCTATAAATACTATCCTTCAAGACATGAAAAGTTTGTATCAAATAAAATTCACATTTTCTTCATGCTTATTTTAAGAAAAAAAAATCAGATTTGAAGTATTTAATCTTATTATATATGTGCGTGTGCTTTGCACACAGATAATGAAACCGATAACAGTAAATAAAATAAATAATATACAATTATTAAAGCTGAGCGCTTTCGGGAGGATTCATACTCCCATATTCGTAGCTACAAGAATTTTGTTAAGAACTATACTAATGTTAATGCAAATGTAAAGCGCTCAGCTTTAATAATTGTATAATATTATTTATTTTATTTACTGTTATCAGCTTCATTATCTATGCACAAACCACACACACACATATAATGGATTTTATATGCTAATAAGGTAAAGTTTCAACTCTTTTAATCTTATTATTATCTCTGCCTCCTGCTTTATCATTTCAATTAATACTACAATTATTTTAACCACTTTAATGAGTAATTCATCATGCTCAATAATCTAATTACACTAATTTTTCAAGATATTTTCCATTTCTGTAGTAGGCAGGTTCCCTAAATAGAACTGTCTAAACATACATTTTTTTCTGCAACTCCTGTTCTAAATCTAATTACCCATGATTCATTCACTCTGACTGTTCTGCATCAAGTAAAGATTACAGACTTTCAGCCTGCAAAATCTATCCTTATCACTGTTTTCTTAGTACTTATAAGCTTATGCTAAAATAAAAAAAAGAGGGGGTTTGGATTCGAAATTTCTGGTTATATAGCTAAAGAATGGAAATGTGATTGTATAAAAACACAATTCCACTCTTATAATTGATATAGATGAAGACCAATAACATGAGCCATTCATAATCACTAGGACCCACATTATCTTAATGATTGAAAATAAAAAAATAATGGAAAAAAGTATGGTATCTCATATTTAATCAATTAACATTTTATCCTAGAAGATAGAAGGAGGTACTTTTGGCTCAGACATTATTTATTGATTATTTACTTTTCATATTTGAAGGTTATTATGTTATCTGTCATCTATAGATTTTGTTGGTAATCTGAGTATAGATTATATTATTAAAAATAAATTCATTGGTATGATTCTTTTTGTGTAATCTGTCATTGGTCTTTTGTAGCACCATGTACATCATTAGTTTTTGCTTTTCTCAGTGTATTTCCATTTCTGAATTGTCTTCTCCATTAATCGATTTAATTCTGGATGGTATGGCAGCATTGTATGGTGATAATTCTGATTCCTTTAATGCTTCTTCAAATTTTTCCAAAAAGAAATATTTATCATTATTTGCGATTAGTATTTATGATATTGCATAGCAAAAAAAATAGCTAATTTTTTATAAATGTGTCCCCCTTTACTTTCTAGTGGGTGATTTAAAGAGAATATACAATCAGTAATAATTAAATAAATGTTTTAATAGAATTAGAACAATCCACATTCATAATTTTCAGACATTTATAATAACTTTTATATAGTAACCCATATTTCTACTGATGCTTCACATTTCTTAATATAATTTCTAATATCCTGATTTAGTCTATGGCACTAAACATAGGAACAAGTAAGCACTTTTATCTTTATTCCATAATGTTTCTTGTGAATTAATCAAAAACTTTCTTTGAAGTAAGAACCACATTTCTATTGATATGCATCCTTTATCTATTGGATAATTGTCTTTGGATGCAACTGGAAAGAACCAGACAGGACACTCTTAGTTTATCCATTTGAACAGAGTTTTGTAACTATTATCATTCTTTATCTATTCTGCTAGTCTTATTATTTAATATAGGAGAATTAAGTATATCAGTATAGTTCATTTTAGAAAAGGTTTAGCTTTATCTGGCATTCTAGATAATACATCTTCAATCTATTTGTGATATGATAAATCATAATTATGTTACCAAAGATTTATCATATGAGTAGACAATAGGCCTAAAAGTATTTGATGATCTATGATTTTGCATATCATATAGATATTGGTGAAATTTCTTCACTCCAAAAACTATCATCAGTATTTTCTTATTTAGTTGATTAATTTTTTTTTAGTTTTAGTTAAAAATCTCATTACATAAGATATATTTTCCCCTTACTTTCTGGTCATGCAATAAGTACTTCAGCTCTATAAAATAAGACATCATGTTATTCCAAAATATTATTATAATGAATGTCATTTGTTTTAGGTCAGTAACATTTTTATGCATTGAAAAACTTCTTAATTTTTTGTTCAAAATGACTTTTGTCTCCCCCCCCCCTTTTTTTTTAAAAAAAAGAGAGATTATAATATGGTTTTTCCATATGTCATAGCATCGGCCGTGATGTGAACCCACAACCATCTGCAACCAACTTCTTGCTTGCACAATGGCTGCGATGACTTCTCGGCTATTAATCTTTCAATTTTCAACAATTTTTACAATGTTTGGATATACATATAAATCGTTATATATTTTTTGATATATCTTTTACTTTTTCAGCAAATAATGACTTAATTCTTTTTAAGATTATATGAATCCAAAATTCAATCTCATTGGTCTTCGAAATGCATTTTTTTCAAATATTTTGTTTTATTCAAATCTTATCTAATTTTTAACATAATTTTGTTATGCATAATCTAAATTGTTTTCGATGAAACTGTAATAAAAATATCATCAAAATATGGAATAACTCCTTCCATTCTGTGAGTTTATCTATTTTGGTTTGAAATGTTACTGGAGTTACAATTATTTTAAAGGAGATCCACTACTTTTACAAAACCTCAATCTAAAAGTTTTGATTTTGATAGAGTCTTGTTGACAATCATCCAATAGTCTCCATAAAGATTTTTATTTGTTTTATTTATCACTAATAGTTGCCCATTTAGTTTTACAAATTGTGTTTCTTTAACTTATTCAAACATGGTATTTTTAACTTTCTGGATAAACAAATTATATCGATCACATATAATTGATTTTGCATCCAAGGCTCATTTATTTTTATTGTTGTAATAGTTAAAATATTTTTCTTAGAGTTAGAAAATTATTTCCTTTACAGCAATATTTTACATTGCTGAAATGTAATCATAGGAATTGAAAACATTTCTTCCAATGATCTGAGTTTAAATAATATTTAAATGGTTGGTTTGTTATTTAAACTTATTAGTATTTTGGATGCTTCTAGTACTTAAATATTATTTCCATTTATATACTGATCTTTTATTTTGTTTTTATGCAAAAATGAGTGATTTTATTCCTCCTTTTAAATGAGACATGTCTCTTTTTGACATAAATGAAATTCCACATCTGCTGATAACTTCCACTGTTGTTTTTACTTTACCTATATTACACTCTGCCAATAGGAGGATGATCCCTAGATGTGCCAAGTTCCTATGTTAGGTTATACTAGGACTTTATCTAGGTACCATTTAATAGTCTTACTACTTTTTCAACTATATTTAATTAATCATAACAATTGTGAGACTCACCCATCCTATTATGAAGATTACATACCCTTTAACATTAAATAAATACTAAAATATTTATTCAATGGCAGAAGAATACCCAGACACTCCTCCTTATTCAGTATCAAAATACTCTCATGACTAACCATAATGCTTAAATAAATAGAATAAGACAGCAATACATATTAAATTTAAATTAACATACTCCATAAGTTGTAGTATTATTTTATTGCATAGTAATCTTTTATTACTACTACTTTTATAACACTATCATTAAGAATAACCATAATAACATTATTCTAAGGAGATCTCAGGATTACCATTGATCATAATTGACTATTTATACCACCTATAAAATATCAAGAGGGATTTTACTGAACTCTATAGGTCGTATGTCATTTGAGAGATGATTCATAATATTTATTTATAATTAAAACCATATCACTATTTTATTTCAATTGTAATCATCATGTCAAACTTTAAATAAAACGACATCCTAAGATGATTTCTTAACAATAAATATACTTGACTATGTTTGCAATGTATTTGGCAATGACTGATATGATCAAAGCAGTTTACAATAATTTAATATTCAATTTAATAAATATTTATCTAGATAATTGCGATACAACATATTATGCCAGATCAAATTTTTTTCAGATTTTCAAATCATATTTTTGGTTAATATGCATATGATAATTAGTACTCGTTGGTGATGGTGTAGTGATGATGATTTTTTAACAAAAGAAATGCAAGCTTAATCACTTCATGTAAATTTTGAAACATTAAATTTAATAACATTTTATATATAAAGTTTAACAATGTAATAAAATTAGTAGATAAATTAACATAAAACAACAAAAATTTATATAACAATATACTTAAAAAAATGTCCACATTTATAAACATCTTACTTGCAATAAGCTATTCCACATAAAATTTCTTTGTTATACATATTGAATTTTATAACTTGTATTATCAAATTAAGTGTGTCTTAAACAATCAATCCCTTTTTTATAATAATGATGATGGTTTTTTTTATAAACAATCAATCCCTTTTTTATAATAATGATGATGGTTTTTTTTATACTAATTATACTTCATAGATTGTGATGAAAACAAGAAAATAAAAAATATGGAATATTTTAGTTTCAAGTAAAATAATTTTATTATAATTTTATGACGGATTATATTTTATCTGTGTCTGTTTTGTGATATTGATTTGATCCCTCCTTTTATCTTATTTTTAATTTTCTTATAGGTTTATCACTTAACGATATAAAACTACAATATTTTTTTTCTTTCCTCATATCCGATATAGACATTTATCTCTTCTTGCCTAATCTTTAATTGCCATTAAGAATATTTGCTGAATGTATATAAGCCACTATATAGTGCTAATTGTACTGAACAAAAATATTCATCTTAATCTTCTCAAATACTTTTAAGTCATACTTTCCGATTTCAAATTTCTATTTGTCTTATACCTGTATTATAAACAATGCTTCATGAAAGCTTATCAATTAAAATTCTCTAACTATATTCTAATGCTATTACCGGATTAATAATTCAACATCAGATCAAATTTTAAATATCATCATTTGTCATTTAATATTATACTGGAACACAGATCCTCCCCCCCCCCTCTTCTAATATCTTTTATTACTCTTTTTGTGTGTGTAATTTACTGGCTCATAACATATAGAGTTATTTTAATGACTTAGGGATATTCAAATAAAATGTTACACAATTACTAGCATAAATAAACAAATTATGTTAATTATTGATTTCCCCATCTCTTGATTTATTCCCCCTCCCCCCTATATTAACAATTATTATTTTAAACCGTAAACTTAACTACATATATAAACATTATGTTACCCGTTTTCTCTTTTTTTGAATATACAAGTTTAAAGCCAATAAATATCACATGACCAACACTTTTTATGCTTGTGTATAGCTGTTGTTAAAACAGGCAAAACTACTATACGTATTACCAAACATGGCAAACTAGAGTAATCAATGGATGCCAGAAGGCTTGTGCATAAAATCCCCATCTAGTGCCCACTCATCCAATATTCCCAGACTAGTTTCTGGCTTGTGGCCTTCGTCAGTGAAGAGCCTTGGATCTGAGAGCACTGCACCTAGATCTTAGAATCTAATGCAACCCTCCAGCAGCACTTAACTACAAAACTATGAGTCTTAAACTAAAAACACCTTAATGTTTTCAATCTAAGCCCATTAGCTTATATAGTCATATGAGTCTGAATCCAGTTCAATACCCATACATTTTGATGTTTTCATTCTTTAATAACCATAGCCACCACTATCCTATTAGGCAGGATTGGTTTTAAGCCAATAAACATCACATGACCACCACTTCTTATGCTTGTGTATAGCCGTTGTTAAAACACATATTGCCACACACAGCAAGCTAGAGTAATCAACGGATGCCAGAAGGCTTGTGCATAAAATTGTCATCTAGGGCCTACTCATCCAATATCCCCAGACTAGTTTCTGGCTTTTGGTGTTCGTCAGTGAAGAGCCTTAGATCTGAGAGCACTGCACCTAGATCTTAGGATCTATTGCAACCCTCCAGCAGCCACCTTTTATCTCCTCTTAACTATGAAACTATGAATTTTAAACTGAAAACACCTTAATGTTTTCAATCTAAGACCATTAGCTTATATAGTCATATGGGTCTGAACACAGTTCAGTAGACATACATTTTGGTATCTTTGGTTCTTTAATAACCATAATCACCACTATCCTATTAGGCAGGATTGGTTTTAAGCCAGTAAACATCACATGACCACAACTTTTTATGCTTGTGTATAGCTGTTGTTAAAACAGGCAAAACTACTATACGTATTGCCACACACAGCAAGCTAGTGTAATCAACGGATGCCAGAAGGCTTGTGCATAAAATCCCCATCTAGTGCCTACTTATCTGATTTCACCAGACTAGTTTCTGGCTTGTGGCCTTCATCAGTGAGGAGCCTTGGATTTGAGAGCACTGCACCTAGATCTTGGGATCTAATGCAACCCTCCAGCAGCCACCTTTTATCTCCACTTGACTACAAAACTATGACTCAAACTAAAAACACCTTAATGTTTTCAATGTAAGGCATCCATTGATTACTCTAGCTTGCTGTGTGTGGCAATACGTATAGTACTTTTGCCTGTTTTAACAACAGCTATACACAAGCATAAGAAATGGTGGTCATGTGATGTTTATTGGGTTAAAACCAATTCTGCCTAATAGGATAGCGGTGGCTATGATTATTAAAAAACCAAAGACACCAAAATGTATAGGTACTGAACTGGGTTCAGACTCATATAAGTATATAAGCTAATGGGCTCAGATTGAAAACATTAAGGTGTTTTCATTTTAAGACTCATAGTTTTGTAGTTAAGTGGAGATAAAAGGTGGCTGCTGGAGGGTTGCATTAGATCCTAAGATCTAGGTGCAGTGCTCTCAGATCCAAGGCTCCTCACTGATGAAGGTCACAAGCCAGAAACTAGTCTGGGATATAGGATGAGTAGGCACTAGATGGGAATTTTATGCACAAGCCTTCTGGCATCCATTGATTACTCTAGCTTGCTGTGTGCGGCAATACATATATTAGCTTTATGCCTGTTTTAACAACAGCTATGCACAAGCATAAGAAGTTGTGGTCATGTGATGTTTATTGGCTTAAAACCAATCCTGCCTGATAGGATAGTTGTGGCTATGGTTATTAAAGAACAAAAGACACCAAAATGTATGGGTACTGAACTCGGTTCAGACCCATATGACTATATAAGCTAATGGGCTTAAACTGAAGACACCTTAGACTCATAGTTTTGTAGTTAAGTGGAGATAAAAGGTGGCTGCTGGAGGGTTGCTTTAGATCCTAAGATCTAGGTGCAGTGCTCTCAGAATCAAGGCTCCTCATTGACGAAGGCCACGAGCCAGAAACTAATCTGGGGATATAGGATGAGTAGGCACTAGATGGGAATTTTATGCACAAGCCTTCTGGCATCCATTGATTACTCTAGTTTGCTGTGTGTGGCAATATGTATAATAGTTTTGCCTGTTTAACAACAGCTATACACAAGCATAAGAAGTGGTGGTCATGTGAGGTTTATTGGCTTAAAACCAATCCTGCCTAATAGGATAGTGGTGGCTATGGTTATAGAACAAAAGACACCAAAATGTATGGGTACTAAACTGGGTTCAGACCCATATGAGCTAATGGGCTTAAATTGAAAACATTAAGGTGTTTTCAGTTTAAGACATAGTTTTGTAGTTAAGTGGAGATAAAAAGTGGCTGCTGGAGGGTTGTCTTAGATCCTAAAATCTAGGTGCAGTGCTCTCAGATCCAAGGCTCCTCACTGATAAACCACAAGACAGAAACCAGTCTGGGAATATTGGATGAGTAGGCACTAAATGGGGATTTTATGCACAAGCCTTCTGGCATTATTTCTCTAGCTTGCTGTGTGTGGCAATACGTATAGTAGTTTTGCCTGTTTTAATATACAAGTTTCATATATATTGCTTATAATAACTTCTCTCATATACATTTTAATGCATTTTTTTAATAAAACTTCTTTATTTTCCTGAAAGTTTTGACTGTCTAAGCAGTTTTCATCAGAGAATTCTCAATTTCTCTGATGAAGACTGCTGGACAGATGAAACTGTCAGGAAAATAAAGTAGTTTTTATTTTAAATTTTTTTTGCATTAAAGTGTATAAGAGGAGTTATTATAAGCAATATATATGAATATATGAAGAAATGCATAGAAAGTAAAGGAAAAGAATGAGTATATACTTCTAACATACAAGTTTATTAAAAAAATATAAATTTTATTAATAATATCTCAATTGTTCTTCTCTTTTTTCATGCTTCTGACTTGTCACATACTAATCCCTTATACTTTTCATACTTTTATATTTATATGAACCCCAGCAAAACTATAAAATTTTTCACATTCTCCTATTATCCACCAGGTATGTTTTTTCAAGATCACTGGTTGTTTTTCACCTATGTGATATATTTCATTTAACTCCATTTCAACCTGGATAATCCAGATCTTCATATTACTCTCAATGTCTTCGTTAATAATATTCACATGTAATAGATCCCATATTGCACCTTCTTCCTAAATGTAATGAAAATGAAATTATTTTCAACATAGTTTAGATAATCCTGGAAGCTAATCTCACTGATCACAATTTATTTTACTTTTGTTCTTCCTTTACATTTTGTTTTTTTTTTCATTGACAATTCAGTTTCCAAGGAGACCACTACAATTTTTTCTTTATATAGTCCATGGTCAGAATTTTCGTTTTCCATTGAACTCTATTGATAGTTTATCATAAAAGTTTTCCTTATACTTAAAAGTTAGGTTCCCCAATGAGATTATATTTAAATCTTTTCTACTTGAAAATTTTTTATTCAGAGAAACATTCATAATCTGCATTTGAATATTAACTACATTTTTTAATATATAAATTTCAATTATCTTGATAATCATATCTTTAGCTTGATCACAAATGATTTTTCTATTATTTATGTATTCATTCCCTTTAGTCTTTCATAAATATGTTGACATTTTACAAGCCTGTGCATTTGATCTTGCTTAACCTTACATTTATATATTAATATATTACTTACAGTTTGTTTCTCCTGTTTCAAGATTTCTTGGTAAAACAGTGGTACACATTTACATTTTTTCCTTTCCATTGGTTTATTATTTTCTTAGTATAGCAATTTTAGAATACTCCAGCAAATTCATTGTCTTTTTTTTTTTTGGCCAGCAGAGATTTCCTTTGTTTCAGCTGCTCATCTTATTGAAAACTTGTTACTATACAATTTAAAATCCTTAAATTAATCATCCTTAATTACTTTGGTTTTTTTTTTTCATTTTAAAATAATAATAATAATGTTTAAAAACTTCAATACAATTTTTTTTCCAATCCAGCAAAACTTAATTACTTGATTTATATAGTTTTCTGATCTGTCACTGATTTATTTCTTCCAAAAAAAAAACAACAACTTTTTCAACAAAATATCGTCTGCTTGTTCAAGTACTTCAAATTGTGCATTCTCATTGTCTAATTTTCTCCCCTTTGATACTGAATATTTAATGACGTGTTTAGCTGTACTATTTTTAAAAACAAATATTATCTTTTAAAATATTTATTAGTTATAAAAAAACAATACTTTTTAGGAACTGAATAAAATACAGTTTAAATAATTTTCATTATATTTTATTCATACAGATTAACTGCGAAATTAATCCTATAAATTTTTCATCATAAAATTCCAAAAATGAATGTTAATCATTTAGTTATTGGTGAATAATCCCAAATGTGTACAGACATAATTATTAATCTATATAATGCATATTTCTCTTTATCCAATTGGGTTTGAATTCCCTTATCATTTTAATTACTATCAAATGATTCTTTATTATGAAGTATTATTTATAATTTTTTTTATTTTATCATATAGATACCTTTAAAATAAATATCTTAACAAAATATACTAGTTTAAATTCATTAAGTCCAAGTTCAAATCCTAGGGAAGTTAAAATACTGTTATTTTTCACAGTTTAATAAGTGAATCTTATGACTATTATTTTTTAATTTTGTTTTATAAAATTTAAATTTATATATAATACAGTCTATTCCCAATTTTATTTTTAGGATAGGGTGTACCAATAAAAAGGGCACAATATATAGGAATTATTGTCTCAATTAATTATTTTTATTATTGTGAATGAATGCTATATCCCCCCCCCCCTCTAATTTTGTTTTGACAGATTTTCTTGAGATATTTCTTTAATTTACATATTTAGAAGTCTCACTTTTTCACTTATATTTGTTTTCAATATTTTTTTTGTACCATAGCAGAAGCAGTTCATTTATTTTTGCATTATGCCACTTTCATGATCTATTATGTGCTTTTTTTGTCTAAAATTTTCTGAATGATTGTCTGGGTCTTGCTCCAATTCTTAGAATCAATTCTCTTCTATATTACTTCTTTGTGAGTCTGATCAGGATTTACCAATATCTGCAGTCTGAATTTGTCATCTGACATTCCTAATACGAACTGTTCAAGAAAAATTTCTTTAAATTTACCAAACATGTATGTCATTTATAATGCTAAGAGCCATATCATGTTCAAAAATTTTAATTTTAACCTGATTCTGTTTCTAAAACATAATCTTACATTTCTCTATTATTTCTTTAAATATAAACTATTTGATCCTAAGAAACCAGTTCCTTGGGGTTTTTTTTTTTTTTTTTTTTTAGAAACATACAGTTTATTTTATAATATTTCTACAAATTTTGTTCCTAAAAACTTAACAAGATTGTCATCTTTATATTATAGTCATTTTTTTTACTTAATAGTGTCTTATATATGTAGAATGGCCATCAAATGTTTTTATTTGAGTTAAATTTTACTATTTAAACTTAGCATATATACACGTATTGAAGCAGTCATATATATATATATATATATATGCTATTAAGTTTAAAAATATTAAGGCATTTTAAAAAAATACATTGTATAAAAAAATAATATTATAAAAATATAAATTTTATTACAAAATTTAATTACGAGTTAGTATGTGTGAAAAAAAGATAGGTTTCTAATCAGCAAAGAAAGTTTAACTTTCTAATCAATTAAAATACCAACTGATATTAAAAGAATGTAGGTACTAAATTCGATTTTTAGAATTTATATTTTGTATAGCATTGTCATTACAATGTAAGGTAACTAAAGTGTAGTTACTGGGGATTACAGTAAATCAAAAGACATTCTGAATTTAAGTAAAAATGCAATCAGTAAAATTTCAAAATTAAATTGCATTAAGATTATAATCAGTAAGATTCTTTTAGACAAAAAAGAAAGAATTTTCTTTAAATTAATTAATTAATTTGGAGAACAACCGATCTGGATGGCTTTGTTTTGAGATGTATATATAGGGAAGAAAGAGTTATTAGTTATTGTAAACTTCGGGGAGAGTTACTGTACACTTCTTGTAGAGTTTAGTTATTGTAAACTTCTGGAAGAGTTATTGTAAAGTTTTAAACTGTTAAATTAGCTCAAGCTATGAGTGAGTAGATCACCACAATTTCTCTAGCCATCACCAAGAAGCTGAGTATGGAGTTTCCCTTGTACTATATAGTATGGAGGCCAAATAAGTCATTGCATATATTTGACTATCCAAAGTGCTGACAATACCACAGATTATTGAAAGTATCCGGTAAATGATAAAAGCCTCTCTAGTGTGATTGAAAATGTTTTCTTTGCTTTAAATAATTTATTTATTAACTGTTCTTTAAAGTGTGTTTCTGTTCATATTATATAAAATATTATCATATTATTTAGATATCTTATTGCATTATTTAAATATTTTATCACATGCTAAATTAATTGCACATAGTAAGGAAGATAGTCTATTGCAATATATATACTCGATCTTTCTTAAATTTTTCTAGGCTTATTGTTTAAGAATCAGATGGAGGTAAATTTAGTAAAATATTTCAATAATTAAAAATATTTGACATTATCTAAAGAAAAACCCAGTAATTAATTAAAAGCAAGATATTTAAATCCACTCTCCCTCTGATTCTAATTTGTTTTTTTATTATTTGGGGTTTTTAATTTCCCTATTTAAAAGCGGTTCTTTCAAAAAATGACATTTAGCCTTTAACGCAATTACCATGGTTTTATATATAACTTTTAAAGTTAAAATGAGTGTTAAAAGTAAAACTTTATTTTCTTTTAGAAGGGACAAGTATATATGTATACTGGATATACTGCATACAGGTAATTTATTAACAACCTGCAGTTTTAAATTTGCTACGTTCAAGCTCGAATTTGATCACTACAATCTAGTTACTTATTACATACCCAAAATAGCACATGTGAATTGATAAAATAAAACTCTTAAAAAGCACAGTACAATTCAATTATTTTAATTAAAAGGTTAAAACAAGCTACAGTAAGCAATTAGCTACAAGTAATTATTGTATACAGATTATTATAAACAAAAGTATTATTACCATTCACCAATTTATAGCCTAAGGCATACTGTCAAATATAATATCGATTGGGTTGGCCTTTATGTTTGCCTAGATTCCTCATTTGCACTTTCATCAGGGATTAACTGGATATGAAGGTCAATCCAGATTATTCTCTTATCAGTTTGAGTTTACTGGGTAGGCCCTTTATATGCAGTTCCCCTTCCAGACTGTGAGCATTCAGATTCAGTGGACATCCTCCCCTAATGGTCATTTATATCACTGGATGTTTGTTATCTGTCCCTATGCTTATTGGTCTGTGGTCATACATGCTCAATCCGATTTGAATCAGCTCGGAATCTGGGCAAGTCTATAAATTTGTGTGTGCTAATATTTTTGCACAGCACTATCCCCCCCTGCTTCTGAGAAATGCACACTTCTCTGGAGTCACATATATAGTCCTGTACATATAAAGGCAGGCCATGTTTACAGCAAAGTCTGGTTTCCTCCTGTGCATCAGTTGCATTCATTTTGGAAAACTGTATCCTAGCTTCATCTGAAACTTCTGCTGCTTCATTCCCTAACTTTGTGTGAGCATCTTCTTCACCGTCTTTATTAACTAAGTTATAGTTCTTGGATGGATCCCCATCTCGAGTTTCCATATTATAGTTGAAGTTTACTTCTGTCCAGTTTTCTGGACTTGGTTTATTTGTTGCCAGTAGCATGCCCCTGATGTGGTTCGTATTTCAACTATTTGGTCAGAAATAATCCTAGTTATTCGACCTTCTACCCATGACTTGTGTAGTGTCATGTACCCATACATTTTCCCTAGCAGAATACATATGTTTCTTGTTTGTTGGTAGTTTTCCATGTTCTGGTATCAGAATGGACAAATTTGTTGCATAGTCTTCTGCCCATCAATATCTCCACAGGTGATTTCCTGGTGGATGTGGTCGAGATGATATGTTGGTGCAGTATTGCAATGTTTAGCACATCTGCTAGGTTTGTATTGTTTAATTTATTTGATACCAATTTCAAGTGCTGGACCAACTTTTCCATGATTCCACTGGATTCTGGGTGACATGGGGGGAGAGAGAATGTGATTTATTCCTCATTCTTATAAAAATGATGCAAACTCATCAGAAATAAATCTAGTCCCATTATCTAAAACCAATACTTCCATTGACCCGTAATATGAAAATATTTTATTTAAATTATGAATGGTTTCTGTTGAACTAGTATTTTTGGCTAGTTTGTATTCTGTCCATTTGGAGGCAGCATCTACCAACACCAAACTAGTTTGTCATTTATTGGCCTTGCATGTCTATGTGCATGGCTCCAAGGTTTATCTGTTTTAGGCCATGATGTGAATTTCTTTGGAGGTGTGTTTACTGTTGATTGGCAAGGTTTACATTTTTTAATAAACATTTCTATATCTGGACCCATGCCTGGCCAATACACATAACTGTGCATTAATGCTTTTGCTCGGACTATTCCTGGAAGTCCTCGAGGTAATATTTCTAATATTTTAGGATGAACCAATACTTTATTGCTCATCACTATGCATCCCTTTAACATTGATAGTTGTTGATGAATATTCCATAGACTTATGTACATAGTGGGGCCATTTTCTGGACCATCCTTTCCTAATCCAGCTCATGAGCATTTGATATCCTGCTGTTTCTTGAGTCCACCTGATGATAGTTTTGCTGTTTATAATTTCTGGCCTCCAATGGTCCAAATAATTTATATCAACTGCAGAGTCTGTTTTCTTTGTTATATCTGGTACACAATATAGAGCATCTGCATGTTTAACCTGACTGCCTTTATGATATACTAATTCGTATTTGTATGAAGACAACAAATTATACCAGCGAATCATCTAAGTGCTCAAGTGGTCTGGAGAAACTTTTTTATTGGCAAATATGCCCAATAATGGGTAATGGTATGTTATTATTTTAACTGATTGGCTATATATATATATATAAATGGAATTTGCAAACTTATATATATTTAACTGATTGGCTATATATATATATATAAATGGAATTTGCAAACTTCTGATGTGACAGCCAATGTCTCCTTGTCCAGTTGGGTGTATTTTTTCTTAGCTTTTGATAATGTTCTAGACATGTATGCTATTGGTCATTCACTATTCTGTGATGGTTGACTGAGTACCATTCCAATTCTATATTTGAATGCATCAGTTGTTAATGTTAGATTGAGGTTATTGTAAGATTGAGGTTATTGTATGCACTAACAGTTAGTTTGACGTAAGCAACACTTTGGTTTGCTGAAAAGTGCTCCCTTGTGACTCTTTCCAACACCCTCACTGACTTCTTCAAAGAAGTTAATACAAAGGAGTGACTACATGTGCTTTTCCCTTAAGAAAGTTTTCAAAAAAATTAACCAATCCCAGAAAGGCCTGAAGTTCTTTGATGCTTTTGGGGGCTGGTGCATTCATGACTTTAATCTTCCTGGGATCAGATCTTTCTCCTATGCTTGAAATATGTCCTAAGAACTTTATTTCTTTAGCACTCCAAATATATTTTTGATGTTTAGTTTTGCTCCAAATTTTTCTAGGCATTTCACAAACTTTGTCTAATTTATTTTGCAATTCTGCTTCAGAGTCAGCTGTTACTAATATGTTAGTAAAATATGGTGTTGTTCTTTCCAATCCTTCCAAGAGTGTGTCTATTTTAGCTTGAAATGCATTCAGGGTGATTTTTACATCAAAAGGAAGACAATTATAACTATAGTCCTTTGCGAGTTTTTATAGTTAGAAGAGCCACAGTTTCCTTTGTCACCAGGATCTGATGCAATGCAGTATTTCAGTCCAGTTTTGTGAAGCAGTGCTCCTTATAATCCAGCCTGTATTTCTCTAATATTTGGAAAATGGGTATGGGCTTTTTGCAATACTTTTGTTTATAGTCAACATGTAGTCCCCACACATACAGATATGTCCATTTTGTTTTATGACAGTAGAAGTAGCCTATTCTGCATCTTCAACCAGACAATATACCTTTCTTTAGCATATTGTCTAAAACCTCTTCAACTCAAGATTTCAGAACAAAAGGTATCTTCCTAAGCTTGCAGTGAGCTGCTTTTGCACAAAGCTAGATTTCCACAGTAGTATTGATTTTTCCCTGCTCTTCGGTAAACAGTTTAGGGAACTTAAGACTTTATTTCTCTTTCAATGTTAATTTTGTTTATCATGCAGATTTTAATAACTAATGGAATGAAACATTCCCTATCCAATAGGGGCACTATATTGCCATTGAACATATATAGACTGTTTTTTTCCAACTATTTGAATAGGATTACCATTTGCCTTGAGCTCTGTTTTCTACTTTTGGTTGGTTTCTGACATTTTTAACAACTCAGACCAGTTCCTTTGCAATATGATACCTGGCTCCACTGTCTATCTCCACTTCTATAGATTTGTTGCATATCTCTACTGCCAACATTATTTCTGACAGGTTTTAATTTCCACCTTATTTGAGTAAAATATTCTGATTTGCTATACTTATTTTCTGGGGGTTTGTTATTAGACTTTGTTTTATTTTTTGTATGGCAAACTTTAGCTAGATTCCCAATCTTCCTTCAATTTGTTGAATTTTTTGAGCTTCATTCACATGCGATGTGTCTAATTTTGCCACAGCAATAACATTCAAGTTTTGAATTTGGTAGCTCTTCTGCTTTGCTTGTTTTTCAGATTAAGGTTTGTTTGTAGCCTCCAGGTTGGAACTCCTTGGAGCTGCTTAGTACTAGTTCATAGGTCATCCCTACTTTTATGGTCTCAGGATATGGGAAATCTGTGATAGCCAATTGCTGTTGATGGAGCTTGTCATTGCTCGTTACTCCACAAAAAGTTTTAATAAAGCTTCCTCTAGGTAGTCTCCATATACACAATTTCATGTTAAATCTCATAAGGCAGTATCAAAATCTCTACAACTTTCTCCTAGCATCTATTATGCAAATAAAGGCGAACAATGTGCTTTGATGGCTCCAGTCTAAAATAGCCATCCAACTGCCTAACTAGATCAGGATACTATAGTCTTTCTGGCTCTTCAGGTCTGCAAAATTGGTTTGCAACCTCAATTACACCTGATCCTCCAAAAAGTAGTAGTGTAGCATTTTTCATCACATTATTTTTGATTTTATTAAATGATAAAATAATATTCTAAATGCTTTGTATATTGCAGCCACTTGGAAGGATTATTAACATTGAATTCGCCAATATCTAGCTGTGTTGTTGCCATCTTCAAACAATTGAACCTTTCTTCTTAGGTTTTAACCCATTGTTTTTGTGCTGATATTATAATGATAGTTTTTTTCATGCTTTGTTCTCCTTTTTGACTGTCAACTGTGCCAAATAGTATGCTATGTTCAAGCTCGAATTTGATCACTGCAATCTAATTATTTATTATGTACCTAAAACAGTGTATATGAATTCATAAAATCTAACTCAAAAGCATAGTATGGTTAAATTATTTTAATAAAAAGGTTAAAACAAGCTACATCTGTTATATATTGAAACATTTATATATAGAATCATCAATTAATGTAATTTCCACTATCTTATAAGTATAGCAACCTAATTAAGTGGTAATAATTTCTTTTGTGTTATTTTTAATATTAATAAAGTGTTTGTATTTTATATGTATATTGCATTGGGTGTCTTGTTTTGACATAGGGAAGACATATAGTTGTAATCTAATCTTAAGAGTCTCTACCTCTCCCTGATCACTGAGCTGAAAAAAATGCAGTATGTAGGTTGGAATGAGTTGACGTGGGGAAGTAATCCTGGCAGTGATTTATGTGTTGTCAGCTCATGTTGACCATTACAGTATAGTTTTACCTGATCAAAAGCAGTAATTTTTCTCTTTTAATTATCAATTTTCAGTTTATCTTTTTCCAGTCTATGAGTGCCAGAAGATTTTTGTTATATACATTCTCTGGAGTCTGTCATACATAGCCTATTATTTACAACTCAGATCATGTATACTATTTTGAAACTAAAAAATGCTCAGTAAAAAATAATATAAAGGCAAGAATAATTGCAATAACTAGGAATTGAAAGTTTACTTATAACTAACATAAAACTAATAATTTTTTTCCAATTTATATTGTACTGCTAATGAACAGCAGTACATGTTCGTAAATTTATGAATTATAAAATTTTAATATGAAAAGAATTTATAATTACTTAAAAAAGTTTAAACAAAAATACTGTGGAATTATTTTATCAAGAAATGATTAAAGTAAAAAAAAATCTCATTTGAAAGAATTAACTTTAAAAGTTTAAGAAAGAAAATATTTTAATTTGCAAAGTGCCGATAGTCGAAAATTGAAATAAATCAAGATACTGCAAATCTCTAGCACTCGTTACAATACTTAACTGACAGCCAGTCACATGGCACGGATAGCTGTCGAAAATGACATCCAAATCTAAACACCCATCAAAGATTTTATGAGAAAAGGGTGGCCCACCCTTTTCTCTACTCTTCTTTCTATATATCTAAGCCAGTCGTAAGCATTTAGGTTTGAAAGCTTGAAGCTTTAAATATCTTCACAAATAATCCACTGAGTCTAAATCATAAACATACAATATGAAATCCTATGATTTACTACAAAGTAGTTTTTAAACACAAAAAGCAAAGGAATGTATATTTTTTATTTTTTTTAATGTTTAAATTTAGAAAGAAGAGTAGAGAAAAGGGTGGGACCCTTTTCTCATAAAATCTTTGTTGTGTTTAGGTTTGATGGCATTTTCGACAGCTATCCTTGCCATCTGATTGGCTGTCAGTTAAGTATTGTAATGAGCACTAGAGATTTGCAGTATCTCAATTTATTTCAATTTTCAACTATCTGTGCTTCGCAAATTAAAATATTATTTACATTATTTACTGCTTGTTATGTATTCTAAAAACTACTTCATAGTAAATCATAGGATTTCGCGTTGTACATTTATGATTTAGACTCAGTGGGTTATTTGTGAAGATATTTAAAGTTTCAAGTTTTCAAACCTAAATGCTTACAACTGGCTTAGATATATAAAATGAAGAGTAGAGAAAAGGGTGGGCCACCCTTTTCTTGTAAAATCTTTGTTGTGTGTTTAGGTTTGGATGTCATTTTCGACAGTTATCCATGCCATCTGATTGGCTGTCAGTTAAGTATTGTAATGAGCACTAGAGATTTGCAGTATCTCGATTTATTTCAATTTTCAACTATCAGTGCTTCACAAATTAAAATATTATTTACATTATTTACTGCTTATGTATTCTAAAAACTACTTCATAGTAAATCATAGGATTTTGCAATGTATGTTTATGATTTAGACTGTGGGTTATTTGTGAAGATATTTAAAGCTTCAAGCTTTCGAACCTAAATGCTCACAACTGGCTTAGATATAGAAAGAAGAGTAGAGAAAAGGGTGGGCCACCCTTTTCTCATAAAATCTTTGTTGTGTTTAGATTTGGATGTCATTTTTGACAGCTAACCATGCCATCTGATTGGCTGTCAGTTAAGTATTGTAACGAGCGCTAGAGATTTGCAGTATCTCAATTTATTTCAAGAAAGAAAAGTATAATTTAGAAAGTTTAAAAAGTTTTTAATGTAAGTGTAGATCGCCTCAGGACAAATAAACATCTCTTGTATTAGTATAAGTTTTACTAGTTTAAAATGTAAAAAAAAAAAAACAAGTTAAGGGGGGTGAAATTTAACTAAATTAAAATAGATTTAAAAACTATATTTCTTTTTTCATTTATTTAAAAGAAAATAAGAAAATGTGTGTGTGTAAAGAAATGAATGTTGAATTAAAATAAGTAAAAGGAAAGCTTATAATCAAATTTAAAATTAACTCAAGGATTGCTTGTCTGATAAGTAAATAGGAATTAATATTTATAAATTGCTACAAATACAAGCAATGGGAATGATTAAAAACTATCTTATCCAAAGATAGATTGATCTAAGCAAGCTTGTGGCTTAAGAGACAATGGCAAATAATTAAAAAAATTTAATGACATTAATTAAACTGATTCAGGAAAATTTAATTAAAAGATAACAATAATGAGGTGATGACATGTAAATAGGACAGAAAATTCAATGCGCTTATTTAGTTCTTTTTACTGCAGAATTATTTTTCAACTAGTCACTGTATTGGGATCATGCTGTGCTAAGCAGTCATTGGAGTATGCAGCCATACTCCAGGGTCTGCAAGAACATCAGCAATCCACCTGTTAGAAGTCATGCCTGTTTGAGAATCTGGACCACCAAGAATATCTATCTGCCTGAACATAAGCAATAAGGAGCTACCAAAATCCAACTGGTTGGTAAACTACATGCAGCAGAAGAAAATAAGAAGCTACCCATTTCAGAGAGACTTTCAAAATCCTAGGTAATATAAATTCTTATTCCCATTTATAAACTAATATTAACTTTATGAACAGTAGCAGCAATCTTTGAGTGTCCTTGATATTCAGCATATAAATGAACTATAGAATGTGCATGGATATCGGCTACCCAGTATATTAGTCAAAGGTTCACAAAGCTTTCCTAAATAATTACTATTTATAATTCCAAATGTGCATATGCAGTCATATGACTATTAGTTATATGATTCATTAAGAATTATGTGTATAGAAATTATACATTATTATTGTATGTTTTATTGAGAGTATGTGTGCATATAATAAGTATGGCAATTATATTATTATTAAAGATGAAATAAACTAACCTATAAATTTTAATAACAAATTTATTTAAGTATATTAGAATAAAATATTGTCCGCTAATTAGTCTTGAGTAGTTCTTATGGTTATGCCACTAGTAAACAATTCTCTTAAATGAGTATCCGATAGTCAGTTAATTTTATTCTTGGTGATTTCATGACTGAGCTGGGTAGGATTTATCAGGCACTGAATTAGAAGCCACCATCTAGGGCATGTTAATTACTTCTTGTAATTAACTGGCACCTAAAGTTTACTTCAAAACAAATAAAGTGCCTTGAATGACAGGGGTTGAATTCAGCAGTGGAGTCCTGTAGCTTGGAAATGTGGTTCTAAATTATACCTTGTATAATTTAAGGCTAACTACAGGTACCCTTTGGGTATTATATTAAATTGCAGCTGGTGTAGATCAAATTTATAATAAATAATTTTGTCATATTTTATATATAAAAAGAAGTCAACAATGTTTTCACAATTTCTGTTTTATTAAAGATTAAAAAATCTTATTCTATGTATTTTTTTTATTCAATCCATCTCCCATCCATTCATTTGGCTTTCCCAATGTGGATGAAGAACTATCATAAATGATGTTCAATTTAATTTTTTTTATTGTTTGAAAATAAAGATCTAAAGAAATGCTAAATTGTGTAATTGTAATTAAAAAAGTGGTATAATTTGGGAAAAAGAATGGAGCAGACAAATTAAAAAAAACCCAATTAAATGAAAGTAAAGAGATATTTTAGGCAGATTTAGGGCATTGAGGATGGGTAGAGAAAAAGGACTAGGGGTTGGAGTCAGTCATATTTGTCATTAAGAGAAATAAATAATCAGTTTAGTAATATTTTGAATTTATTTTGAATGTAAGCGTTAGTTAAATAAGCATTAAAAAAAAAAACTTTGAAATTGAAATTTTGTTTCGAAAATGGAAGACAGTGTAGAAACTGATAAGGTGGTATAGTTGAAAGAAAGTCAGATATCCTTTAAAAATCCCCAAATAGTGGGGGGGAGAGTGAGACATAGATGATGATGAAAATGATGATAAATATGATGAAAGAAATGCAACAAGAATTCAAGCAAAGTCAGCAAACAATGCTGGAAGAGTTCAGAGCAGAAGTGACGGAAATGAGATGGGAGATAATGGAAAGAGTCAAGGAAAATCAGGTAGCTATTGAAGTAGTAGAGAAAGAGTTGAGTAAAGAAAGTCAGGAAGTAGAAAAGGAAGTTGAGGTGGTAAAAGATCTGAAAGATTAATTAGAACAGGATAGTGTTAGAATAGATAAGGTGGAAATAAAGTTAGAAATGGGTAGAGAATGGATACAGATAGTAGAAAACGTAGATCAAAAGTTAGAAAATAATATGAAAGAATTTCTACAAGAGACTAAAAATGAGTTGACTAAAATAACTTCATTTTAAACATAAATGTAAAATAAAGAAAAAGATTAAGGAGTATAATTTTAAAACAGAAACGGAAGCTATTTATAGAGCAATTTTATTTAACACATTTGAAAAGACTCTAGAAAATGAATTCTTTCCATTCACTGTTATCAATACGTATCAATAAAAAAGTAAGACAGTTTAAAGAAATGTGGATTTTTGCTCAGAAAAAAGGTTTTCTGATTTACAAGAAAGAAAATAGAACAAAACAGGAAAGTGACAAGACAACAAATAAGCGAGGGATGGATGAAAGGGGAAAAGGAACATATATTAGAGAGTTAGGGGGAGGGAGGAAGGGGGCCTGCCAAGTTGAATTGTTAAAAAACGCCAATTTATAATCCAAAAAAAAAAAAAAAAAAAAAAATTAAAAATGGGGGTTGTTTTTTGGAAAAAAAGTTTTTTTATTAAAAAAAAAAAAAAAAAAAAAAAAAAAAAAAAAGACAACAAATAAGCGAGGGATGGATGAAAGGGGAAAAGGAACATATATTAGAGAGTTAGTAGGAAGGAAGAAAGGACTGCCTGACCAAGTGTAATTGATCAGACAGACTGCTAAAAAAACCCACAAGGGATTGGTAGCTGGACTATGAGTTGAAAACAGAAAATTATTTTTGATGTAGGTGATAAACCTGAATATGAAAATACATTTATAGTAGAAAAAAAAACGCTGGGTCAAGACTAAATAGTAAAAATGAAAACAAAAAAAAGTATAATGAGAATTTTGTATTTAAAGTAAAATAATAAATAATTTTTTTTTAAAAAAAGAAATGTTTCAGGAAATAATCATGATGGAGTTACCATCAGAGTTTTGAATATACGCATATTAATAAAAACAAGTTAAATAAGTGATTTAAAATAATGTTCATAAGGGTTAATATAAATAAATAATATAAATGAAATATCAATCTAAGTTTACGTTAGGAGTGTAGAAGTGATTGTAATTGAAAGAAAGGAGGGTAGGAAGTATAGAATTGAGTTTTAGAGGGGTAAAAGTGTAAAGCTGTAGGCTGGGCGAAAATAGTACCCATAACAGACTATCAGGGAAATATTCTCAGGGTGAGGGTTCAGAAAGTTCTGGGCCCATCCATTTATTCTTTAAATATGTGCATTGAGAACAATCAGAAAAGCTGCAAGTGAGGTCTTGGGGCAGATTCCCCATTCTCTTTAAATATGTGCACTGGAAACAACCGGAGTAAGCCACACATTTGTTCATGGGGAGAATCCCCACATATCTTAAATATTATAGTGTAAGCTGAATGGTCAGTCAAGGGATCCTGCCATTCTCAGTGACCACTTTACTTTCTTGGATGAGGTCTCATAGTCTGAGCGCATCCCAACATCCGGTAGAAAACCCGGTATAGAAGCTTTGTTTTATATACGTGTAAGTTGGTATAAACCAGTCTCAAAATCCCTGTCTCACTAGGAAGCAATGTTGTCCTTGTGGTCACCATTTAGCATCAGATAATTGTAAGCAATGTTGTCAGCCTAGAAAGAAAAGCATAATCAAAGAAGACTGCTCTCAGCATGTGTAGTTCGAGAAGTAAAGAAAAAAAACTTAAATAAAATAAATATAATAGTTGTAGCTAAAGAAAAAAAAATGTTAATGAAGTTTTCAGAGATAAAATGATCAAACTGATACATTTTACTCTTGTCGGAGGAGCAGTGTAATGTACTGCTAATGAACAGTGATACATGTTCGTAAATTTTATGAATTATAAAATTTTAATATAAAATGAATTTATAATTAGTTAAAGAAGTTTAAACAAAAATACTGGGAATTATTTTTATCAAAAAATGATTAAAGTAAAAAAAAAAAATTTCATTTGAAAGAATTAACTTATAAAAGAAAGAGAAGTATAATTTAGAAAGTTGAGTTTTTTATATAAGCATAGATCACCACAGGGCAAATAAACACGTCATGAATAAGTTTTAATAGTTTAAAATAAAATAAAAAAAATTTGAGGGGGGAGGGAATTTAACTAAATTTAAAAAGATTTAAAACTATATTTTTCTGTTTTCATTTAAAAGAAAATAAGAAAATGTGCATGTGTGAAATGAAAGTTGAATTAAAATAAGTAAAAAGAAATCTTATAATTAAATTTAAAATTCACTCAAAGATTGCTTGTTTGATAAGTAATAAATGGGAATTAACATTTAGAAATTGCTACAAATACAAACAATGGGAATAATTAAAAACTATCTTATCCAAAGATAGATTGATTTAAGCAAGCATGCAGATTAAAAGACAATGGGAAATAATTAATAGAATTTAATGAAATTAATTAAACTGATTTGGGAAAATTCAATTAAGATAATGAGGCGACGACATATAAATAGGACTGAAAATTCGATACATTCAGTTTTAGTTCTTTTTACTGCAGACTCTTATTTTTCAATTCGTCACTGTATTAAGATCATGCCATGCTAAGCAGTCATCGAAGAATGTGGCCATACTCCAGCCTTGGTCTGCAAGAATATCAGCAATCCACCCGTTAGAAGTCATGCCTGTTTGAGAATCTGGACCACCAAGAATATCTATCTGCCTAAACATAAGCAATTAAGAGCCATGACCAAAACTATCAAAGAACCAAACTCCAAACAGTTGGTAAACTACATGCAGCAGGAGAAAGCAAGAAGCCACCCATCTCAGAGACTTTCAAAATCCTAGGTAATATAAATTCTTATTCCCATTCATAGACTAATATCAACTTTATGAACAATAGTAGCAGTAGCAATCTTTGACTATCCTTGATATTCAGCATATAAATGAACTATAGTATGTGCATAGATATCTGCTTCCCAGCATATTAGTCAGATTCACAAAGTTTTCCTAAATAATTACTATTTATAATTCCAAACATGTATACACAGTCATGTCTATTAGTTATATGATTCATTATTAAGTGTTCATTAAGAATTATGCCTATAGAAATGATACATTATTGTATGTTTATTGAGAGTATGTGTGCATATAATAAGAGTGGCAATTATATTATTATTAAAGATGAGATAAACTAACCTATAAATTTTAATAACAAATTTATGTAAATATATTAGAATACTGTCTGCTAATTAGTTTTGAGTAGTTCTTTATGGTTGTGCCACTAGTAAACAATTCTTTTAAATGGGTTTCCGATAGCGAGTTAATTTTATTCTTGATTTCATGACTGAACTGGTTGGGATTTATCAGGTGCTAAATTAAAAGCAGTCATCCAGGGCATGTTAGTTACTTCTTGTAATTAACTGGTGCCTGAAGTTTACTTTAAAACAAATAAAGTGCCTTCAATGATAGGGGTTGAATTCAGCAGCGGAGAAGTTCTGTAGCTTGGAAATGGGGCTGAAAATTATACCTTGTATAATTTTGGGCTAGCTATAGGTACCCTTTGGGTATTATGCTTCTCTGCCTGAAAGGCCGGTGTGATGCAATACTAAATTGCATCTGGAGTAGATCAAATTTATAATAAATAATTTTGTCATATTTTATATAGAAAAAGAAGTCAACAATGTTTTCGCAATTCTGTTTTATTAAAGAGTAAAAAATCTTATTCTATATATATTTTTTTATTCAATCCATCTCCCACCTGGTTCAATATATATATTATGTAACTTGATACAATCTATGGACAACTTAATACATTAAGTTTTTTATAAGCTCATAAAAATATTTTTCTAAGTTGTAGAAAATTATAATAAAGATGTATATGATCTGTATAAATAAATCATAAATCTGGTTTAGAAATCTTCAGGCTTAGATTTTCCCAGATCATAAATTAAGTTTTATAGACATTTATTCCCATGTGTCTTGCTTAACCATTTAATTTTCATTTAATCCTATTTACCCATTTCACTAGATTTTTTCCCCAGATAAGATTAAGATTTTTGAAGTATCATAATTAATTAATGTTTGCTAAAATGGTGGGGAAAAAAATCAGTCACACTTTAATCTCTATTACTTAAATTAAAAAACAAAATCTCTTTTCCATTAGTTTACTAAATATATTGAACCGGGTGGGGTATGTAGATTGAATAGAAAACAAAAACTAGCATGAATTTTTTTCTCTTTAATGGAAATAGACTTGTGAAAAGCAAAATTGTATGACTTATTTATATATAGAAAAATGATACAATTATTTATTATAAATTCAATCTACTCCACACCGGTCCCTTAGGCAGAGAAGCATAATACCTAGCGGTACTTATGACCAAACCAGAGCTATATATAAGATACATAACTACCACTATGTTTCGAAATCACAGATCTTCTGGACTGCAAAATTCAACACATCATTCAAAGCACTTTTTTGTTTCGAAGTAAACTCCAGGCGCCAGTTTATTACAAAAGCAACTAACGTACCCTGAATAATGGCAAACTAATTCAGCGCCTAAGAAATCCCAACTAGCTCAATCAAAAGAATATAAATTGCTGCTTTAACTTCTCTGCTAAATTGTTTGTTTAGTAGTATAATTAAAAGAAATTGACCAACAAATACTAATTTATAGAATAATTTATTTTAAATAAAATGTTTAATATAACTT
This sequence comes from Epiperipatus broadwayi, assembly GCA_028023455.1. Taxonomy (NCBI): domain Eukaryota; kingdom Metazoa; phylum Onychophora; class Udeonychophora; order Euonychophora; family Peripatidae; genus Epiperipatus; species Epiperipatus broadwayi. Next base: position 1,766,339 of record JAQFVV010000109.1, read on the forward strand.
GCAAACTAATTTTATAAATCTTTTAATTAAATATAAACAATGATTTATACTATCTCAGGCACACACATATTATAATAAACCATACAATAGTACTGTAATATAAACATAAAGCATTAAAATAAGTACAAGCATTCAAACACGCACATAAATAGTTCATTTTATGTGGCTATAAAGTTCATTTATTAAACTGACTCTAGGAGGCTTCAAAGATTGCAATGGCTACATTAATCGATATCAGAAATTGGAATAAGAAAATGTTATTTATTACCTATAGGATTTTGGACTTTGTAGCTTCTTGCTGCTTCATGTGTGTTTTACCAACTGGTTAGATTTTAGGCTTCTGATGATTGCTGTTCCATGCTAATTCTATTCAGGCAGTTAGACATTCCTGGTGGCTTCAAGTTATTATATGGGCATTGCTTCTATTGGACAGATTGTTGAGGTTCTTGCGGATGAAGGTTGGAGCTCATTGCATACTCCAAAAACTGCTCAACAATGCAGTCTTTATTAGCAAATATGTATAACAGGTGATTGACTTTAGATACATGAATGACCCTAATTTTCGGCTCTATTTATGTGATGACCCTGTTGTTTCTTTAGTTAGTTTTTAAGCCTGCCAGCTATTTTCATTGTTGAGAATTCACCCACTGCTTTTGTTGATTAAATTCTTAAGATGTGTTTAATTAATCCTGTTGTTTATGAATTTTAATTAGTAGCCATTGCTTAATCACGTTTTTAGATAGTTTATAAGTATATACAATCTTTGAGGGAAATTTTTACTTATAAACTTTCATTTATTTTTAATATTTAACTTTCATATTTTCTTTTTTTAACACGCACACATTTTATTTCTTTATGTTTACAATCAATTCATTATTTATGCACACATATATTTTATTTTAACTAAATAAATGAAAAGAAAGATTTTTATTTTTTTAGTTTTTAAGTTTTTTTTTTTCTTTAATATTTTAAATTTTCTCAGTTACATTCCCCTCAGGCTAACAGCATTTTCTTTTAATAAAACTAACTTTTTTAATTTATTCTAAAGTTTAGTTTTTGCCCAAGTTAAATTTTCTCCCCCATCTACTTACTCTTTAATTCGTAAAACTTTATGAATTGACTTTTAGCAAACTGTTTTAAACTAATAATAAAACTCTTTAAACTTTTTTAAACAACAACTCTCTCAACTTATTCTGGCTTGCATATTATTTATTTATTAAAACCTTCATTTCCTTTTATGAAACTTATTTTGCAGTGATTTTATTTATTAGAATTTTAATTTAAAAATCTTCATGTTGTTTATGAAAATTTTTATTTTTAATAATTGTAAACACAATTTTACATGGAGCGCTATTCATTAGCGATACAATATAAACATTTAATGTAATTAGAAGGGATCTGAATTGAGTCTTTCAAGCTCCTGACAGTTATCCACTTCATCTTATGCAACCAATATACATGACCACATACATGTGAAAAAGATAAATGATCTTCAATATATGTATTTTGTGCTGAACCAGACTCATCAGTTGGCCACACAAGCCTGTCCATTAAAGTTTGAAGATTTGCTATCTTGATATATCTGGAGATGTTCTGGATGAACTGATGAGTACTGATTCAGCACAAAATATGTATATTGGAGATCATTTATCTTTTTCGCATGTATGTGGTCATATAAGATGAAGAGAAAAGCTGTAGGGAGCTTGAAAGTCCTCTAATTACATTAAGTTCAGTATAGGAATAGTATTTAAATAAACAGTTTAATTACTAAAATATTTCATTTTAATTAGTATATATATATATATAGAAACAGCTTCATTCTCTTTTACATTAAGTTCAGTATAGACAATATACTAGTATTTAAATAAAGTTTAATTCCTAAAATATTTCATCTTAATTAGTATACATATATATATAGAAACAGCTTCATTCTTTTTTGTCCATCTAATAATTTGTCTCCATAAATAATAAGTGCAAAGTGACATCACAGAATCACTGTTTTTTCTTATAACTTTTCTTAGTATTTGGATCCACTGTGAGGTAATCATTTTTAAATTCAATTTACTCTTTTGTTTGCTTTTTAGTTCAAAACTCTTTCTAGACAAGTTATAATGATTCTAATCAAGACCAAGTATGAAACTAATATAAGAGTTACATAATTTCTAATACTTTTCTTGAACATCAATATCACTACTATATTATTTCAATCATTTAATATACACCTGGGTCTCGTTTTATGTGGATTTATTTAACGCGATTTTTAAGTTACGCGATTCATGTTTCTTCGGAAGTCGAACTCCGATAATGCATTATTACTTTAAATAATAAATTTCGCACACTTACATCATATTGAAAGTAATAGCACATTATTGGAATTCGACTTTCTTCTTAATAATTTCAATCATGATTTCCACATTTTATGTACACACATTAAATTTTACAAGATTATAATGTAAATTTGTTCAAACAATGTGCATGTTAATTTTGCATTTTTAAATCACATTCTGTTTTGGCTTTTTAAAAAAGAACATAATCAATTATTAATCATTTAGTATCCGCAAGTTTATTTTTAAAAGGTGAGTAATAGCAGTGGGCACAATTAAATTTGACAATTAAAAATTAAAATCTGATTATTAATTGTAATTAACAATTTAAAAATTATTTAAGATGACCTGAAATTAATATGATGTGAAACAAAATTTGATTTTTAAACGGAATTGAAAATTAAAAAATTAAAGACAAAAATAAGAATTTAATTTTTAGTTGTTAGTTTTAATTAAATTTTTCCCAGCAGTGTAGAAAAAGATAATGAAACAGAAGTGGAACCTGTTCCTTTCACTGCAAAAATGATTCGAGAAGGTCTTCAACATTCTAATCAGTTGGCAAATTATTTTCTTATTAATGACACTAATCACGAACGTGCTCTTAAATTCCAACGAGAGCTAAATGGTTGTATGTCTGGATATCGTGAGTTTCATAAACAATTAATAAAATCATCATCTCAAAGATTAATTACTAATTACGTTGTCACCAGAAAACCATTAGCACAACATGAAAGTGAAGTTGGCGCTAGTTGTATTTTCTCTTGTGAAGAATCTGATTTTTTACCAGTTTGCAAACGAACCCGTTTATCAGCAAATAGCGATAATAATTAAAACGTGTATAAAAAAATGTAAATTACTATACTGTAAATTATGCATAAAAATATATTGTTTTGAGTAAAATGAAATATTATTGTTAAAAAAAAGTTTGTCTTGTATCAATTTTTTTCAAATTTGAAATTTTTTATTAGTCATATTTTATTTCCTTATTTTTTTTTGCGCGAATTTTAAAGTAATTTTACGTTGGTGCTTTGCTTTTATGTGATTTTTGAAAAATTACAATCCGTATCCCCCCTTTTTCAAGGTAAGTTACGTCTATTTTTGTGCGATTTCTTTTGTGCGTTTTTTGAGGAACCTATCTATCGCGTAAAACAAGACCCAGGTGTATATATTTATCATTTAAACAATTCCCTTATTTCTTAAACCTACTTTTTTTAATACATCAGTAATATTTCTATTTTTCTGTTTTTACACTCTTCCTATATGTAATTATGTCTCATCTCTTTTCTTAAAACATTTAGTATTTCAAAACTTGTTGTAGAAGTACATTCTTTTATTATTACACAGTTCATTGTAAAAATCTTCCATATATTTCATGCTATCCTCCCCCCCCCACAATAATACCATCTGTTTTTTTTTTATTGTTGAAGTTACTTTTCACCCAAAACCAATGCTATTGTATTAAAAACTTTGTTCTCTTTCATAATTCATAGTTATATTTATTTATATTAATTCTTTTGTACTATTTTATATAATTTTAGATATTTGCTTCTTTTAAATGAAGCATTTAAAAATATCTTCACATTCTTTTTTGGCTTTTATTAACTACCCTATATGAATCCATTTTGACAATTTTTAAAATTCTAGGTCAATAGTGGTTAAATAAAATTAACACCAACTTCAACACATTTTCTGGTGATAATAGTTTATATTCCATGCCTATCATATAGATCTATGGCTATCAGAATTGAACTTATTTGAATTTATATTACTTTAATCACTATATATTATAAATAATCAAATCAATCATGATCTATGTAACTGTCATCCTCCTTGATTGAAATGATATAGTGAAAGACTTTCTTAAATATATTTATTATTGCCCAATTACTTTTTGAAAGAATAAAGATTAATAAGCCAGAAATCATTAATTTGATTGTAATCATATTCTTAAAAGTTTCAATATGATTTATATCAACTAGCTGTATTCTTTTTGTGAAATAAACCAATTTAATGTATTGTTGATCTATGAATGAGACTATTTGTCTCTAAGGATGACTTTTATATCTGTAGTCAACATTAACAAGACATAGTTTTGGCTAGCTCTGAGATATAGGTTTGATTACTAAAACAGACTTATCAGATTATTTTTAGTAAAAGTTTTCATTGAAAGTACATCTTGATCTGCATTTGATTCAGACAAAGATATTTATTATTATAGAGTCAAAAATAGTGGTAGTCAATCAAGTAATTAAAAATCAAACTATAACCTTTTCTGCCATAGATGAAATTGGGTCTCAAAACATCATCTAGGAATTCTTTAAAATCACATTATTAATGCTTCCAGTTTTGTGGCTTAATCCATTAACAAAAAAAATAGTCAAACAATTTTATTGCTCAAGAGTTTATGAAAAGTTTAAGAAGTGGAGGTGATGGAGCTAACCTCCAAATTTTTCGCACTATCATTCATTTCATTAAATCATGCAGGGAACTTAAGTTATAAAGTTTGAATATTGGAAGTGATAGAACTGGAACAGTGATCTATGGATCTTAATTAACAAGTTTTCCAATCTGCCACAGCATTAAGCTGCCGTCACATAATCAAATGAGATTCACACTAAGTTTAAGTATCAGCAGAGTAAGAAATGAGTTACTTTCTATGGATTTTGAATTCTTGAGTATGTTACTCTACTATTGCTCAAAACCATGCAGAGTGCATAATATGTACATACCCCAGATAGATAAGGTTAAGATGGTATTTTTGCATGATTTATTGAGACGTGAGAAAAACTTTTTTTTTTTGAGTAAGATAGAGGCAATATATAATAAAAAAAAAAACTTTAATAATAAAAATCATTTACATACATCTATACAAGTTTGAAGTGGCTTTTCAATTTAATCAATCATCGGTGTAAATTGGTTACACATCAATAGTCAATTATAAGTGTTTATACTATATTTATCATGGAATAGGCTATTACGTTTGTACCTTATAATCAATGCTGATTATCAGTAAATAATTAGGTTATTTTGATTATAATTAATTATAGCAGTACCAATGCAGGATCAGGATCTGTGCTACTAGTAATTACTAAGAATTTGTTAAGCATAGACCACACCAAAAATTGTTTTTTTTTTTTGATAATTAATGAAGAATATGATTCGATTACTGTAATTTGAAATAGAATGATAAGTAAGCTTAGTTTCAAGTTTTCAATCAAAATCCTATGATTGGTAATATTTTATTTAAATTGCAGGATATATAAATTATCTGCTCCTATAGAAATATTACTATATATTAAGTTTTTGATTGACTAATTAGAAAATAGAGTATGAGCACACGATAACACTTCTTAAGTAATTTTTCAGTATTTTGATATGCGTTCATAATTTTCAGTTAGTGTTTACATTATTTAAACATGCAATATCTATCGGATATAAATATTTTTTGCATAAAATATTGATAGCGAATTATTTACATTTCTCTATAAATATAACATCAATATTTTGCTTTGATTACATAAATGATTGTAGTTATTTGCAGAGAAAATCGTAACATTAGAGCATCCAAATGCAAAGTTACATTTAAAATACCAAACTTTTTTTTTTTTAATATATGTTTGAAAAATCATGTGACGTTCGAGGATATAAATGAAAAACAGAGTACTGTACAAGCATTCAAATGACCAAAATGGTTTTATTTTAATCAGCAGAATAAGATCACTACCATTAATATTTTAAGTATAATTACGAACTGTTAGTTATACTCTTATCATTCTATATGAGTAATATCATTTGCAGTATATAAAAAGTTTCTATTTTAAAAAAATATTTTAGGAGATAATTTCTACTTAAATCTCACATGTTAAACGAATAAAAAAATATTTTAAAAAAAAAATAACATATAAAATTATTTTGAATTTGGATAGAAATATTAAAAACAAAATGGCAAACTATAAATTTTTTTGATGAAATATTTTACGAAAAAAAAATTGAATTTGTTAAATTAAACAAATATTAATATACATTCTCTTGAGATATGACAACATTTAATCCACAAATGTTATCCTAGCATCTTGTATGGTCCGGGTATTTTTCTCGTGAGACCCAATATGGCGTCGACTGGTGAGTGCTTATGTTTGTTAATGTGAAGAAATTTAAGTTATTTTTTCTAATGATTTATACTATTTTACGTTATTTTATTACTTTTTAATATATACATATAGTAAAGGATTTATAATAATTGCAGAGTTAATTTATAATAGTAGTAGCAGTTTTTGGATTCAAGACGTATTTAGTTACTTGAACGTTATGTGGTTATTTTATTTATTGGTATTTTAAGGCTTAATAGCCGTGAAGAGAAATTAAAAAAAAACTACCATATTGCTGATTTTATAATATTAATAAGTAATGTTTCAGACGAATTTCAAAACTTCATTTATTTTCTTTGGAAATATTATATTTAGTTTTACATTTATAGTAAAATTATTTTAATTTTTTTAATGATTTTGATCGATTAACGTTTTTATTTTCAAGGGCTTACACAATAATTGCTTATTTTCTCTATTAGATCAAGATTTAGAATTGTAACATCTTAGAGATAGATATTTTGTTTTCTTAAAATAATTATTACGGAAGTATTTTTAAAAAAATGTTTAAATTTACTAATTCGTGAAACATTGATGTAAATATTTTGTTAACTTTATAAAATGCACATTTTAAATTTAGCATAGTTTTTATCACAAAGTATGTTATTAAATAATACATTTTTCTTTTTAAGTTTTTTTTATCAATCGCCTTTAAAATGTGAGTGAAATTACTTTTTATTACGAATTAACTTCTGTCATATAGTTATAAATTTAAAAAAATACTGTTATGTAAGTGTAATGATATGTTTATATTGCAAGCTCATTTATTAAATATTAGTAATAAGTATATCCAAATAACTAATTTCAGATTTTTAGAATTTGATAATGTATGAATATAGGACTACTATATTAAGGATAATGTTCAGCATGTTGGCATATTGTGAATGTATTATCGTCAATTACTAAATATATCACACATCATTTTAAATTATTTTCTTCAATGCTTTTATCAATTGCTCTGCTTTTTAGCAACCTTGTATTATTTTTTTCATTTACATTTATTGTTCCTTCCAATCTTCCACTTTTATTCCTCTTAAGTTTCGTTTCTTAATTTTATCAATTTTACTTATTTTTTTTTTTTGATATTTAAATTTATATAACATTATTATCCAAGTCCACATCTCAAGATCTTTTTAATTATCTAAGCTCTATATTTCCCCTAAAATTCTTAACAATTTTTTTATTATGTGATCAATAAAAAATAATAAAATAATTTATCATTTAAATACATGTATATTCTCTTAGTATAAACCAATAAACATCACATGATCACCATTTCTCAAATCCAAGGCTTCTCACTGACGAAGGCTACAAGCCAGAAACTAGTCTGGGGATATTGGATGCGTAGGCCAGGGGTTCCCAACCTTTTTGCACTTAAGAGCACATTCCATAATACCGGCCAGGTGGCGGGCACCATTTATTTTTTATCTGGACATAATTGCTGAGATATTCTTGACTTCGTTTACGGAGAAGCCACATCACATGTAAATTTATAGTTGGATATTGTTAATAATACACATAATGTACAAAAAAATATTTATTTCAAAAATTAAATTTTAACATATAATTGACGTTTATATTTTTACGCCGTAAAAGTATAGTATGCCCTACAATTTGATTACAATATAATACAATAATTCGTAAAAAAAATTAAAAAGTTAAATTTAGTTGTATCAGATAAATAATTTTTTATCGTGTTCGGATAGCGACGGGCACACATAAAATGGTCTGCGGGCGCCATGGTGCCCGCGGGCATAGGGTTGGGGATCCCTGGCGTAGGCACTAGATGGGGATTTTACGCACAAGCCTTCTGGCATTCTTTGATTACTCACTTGCAGTAAGTGGCAATACGTATAGACAGTTTTGCCTGGTTTAATCTTAGTATAAACAGCACTGATTGTATATATGTGTGGGAGATAGTGATTTGGACCAACTGATGAGTGCTGGTTCAACATGAAATATGTATATTAAAGATCATTTATATTTTTCACATGTATGTGGTCTTTGGTATTGGTTGTATACGATGGAGTGGATGGCTGTAGAACGGTTGAAAGTCATAATCTATAGCTATGGAGAGCTTAAAAGTCTGAATTCAAGTCCTAATAACTTAGTATTAGTAAAATCGCATTTAGCCATAGTAATTTTTATCTATTCACGATATTCAATAATATGTTATTAATATGTGATGATAATTCTAAAATGTTCAAATTTTTTAACATTCAATTCTTTCTCTCATGGAATCATAATTATTGAAAAAAAATTGTTCACTTTTCTGAATCTTATTCTATTACAAGTATCTAATTCTTTCATATTGAATGCTTTTATATTAATTTGGCCTGTCTGTTTCTGTTGGTATGTCCACATTTTTTAATCATCAATGAAAAAAAAATCCGTTTCCATTTAGAACTTGTTTCGTACTCACATCCTTAGCTTTCAAATAAATTCCTTAACAACTGAGCCAACAGAAATATTAAGTTTGTAGAATAAAATTTTGTTAATATTGATTTCATTATTAAATTAATTAAAATATATATCTGATGGAAACATTCCTTTTGTAGCATAAAATTTTGTTAATATTGATTTACTTAATTAAGTCAATACATACATATTTTTATTTAAATTTAGAATTTATTTGTTAGAGGGCATATTTTTTATTTCCACAGCTTATTAAATTACAATTTTTGTCAGATTCTTTTGTAGTTTTAACCATTTTTTAAAATAAGATGTAAAAAAATATATATATATTTAAATAATGTTTTTATGTAAATAGCCGACTAAATAATACAAAATAACAAATCCCTTCTTGGTTAATTTGTTGTTCTTGGAAAATATTAGAGATCTTAAGAATCTAGACTTATAAAACAATTGAAAATCGCAAGAATATTATCATTTTATAAAAGCATTAGAGGCCTTTCATTTTTATGATTTATTTGAGCCTCAAATGCTTTTATGAAACAACAATATTCCTGCAATTTCCGATTGTTTTATAACAAGTCTAGATTCTTAAGATCTGATATTTTCTAGCAATGGCAAATTAACTGAGCGGGGATTACTTGGTTGTTTTGTATTTTTTAGTCGGCTATTTACATAAAAGCATTTTTTTTTTAAATTTTTTTTTTACATCTTTTTTTTCTAAGTCTATAATAATTTAACAGAAATATAATTGTGTCTGGTTTTTTATTTTTATTTTATTAATCTGTTTGTTCATACTTTATCAATTATATCTTTTTTTTAATTGACAATAACAGTTTGTTTTTATCTCTATTGTATTACTTTAGTATACCAAGTTACTCATTATCGTCATCTGATCATATCTAAATTTTGTGCTGTATACATTCAATCTATCCATTTCTAATTTTTTTTCTCTTTATACCTGCCTTTTTTTTAAAATCTGTGTTAAAATTTTATACTTACATTAATATTTATATTTGTTCATTTTTTTTCTGAACTTAAATTTTCTACTGAATTTATGTTCATAACCTTATATGTGGTACATATATATATAATATTGGAAGAGAGTATAGTCTTTAATTTTTTTGACTTCTTTTTTTTTTTTTTTGATTTGCATATGTTTATTTATATATATGTTTTTTATGATTAAATTCATAATTCTATTTTTGTCATTCAATGGCAGCTATAATTTTACGTTAATTTTTAATTCATTAGTTTTACATTTGAAACTACCAAAACATCACTTAAAATAAATATTCAGATTTTGAAATAATAGCAAAGTTAGAAATTGATTATCAGGAGTTACGTATTAGTCTGCTGGTGAAATTTTAGTCTTCATTAAAATCATTATGATTATCTATGATTGCTAAATATTTGATAGTATGTTTTATTTAATTAAGTAATTTTAACTTTCAAAGATAAGTTGTTGAAGAGTATTTGTATATTTACTATACATTTTTTATTAACTTCTAGTTACTACTGACCTGCTTATGCTTTAAATATAACCATCTTTCACATGTAAATAAATTGACATTAATACAGAAAGTGTTGTTATTTTCAACTTCTTTAAAAGTGAGTCTTTAAATTTTTGAAAGTTAAATTTACTTAAATTAAATAAAACATATTATGAAATATTTATCAATCATCTAAGTAATGAAGACTAAAATTTTACTGCAGGATTAATACTTAAGTACCCTTTATGGTTTTTTCTTGTTAATATATTTTACTGCAGGATTCGCCAAACTCAAATAATTGGGGAGGGGGTCAGAATAATTCTTCATATCTTAATTAACCCTCATATTGTATTTTCTATAGTCTTTATGGATTTTCATTAGTCAAATTTTAAATTAAATACAATCAAAGAATTATTTTAAAATCATTTATTAGAAATAAAATAAAATTAAAGCAAATATGCATAGTAAAAAATTCAAACACCAAAACGAGATAAATTATACATTTTTATTTAATGAGTTGGTTTTATTCAATTCTATAAAAATTTTTTAAGCATATTTAAATATTTAAAGCTAAATTAAGAGTGACCAGTATATTACAAGATCTTATTTTTCTCCTTTTACTTTCTTTGCATTTCTTCATATATTCTTATATATTGCTTGCAATAACTCCCCTCATATACACTTCAATGCAAATTTTTTTTAATGATTTCTTTCTTTTCCTGATAGTTTCGACTGTCCTGCAGTCTTCATCAGAGGAGATTAAGATCGCTCTGATGAAGACCGCAGGACAGTTGAAACTATCAGGAAAATAAAGAAATCATTAAAAAAAAAATTTACATTAAAGTCTATATGAGAGGAGTTATTGTAAGCAATATATGTGAATATTACAAGATCCATCCAGGGATTGCTCTATTCAAAATTTAATTTTTAACACAGTTCAAAAAATGAAGTTATTATTTATTACTAATACTACAAAAAATATTTTTTGTTGAAGAATACAATATACTGCATAAAAAAATCAAATTAGGTTTTAAAAATTTGTAAAAACAAGTTCATAAATCATATTTTAGATTATTATTATTGCTTAATGTAAAAGTGAGCAATATCAATAATGGCTTCTGCTATAATACTTTTTATATATCTTCTGCAATTGGGTAATGGCCATAGTGAAAGGTTTTTTTTGTTTTTTTTAAAGTTATCTTTAGGATATCACTCAGTAATTACATCAGTATAAGAATGAAAAACTGATTAAGATAGTGACCAATCTATACTCACTTTAAACTCAAAAAGGATAATTTAGCACAAATCAAAAAAGTATTCAAAACGAGAACTTTTCAGATCAATGATTTTGCCATATTAAGAGTAATAATAGATTATAAACCCATGTCTTTGAGACATACATATTGTTAAAAGCTTAAAATGTTAAATGTAAATAATAGCCACCATTAATTTTAATATACAATGTATATACATATATTTTATATATTTTTAAACAAAAAAATAATCAATGTTTACTTATTGGTTTTCCCTTATTGCTTTATCTTCTCCACTAAAATCTATTTTTAAATGGAAATCTGTTTTATAAAATTTACAGCGTCATGTCGGTTAATATGAGAAATAAATAATTCCATAACGTTTAAAAGATGTGTAGTAAATAAAAACTTCCGTTTTTTTTATATTTTATTTTGTTTTTTAAAAAATCTGATTAAAAACCAAATAGAATTATGATGCTCACATCAATTAAACTTATTAATTTATAGAAATATTAATTTTATATTGTACTAGACGTATTATTTTTTAATGTGTGTGTTCATAATTAAATATAAAAAAAGTTGCATAAATAAATTTTAAATATGCTTAATAGATATAGTGATTTTTTTTTCTTCTAATGAACCTATTATTCTAAATAAAATTATTCCTGAGCCCCCCAAATCAACAATTTTGCCAGATTAATAATTCAACATATCCATTTTAACCAGTTTTTGAATTACACATATGTTCTTGAAAACTTAAAATATTAAATAGAACTGGAGTAATAGTATTCTATCTACATAGGTATTAAGAGCCTACACATGTACAACATATCTTTGTTTTAATTAAAAGAGCAGAATGCTGTATACTATTTAATAAATTTAATCTATTGCAATTTATTAATAAACAATATGATAGAACAAATCATAAAAGGTAAAAGAAACTACAATTAGGAAAAAGAATTTTTTTAAAAAAAAAAATCCTGTACTATGATTTAAAAGAAAGAATTTAATCATTCTTCTAAAATAACTTCATTTCAACATTAAAAATTTTTTTTTTTCACCCAAATATGCAAATTGCTTTGACTTTAAGAGTAATTAAAGTTCCAAGATTTATTATGATAAGCAAAAGATAAATTATTTAAATATTTGGTAATACAGTGGAAAGCAATGTCTGATAAAAAATTAATAACTAGTTGTTTTTTTTTTTGATCTAGAAAAAAATGGAATCTAATTGTGAATATATTTTCTTGGTATTTAAGTATTAATCCTGCAGTAAAATTTTAGTCTTCATTACTTAGATGATTGATAAATATTTCATAATATGTTTTATTTAATTTAAGTAAATTTAACTTTCAAAAATTTAAAGAATCACTTTTAAAGAAGTTGAAAATAACAACACTTTCTGTATTAATGTCAATTTATTTACATGTGAAAGATGGTTATATTTAAAGCATAAGCAGGTCAGTAGTAACTAGAAGTTAATAAAAAATGTATAGTAAATATACAAATACTCTTCAACAACTTATCTTTGAAAGTTAAAATTACTTAATTAAATAAAACATACTATCAAATATTTAACAATCATAGATAATCATAATGATTTTAATGAAGACTAAAATTTCACCAGCAGACTAATATGTAAGTACCCCATAAGGTAATCTCATTGATCTCAAAGTTTATATAATGATCATAGCTTTTGTATAAAACTTCTGAAATGTCAATGGGCTTACTACATTCCTAGAAAAACTCAAGCATTAATGGGACTTATTCTTTAAAAAAAATTAATTAATGTTATATTCATAACTATGATTGTGATCATATTACGATTGCTTTTTAAAATAAATTTTACATGGAAAGATTGATAGTATGGTTTTTAAAATTAGCTTTTGGAAGTTTTTTGACTATTTTAAATTTTCATCAAAAAAATCATAAAATTTTTATTTATAATAATCCAAATGAATGCATAGCATGAAAATCTTATTTAATTATTACAGTATTCTTAGATATATTCCTGGTGGACTTGTGAATAAATAAATTTGTACTAACTGCAATGATAAAGAAAATAAAGTCAGATAAGCTAAAAATTGTCAAATTATATTAATATTAATATAATTTTTTTTTTATAAGAAAGATGAAAGTCATGTTAATCAAATGGAAATGTTTTAAGCACAATATGATCTCTTTTTCTTTAATCCTTAATATGTCTTCATTTCAAAGTTACTCTAAAAAAATTATAATCACCCATGTTTACTTTTATTATTGATTTTTATAATCTTATCACTTACATAATATTTCAAAAGTCAATATTTATTTCAAGTGATGAAGTTATATAATTAGTAGAAGAAATTTATATTGTTGCTATGTTTCAAGTGAGAAAAGTATATTGTGAATAGATTTTTATTTTTGCTATGTCAGTTCAAATTTTTATCGGTACTCAATATTGTACATCAAAAAAATATTGTTTGCAAATTATTTAATTTGTATACTTTCTTGATTAAAATTTGGAATAGTTAAATTTTCTACTGAGATGTACAAGAGGCAAAATTTTCAAATTTGAGCACTCTTGGTAATATAATGTAACATACAAAGCACCATGACTGTTAACTTTAATTAGACAATTTTATAATAAGATAAAGAGAATTGTTCTAATAATCTAACCGTATAGTGACGATAAAATTTTTACATTTTTTACAGATTCAATTGTTGTATTTACTATGTTTATATTATTTTGATACTGATAGAATTATTTTACAATATACTGTATAAGAACTGGTAGGGTTATTGACTGTATATGGCAGAGGCAAGGAAACTCCAGTCCCCCAGACATTTCCCCGAACATGTATAAATTGGACTAGTATAAAATTTATATTTAAACACACATGTAGTGCAGTACAAATATTGAATTAAGTGTGAAGTAAAATAATTTATTTTCACATCTTTTTATCCTTTATTAGTTCTAGTTCATTCTACCAGAGGTGCAATATTCCAACAAATTGTATTGTGTGGCCTAAGCACAGATTTAGTCTATGACACTGAGGACATTTTGTTTGTTTTTATACTGATTTTTGCAGACAAACATACTAGCAAAAATAAAATATAATTTTACTTCATTTTATTATTATTTTGCATTTATTTTTTTATTACAATGGCTACACTGAGTAAGATAAGAAAAATTGACACAAAATCAGATTTCAAAAGAAATTGCCAATGCATACTTTTTTTTTTTTTTTTTTTATAGAAATAGTAAATGGATGTGCCTGATAAGTTTGGAAAGTATTTCAGTTAATAAAGAAAACAATATTGACACTTTATTAAAATAATCTGTTTATAACAAAATTGTTAGTGAAGAAAATCTTAAAATAGAAAACTTAAAAAGGAGTTTCATGAAGTTGCTGACAGGTTTCATAAAAAGTACAAAGAAGTCTAAAATTCTATGAAAGCAAGGTTACATTATTTAAACAAAAAATAGAAAATTTGAACCCATTTTCTGAAGAGAGTTTCTAAAAGATTGCATCCTAGTTGTTACAGAAATAATCTTTGTAGAACATAAAAAGAAATTCGAGAATATAAATATTTATAAGATGAATTGGAAAAGTTATAATTAAACGTAGAACACTTATTAATAATTGTGACATTAGTTTATTTTTAATTTATAAAAAAAAAAAAAAAAGGCTCTCATTTAAAAATGGAAAGTTGAAATTGGCCTACAAGATGAAAAGGTTCCCAATGATTGCGAATAAATTGATTAAATTTTTGATCATATATAACGGACTAATTTTTAAGGCAATAATGTTGGATGACCCACAAATGATATTACAAATAGCTCTTGATAGAAAAAGTTTCCCCACTCCAGATGTATGGTATATAGAAAAGAATATGTACTTAACACTTTTTCAAATTAGTCCCAAGATTATTAATTTAAAACTGGATTTAAAATAACAAAAAAAAAACACAACACAATAGTTTTTATGAAACATTCTTTATAGTAAAAGATTGAACTATGCATTTTGATTTATTAATATGGAAAGTGGGGGTAATCTGTATGCCTTCTTATCCTACTGGTTGTTTTTGATTAAGCCTTTTTTTGATTTTCAAGATAAAAGCCTTAAAAACTTGTACATTAATGTATAACGTGGTAACTTGTGTTTAATATTGCACTTAAAACACTATACATATATATATATATGTCAATTATAATTCCATCATTACCTGGTGCCTTTTCTTTCTTCATAAATTTAATTGCATGTCTCACTTTTTCTTTTAAAATTCTGGGCAATTCGGAAGATATAATAGACTTGTTCTTTATTACTACATAATTCTTGATAGAAGTCTTCTATCCATTTCATGATATATTAAAAGAAGCAGGCGAAGAAATAGAAAATTTTTTAGCAGATACTTGTTCTTTATTACTTTATAATTCTTGATAGAAGTCTTCTACCCATTTCATGATATATTAAAAGAAGCAGGCGAAGAAATGGAAATTTTTTTAGCAAAGTTATATACTAAATATCTAAATGATAAAGATATACCAGATAATTGGAAGAATGCAGTATTAATAATAATATTTAAAAGAGGTGATAAAGAAGATATTAAAATTGACAGACCTATCAGCCTTTTATCAGTTTTATACAAAATTTTTACCAAGATAATTAACTCGTCTACAGACAACATTGAATTTCCACCAAGCAAGAGAACAAGCTGGATTTAAAAGTCGTTTTAGTATAGTAGATCATATACAGGTATTGAGAGAAGTTATAGAAAGGACAAATGAATATGAGTTGCCATTATGCTTTAGATTTGTAGATTATGAAAAGGCATTTGATTCTATAAATATTTCTTCAATGATTAAAGCATTGGATCAAGGTATAGGTCAACGATATTGTTATATTTTAAAGAATATTTATAAAAATGCAACAGCAACAGTTAGATTACATAATGATACTAGAAAAGTCAATATTGAGAATGGTGTAAGACAAGGTGACTCCATATCTCCAAAACTTTTTACAGCAGTGCTGCAAGAAGTATTTTGTGGATTAAAATGGGAAGCTAAAGGAGTGAAAGTAATTGGAGATTATTTAAGTCATTTACATTTTGCAGATGATGTAGTTGTTTTTGCAAATAATGCTTTAGAGTTGCAGGAGTTATCAGATGAAAGTAGGACTAAAGATAAATGCTAAAAAGGCTAAAGTAACGTTCAATGGATATTCTCAAAATATGATTATGATGAGTTAGAAGAAGTTAACAGCTACAAATACCTTGGTCAGATTATTAATACAGATGGAAGCATAATGGATGAAATTAATCATAGAAATAAACTTGGTTGGAGTGCTTTTGGTAGAAATAACTTATACTAAAAGGAAATATGCCTATGGGTTTGAAAAGGAAGGTTTTTAATAAATATGTTTTACCAATTCTTACTTATGAATCTGAGACTTGGACATTTAATAGAAGAGCAATACAGAGACTTCAGACCACTCAAAGAAGTATGGAGAGATGCGTGTTAGGAATAACAAGAAGAGATTGAAAGTGCAATATATGGGTAAGAGAACAAACAGGTGTTACTGACCTCATTGAAAAAATTAAAAGACTGGTGTTGGGCTGGACATATTGCTAGAAGAGATAATAATAGATGGACAATTATCTTAAACTGGATTCCAAGAGATTGTAAAAGACCCAGAAAGAGATCACATGTGAGATGGATGGATGAAATAAGGTGTGCAGGTGTGATGTGGAGAAGAGAAGCTAAAGATCGGAGATGGGTTGAACTTGGAGAGACCTTCATCCTGCAGTGGATTGATAATGGTTGATGATGATGATGACATATATATCTTAAATTTTTTTTTATAAGATCCTAGTTTGGATTAGTGAACAAAATTTATTTTCATGGATTTTTTTTTTTTTTGCAATTGTTGTACTTGTAGGTTAAAACCATTCTTTACATTAAAAAATCTCATCATCATTGTTTGAATCAGCTGAGGAACATGAATTCTTTTTTTTTTTTTTTACAAAAAATTTCTTAATGTATGTAAAATTTACTACTACATACTTATTTTTGTGTTCTGCTATTACTGTTATAACTTACGAAAGTCTGGCCCAATTTTCACTTCCCATTAAATGAATAAAATTTATTATAGATTTTTTATCACATGCTACTTAGTTCTAATTGGCAGTTTTTTTATTTATGAAATTTTGATTTTTTTTTCAATAGATTGCAGTGTTTTAATAAATCATGTTATAGTAAAAAGATTGTTGATTTCCACTTACCTGTTTCAGAATTAGTCAACAATTATTATGATGAAATGGGTGGATAAGATAAGGAAGTTTACTGGAGTAATGTGTAGAAAAGAAGCTATAAATTTGAAGAAATTTAATTAAATTTGGAGAGTTATTCATTTTGATGTAGATCGATAACATTTAAAAATGTTGATGAATACTATAATATATATATAGATTAAAATTTAAATGATAAATGAATTTGTTTGATTGATTCATAATCACTTTGTGCTTATGTGAAATAATCTGCATCTAGTTGTCATTTATGATCCGAAGTTTAGATGTGATTTTATTGCCTCATAGAAGATTTAGTTTATCAATAAATGAATTGTAGCATATTCTTAGGTTTAGAATAATAACAATAGCTTGGTATTGATTTGATTGATTAAACATTTAATTAATTCATTTTATAGATTCTCATTATGCAAATATATTCTAGTAATATATAAAATTTTATTACTTGATAGTATTTTAAATTATGTAAGCTATAGAATAGTTTTTATTAAAGGCTGAGAAGAGATGACAAATTATCATCAATAGTGATCCTGGATTTTATTGTAACTATTCCACCATATCTTTGGTCAAATGCACACATATTTTTATGATTTTATTATTTCAAATTTTAATCTCTTAATGTAAATAATGATTTAGAAATCAAACTATATTTGATATGTTATTGATTTTTTTATTTTCATTAAAGGATTGAATTTATATGCATAAATTTTATTTTTCTAATCCTATGTATATTTACACACACAAATTGCATATTTTTTAGTCATTTTGTTTTATATATGCAAGATTTATGAGGGGGGGGGAATGCAATTTATTTGTAAAATTAGAATTACGCTAAGGCTTTGAATATCATAATTTGGAATTTTATAATATTCCATTGTACAGAATTCATCTCCATTGAAATTTGCAGAATAGCATCATCGTCTTATAATAAATGTATAAGAAAAAGTTCAAAAGTGTTCTCGTTTAGAAAATGACATTTGCAGATCTATATGGAGAACTATGAAGAACATTGACTTATTATTAAGAGTAAAATACTTTGTCTACTTTAAAAACAAGCAAATTGGAACCTGTGATTCACTACAAAAGAAATAGATTGTTATTGAAATATTTTCTTTTAATGCATGAAATTGTTGTGTATATATAATCATCTTTTTACATTCTAGTATAATCTTGATTTTACTTCAACCGATTTCTAATTTATGTGATGATGATATGGAAAGCAGTAATACATTTATGATTTCAAGTGCATCCTAATTAAAAAATTGTATATTATAAGACTTGTATAGATTTTTTGTATATATATTCTGACCTTGCTCTCGTGCATCCTCACTTCCAGATAGTATATGATATAAAATAAAACGAGTTCTATCTCAGTTAATAATTAATAACTAAAATATTCAGCATTAAAATTAAAATATTTCACTAGCTCAAATTTAAAATACGAATAAGGTTCAGTTTATAAAAATAAATTAAATAAATATTTAATATTTTCATGAGACTTGAAGTGAAAATACAGGTGACAAGATAGATTACATTGAGCCAATATCCTACAGGATACTACCTCAATGGCATAAGAACACTATTCCCCCCTTTATTACTATTTCAAATAACAAACTCATAGTATTCTTACGACTTTAATAACTTCTACTCACTAAGATTAAACTAATAATTAAGTCTTAATCTTCT
The DNA here is from genome assembly GCA_028023455.1 of Epiperipatus broadwayi. Classification (NCBI taxonomy): domain Eukaryota; kingdom Metazoa; phylum Onychophora; class Udeonychophora; order Euonychophora; family Peripatidae; genus Epiperipatus; species Epiperipatus broadwayi. Next base: position 1,785,940 of record JAQFVV010000109.1, read on the forward strand.
ATTTGTAATAATCTAGCTCAAATAAAATAATCTCAGGTTCATAAAGTTTATTCTAAGTTAATAAAAATACGGTAGTAAAATATGAGAAGGGATTTTATGTCATAATCTACTACACTTAAACTAATAATAATAAATAACAATAATAATATTCTTCATTGTTTAATTACTACTGGATATCTTTTCTTTTCGTTATATTTTTATTACCATAATAAAATAATAAAATAATTTTATATAATCTTTTATCTTCATGAATATAATAAATAAATATGTGGTAGCATATGATAATCTGACAAACAAAATATGTGTGGCAACTGATAGCATATAATTTAATATAATATTGTGATAACTGATTTATGACCAATAAAATAATGTAAGATTATGATTATTTAATTATAATGAATACCAATAAAATATTTAAAATTCTTAAAATAATTCTATATTTATCTTTTTGTGCAAAATTATATATTTGTTTCGATTATTATGCATATATCGTGTTTTCATGCAGCGATGTGGAGAAATAAATAACTCGGACACAAAATTTTTGAAATAACAAAATTTAACAAAGTTTATTACTAACAACAAATAAATAAACAATTTATTTACACTATTTACAGTGGATATCCTTAACTTTTTTACTTTACAGTTTGATCTACCGGGTTATAAAAAAAATAATTTATATTTCAATTATATCTTTATTTAGATTTAGGACAAAATTTAAAAAAAAATGTTACTATTTGGTTTCTCATTATGGTTAACTTATTACAAATATATTTATCTACTTTATTAGCAACAGCATTTTATCCTTAATATTATTAAACTATCTTATTTTTAAAAAAATTCATACTTAGAAAAACATTCTATAGAAAACAAAATTTTATAATGAGTATGGATTTCTCAAAATATTAAAAAAAATTTCATCTTGCAAAGTCAAAGATGTTACACAAAATATTATCCAAAAATTCAGTACTAGATTTTAGTATTTATCACACAATGTTTACTAATCATAATATATTCTTCTTTAAGCCTTACTTTAGTATGATATAAGTGTAATCATCAATATATTTCTGTTAATCAATAAACAAAAAATATACTATGCATATTGTTTACATAATTTACTTTGTACTATTGTATTTTAAAATATGCAATACTTATTTTCTCTTAAAAAAAATAATACTAAAGCATTTAAAATTATTATCACTTTAAAGAAAATATCTTTGTTTAGATACCTTATTTTAAAAATTTTATATTTCATTTCCGAAATAAAATTCAAAATATATTCTATGATTCTTTTCTTTCCTTAGGATACTTTGGATCTTCAATTTTAAGTTATAATATTCTGCTCCTTATAAGCAAATAAACTAATCTTATCCAAAAACGATAGCATAACCTTAGTTCTAAATTATTTATCATTTCTTTTAAAATATCTTACTAAACGATGCAGTTACATGAAATAAAGATAGCGAAAACAGATGCATAGGATTAAGGAAGAAAGCTAGAGTATTACTCTTAACATATCTCAAAATCATGGCACAGTGCGAAGAGGTATGACATTTACCTGCCTAATATCCTCTAGTACAGGGACGATGTTAAAGCTATTTCTTCAGCTTTATTAGAACATCAAATATTTAAAGAAATATAAACACTGTCCAAATAAAATGTGTATCAGTCATAGGGCTATGTTAACTATGCTGATATTCACATAAAGACTAAATATTATTTCCATTCCTTATAACATCCTATTTTTTAAAACAAATACATCATCTTGGTTTCCTGCTAACTATAGTACTTCCAAGCCACTATCTCAACATTATTTCTCAAGATTTTTCTACATCTTACATCGATAAATAACTATCTGCATTTACAAAACAATAAATAAAATTCATTAATAGTTAAACAATCTAGCTGTTCTACAAGAAAAGTCTGCTTACTTCATTATTCTATATGTCTAATCATATACAATCTACTTAGACAAGATTTGAATATCCCATAACATAAAAATTTTAAAAGAATCACATAATTATTTGTTATGTTGGATTATATTACTAATAAAAAAAAAAAAAAAAAAAAAAAAATTGTCGTATGCATATTTTCAAATCAATCCTATCTCATAATGTTTTTTAAAATGTTGTATAAAATGCGGTACATATAAGTAAAAAAAAAAACTTTTACACTTCATTCTTCCAATTTATGGATGATCTAAAGAAAACAAAAAAAATATACATTATAAATTATCAATAGTTATTATTATTACCAATAACCTTTATCTAGTCATCGTGTTCAGTAGGCTTTTCTTTATCCACTTGAGCATTGCAGATATAAAAAAAATTCACACCCATACACTTTATATTAAAATATTTTTAGCTAAATTATTAGATTGTTATATTATAAAATTTTAATATTAATAAATTAATGTTTTTATGTTTTTCCTAATCTTATATAAAATTTTTTTATTTAAACTAGGTTAACAAAATAAAAGGAATCAAAACTATAATTACATATTTTCTTGACGATAGTTCCTGATAAGTCCAAAATGTTTATTATTTTCTCTAGAGTTTTTAAAAATGTTCTTCTCCAAGCGCGTTAAAGTTTAAAATAAAAATAATTATTAATCCATTTAGTAAAATTTATAGAAAATAATCCTTGGTTTTAGTATTTAAGACGATAATTATTAAATCATAATATTAAAGAATTATCCCCACGAAGCTTCTTAATCTTCTCTACCAATATTCTCTGCGTATCCGATGCATCAATCCATCTAATTTAACTTTTAAAATATTCGATAAACTTTTAAGTACTATTTGTATTTCCATGGATCCATTTTTTTATTCATCTATGTGTTCACTTTTTATCTATGTTTCCTTCTTGATACATTTAAACTTTCGTTTGGTATTTTTTATAAATCTCTTTTAAAATAAAAACTTCAAGTACTTTTGAACAAATCTTTTCCAAGTACATTTTAAATAATTTGAAGAACGGATATTTTAATACCAAAATGCTTCTGTAACATATTTTCCTGGGTTCTTTATTTAATTCTTGAAAAATATTTTTAAAAAATGTTACCTTCAGAAAGGATATAACATTTTATTCCTTTGAATATCATACTATATAAAATAATTCATGCAATATATAACTATCTTATTACCATTTAAAATAAATCTTGGATAGGCTTATAAATAATAATGCGTCTCCAATTTTTTCATTAGACTCCGTATGATGTCCGTGCTGTGGTTTTTTTTTTTTATGTACCAAAAAAGTTCTCCAGTTATGCATAAATAAAGCTGTATCAATAAATATTTCAAATATTTTTTCAGTATTACAATTTATATCCATTTTATTTCGTAGTATATCCATTTTTTATTGCGTAGTTTAGGTTAAACTTTTAGATAAAATACGACTGGTAAGTACTTTAAAAATTAGAAAATCATCTCCGCGAAGTTTCTAAATTATTATATTTTAAAACTCTCTTTTGCAAAAAATACTTTTAAAATTATCAATTAATTTTTTGCAGATAAAGTTATAAGAAAGTACTAAAAAAAAAATTGACTTTCTCCGGTTTCAATACATTATTAATCTCCCCCGATAACCCCATGCAAATCATATTTATAGTCTGTAAGAATACCTATTCCTATTGGTTAATTCTTACTTTAGCTTGAGAACAAATTTACATATTTTTAGTTTATAGTAGAATTGAATTTCAAAATTAGAAATCGTGACATAATGAACTTAAAATATTATTTAAAATACCACTTTTAAATAAATTATTATTTTATTAAAACTATTTAAACATTTAAAATAACTTTTAAAATAACATTTAATAACTTATTCCATTTCTTAATATTCAATTTATCTATTTTTATTTAAATAAAATATTTAATTTTTATATATCTGTATTCGTCTTTATTACATTACTTAAAACATTACATACGATAGTTAACTTAATGTTTAATACTATTTACTTTTATGATAGGCAATAATTCTATCCAATTCTATAATATAACTTTTAAAATATTTTAAACTTTGTTATTAATTCAAACAAGCAGTGTGTGTGAGAGTATACATTAAAAGTCACATGATTATAACTTTGACAGACGATTTTTAATCTATTTCTCTGCCTAGATTTATAAAATTGATACACTTATTATATTATATAAAATAATTATAAAAAAAATTTGGAAGAACAATTTAGAAAATATAGAATTAAATATAATTCTCACCATCATAAAGTTTATTTTTAAAATGTACGATATTAATTTTTGTTTATTAAATATGATTATAAATTTAAACACTGTATTTATTAACTTATCAGTTTTAAACTATTAAAATCGAATTTATTAAATATACTTTTAATTTTTATAGCTGTGTTATTTAATATGGCCAGCTTTTACAACCATATGAAACAATATTTAAAGCTTTATATAACTATTTTTAAATGATTTTATATACTACGTATTCTCTTTAGCTTCAAATTGTACTTTAAAGATATAATTGACTTAATATAATTAATGTATTAAAAGAACATATTCTAAATTTAAAATTTTTTAGTAATTGACTGTTATAAACTATTACTGACCTATAGAAAAGGGCACAATATATTTATATAAATCATACATTTCTAAATTTAATTTTTCTTTTTTTTAATTTAAAAATATATATGCTGAATTCAGATCTGAATAATGTTTTATAAATAATTTGTTTTTAGGTAAAAACAAACGCAAATTAAAAGGAAAAACTTTAAATCTTAATGAGTTTTTGGAGAAAGAGACTAATTATGTTGTTTCAAGTAAACTTACAGACTGGGCAACAGAAATGGAGAATGTTAATCCTGATGGTATGTATAAATTTATAATATTCTTTAGCTCTTTGTATATATATTAAAAATAAAACATAATGTAAATGAAAAATATAATTATTATATAAGGAATAATAATTGAATGGTTTGTTGCTCTGGATTTGTAAGAAGTTGGATCACTGGAAATGATGTAGTGGAGCTGTGATCCGTGGATTTTAATTTGAGTCTGCCACTCTGCTGCTGCACTAAACCACACAGAACATTACATAAATAAATAATGGTCAGATAAATAATAGTGAATATGATTTTAGATATACATTTCTGAATGATTAGATATGTATATTTATTCTGGCTAGCATATTTTTCAACCTATCTTGTAATAAGTTCAAAGATATTCGCTAACCATGAATGGGAAATAGAGTATTTTCAGAATGTAAATTAAGTGTTATTGTGTTGAAAAAAAATAATTTCTTAAATGAGTAGCAAAGGTGGATTAAAATTTTCATAAATATAGAAGTACACAGTAAATCAACTAGAAATGAAAATTAACTATTGTTGCTTCTTGCCATTCATAATGTTGATAGCATGATTTCCAATATTATAGCTTCTTTTACCATCAGTGTCACTTAAACTAAGTATAGATTTCATTTCTGACTTTGTAAAAAATGTAAACCTCTACTTTCCTTTCTTTCATAATTACCTTTCTTTACATCTGCCATTCTTGCAATTTTATTGTGGAATAGCAGTGAAATCTTCAATAGTTTTTGAAATTGATTTTGATTTTTTTTTCCAATAACATTTGCCATTAGGAAATTTTCTTAATGTTTTTTTTTGTGTGTATGATCAATCACTAATACTAAAATAGTGATACTTGATCATTTTAAAACAGCTAACAAAAATATAGTTTTTAAACTCATATATGTATATTTAATGATTAGAATTTTTTTAATGTTATCCTTTTTACATTGAATGAATTAGAAATAATTATATAAATTGCTACTTTTTGATCATTTTAAAATATAAAAATTTAGAATATGATCTCTTTTTTTTAAAGAGAGCTAACTATTAAAGAACATTATAAAGGAATGTGTAGAGATTTTAACCAGACATTAGATTCGCAATTATCTTTTTATAAATCGTTCAGTTCTGAATCATTTATTCTACTAATGTCTATCCAGCATTATATGTCAGGGGTTGTCAGATTCCATTTCTGAAACAGATAAGTAGTGCACAACTATGAGTGATCCTGAATCTGTTGATGAGAATTGAATAATATCTAGAAAATCAAATCAAATTGGCTTTATTGTTATATCTGGAAAAATAAATTTGTTTGGGGATTCTCAAGAAGTCAGTCCATTTTTTTTACATTATAATTCTAAAATGGTTTAAAGAAATTCTTGATTGAAGATGTGTCTTAGATTGTAAAACCATTGATTAAGTTAATAGTAAGTGGATATACTTAATACATTTTTATACATTTTCTTGAGGCAACTTGCCTTTACTGGAGATTTATATAAAAGGATGGGAATTCATTGCAAACTGTGGACTTGATTAATAATATTAAATTATGTATCTAGAAATTTATTATGACTATTTTTTTCTCCTGAGGCACAATATTTCTAAGTAGAATTTGCTAGTGTTAAAGAAATTGTCTTGAAAATATTTGTTTTACAGTTTAATATACACCTAAACCTCACTTAGTGATATTTCACAATAACAATCATCATCAATTTGTATCCACTACGATTTACAGCCGATTATTCACTATAACGATCGTGAATTTTTTTTTTTTTTAAATTTAGAACGTATAAACTTAAAATATATATAATTAATGAATCTATAATACAATATACTGTACATATAAGTGTTGAATGTCTAGAAAAATTAAACTTTATTTAAATATAATGTACAGTACTTGGATTATTTAAATAAAGTTTAATTTTTCTAAAGACATTCAACACTTATATTAGATAATAAAATAGTTCAATATATATAAATATGGTACAGTACAACTAAAATACCACCATCACAAACTTTCAGGAAAACACTAAATACAAATATTAAACTGCGTATGTGTGTTCCTTCTATTGTATATTATTTTTAGAATACCTGGTAATTATATAAAAATAGTTATTGATTTTGTAACTTCATTAAAAATGTTGTTTATACCCAAGTGGTTTCAAATCAAAAGAAAAACAACATTTTAAAACACGAATGTTGAATTAGAAAAAAGTTTTAAAAGAAAAACAGATTGCATTTAAAATAAGTGTTAATGAATAATTTTTTTAATATGTACTTTATTCCTAAGTTAGTGTAATTTTTTAGCTTTAGGAACTGACCAATTTTTTTCCCATAGACCCCCATTATAAATACGCATTCTGTATACAATATTCTTGTTTAACGATGAGTTTTGGAGAACCAATTGCTATCGCTAAGGGGGGTAAAGGTGTAGTGATAGCCAATTTATTTAACGGTTATTTTTAGAAATTATTTTAGATGTAACTTTTGATTCGTGATGAAAACAAATTAGGCTATGGCTCTAAATAAATAAAGTTATTTTCCAGTTTATTATTGTGGCATGTTATAATCAATCAATTTATGAGATTTTCTTATCAAAATTTGAAAATACTATTTTCATGGATTAGAAATAAGATTTCTATCTTTGAAAAAGATTTCCTAGTTTGTAATATTTTTATTAAGAGATTATTCTATTTCTGGGAATTATTATTAAGTCAAAACAGTATAATTGGCATAAATGAATTTCTACATTATGTTTGAATGCTGTGGCAATCCATTATGTAAAATTTGTATTTGTTGTTATAATCATAAATAAATTGTTATTTATATTATTGTTATAATCATTTACTGTCACTTGAGTTTTTCTATTGGAAAGTATTTTGTTAAGTTAATTAATAGTTTTCTTACATTTAAGAATTCTAGAGATTTAGAAGGAAACCATTTTTCCAAACAAAACTGTAAGTTGAACACTTTATAATGCAGTTTTGTCCTAGCCTAAATTCATGCCATTCTATTTTAACTATCGGTTAAAGTGATTTTTTAAAATGGCATGTAAGAAGTGATATTGGATAATTTTTAGAATAATTTCTACATTAATAATTTTGCTAAATAATTTTTACTTATTACTGTTCTGGCTTTAGGTCCTAAATTTTTTAGAAATGTTGGACTTATGTTATCTATACCTGACTTGATATGAATCAAGGATTCAGGTTCAAGTACATCATTATCTATTGATTTTATTAGGTTCAGAGTAAATAAAGATTGTGATGGTAATTTTGCTCTAATATTATGTTTTCTGATTCTATCAGTTCATGGATTTAGACATCATATATAAGAATGGTAATCTTACTGGCAATGATAGTTATAAGGTTTTTTTTTTTTTTAACATCAAAAGATTTTATAAGATTGCCAGCATTTTCCAGATGTTTGGTTAAATAAATATTGGCTATAAATTTCACTGCTAGTTTTATTCCAGTCTGGAGTTTGTTTCTTTCGATATTCTTAAGGATGGATTCCTTGGCAACTGTAATGATAGGTTTATTAAATCTATTATAGCAACAGGATGAATGGGATTCTATTAATAATTTTTCTTTCAAGATCTTCAGTATATTGATTTCTACTAGTTTTTCTTAAATTTCATCTTGATTCTCTGTGACTTTGAATTATGGGAATATGTATTTTTAGTGTGATAACCTTTGATATCTGGAAACCAAACAAAATATGTCAAAGATTAGGATTAGTTGTCTGTTGCTCTAATCAGTCATAGCATTATAAAAGATGCATATTGTTTAAAGCCATCCATTCTAAAATTGAAAACCTGCTTTATCCTGTTGCATATTCCCAAAGATTAATTTTGAGAAATGAAATTTCTAAATATAAAAGATATAGGAAAAGCATTGCTTATGTGCAAGGTTTGTTAAGATTGAATACATAAAGTTCTGAATAATGATTTTGCTATATCATTCAATTTTTTTTCCAATAAAAGTTTTTTTTTTTTTAATTAAATAATTTAAAATTCATTTTTTTTTTCAATAAAAGTTTTTTTTTTTTTTTTAATTACATAATTTAAAATAAAGATAGCCAATTAGTACTATTTATGTCATAAATGAAAATGAAGCAGGAATTATAAGATATGCATGATTACACAATTAATTTGTAGAGGATCTCTGTTTTTGATTTTTATATATCATGCATATTGTTTAAGTATTTTTGTGTTTCCTAATTAAAAATATTACTTTATTGAGAGTTACATGTATACATTAAAAAAAAAAAGTCTAATTTAGATTGGTCACTTGACAATGCATGTGATAATAGATTTTTTCATTCATATGTCACATTCAATAACTTGCGAGATATTATCCATATTTGATGAACAGTAATCATATGTATAAAATTAAACTATGGCATGTATAAATTAATTAATTAACTGTATATTCAGTTCTTTTTTATATAAATTTTTAATCAAAATGTTTCAATATGTCTGATAATTTTTCTTAACAAATATTAGTTAAACAAAAGGGCAAAATAAAGGCTTTTAAAAATCAAGGAACAAGTGTATTTTTCTCATTGTATTAAACTGTTAAGAATCATTATTACTAGATCATTTCCATCTTTGATATTAAAATTAAGCCTTATTTCAGAGAAAGAAAACCAGCTATCTGTTTAATAAATTGCTGAAAGAAGGTAAAGTATTAACTAGATCTAATATACATTTATTAAAATGGACGATATTAATATATAATGAAATTTAGAGCTTTTTTATGGGTTAAAGGTATCCTGAGTTTTATATAAATATGTATTGATAATGTTGCCAGCATTCGTTAAAGTCATATGTAATGCTTTTTAGTTTCAAATATTTTTTAAAAGTCTGTTTTCATCTGGAGAATACTTACTGTATATTTTCAATACCAAAAATATACTTTTAGATGCTTAACATAGTCTTGAAAAATAAGGTAATAACTGGGTTGTGTATGAGCTATATACTCACAAAATTGGTTTCTCACTTATTATTTACATTGTTACTATTAGAATGGATAAACAGTAACTGATGGCTTGCCTTTTATGAGAGAATTTGATTACTCTATTTGCAGAAATTGTTTTCATTTTGGATTTTTTCATTTACATGTTAAATTTGATCAAGTTTTATAGGGAATTATTTCTATTGTCACAGAACTTGATATTCTAAAATGTATTCAATTTAAGATAAATAATAAAAATCTATAAATAATAGAAATGTGAAATAATAGAGAATATAAATGAAATTACAATAAGGAAGATAGAATTGATGTTCAGTAGGTATTAATAATAAAAATTAAATCTGTAGAGGCTAGATATTGTGTGTACTTTTTAAAATAAGGCTATAGATGAAAGATATTTTAGTAAAGTATAGCAAGCTATTTTGTTACCAATTTTTATTCTAAATCAACAAGGGATGATCAATAATATGAATATTGGTATGTTGCTTCCTGGAAAGAATGGTGATAATATATAAAACTGAAGCTACAAGAAAATTATAAGTATATAAAAAGTATGAGTTCTAAGGATTGGGAAGCAAAATCTTTGATAATATTCTAAAAGCCAATTAATAATCATGTAGAAATTGTAGAAAAGCAATTTATATTGCTAGACATTACAATTTTTATTGAATAAGTTTATTATAATATGGTTTGAAAGAACAATTATTAGGGAAAACTTCATATTTTATTTTGGACATTCAGGATGTTTGGTGAATAATGTATCTATGGGTACTTAGATATTCAATCCAATTAATCTTTAAATAACATATATATTTATTTCATTGCTTATTGCGCTCTTTCTTTTTCCATTAATGTTTCCAATCATTACTTTCAACTTATTATTTCAAATAAAATTTCAGAATTAGTCTAATTGAGAATCCACTATTCAATTTTTGTTGCTGTCCAAAGGCATTAGGATATGATGGTATTTTTAGAATTGGAAAGCTGGTTATATAATATCGAAGGGCAATAAAGATCAAAATGAGAAACCATAATGGTTTTTATTATGGGAAAAGGTTTATTTTGTAGTTTATTAAAGATGGATTTAAAGAGATTCGTAGAATGTATTTTTTAATATGAAGTTTCATATGAAGCAGAGATACTGTGTACAATTAAAAGATAATGAAATATTGAAAACTTTAAAATTGTAAATGTAGATGTGTTGAAAAGAAACGGAAATAGATTATTTATTGAAGAAATTTGGAAGCAGAATAGAAATTGAATTGGATAGGTATTTAGATGAAAATTGAAGTGACTGTATAGATTGAAAGGAAATGAGGTAAAAGCAAAATGCAGTTGATAAATAACCTTAAAGAGGCAGGTGTTTGAAAGAGGGTAAATTACAGACAAGCTTATATGACAGTTGTCTTTTGGTAGATGACATTTTTATTAAGACTTAATACATAATTGAGAAATTAGAGATTGGATGTTATTGCATATAATATATTTCAAAATATAAATTTTCTAGTTGATTTAAAGCCTAAAAAGTTTAAAAATAATATAAAACTTTAAAATTTGTTAAATTGAAAATATATAAATAACTAAAAATAAAAATAAATCTCCAACAATTCTTTGTAAAGAAACAGTAAAAGAGAAGGCAGAATCACTTGACTTACTATTTAACATTACTATTTCAGCAGCATACTTTTTTTTTTAACCACAGCTATGCTACTTTAATATAAGCCTTAATAACTAATAGTTGTTATCTATTATTTACTAAAGCTTAAAGTAGGTAACATCTCTATGGTGAAAGAAAAATATTTATTAATTACCACACTATGAGAATTTGAACTATTTTACATCCTGTTTTACCAAAATGCAATCATACAGTTTTTTTTAGAGGCATATTTACAAAAAAATATTTTAGCTAATGTGAAGTCTTAATTATTTTATGGTTTTGCTTGCCTCAAAATTTAAAATCTGGAATTAATTAATTTTAAAGAAGGTGAAAAATAGTGACATATCATTGATGATAGTCCAGGCAGAACAATTAGATAATTCATTACTACAGTAGATATATTATGCAGATTATAAATTACAAGTAATGATTAAATAATATATTAATTTAAATTTTTAACTATTTTTTTTAAGATGCTGACAATTGATAAATATATTTTTAATAATGTGTTCTTTATTTAGATGAGTGGGGGCCAGATACTCATCCATTTAAGACCTCCATAGATAGGTCTATCCTACCAACAGCACCTCGTGCTGCACGGGGACCAGACATTGATATAAATAGAGTTCCAAATGATCCTCCTTTTATAGCTTTTTTAGGAAATCTTCCATTTAACATGGACCATGAAACTATCATACGTTTTTTTAGAGGCATGGACGTGAGTATATATATATATTCAAATTAAATTTTTGATTTTATTATTTTTAATCAATGCATATCAGCAAAATATTATTTGATCATTTGGTTAATGAATGTGAATACATTGATTTATTTTTATATATGGTAATTACTTAGCTGGGCTTGGTCACTTGATGACATGGTTGCCAGTCAAAAACAATACAATGCAACGTTACCGGGCCGCGACTTTTAAAATACGGCGACTTTTTTTGGTCCCTTTAATTTTTTCTATTACATCTTTAATATTTTATTTTTAGGGTTTTTTTTTTTTTGGCTATACGGTGATTTTTTTTTTTTTTTTGGGCTTTAACTTTTATTTTTTAAATCAATTTTTATTACCTTTTTTAAAAAATAAAAACAAACAAAAAATAACTTCTGTCTTTAACTTTTACAAAGTATTTCTCAATCCACCCCCCTCCCCCCAAAAAAATTAAAATAAGATCAAAACTTTTGACTTTTTCAACATTGTTTTCTTTTTTTTTTTTTCAAAATATGGCGACTTTTTTTTTTTGTATATTGCTGATATACTAAAACTGTTATTTTTAGAACCAATTTTTATTACCTTTTTTTAAAAATAAAAACAAACCAAAAATAACTTTTGTTGTCTCAGTGAAGACAATGTATTTCTCAACCCACTCCCCGCAAAAAAATTAAAATAAGATCATAACTTTTGACATTTTCAACTTTCGTCTTTTTTTTTTTTTTGAAAGACGACGACTGTACGGTGACTTTTTTTGGCTTTATTTGTATTACGCAATGTCTATTTTGCTATTTTTAAAAACAACTTTTCCTATTAATTAAATTTTTTGATCCTTTCAGCACAACACCCCAAAAAAATTACAATAACATCAAAACTTCAGACTTTTATAACTTTCGTTTTCTTTTTTCATGTTTTAAATATGGCGATTTTTTTTTGGGCTATACTGCGATTTGTATTACATGATTTCTATTTTTCTCTTTTTAAAAAGAACTTTTACTATTAATGACATTTTTTGATCCTTTTATATTTTTCCTACTACGTCTTTGATATTTTATTTTTAGGAATCGAATACATTCGGTTGCAGGAGCCTGACTGATATCGGTAAGTGGCACAATTTGTGTGCCATTTTATTTGTCTCATATAATTTCTCGCCAAAGCGTGAGTTTTTGCGTGAGCTTGGGCCGAATCATCTTCGGCCCTACCCTTCCCCAATGTTTTGCACATTCCAAGTTGTGTAGGGAAGGGTGGGGACGGTGTGGCAATTCTTAGTGTGTCAGACTGCATGATTTAAGTAGAAATGAAATTACTTTGCTATGGACATATCAAAACTTGTGGCCATTTGAAATCCAAACACCGTCAGACGATATGGTTGCAACCAGTGAATTGTGCGAATTCGCATAAAGTGTCGCGAAGCACAAAACTGGCCATAATGTTTCTGTGCAACGCCATCAAGCAGCCTGCAATGGCTAAGATAAACACAACTGTTTTCTTAGCCTTAAGTGTAGGCTGCGTAAATGGCATTTGTAGCTGGTTTGCATTGACAACAACGCCAACAGGCGGCCAAGCCCGGCTAAGTAATTAGTACCAATTTGTTTTATAATACAAATGCAATGCTATCCACATCATTATTAATTTTTGAATGACAACATAAATTAAGTACAACATGAAAATAATTTTTAAGCTAATTGTATAATAGTTTGAATAGCTTAATTACAATATTTTTGCTTATTTCTATAATAAAAAATTCAGTTGGGAAAAAAAAAAATAATGATTACAATATCATACAAATGCAAATATTTTATATCTTCATGTTGTTTTAAGGATTAATGTAAGCTTCTTGTTAACTAGTGTAATGTATAATTAAAACATTGTTTGTCAAGCATTCCCTTGTGGGACAAAAATTTTTTTTTATGCATTTTATAGTATATATATATACTGTACCAAGATTACTGACAATGAATTAATTTGTAATGTTAATGATAAAAGTAAATTATTGAGTAGATTCTTGTCCTAGTATGACACCTCTACCTATGGTTAAAGTGCCATTTTACAATCAAATTTTTTGTTTTTACAGTTAATTCATCAGTTCTCATTTGATTAATCCAGATATATATCAACTTTTCCCACTAATAATAGCCACAATGACTGCTTGTGTGTATATATGTAAATAAATTCATCTGATGCAGACCAGTTGTGTCCATATTAGACCAATGCTCTTTTCAAATCAGAATTTCTTAATATTTTTAGTGTGTGTTTATATATATTATAAATTACTATGTATTTATATATATATTTATTTTATTTTCCAATCATGCTTGATGAACAATTATTGGTTTATATATTTTACTTTACCAATTGTCAATAATCTTTGCAAATGATAAACAGATTATAATTGATTCTCTATAAAACACATTATAGAATTGGATTGTTGATAGCGCAATTTTAAATAATATTTAAATTAATCATATATATATTTAAATATTTTAAATGATCAAATTTCAGTGTCAAAATTTGTCCATGATGTTGCCTTCTATATATAAAATTAAAAATAATCAATTTTAAAAAAAAATTGATATAGACAAATCACTATAATTAAAAATATTATTTAATACATCAATCCGGCTTTCATTCATTAATGGAACCATTTCAAGATGTATCATTTTTACACAATCAACGATCAATTACCCTACAGCAACTTCCCCCCATGGGCATTATTTTCATTACATTACAATAAATATAATTATTAAAATACATATATTAAATATAATTAGTAAAATACATAAAATTGATTAAATTTATTACAGTTCTTTTTTTTCCTTTTCTCATAATATATATATACAAATAATTAAAAAAACCCACTAATAATCTCTTTTATTGTTAAAATTATAACTATTCCAATAATATAACAATGCCCATTTTCCTCCTAACTGTGCTGGAACTTTAACCATGTTTACACATTTTTTAAAAATTTTCTTGAATATACAAAGTTTCATAATATTTTCAGAAGAATGTTATATGTTAGAGAAGCAATATTATTGATAAATGATGCTTTATATTTTAAATATAATGAAGAATTTTGGAATATAACAAAGGGATGGGTTATGGGTTGCTCTATTAGTGGGATTTTATCATCGATTATGATTGCCTATATAGAGGAAAGTATAATTGATAATATAAAAAATAAGGAAATTTTAGAATATCATAGATATATTGATGATATAATTGTAATAGGTAATAATAGAAGTATTGTTAGTGCATTTAAAGAATTGAACAATAATAAATACGATATTAAGTTTACAATGGAAAAAGAGAAGTGACTAAAGTTTTTAGATATTTTTTTAAGAAAAGGAATTAATGGTGTAATACTTATTAAACATTATATTAAGGATAAATAAAAGACATAATTGATCCAAATTCATATCAGTGATGGTCGCAGAAAATAGCAGCTTTGAAAGGGTTTAAGTTAAGAAATGATAGGTTAACATTGAATATAAAAGAAGCCAAATTTGAAGAGAAATTGGAAGTTGAGAATGATTATATTAGTATGGGATATAAAAAAAAGATATTAAAAAGATTTTCAGAAATAGTAATAATACAAAAGATAGTGTAGGGTATAGATATAAAAATAGGAAATGGGTTTCATTTCCATATTCAAAGCATTTATGTAAGACATTGATAAAAGAAAAGTTACCTGATGATATTAAGATAGGATGGAAAAATAGTAAATCTTTAAGGAAATGGATGTGTAATACAAAAAAAATGAATGATGTTAAAAATAGGATAGGATTGGTTTATAAAATTAGTTGTGGCCTTTGTAAATATGATATATGAATAGGTCAGACAGGAAAGACTGCCATGGAAAGAGGTAAGGAGCATTATAAAGCAATTAACAAAGGATATAATATTAGAGCCATATATACATTTTTTGGATACTGGACATAAAATGAATTGTGAAAAAAAGTATTCAGGTAATAAAGTATATATTAAAAATTATAAGGAAAGAAAATGTTATGAAACTGTATATTCAAGAGAATTTAAACAAATGTGTAAACATGGTTAAAGGTCTAGCACAGTTAGGGAGGGAATGGGCATTATTAGATTATTGGAAACTTTAGAAGTATAATTTTAAAAATAAAAGGAAGGGATTATTGTTTTTTTTTTTGGTTTTTTTTTTTTTATAGATTATTTGTAAATATATATATATATATTATGAGAAAAAGAAGGAAAAAAAGGACTAATAAGTTTAATCATTTTTATGTACATATATGTATTTTAATAATTATATTTATTGTAATGTAATGTAAATATTGCCCATTGGGGGAAGTTGCTATAGGGTAAATTGGTCACATATAATGAAGTTATGGAAGAATAAATATGAAAAAAGTGATTATACAGAAAGTGGGTTATTGGTTTTTATGCTGGGTTTGGGAAAAGATATGGGGGATTTAGATATAAAGGCCATAGAGTTGACAAAGATTATGTTGTGGAAATGGGATAGAGCAGAATATGGGAAAACTTAGACTGGGGAATCTTGACTCCGTTTAAGGAGAAGCTACAGTACATCACATCACATGTGATTGAGTAAAAATGCAACATCTTGTAAAGGTTCCATTAAGGATGAAAGCCGCCGGATTGGTGTCTTAAATAATATATTTTAAATTTATTATTTTTAATTTTATATTTGAATATTTATAAGTTTCTGTATTTGTATATCCTAGTAATAAAAAAAAAAAACCTTTTATATTGTGCCAGGCACGTTTGTTGTGGCCAAGCACAAGATAATGTTAGACAAATTAATGGCCGAAAATACATAAAAAGCCATTAAATGGGGGGGGGGATACTATATGACTTATATAATCAAACTTGTTATGAATTAAAAGAGAGAACTGTGGCTGTAACATAAACTCACACACATATATGATTAAAGCCAATATTTAAAGGCTTAGAAATATGTATTTGTAATTTTGATTTTTGTTTTTTTTTTTAAAAAGAAAAGAAAACGCCAAAATGTATTTGTAATTTTAAAAATTTTGTTTGTTAAAGAAAACGGCGTTTATTTAACAAATTGTGATTCTGTATTTTTTTTTTTAATGTTTACAACCAATGTAAATAGGAAAATTTGAAATATTACTATTTAAAAATAATTTAAAAATAATTTCAAAATCGAGGTTTTAATGGTTGTTTTTCTCTTCAGTTGCATTTGAGCAAGAGAGCGGGGCCATTGTCTTAAATTTAAGAAAAGCCTAAAGGCATTCTGATTTCCTGTCCATTCTAAAATAATTTCAACTGGACAAAAAGAACTTGATTAAACTTGCGATAATGCTGGGAGAGAGGAATGTCCAATTTAAGTGAAATATATATTTTTTAAACTTCGATTGTGATAATGTAATTACTAAAGAAAAATGAAAAAGATGTTATCATTTATTAAATTTTTCATTAGTGATATTGTAATCTGAATGGAGATATAAAAAAAAAAACTAATTGGAAATCAAATTCTTAAAGCACTTCAGGCGATTGCATTGAAATGTTTCATGAATCGTATAAACCAATTAGAAAAACAAAAAAAGATTTAATTAATTGATTCTTCTTTCTTGGAGGAGATACCTGAATTGAAGGGATATTGAAGACATATAGTTCCGTTCTGAAGTTGTGAGCAGGCAGTTCATTTTTGTTTTTCAAAGGCAAATCTTATTAGGAGTCTTAAGTTTATTGTTAAGCTAATGCTGTTAATGGAACCACGCAAAGTCTTGCAACCTTTTTAGCAAGCATGCTGACTGATTCAACCTAATCCGGGGGATTTACTATAATTAATAATTTTTTCAGTCATTCTAAATCAACGGACACTAATTCATGCAGTCATTCAAATAACCATTCGAACAGTGGTGTAGAGTAATGTCAGTTATCTAGGCAACTATTGGAAAGCTGATTATTTCACCATAGACTCGGTTAATGCCAATGGAAGTTTAATTGCAACATGCCATTGAAGCCTGTAATTAATCCAGAATTCGTAAAACACGAAAATGTTTATAGTGTGTAATATCCGTTGTCCAGCCTAAAGATGCAAATCAAGCACTTTCCTGTATATAGAATGATTGTGGGGTAGAGGCCCACTTCAGCGCGTCCGTCCAGCTCCGTTCCTGCCATCCCAACAGAATGTAAACACCGAGATTCAAACACCAAAGTAATGATGAATTCTATGAACTTGTGCCACAGTCAAGTCCAGCCCTTGTCGCAGTAGATGAACAGATATATAGTCCACTCAAATCCCATAGAGGGATGAAGCTTATAGACTATCGGGTATACTATTTTTTTTGTGTGTCTATTTTATTTAAATTTAATAACCATTTTGTAAATATATGTCTTATGTACATACATACATACACAAACACACATTTCCTGTAACTTGTTAATTTTTCCTTGTTTGCTTAATGCACGTGTATGAGTTTATAATCCACAGATCACTATCTCACATATTAGTTATTTAATCCATTTTTTTATTAAGAAAGAAATTTTACTTTATTGAGTTTAATGATTGCTTTGACAACTATTTCTTTATGATTATAGTTTTGTTTTATTAAAATGATTATGTCGTGTGTAATATTCGTCTGTATATTTAATCAATCTGGGAATATTAATTTTGTATTCATATTATAAATGGTATGGGATAAAAGGCTAATAAAATATTTATATTATAATTCTAAAGTGACTACCGCCATATATTTTTATTCTCTTTGTCATTTACTTTCTCTAATTATATTATTAATTAATTATGCAAGTTTTCTGATCCCCATTCTTTTAACTGAGAATAGAGTACGCTGAGCTAACAAATGGGAAATCATCTTAACGGGTCTTAAATCTTTATTTATCACGAGGATACTTGTTTATTAGTTTTGCTTGAATAATTATTTATATTCACATATGACCCATGATATTTGAACTTGTATATCCTTTCAGGAGGAGAATTAATTTTTCTTCTGGGAGTGGCGTGAGGGGTTGGTTTAGAGTCATCCCCCAAAGATATGTAAGATTCAATCTTTTTATAAGTATCTTCTGTGTCCGTAATAATATTATGGTAAAGTATTTAAATTTCTCCTTATTCCGGCTTGTCGCCATATTTCTTTTCATGTTCGATTTGTGCGCATGCTTATATTAAGTAAGCGATTTGACCGGTATAATATAAATATTGTTTCTCTGAAGATTTACGATGATGGAATTTTATTTATAGTTGAAATTGTTAAACGTTTTTAATAAAATTTAAATTTTTTTTATATTTTTCTAAATGTATTTAATTCTTAGTAATAACACAGATATAATTGTATAGAATATTTTGAATAGCATTATTTTCCTCTCTTTAGTTTTTACTTTAGTGGCTGGTGATATTTTAGTATTGGGATTGACTTATATTATGAATTTAAACTGGTTCATATGCTAGACTGTAACTGGCCAAGCCTATAACAAATGAAGAAATGAGACAAAACTTATTGTATACTAACTTGTATATTATTATTAATAATTAAATATATTTTTAAGTGTATAAATAGTTTGAATTTTTTTAAAAACAGTTGACAGTTTCAATTAGATGATGGAAATAGTACAATATATAATTATAGATTATATGTCTATAATGTGTGTGATTTAAATAACTTTTTTTTTTTTTAAAAAAAAATAATTTTGTTATTATTTTTTTTAATATTAATAAATCCTTAATTGTTTATATTTATTTTTGTTTTTACAGGTGACCTCAGTTCGTCTTCCAAAAGGCAATGAATCTGGACTCAAACGAGGATTTGGTTATGCTGAATTTGGAAACAGAGAATCTCTTATTCAGGCTTTAAGTATGAATAATGAAGTATGTCACTTGTGTGTGTGCTTTACATATTTATTTGAAATAGTTTTAATTATTTACTAAATTTATAATTATTTTCAAATTTTTTTGGTAACAAAACAACACATTGATTTTATGAATATTCTCAGCAACCTATAACATTAAAGAATTTATTTTTCATTTGCATATATATGATCTTCTAGATTAGGGGTGGGGAATTTCCAGCCCATAGGCCATGTACAGCCGTCGAAGGCTCTCAATCCGACCCACAGATATTTCCCCCAACTTATATTAAATAGGCTTATATAAAACTTATATTTAAACACACACATAGTGCACTGCAAATATTGAATTAAGTAAAATAAAATATATTTTCTCGACTACATCTTTTTCTCTCTCCAATCGTTATAATAATTCTACTTCTTTCTATCAGAAGTGCAATATTACAATGAATTATCTCTATTGTTTGGTCTATCTGACAAGGATTTAATCTATGACACTGAGAGCATTTCGTTTGTTTTTATAGTGATTTTCACAGACGAATGTCTAACTAGCAAAAATAAAACTCCAACTTTATTATTATTATTTTGCATTTAATTTTTTTTCTTTTATTAGGTTGGCTACATGGAGTAAGATAAGAAAAATTTATGCAGAAAATCGCATATCTGAAAAGAAATGAACCTATTTTTTTTATAAAAATAATAAATCATTGTGCCTGATATGTGTGGAAAATATTTCAGTTAATAAAGAATACATTATTAAAAGACACTATTTATCAAAGCATTCTGACTACAACAAAATTACTGGGGAAGAAGGAAATATTAAAATAGAAAACTTGAAAAGAAGCTTCATCAACTAACTGACAGGTTTTGCAAAAAGTACAAAGATATCAGAAAATTCTGTGAGAGCAAATTATTTCAATAAAAAAGTAGAAAATCCGAAACGATTTTCTGAAGAGGAGTTTAAAAAAACTTCATGCTAGCTGCTGTAGAATTAATCTGTCCAGAACATAAAAAGAAATTTGAGAATATCTATCAAGGAAAATCAGAAAAATTGTCATTAAATGTGGAATGGTCATTAATAATAATGATTTTATTTTTAATTCACAAAAAAATTATGGCCTTTGTTTAAAAGGGGAAAATCAAAATTGGCTTGCCAGTTGAAAAGATTGCCCACTCTTAATGATTAGAGGTAAATTAATTAAATTTTTGATCCTAATATTGTAGGCTAATTTTTAAGTCTATAATTTTGTGTGGCCCACAAATGAGATTATAACTATCTAAATAGTCCTTGGCAGAAAAAGGGTATTTTATGCTGAAAGAAGATTCATAAAATTAAGAAATTTTAATTTTAATTGACATAAGTGCTGATTTGAAAAAATATGATTCTGATATTTATTATAGAAAGTAAAAACTTGGTTTCTGAATATTGATTTATATGTTTTAAGTTGCTGATTTTTAACCTTTTGCACTAATCTTTTTATTTAAACAACATTCGTTTGAAATAAAACATTTTTTTAGTGTGTTTATTTTTTAAAAATTATTTTTTAGTCTATTTATATTTTCATAAATTAAAATAGAAACACATTTTAAAGCATTTTCAAAGTTTTGAAAGTTTGATTTTTTGTATCGGTAAGGTAACAAATACTTATATTTAAATACTTTTTTAAACTATAGAATAGATCTTTAAATTTTTCTATTAAATATAAAATATTAACTATAATTAAGATTAAGAAAAATATAGTTAACTGTTTTTATCAAATTGTGTTAAAAAAAGTTGAAGCAGGCACGACATTTTTTTTTTACTACCTAGTGCTAAAGTCAGATTTTTGATAATTTACTATTTTTATTTTTTGTATGTGCCTCCATCTCTTGATCAAAAATGTAAGTGAAGTTTAAATATTTTCTATAATATATTTATTTACGAATTACAAGTTGACTGACAACGTTAGCAGAGACAAATGCTATTATATTAACTTAAAAAGATGTTGATATAATAAATTTTAAATTAATTTAGTATTATAACGTTTTCACAAAATATTTAACAGAACTAAATCAAGACTTAAAAACCTTAGTTTTAATTTATCATATATATAGCTTTGATTTCAATATGGTTTGTAACAAATTAAATTATTTTCTATAATTATTACTATTTAAAATGTTGGTTGTTTTACAATAGCGTGTTGAAACTGCTGGGGGGCGGGCTCGGTTTGTAAACAAAGATAAATATAATGTTACCGGGGCAGAGTTTCTTTTCTTTTTTTTTTTTTGGTTGGCTTTGGTTTTTTGATTTTTTTTTGTTTATCACATTTATTAAAGTAATATCAAATCAAATTTTTTGTTTAAACACGACCAAAACAAAAATAAACAAATGCATTTACAAATAAATTAATTTACAAAAAAAAAGTACTTCATTTTTTTGGCTTTTGATTCTTTTTTTTTATTATTTATATTTTCAAAGGCGGGGTTTTTTTTTTTTACCGTCTACGTATTTTTTTGTTGTTGTTTTTTTTTTTTTTTTTGGTTGTTGTTGTTTATCACATTTAAAATAAAAGTACGGCGGCTATCAAATCTATTTTGGCTACCCCAAACAAAAAAAAAAAAAAAACAAAACCAAAAAAAAAAACGGATCGATTAAAACCAATGATTTTTAAAAAGTAGTTAACCGATTTTTTGTTTGTTTTGATTTAATTCTCATTAAACCCTTTTCTATTTTCTGTTCGGTATTGTAGTACAAACAAAAAATCAGCCGATTCAACTACTTCTTTCTTTTTTTCGGTTTGTTTTGTTTTTATTTTGATAAATAAATCTATTGTCCGTTTAACGGTAACATTTATAAGCTAAAGTCCAACTTTGGGAGAGGGGGGGAAAGGGAAGGGTGTTTGCAATTGCTAACAGAACGGAACGCCAACAACTCGAAGATTGACCAAGTTTTGACGGTAATTCCCCCTCAAAAAACATCAATCTATATGGCAATTAAAAGAAACTTTTTGGGCTCTTCAGGCAAAAAAACACAGCAGGCATGCAGCTTCAAGGTGTTTTGTTTGATAAACCACCGCCGGTTCCAGCAGTCAGAGAAGAATCCTTGTTCTTTCTTTGACATTCGGCAAAACAAGTCCCATTTTTTGCAGCTATTCGATTAATCAGCTCGCAGTTGTTGTCGCACAAAACGTGACTTAGAGCGTGATTTGATGGGAAGCGCGCTTTGAACTACACTTGGCCCATTTTTTCAGCAGGAAATGGGGGCTAGGGAAGCATGAGACTCTGCTGATAATTGTTAGTAGACCTTCCTAAAAGATGCGAGATAGAGGGGGAGGTGGTCTTAATAAATATTAAAATAGTTTCGACAATCGTAATTCCAGCCACCCTCAGACAATACTGTAAACAAAAGTGAAATATGTTCGCTAGTCCGAAATGCTTAGCCCGAATCTGAGCCATAAGCTGACACGATAGCTTCTGCGGCAAGATTGGCTAAATGTTCACATTTCTGTGCATTGGCATAGAAATAAACACAGTCAGCCGGTGCCCTCCCCTGTATCAACGGACTATTTCTAGGCTTACACGTTAGAAATAGAACGTTCGATAGCGGCGGAGGCGGCCATCTAAACGGCATATTTCTGTGCGCTAGCATAGAAATAACGCCCTCCGGTGGTTTCAACACGCTATTGTAAAACAACCAAAATGTTTTTAAAAGTTTAAAAAACAAAACAAATATGAAATGATTTTAGAAGTTGTGAAATTGTTTAATTTATGTTGAGAAATAAAAAACATGCTTGAACCTCCAAATAGTGTCAAAATTTTTTTATTGCAGTCTATGGGCTTTTCCAAATCTTAACAAAAAAAAAATATTAGTAAAAATTAAATTTATTTTATTTTTATTAATAAGAATATCATTTAAATAAATGAAAATATATTTTTTAAAAAAGCTAACCATTAAATTAAATTAAAACTTACTTTTCTTGTTAAACATATCGTGAATCTTTTCTGTTGTATTATATGAGGAGTGAGTAAATTTTTAGCTTTGTATATTTACTATGAAAGCTAAAGTATAGATTCATTATTGTTAAAAATAAATTATTAAATGGAACAAAATCAAACTGAAGTAGTGACTTTTACAAGGTAACATAAATTCGGAATACATCTGGGTCTCAGACGCTTTATGCAGTAGATAGGTTCCACAGAAAACCCGCATTAAAAAAAATCTCACAAAAATAGACTTACCGTACCTTGAAAAATGGGGGATAGGGTCTGTATTTTTCAGAATTCGCATAAAAGCAAAGCAATAAATTAAAATTACTTTAAAATTCGCATTAAAAAAATAAGCAAATAAAATATGACTAATAAAAAATTTCAAATATTTGAAAAAAATTAATACAAGACAAACTTATTTTATTAACTACAGTATTTAATTTTACATTTTTCATACATATTTTAATCATTACCGCTAGCGTTCGTTTGTAAACTGTTAAGAAATCAGATTCGATATGATGTGATGTATTGTGGCTTCTTAAACAAAGTCAAGAATCTCTCAGCAATTATGCCCAGAAAAACCTGTTAGTCACTTTATTTTTATTCGTGATATGGTGTACAGCTAGCGCTACTTTCAGTCTTATGCTGTGTTAATGGTTTTCTGTTTCTATATTAAAAAAATGAGACATCGCAATCAAAATGAAAAGATTATACATTATCATTAGAAAGATTATTTTCAGTTTATAAAATCTTCGTTTTTTATTTTAAAAATTTAAGATTATTTATTTCTGTTATATGTAACAAAATACGGTTTAAAAGTTCAAATTTTTTGAATATTTGTTGCGATATTTTTAGATGTAAGTATAAATCTATTATTATTATTATTTACTCATTAGTATAAATAGGTTATCTACATAAAAGCTAAAATTCTAAATACAGCTTCAGGCCATATTCATGTTAGCTGCTAATATAACGTTATATTTTTGAAAAGAAAAAAAAGTATTCCAAGTCAAAATAAGTTATTAATAATTTAAATTTCTTGATATCTAATAAATATAGTGAAATATGAAAGATATTAAGAAGAAACGTGAATCGCATAACTTCAAAATCGCATTAAAATAATCCGCATAAATCAAGACCCAGTTGTACTGCCTTTATGAATAAAATAGTGCTATCTGCTTAACATTTGTATGAAATAAAGAAATAATGTACATTTTCCAATATTTTTGTTTAACAATTCTAATCATTTAAAGTGACTTATAGTCTTTATCAGAGAATCTTGTTTTTTTTTTTAAAAAAAAGACCATTATAAACTATTTTTTAATGGTCTTTGAATACAAAAGTTTTTCTGATGAAGACTATATTAAAGTGTTGAATTAATTTGAAATGTAGCAACTATTTATGTGATAAATAAGATTATTATTTAATGCGAGATTTATATAAAAGATTATGGTGTATTAGAGCATCATTAGGGATATTAAAAAGAATTCTTTTGCATGACTCATGTTAAAAAAGGCATTTTGAGAATAATAAACTAAATTTTTGTAATCTATTTTATTGTCATTAATTTTTTTTTCTATCATTGTTTTAAATTACATTTTAAAATAGATAGATGAATCTTTAGAGTACTTCAGATTTTTATCTTGGATAAAAGTGAATTCTGAATTAAGGATTGCAAAATTTTTTATTTTAGTGGCATTATACCTTTTTTCCATTAATCTTTAAGAATATTAAAAACTATATTAATCATCATGTACTATGTAGTTATTAGTTTAATGATTAGTTTTCCCCCCCATTATTAAAGAATGTTGATTCAATTTTATGATAGCAGATTAATTCTAAACTAATTAAGTTTTCAGCAATATCTTGATAAGAGTGGCAAAGTGTTAAGATTAATTGGTTGTTAATAGAAGTAATTTTAAACCAGAGATTCAGTGCATCTCCTTTGATGCTTGTCCATAAATTGGCCATTCATGTTATAGGGTATCATGATTAGTCTGTACCATTATGATCTTTCTTAATCATATTTAATTTGTGTTCTGATTAGTGTTTATTGGTATCTGATGAGGAAAATTATTGTATTTTTTGACTACAGGAAAGATTTAAAAAAACATGGTGAATGATGCCCAAATGTCATTTAACACTGTTGCTGCTAATCATATATACATTTGATTGGCATTTCATAAATTTATTTTTGATGCAAGTGTTGTTTAATTTTTAGATGCATATTAGTAGTGCAATCACAGGCTATATGTGACTTGTATTTGAGATTTTTATGTGTCAGTTTATGTAATGTGTGCTGTTACTTTTTTCCCATGCTATTAATTTTTAATTTAAATAGTTAAACCCTAGTTTGTAGTTATTTTTTATATTAGTATGTGTTAGAAAGTTTAATTCTGATCTAAAAGATTAAAATGCTTTTATGTTAACACTAATTTTTTTTGATGTTTTAATATCTATCCAATACAAATTAAGTCAAACACAATTGTATTTCTTAGTTTTAATCTGTGTTCAATGAAGTATCATTTTGCAGAAAATAGACACACATAACAAAAGTCATTATAAACATATTGCTTAAAAATTGTTATTCTGATCATCTGCTATGGAAACATACATCATTTTAATCTTATATAAATTTCTTGAAACAAATTAATAATTGTTTGGTTTTTTTTTTTATTAATTTGATTCTATTGCTATGATTACTGATATAATGCAAAGAAAATATGTATAGTTGCTTATCTTTCTTTTAAAAATAATTGAGATACTACATTCTGAATTGATTAACCCCGATAATCACTTTGTTAGTTGCTCATACAACATACTTATGTTTCTATCTTTGTAAATAGGAAATTTAGAAGTATGAGTGCTTAAATAATTACATACATTCTGATATTAGTTATTTGAATTTTTTTTTTTTGTATATCTGTAATTTTTGCTATAATTTATGATTTGATCTCTTTATAATATGATATAAGATTTCAGTCATTTCAATATGTTATTTTTTTAAATATTTATTATTATTATAAATATTTTATTGTATTTGTAAAATATTTTTCTGCATTTTTTTCTTTAATATTATCCAGAACCTATTTTAAAAATAGATATCATTTAAAGAGATTCAAATGAAATAGTATATATCTGTTTATTATTAATATTTACTGCATCAATAATGGGGAAAAAAATAGTTTAAACTCACCATAAATATGCTGCAAAATCCAGAGATTTTTAAGAGACTTTATAAAATGCTTTACAGTGATAATTATCAGGATATAATTAAAAAAAAAGGAATAATTATACTTAGCATATATTTTTTCCAAATTAGTATTTTCATTCATTAATAGACAAAGTAACCAAATCTTTTATCAGTTTGTAGTTGTTATATATATTGTAGCTTTTCGTTTTGACCAAAGCTCCATTAATTTTTAAGCTAAGTTATTTATGTCGGTGTTTATTAAAATTTTCCTCATAAGACGTATTTTATGGTAATATATATAAGCTTTCTATACAGTGCTAAGTTCGAATCAGAAGAAAAGTTCGAATAGGTTTATGTAAATTACTTAGACCACAAACAAAATTCATTCATAAAGCCTTATAAACAGAGATTATTTTATATTAGTGTCAATTAGTAAAGTTTTATTAAATTAGAAACAATCATAGTTAGGAAATTTATTTGTTAAAAATATTTTATAAATTTTTATTAATAGTTTAGAGATGGAAAAAGAAAGAGGGGAGGGGGGTAGAAGTTATAAAGTTAATTTCGTGAAAGTGACAAGTAAACAATCGTATTTTTTATAAGAGTAATTTAATTAAAGTAAATTATCTAAGAAGATGATCAAGAATCAATAAAAGTATTAAGCAATCGGTTTAGATAGAGTTTTATGTGTGTGTGGAAGCGTATGTGTAAAATTTATTATAAATTTTAATTATATAATTAATTACTAATCAATAAAACTAATGTAGAATCTCGATGGAAATCTCTTTTAAAGAATTATTATTTTGTTTCACTATCTCATAGCAACCAATTTCCATACAAGATTCTGGGTTTAAAATCAGGTTGCTATGCATTATTTATTTTTTATCAAAAACATCCATTTTTATTCTTTCAGAAGGATTTCTGTGAGCGGGAAAATTTTTTAACAAAGCTACTTTATATTTGTAAAATGTGTGAATAAATAATTGTAAAACAATAGTAATCAACGAGTTAAAATTTAGATATAATTAGTTTGGCAAGTGAATCATTCAGAAATTGAAGGGAGGAATCCACCAGACAGTATAAAAGGTCAACCCGTCCTTTAGGAGAAGCTCTCTTCATTATCAGGCTATCTAGAAGAACCTTGTCAGGTTAAATTATCAATTTTTTAATACTAAAATTTTAAGTCGTATTATTTTTCTGGTTCTGTTTCAGAATGAAAAACTTCGTCAAAGATTTATTAATATTGTCAGAAATGATCAGTGAGTAAATTTTTATATTAGGCATGTACTTGTTTCTCCTGAAGTTGACCAATTTCATGATTTCTTTCCATACAGCTATAAGCAATTTTTGCAATCGGCAAACAATGAAGCTTAAACTGCAGAGAAAACTTTGCTTGAGGAAAATCGGGTAAACACTGTATTTTATGAATCTGTATTTCAAACTTGCATTTATTAAAATGAATGGATCTAATGATTTGTATTATCAAAAATTCCGAAAGAAGATAATGTTGATTTTGTTAAAAATAAGTGTGGAACTGAATGTTAAATCCCATTTGAAATACGGTATCACTGCGAATTAAAGTAAACATTCGTCAATGAAAACTAAATGTCTAATAAAGGAAAAGAAATATAATTAGTAACTAAATAAAGATGCTATCAACCTATAACAAAATTAAAGGAATATTTTGAGAATTCATGAAGAAATACGTGGATAGACTTCTTTCAGTGAAGCTACATTAAACCAACGTATACGTCTAAACAGAAAGCTGGTTATCTTCCACTGTGAAATGTAAATTAATGCAAAATGAATAAAGAATCTAATCTGAAATGAAAATTTATTGCATTCAATTGTAAGGATTACCAATATCTAAAATGATTTCATAAAAACAAGGACCTTGGATTAATAGTTTACGCATTTAAAAAGAAAATGGAGTATGTGCTAAAACTTCGGACAGAAAGAAGAAACCTCTAGGATTAATTCATTAAACATATTAAAGTTTCCCAATGGATTATGTAATTCAATATGTATGTACACAAAACAGATCAGAACAAACCAAAATAAAAAATTAGATTTACAGTGGCAGCAATGTAAGAAAGATCCGGAGGACGCTTTAGGAGGACTGTTTAAGTATAATTTTATTACTTGTTATTCTTATTTTTCTCATATCAAATTTAAATAGATTTAAAAAAGTAATCATATGCCTAAGTTTGAATTTAACTTATATTAAAGTTTTATTAGTTGAATTAGTATAAATTTTTGAAATGTGCCTTATTCAAATATTAAATTGATGCTATACCCTTAATTAAAAGAATGAGAGAATATAAGTAAGAACGTTTATTATACAGAGTGTTTTTAAAAGATCAGGTATTATTATTAAATATTTATGCTTAGAGATATTGTTTTAAAATGGAATGCATATTGTGATCAAATGCAATATCTATGTTCCAGAAGTGCAGAAAGATGATTTTGCAAATGATACACATTTCTTATTTTGTTATTATTATCATAAAAGTTAGATTAAATTTGATGTAAGCTGATTGATGCATAGAAAGTTGTTGGCTCGTGTGTCAGTGCAATATTTCGTAGAGGTAGTTTAGGTGTAAAATTTTTTATATGTGTACAAATTAGTGTGAGACCCTTGTATATGTGGTTGGTTATAGAATCACCACCTAGCTAGTGAAGTTGTAGCTTAGCTTATTCACTAAGATATTTAATAAAATTTCATGAAGTATTTAGATGTTGTGGATGAGTTTCCCACTTGTTATTGCTACAGCATAAGATGATTTCTTTATTGATGGCCAGAGTGTGTTAGGCATATCCATGTATCCCTTTATGACTAGCGATGAATCCTAGCACATCTTAACCTTAATGAAAAGATATTTTCTCTTATTTGGGTCTTTGTCAACTCTCATGTTAATGCTGACTTTGTTTCCTTACAGTGTACGTTATTTAAAAGACAGAAAAGAATAAGTTATGAATGTTGTTTACAGGGTCATAAAACTAATTTGACGTTTCTTGATGAGTGTGGATTAAATGTGCGATATATTGTGCTGAGACATTGCGTTATTTAAATGCTTTATTTCACTAATGAGAGCCAAGAATAATGATAAAGTTAAATATGGAATTTAAGAATTAAAACACAGAAAGTAATTATGGTAAGCAGTGCGTATCCAAAGTTCTATTTACAACCAGCTGAGAACTTCGCTGGAACGGTAAGCCAACTAAGGTATTATTATTGTAGGGACATTAGTATGATTGTATGCATGTAAGAGAATGATTGATCTGAGTACCGATTCTTAAACACTTGAATAATAGTTTAATTAACGAGAGTGTAAGCAATGCATAAATATCTCCAAGTTAAAGCATATAGTTGAGGCATATTAAATTAAACCAATTAGTGTAAACTACTAGCTTCTTATTATATGAAGAGTTATCTTCATAAATAAGGTATTTAATCATAAAACAAATCATTTATTGAAAAGCATAAAAATATAGGGAGAAATTTGATATTTATTATCTCTCAATATTAAGAATGGTTAAAGTAAATAGTATAATAATTTTTCTATCCCATGGCAATTGTAAACCCCAGCTCAGTAAGAATTAATAATATTTATTGTTTTATAATGTAGCAAGATCAGCTATTTATTTATTATAATTTTTTTTATATACGGTTGAAGAACAGGGGAAAGCCATGAGGAGCCTTGTAAATAATGTAGATATTTTTTTTTAAAATTTTATCTTTGTTAATAAAATTGTTTTAAAATAAACTTTTGATCTATGTCTCATGGTTTTGTGGTCCAATAAATTCTAGAAATCCCGATCATGCACTGATATATTATCACTTAGATTTGAAATATGATTTACTTATTAACACATACTAGGTAAAATTTATTTAAAAGATTATTTTATAAAATTATTTGAACACTGCAGAATTCCATTCACTATTGAAGAATGTTAATAGAATAATTCAGCACATTTAGATTAAAGATTTATAAAATGCGGTGGGATTATTGTGTGATATAGAGTGCAGTGGGTGGACATGAAATCCTTTATCCATCTGCTGTATTCAAATACCTTCTCAGATGAACTTATTAATAATATTTTTTTAATTATCAAAGTGTTTATAATACATTATTTTCAAAATTTATATTTAAAAACTTAATCTTAATTATTGGGAATTTAGAGTAAGTGGACATTGTTATGTTAGATTCAGCCAAGGTCAACTATGGATGTAATTACTGGGATAGTATTTAATTATCACCAATAATTCGTAACAGATTGTATAGACTTTCCTACCTTACTATTTTAAAGCCCTGAGGAAAGATTATAAGAGAGGAAAGAGAGCTAGCAAGATGGAAAATTTTAGAAGTAGTATAGATGACCTCTGAATGCGTGTGTGATGGAGGGATGGATCGGGAGGATGGTGATGGGCATAGAAATATTTTAATTATTTTAAAATTTAATTGTGACTTTGATGGTAAATGGATGGGAGTGCGCTGAGAGATGGAAATTATAGTGGGAGTTGAGCTTAAATTTTCCTCCTCTCCAATAAATATAAAAATTTATGAGATTATTAGTATCGTAATAATGCTCTCAGTGTTTTTATTCATTCAGTAATTATTTATTAACCCATTCATTAGATATTATTAATTATTAAATAAATTATTGATGAATAATGATTGGAATAAATAAGTTTCATTAAGGTTGCAATTTGGCGCCCTGGCAATTATTGTTATTAATATACTATGTCCCATCATCATCGATCCTGAGGTGGTCCGCGCCCGAGATGGGTGCGTTCTGTTGATTAATCATCTACTCATTCTCTATAGGTTATAATATTTTCTTTTTTAATTTAAAAAAAAAAGACTTTTATCAAATAATTCTGGATCTTCAGAACCTTTTTCTAATTATTATGTAGAAAGGTTATACTTTTTCTTCAGAAATCTTTAATGTAATAAACATGATAATATATGAATGATTAAACTGTTTGATTTTTACAGTTATTTGTTGATATCTAATTACTGTATGGAAATACTGAGTATAGAGAGTTTTGATGTTAATAATCAGATTACATTGTGCAATATTCATTTTTTTTAAAGTGATTTATACCTTAATGCCTTAATGGTCGCTGAAGATATACTTGTATATAATTTCACTTTATGAATTTTTTTTTAAGTTTTATCTTTGTTTTCCAGTTTTTTTTTTTTTTTTTATGAAATAATGTTTTAGAACTTTTTTTAAATGGACTAAATTATTTAGACTGGTGCCAATTTTATCTAGGAATAGCTAAAAAATCATTGTATGGATAACTGATTTGGCTCTGAAGTGATAACTTGATATAATTCTAGTATGTATATTTTTTATCCACCTAGAAAAAGAAAAAAATGTCCTAAATCGAACTCAGCTGGTGGCTATGGCAGACTAATACAACCAATATAGTATCAGACTCATCAACTAACTGAACAGTTTTTAAAACAAAAAATATTTTTTATATCTTAAAAGTTTGATTCAATTCTACTTAGGTCCAATTGTTTTTAAGTGATTTATCTTATAATCTGATGAATGATTACAGATTCTTAATTAAATTTTGTTGCATTATTATCTTAATTAATTAAAAGTTATTTCTGACATTTATTTGGGTTTTTTTTTTTTAAATTTTATGATCTTCGAAATTACAGGCTTCACCAGAACTCCTGTCATTCTAATAGTCAGACAATAATGTCAGTTTTTGGATCATAGGATATGTATTTATCTATTTAAATGTCAGGCTTCAAATTTTTTTGTCACTTTATACAATTTCTAGGATTTTCACTATTTGCAGAGTTTTATGTATAATGGAAAAATTTATTTTTTGATCATTAAATTGCTAAAACATTTTTAAACATAGAGAGTCAAAAGATTTTATTAATTATATTTATAGTATATTAATTAAAAAAGTTATTTCTAGAGTCATTGATACATATTTTTGATAAAGTTATTTCAAAAATTTTGTAAGATGATGTTCAAATTAATTACAGAATAATACATAAAATTACTTTTGCGATAGATAAAAAATGATAAAATTATAAAACAGCTAATAGCTAATTTTTTGTTAAGATGGAGAGAGGGATTTACATATTGCTGTTTTAATTTCATTATTGAAAATTAGAAAGACTATTATAGATTGTTTTAAAAAATACCCCTTAATCTTTTTAAGAATAATTCTTTTTTTATAAAATAAAAAAAATTCCTAGATTTTTTTAAAATTAATATTTAGAATTTTAATTTTATATAAGAATGAGAATTTCTTATTCTATTGATTGTTGATTTGATATTTTCCCCCATAGTATTTGATGTTATTAGAAGGGAATTTTTTTGTGGTTATTTTAATGCAGTCATTTTATTAGTTTTTTTTTATGGAATTTGTACTTGATATAGGAAATTATTCAAGTTTTTAATTTAATATTGTTTCAATAATTTATTATCTGATTAATATGGTAAATATTTAACATATATATATATTGTTAATTAAATTGTATTGTGAGTAATTTCTAAAAATCTAAACTTGTCCTGTGATTTACAACACACTAGCTTTTATCAAATGTTTGTATAGAAAGATAGATAGATATACACAATAAGAACTACATATTATTTATATATAAAATTAACGTATGTATATTATTTATTTGCAGACTCTGATGAATAGAAAAATAAGAATTGATTTAGCTGAAAATGGTAAGTAGTATGTAGAATAATTTAATATTATTTAATGCATGTTATGTGTCGATATATAAACTTTTTTTTATTCTTTAATAATTTATTTAACACAGACATTGAATTTGATATATATAATCAAATGAAATAAAGATTATTTGATATTCTACAATTATTAAATTATAATAAACCTATTTGAAAAATTGTAATTATTTAGATTTTAAAAAGCACGATGTAAGAAAATTGAGAAAATTTTGTGATATTGTATTTTATGTCTAATATTTCACAATTCCTAAAAATATTCTATCAGAAATTTATCCATTCTATGATTGATCTTTTAGAGAATATGATTAATAGCAGACCATTTTTTTTTTTAATAAGTAGTATAAATTGAGTAGATATTAGTATGATTTTAAAGAAATATTGTTAAAATGATTTGATTTATTAATTTTTAAAATTTCAGTGAGGTTTTTCTCATTAAATTAAGATTTGTACATATACAAATAATGCAAGGAACACTAGAATGCCACATATCTTGGTCATATATTATCACTTTAGTTTGCTTAATTTTTTTTTATCTAGTAGTGTAAATATACATATATTTTTAGAAATGTTATTGTAGATGTATATATCGTAATAATTCAGCCATGAACCATACCATAAACACAATGTTTAAACTGATTACATTAAAAAAAAAAAAAATTTGAAGCAAATTTACAACAAAAAAATGACTAAAATCTAAATGCCAAGCATGAAATCACTAAATCTCTAGCGTTAAAAATATTATGGATATTTTTTTAAAAAAGTATTCTAATAATTTTAACCATGAACTGTAAATGCAGATGTTGAAAGCTAATTAATATTGATGATATCAAAAAAATCAAAGCAAACTTATGGTTAAAAAAACAGTGGAAATTTAAGTAATAAACATGGAATTGCTAAATTGATGAATATCATTGCTTGAAATAGCAATCACATATGTAAGACTTTTCAAAATATTTTTCTTATGTAATATATTCACCTTTATTAGTTTTTTAATATTCTTTTTATAATTTTAACAATGTTCCAGAAAAAAAAAAAAAAGATTACTATTGAAGTAAAAAAAAAGATCATTTCTAAACTAGAAAGCAGTAAAATGTTTAAAATATGATCTAAAATTGAAATGCTAGAATAAAATGTGTTGGGATATTAGCAAGCATTTGCAAACTGCTATTTAGAAATAACACTAATGTAAATCCACTTCAGTTATTTTTTCAGTTATATAGATGGCATATTAGAATTTCATTTGTTTATAAAAATTGTTATAGTTGTCCAAAATTAGTGC
Source organism: Epiperipatus broadwayi (assembly GCA_028023455.1). Lineage (NCBI taxonomy): Eukaryota > Metazoa > Onychophora > Udeonychophora > Euonychophora > Peripatidae > Epiperipatus > Epiperipatus broadwayi. Next base: position 1,821,101 of record JAQFVV010000109.1, read on the forward strand.
AGCTCTTGAAGTTGCTTTTTAAAATAGCATTTGCCTTGGTAGGAATTATTATATAATAATTGGCTTGTCAAATAATTTGTTTAAATATAATGCTTTGTTTTTGAGATTTTGGCTAAATTTCTACTAAGCAAATTAATTCCACTTATGTTCATAATATTGGATGAAAGTTTTTTGTTGTTATATTACTAACTTGCTAAAATGTAAAGCTTTCAGATTCAAATATAATATTATCGAAAAATTATGAAGCAGTTAATTAAGTTAAATGATTTTATTAATTTATGCAGATTCTTATTTATTATTTTATTAATCATTAAATATTTTTAAATTGTATTGATAATTATGGGTGTATAGTTCAATTTAGCTCACTTTTCCACATTTATATTATATGCACATGCAATCATGATATAACTTTTTATATGTATTTTTTGTTTATTTTCTGGACAATGTTGAAATAATTATCAAATTAACAAGTTTTGATATTTGTAAACTATTAAGAAAAAGTCTGCATTCTCTCAGGCAATTAATTTATTATGTGCTATGGGCGATTTCATTTAATTATTATAGAACTGAAGATTTTATTTATAGTTCATTTTTATTAACCTATTCGCTGGTGAAGCAGCCATATTAAATATTTAAAGAATTATGTTAAGCCACAAATTTTATCATAACTTAAGTTTGTATTATTCAGAAATGACATAATATATATTGTTTGAAACATAAAACACCAAAGAATGTAATTAAGCTGAAAAAATATAGCCATTGATATTCAAAGTAATAAAAAAAAAGAATAAAATTTTAATATTTCTAATAATTATTTTCATATTATTTTATAAATTCTAAATTTTCATGCATACAACTTAAAATTATATTTTTGTTAGTAGATTAGTTGCATTCATCATTAAATTTTTAATAAATTAATATATAATAATGCTTACCTAAAGTAATCCATTACTTGAACACTTAGTAGAATAAAAATATTAGTACCTTTTATTTTTCCTAGTAGCCCTTCAAAATGTTTTTCCATACAGGCATTTGCAATGCATATGTCATCCTTAATAATATCCCTAATAACAATTAGTTAATATTGATCAATAATGAGTATAATTTCAATATTATAACTTTAATAAAGTTTATAATTTATTAAAAATTACTACTAAAATAATCACTATATACAAAATAAAATAATAAAACAAAATAAAAAGTGAATAAAATACCAATTTTATTATAGAGTTAAGCTTGAAGTACATAAGTTAATGGTTTAATCATAGCAGTATAGTATTATTTATCCTATCTTTATAGGTTTTGAGGGCTCATATTGCTTCATGCTATTATGACCAGTGAATTTAATATTAGCTTCATCAACTGTCACCTCATTTTGCATTTGATATGCAGGTTTGAAATTTACATTGCAGTAGTCTATAACTGGCCTAAGTTTATATACTGTCAAAATCTTTACTTTTAGCATTCCGCATATTTTTATTATTATTAAAATGCAGACAAGACATTATAGAAAAAAATCTAAATAGGGTCATAATTTGCAAAATATGTTTGTCTTTGTCTCATAACAGAATTCTAGATATCATCTAATTCATATACTGGACATCTGGATCCAAGCTCACACCGTACCAAAAAATGCAGATAATTCACGATATAAATTTACACAAACACGAGCTATTTTTTGATCAGCGTGCATATTAATTTCAATAATAATTTTTTTGTATATATTTTTATCAAATATAAATTCAAATAATAATTTAAAGATATATAAAATTACTTACCAGTGGAAGGCTTTTCTCAAAAATGTTTACTAAGTAGATCGGTAAAATCTTGCATTTTTTCCAATATAAATTTCAGAGTAGATATAATTCTATAAAAAATGAAAAAACTGAGAAAAAGACAAAAAAATTCAATTTACTTCTTACAAAATTTATAAATTTTTTTATTTTTTATTGTAAAAAAATAAAACTTACATTTTCTGAAACTAGAAAAAAAGATGGAAACGAAGATGTAAAAAAGTGCATGCGTAGACTGCTTAGATTTCCGGCAGTTTTAAACTGAAACTGGATGTTGAAAATTCATGGATGCATTGTGTGGTCATAATAACGAAAATTAAACTATTTATTGTGTTTATTCTATGCTTTTTTTTTTTCTTAATATAGAAAAATTCGTTAATTTCATTTTTTGCCCCATTATATAATCATGTTTGATTAAAATTATTGTCATTATATAAGTATTTTTTTTTATAATGTTTTATTTCGTGATCAAGAAATAGACTTGATTAATAACTATAACCATTTATAAACTTTGAATAGTCATTGTATTATCAGTAAGTAAAATTATGTCCAAAAAACATCTTTTATGTATATGAAATTTGTTAATTTGTGTAAACAGTTTTGTACTGGGTGAAGAAAAACAAAAATTATAAACACTTATTATGTACTATTAAGAGTTTTATTAGTATTAAAATGGCATGAATGCCAATTTGTGGATTTATCGTTAATATAGTTTGAAATGCTTTTTTTTTGAAATAATAAAGATTATTTTTGAATTAGTATTTTTCTATTTATACTTTTAAATGAATATTTTAAATTATTTTTTATGTTTTCAAAGAAAATATAATACTATTATAAGTTGTATTTAGCAAATATGATTTTTTAAAAAATATTTTAACAAAAGAAAAAGAAGATAAAGATCGTCGCAATGATAAGACTGATCGAACAGCAGGAGATTGGAGGCGTGTGCCTGATTCTGATTTTTCCCAGCATGATAGAGATTCGTATGATAATCGGGATAGAAATGATCGAGATCATTCATCTAGAGACGTAGGTAATTTGAATTATTTATTTATTAAAAGTTTCGTAGTGTTCGAGAGTTTTTCCAGATTTTTTTTTTTAATAATTTATTTGAAATTTGATAATTGATATGTTAAAATTGAATAAAACATGATTGAAATCATTAAACATGTAATACTTTTATGTTAAAATCAATACAAATGCAATATATACAAAGTATAAAATCTGATTGTCATCAGTAAATACTAAATGTATTTTGTTCCCCATTGGATCACAAAAGATGCATTCTGAGCAGCCCAGTAATGAGATCCAATGGAATAAAACTATTGTACTCTGCTTTTACTTTGATGCTTCGACATAAACAACTTATTAAAAAGAGGTGCTTGCTCTTGATAAAGAATTGATTTATTAATAAACTATTGCTTTAATATAAAAAATATAGTTGTCTTAAATAAATATTATTTAAATTTGGCTTCACTTGTAATATGTAATTTATATCATCTTAATATTTGATATTTCTCTTACGCTTTTTTTTTTGATAGATCGATATGATTATTCAGAGCGGAATTATGATGAAAGAGACCGAGGATATGATAGAGATCGAGGTTATGATCGAGATCGAGGTGATCGAGGAAATGATCGAGATAGAGTATATAATGATCGAAGCGGCTATAATGACCGCTATGATCGCTTTGAAAGAGGTCATAGCAGTGACCGAGACCGAGGTTATGGCAGTGACCGAGAGCGAGGCTATAATAATGACCGTGGACGAGGTGACCGCTATGACAGAAATGATCGTTATGGTGAAAGATTTAATAGAGATGGGGAAAGAGATCATGATAGAGGTAATACAATGTGCAACATTATGGTTTTGCTAATTTTTAATAAATATTTTAAGATTTATTGCATTTAATCTATCTTAAGTCAATTTTATCTCACTAAATGGTTGCTTAGAAATTATTGAAAAGTCATTTAAGGTTTAGTAAATGATGGCATCAGTGATGGGGGGGGGGGGCTTTTTCAAATAATATGGATTTAACCATTAGCTGTTAATATGCACTAGAGCATATAAATGAAAAGGACTGGTATTCCATCACAATAATAAACATGCTCTGAATAGATGATTGCTTATTCTAGAGAAATGTTAATATGATAGCAAGGATTCTACATCTATCTGATTGCACATAATTATTGTTATTTCCTATATCAGGATTTAGTACTATTTTGTATTTCTTATCCAGTTTTGGGACAGTTGTGCTATTATAAACACACCGTGCTCACACACACAAATGTGGTGAAGATAATTGTGATATCTGTATACATATTTCTTTTTTAAATGAGAGAACTTTTGCATTAGTTATTCTAAGTGACATTCAGAAACTCAGAATGGATACTTCCTGAGATTAAATTTTGAATTGAGTATTAATTATTGTTTGATTTTTATATTTAAAAGTGCAAAGAAAGTTAGATAAACTACTCTTATTTTCTTCAATTTAACAAGGGCATTTAGTAGAATAAGTAAATTCGAATTTGTCAGAGGGTTAGAAAGAATTTGAACTTTCACCAAAATTGCTCAAGCTGTTTGTTTTCCACAGAAATTTGGAAAATAATATTGACTTTGATGGAAATAGCTATTATCTTTAGTGTCTCTGTAAATAGCTTTGTTTTCATTCACTCTAAAAGTGATACTTCACTATTTAAAACTGGTTTGATTTTAAAACTGAACTTATCATATGGTTTAATCTGAAAATTTCTCATTGTAAAAATATTCAACTATCTTATTTTTACATTCATATATTTCTTTTTGTTGAAATGCAAATATATTCTTGAGAAAAGCAACCATTAGTAAATTATCAAAAAAAAAAAAAAAAACATGAAATAATTAAAAGATGTTATTTATAAGACCAAGATAAGATCTATTTGGACAATATTTGTAGCATTCTCTTATAATCTGAAATCTAGATAATATTTTTTTTAAAAAGTATGTTTCCATCTGCATTGCCTTTAAAAAATCTGATTGTTAAGTAGCAGTGTATACAAATCAATTCAGAAATAGTGTAAAATATATCTGGTCATTTTAAAATAATGGATGACAGACTCATTTCCAAAAAAAAATCATAGTTTTTGATGATTTGATCAAGGAAAGAGATTATGTAAGATCAGAAGTGAGATATAAATCGCAGTGTATCTGCTCATTCTTGAACTATCTACAAAAATATCAGAAGTTCTTTCAAATGCAATTGCTTTCATCCAAAATCATTTTTTCATTCTTAATTAAAAATAGAAAGTAACCATTGACCATTTTCCAATGTATTTATATCATCAGTGTATGAAAACAGAATAAATATAATATAAAATAGAAGGAGGTGCCTCCCAAAAACCTGGAATTTTGTAATAAAAAATTGCTTATTTTGTATTACAAATTAAATCTCCTTCAAAGCACTCCATTTCATGCAATACACCACTTTTCCAAACACCTGAAACTTACAAAATGTCTTTTAATGCCTCCGTTATTTTTTTCTTCACCATTTCCAAGTCTGCAAAACTATCCTTTGAGATATTTTTTATTCGGAGGTATAACAGTCCGGTCAATGACGTGACAAGAGAAGGTCGCATCTGACTACGGTCAGACCTAGGGTCTTCATGCTAGAGACGACACGATGAAGTACATGACTCATGATTACATTCATCTTTAATAGACTAGCCTAAGACTTATCTATTAAATTTACATGCAATTTAAGTCAGTTCATTTAACATCTCACCATTCTCTAGAGATTGGATCCGTTGCCTCAGTATTCGAACTCGGGAAGAATTCGTGTTCGATTCTCTTGACAAGGATGTACCTATGCAGACCATTAATCAATAACTGAATTAGCTCACCCTATTAGAAAGGAATAACCTTGATTTAATATTTATCTCTCATGCTCATCCAACAATAATGTGTGTTTGCATGTGTAAAATAATAATAGGATTGAATGTAAATGCTGGATCAACAAACTAGAGAGACCTTGTCAATTAAACAAAACTTCATAATATTTATTTACAAAACAAAATATATTAAAAACATAGAACAAATTATCAATCAATGTAAAAATTTTTTTTACAAGTGCAAAGGAATTATTTGGATATATTCTTCTATACTTATAACTTCTATGTCTATGATGAGTATCTATCATATTGTTAATTAAGCAATTTAAAATTACTTATCCCCTATTTCCCATGATAGATACACATAATATAAACATTTATATATCCAAAAGTAATGAAAAATTTATTAGATAAAAATGGGATTGCTAACTAACTTAATTAGAAATTTAAGTGCAACTCCAGATGCAGTATGCAATTCTAGGTGTGGAAGTTGGTTGATCTAAAATAATCATCTTGCATATTTATATATCATGGAAGAAATATAATTAAGAAACAATACATGATATGATAGCAAAGAAAATAGTAAAGAATATTAACTAAAAGGGTTAATCATTTATTCATTAAATAGATCTTAGGAATACTAATAGTAAAACATATAACACATACTATAAATGGTCATGTCATGTTGTGGCATTGGTTTTTTTAGTGAGTTTAAAAGAGAAAAACTCTTACCATTTAAGTATTCAGTTTAAGCACTCAACGTCACACTCATGGACAAAAAATCAAGCATTTTGAAAGAAAATTACCTAAATTTTATTAAAAGAAAAATCAGACTTTTCAACCTTCCTCCCTCCTGCTATCTCCACATTTTCTTATGATGGACTGTTCCAAACTGTTCAATTAGACCATTAGTACTTCTGAAATATAAGACTGAGATAATAAGATTAAAAAAATAAAGACATTTATACAAAAGAAAAAATCATAATATTTTCACCATTTCATGAATCAATAAGATCAGGCACAATTATTCATCAGAGGCCTTCTTACATAATAGTTCTTATACTTTATGCATTTTACTCATTATAAATGTTGATGACTCCTTACTGATTCTGAATAGCACATTCTGAACATATCTATATTGGAAGTGGGTGATTTTATTTTATTCTTCATGTAGAGTTCCATCATGCGTGGATCCAGCTTATCAGGCATTTCAATGTAGACAGATAGATATTAACTTCACATGGCCATAGTGGAGGACAAATGCTCCACCTGACGACAATTGTTCTAGCCAAAATATACACCTGGGTCTCGTTTTACGCGATAGATAGGTTCCTCAGAAAACACGCACAAACGAAATCGCGCAACAATAGACGTAACTTACCTTGAAAAAGGGGGGATACGGACTGTGATTTTTCAAAAATCGCATAAAAGCAAAGCACCAATGTAAAATTACTTTAAAATTCGTGCAAAAAAAAATAAGGAAATAAATTATGACTAATAAAAAATTTCAAATTTGAAAAAAAAATTGATACAAGACAAACTTTTTAACTATAATATTTAATTTTATTCAAAATAATATATTTTTATGCATAATTTACAGTACAGTAATTGACATTTTTTTATACACGTTTTAATTATTATCGCTACTTGCCGATAAACAGGTTTGTTTGCAAACTGGTAAAAAAATCAGATTCTTCACAAGAAGAAATACAACTAGCGCCAACTTCACTCTCATGTTGTGTTAATGGTTTTCTGGTGACAACGTAATTAGTAATTAATCTTTGAGACGATGATTTTATTAATTGTTTATGAAGCTCGCGATATCCAGACATACAACCATTTAGCTCTCGTTGGAATTTAAGAGCACGTTTGTGATTAGTGTCATTAATAAGAAAATAATTAAAAATAAACTTGCGGACACTAAATGATTAATAATTGATTACGTTCTTTTTTAAAAAGCAAAAACAGAATGTGATTTAAAATGCAAAATTAACACGCACAATGTTTGAACAAATTTACATTATAATCTTGTAAAATTTAATGTGTGTATACATAAAATGTGGAAATCATGATTTTAATTTCATTATTGCATAAAATCTTACTATTATAAAGCATTGAAAATATTGAAATTACTAAGATGAAAGTCGAATTCCAATAATGTGCTATTACTTTCAATATGATGTAAGTGCGTGAAATTTATTATTTAAAGTAATAGCACATTATCGGAGTTCGACTTCCGAAGAAACATGAATCGCATAACTTCAAAATCGCGTTAAATAAATCCGCATAAAAAGAGACCCAGGTGTATATCATATTTTTCAATATATATACAAGTTTATATATAATATAAATAAAATGTCCGTTAATTAAAACAAAATTGTAATTATAATTGAAATAATAAATTTAACGGTTTACAAACTATTATCGACAATCCTTAAATCCGCAGAAGTACTTTTCGGTTAATTTCTTAAACCTGCCTCAACTGCCATTAAATTAAAAAAACAAAGCGGAAGCAAACATTATCAATTCAAATCCCACGAATCTCATATTTTAATGTTAGCAGCTTGTCTCTTAAATGCATTTTATTACTATTTTTAAAAATTGCCTCTTTAATTTTTCTTTTATTATGGTTTCTCTCTTCATGAAGAATTTTCAAAATCAAATTTAAATTTGTATTTACATGTTTTTTCATGATCAAAGAAAACTGAAGGAGACATTAAATCACCATTATTTTTACTTTTTACAGGCTTATATAACAATTCATGCTCCCTCAATCTCTTTTCAATACTGCACCTAGATTCACCTATATATGATAGCATACAATCACAAAAAATTTGATATATGACATAACTTTTCTGCTTGACAGGTATGACATCCTTAGAATTATTGACTAATTTATTAATATTGTTTGGAACGTATAATGTGTTTAATGTTTCATTCTACGTTCCAAACAATATTAATAAATTAGTCAATAATTCTAAGGATGACGTACCTGTCGTGTGTTTAATGTTTCATTCTACGTTCCAAACAATATTAATAAATTAGTCAATAATTCTAAGGATGTCGTACCTGTCGTGCAGAAAAGTTATGTCATATATCAAATTTTTTGTGATTGTATGCTATCATATATAGGTGAATCTAGGTGCAGTATTGAGAAGAGATTGAGGGAGCATGAATTGTTATATAAGCCTGTAAAAAGTAAAAATAATGGTGATTTAATGTCTTCTTCAGTTTGTTTAATCATGAAAAAACATGTAAATATAAATTTAAATTTGATTTTGAAAATGTGAAAATTCTTCATGAAGAGAGAAACCTATAATAAAAGAACAATTAAAGAGGCAATTTTTATAAATGGGAATAAAATGCATTTAATAAATAGTCGAGCTGCTAACATTAAAATACGAAATTCGTGGGATTTGAATTGATGACGTTTGCTTCCGCTTTGTTTTTTTTTTTAATTTAATGGCAGTTGAGGCAGGTTTAAGAAATTAACCAAAAGTACTTCTGCAGATTTAAGGATTGCTTATAATAGTTTGTAAACCGTTAAATTTATTACTTCAATTATAAGTTTATATATATGCAGTTTGCATTTAAAAATATATATATTGTAATGGGACATCAGTTTTTACCAGAAAGAGAGTGCGCATTTCACTACAATCAGACTTTAGGTCTTCAGCTAGAATGCTGGAAATGAAACTAGGAAATGCTAAGTTCATGATTACATCCATCTTTACTATGCTCGCTCAATAATTATTAAATAAATTTTGATATAATTTAGACTAGTTCATCCATATCTCATCCCTCTTTCAGTCACCATTATGCCACTATATTCAAACCCATGGAGAATTTGAAATTTGTTCTTTTTAGGGATGATTTTAAATAAGTCATTATCTAATATGCCTTTATATAAGCATTGACTAATAAATGATATTCATATGATATTTATAATATTAACATGTATATAAAATAATTGTTATGTAACTAATAATGATTAATGTATTTATTTATAAATATATAATATAATATAATAATGATTAGGCAGAGAGATCAAATTAATAACTTAATATTTAATAAACAATAAAAAATATAATGTAAAAGATAAATAAAATATTAATGAAAAATAAGGATGAATTTTATCATTTCAAGAGATTAATAAATAATATTTCCATCCAATACCTTATGATAAAATTTCATACCATAATAAACTTTTCAAAAATAAAGAATATAATTGAAATTAACAGATATTTAAAACAATATATAAATTCTAAAATTAATAATTTAAATAACTTTTTAATTTATTTACAGTCTTTATTCATATGTTTCATAATTATTATCCAATACCCTATGATAAAATTTCATACCATAATAAACTTTTCGAAAATAAAGAATATAATTCAAATTAACAGATATTTAAAACAATATATAAATTCTAAAATTAATAATTTAAATAACTTTTTAATTTATTTACAGTCTTTATTCATGTTTCATAATTATTATTATATAAGAATTATTTACAATTGTATAACTTATTTTATATGCATTTATAATAAAATAAATACATTATATGTTTATTATATTATATAGTAAATATAATAATCCTAAAAAAGAATCAATTCCAAAAAAACAAAATATATATTTATTTTAAAAATTTTTCTCCCTTGGATATTTTTTTTTTTTCTTTCTTATAAATCCTGTTTTTAATATCTGTTAAATAATAACCATTTTTTTTTATACTTCATCTATTTTGATGAATTTTGTCAAATTTTCAATTTATGTTTATTAAATTAAATTTGGATATTCCTACTAGAAATGAAACGATGCCAAATTTGAAATAAATAAAAATAAAATTAAACATATTAAAATAATAATATAATATATATATAAATAAATAAAGAAAAACTTATTTTCCTGAGCTAAGAATGGATCTTTAAGTCCGTAGTTTACAATCCTAATGGAGTTCTCCTGCGAAGTATATTAATCCATTGGTACAGCAATTATTTATTTATCCTAAATTGATAAATTATTAATATTATCCAATGATTTGGTTGATATAAGATAAAATATATATCTTTCGAAGATTGATGTTCTTAATCTCCATTTTCTATTAGACGTTCTACACAATAAATATCTTAAATTAGCATGAAAGTTGGTGTCGAAACCTTTACGATATAAAATTATTCTACTCACAGCACATTGTAAGATTCTTTATATATATAATTATTTTAAATTTGTATATATATATAGAAAAATGAAGTATTAAAATAAAGTAGTTTCCAATAACTCAAATAGATGTTCTTTTTCTTTTTATATTGCTATTCTTATTTTAGATTTAGAAGAAAATTAAAATATTTTTCTTGTAATCTTTCTTAATCCATAGGTTTTAATTTGGAACAGTTAAAATTCAATTCCAATGTAGAATAGTAATGGTTTTTTTTTAAAAAAAAGAAAAAGTTATTTGAAAAGAAACCATTTTCTTTTCTACTCCTCTTTATTAACCAGAGACCGAAAGAATTATCTCCTCGCGTGTTTTTGTTTCAATTTCCATGCTTGATTTAAATATTCATTGTTATAAATAAATATTAAGACATTATAACATAAATATATATAAAATTATTTATTTTTCAATTTCAAATCTGGTGATTACTTAAAAGCTTGTCATTAAAATATGTACTATTTAAAGTTTACATATATATATATAAATGGTATATACATATGTATACATATTAAAATAGTCAAATATATTTTGATTAATAAATAGTTTAATTAGAGAGTATATAAATATTTTAGTGTATTCCTATGTTAAGTTAACTGAAAGTTACTATTACAATATATATAGAATAGTTATTTATTTGTGATATTGGCAATATAACATATTCCTATCCTTAAAATTTTAACTGGAAAAAAAAACGTTCTAATTTCTTTTTTAGTTTTTAAAAAAAAAATCATAATACTTTTTTTTTAAATTTGTAAGTTATTTTAAACTTATCTGATCATTTAACTTGTATGAAAATCTTCCGTTTGCTTCCTTAATTTTTTTAAATTGCAAATAAATTAACATTTGTTGAGACACTGATTCAAAAAATGTCCATTTTGTAGAAAAAATGTTATTAAAATAACTGCTTCAATAAAGTTGACTTTTCATGTCAAACACACAATTATTAAAGAAGGAGTTGTAATTGTTTTTCTTTTTATACCCGGTATCATTTCCATTGTCTATTCACAGCACATACCTATTGTTGCATTATAAAAATATTGTGATTATCGATTCATTTTAATAAATAATAAAATAATAATAATAATATTATCCTCTTCTTACATTCAGTTACCTAGTACAATACTTGATCTTTTTTCCATAATTATGACTTTTTTTCATCATTGAAGTCATTGTATATATTTATTATCTTCAACACAATACAATTGTCATCATATATATATAAATTTATATGAAGTTTACCAATGTTTATATTTTTTTTTATTAAACACTAGAATTTTATTACTAATATATATGTGTGATTTTATGGTAAACGACCTATCCATTCCCACTATTTAACCTACAATTAATACACTGTCGTAACTACTTATACATTTATATTTTTTAAGAGTGTTCTAGCAAAACTTATTTACTTTATATTAATAAATGTAGTTTTAATTTCTCCTTATTTGTAATAATAAAAATACTTAATTGTAAATTATTAGAGAAAATATATAGTTAATAATAAATTTGGCTGAACGTTTTCGAGGAACCGTGCCTCATACTCATAGCCTTTGTGAAAATGTACTTAATATATGTAAATGAGAATATTCAAATGAGTTACTGTTACGTAGCCCATTTTTTCGAGATGTCGAAGCACGTGTCTTAATGGGGAAAAAACAATCCAATATTTCAGGTAGCTAAGGTTTGTGTGCATGCAATTCTAAGCTACCCTCACAGAGGTATAAAAAGAAATTGCACAGGGCGAAAATAGAGTGACTATGGTAAGTGGAAAAGCTAATGTGCAGTTTTTGGTTAAAAATTATTTCACACTCAAGGCTTTGTGTGCTGGTATGTTGTCATGATGATACTGTCACTTCCCACTTTGCCACAAATTGGGATGTTTTCATTTCATCGTATTACACAAACATTTTAGCACTTGTAGACAAAAAATCTGACCATTGTGAATAAATTCTGAATGAACAGTGCTGTTTGCATAAAAAAAACAAAAAACAATTGTTTTAATATTGGACTTGATTTGCCACACTTTTTGGGTTGTGGTGAATTTGTAAATCTTCCAATTAGACCACTCTTAAACTTATATTTTCTCAGAGCGGCTTGCTTGTAAGCTATTTTAAGCATTATAAGTATTTCCCCTGCTGTTTGTTTTCTTTTAATAGGAAACAGTTTAGTATTGTTCCAACTTTATTACATTGCACATAATATAATTTGTTAATATGGGGGGGGGGAGGTCCTGCAAGAGACACCTAGTTGCGGAAGCATGTACAACAATGCAGCTCAATCTCAACAGAATGATTCTGGGGGTTTTGGAGTATCCTTATATTCTGTGCTTTAATAATATATTTATTTTGTTTCACGCACACACACACAGATTATTTACAGAATTTATATACACCTGAGTCTCGTTTTACGCGATAGATAGGTTCCTCAGAAAACGCGCGCAAACGAAATTGCGCAAAAATAGACATAACTTACATTGAAAAAGGGGGGATGCGGTCTGTGATTTTTCAAAATTTGCGTAAAAGCAAAGCACCAACGTAAAATTACTTTAAAATTCGCGCAAAAAAAAAATAAGGAAATAAAATATGACTAATAAAAAATTTCAAATTTGAAAAAAATTGATACAAGACGAACTTTTTTTAACTATAATATTTAATTTTATTCAAAATAATATATTTTTATGCATAATTTACAGTACAGTAATTTACATTTTTTTATACACGTTTTAATTATTATCGCTATTTGCCCCAAAACACGTTCGTTTGCAAACTAGTAAAAAATCAGATTCTCATGTGATGTGATATGATGTATTTGGCTTCTCCTTAAACGAAGTCAAGAATATCTCAGCAATTATTCTCACAAGAGGAAATACAACTTGCGCCAAGTTCACTCATGTTGTGTTAATGGTTTTCTGTTGACGATGACGATGATTTTATTAATTGTTTATGAACTTAGACTTATGATAATAAAAAGACATTTATTCACCACTGTTGGGAAAAATTTAATTAAAACCAAAACTAAAAATTAAATTCTTATTTTTGTCTTTAATTTTCAATTCCATTTAAAAATCAAATTTCGTTTTACATCACATTAATTTCAAGTCGCCCATAAGTAATTTTTAAATTATTAATTACAATTAAAAATCAGATTTTAATTTTTAATTGTGCCCACTGCTATTACTGACCTTTTAAAAATAAACTTGTGGTCACTAAATGATTAATAATTGATTACGTTCTTTTTTAAAAACCAAAAACAGAATGTGATTTAAAATGCAAAATTAACACGCACAATATTTGAACAAATTTACATTATAATCTTGTAAAATTTGATGTGTGTATACATAAAATGTGGAAATCATGATTTTAATTTTATTATTGCATAAAATCTTACTATTATAAAGCACTGAAAATATTGAAATTACTAAAATGAAAGTAGAATTCCAATAATGTGCTATTACTTTCAATATAACGTAAGTGCGCGAAATTTATTATTTAAAGTAATAGCGCATTATCGGATGTCGACTTCCGGTGAAACACAAAACGCGTAACTTCAAAATCGTGTTAAATAAGTCCGCGTAAAAAGAGACCCAGGTGTATTAGAGTTCCACCATAATGTATCTAAGCAAGCAACCACTTAAAAATTAGATAGTAAATTGAAAGCACCTTATCCAGCAACACTATATTAATTTTAACACCTAAAACTTACTGGATGAAGTAATTTCAGATTCTTATCTAGATTTGAATTTGTTGCTTGTTTAATTACATCATGACTGCTCTAAATTAAAGAAAAAATATATATGGAAAATTTAATTAAACTTTTATCATTTACATTTATAATATATATAATTGCAGTATTAAATTATTTTTAAGAGTGATTTTATCAGTATTTATTTTTTGAGTTTTTCATCCAACTAACTTCTTTAATTATTTTTGTTTATTATTTTTATTCTTTAAATGCTCATGGTTATGCTGCTTTTTTATGATAAGTCAGCTAAAACCTTTCCCACATATCTTTTATAACATTTTCAGTAATTTTAAGTAACTTTTCATTGTAATTTCTCTTTGGAATTATTTTAATCAATCTCATTTGTTCATTCTGTTTTAATTTGCCAAGTTTTTTTTTTTTCCAAGAAATTATTTTACTGATATGTATTTTAAAGAATCCTATCAAAATTAAAAGCCTTTTTTTTTTTTTTTTGTAAGAGAAAAATATATTTTTCATTCACATTGTGATATTTTATAATTGCCAAACTATTATAACAATTGAACATTTGACTGGATCTTATTGAAAATTAAATTATGGATGTTGCTATTTTTTTTAAAATAACAAAAAAAAACCAATATACTTACATAAAGTTATAAAATTCAGAATAACAACTAAATAATTTTTTTTAAAAATACTTTTAATTTGTTTTTGTTTTTTTAAATTATTCTGCAAAATATGTTTTTTTCCCGGAAATGATATAAAATTCAATTTTGAAAAATGAGTTGTAACTAGTTTCTGTTAAAAACTTATCCCCCTTTTTTTTTTTACTTTAATTTAAATATTAAAGTCATTTCATTTTAATGCCCCTATGAATTAAACAATGAAGTAGTTTAGCTATAAAGTGAAATTGCTAATGTAATCTCTTACATATCTCAAAACAAGAAAAATTGAAATTATACTAAAAAATAGTTTATATCAATAATAGCTATTTATATGTTATAATACGATAGACAAGAAGTAATGTAATGTGGATATAATTAGAATATACTTAATATAATTAGAAGAGACTTGAATTCAGACTTTCAAGCTCTATACAGCTATCCACTCTATACAATCAATAAACATGTCCACATACATGTGAAAAAGATAAATGATCTCCAATATGCGTATTTTGTGCTGAATCCGTACTTATCGTCAATCCAGATCACTATCTCCCAAGCATATATACAATCAGTGCTCAGTTTATATTAAGATAGCAAATCTTCAAACTTTAATGGACAAGCTTCAATCTTTTCTAACTCTTCAGTGGTTCAAATCATTGAAAATCTGATGATGGTTTACTCAAAGCCCTTGATGCCAATAATATGTAATAATGTTTCCATATTCTGCCATTCTAAATATTAATGTAAAATAATACTCGTACACAGACTGATCATGAATATGACATGAAAACGTTGAAAGTATACTTGATACAATAAATATTGTTAAAATTTTATATTTAAACTGTATGAGTATTATTTTAAAGTAATTAATAATATGTATAAAAAATAGCTTAATATCATTGATTCAGCGAGAGTCAAACCGTTAATAAAGATTTCGACAGAATTTATATTGCACTTTTAACTAATTTCCATGTTACTTGATAAATCTTTTTTTTTTTTTAATTTTAGAAATTTAATACTTAACTAAACTTTTATATGCAAGATTAGTTAAACATGCATTTTTTTGTATTACATTTAATAATTTATTCAATGTATCTTAGAATAATTATTACATTAATAAACATTTTCACAATAAATTATAGCTACTTTATTTCTTCTTCTGGTTAAAAGTTTGATTGCATATTAATTGATTGTTTTGATTGACAGATTTAGAACATAATTTTTTATTGATATATAAAATTTGTATCTTATATGTAGTTTAAAAATAGTATTCTTTGTTTATAATTATTGTTTTCTAACATTGGTTGCCATTGTATTGTTATAATTAAATTGATTTTTATTTTTAGGCTATGATAGAAATTCTCGTAGAACTTTTGGAAGTGGATTTTCAAATGATAGAGACAGTTATGATGATCGTCGGAGAGATGATCGACGGTATGATAACCGTTACGGTAGCCTTGGTAGGCGAGGGGGCTTCGGGGATAGTCGTCAGGAAAGATCAGGAAGTCCTGATAAATATAGGGATGATAATAAATCTGAAAAAGGTATAATTTTTTTGAAAATTATTTATATTTTGTATATTGACAAGTTCCATAAATCATTCTAATCCAATTTCTGTTTATGTTTATGTATTCGTAATCTCTTTTTTCTTTCAAAATCACATTTTTTTGTAATTCGTCATTTTCTTTCATTTTTTATAATTTTCTTTAATTTTTTTATTATTATTATTATTTTCTCTATATTAAATACTCAATCATAATGTTCTTTTTGTGCATCAAATGTTTTTTGCTTAATATAGTGTTCCTAATCTTTTATATTTTTTTCCAAATCTATATTTTAAAATCTCCATCTTTTTCTTTCTGATTTATTCAGATTTTTATATAAAGTTATACTCCATATAAAATTCACCATCATTGTTCTTAATCATTGGCCACCAAAGTAAAATGTCTTTTATTTAAAACGTTTTAATTTTATTAGAAAAGATTTCATAAATATTTGCTAAATATGATTTTTTTCAATTATTTTGCAATTAACCCCATAACATCTTTGAGTCACAACTCAAAAGACAACTGTCTTTTGAGCTTATGCAACTGATACACATGATCACATGCACATGCAAAAAAAAATTTTCTAATATACGTATTTTGTGCTGAACCAGCATTCATCAATTGGTCCAGATCATCATCTCCCACACATATATATAATCAGTGCTTGGTTTATATGAAAATCTGGATTCAAATTCCTCTAATTACATGTAGCTTAAATATATATATTATACTTGTATTCAAATATTATTTTTATATATATATAGATCCTCCCCATGAGCGACAAAAGTTAGTTTTAAAACCGCGAAGTATACCATTGATTGAAGTCAATGTGTCTGCGGCTCCTGCACAAACTCAGGCATCAATATTTGGGGGTGCTAAACCTGTAGATACTGCTGCAAGAGAGAGGGAAATTGAAGAACGTTTGGCAAGAGAAAGAGCAGAGGAAATAGAAAGGTTACAATTGCAAGAAAATCGAGAGAAAGAACGTGAATCAGACAGAGAAAGAGACTCTAGAGATAGGGAAGACACATATGCAGATAAAAGAGAAAAACATGTGTAAGTAAAGTTAGGTATGATAGAGAAATATATTAAAATGTGTTTGTTTTTTTAATTGTACTTGGAAATTTTTTTTGTATATATGACACTTGCATATAAAATATTTATTTCTTTAATTATATATAGATAGTGCATAGAATATATTTATTTAATAAAATTATGTAATTAAAGTTAATTATAATGAGTCTCCATTGTTGAGGTATACACCTGGGTCTCGTTTTATGCTGTAGATAGGTTCCTCAGAAAACACGCACAAAAGAAATCGCACAAAAATAGACTTAACTTACCTTGAAAAATGGGGGATACGTACTGTAATTTTCAAAAATCGCATAAAAGCAAAGCAACAAATGTAAAACTACTTTAAAATTTGCATAAAAAAAAAAAGAAATAAATAAAATATGACTAATAAAAAATTTCAAATTTGAAAAAAATTGATACAGTACAAACTTTTTTTACTTTTTTTATTAACTACAGTATTTAATTTTATTCAAGACTATATTTTTATGTGTAATTTACAGTATTTTACATTTTTTCATACATGTACAGTGTTTTAATTATTATCGCTATTTGACGATATGCAAGTTTGTTTGTGAACTAGTAAGACATCAGATTCGTCACAAGAGGAAATACAACTAGCGCCAACTTTACTTTTTTTAATTGCTCTTATAGTACAGTCGCCCAAACTAAAATGTTTTCCAATCGCTGTTGATCCTTCCCATTTCGCTAAGCAATCTAAAATTGAAATTTTTGTTTCCAAAAAAATTCATTTTCTTGGGTGTTTTTTCGGTTGTTTTCTCATCCCTGGTGTTGGCCACAGGATGGCGTTGATGCTAATCAAAAACATGTGGATGTATGGGATTGGTTTATTGGAAAGAGGGAGTTATATAGTAAAGATGGTTTGCACTTAGGAAAACAAGGAAGTGAAGTTTTAGGGAGTCTGATATTTAAAGAATATAATTCGGGAAACTTTTAAAGGGGGGAGGGGGCTTTTAAATTGTAATATCAAAAAGAAGAAGAATGGAGGGATATAAGAAATAAGCAAAAGATGGTTGATTTAGATATAAGTGTAGATGTGGAGAGGGAATGTTTTTGTAAGATTAGTGGTAAGAAAGTTTGTTATAAACGTAATGGAGAAGAAGGAATCAAAAGAATTTATAAAAGAGTAGTTAGGAAAGAAGAAATTGTTAAAATTGGGTTTTTGAATATGCAAGGTGGTAGGAGACCAGAAAAGTGGCTGGAATTAAATAAAGCAATTGAAAATGAAGGGCTTGAGGTATTAGCAGTAGTGGAAACTCATTTAAGAGAAGAAGAAGAACCTATTTTGGAAGAGGTAGTATTGCAGGGTATAAACAGAAAAGAAAAAAGGGATGGTGGTATAGGCGTTATATCGAAAAAATATTTAAATATTGTTAAATGTCAAGAGCATTTGTGGTTTGAAATAAGGTTGGGGAGACAAGAATGGATGGTGGCTGTAGTGTATATTGCCACTGGAGATAGTCAAACTGTAATGGAGTGGAACAATAGTACAGTGTTCTTCAACCATATAGCCAATTTTTATTTATTTTTTTATCTCATTTTTACCCAATTAAAAAAAAAAGAAAACAGAACGAAAACAAAATCTAATCAATCATTCATAAATTAATTTGTTTTTCTAGTTATCACAGATGTTTATGGGGGGGGGGGGGTAGAATTAAATTTTTTATTACTTTTCTAAAAAAATTTAAAAAAAAGTTTTTTATTATATAAACTCCATATATATATATAAAACTTTATCTTATATATATTTAACATTGTTGTTTTGATCAGTTATAACAATTATGCTTATCTTTAAGAAAATTTATCTATAGACTTCTGCCGGTCTGCGAAATCTTATCCTTATTTTTGCTGGTCCGCGGAACCTTATCCTTATTTTTACCGGTCCGCAGGTGTGAAAAGGTTGAAGACCACTGCAATAGTATATATGAATGCCTAGTTAAGGATATACAGAGTTTTAAAGAAAAGGGGAAGAGAATAATGGTTATAGGGGATATGAATGGACATATTGAAGAAATTGATGATGTAGATAATAAAAATGGTCAGTTTTTGGAGGAATTTTGTCAAAGAGTAAATTTGAGCATTGGGAATTTATTAAATGTGTATGAGGGACAATACACATGGTCTAGGAATAATGTATTTCACACAATAGATTATGTATTGGTAGACAAAGAGGGAATGAATAAAATACGGAAAATTAAGGTGTTTGATAATGAAGAGAGAATATGTAATAGTGATCATAACTTTATTGTAATAGAAATGGTTAGTAATGTGATGGAGGATAGAAATAATAGTGAAAGATGTGGATGGAGAGTGAATGATAAGAATAAGTTAGAAGAGTATAAAATAAAAGTTGAAGAAACCATGGAGCAGTTGGTTGGGGATGAGTATAAGGACTGGTGTGGTGAAATAGAAAAAGTGGCAAATAGGATTTTAGTCGAGAATATGCAGAAGAATAAAAGTAATAAAAAAATGAGAGTTAGTAAAAGTGTAAAAGAAAGGAAAGAAGCATGCAGAGAATATAAGTGCTATTAAGAATAAAGAAAGTGAAAACGATATTAATGCTAAATGGCGAAAGTACTTAGAAAAGAAGAAGTTGGCTAAAATGGATAATTATAGAGAGAGGATGAAGTTAAATAGTAAATTGTTGGAGGATATTAATAAAAGTGGAAGAGATGGGAGTAAAAAAATTTGGAATTACATTAAAAGGAGAAATGTAGGGGAAAGAGAGATAGTATTAATAGATGATGAGGGAATAGAATGTAGCTCTAAGGTGAGCTAGAGAAAATCTTAAATAGATATATAATGGATATAGAAAAGATGTTAGATGTGAAGGAATTAGTGATAGAAAACATGAAAGCAGTTAGTAATGGGAATATTAGGTTCACAAAAAATGAACTGAATGAGGCAGGGAAGAGATTGAAAAGTGGAAAGGCGAGAGGTTTAGATGGATGGGCAGCAGAGATGGTAATGAATTTAGGGCATAGAGCAAAAGCAAAGTTATTATCATATTTTAATAAGATGGCAAAGAAGACAGTTTTTCCGGGTAGTTGGAGTAATACAACAATAAGATTATTATTTAAAGGAAAGGGTAAAGATCATAGAAAATTAAATAATTATAGACCGATAGCGGTAACGTCAGTCTTATATAAAGTTTTCGCATATATGGTAGCTGGAAGAGTTGTAAAATGGATGGAAGAGAATAATGTATTGGGGGAAAGGCGTATAGGAGATTGTTTGTAGTTACACAACTTATGGGGATGAGTAGGAATTCAGGTAGATCGTTATATATGAGTTTTATAGATATAGAGAAAGCATATGATAGAGTAAATATAAATAGATTATGGGTAAGATTAGCCAATTTGGGAATGGATGAAGCTTTAGTAAATATTAAGAAATTATATGAAAATAATTATTTATACTTACCAATTAGGGGATATAGAATCAGTTAAAGTTAAAAATGGGGTGGGATTAAGGCAAGGATGCCCTATGTCACCGATTTTGTTTTTGTTGTTTTTGAGTGAAATGGAGAAAGCTATAGAAAGACTAGGAAGAGGGGTAGAGATACCGTTAATAGGTGGCAAAGGAGTATATACTTTGTCGGGTCTTTTTTTTGTGGATGATATCCTTTTATGTGCAGAAAGGAGAGAAGATATGGATGTTATGTTGAGGACATGTGCAGGGGGGGGGGTAAAGAGATGGGGATTAAATTTAGTGAAGAAAAATCAAATATAATGATGGTTAATACTGGGGAAAGAGAGGATGTAGATTTTTTATTGGGGGATATAAAGTTAAGTGTGGTGGATAGATATAGGTATTTGGGAATCATCTTATGTAATCAGGAAAATTGCTTGGATGAATGGGAGAAAAAATTGGTAAATGAAGCAAAGAATAGAAAAGGTTTGGTAAAGAAACTAACAGTATTTTCATATAATAAATATGATGTAGCTAGAATTGTATGGAAGAGTGTTGCAGTAGCAGGGTTAATATATGGTAATGATGCGGATTTTAGATTATTTAGAGAAAGTACAAAGGAAAGTAGGAAGACATGCATTAGATGCAGAGGTGTGGACAGCAAAGGAGGCAATTCAAGGAGAAATGGGATGGTCAAGTTTCTATATGAGAGATGCAAAAAGTAAAATGAAAATGTTTGGTAGGTTGCAATTTATGGATAATAAAAGAATAGCCAAAATAGTGTTTAATTGGATTATGAGTAAAGGGCAGGTAACAAGATGGGTGAGAAAGGTAATGCGGTATGCAAAAGATTTGGATAAAGAATTTATATCGGTATACTTGTATAAAAGATTGGATGATTGTGTTAGGAGGATTGTTGAGAGTTACAGTGGTAAGGAATGGGATAAAAGAATAGAAGCATTAATAAAAAATAGGGAGTTGGAGAGATGGAGAAGTAGTATGGAGGGTAAGAAGAGTTTAAATATATATAGAAGTAAACGGAATATTGGAAGTGAGTTAATTTATGATAATAGTAAGGAAAGTAGTTTATTGTTTAAGGCTCGAACGGGATCTTTAGCAACAAGAGAATATACATGTAAATGGAAAACTATGGGTGATTTAGCTTGCAAATTATATAAGGCAGGTATAGGAAATATTAGGCATCTATTGATTGAATGTAAATATTTGAAAGTAGAAAAGGTACAGATAATGAAGTTATGGGAGAATAGGTATGAATAAAGTGACTATATAGAAAGTGAGTTATTAGCTTTTATGCTGGGTTTGCGAAGAGATAAGGGGGATTTAGATTTAAAGGCCATAGAGTTGACAAAGATCATGTTGTGGAAATTGGATGGGGCAGAATATGGGAAGACTTAGAGTGGGGAATGGAACATAAAGTGGCTAACAGGTTTATCTGGGCATAGTTGCTGAGATATTCTTGACTTCGTTTAAGGAGAAGCCAATTACATCACATATACATATAACGATTCCGGGCCGGACCTAAATGATCGATTTGATCTAAAAAGATCTGATTTCTTAGATTTGTAATAAAATATTCTACTAACTAATACTATTATATGATGTTAGTTTTTTTCATTTTTGTAAATGTTTATTAATCTTATCTTGTTTTTGAGTTTGTGTGTGTGTCTTTATAGTTACAGGGCTTTTTCAAATTTTTTTTTTTTTGGACTTTACGTGTGTTTTTAAAGTTACGGTATTTTATTTGCAAGAGTAAATCAATAATTTGATTCAAAAGCAAGAGGTAATAAGTCAATGTTTATTAATCTTAGATTGTTTTTTAGTTTGGGCGTGTGTGTGTCTTTAAAGTTACGGGGCTTTTTCTCATCTTTTTTTGGACTTTATGTGTGTCTTTTTTTAAAGTTACGGTATTTTTGGTCAAGAGTAAATCAATCATTTTATTAAAAAAGCAAGACGTAATTCTAAATCTATCAAAAGTAACGTAATTTATATACTACAATTTAGAATTGATACCCGACTACTATTAGTAAGGACCGTCATTGAAAGACTCTATTGAAAAATGATACCCGACTAATTTCCGTTTTTTTTTTGGGGGGACGGACAGTAATGAATCAGAAAATAGGTTGTTTTTGTTAAGTCTGTCTATATAAAAAGTGTACTGTTATTGAAATACTAAATTTAAAAATGATAGCCGACTAATTTGCGTTTCTTTTGACAGTAGTTAATCAGAAAGTGGGTTTTTTTTTTTGGTAAATCTTGTGTATATATAAAAACAAACAAACCGTAATTCAAAGACTCCATTGAAAAAATCAAACCCTGTTGAATTTGCATTTTTTTTTTTTTAAAGACAGTAATTAATCAGGAACTGGGTTGTTTTTGTTAGTGTGTAGATATAAAAACTAATCTTATTTTGAAATAATAAATGTAACAAAAAAAAAAATAATAATACCCGACTAATTTTATTTTTCGGACAAGTAATTACTAATAATTAGACAGTGGGTTGTTTTTGTTTGTGCGTATATATATATATAGCAAAAGTAACTGGTCACGGACGAATTCTCGCGAAAACGGTACTTTTCGCGTGATCCTTTAAATTTTTTCCCTTTCGCACCCTTAAAAGCAATTTTTGAGGGTTACCCCTTCGTAATGGAATCTTCAGGACATTATTACTAAACTTACAACAGTAAAGTAAGTTACAACACATTAAAAAAAATAGACGTCTTATCAAATTTTAAAAAACTACGACTGCTTCAAATACACACATTCTCACATGAAACTACAGAGAAAATAGATATTCTACTATTACAAGAAAATGATGAACAAAACGGCAGCCAATCAAGGCATTTCTTTCTCTTTGCTTTTAGCATAAAAAAAGCCATAACCGGCAGCCGTCGGGAACTCTTTCTGGGTTTTATCATAGAAAGAAGTCTCTGTGTTGGCTTCTGTCGCTGCCTCCTCCGTCCAACATAACGTGAGGACTTTTCTACGTTTATAACGTAGAAAAATTCCTCTATTGTTCGGTGAAGGCCGGTGAAACGGTATATTTCTAGGAATTGACATAGAAATAGCGACATCTTGAGGCGGACACCAGGAATGAGAAAACAACCGTTTTTTCCTCTCTGTTAGGGTAAACTAAAAGTTTAAATAAGAACTTAGACTTATGATAATAAAGAAACACCTACTCACTGCTGTTGGGCAAAATTTAATTAAAACTAACAATTAAAAATTAAATTCTTATTTTTGTCTTTAATTTTTTAAATTTCAATTCCGTTTAAAAATCAAATTTCATTGTTTCATATCACATTACTTTCAGATCACGTTACATAATTTTTAAATTGTTAATTACAATTAAAAATCAGATTTGAATTTTTAATTGTCAAATTTAATTGTGCTCGCTGCTGTTACTCACCTTTTAAAAATAAACTTGCAGACACTAAATGATTAATTGATTACGCACTTTTTTTTTAAAAAAGCAAAAATAAAATGTGATTTTTTTTACCCCCATGTGCCATAGCATCGGCCGGGAAGTGAATCCACTAACCCGGGATAACTGCTTTTAAGGCAGCTGTGCTGTCCTCTTGACCACCAACGCTTGACAAATAGAATGTGATTTAAAATGCAAAAACAACAATATGCACAGTATAGGCATCTATAATGTTTAAATAGATTTACATTATAATCTTGTAAAATTTATTACTTGCGGACATTAAATGATTAATTGATTACGCACTCTTTTTTTTAAAAAAGCAAAAATAGAATGTCATTTAAAATGCAAAAACAACAACATGCATAGTATAGGCATCTATAACGTTTGAACAATTTACATTATAATCTTATAATATTCATTAAGGCTGTAGCCTCAAGCACGTGTATAAAATGCGATAGTAGGGACCTCTACAGGTCTTAAAACCACACGCTTACTCATTGGAAGAAAAGAGGGGAACCCTCTTTACTTCAACCTACTAAATTTATTACTTGCGGACATTAAATGATTAATTGATTATGTACTCTTTTTTTAAAAAAGCAAAAATAGAATGTGTTTTAAAATGCAAAAACAACAACATGCATACTATAGGCAGTTAACGTTCAACAGATTTACATTATAATCTTGTAAAATTTAATGTGTGTATATAAAATGGGGAAATCCTAATTTTAAGTGAATTATGAACTTCTTTATTGCATAAAATCGATTACAGTACTCTTATAAAGTGCTGAAAATATTGAAATTATTAGATGGAAGTCGAACCCCGATAATGCACTATTACTTTAAATATGATGTGTGAGTACGCGAAATTTATAATATTTCCAATAATAGCGATTATCGGAACTCGACTTCTTAATATCTTTGTATGCGTTTCGCATTTAAAAAATCCACATAAAACGAGACTCGGGTGTATATTATTTAAATTCTTGCCGATTTTATTATTTTAATAAATGTTAAAATAAACTTTCTCTTTAATCTTTATTAAATTATATGTGAAATCAAATGTTATTCAATTAATATTTATTTTTAACAATCACATAGAAATCTCAAAATCTTGTTCTATCAAAAAATAATCTTAGTTTAAGCCAATTCAAAAATGTTGAATTGATTGCTCTGCTTTAAAACAATTGATTCTTTACAAATAAATAAATATGAATATTTTATCTTCATAAGTAAATTGTAATTAAAAAGTAAAGTATGTTTTTTTTTTTCATTTGCAAAATCTGTTGGAAACAAATAAACAAGTAATTTTTATAAATCTTGTTTGTTGATTTTCATATTCTATATAAATAAAAATATTTTTTAAGAATAATATAGTATCAATATATAAAAATAGCTACCTCGTTTTTATTAAGTCATACTACCATTTAAATTTGTACATTACAGCAAGTATTGTTTGGCAAAACTGAGATGCCATAACTAAATGCAGTCTTTTTTATTTTTTACTTTTCTTTAATAAAAGATGGATCTAACTTTTTTTTTTAATGTTTATTTGCTTTTATTTTATCTTTTATCTATTGTTATTTATAAATTTTTATTAAACGCTCACTATTATTTCAGTAATAGTTTTAACAAGGCTGTAAACCTTAGCAATGAGCGTCTGAAAAAATCATCACTAGGTCCCTAGTGACGATTTTTTCAGACGCTCATTGCTAAGGTTTACAGCTTTGTTAAAACTACTATTGTTATTTAATAAATTCAAAGAAACATTAAAATTGCATTGGAAACGGCAATCATAAGTTTCTTTTTCATATGCTATGTGAAAAATTTCGTAAATAGCTGCTATTTATATGGTGGATCAATATTGCAATTAATAGTAATGTTATTCATGTGGAAATTTAACCCCCGTTAATGAAAATTTTAATATTTGCGGACTTTTTTTTTTAGAACCAATGAATTGACCATCAAAGATGTATATACAAGCTGAGTTATCATATGAATTGTAATTGACTAATAGATTTAGTAGCACAATTTCAAATTGCAGTTTTTATTATCCTAAAAGAGGAAAGATAAACATCCATATATTAACTTCTCTAGGTTATTCATTGTAAGATAGTCTTATCTGATAGCAAAAGCTGTTTTAATTAATTTTCAACTGGAAAAGATGGGTGGATTATTGATCTATCTGCAAGCTGGTTTATCAGACTGTATGCTATATACTTATCCTAAAAAAAGGCTAAATATACATTAAATGCTCCAATTAGTTCATTGTAAGGTAGTCTTATCTGATAGCAAAAGGTTTTTAAATCGGTTATTATAATCATTTCTCATCTGAGAAGTGAGACGGGGGTTGTCTGGCCAATTGAATGAAACTTGCCTGCCACTGATATTTAAATTATCACATGATAGTTAAGTGCAATAAAACAAAATTGCAATTTTATTTAATTGAAGTGAACAAAAAAGAAATGATTTCTAAAAAGTCTTTTTCTTAGCAACAACAAATTAATTGTGAAAAATTGAGAAATATTGCTTAATGTGCTTGCATGTTCTGTGTTTTTTTATTATTAAATGTCTCATCATGAATAATAATTGAAAAATACTTATTATTTATAAGATTATTTAAAAATCTTATAGTTACTATGTTGTACATGGATGATTGCTAATCAATGTACATGAACTAGCTTGATGAATTAACTGACTTTTTACTTCAACATTTATTTGGAAAAATTTACACAAGTCATGACATGTTTAATTATCAAGAATAGATTTTAGAAATTTATAAATCCTTCCTTTATCAGGCTTGATTTTTAGACAGTAATTTTGAAAATTGTAGAACATTTCTAAATTCATTTTTTAGTATTTTTGAAAGAACCATTTGGGTAATGTATTTTATTAAATCTTTCTTAGCAAAAATAAATTTTGTTCTTCAAGATATTGAAAATAGTGATATTAAATAACTATGCCTATATTTATTTTCGAAAAAAATGAATCCATTTTGTTAATTTATTTTACAAATACAGTACTGCCATATCGGCAGCAAATGTCATACAATGAACTTTCTACTAATATTAATTATGGCTTTATGAAGACAGTGCTCTTTATCTAAGTATTTTAACAAATCAGGATGAAGATTTTGCTCTCTATATATCTTATTCATTCTGAATGAGTATTATTTAGCCATATCAACATTTTCTTATTTATATACAAATTTTTTTCTTTCTGCTTTAGAATATTAAATAAAATAATCCAGTTTACTTTATCAAAACAAATATTAACTATTTTCACTCTTTTTACCTATTTTTCAGTAATAGTTTTCATTATTATTTCTAAATCCACAGACTCTTTTCAGATAAAAAATTAATATGTTAAGCATACCTTTGTAGTATATAAAATTAAATTTTATTGCATTAGATTTTTTTTCTCTAGTAAATCATAGCTACCAATCGCACTACTTAATCATAAATTCTGATTTCATTAATGACATCAATAATTTCTTGCTTTGCCAAATTTATTATATCTGTTGCTTTTGCAAACTTATTTGATAGCTATTTGTGTCTTTAATTTCCAGATTTATTTTTTCAAGTAACATAAAACTTATTATTTATCATATAAATTATCTTCATGTGATGCCAATTATTTGAGAGTCTAGATAGTGTGACATTAGTTTTTGAGTGAATAGAAAAATAAATAAACCTCGGTTGGGTCAGTTTAATTAAAACTGTTATGTTCGGTTTAATACTTGTGTGCTCATATATTGCACAACCTTCTGAATAACTAATCGTATATTATTACTTTTTAGTCTTCCCATCATTTTGATAAATTTTTTCCTTTTATTTTATTTTATTTTTTAATCATGTTACTTTCTCCAGCAGTCCTGTTTTTTTTTTTTATTTCTTATCTCCCATATTTAGATTTATCAATTTCATATTTTAGTTCACTGTGTAAAGCTTTTTATAAATTTTATTAATCATAATTGCTAATTCAAAAATTTTTTAGATTTTTTTTCTTCTGGATTTCCTTTGGGGGTTTTTATTTTAAGCCTTATTATAAATATTTTGATTAAACGCTCATTTATTATATAAGTAATAATATTAAGGCTGTAACCTTATTATTACTTATTTAAGCCTTATTGTAACTTAGCATTTGTAAATGAAACTTCAAAAAAAATTTCCATTGTTAGTTTAGTCAATTATCTTTATTTCTTTTATTCAATTAAATTGAAAATTAACTTATTTTATACACAGACATGGGCATATATAAGCTAACCTAGTCAAATACATTCACATTATAGTGATTAATAATTGATTTTAATTTAAATTTAATTTTATATAAATATTATAGTGAATAATACATATAAAAATGCTATATAGGGTGAGATTAATTGATCCAGAATATCTCATCTACGTTCTACACCCAAGGCATTTCTAAGTGTGCTAAAATACTGATCAGTTTTATTGTTGATTATGTGATAGTTTTCTTCAATGTTTTATTATAATATAGAGATGTAGTTTTAAACAAAGGCAAAACTCTCCATACAGTAGTGCCACCCTGTGCCAACCAGAGTAATCAATGGATGCCAGAAGGCTTGTGCATAAAATCCCTATCTAGTGCCTACTCATCCAATATCCCCAGACTAATTTCTGGCTTGTGGCCATCATCAGTGAGGAGCCTTGGATCTGAGAGCACTGCACCTAGATCTTGTCACTGATGATGGCCACAAGCCAGAAACTAGTCTGGGGATATTGGATGAGTAGGCACTAGATAGGGATTTTATGCACAAGCCTTCTGGCATCCATTGATTACTCTGGTTGGCACAGGGCGGCACTACTGTATGGAGAGTTTTGTCTTTGTTTACAACAATTATGTGCTAGTATGAGATGGTGAACATGAGATGTAGTTTTAATGACATATTTTGTATTTTGAGAATACATAGAGGTAAAAATCAAATGAAATTATGTCTGGTAAATGCACAATATATTTGACAGCTTTTTTTTTTTTTCATATATTTGACAGCTTTTTTTTTTTTTCAATTATCATTTGGAAAGATTATGTCAAAGTAATTCCTGATTTTATTATAATGTTAAGGTGTCACATCCATCTGAAAATAAAAGTCACTTTTAAGCAGCTGTGATTTTTGGACAACTGAAGCAGAAATATGATGAGGAATATAAATAATTCCTTTCTGCCTATTCTTTCATTAAAAAAAGACACCTCACTATGATTTCTGATGTAATTCATATTTATATCTACCTCTGTATGTGATTCTCTAAAAACCTATATCAATTATTGTGATTTAATTTAAGTGTGATTTCATCAGACTAATTTACTTTCATTTGAATATGTTTTCAAGACATGCACTAATTTAAGGATATAATTTTACACTTTTGCACATTATTGTGTGTCAAACATTTCTATTTTATGAACACATTGTATGATGGTATTTGCTTAATAATTAAAAAATTTATATTTCATGGGACTTGTTTAGTTTGCACACTATTATGCATGTTAATTCTTGAATGGATATTTTGTTTCTAATTAATATACCAATTCCTTAGAATTTCAGTTGCATTTTCAACATTCTTGTGTCACTTCAAAATAAATTGATGCTGTTCATATGTAAGTGATTATCCATTTCATAGACTAATCCTTTATTTATTTTTTAAAAAAAAGGAAACAAAAAACTAAATCATCTATACTCTTTATTACTGTTTTACAATGCTTTTATTATAATCCACTAACTTCTAATTATATTTCTAAACCTTAACTGTCATAGTGGGTTATAATAAAAGCACTGTAAAACCATAATAAAGTGCATAGATGATTTAGTATTATATGGATTTGGCAATGCAATAAGAAAAATAAAGTTATAATAATTCATAAAGAAACATAAAACTATTGGTAAATAGTGTGTGTGTGTATATATATATATATTGGGATACTGAATGAATGCCTTCATATACACATGTAATAAAAGATTAATTATAAATATATATATGCATATTATTTATTATAAATATATTTTCTGACAGATATAATGAGGGCCCTAGAAATTTTCAAAAAGAAGAGAAAGATTTTAATAATAGGAAAGCAAGCTCAAGTTCTGTTAAAAGTGATAAATCAGGTAAAAATATTGCTTTTTTATTTTTCTGATTTTTGTTTTGTGAAGTACCATTTGTTATAATTAATTAATTTTTATTTTTAAACTTTGTGTGTGTGTGTATGTGCTTGTAGTGGTATTATATAATACATAATTAACTAACTCAAAATTTTTTTTAATATCATTAACAGGAAAGGGGCAGGTGTTTATATTTTATTTTGAAATTACTGCTTTAAATTTGAAAAACAAATTATTTGCTTTCTGAAATATTACCCCCTTTTTTTTTTTTAAACAACAGGCAAGAATTTTTGTAGGAGCTTTAAAAGAAGAGATCGAACATTTGTTCTTTCCACATATTATAAGAAGACAAATGGCAATTACTTGGTCAACATGTTATCTTTAATTTGAGATATATTTCAGCTTGCACATTATTTATTTATTTTTTTGTGCGTAAATAAAAAATTGTATCGAAGTTGAATTTTGTGCTGATAATGAGTTTTATAAAATTATTTTGGCTTTATTTTTATTTTTTTAATTTTGCAACATAAACTTGTTGAATATTTTATACTAATGATAACTTGAAATTATTAAAAATTAAAAAACAATTATGATTAAAAAAATTAATGTTTATTAATTATGATGTAAATCAAGAAGTAAATTATTGCTTTTAATGCAAATTGATTAAATTTTGTAAACAAGAAGAAAAAAAAAATGTACCATTCAAATATTTTTTCTGTAAAAAGATTCAGCAGATAAAAATTACAATGTGTGTTAAAATAATTTTATAACCAGCTTCTATGTTAATTGATTCCAATTAATGTCTGTAATAACAATAACTAATGAATGTGCATCCATATTTGTACATATATATTTGTCAATTTAACTATCCTAATGTAATGCTGAAGTTTTAAAATGAAAACAAATTTAATAAATGCACTTCATTTAGATTTTTAACATGTAAAAAATTTATTTCATATTTTTAGATAAGTGTTTGCTTAGGTAAGTGTAGTAATGTATTGTATCTAAAAAAAAAAAAGTGATTACACAAAAAAAAAGGTTGTTTTTTTTTTTTGACATTGGATAAATAAAAAAATTTTAAATAAATATTGTTTCATCATTATTTAGATTAGTATCAATTTACAGATCATCACATGATCACCATTTCTTATGCTTGCTCAAGCTGTTAAAACAAGCAAAACTCTCCATACAGTAGTGCCACTCAGTGCAAGCTACAGTATTCAGTGGATGCCAGAAGACTTGTGCATAAAATCTTCATCTAGTGCCTACTCATCCAATAACCCCTGACTAGTTTCTAGCTTGTGGCTTTCATCAGTGGAAGCTTTGGATCTGAGAGCACTGCACCTAGATCTTAGGATCTAATGCAACCCTCCAACAGCCACCTTTTATCTTTACTTAACTACAAAACTATGAGTCTAAAATTTGAAAATAATATTTTCAATCCAAGCTCATCACTTATATAGTCATATAGGTCTGAACTCAGTTCAGTACCCATACATTTTGGTGTCTTTGGTTCTTTAATAACTGTAGCCAGCACTACTATTAAGCAGGATTGGAATTAAACCACCAAACATCACATGATCACTATTTCTTATGCTTGCTCAAGCTATTAAAACAGGCACTCTCTCCATACAGTAGTGCCACTCAGTGCAAGCCAGTATAATCAATGGATGCCAGAAGACTTTGTGCATAAAATTCCTATCTAATGCTGCCTACTCATCTAATATCCCCAGACTAAAACCTATATAACTATATAAGCTAATGAGCTTGGATTGAAAATTATGTTTTCAATTTTTGATTCATAGTTTTGTAGATAAGTAAAGATAAAAAGGGGCTGCTGGAGGGTTGCATTAGATCCTAAGATCTAGGTGCAGTGTTCTCAGATCTAAGGCTCCTCACTGATGAAAGCCACAAGCTAGAAACTAGTCTGGGAATATTGGATGATAAATACTAGACAGGGATTTTATGCACAAGCCTTCTGGCAACCATTGATTACTCTGGCTTGCACGGAGTGGGACTAATGTATGGAGAGTTCTGCTTGTTTTAAATTTACAGATCAGTTTTTACAACATTGTAAAATTGTGCTGACTATGAATCAAAGAAGTAGATATGTCTCTAATATTGTGAAAAGTTCCAACTTTTAATTGAAAAATTTTCATTTTTAATTGAAATGAGTTTATCTTAGAGAATTCGATTTTTGCATTCTTTTGTTGATCTATTTGATTTTTTTTTTTTATAATCGGATATCACCCCCCATTATTTGTTTAAATAATCCGTTTGCATTTGCCTGTGTACTGACTTTAATTTATGATTATTTTAATCATATTTTCCAACTTTAGTTTTCAGTTTTTAATAGAGTAGATGTTGATTTCAAAATTAATTTTTTTTTACATATTGTAGCAAAATAGCACATAATTTCTCTTGGGTTTGCATTTAAATTTCATCTAATAATAGCAACTCACATGACAATTCTAGACCTATCTATATATATATACATGAATAAATGTTGAATACCAGATGATAATCGTAAACAAATTCTTAGACAAGTTTTTGGCTAATGCAAAATTGCTCTATGAAGGCTGATAGGCATAGTATGGGGGTTTCTTTCACATGATGTGGAATAGAATGGTGTATTATTGTTATTTTTATTTCATAAAATCTTTTTCATAAATTTGGGTTTTTTGTTTCAGCAAATATTGTTGCATATTATTAAATATTGGGTTCCTTTTTCACTAGTAGCAAAAGTTATTTATTCAATAAATTTTCTGAATCTATTGAAGATTCTCTTGTTCTGCATAAACTATTAATATCATTTCTGAATAATTAAATATAAAGGAAAATAAAACTTAGTCTATCATTTTTCAACTTTGCCTTGTTGAATATTGAACATCAGAAATGTCATAATAGTCTCTAAAAATTTTAGTACATCCACTTGGAAATGTATTTATTGATGAATTTATTTTAATTATAAAAATCTTTAAAGAAAAATTATTTAAAACTATATGTTTAAATAATGATATTTGTTTATTAGTGTCTTGATAATAAAAAAAACTTGATTTTTCTTAGTTAAATAATGAGCTAATAGAGGGTACTTAAATATTCTCATTCATAATAAGATATAGATCTATAATATATTAATTTCATAATTGATTTTGTTATTCTTAATACATATATTATTTTTTTCTCCGTGAATTGTTTTATAAGAAGATGGGAATTTTTAATTTCGCTCTTCTCCTGAAATGCATTCATTGTTCTATTTCATATTTGAAGATAATTATAGTGAAGAAAAATCTTTTAAAATACACTTTTTTTAAAGGTGGACGGTCTAGAGGAGACAGTGAAAGATCTGGGCACTCACAATCAGAGACAGATGAAGAAAAAGATAGAAGGGAAGTAGTTTTAGGAAAGCCACCTTCTCCTAAAAAGGAAGACTACAAAGCAGTTCCTGCACCTCTTCCCAAAGAAAATGCCTGGCAAAAACGTGCTGCGGCCACTGGCTCTATACTTCCAACAGGATTATCTAATGAAAGACGAGAGCAGTCAAGGGTAATTTTTTATTGCATATCTTGAAAATTTAGTTTTATGATTCATTTTTATCTCATGTATGTGTTTGTATAAGTTGTTGAAGTTGGAGAAGTCATGTTAGTTATGCCTTTATACATGTATGCATAAAATAAAAATTTTTGCAACTAAAAAGAAAATTGTTTTTTTATTTTGATAAATTGAAATTGAATTTTATCTGCTTTTTTTTTTATTATTAGATTTTTATTTAGTATTTACAATATAAAAAGTTTGAATAGTAACAAAATAATATTTTTAATACAAATGTTTTATCTTGTGATACAAATATTAATAAATTTTAGATTATAACAATAATTTAATAAAATCTGAAATAAATTTCTAACAGATTTGTTGTTTTAAATTTAATAATGTTTATATCATGTGCACAGAAATTAAAATAACATTTTAACTTTTGGGTCTTCGGATAGGATGCAAAAAAGATTATGCGATGAAATACTTAACCTATGATTGTATCTACTTCCAATAGACTAGCTCTGTATTTTTATTAACTTAGACACAATTTGGGTTAGTTCATCCATTTCTCACCCCTTTCTGGCTTCGTTATACCACAGTATTCAAATTCGGAGAGTAATTGCTTTTGACTCTTTTAACAGGGAACAAAATTACATTAATTAGCAATGCTTATATATCTCTATAGATGATGATTGATTATCTAAATTCATTTAATATACTCCTATATTATTGCACATATAATAAGGTGGGTGTATGCATGTATGTGTTTAAGATTATCATATCAGTTGGCATTAATCAACATATTTGTTATTTTAATAATAAGAATAATGATGACAAGCGAGATGATAATGATGAGCAAGAGACCAGATAAGGTAACAAATTTTTTAACATTAATGACAAAAAAATGAGGAAAAATAAAATAAAACAATGGTTCAACAATTCTAAATTATATAATTAAGCATTTCAAGGATGAACTTCTACCATATTATGAATTAAAACAATGAAAATCCTTTTCCCAAACCCGTGGTAAAAATTCACTACTTGGCGCTAAATGATTTACAAAGATATATATATAAAATAATATTTACATGACCGCGAACCTAACTGGCTCAATCATTCCTTTTTACAGTCTCATTTAAGTGATCCTCGTCTAGTTCATGCTGACAGTTAATTTTCTTGGGAGCCCCCTTTCTATTTATAGATGTCTCTAATATTGATAGAAAAGAAGCTTTCACACAAGATTGTTAATCTGCTATACAGAAAAACGAAAAGAAACACGTAACAAATATTAACGATGAATAATTACCGTGAACTTTGTCTGTATCTAGTGTGTTTAATTAGTATAGTATATAACCAAAATCTTACCTTTTATTTTATCTCACATTAATATGTCACTGTCATGTTGATGGAAGGGTAAGTTGATCTAAATTTTATTCGATAATATAATATAAAATATTTAATTAACATATTCACCCCTCCCTTTATACTCTTAAAATGAACTTCAAACATTTCTGCTCCCAAGTGAAACAAAAATAAAGATAAAAAGAATAACAATAATAAAAATTAAAAAAAAAATCAAAATTTTCTAACAATCATATTAGTTAAAGTAATTGATGAGATTGCTGGAAATGTCCTTCATATTATTAGTTCATTATTGTCAAAATAAGGCCTCCCTTATATAAAGATAAAATACTGGTCCCTCGAAGAGTGGCAAGCTCATGCTTGGAACGATGATATAGCAATCTTGTCCAGATGATTTTCACTTGAGTTATGTGTAGGCATCTTATAAAAGCTAATGGATGTTCTTCAGGATTTGCAGCAATAAACAGATGAAGTCTCTATGCTTTCATGACTGATAATGGCGTTGGATCACCCTATGGTATTCTTTAGCCAGAATGCATTAGATAGTTATGAATACTGTATATGTATTTTATCATGCTCCAATTTGTAATTTAATAACGAGTATGCAAATATAGAGCAATTATTTACTTTTTTTGCCTTTTTCAGTTGTTAATAACGATTTACTTTTCTTCTTCTTCGAACTGACATAGTTATTTATTGACTGTCTATTCAATTGCTAATTTTGCTCCTATTTGCATGAATATCATTTAAAAATCTATGTCATTTAGACTACACATGCCTATCTTTCTAGTGTTCGAATTTTAATTACAACGAAGTTGGTTTTTATTTAGCAAGAGCATTACTTTGAAGAAGAAAAATGAAGATTTGAATTGCTTTTATATAACATTCAGTTTGAAAACGAGATTAATTCATTTCCTTATATATGATGTGATTTCCTATTGTTATATACAGACTTTATTTACAGTATTTGGGATTAAAACAATCATTAATTGAAGTTTTAATTTCATTTCCGCAGTTGGTTGCTAAGTGATTGCTTTTAGATCAGGTCATTATTTTTTTGTTGTGTCTTGTCTAAATGTGTCCTAGTCTAATTAATGATGTACAACACAAATCTTTAACTTTGGTGTTAATTTACATATATGTTTTACTGGTTTTTCTTTAGAGTGTTTAACTTAATGGTTTTTATAACCCTTTTTATTAAAAAAAATTAAGTTATGAGATTTAGTGTTTTAGCTTTTAACAAGAAAAAATGTTTATTATATATATGAGCGTTTAAAAAAAAAATACTAGTATGTGCTTAGCAATTTATTGGTTAAGGAAATATTTTCTATGGCTCTCATTAGTAGTATGGCCTAACAGGATGTTATGTCAGAGTTGTAAGCCATCCATACAGTACACACAACATTTTATTTGATTATGTTCTAAAAAAATTTAAGTTGAAAAATCTTAATTTTGTTGATTAACTTTTCACTTTGTTTTCAATTAGAATTGGTTTTTAAAAAATGTTTAAAAATGTTTGTGAATTTTTTTCATCATATATTTATAATCTAGTTAATAAGTTTTTTTTATAATAGGTTTCTTATTTCTGATTATTTATATGTACAGTATAATAGTTTCTATTATTTTAAAAATCATAAAAGAATGACCATAAAATTTTTATCTGTGCTCATTGATGTTTGGTACATAGTCTTGACACTATTCTTAGGCTAAATTAATTAAGGTGTAGTGTTACTACTTGTATTATGGTATTTAAGGGGATTTCTTTTTTTTTGATGAGTTGGGGAGGGATAATTAATTATGTCTTTAAGGTTTATTCATTCTGGGAAATTTCTTAATAATTAAGCTTATAATTATTTTAGCACAGTAGTTTAATCTCATGTTCAGTTAGAATACATATGGAAGAACAAATAGTATGTCAAAATATTTGCTAGAAATATGCATTGTTTATAATTTACAATGCTTTGAATTTAAAAAAGGAAAAAGAATCTTCTGCAATTTATAATTTTATACTTTAGTTACTTATCTATGCATTTATTTAAATTTACAATCATTTTTCAGGATCGAGCTGGCTCTGACAGGGAAAATAGGCCTGGTTACAACACAACACCCCGAACAAAAAGGAAAGGCAGCGCAAGTAGTTCAGGTAGCAATGGTCCTCGGCGAGCATCTGTAGATTATGGTAGGGAACGAAGGCCATCTATTGATCAAAGGCCTCCATCAGGACGAAGGGGCTCAGGTAACATATATTAAATTTTGTAAATTGTGAGATTCAAGATAGTTATCCAGGAACTTGTAATTAATCAAGTTTATTTGTAAACTAGTAAAAATTATATGTGATGAATATCTGGAAAAACATTGAAAGAGACAAAATAATAGGTATTTAATAATAATGGAAATTGGAATGTAATAGTAGGGCAAGGAAAAGATGACAAAATCCTGAAAATTATATTGTAGTAGTGAGGAATGAGAAAAATAAAATATTTATAAAGAAAATTATAATATTGATGAAATAGGTGATTTTTAATTGTAAGAAAATAAGTTTTCAGTTAGAAAATCTTATACATTAGACAGAATGTGCTTATACTCATTCTGAAGCTAATTATGCTTCGATCTATAATCTGATAATCATAAAATATTTCATTTTTAAAGAAGAGCTTTAATAAAGTGAATGATTAAATCACTAAACATCACATGCTCATCATTCTTTATGCTTATACAAGCTGTTTACACAGAGGCAAAACTCCATATAGTAGCGCTACTCAGTGCAAGCCAGAGTAATCAATGGGTGCAGGAAGGATTTTGCATAAAATCCCCATCTAGTGCCTACTCATCCAATATCCCCAGACTAATTTTTAGCTTGTGGCTTTCATCAATGAGAAGCCTTAGATCTGAGAGGGTTGCATTAGATCCCAAGATTTAGGTGCAGTGCTCTCAGATCCAAGTCTCCTCACTGATGAAAGCCACAAGCTAGAAACTAGTCGGGGGGGGGTATTGAATGAGTAGGCACTAGATAGAAATTTTATGCACAAACCTTCCATCATCCATTGATTACTCTGGCTTGCATTGAGTGGCACTATTGGATGGAAAGTTTTGCCTCTTTGTAAAATGAATGATTGTAATAATAACAACTATTTTTACTTTTTCTAATCCTAACATAATTTATTATAGATTTGAATAATCAAAAGTTAGTTACCATATGGTAGTAAATGAATAGAAAAAAGAAAAATGTTTTTGCTTACTGAAGTTAGTTGGAAAAATCAAGTAATGGTGTAATAATAGTAATTAAATAGGATAAGAAGGTGATGCTCATTAAATGAGAATTCTTGAAGAAAAATTTAAAAGAATTGGCTGTATAAATTGTAAAAAAAAAACCCAGATCACCGATGAGTTTCTTAATTAAAATAATGAAACAAAAAAAAATTAAGAGAATCAGTTAAAAATAAAACAAAAAAAAAATGTTAGAATAAACATATAGAGAACTTATCAACAAAAAATAAGTTTGTGTTATTTTATAATAGTATGTAAAATTATGTAGAAAGTAGAGAAAAAAAAAAATAGTTTGCAAGTTATTGCAAAGAATGAGTAATTATTATTGGCAGAAATAAATATTCTAAAAAGGTAAGTATAAGTGATAGAAATAAGTTTTTGATATTTATTGCCTTGTTTAATTGATGAACCTATTTGCATTATTGAAAAAAAGAAATAAAGTGGGTATATATATTATAATGGTATATAAATGATAAATGGGCTAACGATAATTATCTATGATAGTGTACAGACTGGATAAGCCAAAATTTCAATGATAAATAATGGGATAAATTCAAACTTTATTATATTAGAAATATATTAATTATGAGGCTCAAATTGCTTGTTAAATATAATTCAGAAACAAAGGCAGCATTTTATTGAATCTGGATTAGATAATAAATTAACACAAATAATTTATTCTAATATATTAATCTTTTAGTTTCAATAATGTAATCATTCATTAAAATTTAAACCCAAGCATAAAATAATAGTGTTTCAATATTCTCAGAATGAAGCAAATAAATTGCTAAAAATTAAATATTATATAACATGACCTATGAATATAATAAATAAGTGCTATAGCCTTAAAAGAAATAAAATGAAGTCAATCTTTAAAAAAAATTAGTTTATATTTTATTTATGTATATTGAAACGTAAACCTTCCAATTTCTTTCCGTTTCACCATCAACCTAATGACCTACTCGTCTGAACTAGTTTCGAACCTATCTTAAATGTAAAAATGTTATATATAAGTCGAGTGGGAAAACTTTGCTACAATGGCCGCTTGAATGGCATCATCCATTTACATACGAAAATACGCTATAATTAGACAGGTTTGATAAAATTATAGCGTAGAAATGCTCAATTTATTATAAAATGTTTTATTAAGTTTCAGTCAATTTTTAATTATATTCGCTATTATATTCGTATGTGGATGGATCATTTAAACCTTGGAATGATGGTATAATGAGTTGTATATATATTTAAGTTTAAATAAAAAAAAAAAAATGTAAAACATTTTCTTTAAAATATATTTAACGGCTTTCTGATTTAATGTTTTATATATATAACAGAAACTAAAGTATTTTTTTAAATCTGTCCAATTTATTATTTTGTAAAAACAAATATGTTAAAAGTTATTTATTTTAGTAAAATAAAAAAATCCGTTTATAATTAAAAATGAGAATTTTGTGTAAACAAGAAATCAATTAGTGACCGCACCCGGGTAAAAGTAAAATCTGTTTACTGATTGATTTTGTTTCAACAAAAGACTTTATGATTAAATCAGAATACCATTACTTCTGCTAAGCCTTAACATTCTATAACACCTAAAAAGGAATTTAATTAGTGAAATCTGAATCGAATTATATGATTTATATATTTTAATAATTTTAAGTAAATTAAAAATAACACCTCGGAGACGTTATCTGTTGTAGAAATTGGATTATATTATTTTGTTTAATTAAAAGTCAGTTGGTCCCGAGGCAAACGAAATTCCAAAAAGGTGTTAAGGCTTGGTAAAAATATATAACTAGGCCTTATTTTAAGCGGGAAGAGATACTCCATCTTGCTTTTGAAGAGCTATTACTATCCAAGTTATAAATGGTTTAATTTTACCATGTCCGGCTAAAGTCAGGCAAAATTTTGCTGCCGTTCCCGTGATGGAACGCCGAAGTTCAATCCATCCAATGCCGAAGCAACAACCAACAAGCGTATACCAAATAAAAGATGCTGTAAGCCGCTAAAAGGGACTTGCCTTTGTTCCAACACCATTTTAAAATCGTCTCCCAACTAAACAGAACATGCCATAAGCCGCCAAAGAGTCACCTTCGTTCCAGCTCGAATATCTCCAGTTCAGCTATAGGAGAACTGTCTTAATATTACTAAAATAGCAGAGCTCTGTGTAAATTTCAAAACAATCATTATTTCTTCAAAATCAGGTTAGCTAACCATATTATTGTAACTTCTTTCTAAATTGTTTTTGAAATAATATTTAAATTCTATAAAATGAAATACTTTTGCTAATTTCTTTATTAATTCAATATTGTAAACCTTTTCTAAATTGTTTTCTAAAATAGTATTTGAATTCTATAAAATGTAATACTTTTGCAAATTTTTCTTTATTAATTCAATATTTTCGCTATATAATTTAATCACTGCAGTATATTTACTTTTCTTTTGATTATTTTAATAATTATTAGTTATACCTACATTTCGAAACGGCGTGCATTTAATTACCAATATGTTTTTTTTAAAAAGATAGAATTTAAAATCTTCGAATTATTAGTTATAGTGTCATTTCGTGCGCTGTTTCGAAAACCTAATTTCTAAATAGCGGCGACACGTGCTCGTTGATATTTGGTACATTTATTAATTAATTAATATAAATATAAAATATGAACCTTTAATTATTATGTTACTTGAGATTAAACTAGCCTGGAGTGTAATCATAAGTATATTTTTTAGTAAAGTATTCGTAAGTCCCTTATTAAATATACTTTTCCCCTTTTTAAAAGTTTAGTAGTTATAGATAACTAAAGAGATTGAATGGGATAAATTAAAGTTTGTATATCTATATTTCCGTCAG
Source organism: Epiperipatus broadwayi (assembly GCA_028023455.1). Taxonomy (NCBI): domain Eukaryota; kingdom Metazoa; phylum Onychophora; class Udeonychophora; order Euonychophora; family Peripatidae; genus Epiperipatus; species Epiperipatus broadwayi. The sequence continues at coordinate 1,862,958 of JAQFVV010000109.1, forward strand.
TAGCATATCGTATTTCTCATGCTACAGAAGAGTTGGCTCTTTTGATCAAGCTGATGATCTAGTGTTCATTTGATGTATAATATTAATTTATAATATCCTTCGGCTTGGCGGATGTGGAATTTATTAATATTTCATCGTTATGCTGTTTTGTTTTATATATAAGATGGAGCCACAGTAAGTCCAGCCCATCTTCCTTCTTTTATGGGTAGTGCAGTAATGAAGTCTGAGCTACGGGCCAGATTAGCACGTAAGTCCCCCGCCTCTTATGAATCAAATAAAGGTTCCCTTGTTAGCAGCATGACGACCGGTTATTGGGTAAACCGCTGTTGGTCACAAAACTATTTTTCCATCCGCAGAGCAACATTATTATTATATTTTACTTGTGCCTAGCATATTAGTAAAATCGTTATAGTCAACTCTTGCCTCCTTAATATGCAATCTTCGGCATGGAACCGAAGCATTCTTGAAAACCCGTTCGATCTAAAGCTATCTGGGATGCTTTACAAGCCCATAGCTTCACTCCAGACTTAGTTTGATTTCATGTAAAATAGCCACTCGAACTGATTATAAAAAGGGCATAACTAATAAGTGAGTGTAGTGATTAGTTGTATAGCATGATATCTGGCTCCATTAAATAATATCAACAAACATATTAATTATTGTTTAAATGGCCTAGAGTAATGTCACTTAATAAGTAAAATGCCTGCGTGCTAAATAATGTTATATCAAGATACATATGAAATTTGTCAATAAATATGTTTTATAATTCATTATCTATTAGTTTCTGTCTCATTATTAAATCAATCCAATTCACTAATTGCCCATAGCTTTTTATTAGTAAAACCCCTATTAAATTAATACATTAGATTTTATCTTTGGAATGTCTCTAGTATTTAAGTTGTTTGTATATATGTTTAAGTCCATGAGTCTTATTGTTTTCTCAGATTTGCTAGCGGGCCGGATTAAGAATTAATTCTCGTGTGCCATCATTGTTATGTTGTCCATTAGGTGTTTGACCTGGGACTTAGAGAGTGGGTTCGAATCCAGGCTGGTCCCTGACCTAAATCTCGGGCTTGACTGGGTTTGAAGTACATTTTGTGAGTTCCAGCTCGTGTTAGATGGATAAGCATGTTTTGACCGGCACAATATATAAGAATGGCAATAAAACAATAATAGCCATTTCATCACAAAAGGCTTTCTAGTTAATTTGTGGACATTATATTTAAATATATATCATCATATGTTTATATAAGGTAAAGATGGTCCCATTTATATAATGAAATGACGTAATATTTTTAGTTTATTAATGATAAAATAATTCAAAATGATGGGAAATCTATTATTTGGTGATTAATAAACTTAACAAACTTTTTAATCTATGATATGCATATTTCCCCTAAATGACATTTTTTTCTTAAAAATAACTATGTATAAACTACACATCAAGAAAATCCCTTTTATTTAGTGGCAAAATACTTTAAATATAACAGGAGTATAACTATATGTTTATACAATGCTTAAGTTCCATTAATATTTAACAGGATTTAATAAACAGTACTGTGGTGGTTCTAAGAACTATTATCTTATACTACACATTTAGAAACAATTCTTAACTCTCCAGGATTCTTTATATATATATGTTATTCTCACTCAAAAGAAACTTAAAAATAAAAATGCTACAAAGTGAATTCATCTTTGAATGTATTCCGATGATAACGAATTATCATTAGTTATATGTAACTGGTAATATACATATATTACTAATAATGAAAGGAATTTAATAACTTCAATAGTCTTTATCTAGATATAAATTCCAGTATAGATTTAAATTAACATTTTTATGCTTTACAATAACTATGTATGTATTATGAATCAAATAGGATTTAATTATAAAATTCACAGCTTCTCATTGGAGAAATGCTAAAAAAAATGTGTGTTTGTCTAAATATCAATCATAATCGTTTTGACCTTTCCCTTTTGTTTTTTTATTTATTAACAAACAACAACAAAAACATAATAATAGCATCAAAGTCTAAATTTCATCTTCAAACTTGGACGACCATTGTTAGGATGACCAATGGAATCATATTTATAGAACACGCAGATTTAGAGTGTTTTAACTAATCGTGAAATATTTCTTTTACAGAATAATAATCAAGATGAACAGTTGGAGCTAATTAAAAGTTTTTGAAAATGCATTTAGATTCATAGTATTGGTTTTTTTCTCCAGGGATATGGACAGATAGTTGTTTATTACAATTCTTCATTCATTTATACATCTTTGCATTAATGATCTCCAACTGATGTAATCTGGGAAATAACAATGAAAAGAACGAAATCTCAGACAGTTGTTTACTGCTGTATCTGAATGATCATTTAAATTAATTTTATGGTTGTCTTTTGATAGCAGATCACGGCCGCTTGACAGCGTTATTTATGTGTAAAACACATAAAAATGCCGTTTTTGCGGTCATAAGTACAAGTAATACATTTTTGTTGTATTACCCATTTATGCTGCTGTATGACATTGCGTACTAGTGTGTTTCACGATAGTTTTTTCGAATTTGTACAATTGAGTATTGGCTATTGCAGGGGTCCCCAACCTTTTTGCACTTAAGAGCACATTCTATAATACCAGCCAGATGGCGGGCACCATTTATTTTTTCAATGTAAATTTATAGTTGGATATTGTTAATAATACACATAATGTACAAAAAAATATTTATTTGAGTATAATATAATACAATAATTTATAAGAAATTTCAAAAATTAAATTCATTTGTATCAGATAAATAATTTTTTATCATGTTCGGATAGCGGAGGGCACACGTAAAATGGTCTGCGAGCGCCATGGTGCCCGCGGGCATAGGTTGGGGACCCCTGGGCTATTGTATCGTATTACGGTGTTTATATTTCAAGTATGCATAATTTTTTAAATATCTAATACATATTTTTTTTATTTGTATGTAAATGATGAAATGTAAATTAGTAGTTATTGTCACATCGTCAAAATCCTTCCCTACATAAGTTTAAATGTTGAAAACAGTGGCAAAGGATATGTCCTAACATGATTTCGAAAACCAAACGCGCAAAATCATGTTTTTGCGAGTCAATATACGAGACAAGTAAAATGGTTGAACAAAATATCAGTATTTATAAATTGACTGACTTGCCAACCACAGATTCTGACACTGTGACATTTTTACAGACTAAAAATGTTCTACCAAATGAGAAGCGCTGCGAGTGCGGGGGACAAATGAAATTGTACATTTCAAAAACTATATGGCAATTCCAATGTACGTCTCGATCATGTAATGTAAGATGTTCTATTCGAAAGAACACTTGGTTTGAAGGCTCCAGGATAACATTTTGTAAAGCGCTTCATCTCATACATTATTGGAGTTGTGACCAACTAACATTCTAAGGCATACACTCAGAGTTGGACATTAGCAAAAGTGCCGTTGTTGAATGGATGGACTACTGGACTGCGAAAGCCTGTCATCCCAATCTTTCTGTCAAATTGGCGGGTTGGGTTTAATAGTTGAGATGGACAAAATGATGTTCATCCACAGGAAAAATCATCAGGGCACTTCCACAGCAGTAGATCTTTGGTGGAATGTGTCGGGAGAGTGGACAATGCTTCGTGGCTCCTGTTCTTTTCCGCCCTGCATCTACCCTTCTAGAGCCATCAAAGACAACGTAAAGCTCGGAACGACCATCTTTTCCGACTGTTGGAGAGGATACAAAAGTGCAGACCTTGAAGCTGCCGGTTTTCACTATCTAACTGTAAATCACTGCTACAACTTTGTAGACCCTACCACAGGTGCTCATACCCAAAACGTGGAGCGTCTTTGGGGCCTCTGGAAATGGCGTAGCAAAAAACAACACGGAATACAATTTTGTTGAAAAACAGAACAAAACAATAACTTCTTTTTTAAAGACGATGTTGATCGGCTTCTTTTTTTTTATTTTGTCAAATAAAATTTTAGGTAATTTTATTTGACAAAATAAAAAAAAAGAAGCCGATCAACATCGTCTTTAAAAAAGAAGTTATTGTTTTGTTCTGTTTTTCAACAAAATTGTATTTTTAAAAGAAGTAGTTGTTATTGTTTTTATTAATTCCAAAAAAGATATTTTTCAAAAATATTGAAAACCTGGTATGATTGGTGTTAATTTTTATTTATAAACACACAAAAATAAGCGATCAAGATTATCTTTAAAAAAGTTGTTGTTTTTGTTAATTGTAGTCTAATTTTGTTCATCAAAATTTAAAAAAAAACATGCGATCAAAAAAAAATATTGTTGTTTTTGTCTGTATTTCAACAAAATTGTATTTTTTTTAAAAACGTTGTTATTGTTTTATTTTAAAAAAATATTTTTAAAAAATAATATAAAAATTGAACCACGCATTACAAAAATAAAAGTTTTAAAATAAGAAAATGTGTGCTTGTATCTTTATTTTAAAAATAAATTGAAAACACCATAATTGTTTGCTTTTAATAAAACGAAACATATTTTTTTCAAAAATTATATAATAATTGAAACACATATTACAAAAATTAAATAATGAAATATGTGCTTGTATATTTTATTCAAAAATATATTTAAAACACCATAATTGTTTGCTTTTAATTAAATAAAAGTGTTGGCCTGGTAACGTTACATTTTATTGTTTTCCCACAAAAACAACGCGGTCAAGCGGCCGTGACCGGCTATCAAAAGACTACCAATTTTATTATTTTCAAGCAATAAATAAAGCAAAATTAATAAAATTTCGCTATACTATCTCGAATTATAAACAGAATAATAGTGATTATAATAATAATATTTACAGTCCCTCCTTGTAATTATCCTATTAGGTCAGCAATTTCCATAGTATTTTTAAATCAACCAATTCCTCCAGTCTCAAACTTTCATTGTTATGTTATCGGGTCCATGCACATTAAACAGTTTTCAATTTCTTTTCGAATGTTTTAGTATCAAATATTAAAAAAAAAAAAACATTTAAAAAAAATTTAAATGTATTAAAAAATTATATAGATTACAATTTTGTTACATATCTTTACTTGTTTTTGCCATTAACATTTGTTTATTAAAACGGGCAAAACTCTCCATACAGTTGTGCCGTTCAGTGCAAGCCAGAGTAAGAAATGGTGATCATGTGATGTTTGGTGGTTTAACATTTATTTATAATATCCATTTAATATAATTCGGTTATCTCCTTTTTTATTATTTTTTATATTGCATGCTCAAAACAACTTTAAATGTGTCAAAAAAAATATAATACTAATGAAAATTGAAATGTTTTACATATATATTTAAAGAAATGAATTGCAGCATGTGTCAAATATTTAAATAGATATACATTTAAAAGATTATAAGATATTTATTCAAAAAAAAAAATACTGAAGTAATTAATAATCTTTCCTTTTTTATTTTATTCTCCTTTTTTTTTTTTTATAATTATAACTGTCTTAAGGATTGAGCCGTTTAATCCTTGCAGTATAAAATATGATACTTCGGATAATACATGTGAGATAAATATTGAAAGTTTAGAAATTGATTCCAATACAATTGCTTAGATCTTTGGAAAGCAAAAAAATTAGAAAATTGCTTGAAATATAATATCTAACTCATTTAATTGACACTAGTATTTATTTCAAATTTAATAAAATAAAATATGAAAATTATGGGACATTTGAATTCATTTCAGTTACTATTAAAGTAGTTGTAGTGATTGTTGTTGAGAGATGTGGTAGCAGAAAAAGATATTTGTAGATGAAAAAAAATTTAGTGGAAAAGTAGGATCATTCTAAAGTATGCTTCAGAAGCTACATTAATTAAAACTATTCAAATCTGAAATTAAATTTTTTTTATTTCTGCATAAATAATTCATCATTAGAAATGGTAAAAATGATACTGTTTACAAATTTTTTTGGGGAGAGGTGATAAGATTAGCAGGAAAAGTGCACATCAGATATAATGATTAAATATGGCATTCTCGATTATGAGATTCACCTTAAAACAAAAATATGGGATTCTGACAATTAGTTAATTTATTTTTTATTTAGAATAGTTGTAAATACATCAAAGCAGTCTGCAATTAAACAATAGCAAGAATCTCAATCTGATTGTTGTCAAGGCAATCTTTTGTTGTGATAAAGATGGTTACCCATCTTTATGGAGTAATATGTTTATACTGACATTAAAAAAGATTGAAATTTATAATTCAAAGAAGTTTAAATAAACCCTATTAAATCTATTTTTGAAAGCAGTCTAACAAATAGTTAAATTTAATTTTCAAACTGCACTGAAATAATGTATTTCTTAGAATAATTGTATAATGTCGATAAATGTTTTAATTAAAGTGATACTTTCAAAGTACATCTGTTAAAATTTTATAAATAATTATTTTTGTTACTTTTATAAAACAAAAATGGAATTATATTCTTCATTTATACTTTTCTATCACATTTTAGAAGATGCAACTTCATATGGTTTTTGGGATAGAAGAGACACTAGCCGCAATAGAGCACGAGATGATTCCAGGAATAGACGTAGAGATGACCAGCACAATCGTAATAATATAAGGCCGCAGAGGCCGAGAGATGAGCAGTGGGATCGGGGAAGGGGTCGGGGTGAAAGACCATCTGAAAGAGGTCGGGGTCGAAGTGAACGTGGAAGAGATAGGCAAGTAGTAGATCAAGATGATCGTAATATACATAAAGGTCCTCCCAGGGATCTTAGTGACAGACCACCCAGGAGAGGCGGTGAAAGACCTATTAAATATGAAGAACCTAAACCAATGGTGAGTTTTTTTCATGGAGAATAAATTTTTTATTTCTTTTTTGTAGTTTTTTTATTTATTTAAAGTTTTACAATTTATATAATTGTTAATATACTTTTACACTTAATGCCCTTTTTTGTTAAATTAAGCTTTGAACTATATTTTATATTATGAAAATTTATTTGTAAAAAAAAATTAATGAAAGACAAAAGCTTAAATTATTTAAGAAAAAATTGAGCATGTTGGCCACTCTGCTTGTGTTTATTGGAATTTTATTATTCTTTTTTTTTCCATTTTCCTTTTTTAATATTTTGCCATTTATTTCTTAAAGTTAACTACATTATCGATATAATTAATCAAAAAGTGGCGAAAAACAAAAAAAAAAAATTTAATAAACCTGTACTGCCTTTTGTATGATGCTTCCTCTTCATTATTTATCACATGCTACCTTTTGGAAATTCGTGATGTTACTATAAAAGCAAGCATAGTGGTCTGGCATGCTTGAACTTCAAGAAACTGGTGAGTATTAGTCAACAATTCTTAACAGTATTTAAAAATTAAACAAAATTGTTATAAAATTTAAATGTCATGTAAAGTCAACTAGGAAATATGTATAAATATGCACATACACAAGTGATAGTTTATAACTTTTCAAAATTGTAGGTTTATTTTAACTGTAATTTGCGATGTTAAAAAACAATTAGTATAATAACCAATACACTTATTTAGTTGTAGAATTATCTGTAAATTAATTATGTCATAATGAAAAGAAAAAGTATTCTTCATTTAACAACATGAAACAAAATGCTTATTTAAATAACAAACATCATAAATGATAATGAGTTTTTCAAAATAAGAATTTGAATAAAGTATGTTAATAAAATCTTGTGGATTTCTTTCACTGTACATCAAATTTTTATGCTCACTGGCCAAAAAATTAAAAAATTATTGTGATGTGATCTCTTTACTTAAAGACCTTATATCATTTAATATCTACTATAGTCATTTGCTTGCTCAGTATCATTTATTGTCATATGTCTCAGATTGCATTTGGGGTTCATTGACTATCTACAGGATAAAGTCATGAGTTTTGTGACATCTCTGTTTCTATTTCTAATCACAAATAATTTATGAAATCATTCTTGATAATTAATGAATAAATTCTTAAATATATAATTTTTCTAAATTATTAGCTGGATATGTGATATTTAGCAGTATTGCTCAGATGTTTATATTGTAGCAGAATAAGAGACTAATAAGTATATATATGAAGCTACTTTTTGATGTGCTATTTATGTGTAAAACATTTTCTGGTAAGATGATTAGGTGATAAATTGATGGTGATGACAATGATAATAATGATCAATCTAAAATATGAATAATAATAATATTTCAATAATTCTATTAAGAGCAAGAAAGATATGGGAGTTATATAGCTAGTTCGCATGAGGGAATGGCAAATTTAGATATGTTTGAGAGAGAATGTTAGACTTTGGAGTTTAAGATTCTTGGGTAGATTTACAGTTTTGATACTACTTGTGTTCAAACTTCTTATGAACTCCCAAGCAATAAAACTTTTATAATAATAATAATATGTATGGTGTGTGCTTCATATAAATTATCTATATCGTTATATTTTAAACAGCACTTTTAGAATAGTAATCATTCCTCAGGTCATCAATAGAATATTTATTCCTCTTTGATTAATCTAAAAAATATATCTATTGACCCTCTAACCATTTCTCTTTAGTACTATATTTGTCTGGAACTAAGTGAAATTAGAACAAAAGACTATAATGTTTAATAAATCTAATAGAATAATATTCCACAGAGGTCCATAAAAAGCATTTACCAATCACACTGATTAGTAATAATTTTAATTCACAGAATATAATTACTAAGAAAATATGTAAGCAGTAATTTTTCTTCTGATTAGATTGATATTTTTAATTAAAATCTATAAATTAAATTTACATGCATATTTAACCCATCCCCTGTTACACTCTTAAAGTAATTTTTTTAAAAATGATTTTCTTTTTGAATGATTTTGAATACAAGCATGGAATCCTTTATTGTTTAAATATATATATATATATTCTCATTACTCAGCTGGGTCACCCCAGAGTATGTGATAATAATGCTGGTCTACTTCAGCTTTAATTCGCTCTCATATGGCTATCTTTAGCATTATTTTGTTGGTTTTATGCTTATTTGAGAGTAAAAACTGGAATTAAAATAATATTGATTTATTAATTTTAAAAAAATCTTTTGTAAAGAGAAATTATTACTAACAAGCTGACAGTCAGCCCATATTGTTGCTGATTGGTAGTTTGTTGTTTTCTTCCCACAATGCAAGAATTTTTGAACATATTCACTTTTTTGTTAGATGTTGAAGATAACATGTTTTTCATAGTTTATTTACCTAATTTATTATTATTTTTCAAAATATTTGTGTAATATTATTTTAGAATAATAATATGATTAGACTTGGATTTTATTCGAAAATATTTATTTTTAGAAGAAATCAAGTCAAGAGAAATCAATTACATACAGCCACAACTTGTAATTAGCTAAAAAAGATAGCATTCATATTGACAGAAGTAGATATTTGTCATTTTTTAAAAATTATAAATAGAATTTTAATAACTAATCTTTTTTATTGCATTGTCAAATATATATAATATTAAATCATCTATGCACTTTATCACTGTTTTATAATGCTTTAATTACCATCCTCTTTTACAATTTCGATTGCCCTATCTTTCTTTTTCAGAACTGCAACAGAATACAAATATATGTATATAATTCATACACATATAATTACATACATTTATAATTATATGTATACAACTTATTTATTTATTTATTACCTTTTAAATATTATATATTACATATTTTACTCTTTTTATATTCTATATTTGTCATTTAAAACTTCCTATAATCATATATATTCTATTTTTATTTTACTCTTTTAAATAACTCTTCTAATATTTTTTATACTTTCCATTATTATTTATTCATTCAGTTATTTATAATTTACTTTAATCTATAATATTAATCTTAAACATATTTTTATATCTTTAAAACTCAACTGCTAAATTCAAGTTTGAAATAGAGATTTGGCCTGAAAAAAATTTTGATATAAAATAAAATAAAAAATTGAAAGATTTAGTTATATAAAAAATAGGAATGGAAAAAAATGGATGATTTAGTCTGTAAATTGTGTAAGGAAGGAATAGAAAATATTAACATGTATTAATTGAATGTAAATGCTTGAAAACAGAAAGGGTACAAAAAATGAAGTTATGGAAGAATAAATATGAAAAAAATAATTATACAGAAAGTGGATTATTGGTTTTTATTCTGGGTTTGGGAAAAGATAAGGGGGATTTAGATATAAAGGCCATAGAGTTGAGAAAGATTATGTAGTGGAAATGGGATGGAGCAGATTATGGGAAAACTTAGAGTGGAGAATGGAAGGTAAAGTGGTTCACAAGTTTCTCTGGGCATAGTTGCCGAGAGATTCCTGATTCCGTTTAAGAAGTCACAGTGCATCACATCAAGATTTGGTGTGGCAGGGTATAAATAGAAAAGAAAAGGAAAGAAGGAGTGGCGGTATAGGTGTTATATCAAAAAAATATTTAAATACTGTTAAATGTCAAGAACATTTATGGAGGCTATAGTTTATATAACTACTGGAGATAGTCAAACTATAATGGAGTGAAACAGTAGCATATATGAATGCCTAGTTAAGGATATACAGAGTTTTAAAGAAAAGGGGAAGAGAATAATGGTTATAGGGGATATGAATGGGCATATTGAAGAAATTGATAATGTAGATAATAAGAATGGACACTGAAGAAATTTTGTCCGAGAGTGAATTTGAGCATTGGAAATTTATCAAATATTTATGAGGGACAATGCACATGGTCTAGAAATAATATATTCCACACAATAATGTATTGGTAGAGAAAGAGGGAATGAATAAAATACGGAAAATTAAGGTGTTTGATAATGAAGAGAGAGTATGTAATAGTGATCATAACTTCTTTGTAATAGAAATGGTTAGTAATGTGATGGATAATAGAAATAAAAGTAGAAACGGTAGTGAAAGATGTGGATGGAGAGTGAATGATAAGAATTAGTTGGAAGAGTATAAAATACAAATTAAAGAAACCATGGAAGAGTTGGTTGGGGATGGGTATAACGACTGGTGTGATGAAATAGATAAAGTGGCAAATAGGGTTTTAGGTGAGAATATTCAGAAGAATAAAAGGAATAAAAAAATGAAATTTAGTAAAAGAAAGGAAAAAAGCATGCAGAGAAAATATAAGTGTGCTATTAAGAACAAAGAAAATGAAAAAGATATTAATGCTAAATGGGAAAAATACTTAGAAAAGAAGTTGGCTAAAATAGATAATTGTAGAGAGAGAATGAAATTGAATAGTAAATTGTTGGAGGATATTAATAAAAGTGGAAGAGATGGGAGTAAAAAATTTTAGAATTACATTAAAAGGAGAAATGTAAGGGAGAGAGAGATAGTATTACTGGATGATGAGGGAATAGAGTAGCTCTAGAGAAGAATTAGAGAGACTCTTAAATAGGTAGGTATTGGATATAGAAAAGATGTTAGATTTGAAGGACAGTGTGATAGAAAACATGAAAGCATGTATATAAATCAGCATTTATTTTTTATAGCGTCTGTATACAATTGTAATCACATTCATATCGGCTTTTTCAAACCAAATTGTGCAAACGCTTTTTGCGAGTGTTAAATAATAAATGAATACCCTCTGACCCGTGCAAGATATAGAATTTATGCAGCAATAAAAGGAATCTCTTATTACTATGAATGTGATCACAATTGTATACAGACGCTATAAAAAATAAATGCTGATTTATATATATGATTAATTTCAGTTGGAATGACGTTCAGTAAATTCTAGTAAATTTCATCGGCGTCATTCATTCATAAGTTATATATAGTAATTCAAAGTGACTGTTCTATAGTCACACCTTCTGTGCCAGTACTTCAGATTTGCTCATATATAAATATTTGAGTCGTAGTAATAAGAGATTCCTTTTATTGCTGCATAAATTCTATATCTTGTACGGGCCAGAGGGTATTCATTTATTATTTAACACTCGCAAAAAGCGTTTGCACAATTTGGTTTGAAAAAGCCGATATGAATGTGATGAAAGCATATAGTAATGGGAATACTAGGTTTACAGAAAATGAACTGAATGATGCAGGGAATAAATTGAAAAGTGGAAAGGCAAGAGGTTTAGATGGATGGGCAGCAAAGATGGTAATGGTTTACTTTCACTCTATCTGCCGTACATGGCTCCACTAGGCCATTTGAACCTAGAAAATTTATAATGTAGGCAGATACTTAAGATTTTATTTTGACCATTAGCCCATGTCACTAGCTCAATGAGAAGCATAGATTTATAATCCAAATTCTTAAAATATATTTTTAATATTAAAAAAAATAAAAATAAACCACTGCCAGTAATTATCACAAAACATTTATTTACGCACATATTGCTTTAGATTTTATTATTAATTTTAAATTTAAATTGTTATTTTAGTAAGTCCGTACAGATGGACAGTTTATATATTTTTATTTTAGAATGTTGAGCATAGATAAGCTACATAGATTACGCAATTAAAACTTTTCAAAACAACCAACTTCAGGCTAAAAGTTCGTAGCTAAACCAACATTCGCTTCCTGATATACAGACGCAACCAATGCAATATGATGTTAGCATAAAACCACGCTGACAGGAATGTGCGTCTGCAACATGATATTTAAAAGAAATGAATCTTGTCCTGTACAGAAATGTGCGTCTGTCTGGCGAAGAAATCATGTATATAAAACATTAATGCTACATATGGAGGGAGAGCGGTCTTTTCCGACTTATAGTCCCTATCCATAGAGTGAAAGGAGATCAATGTTGCAGGGAATACTCTGCGTCCATTGCAACGCGATGATTACACCTCAGGCTATGCATTCATTTGTGCACGGTGCCTTGTATGCTAACATGCTTCACATTACATTGATATAAACATCCATATATTCCTCTACCAGCATCGACTCAACTATGAAACAAAATCTGAAATTAAAACTCCCTTAAACTAACAATCTTTAACGAATCTATGCAGCCATCTACACCCCAACTTCAAATTTAATAATTTAGTTAACAAACAAAAAATAAATAAATAAAAAGAAAAATGGAAATGATTAAAGCAAACATTATACATAAAAAAAAAATTATTAATAATTGATTTAGAGTTCTTTTAAAACAGATAAGAGTTCATACTTTAGGTTACTAATTGAAAGTTTGTTTAAAAGATCAATCTATAAATTGATAAAAGTTTATACTTTCCAGAGTAAGTATTTCCGAATCCTTATATTGTGGCAGGTTTATGGAAGTCCATCCTAAGTCTTGCATTTTATAGATTGTCCATCCTCCTTGGAAACGAAGCTGCTTCCTTGCCATTCATTTGGTCAGGAACTGTCATTGGGAATCCTCAGCTGGTGCACGCAAAGGAAACTAATTTTATTGCAAGACTCCTACATCATGGAGTCCGCAATACAGCTGTAAGATTAATAGTCAGGTTAAAACAACTACCAACGAATTCAATAATTTTTTTTTATAGTATTAGGCCTCCCTTATCACTAAATTTTACAGATCTATCGAAGATGACGGCACTGATCCTAAGGTCCAGATGTTTTCCTTTCTTGCACTAGTTAATCTTTAATTTTTTTATATCTCTTATCTGACCTTACAATCATATAAGTGCCCCAAGGGTTAGTTTGCTTTACATTCAATTATATTTCAATCATTTCCATTCCCTAATTGACATTTGTTTCTATTTTCCTTTATATTACTTAAAACAAAAAATATTAATCTTCAGATCTTTACTTTTTTTTCCATTTCTTACTTTTAAATCCTTTTTTTTTTTTAAGTTTTCCATCTGTGTGATAATATATATGTTAAATAAGTATTTTAATTTTCCGTTTTTAATAAATTTCATTTAAGATATATTTTCCCCATTTATTTTAATTTTAAAATAATGTAACGGCATATGTATACCGTTACAAGGACATAGGGCAGAAGTAAAGCTATTATCATGGTTTAAACGACATTTATTTTATATAGCGCAATGTTTTATAAACTGTAATACCAATAAGCTAATGCCCATATGCTTTCTAGTTGTCATTATATAAATGAATATTCCCACTTTTTCAAACACAAGATGAAGTCTTTGGGAAAAGATAGAATGAATCCATCTATCCTTTCGACCAAACGTATATGTATGGGCAAATCTGAAGCGTTTGAAAATGACAGCGTGAAGTTATTAATTGATCACTTTAAATTACTTTTTTACTACATGAATGAATGATGCCTGTGAAATTTCTAGAATTTATGATACGTCATTCTTATTAAATTAAACATATGTAAACAAGACATTTATTTTATATAGCGCGATGTTTTATAAACTGTAATACCAATAAGCTTAAGATTTGCCCATACATATATGTTTGGGTCGAAAGGATAGATGGATTCATTCTATCTTTTCCCAAGACTTTATCTTGTGTTTGAAAAAGTGGGAGTATTTATTTATATAATGACAACTAGAAAGCACATGTGCATTAGCTTATTGGCTTATTGGTATTATCATGGTTTAATAAGATGGCACAGAAGAGAGTTTTTCCGGGTAGTTGGAGTAATACAAGAGTAAGATTATTATTTAAAGAAAAGGGTGATGATAATAGAAGGTTAAAACAATATTAGACCGATAGCGGTAACATCAATATTTGGTGGCTGGAAGAGTTCCAAAATGGATGGAAGGAAATAATGTTGTGGGGGAAATGCAAGGAGGTTAGATTTTAGATTAGATAGATTTATAGGAGATAGTTTATTTGTAGATACACAACTTATGGATATGAGTAGGAATTCAGGTAGACAGTTATATACGAGTTTTATAGATATAGAGAAGACATATGATAGAGTAAATAGAAATAGATTATGGGTACGTTTAACAAATTCGGGAATGGATGAAGCTTTAATGAATATTATTAAGAAATTATATGAAAATAATTACTATACATATCAATTAGGGGATATAGAATCAGTTAAAGTTAAAAATGGGGTGGGACTAAGGCAAGGATGTCCTATATTACCTATTTTGTTTTTGTTGTATTTGAGTGAAATGGAGAGAGCAATAGAAAGACTGCGAAGAGGGATAGCGATACCATTAATAGGTGGCAAGGGAGTATATACTTTGTCGGGGTTTTTTTTGCGGATGATATCTTTTTGTATGCTGAAAGAAGAGAAGGTAGGGAAGTTATGCTGAGAACATGCGCAAGGGTGGTAAAGAGAAGACGAAGAATTTTTATTGGGGGATATAAAGTTAAGTGTGGCGAATAGATATAATTATTTGGGAATCTTCTTAAGTAATCAGAAAAATTGCTTGGATGAATGGGAGGAAAAATTGATAAATGAAGCAAAGATAAAAAAGGGTTTGATAAAGAAATTAAGTGTTTTCATATAATAAATATGATATAGCTAGAATTGTATGAAAGGGAGTGGCAGTGGACATATGGCAATGATGTGTTATGTGTTAGTAAAGGGCTATTAGATTACTTAGAAAAAGTACAAAGGGAAGTAGGAAGACATGCATTAGATGCAAATGTGTGAACAGCAAAAGAGGCAATTCAAGGAGAAATGGGATAATCAAATTTTTGTATGAGAGATGCAAAATGAAAATGTTCGGTAGATGACAGTTTATGGATAATAAAAGAATATCCAAAATAGTATTTAACTGGGTTATGAGTTAAGGCAAGCAACAAGATAGTTGAGAAAGTTAATGCGGTAGGCAGAAGATTTGGATAAAGAATTTATATCAGTATACTTGTACAAAAAGTGGGATGATTGTGTTAGTAGGATTGTTGAGTGTTATAATGGTAAGGAATGGGATAGAAGAAATAGATGCATTAATAAAGAATAGGGAGATGGAGAGTAAAAAGAGTTTAAATACTGTACCAGACAGTAAAATATCTGCCTGGACTATGATACTGTGCAGATGTAGCAATCTGGAGACTATGGCTCAATGTGCCCTAATTTATTGCCCCTGATGACACAGTCTGCAATGTTCTACCAGGCTTGGAAAGGGAAAAAGTAACATCTAACTACGGTCGGACTTTGGATCTTCAGATAGGATGCTGATAAAAACTTGATGAAATGCCTAACCAATGATTGCACATACTTTTAATTGACTAGCTCTATACCTATTTAATAATATCAGATGCAATTTAGGTTAGTTCATCCACTTTTCACCCCTTTCCGATTCCATTATGCCCTAATATTCGAGCCCAGGGTGAATATTACTTTTGACTCCCTTAACAGATATGAACAGATACACAAAGCAACTCCTGCACCTCTATATAGGTTACAACTAGCATTTAAAATATTTGATCTATTATAAAACTATTATATGACAATGAAATAAGTGTGTGCGCATGCATAATTGTTTGTTAACTCTCGAATGTCAGGACAATTCAATAAACCAGATACCGGAATAATATAAACTCTTTAACATTTATTGATAATGATAAATGAAATTAAAATAAAGTATTATAACAATAGTAATAATAAAAAGAAATAATATATACATGTGTCACATATGAACTTCTACCATTCTGTTAGCTAATAATTCTCTAGATCCATTCATTTTACCCCATGGTAGAAATCCATCTATGACGCTCATTATTTACAAATCATGAACTATAGAAGAAAAATAAACATTAATAATTTAAAATGATTGATGATGCTGGCTAGCTAAATTATACATCTATTGATTTTCGCAAAGCAATCTCTTTGGTTTAAGTCCCCCCAATCTAAGTTTAAATATATATATGATAGGTATATGAATTTACACTAGTTGATTAGTCGATCACACTGAAAAAATATATAATAATGGTTAATCAACAATATAAAACATATAACGTGAATTTTGTACAAGTGCTGTGATTTAATCTGTAAAAATAAATGGGAATCTTACCTTAATATAAACATGAATAACCTGATGTGAAGCAAGTGGGAGACTGAACTGACCTAGATTTTATTTACAATAAAATAAAAAAAATATATTAAGTTAATCACACACCCTTTTTTTCTCTGCTGACTCTGGAAAGTAAGGTTTCTAGCAGCATAGACTGTGAAATGTCCCATCAGAGCATGAAAATATAACAAAGATAACAGAAAAGTCAAACAAAAATTTATAACAGTAATTTCTTGATTAAAATATTAGTTGAGACAAAGTTCATAAAATCGTCCTAGCAGTAGTAGTTGTTGATGGTTAGGCGTGTTACTTTCCAACAGCAGTTTAACTCATCAAATCATTTTCCTTGGCAAGAATGGATTTCACAGCAGTGTCTGTGTATGCTTAATTTGGACCGCAGGCACCTTCTTGTGTGTTTTACAATAAAGTAGAATGAAAATAGAGGTCTTATGCCAACATGTTAGGAGAGAATGCAATCACACAATAGCACGTTTCCCTTTATCCCATTTCCATCTTAAATTACTATTAAATAATTATTTATAATCATAAATTATGTTAGATAATATATAAGAAATTTTACATATATTTATATATATTAAGAGAGTTATTTCATTTTTGCTTCATATTATTAGCAGAATTAATTTTCGTTTTTTTTTTTTAAGATTTATAATCTTAAAATTCTTTCAGTCATGATCAAAACATGATTTAATTATACCAAAAATCTATAAATTGTTCTTACTTTTTATTTCTCACTTTTTCTGCTGAATTTGACGAAATTTAAGGTACAATATTTGATTTTAAAAATTTCTATAATTCAAGTAAAAGAAGAAACAAAACTCCATTTTGGCGTTTGAAATTTTAATTTAATTGCTGTTATACTATCGTAGCTAAGTAGTGTTGACAAGAAGAATGTTTTTTAAAAGGTTTCTGTTTTTATGCAGTCTGTGCTGATGTCTTGCGAGACGCTCAAATCTTCATTTGTTGTTAGACTAACATGACTGTCTATTGTTTAAATACACTTCATTGATAATAAAAAAAAACAATAATAAAATCATAGTTCTATTTTCATTCTCTGTTTCTATGGCTATCTAGCTTGACCTCAGGTTATTCAGTCACTTGACTATAAATTACATTACACTATTATTCGATTTAGATTTAGAACAATCCATCAATCAAATAGTGTATATATATATGTACAATATTATTTTCTAGAATATTAGTTGTAGTAAATGATTTGTTACAAAATAATTTATTGTGAGTTCTCTAATTAACTGAATGTAAATAAATAAATATGTGTTGTACATGTATATATGTTAATAATAAATAAATAATCTCCCCATTATTAGTGCAAGTTTCAAATGGATTAGATTCAATAAGTAGGCCAATAATTGTGTTGTAAGCTACCCTTTACAATATATATAGAAGTAAACAGAACATTGGACGTGAGTTAATTTATGATAATAGCAAGGAAAGTAGTTTACTGTTTAAGGCTTGAATGGGATCTTTAGCAAAAAGGGAATATACACATAAATGGAAAATGTGGGTGATTTAATCTGCGAAGTTGTGTAAGGAAGGCGTAGAAAATATTAGGCATCTGTTAATTGAATGTAAATGTCTGAAAGCAGAAAGGGTACAAATAATGAAGTTGTGGAAGAATAAATATGAACTAAGTGATTATACATACTTATTGGTTTTTCTGCTGGGTTTGGCAAAAGATAAGGGGGTTTTAGATATAAAGGCCATGGAGTTGACAAAGATTATGTTGTGGAAATGGGATGGAGCAGGATAGAGAAGAATGTGGGAAAACCTGGGATGAGGAATGGAAAGGGAAATCAAGGTGGCTAACAGGTTTCTCTGGGCATAGTTGCTGAGAGATTTCTGACTCCGTGTAAGAAGTCACATTGCATCACTTCACAAAATTTAAAGAGGGAGCTACTAAAAATATAACTGTAATTTTTAAAATTTGAATTTAGCAGTTGAGTTTTGAAGAGATAAAAAGAAAGGTAGGTAAAAATATGTTTAAGATAATATTATGGATTAAAGTAAATTATAAATAATTGAATGAATAAATTTTAATTATTGATTGTTAATAAAATGAAAGATAATAATGTAAAGTATAAGAAATATTAAATTAGAGTTAAAAATTTAAAAGAGTAAAATAACAGTAGAATATATATGATTATAGGAGGTTTCAAATGATAAATATAGAATGTAAAAAGGGTAAATTATATAATATATAATATTTAAAAGACAAAACTCTCCATATAGTAGTGCCATTCAGTGCCAACCAGAGTAATCAATGGATGCCAGAAGGCTTGTGTATAAAATCCCCATCTAGTGCCTACTCATCTAATATCCCCAGACTAGTTTCTGACTTGTGGTCTTCGTCAGTAAGGAGCTTTCGATCTGAGAGCACTGCACCTTGATCTTAGGATCTAATGCAACCTTCCAGCAGCCACTTTTATCTTCACTTAACTACGAAACTATAAGAATAAAATTGAAAACACAATAATATTTTTAATCTAAGCTCAATAGCTTATATAGTCATATGGGTCTGAACTCAGTTCAGTACCCATACATTTTGGTGTCTTTGGCTCTTTAAGAACCATAGCCACCACTATCCTATTAGGCAGGATTGGTGTTAATCCACTAAACATCACTTGATCACCATTTCTTAAACTAGCACATAACTGTTATTAAAACAGGCAAAACTCTTCGTCGTTGGCACTGAATGGCACTACTATATGGAGAGTTTTGCCTGTTTTAATAACAGTTATGTGCTAGCATAAGAAATGGTGATCATGTAATATTTA
Source organism: Epiperipatus broadwayi (assembly GCA_028023455.1). Classification (NCBI taxonomy): domain Eukaryota; kingdom Metazoa; phylum Onychophora; class Udeonychophora; order Euonychophora; family Peripatidae; genus Epiperipatus; species Epiperipatus broadwayi. Next base: position 1,882,630 of record JAQFVV010000109.1, read on the forward strand.
AAAGATGTATTTATATAGAATGTATGTAAGTTGTATACATATAGTTATACATAATTATATAAATGAATATTTGTAAATGGAGTAATTAAATAATTAAAATTTTTATACACTTAGGAGCGCTTTTGATTATCCTAGTAATCTTTGCGCTCCTAAGTGGTTAAAATTTTTAACTATTTAATTACTGTTTTTACAAATATTCAATTATATAATTACGTACATTGCTTTGAAAAAATACAGACATTGAACAATAATATTATTATATATAATTATACATATATGTAATTATATGTTCATGTATATCTATATTTGTATTATGTTGTAGTTCTGAAGAATATTGCTGGAGCAATCGAAACTGTAAAAGAGAGTGATAATTAAAACATTGTAAAACTGTGATAAAGTGCATAGATGATTCAATATTATAAGTAGAATTTTGTTAGTTTTAAGTAATATGAACCTTAAGTTAAACTGAGTTTAAAAAAATTTAATTTTATTAATGTTAAATCGGCAATTTGATAATTGTCCAATAAGAAAGAAGTTATTGGTCTTATTCCTATTATGAATTTCAGTTTAATATTTTTACTTTTGCAAAAGTACTATTTTTAAGAATTATTTTTATTTGTAAATATATATTTATAACAAATAATTCAAAATTTCTGAAAATATAATAAAGAATAAAAAATATAAATTTAATTTCACATGTGTGCATATATGTTTATTGCATACATTTATTAAACAAATAAAAATATATAAAAAGAAAATTAAAATTTTAAGTTTTACTAGAAATTAACCATTAAACTTTGTGATAGCCATATTGGACTTTTGGAAATCTTGATTTACTATACATCATTTATGATCTCTCTTCTTCACTTTGCATTACACAAAAATAGTGTGTGTTGTCAGAAAAAATAATATATCAAGAAATGTAATAAAGCAGAAAAAATATAGTTATTAAATATTCCAAGTAATAATAATAATTAAAGATTTTAATACTTTTAAAAACAATTATTTTTACATTTCTTCATACATTCTAAATTTTAATAATTTAAAAATATTCATTTACATTCCTTATAAAATTTCCAATAAAATTGTATTGTTGTCGGGTGCAAAATTATAGTTGCCCTTCCAAAAAAAAAAAATATCATAATAATAAATTGACATTTTCATGTAATATATAATATTAAATTTATTTAAAGCGGATTTGATAGTGATTTTCTCATAATATAATTGTTATATTACACTTTTAAGAAAAAAAAATGTAAATGGCACTTCTCTCTTTTTTTTTTTAAATTTAATTGCGATATATATCCTGTGCATATGAGTTTGAATTATGAGATTGTTTTTATTTGATTTAATTTTAGGATAACATTAATTAATGAATCATTTGTTAGATGGCTTTCCACAGCAATTAGACTAATATTGGCTGTTTATATGTGCATAATATAGATAGTGATGAAACGAACCCAAATTCAATAAAGTTGTCTGTCTCGAAAACAGCAAACATAATCATATATCTAGTCTAACTGATAAAATAATACCAAACATAAATAACATCTATAATAATAATAATAAATAAATAATACCTATAATAAAATAAAATAATCAGATAACATCAGCAAAATCAAATAGTGATGCATCCGTTTTTTTTAATTATTTTGATTATTTTAAATTTTTTATTAAGGGGAGTCTTTTAAGTTACCCCTACAGTATGCTACCTGGATGCATTACAACCCAGCATGGAACAGACCCATATTTAACATGACTTAATAATAAGACAATACATTTGTCCAAAAATTAAAAAATAGACACATTGTTATCTTTTATTTTTTTTATAAACTCCTCAACTATTCTTTCCTTGTAGATGTCTATGTATAATCAAATGATAAAGATAAGTCTAAAATAGTTTTCAGATAGTAAATGGCTCAGGTATAATACATGTATAGCTAAATAGAAAAAAAAATTATTTAGATTTAGTGCAATGAAGAATATTAATAATAATGCTATTTTTATTGTTTGTCTTATTCTTTACTTTGAGAAAAAGATTTCATTGTTAGATAGAATCCATCTAAAATATAAAATCTTAGTGATTACTACAAAGTTATTGCTTATGAGTAATTAAATGTTATTGTAAATTATTCAACAAAAGAATGATCATACAAATAAAAATGCAGATATAACTAACTCATTGCAACTATTCATAACTCATTCTGCTCTGATCACAGAGTTGAAGCATTAATTCAGATGTTGGTGGAGTGTGGATGTCAGTGAACATTCCTGAAAAAAACAGGTATATTGCCTATTTCAATTTAATAAGCAATAAAGCAGCCTATCTGAATAATTTTGTGTGGCCACTCATCATTCCACACAGTCCAAACTTCCGTGCCTTTTTTTTTAAGGCATACAACACGGCACTTTCTTGAGTATTGTAAGACCACAGCATGAGTAGCCAGTCATTGGCCAACATAAATTGTATTTTTATCTCCATGTGGCTTTTATGGTCATTATGGCTATCTTCATATGCCCATGAGTTATCATTATTTTATACTATTTCGATTGGTAAATTTTTTATTGACTTCATTATCTATTGTCCTATGCATCTGATATGCAGCTCTAAAATTTACATTGGAGTGGCTATATATAATTAACTTAATTTTACAAAAAAAAATTGCAATTTTTACTTCTTTTTTTATTGTTGTTAAAATGTAAACAAGAAAATATATGAAAAGTCAAGATGCCCTTGTTTTTAGTCAAAACTCCAGATGTCATCTAATCTATCTATACATAGGTGATGTACAAGAAATGCCTATTGTAAATAAAAACAAAAACTGTTACTTCACATTATAAATTAACCCAGCCTGGAATTTTTGTTGTTAGTTTCACAAATGATTTTTTTCAAATAGTTTCCTATCAAATAATTATAGAAAATAAATAATAAATGTGAGTGGTTGAAAACTTAAGCCTTAGTAAAATTACCCATTGTCACCCGTTAATAACATTCAAATGTAAAAACTAATCTGTTATTAAAATAGGCAAAACTCACTCTACGTATTGCTACTCAGTGCAAGCCAGAGTAATCAATGAATGCCAGAAGGCTTGTGCAGTGCTCTCAGATCCAAGGCTCTTCACTGACGAAGGCCACAAGCCAGAAACTAGTCTGGAGATATTGGATGAATAGGCACTAGATAAGGATTTTATGCACAAACCTTCTGGCGTCCATTAATTACTCTGGCTTGCACTGAGTGGCAATACATATAGAGAGTTTTGCCTGTTTTAATAACAGTTATAAGCAAGCGTAGGCAGTGGTGATCATGTGATGTTTATTGGCTAAAAACTAATCTGATCAGGAAAAAAGACCTCGTGTTAAATATGCCTGCTGATATCGTTAATGGACAAAGATGATTTGTTAGTTATTGTTTTTTTTTTTCTAAGGAAATGCAACTACTACCATTTGTGAGAAATTGCTAGCAGAAAACTACAAGAAAGTCCAACCTTTAAATCCCACATGGAGAAATCACGGTCAAAGCTTGAATCTGTTTAATAATCCATTATTCTCCACTGTAAATTTTTCAGTAAACATTAAACAGTGAGTTATCATAGAAAAATGACAATTACATTTTCTGAAAAAAGGATGAAAGATGAATTGAATGATATAATTTGTGCATTCATAGTGTGTATAGTTTACATCTTATTTTAAATTAAAGTACAATCACTACTTTGAAGAAAAGGCATGTTGAGTGCATAGTAATAGTTAAACATAATAGCAGATTTAAATAAAATTATCTTATACCACTATATGTATCATGATGGCAAATTTACTTCTATAAATTAACTGTTCTTTTTATGAAATCCAGTTAGTTAATTGTTTGATTTTGATGGTGTAGACTCACAATGTTCAATTTTAAGTTAATTATTTGCTACATGAATTCAGTAATTTCCCAGTACAAGTAATTGAAGTCTTTAATTAATAGTATCAACAATTCTTTCTTTGATTAATAGGGGTTCAATAGTTCCATTTTCAATGAAAGAGTCATGATATGATAGCTATTTTCAGGCATTAAGTGACCGATTCCTATGCTTGAATGATTTGATCCACTGAAACATTCAGAGCATTTAAGCTACATTATTTTAACTCTCTCTAATTAGGTTTATTGAATTAAAATAATTTTATTTTACTTTTTATAATTTCAAAACTATCCAAACAATAGATTTTTAAAGATACTTTTACTCGGATTTTCCTTAAAGTAACTGAGTAGATTTGGTATACTTTGCCTATATAATAGTTGTTTGAATACCCTTTATATTTTAATCCATTTTATTTTAATTAAAACAGAAACTATTAAAAAGTGCACTTAATTAAATATTTGAAATGACTCTTTTTTAGAGTTATAATTATTTATCATTATTACTTATTAATTATATGAAAAAAATATTTATAATTTTTATTTTTTAATTTTCCAAAACTTACAATCAAAATTTTTTTGTAAATATATATTTTTTATCATTGATTGACTATGTGTGTGTTTTTTTCAGTATTTGTTGTTAATCATAATATTAAATCCTTTAAATAAATCTTGATAACAGTTATAAACTTATAAATAACTTTGTTTTAACTTTTTTTTTTTTTTTAGCCAATTTGATTAAATATTGTGAATATTGCAATAAGTTTATATAGCTTAGAGATTTAGTATAATTTTTATAGATTGTATGGATAAGAAATGCTTATTGTATACTGTAGTTAATTTAAACTTTAAAAGGAGGAAGCTGCTAAAATGTAGAATCAATAAATAAATAGTGGAATTTTGTTCATTTACTACACCAAAAATAAATGCCATGAGATAGTGAATCATTAAATAATAGGAATCATATTTTAATGAAAATAGTTTTATTTAAAAGTAATGCGATAAAATAGAATTAAAGACAAAACAAAATGTCTATAGAATGCTAAGATCGATAAATAAATAGTGGAATCCTTATTGATTTACTAGGACCAAAAATAAATGCTTTGAAATAGTGAATTATGAAATAATAGGAATCATATTCTATGAAAGATACAGTTTTGTTTAAAAGTTCTACAATAAAATGGAATTAACACAAAACACTTTATAAAATCAGCTCTTTATCTTTTTGAGTCCCAAGTGGCCATCTTGAATTTAAAAAAAAAATTCAAGTGTAATTTAAACCATATATTCTGTTTGAATACAGTAAATATAAAAGTATATACATTTTTAGAACCAGCAAATATGAAAGAATGTAATAAAGCTGATAAAATAATTATTACCTCAAAAAAAAAAAGAAGAATAAAGAGATTTTTAACACCTTTAAACATTTTTATTTTTACATTGGTTCACAAATTCTAAATTTTGAAAGTTAAATGTTAAAATGACAATTTCATTGACAGCTTCATCACATGTCTCAAAATGCTGGAAAAAAAAGATATACAATATGTCTTACCTGAGGTAATTTTTCTATGCAAAAATTGCAAAAACGTGATTGGTAACTTCCATTATTACTAGCTGATCCAGATGTTCTTTTATAACAGAGTATATGCTAGAAATGTTTGGTTGTCCTTCCATGCAGGTATCTGTTAGAAATATGTTTGATTTTTAGTGGGGAAAAAAATAACAGGAATAATTTACAAGATGTTGAGGACTTGAGTAAATTGTAATGTTAGTGAAAAATGGTGTGTGACCTAAAATGTGTATTTTTTTCAAGTAAATAAAATGTACTCAAAAAATAAATATCAAACAAAAATTTCTCCAAGATTAAATGAACAAAAAAAAATCAATAAACATAAAAAAAAAAAATTATTATGAGCACTGATTATATATGTGTGTGGGAGATGAAATATGAGAGTGGATGGCTGAGGGTATATGATGAATCTGGATGTGCATGTTTTTATATCATTCAAATGTATTGTCTAAATTTCTATCGTATATATATATATTGTTTTCTACATATATATATATCAAATTCTATCATATATATATTCTTTTCTGCATATATATATATATATATAATTCTATTGTATATGTGTTGTTTTGTATGTGTATATATATAAAGAGTTACAAACTAGGTCAAAAAAATAATTCAAATAAACGTTTTTATATCATTCAAATGTATTCTATCATATATATTATTTCTACATTTAGATATATAAAAAAAGTAATAAAAACTAGGTCACGAAACTAATTCAAATAAAATTTTTTACATCATTCAAATGTGTTTTATCTAAAATTCGATCGTATATAAAAAAAGGGGGTTGTTTTCTCATCCCTGGTGTTCGCCTCGAGATGTCGCTATTTCTAGGTCAATTCCTAGAAATATACCGTTTCACTGGCATTCACCCAACATGTTGGGCGGCGACAGAAGCCAACACAAACAGACTTCTTTCTATGATAAAACCCAGAAAGAGTTCCTGACGACGGCTGCCGGTTATGGCTTTTTTCTATGCTAAAAGCAAAGAGAAATGCCTTTATTGGCTGCCGTAGTTGATTTTGTTATTCGTTTTCTTGTAATCTTCGAATATCTATTATCTCTGTAGTTTATGTGAGAGTGTGTGTATTTGAGCCAGTCGTAGTTTTTTAAAATTTGATTAGACTTTTTTTTTTTAATGTGATGTAACTTTCTTTAGTGTTGTAAGTTTATTAATAATGACGTGAAGCTTCCATGAGGAATGTGTAATCCTCAAAAAGTTATTTGAAAGGGTACACGCCAGCATTTATTTGACAATCGCAAATAATGTTCTCACGAGAATTCGTTCAAGAACAAGTAAGATGGCTGCTTCTAATTCGGGAGTATTTGAAGCTGTGGCAATTGCCATCAACTGAAGCCAGCGCTGTGGCTATTTGCAAAAATAAAAATATCCTGTTGGAACAGAAAAAATGTCTTTGTGGTGAGGAAATGCGAATTCATGCTAATAAAGATCTGTTATGTCCGCCAGTTTTATATAATACTCGCTGGCGAACAATCTATGCAGTAAGCCAACCTTGCCCTGCCTATATATGCATACAAGAATCATAATCCCTGAGATTAACGCCGGTAGAATAAGAAAAGCAGATTTAATTACAATACACTAATATCTACATATTTACACGAATACATTAAAACAATCATTATACATTTAGATCAACAAAACCCGAAGGTATACCAAAATAAGAAGAATAAAGATCTGTGCGACCTACTTTATAATCCCTATTATGCTGCTCTTGGACGTTCGGAGGCCAGCAGTCTGCTACCGTGCTAAATAAGTGACATTCAGCACCTTTCACAGTTCACCTGCATCGGGTAGAACTCCCACTTTGCCATGCTTTACACTTGCATTCATTTCACCAGTTCTGAATATTTCTGGATTTGATTGGTCAAATCTTGTCCGTCCCGGTCGGATCAATCCCTCCCAGTTTACTTGCAGAAGCAGATTTAGACTTACGTTTTACTTTGATTGATTACCCCTTTTGCAACCCGATTACTTTTTTAATTAATTATTCATCTTGTTGATCTGCAAAGTTCCTTGGTTAATTAACCTTCCTATCTCAAAGAATTTGTTTTTTTTTTTTTTTTTGCTGTTTTACAAAATAACACAGCTATTCAAGTCTAAGATGATTTTAAATTAACAAAGTATTTTTTTTATCTTCACGTATATATATATAACTTGCGTATGTACATGCGACAACTGATACACTTACATACGATTCAATATTAAAACTCCATTTACAACATTTACTATTATTATTTTGTGTGTATTTTAATTATACACCTACATAACAATACTTCCCCCAAGTTTGAAGATTATTTGTTAGTCTTCGAACTTAACATAGAATCATTTAATTAAATATTTGGGAGGGTTTATTTTCCTTTTGAGTTGTTGCCGTGAATTATTTTCCATTTGTAGTGATGTATGTGTATCATTAAAACATACACAAAATCATAATAGTAAATGTTGTCTAAATTACATTACTTTTTATAGATTTAGAATTACGTATTGCTGTTTAATAAAATTATTGATTGACTCTTGACAAAAAATACAGTAACTTTAAAAAGACACACCTGAAGTCAAAAAAAAATTAGAAAAACACCGTAACTTTAAAGACACATACACAAACTGAAAAACAATATAAGATTAATCAACATTTACTTATTACGTATTGCTTTTTAATAAAATGATTGATTTATTCTTGAAAAAAATACCGTAACTTTAAAAAGATACACATAAAGTCAAAAAAAAATTAGAAAAACACCGTAACTTTAAAGTCACACCCACAAACTAAAAAACAATATAAGATTAATAAACATTTACAAAAATGAAAGACTAACATCATATAATAGTATTAGTTACTAGAATATTTTATTACAAATCTAATAAATCACATCTTTTTATATCAAATCAATCACACAGATCCGGCCCCGGAATTGTTATATGTATATGTTTTTGATTAGCATCAAAGCCATCCTGCGGTGAACACCAGGGATGAGAAAATACCAAAAAAAGTTATAAAACTAGGTCAGAAAAATAATTCAAATAAACATTTTTATATCATTCAAATGTATTATATTATATATATATATTATTTTACATATATTTAATTATAGAAAACAATAATAATGATAAAAAATAAATAATCAAACTAATTCAGTATTCACAGAATCCTGGCTAAATATTAGCATCGGTTTCAAATTTGAATCCAGTTATAAATATGATTACTATGGCAAATAAAAATAACAGTAATCCTTTTTTTATATATATATATAATCCTTTTTTTTTTTACTTTGCTGCTTATAAATTTATTTATTTTTTAAAATGAGTTTCTAGAAAAAGAGGGCTTATAAACGCACATCTGCGATTAAATGTAAATATCAATCTGTAAAATGAATGCAATCGACTGTGGAAAATGATTTACGGTTATTAAATCTAAAAAACAAAAAAAAAAATTAAAAATTGTATTTTACAAAAACTATCATAAATATTCCAAATTTCATCGTAGAAAAAAAAGTAATATCTTATATGAATCGGAAAAAGATGGCGGATTGAATGGTCTAAGACCCGTAAGTGATACTGTTTACTGATTCTGCACAAATTCAGTTGGAAGTCTAAATTTTTGAACAGGGGCTCTTCGGACTCGAGGGGAGAGCAAACACCTTTGTACATTTCTCTGTAAATAGTGAAGAAATTGATAAAACTCATTTAGTCAAGTGGTAAGGGTTTATATATTTGTTTAACCCTCTAACTTGTAATATTTACATACATATTTATTGATAAATAATTTGTTGAGAAGTTAGATTGGCTATTGGCCAACTATCTGAAGAAAATTCTAATTGTAAAAATCCTGTTTCGAATCACAGGTTAGTCTGCAGACACTAGGCTAACCCATTATACCACAAGCTCTTTCTAAATGGAAATGTTCACTTGTTTAATGTCATATAGTACACTATTTATATACTCAATTTTTCTTTATACTTTTAGTAATATATGAATATAAGTTAAAATTAAAAAAACACAAAATCTTTAAATCTTTGCAAATTTAAAATTAATCTAACTTCAGTAGCATATTTGTATTTATTACTTGGATCAAGTTTATTGAACACAAGATTTAATTATCAAAACATTAATCATACCTTGGGTTATTGAGTACCCAACTAAGATAATGGAATATTTTTAAATGATAGTTTTGTTTTGTGTTTTTTAGTTATGGGGGGAAATATGTGCACTAATGTTTTTATGATTTAATAGAGTAAATCCTATTTAATATAAAATCTTTAATTGTTTATAATTAAAAAAAATTTTTTTAAAAAAACATCAACAAACGATTTTTTTTTTACATATGAATATTGATTTTAATTGTAATCATTTTCATTTAGTGTTAACTTCAAATTTTTCTGCCTAATCCCTTTGCTACATTTTAAAAAGTCATTGATCTTGAGAGAAAAAGTGATAAAATTGTTTAGTTTTACTCTGCATGATAAGCAAATGTTAAAGAAAAATACTAAAGATTTTTGTTTTTATTTATACTATGTATACTTGTTAGAAATACTGTAAATCCAATAGATAGTGAAGTATAGTGTTATTTTGGTGAGATTTTCATTTATGTTTTCATAATTATGCTTTAAGTATAAAGAATATTTGCAAATAAAAGTCAGCAATTATTTAGAATCAAAACTCTAAAGAATTGATTACTTAATACATTTTTTATTTTGCTTTTGCATTTTATAAAGATTTCACAGATCTAAAACTTTTAATAAAATCGTATTTTGTTTTAGTTAATTAAATGAATTCACATTATTAAAAATTACATTATAGTAAAATATAGCTATTTAAAGAATATAAGGTTAATTTAGATATCCATATACTGTAAATGCTCCATAGCCTAGCAGTAGTGAATCCACGTTGGGTTTTGATCTCATTGGTAAAACTTGAATATTTTTTTTAGGTTATAATCAAACAGGGTTTTTTTTTTTTAACTACATGTTCCCATAACCAATTGCTAATCATCCATTATTTGTCAGTAAAGAAATATATGGCTATTTTTAGCTAAGTAAAATGGCTAGAAAAACATCCAAATCTTTACCATTCAGAAATTAAAAAATTTGATAGAATGTCATCTTTACTATTCTTTATTTTAGGGTTGCTGCAATGATCTTTGCCTTGCAATGAGTTATCTAAAGGCTATTTTGCTCATGTACTAAAAAAGCATTTTATTTTTTAATGATGCTATTTAAAAATATATATTAAAAAATACAAATAAAGCAATTAATTAACTAGCTGTTGTAAAGCTAATTAAATTTTTAAAAAATTTACATTTTTAGCATTAAACCACTAAGAAATTTTTAATCTCAATACAAATTGATGAATAAAATTTTTCAAGTAAAAAAGCCAAAAAACTTTTTAAAATTTGGAAAATAGTTTTTTTTAATTAGAATAGATTTATAATTAGTTACAGAAGATAGATAACATTAATCTGATTCTACCATTTTTCATTATTATAAGTGGGTTATTTAAGTAAAAGGTAAAAATTATTGCACAAATGTAAAAGCATTAGTAATTTGATACAATTAGGTAATAATCAGTTGGCTAATTATTTTAAAAAAAATTTAATATATAAGAAAGTTTAAAGATCAAATACATAGAATAATTATTTTATTAAAAATATACTTGTTATGAGTTAACATTAACTTTGAAACCAATCAGTGAAAAATTCCATTTGCTTATGAAATATGCTTTTAATCTGTAATTACAAATAATGTTCTGTTGTTATGCACATATAAATATTTGTGATACAAAATGGCCTAAAAGTTATGAAAGGATTGACTTATGTAATTGTGTCCACACACAAATCATAAACCAAATCATTGAATGTAGTGCTGGAATTGAAGAAGTTTATAAAGCTACTAGTGAATTTTTTCTGGTTAGAATTTCTACAGATTTCTTTATGATATTTAACTGTCTTTTAAAAAAAAAATAATCCATATATGTTGATAATTTTTTATCATTGAATAACTATGAAATTGGCCATTTTATTTTTTAAATCCATCAGTTATTAATTTAAGAAAACAACATATATATATCTGTATGTGTGTTAGAATTAACTAAACAATAGATTACTGTGACAAAATAATACTTAATCACTCTTGGTAGTAGTTTGGCATTGCTTGTCATGTTCTTAACATAAGTATTTTATTTTAGAGCTCCATTTTAATGAATCCATTACATCAAGATATATATGAAAAGCTTTTTTTAAAAATTTTTGGGCCATATATATATATGCAATGTATAAAATCGATTTTTTAATAATTGAATGATTTTATTTTTCGGAAGATAAAAAAGTTTGAGTGAGAGATTTGGGTGCAATCCATGAACCTTAAATTCCAGAGTCTGCCACTCTACCACTGCAATATTTATTTATGTATTTATAATATTAACAGATGATTTTGTACATGCACCTGCGCATATAATAAACAAATTTAATCCTGTTAGAAAAGGATCTATTGTAAACTGATAATTGTATTATTATAAAAGTTGGCAATAGAATTAAAATATGGCTGCATAATTTATTTGAAGATAAAATTATGTGCCGGTTCTATTTATTCTTATTTGATTATATATATATATAAATGCTGTCATATTGCAAAGAAAAAAAAAGTTATTATAAACTGTATTAATGTAAGAGATAACAGTAACTTTATTGATGAGTACTGCTATAAAAATATATTACAATACTGTAATATAGTATGGAACATATTGCGTAATTGAATATAATATTACTATGAAATAGATTAAAAATCTGATATATTAGGTCTATATAAAATAAAATGATATATTCAGTGTGGCTTAGAACTTCTAGTAGTCTTATTTTAAAATGGAAGTGTATTTATTGAAATTAAATGGAAATGTTTTAGTAATTGGATTCCAGTTGATCAACTAAAAGATATTTAATCATTCTTAGTCAAAGAGTAAAAATTGGGGGATTAAAATTTAAGCTAAAAACATTTATTACTTGGTAGTTAATTAGTCATGATGAGAAATAAACTCACCCCCACTTTTTTTTTTAAAGAGAAACTGAAAAGACATTTTTCCTGTCTACTATATGAAGTATATGTGCATGGGTAACATATAATATGAAAAGTGCATGAAATAAATTATTTATTCTTTTTCACAAATCTTCTACATGACTGCCATAATTTATTATTGGCTTTTAGTTAATGTATTGCTTTGCTTTTGATGATGATTATTTCTAACAGCATTTGAGTGCTCAAATAAAATTGAAGCACTAACAAAGTAGAGTGATTCGTTTGTGCATAAAAGAAATTGCTACCTAATTTCATTTATATTTTTGACATCTAAAATAAGAAGCAAATCAGTTTGGTAAATTAAAAAAAAAAAATTTACAATGCAAAAAGTTTGATTATCTTTTTTTTGAAACAGTTTTAAAGTTTTAAAATGTTTTACATTTATTATTTTAGTGTTTTATTAGGTATCATCAAGGCAGCTTCACTTCTGATGAGTATATAAATAATGGAATCCACTTATCTAATTGACTGTAGACTTTTTTTTTTTTAACTATAACTTTTCAGATCATTACATACTTATCAAATTAATTAGTATTTTTCATAGTATAACAGCACATTCAAAAGTCATTAATAGGTTTTTTTTTTTTCATTGTCTAGCTTTCATGTTTGTTGTGAACACTTCTGATCTTCATTTTTTTAAAATTATAATCTTATGTTTTAAGATCTTTTCCAAAGTTTTTTATTACAATTCTATCCAGTATCAGATTTCTAAGAATTTCTTGTGTAGATAGAATCTTTGCTGTTGAATGATATAAATAAATAAAAAAATTTAATGTCTTCTATGTTTTTGTTGCCAATTTTAAAGTCAGCTGTCTTCCTTGTTATAATAATCTTTGTCTTCATGACCATAATGGTATTATCAAAATATCCAAGATTGGTGTTTCTTTTTTTAATCAATTCTGAATCCTTGTTTGGCAAATCTGACTTCCATTATTACATATTTTATTATATAAAGTAAATAACTAGGTGATTTATAAGCAGTTGTAACTTAGTTAAATTGCAACTTTTAATCTTATATAAAATTTTCTTGTAGGGATAGTGAATTGTCTTTAACAACTCTTTGTTTTATTTGCATATATTATTATATAATTTAATAATAAATGCAATTTTGGAAATTAATAAAACTATTTTGAATTGTACTGAAACCTTAATATGTAATCATTTGTATGGTTGTAAAATATGTTGCATCTATAATAAAAAATCTAAATTGATAGTGAATATTGTTATTATCATTTCTCAACTCCTCATGAACTATAGAAACTGTTTGTCAATAGTTATATTTAACTATTTATATATAATAATCATAAGGAATCTAGAAAATCTATTAAATTAAAAAAAAACAAACCCTGCATCTAAAAACAATATGTGATATGAAAATCTATTACAAAAAGATAGCAGATCAAAATAAGTGAAAGACTGAACAAGCAATTTTTATTTATTAGTTGTGAAGTATTAATATTATCAGATGAATAATATAAAAATAAAGTCATTAGATTATCACATGCAAAAACATTTGATAAATAATGATATATTATTACATTAAAGAAAAAATTTATGAAACAAATTAATTCATCAAGAAACATTTTGAATTGTAAACATCTGAGATATAGACTCTGAGAAAGATTGAAAATTAATCTTAAAATGTAGTCCTGTGAATGAGGATATTAGATGAAAAATCATCAAATACTGTAAGTATGAAAATTTAAAAGAAGAAACAGACTTGATGGATTGATTATATTATAAAACAGGATCGTGTAGAAGGCTAATACCTTTATAGCCAAAGATTAGAAAGAGATCTATAGTTGTGATAAAACAGAGATCTGCAAAATATATAGAAACTTGTCTGTTGTTAGATCTGTATAACTAAAAACCAATTTGCTTCGGAATCTTAGGATTTTTTTTTATAATTTTAGTTTATTTGCTTAAATATACAGGAGTAAAAGATGGCTGCTAGATGTATAACTGCTTTGTTTTAAACTTTGAATCCTAGTCCTCACTTTTAAATGAAAAGCTAGATATTGCAGCACTGTATCATTTAATATCCATTAATTATTCAGCCTTACCCTTTATCAGGATAAAATAAGTAGAAAAACCGATAGGGGCTGATTTTCCTGCAAAGACTACAATGCAGTATTGTAATGTTAAGCACTACAACGTTATACAGTTTCTAATATTTGTTTTATATAAATACTGTTTCAAATTTGATTTTTTATTATTATAAGCATTATTTACAATAAATACTAAATATTTATATAAAAAATTTTAAAAAGTATAGCCATAAAATAGCATAAATGGAGAAATAAAATTACAATTGTTTAATTGGACTCAGTTGATTGCTTTCTTACAACTAGTTGCTATAATGAAATAAGTTTGCTTTTTATTATTGCAAGCATTAATTACAATAAGTTTTTGTAATATAGTTTTTGTAATATTTGTCTTAAAAAGTAGAAAAAAAAGCGATATTTTCAAAAGATGAAAATTTATAGCCGTTTAGACAAGTGATATGAGTTATCGCTAAACCTGAAAAAGGGGTATAAAATGTATACTACATGAACTAAATTCAAACTTATTTGATTTTTGCAAAATAGAGATAACTAGGAAGGTACTAAGACTGACGCCTGTTTAATTTTTAAAATAAGAAATTAAGACATTTGAAAATATCAGTATGTGCTACAAGCAAGCAAGAACCTGATCCAGGGGAATTTTACCATATTGCCTAACAATTCTTGGAGTGAGGGAAATAGGTATAATATTTTTACTTATATATTTATCAAGTTATTTTGTGAGGTTTTTTTCCTTTGCTTTTTGTACCCAAATTAAAAATTGAATTATTTTGATTGTTATTTAAGAGTTTTATATAATAAATTTTTCTTTTAATTTTTTTTTTATCTCACAGAAATTCAATAAATATAGGGCCTAATGAACAATCTTATTCAAATTATTGTCTAATAATCATTCTTTTAATGATTTTAATATATAAAATCTTGTATTCGTAATTTATTCATGTTTTAATGTTCTAACGAAAAATTTGGTATGTATTTTTAATGAAGCTCAAAGGTAATGCAATATAAATATTTTCAGGAGTTATATGCATTGTCATGTTTTAAATACTTTGTTATTATATATGTGTATTACAGTTTATATTTATGTAATGTATATATACATTTATTTTCTTTTACAGAACTGGACTAATGTCAACAAATTTAATAACTTGCTTATGGATGATGATGGTGGAAGAGATAGCAATTGAATACTAACAGAAACACCAATGGTTTTTATGATATTTCAGTTCTGCTGTTAATTTTCAGGCAAAGAAAACAAAAAAAAAACCAAATGCAAGTAAATTGTAAGCAGATAATTCAACCATTTTTTTATTTTTGAATATATTCGTTCATTTAAGTGTGCATGTTTATATAAATATTTATGTGTAAGTACATGCACAATTGTAAATTTTAAAGAGAAATGGGGAAAGGAGATAACTTTTATGTTTTTTTTATTTTACTTTCCAGGCATCAAAAATAGTTGTTATTTTTTTTTTAAATTATTGTTGGATTTTTGTCTTTTTTTCTTTTGTCATAAATAATTATGGAAATTCTAAAAATATTTGTGATCATGTAGATGTCTTTTTTTTTTTTAATGTAAAATTTAAGTAATTTTAATTTTTATATCAAAATCTCTGGTTTTGGTAAACTTGACAAAATTGTGTTTTCATTTGTATATTTTTTTGTAGCTATATTTGTCTGTAACCAAATCTAGAAATTTCGATGAGTGGACTGTTTTTTTTTTTATAAGAATATTGTTTAGGTTTTCTTGCCAGATACCTAAACTTGTCTTTGAACAGAAAAAAAAAATACATATATGCTGATAAATATTCTGATATGTCTAGATACAGATGTCTCTATTGATTATATCTTTAAATCTTAATTTGGTATAAGGAAAAAGTAAAAAAGATGCATCGCAATATATAGGTTTTTTTTTTAAAATTGTAATTTTATTTATTTATTTATTTTCTTAAAATATTTAATTTTTGATTGTGGAAATGGGGGGGAGGGGAGTTCAACTGCTTGGAAAGTTATAAATTAAAATATGTGAAAATATGTATAAAAAAAGTTAATGAAATGGTTGAAAATTGTACTTCACAATTTTACTGTGAATTTTTTTGATGCCTTTTACAATTTAAAATATATAAATAAAACCAATCTTGTAAAAAGAAAGGGAAATTTTTCTTAATTTGGCCATCATTTTGATGGCATTTTTGTCATTATAAATCAATTAGATGATATTGCAGATGGTCCTTTTTCTTTGAACTCAAGTGATGAACGCTTTATTTAGCCATAAATATAGAAAATAAAGTGTCTGACTTTTCTTGTAAAATGAAAAAAAATGAATAAATTTTTTTTCCAAAAAAAAAAAAGTTTTAAATGATTTTAAACTTGATAAAATAATATGCAATAAATAAATTTTATTTTAATATTAAGAATATTTATTGTTATCTATTGTAATCAAATCTCAATCTGGGATATAAGATGTTTTTCAATAAAATGATTGGGGGGGGGGGTGATTTTTCTAAAGCAGTATTTTGGGTGGATATGATCTTTAATCATTTTTCAATCACTATCAATCTAATAAATGCAATGCAGATGAAGGCCTCTCTCAAATTTAATCCCAATATTTCTGATTCATAGTCTCTTCTACACAACACCTTAGCAAATGTTTTTACTTCATTCATTCGTCTCACATGCAGTCTCTTTCTAAGTCTTTTACAATCTTTTGGGTCCAGTTTAAGATTTCAACTGTTCATCTATTATTGTTTCTTCTAGCATTATGTTCAGCTCAGTTCCATTTCAGTTTTATTTTTTTTCAACGATGTCAGTGATATCTGTTTGTTCTCTCATTCCTGTATTTTGTTTTTAATTTTTTTTGTTACTCCTAACATATATTTCTCTTTTCTTTAATGATTATATTTGAAGTCTCTGAATTGCTCTTCTGTTAAGTGTCTAATTCTCAGATGGATGAATAAGGATTGATAAATATATTTATTAAAAACTTTTTAAACACATAGACATGTTTCCTTTTAATATTAAAAAAGCACTCCATCCGGGTTTAATTCTGTGATTAATTTCTTCCATTAATGTTTCTATCTGTGTTAATAATATGATCAAGATATTTGTAGTTGTTTACTTCTTGTAATATATGATTATCAATCTTTATTTTCTTCTTTACATTTTAATCCACAAAATGCTTATTACGAAATTGCTGTAAAAAGTTTTAGAAATACGGAATCAACCTGTTATACATTCTTCTAATGTTAATCTTAGTATCATTATGTAGCCTGCCATTTCTGTTGGGTTTTAAGAAATATTTTTCATAATATGATGATATCTTAGGCTATATATTGATCCAATATTTTAATCACTATAAATATGACTGTAATGAATCAAATGCCTTTTTATAATGTATAAATCTAAAGGATAATAGCAGCTCACATTTATTGTTTTTTTTTGCTAACTTTTCTCAATATTTGGATGTAATCCACTGTGCTAAAAACACTAATTTCAGTTTGTTCTTTTAGTTAGTTAAAATCCAAAGTTCATTGAAGATGAATTGTGATTGTCTTGATAAAAAATTTTCATATAATTGATAGATTATAGGTCTGTAAATTTTAACATCAGCTTAATCACTTTTCTTAAATATCAGTATTACTACTTTATTCTTTCAATCTGATTCATTTTTATAATGTAGATATTTAATATATAATTTTGTCAACAATTTTTCTAATTCTTAGTCTGTGTCTTTTAAGATATTAATTTATAATTCCATCATTTCATGATGTTTTTCTCTTCATAAATTTAATATGTCTTATTTCTTCATTTAATGTGTTGAGGAATTCAGATTTAATAACTGTAGATGATATTTTGTTTGCTTGTTCTTTATTATTATTTACTTCTTTATAACATTCTTCTTCACATTTCATAATGTCATTTTCTTTTTAGAAATAGTACCATTTTATTGCAGAAATAATTTTCTATCCACTACCAAAATGTTATTTTACACTTTTGAGACTTTTATTCTCTTATACAGCTTTACTTGTCAATTCAGTTATCATTTTTTTATATTATTATTAACTCTTTTTTGTATTATTTTACAAAATGCAAGACATTCAATTTTTTAATGGACCATTTTTTAAAATGTACTTTTTTTTTTTTTTTTTGCATACATTGTTCTGTTTTGTGTCAGTACTGATAAATTGCTATTTTTTTTTGTACCAACTGGTACAATTCTTAATAGTTTATCAATTATCTTCTTATTGATTTCATTCAAAATCAGTACCATTTTCAAAAGCAGATAATATTTTAAAATAATTCGCAAGTTCTAATTTAAATACATTATTGGACTGTTTGTGCAGATTAGGAATATTAACTGCTAATACTATTTTTCCTGATAATTTTTGTTTCCCTAGTTTTGCATTAGCACATGTTTTAGAATCTTCTTGTGTTGAATCTATTAAGGTGATTACAATCTTGAAATATATATTATTGTTAGTCAAAATATAATCTGATTCTAATTTGAATACTATCTATGTCCATTTCTGTTAACATTTTTCTCATGGAAAGAAGTTATAATACAGAGATTTTCTCTTTCTGAAAATTCCACAAGTTTGTCTTCTCTCATTTTTGTCATCATAACTAAATTTTACTCATTTATTAATTCTAGCATTAAAATCTCCCATAACAATTTTAAAATATTTGTTCTAATCAAAAGCATTTTGTACATCTATATAAAAATCCTCGACTTCCTCATTACAATGAGAACTTATTGGGGCAGAAATTATCTGCAATTGGTATCTTCCTTTATAAAGTTGAATAACTAAGCTTGCCACTTTTGTTTGATATATCATCAATTTCCACAAAATTTTTGTTTTTCCATTTTGTATTTCTAATTAATTTCATTTAAATCATTAGTCTTTTTCTTTTTTCCTAACTTCACAAACTACAGCAATGTCTTGTTTAATATTGGATCATTTTTCTTCCAGTTGATACAATATTTATTCAATTGAAAGTGAGATTTGCTGTTGTAAATAGCTAAATAACAAGTCGTCAATTTTGTTTAAATGAAAATATATACTAATATAATATTTTAATATGGTTGGTGATACATGACAAAATGTTGACACTAGTTTCATAAATCTTTGGCAATAAATATCAGGCCTTTGAATTTAAAAATGATTAATTATTGGTATTCGCCCATCTGGAGCATTGGTGTCTAAAATTGTTGTACTGTTCAATGTTTTAAAATCAGTGTCAAAGATAATAATTATTCATTGAAATTGGAAAAACAAAATCTAAAAATAACTTGTTGGGATTAGTGTTTTCATGCACTGTTAAATGCAGTTGTAAATTGTGGGCTTGAAAGCTCAATTTCCACAAATCACTCTACTATTACTTCAGTATTTAAACATTGTATGTTCTAAGTGACAACAATCTAATTATTATGTTTTAGTAAGAGAATCTGATATCACTGAAGAATTGTAGCAAAATCTAAGGCCTGATAGAATAAATTGTAATGGTTAATGAGTATCTAAAAAACTTTTCTCTCAAATACATTGCGTTTCCTATAAGGGATTTTATGGCCAATTTTTAAAAATGCAGAACATAAGAACTGGACCATCGATGATTGGAAGCATGCCATACTATACAGTAAATCCTCACATTTTACCAATCGTTAATGTTTTTATGCCTTCCAAACATTTGTGGAGAAATTTGTGATTTAGCAGTTATATCATGCTATTTGTCAATCCAGTTATTACCTTGCATGGGCGTATATATTGCAGGCTATTTGAATGTTTAGGGAAGAAGCAGTTGTTGAGAAATGCATAGTTCATTGACTCAAAACAGGTTGAGTAGAATTTTAGAATAAGCCCCTAGAAGAAATACCTGCTTTCCTATCTATAATTAGTTTTGTCACTCAGTAATTCTTTTTTTTTTTTTTTTATAACTGTGGATATTACATTATCCTATAGTTAAACAACCAGAAAAGATTTTTCACTTTGTTTCTTATTGTGTGATTTTATTAGAATGACTGAAAAACTATTACACAGTACCTAGTATTTATTTCCGTATTAGATCCAGCTATTTTATATAGTAATAGCTGATAACAAAACAAAACACACATTGGTCATAGTTGATGTAATTTTTTATTTAGAACTTTCTGGAACTAAATGTCAAGGTATTTGTGAAAAAAGAATTTGGTTTGGCATTAATAAGTTTTAATCTTGCATTTATAGTTATTATTTTAATTTTGTTTAAATTTATCACTAGTTGTTTATAATATCATTTAACATATACATGAATAAAATGAAACAACATTAAACAGTATGAAATATAAATATACTTTGAAATAACTTTTAGACCAATAATGAATAGGCTGTGTTTAAAATAAGTTATGTACATGTGGCTGTATGTTAGACTATTTTTATTATGTAGTTGAATTGTTAAAATGTTTTTAGAAAAAAAATCAAACTTTATTTATATTTTTCCAAATACAATTCTTCCCATGCTATCTGTTACTAAACTGACCCAGTATTAATTAGCAAGGCAAGAAGAGAGAAAAGTAATACCATTCACATCATTGTGTTCCATATTGATCTGTGTATTATTACTTTCAATTGAATGTATTTGGAAGAATATAAATAACCTTTTTTTTCTCTAAAAACATTTAATCATTAAATTAGATAATGAAAATCATCCATCATATAAGTAAAGTAAAATGCCATCATCTCAAATCTTCAGACAATCATTAAAATATTTATAAAATTGAGCTATTGTTAGAAATTATAAGATCTTTATATACAGTGAAATCAAACATAAAATGAGATATAGCTATATGATTTTCTAATAATTGATGTGTGCTGTATATTTATATGCTTTCGTACAAGCTAGACATTGCAGTGCTTGAACAAAGAAATAGAAGGCAATTAAAATTATGGAGGTGTTGTACTTGTGAATTATTAAAGATAGGAATTGTTGGAAAATATTTATTCAACCTTAGATTGCTTAAGAATATATATATATATATAATATTTTCCTTTAAATTTCTTTGATATTATAGTGTAATACCGTAGTTCAAATATGTAATCATTGATGATTATAATTTGTTTTTCATTATAATGAAATTAAAAAGATAGTCATTTTGCTCTCAGATATCCAGGTACGACTATCTTGTTTTTTAAATATTTCTACTATGATCTTAGAATCATTTTTCTTGTTATTTCTTAATCCATTTCATAATTTATTTTTTGCCATTTAATAATATGCATAATCCAATTTTTTTAATCTTTACATTTTCTTTCATACAGCATCCTCTTTCAATTTGCAAATGGAACAATATTCATTCTTGATTCTATTTCATTGATCCAAAATCACTTTTCATAATTAAAAAAGAAATCTGTATCCTTGTGTTTTCTCTCTTTAATATTCAAATATATTAACACTAATTTTTGCTAATTCATCAATTTGACTACTATAAATTATTATTGATATATAAATACTTCAATAATAGATTATTTCTGGAGACTTTGTGTAATGTTAGAGAATTAAGAAACATTTTTGTTGCCAAGCAAATGCAAGAAAAGTATCTGAATCAAAGATGTGATTTTTTCATATCCTTTGTTGATTTGACTACAATTTTTCATAACAATGTTTGATATTAACTATCTGTTCACCCAAGTTTATTTATTTTATAACAACTGCATGATTGAATGAGAAAATAATTTATTTTTGCTGGCAGAAAATTTGAAATGAATACTAGTACTTGCTCCAATTTTATTTTCTATTTGTATAGCAATATTCGTTGGAAGAGTTTATAAAAGGATTCATGATGGTGGAGCTTTGACTTTGAATTGGTTGAAAGCAAAAATAAGAACTTTATATTTTTGACTAAAAGGTGATTTATAAATTATTGTTTTGAATACTGCCTATAAAAACTGATTTAGGAATTAATATTTAAAAAAAAAACCTAAAATGTATATATGCCGTTCATACAATAAAAATATTGTGCAATTTTTAGATTATACAATAAAAATATTGTGCAATTTTTAGATTAGATAGTTCTCAACTTGAGAATGTAACCAATTTAAATATATAGATAACTTTTTTTTTTAGATAAAAAAACAAACAAAAAAAACTTAGATATGTAAATTCAAAATTCTAATGCACCATCTTTATACATTTGTCATTATAGTGATATATATATATAAGGATATCACATTACAATTCTTATATTGCATTTACATACCCATGTGGATGTTTGCTTTGTTTATTATGAATTATAAGAAAGGTGAGCCTGTTAATGATATAATAAAGTTGCTAGAAAAATTTCATTTGAAAATTCTCTGTAAAATTTTAAAAATGTAACAGCAAAATCATAAGACCACAGGTATATTTTAATTTTCTGAATATGGTGCTATAAAATCTGATAAAAAATACACATCTTCAGTGGATTAGGCATTTTAAGGAGAGGCAAACTTCTATTTGCATTATAAAGATTATTTCAGAAGTGCATCATTGATTGTTTTATTGCTAAAAATGTGGCTGAGAATAGAATATAAAATATTGTTAAAACAGGCAAAACTCACTATACATATTGCCACACACAGCAAGCTAGAGTAATCAATGGATGCCAGAAGGCTTGTGCATAAAATCCCCATCTAGTGCCTACTTATCCAATATCCCCAAACTAGTTTCTGGCTTGTGGCCTTCGTCAGTGAGGAGCCTTGGATCTGAGAGCACTGCACCTAGATCTTAGGATCTAATGCAGTCCTCCAGCAGCCACCTATAACTACAAAACTGAGTCTTAAATTGAAAACACCTTAATATTTTTAACCCAAGTTCATTAGCTTATATAGTCATATAGGTCTGAACTCAGTTCAGTACATATACATTTTGGTGTCTTTGATTCTTTGATAACCATAGCCACCACTATCCTATTAGGCAGGATTGGTTTTAAGCCAATAAACATCACATAATCACCAATTTTTATGCTTGCTTATAACTGTTGTTAAAACAGGCAAAATTCACTATACATATTACACAGCAAGCTAGAGTAATCAATGGATGCCAGAAGGCTTGGGCATCCATTGATTACTCTAGTTTGCTGTGTGTGGCAATATAGTGAGTTGTCTGTTTTAACAGCAGTTATAAGCAAGCATAAGAAATGGTGATCATGTGATGTTCGTTGGGCATTCATTGATTACTCTAGCTTGCTGTGTGTGGCAATATGTATAGTTTGCTGTTTTAATAACAATTATAAGCAAGCATAAGAAATGGTGATCATGTAATGTTTATTGGCTTAATATAAAATGTTAAAAGACAGCATCACAAGATATTAGATAAGCTGAAGAACTAGTATGTTATACATCTGGAAATATTTATATTTAATTGATTGGTTTGTACAGTTATTACAAAATTTATAATTTAATCTTTTTTCCCAGGAATTGGAATGCTCATAGTTACATGCTAATTGCTATAGTGATGAAAGCAATAATTTTTATATTGCCTTTTTATTATAATTTGAATTTTATTAGCAGTTTTTTTATTAAAAATTGACCATATCGATTTCTTAAATATACTGTTTACAACACTTTTTTTTTTTTAACTTTGTGTGTGTGCTTAAATTCAGTAATTTGTAAATATACATAAAAGAAAATCAGAAGATGACCAGTATCCCTGTTTCACATCTCTACCCATCTTTGTTATTTACAAGTGGCTCCATAATTTGTTCCACAAATTTCCTAATTAAGGTTTTCTTTCATTCTGCGATCTCAAAATTTCGATCAACAAAACTTCATATATATTTTTTAGATATTTGTTTTTCTTAAGTCAATTAAATGCTACTCATTTTTTGAATCACAGCTTTCACAATTATGTGAATAAAGTTACATTGGGAATCCAGATAGAGGTCGAATGTTATTTATACTTTTTTTGCATTTTATACTATGTTTATCTTAAACCCAAAATTTAGGATTTCAAAAATCCATCTATCCACTTTCTTTGCAAATGCAATCCAGTTTTATAAAATTTAAAATATTTCTTAATCCATACTTTTCAAAGCTAGTTTTATTTTATGAAATTTATAAAAATATCGTATAATTTATAAATATTGCAATTTCTCAATATTTCAACCATTTTCTAATGCTGATTGCCAAGTTATTGAGAATATATATAAAAAAAATGAAATCAATGAAAATTCTATACTATATAACTATTTCTTAAGCAGTTGTCCACTAAAAGCTTGTAAATTTGTTTATATTTATTACATTTTTTTTTTTTTACAATCTTTTAAATTATACTAATTTTATTAAATTTACCTTTAATTCTATTCTAAAATTTTCTTTTGTTGTTTTTTTATTCGTAGAAAATAAACTAAGAAACAAACACCAAAAGAAATACAAAAAAGTTTTTATTGCCTAATATCAGTCATCTCATAGTAAAAATACTGCTCCATTAACAATTTTGGACATGCCCTGAGGTGGACATTGTTATGTACAAAAATAACAATTGTCAGTCATATGTGCTATGTAGTTTGTCGTAATCAGCAATGGGAATTGCATGGGTGTGCAGTGATAGAAATTACTATATAATAAATGTCTTCTATAAATTAAAATATATTAAGTACTAGATATTTTTTTGATAAATTTTAGCCATTTAAAAATGGATAATAACAAGAAAACATCAAAAACTATTGCAAACTTCAAAAACCAAGTATAAGTACTTTGAATGCTAATCAAAATATTTATTCACAAAATGATTAACTTCAGGAAAAGTACTAGTGTTGTTTTCAATCCTGATTATTTACAATTTGGTTTCATTTCTTGACATCAGTCAGAAGAAAATTTACCCAGACCTCAATGCGTTAATTTGTAGGGAAATTTTATCTACTGAATGTATGAAGCCAGCAAAATTAATGCGTTATTCATAGTCCAAACATTCAAATCTACAAAATAAGCCACTGGTTTTTTTTTTTTAATAAAGTGCTAAATTGAAAAAAACAAAAATCTTTTAAAAAAAATTATTAGTTGATAAATTTCTTGTAAAAGCATCATATTTAGTTGCTATATGCAAAAAGGAGTACACCTGGGTCTCTTTTTACGCGGACTTATTTAACACGATTTTGAAGTTACGCAATTTGTGTTTCACCGGAAGCGTGTTAAATAAGTCCGCATAAAAAGAGACCCAGGTGTATGAACTCCGATAATGCGCTATTACTTTAAATAATAAATTTTGTGCACTTACGTTATATTGAAAGTAATAGCACATTATTGGAATTCGACTTTCATCTTAGTAATTTCAATATTTTCAGTGCTTTATAATAGTAAGATTTTATGCAATAATGAAATTAAAATCATAATTTCCACATTTTATGTATACACACATTAAATTTTACAAGATTATAATGTAAATTTGTTCAAACATTGTACGTGTTAATTTTGCATTTTAAATCCCATTCTGTTTTTGCTTTTTAAAAAAGAACGTAATCAATTATTAATCATTTAGTGTCTACAAGTTTATTTTTAAAAGGTCAGTAATAGCAGTGGGCATAATTAAATTTGACAATTAAAAATTAAAATCTGATTTTTAATTGTAATTAACAATTTAAAAATTACTGCGACTTGAAATTAATGTGAAATTTGAATTTTAAATCGAATTGAAAATTAAAGACAAAAATAAGAATTTAATTTTTAGTTGTTAGTTTCATAATCAGTTAATAAAATCATCGTCTCAAAGATTAATTACATTGTCACCAGAAAACCACTGTTACAACACGAGTGTGAAGTTGGCGCTAGTTGTTTGCAAACGAACGTGTTTTTCGGCAAATAGCTATAAATTATGCATAAAAATACATTATTTTGAATAAAATTAAATAATATAGTTAAAAAAAGTTTGTCTTGTATCAATTTTTTTCAAATTTGAAAATTTTTATTAGTCATATTTTATTTCTTTATATTTTTTTGCGCGAATTTTAAAGTAATTTTATGTTGGTGTTTTGCTTTTACGCGAATTTTGAAAAATCACAGACCGCATCCCCTCTTTTTCAATGTAAGTTACGTCTATTTTTGCGCGTTTTCGTTTGCCCATGTTTTTTGAGGAACCTATATCGCGTAAAACGAGACCCAGGTGTACTCTAATGTGGAAAATTTAAACTACATTTAATAGATGTGTGTTCTGAAATCCTAGGTATGGTTGCTAAAGACATGCTGTTCAATGCAGATTTGGTAAATTAGCAACATGTTGAAGATCAATTAATTCAAAAAGTAAGCAAATTATTGTTTGCCATTCAAATGTTTGAATCTATAGACATTGCCCAATAACACCATACGTTTATATTATATTGATTACAAAATCAATGATGAAAAGGAAGAATTTTTGGGGGTTGAATTTCCTAATCACACAGTTTGGATATTTAAGTAACTGACAATTACATCAAAAAGAACTCACTTAATTGGAAAAATTGTATTGGCTTATGTACTTCTGGAGTTGACTAAAATACATTCAAGAGTTACCAAAAAAAGTAGCAGATGGCAAAATGATTTTTAATTCACTGTTAAAAAATTGTCTCCTGACTTGGGCAATGTTTGGTGGATAAAATTAATATATTAAATGCAATATATTAAATTCAAGACTTGAAGTTTATGCAATGAATTGGGATCTGGACGTGAAAATTTGCTCTGTGCAGAAATAGATGGTTGTTGAGAAGGAAAATATTAACAAGACTATGAATTAAGAAAAAGTTGAAACATTTCTAGAAACAATTCAGAATTGAGAAATATTATTTGTGACAACAATTGGATTGCTAGACTGCCTTGTCAGACATTTTTATTAATAAATGAAATATTTAAACACATATATTGTCTCGACTGCCTTACTTATCAGACATTTTCATTAATAAATGAAATAATTAAACACATATTGTCTATACAGAAGTGATTAGTGCTGATTCAGCATGAAATATGTACTGTATATTGGAAATCATTTATCTTTTTCACATTTATGTGGTCATGTCTATTAGTTATATAAAATGGAGTGGATAACTATAGGGATTTTGAAAGTCTTGAGTTCAAATCTTTTCTAATTACATTAATAAATAAACGAAATTTAAGCCTGCAAGGAAATAGTACTACTTTTGATTTATGGAATAAAATTTAGGCATTCAAGAAAACATTAAAATTATGGTGTAAGCTTGTAGAAGAAGAAAAAAACAATGGCATATCATTCATTTTCAGAATTGAATAAATGGAAGTTGATATAAATGTCAGCAAATTGAAAAATATTGTTTATGGACATTTAACAGGAATTTGTTGTGCATTTGAACAATATCCACAGGAAGAAGACACAGAAAGCCAATATGTGGAAGAATTTTAAATCTGTTTACTGAACAAGAAAATAACTGATATGGAACGAAAAATTGATAGATTTTGCAATAGTACATTAAAATTATTTAACTCAAGTATAACTCAATTTTGGGTTAGAATTAGAACTATCTGAAATTTCACAAAAAGCCTTAAAAGTATTATTGTCATTTTCAATCACATACTTATGTGAATTGACATTTTGGGCAATGATACTGTAAAATCAAAAGACAGAAATCATTTATTAATAAACCCAGCTTTGTACTTAGCAGTCATAAATATTTCTCCAGGATTTTATAAGCTAATTACTGAAAAGAATTGCAACGGTCATAATAGTTTTTGAATTTATAATCAGTTATTTAAATATTCTTTATTTTTCTTTAGATTTTCTTAATTTACTTTTGTATAGGGGTTTAATTTTTTTTTTTTATCATTCTTTGAAAATATATATTAAATTTGTTAAACATCTCAATAATTATATTTTAATATAAAAACACCCATTTTTTTGGGTTCAATACTTCATTTGGTCTGCAGCATGTAGTCACTTCAGAAACACTGCTATATATTAATCTATCAAAAAATGAAACTTTTTTTTTACGTATTGAAAATGAGTTACTTGAATCCTATCTATTTTCATTTTTAAATAAGAATCGGGGAGTAGATATTTTAAATTAAAAATGTAAATTAAAAGAATATGAGGGATACAAATATTTTTAATATATAAAAAAATATTGATTTTTTTATATTTTTAGAATGTTCGATTTTATTTTAATATATTGTAGTTTATCTTAATGATCTTATAAAAATGGTCCACAGTGTAATATTTATATGAATTCACTAAAATAAAACAAGATTTGAAAAATGTGGATTAAGAAGAAGTATAAATATTTCTAACTTCTGAAGATTGAAGATTTAAAATATGTAATGAAAAATTCATATTGTAATTATTAAGTTTAAGTTGTTGATAGTAGTAACTTCTACTTTCTATCAGATTACATAATCAGTGATTAGATTACTAAACTATAAATACTAGGTGTCAGTGCAAACACTTTGTACAGTATAAATAGAAACTTTTTAAAAATCTAAAATTAGAAATTTTAGTTTTTTTTATAAACTGTTAGAACTATTGAAATCACTTTAAAAATTCATATTGTGATTATGTATTTCCATTAAGTGCAATATTGCTTTGTTTTATGGTCAAGTCCAGAAAGCAGTCACAGCCAATTTATCTATTTCTCTATTCTATTCATTGACCAGATCTTCAATTCTACATATTCTCTTTTCTTAATATGCAATGAGCTCAATCTCCATTCTTTTTTTATTCATTTCCTCCAAAACAGCCTTTATTAAATTATTCCTTTTTCTTGATATGTACAATCCAGTTTCTCTTTCTACATTTAATTTGTTTAATCGATCTTTTTTCGTTTACTCCTAAAACTTCCTCATTTGTCATTTTATTTATCCAATTAATTTTCTCCATCTCAAACATTGTCTGGTTCCAATTTTTTTTTTCATTCATGTTTAACATACAATAATAAATACATTGCACATAGTACTTAAATACTTTTTTTAATTCTCTCATCAAATATCCACTTTTTTTTTCTCTTAATAAATGCTTCTTTGCTGATACAATTCTTTTCACTTCATCTTCGCTTCTATTCTCAATCAACTACCTAAATATCTAAATTCATACTCTTGTTGGAATTTATTATCATGACTATCAACTTGTGTACTTTTTTTTTTTTTGGTATTCTTTCTTATTCATAAATTCTTGGACTTCTCATCATTGATTATTCTATATTTCCTACATTTTTCCTCCAAATTATTCAACATTCTGAAGATTCTTTTCATCCTCAACTATAAGAGCCATATCAGCAAGTCATACATTTATTATTCTAATATTAACTTCTTCATAGTCTAAATATTTATCATGCTCTCTAATAAACATTAAATAGCTCAGATGACATGGAGCATCCTTGTCTAACTCTTTTTATACTCACTTTTTCAGTTTCATTCTTCAATCTTAGAGTCTAGTATACCTATTTTAAATCAAGCTCTCCAAAGTACACCTTTATTTTTCCAGATTATCAAATGCTTTATAAAATGTATTCCAATTGATCTCTGCAATTGTACTTTTGTGCCTTTCCCTCTGAAAGTTAAATTGTTCATCTCCAATATAAAATTCTCTAAATAATATTTTTGAAGCATGTCCTATACCCTTCACATCTAACAGCTTTTAAATTCCACTTTTATATATTAAATTGCACAATCCAACAATTTTCTTTATAGTAGTCACCCAACTCTTAAAAATTTATAGGTATTGTAGTAGTCTAATAGCTTTACTATTTTTCATTTCTTTAATTGATTTAATATCTATTGATATGCCCATACCTTGTATATTTACTTCAACATTGTTCATAATTAACTTTTTTCTAAACGTATTAAAGATATTCTGTCCATCTTTTCGATATCCCTATTTTAATATTTTTTATTCCTATCAGCTATTTTATTCATTAATCCTCCAAGTGACATTTTTAATTTTATCAAATACAGATGTACTTCCATCTTCACATTCCTATTCCAACCATTAATTTTTTACTAAATTTGTTTTTCTCCTTAGTCCATTATTAATTTTTCAATATATGTCTAATTCTTTTTTTATACAAATTTTTTTTGCCAAGTTTTAAATTTTTTTTTCTCTACACGAGTTGTTTTAAAATAAAATAACAATTTTTTAAAAACAAACTATTTTGGGATTAGGGTTGCTGTGACATTCATGATTGGAATGAAGAAATGAACGTTATTGTCTGGAAAGCTTTAAACAAACCATATTCTCAAAGTAATTATTAGATTGCTTTAAGTTATTAAACTTTTTTAATTCTAAATTTTATGTAAGCAATATAAAATAATTTATTTTCCTTTTTAGAAGATTGTAAATGTTTTTAATTCGGTGTTTATTTACAGATTTGTTTCTGAGTCTGATTATGTCACAAAACAAAAAAATTGTGTCTGTTATTTAATTTTTTTTAAAAAAGTTTCATCTCTACTATTTCCCATTATTTTAAAACAAAAATTCCTTATTCTGCAATATTCCTGCAAACTGAGAAATTTGCTTGCATTGTAATATTTTTGACATTTTGTTTTGAAAGGGAAGATATATTTTTGGTATTGATGCTTTGTTTGCATTTTGACATTTGGTTTTTTAAAAAAATTTAACTTTGTTTAAATTTAATTTATTGA
Organism: Epiperipatus broadwayi; assembly: GCA_028023455.1. Taxonomy (NCBI): domain Eukaryota; kingdom Metazoa; phylum Onychophora; class Udeonychophora; order Euonychophora; family Peripatidae; genus Epiperipatus; species Epiperipatus broadwayi. Next base: position 1,913,828 of record JAQFVV010000109.1, read on the forward strand.
TTTATTTATTAATTTTGCCAAAAATTGATGCTTTGTTTGCATTTTGACATTTGGTTTTTTAAAAAAAATTCTTTGTTGATGTTAAAAAATTTAACTTTGTTTAAATTTAATTTATTGATTTATTTATTAATTTTGCCAAAAATCAGTAGATAGTTAAGTTATACTTTGCAAGTTTTATTGATTGCAATGGTATTCCAAGCATGCACAAATGTATGTGATTATTGTCAGAAAATGACTGAATAAAATCTTTGGGTACTTTTCCGTTTTAGCAAGCTAGATGGTGCCTGTATTTTTCATAAATGCACAGTTCAGGGGGCCTACAATTACTCGTTTTGAATGTGTTGTTAAAATTAAATGAAATAAATTACATTAATCTTTATTTAAATTCCCCCTTTTTTTTTTGCTTACAATGTGGAAGTGACTATGTTTTGAACTTTAGTTTTTGATGACTTGTGTAGAGAAACCAGTGAGTATTTCATTGTCAGTGTTATCACTTTCAAGTTTTTTAATTTTTCAAATGAAATTTATATTCCTATAACTTTTTATATTTTTGTTCAATGTGTATGAAGTAAAATTTGATTATACACAAAAATTATAATATTCTAATGAAACTGTTCATATGATTTATTTAATTATTTTTGTTCTTTTCTTAAATCCAGAACCAATCCTTATTTTCCATATATACAATGTATTTTTTAACACAAATTTCTTTTACATGTAATTTTCGGGAACAAATTTATTGTGTAAAAAAATAATTAGGTATACTTTGTTCTTTTTTACTATTGACATTTTTTCCTCTTCTCTCGTGTCTTTTTTTTTAGCATTACTTAAAAAATACAAGGTCGTTTAGCATTCCTTAATTAAATAATTTCTATTTGTAGTCATTTTTAATATTGCCTGTTAATTTAACCCTTTTTTTTTTTAACGTATGAAACCAACTTTTTCTATTCCTCTTGATTTATGAAAGTCCCATCTTAATATCTTCTTTCTTTTCATTCTTTTTAAATTCTCTTAGAATTTAGCCATAACTATTGTAATTGTCAGAAATGTGATCAAATGATGAAAAGTGAAATCATTACAAGTATATTTCTCTTTAAAATGAATTATACAACCAACAAGTAACTATACAACATATGTTTATTAATAACGCATAAGAAAAATAAATTAACAACAAAAAAAAAAGATTGATTTGATTATCATGTCAAAATTACAATAACCTTAATAATCATCACAACACCTGCAAATACCTAGCACACAATGGAAAGACAATCGGTAAAATATACCCAGCAAATTATATAAATTTTTAAAAAATCAAATTTTGTAATTGTTTAAATTTTTCACCTTGGGAGACTTATTTGTAATTAAAATCTTATAATGGCAATATTATTCAATTTTGCTTGATTTCTATATAATTTATTACACTTGAAATGTATCACAATATGTGTGCACAAAATCACTTATTCTAGAGGCACTTAACTAGGATTTACTTATCTAGCAGAAATGTTGATGTTTCAACCCTCCATGAAAATTCACCTTACAGATTTTAGTTATAACCATTTTTATTTCCTAGTTGCAGATGATTCTCCTTCAGTTTTTAAAATATGCAGTCTGCTCGATTCTTAAGGTGATTTCCTGGGTTATTTATTTTTGAGAATAATAACCATGTGTATATCAAATTAACAAATTTTATTTAGTGCTTTATAAAATTAAAATATTAACTAATATTAATAAATCATTTTAAATAATTATTAAAATTTATATTTTTATAACAAATAATAATTATTCACACAACAATGTGCAATATAAATTATACATAGTTATTTTATTAGGTTTAAATATATCATTCTTAGCTTGCCTCCAAAATAAATATATTTGCTGCGCTAGACCTTCCTTATTTTAACCTATTAAATGATGGATGATTATAGTCAGGTGAAATGGTGATCAGAGTTTATATCGGCACTAAGCAAAGTATGTGAACACTTAATAGCATGCTTATAGTTTACCGGTCAATGTATTATCCACCCAACGTGACCTAAACCCCGGAGTCTGATTTCAAACCCAGACAAACCAAAGAATTAAATCCAAGACCAAACTGAATTCGAACCCAATTCATGAGCTTAGATCAAATCTAATGGATAACATTGACGGCACATGGTTATGAGCCAAGGAACTAGCTCAATGGATGTGACGATCTCTGAGACCCCTGATCTGATTCTAGCTAACACATAATAAAATGACTTTGGATATTTCTAAGTAAATTCATATATGTATATTTGGGTTGCCAATACAGACAGTGAGCATTAATATTTAAAATAATGAAGAGGTCAAAACCAAATATATTATAAAATATTTAATAGAAGTAAATATTCTTCAAATGTTTATCATTAGCCATATATATTATCTCTAGTCTTTGGAGCATGAATTACAATTTACAATGAGTAATGGCAGTCGTGCTCATATGCCAATAATTAATACGTCTGGGAGAAATATATATATCTATGCCTAGTCAAGGTAAATAAAGATATTTTATTTAGAAAGAAACATTCTAATTTTATAAGAAAGATGTGAGATTCATTTCACACATCCATAAATCAATTCACGAAGAGCATGACAAATACCCAGGGTATAACTTCAATATTTAATAAAGAACTTATTTAAGATTATAGATTAATGTAAATTTGTTTGATTTTAATGTAATCGAGCTTAGATCAAATCTAATGGATAACATTGACGGCACATGGCTATGAGCCAAGTAACTAGCTCAACGGATGTGACGATTTCTGAGACCCCTGATCTGATTCTAGCTAACACATAATAAAATGACTTTGGATATTTCTAAGTAAATTCATATATGTATATTTGGGTTGCCAATACAGACAACGAGCATTAATATTTAAAATTATGAAGAGGTCAAAACCAAATATGTTATAAAATATTTAATAGAAGTAAATATTTTTCTAACATTTATCATTAGCCATATATATTATCTCTAGTCTTTGGAGCATGAATTACAATTTACAATGAGTAATGGCAGTCATGCTCATATGCCAATAATTAATACGTAAGTGTGGGAGAAATATATATCTATGCCTAGTCAAGGTAAATAAAGGTATTTTATTTAGAAAGAAACTGATTCTAATTTCATAAGAAAGATGTGAGATTCATTTCACACATCCATAAATCAATTCATGAAGAACATGACAAATACCCAGAGTATAACTTCAGTATTTAATAAAGAACTTATTTAAGATTATAAATTAATGTAAATTTGTTTGATTTTAATGGAATCAATTCATTACGATTATAAGCAGAAGATCGGGGCTTTATTGGAACAAATAAACTACTAATGAATTGGGAGCAGCAAAAACAAATATGAAATATAATGGTTTGTCAGTGATTTGAGAAGTAGAAGGGCAGCTTGTATTCTACAAGTCTTTTCTGCCCTGCATTTGATCCATGGAACACGGAAAGCCAGGTCAGGACACAGCCGTGAACCCTTGGTGTTCCAATATAGTAATGAGTGAGGGAGGAAGTGATTTTTTCCTATATGTTTAAAGTAACAATAATATCACCGATGTGACAAACCTAAGGAGTAAGAAGGTGGCTCATGTTAGCAATGTTTAGAATGGTGATGATTCAATAATCCTATTTAATTAAAAAAGCCCAAATTACATAAATGCTTCATGTACTTACCTGATCATGTCAGATTAAAATCAAACTTGCTTGGCACAAAAAGTGCTTAACCGCAATTATATAATTATAATAATCATACCCTGAATATCATGCTCTCCCTGAATACTAATATAAAATACAAAAGTTAAATTAGAATATATCGATTTTATTTTCCTTTATCGACCTTTAGTAAAACATTTATGAATATCATCAACATGAATAAATAAATTTGTGATCTTAAATAAAATAGCCAGGAGCATAGGTTATAAAATGGACTAATAATCATTATCAGCCATTGGTAAAATATCAAACAATAAATCCTTCAACTCGATAATTAACAGAACCGTATTAATTTATTTCTAATGGGCAATAATTAAACTATAAAATTTAATACAATATTATTTTCATAAGGTAAGTTTAGTGAGATTATTATAGAGTTGAAAGTATTATTGGCATGTTATCAAAAATAAATGATATTAATACTCATTCAAATATATAAATTTAGTTAAAATGAACCGCCTTAGTAAGAAAAAGAAAGTTAACAAAATATTAATTTTAAGACAAGATAAGAATAGAGAATTACTATACAAATTTTAGACATTATAAAGTGAGAAATTTCAAACAGTAATTAATTTAAAATATGTTTTAAGGTAGAGTTCATAAACAGACCATAAAGTTGCAGTTCATGAAATAAAGATATTACCAGTCCTTCCATGGCTTGTTCATTACTTTATATGACAGTCCGGTTGGGTTTAGAAGACAACGTAGGTGCGCATTTAATTCATGTGAATTGCATTTGTAGATTGGTTTTAATATTTCAGCAGTTCACGATTGGTATGGAAAGTTCTAATTAGCAGCTACATTTTTGAAGATTTTAGGGGAACTTCGGGGTCCAGCAATCAGGTCGCTGAAGTTAGCCACACACCATGCTGAAAAGACTCAAAAATCATAATTAAAAGTGATGTAGCTTCAGGTAGCAACTTTTTAAAAAAAATAATGGTTTTTTTTTTTTATATATAAACTTTTCTGGGCTATTTATACTTTTCCTGCCGTTTCCCACCTATTCTGATGTCTTCAGGCTAAAACTTTTAAATTATTATTACAAGTTAAAATTTTCTTTAAGTGATTTCTGATCCATTCCTTCGATAAGACTTTCAAATCCATTAACTTTGAATTCATTCTTTATTTAGAAAATGAATTTGTAAAATCTGAATAAACGATTTTAATTAAGAACTGTTCTTACATTTTATATCATTTTAACTAATTAATAAAAATTCCAAACCATTGTCTCTGGGAAAGGATGATCTGAAAGCTTGTCAAAAGAATGTAACTTTTAATCACATAAATTTGAACAAAATGGTAAAGTAAAAATAAAACATTCCGATGTAATGAAACTTTATAACGAATATATATATATTTAACTATTCATAAATATATACATACAATCCATGCAATTACAATATATATATTTTCATGAATAATTTTATCATGAGATGATTAATAATACAAACAAGTTTAAACATAAAATAATTGACTTTAACGAATGTTTAAATAATGTTTTAATTGAAACTATAAAGCCTCATTACATTAGAAAATATTCAAGGTTAGTGACAGTTTGAATTTGGCTGCAGGTGGGATCTCGTGAAGCTCGGATTGAACTTAGATCCGACCGTTTCAATATCTTGTGTTAATATATAGTCTATCTGATTTCTATTATCTGGAGTCTTTCATGGGTACAATTTGCAAACAAAATTATTCTCCACAAAATTCCACCAGCCTTGATCAACAACATTCCAATCTCCCAATTGCAATTGCATTTTTATTGTATCTTATTTTATCTTTTCATAATATTCAGTATTTCTATATCATCATGATTAATACTAGTCATATATGCTTGCATAAATATCAAAACCTCACCACCAGAATAAAACACCCCCCACTATTTACTTCACATTTTTCTCATTTCACTTGATCCCATAATATCAATATTATTTTCCTTTTCAAATTTCCAGCATTTCTCAATGACTACATTCCAAGTACCAACTCAATTCACCACCAGAATAAAACTACACCCCCCACTATTTACTTCACATTTTTCTCATTTCACTTGATCCCATAATATCAATATTATTTTCATTTCCCTTTTCAAATTTCCAGCATTTCTCAGTGACTACATTCCAAGTACCAACTCAATGTTTTTTTAAGGTGCTATGAGTTCACAGATTTATGACCTGAGTAGTTCCTTGTCTATCCCTGCTGGACAAGTCACCAAAATCTTCCTTAGCTAAGGTCTTGATCCCCCAATCTGAATTAATTTTTTGTTCATACTCATAATGGGATAAAAATAGAGCTCACTATTATCTAGTAGAGATTGAAATGAACTTTTTGATTATGTGGTACATGTAGTTGATATTAACTTGTTTCATTTTCAAAATTTAATTATTAGATTGACATAATTGTTAGAAATAACAATACATTATAATTTTATCAACAAAACTTTACAATGTTTTGTCAGATAAAATTTACTGATTCTTTCATTTTCCTCTCGATTTAGAAATCTATTTTGATCAATTATATGGATGGGCAAACATATATAATTTTGTCTTTAATATATATTTCCAGCTCATTCTTTATTCTAACTTTGTCTTACCATTCTCTCTATTCATGTTTTCACTTTTTGATTATGTGGTACATGTAGTTGATATTAACTTGTTTCATTTTCAAAATTTAATTATTAGATTGACATAATTGTTAGAAATAACAATACATTATAATTTTATCAACAAAACTTTACAATGTTTTGTCAGATAAAATTTACTGATTCTTTCATTTTCCTCTCGATTTAGAAATCTATTTTGATCAATTATATGGATGGGCAAACATATATAATTTTGTCTTTAATATATATTTCCAGCTCATTCTTTATTCTAACTTTGTCTTACCATTCTCTCTATTCATGTTTTCACTCACATCATGCATTCATTTCCACATAATACTTCTTAAACTTGGTTCATATTTCATTCGATTCTTTAGTCCAATCAACTTTATTCTCTTTCTACAACCATTTACTTTACAGTCCATCACATCAGTTTTCTCTTTAAATTTTTTATATCTATATACAAAAAAATCCATCACATCAGTTTTCTCTTTAAATTTTTTATATCTATATACAAAACCTAGCCATATGCATAATTTCAGTTGAAATGAACTTTTACATTACATATATTTCACTATTGATATCTTGTCTCGAAAATATAATATCCAACAGCTATAATATATATATATAAATATATTCTAAATAACTAACAAAGTTATGTAGTGATGAAAGCTTATTTATCAAAAAAACATACAAATACAGTTAGAAAAAGATTTACAAAGGAATGATTACCTGGTAAAACAAAATTTCAGGGGCAACATGGTGAGAGAGGAAGGATACATATGAAAAGGGAATGGGAATTGGACAGGTTGTGTAGTCCAGGCCAAGAAAAGTCTTTGGTTGCATGTCTTCATTGAGCAAGCAACTGCACAGGTCACAAACATTTAAATGGTTAAGTCATGTGACAGGCTTAGATGATGGGAGTTGGAGGATTGCCCTAGTGTCTGAGGAGCAGAGGTGGGGCTAGTTTGGTATCTAGTTTTGAGAGCGAGTTAGGTCCAATAGTTTTTGATTCGCTGAGTGTACTGTCTGGTCAAAAATAATAGCCCATCAGAGCAGCTAGAAAACAAATGAGAAAAACTAATAGTCTGGTAGTTGCAAATATCCTATGTCTTTGGATTGTTGGAGATTTAATATGGTGTTCCTGTGCGAGGAAAGGCAGGTGTTGACACGTCTCATTCCAAACAGAAAGGGACATTTGAGTAGGAAGTGCTGGAGTGTTTTATTGTCAGTTTTACAGAGCTGGCTTAGGGGAGAGATCTTGATGAACCCCCTACAGTTGGAGTGAAGGTTGATTTTGAGGAGGAAATTGAGGAATTTTACCTTGAGGAACCACCTTTTGAATTTGCAATTTAATTTAGCATTGGTAAGTTTGAGGAATGTAGGGGAGACAATGGTGAAGTCTGGTCTGATTGAAAACCTACCTGTACTGCCGATGGATGGTATAGCAAAGCCAGTCTTTTATAGGAAGTTGGCAATGAGTGATGTCCATGAGCTGGACCTGCCATTAGGAGAACGGGTTGGTCGGAATGATGTGCACAAGGACAGCAGGAAAGTGACTAGAGTGTGAGGATAATGTGAGATTTCTGGATCAGAAGAGTGTCGATGGAGTGTAGGCCCAGCCCATTGAGATTTTTAGGAAAACCAAGTTCTTTTTATGCTGATGGCCACCATATTTTTGCCCCAGAGAATATGGGTGCAAAGGGCATTGATTTTGAATATGAAGGAATGTAGGTAGAATGATGGGGAGGTAATATGCTATTTTGGGAAGGACTAGAAGATTGAGGAGGTGACTTTTCCATAAAGGGAGAGGTAGATGCCTGTGATAGTGCTGAGGGTGGATGATATGTTTTGATGCAATGCAGTTTGGACCCATATCCTTAGGTTCTTAGTAGACAACGTGAGGGGGAATTGAGGAAGTTGTGTGGCTTGGCATTGAACATGGAAGGGATTTGCTTACCAGAAGATAACTTGTTTGTGACTGCTAAATTTTAGCTGTATGTTTTGGTCTACCAGGTGACGATCTGTTGAAGCTTTGGGTTGCGATTGACCAAGGGAAGGAAGATGACCTATCCTGGTATTTGATGTTTTTGCCCAACACAGGAATGAGGATACCAGGGAGGTCATGTTCCAGCCAGAGCAAGAGAGGATTCAGAAATGCAGTGAACAACAAAGTGCTTAGCAGGGAGCCCTGAGGGATGGATATGTTAGGTATGAAGCTGGGAGCAGTTTTTCCCATTAAGGATAACTAGGATTTCTTTGTTGGACAGGAGATTGTGGAGGATGAACATGAGGGTCTCGGGAATGTCAAAGTCCCACATCAAAGAGCAGGTTGTCCCTGACAGTCAAAGGTGGCCTGGATGTCTAGCTGAACAGCATTGGGCCTGCCACTTTGAGACCACCTAACATGCTTGGTGGTTATCTTAAAGAGTGGCAGCCCAGAGTGGATCTCCATTTACAAGCAAACAGGCAGTAAGTATGAATTGTTCCTGATGGTAGACTCAAGTTTTATGAGCAGAGGGGTCATCGAAATGGCCTAAGACTTGAGCTTAGTAGATGGCTAATCTTTCTTAAGGAAAGGGACCAAATGTTATCGGATAGAGATCCTCCATGATGTAAACACCTGAGGCCAGCTTGTTGATCATGTTGAGAATGATGAGGGTGGTGAACTGACTTAAGTGAACGAAGAATTTTGGGGGTGGCATGAGGACCGGGCTGAAGGCAGTTAGGGAAGCTTTTCAGTTTGTTAAGTAGTGCAGCCTGGGTGATGCCAGGACCAGAGTTGACATTCGACATTGATAGTATAGTGAAGGGAGGTATGTCAGCTTTGAGAAGCATGTGCTTGTAATAGTTTCTCAAATGAAGGAGCAATTCATGACCTATGTAGGATTTGTTGCCGACCGTGATGGATGAAGACCGGGTAGTTTGCTTCCTGTGGGAACCAAGAGCTCACCCCAGGTAACTTATGGTCTAACAATGCTGATTCCCCACATATCTCCAGGTGTGTTTGTCTGAGATATACTCGGCCAATGCCTTTTGAGCATTGCAGTATTGGGGTTTCAGTTGAATGATGGTGCTAAGGTCTAATGGCTCACTCTCCTGATCATTCAGTAGCTCTGCAATTTTGTCCATTGAAGCCAGCAACTTGAGCGGCCCTCAGGAATTCCAGATGTAATTGTGGATGGCAGCTTGCAGGATTTCCATAATTGTTATTCATACAGAAATGGGCTTCATTTGAAGGATATTGATTTTATGAAGGTGTATATAAATTTCTGAAAGCAGTGCTATTGGTGCATTTTGTTTGTTGAGGAATCATATTGTTCTTCTGAGGCCAAGGTTTACTGGGGGAATGGAGGTAATGTCAAGGGAAAGATGTAATACCTTGTGATCTGAAAAATGTATGGTGTGAAGTTGGACTGATTCAATCATGAAATGGAGATCAGGAGAGTAGAATGTTAAATCAATGAGGGTCTGATGCTTATGTAGGAAGGAAGAGTAGGTGTGGTATGAGAAAAAGCACTGGCCACATATTAAGCCCCTGGAGAAGAGATGTAGATATTTGTTTGTAAAGGACTGGTAGCCCATGTTGAAGCCACCCAGAAGAAGAATGGGAAGGGAGGTGGGAGCTTTGATGTTGATTCAGTGAATAATAGATTTAATGAGGGTGTCATTGGAGGGTAGATATAAATAAATCATAAAACTTCTTGCACCTTTGAGATAATAGTGAGCATCAAGATGTATAAAGGTGGAGGGAAGGGCACATTTATTAATGATGATAGTGACTCCTCCAGCAGACATCAGTGGTGGAATACTTGAATAGACCAAAGTGGAGTAAATTCTGTAGTTAAATTGAATGGAGATAAATTGAATGGAGAGTTGAGTTCAAACCAATGTTTGAGAGTGAGGAACCTGTGGATTGAATTTGGACCCCAAATGTTTAAACCAACAACAGAGATAAGCAAATCATGACCTCAAGATGGGCATAAAGAACAGAAACAGTAGGGATGTAGAAATTTTATGGTGAGAGGGGATGAACTAGGCTTGGAGAGAGGTGAAGTGCATAGTTCTTTCTTCTGCCAGAATTGCACTGATTCATTCTTGGTGTTACTTGATGAACCACTGAGAAAGTTTCAGCAGGGATGGTGAGAGAGTGTGAAGGTAGGAAGCTGACAAGGCCTGGATTGAAACCAGAGCATTCTCTACTGACTCTTTTTCCTTGTATGGTCTGCATGTCTGAGACTTGCTCTGGGTTCAAGAAGAGGTTCCATTATGTTTCATTGGGAGTCAAGGATGTAATTCTGCCCATCAGAGTAAGTGATACTATCCAATGAATTATAGTGTGCACACTTTTGAGGCTTGTTTGTGGTGGAAGGACCAGAGTTGGTAGACCTCTCTGAGTTTTGAATTAGTGGAATGTGTCCATCAAGGAGGGAGGATCCTGTGGTGGAGCTGTAACAGAGTGGAGGGCTATGAGTGAACTTGAAAATATGTGGCCTAGAGGGGGCTGGAGTCTTATTAGAAGATATGATGGTGGCCAAATGCTGAAAAGTTGAATTAGTATCAGATGGGGGTGAGAGGTTAACTGAGGGAGGAAGTTTAGGCCCTTTTTCGGGAAGAGTTGCATCATTTTATTGGCAGTCCCAAATGAGGTGGTTTTCAGTCTTTGCAGATGAAACCTGGCCTGATTCCATTAATTGAGATGACAAAGGTGATAGATCCACTGCTATTATTGTGGGAATACTTTCAGGAGAAATCTTTTTAGGAAGAATTGGAAAATGAGGCTATGTTGATGAAGGTGAGGCCATTGGTGAGAGGATCCATCCCTAAGGTACTCAAATGTCTTAATGCCTCAAGATATTTCTGACCTTTCCATCCCTATGTGACAGTTTTTGATAAATCCCCTAAGTATGGATGGCCTATTGGTGTCTATTGCAACCAGGAACATAGTGTGTAAAAATTTGAATCTGTTTTTGAAGGCTTGCATTTGTATCATGTGAAACTATTGCAATGTATCGGTCATTGGGAAGGGTGAGGATTTTATGTATACTATCAGTTAGATTGTGGAGTTTAATAAGGTCATAGAGCTGCGTGCTGGAAATTTGTGGAATCCACATTGTAAATCGAACTGCCAGAATGACAACTATCACTCTGGTAGCAACAAAGTGACTTGAGAAGTGGTGGAACTGTGTGGTTAATTTGCTCCGAGATCACTCTGATTATATGATGTGAGTTGTTTAGTAGGAAAGAAAGTTGCTGAGGTAGGTAATTGTTAGGATTGTCCTCATCAAGGCCCCACAGATTTTGAAAGATCTCAGCTTGAAATGTTTGTGGGGTGGTTATATTGGGATTTTTTGGTAAGGTGCTGGATGTGGCTTGAGCATAAGAATTAGCAAAGACTTGCTGTGGTTTTAGGGAGCTAGTTACAGAAGGATGGTTAATAAGGGATGGCTCCATAGTGTGACTAATATTGTGGGAATAATGTTGGCAGACTTGATTGCACTGGTAGATTGAAATGGGGAATCATGAGTAGCATCATCTTTGGAGTAATTATTGTGTGTTAGGTTTTAGGAGGTTTCAGAGATGAGATTTCTGAATTGTGCTCAAATGTAACAGGCTGATTTTCCCACCTCCCCATAGATGAGGAATATTTAGTGTTCCCAGTTGTGCTTGGAGCAACATTGTGATTGGTTGAATTGTTTTTTTGGGATTGCTTTTTGCCTTTGATGGGGCAAGCCTCAGCCTGTAGAGGAGGAAAATCCAGGGGGCCAGGAGACAGTGACCTTGAATTAGGTTCTTTGGTGATGATGTCTTTAATTGAGTTTTTTTTTTTTTGGGGGGGGGGGATTTAAATTTAGGTAGAATTTTTGGAAGTTTTTAAAATCTTTGTTGTAGTGAATTAGGTTTTTGCACATTTTTGCCGCTAGGAGCGGTGGCCATCTTTAAACTGTTTGGAAGAATTAAGAATTATATAAAGAAAACAATTTGGAAGTGGAAAACTAAAGAATTTGATTTTAAAAAATGTAGCAAATCCACACTGGAGAGATTAATTTTAGGTGGCTATTGCAAAAATTGAGTAGAAATTTTAGGCAATGAGGGGGTTATGAGATAAGATCGTTAGAAATGACCTAAATAATTGGAACAACAAAAAAAACAAAAATGTTTTTGAGTGATAGAAGAACTGGAATAGGACATGAATTTAAGAGTCTAAGAGAGAATAAGACCATCTATGACAATAAAACAGTCAAAATACCCATCAAACAGGGGGAACAATATGTTTGTCTATTGTAAATGAGTAGATGATAGATACAAAGAAATAATGATAAAAATATACTAAATACAGAATTGTGAGTGAAAAAGATCACAAACAGCAAATAATGTTCTTTAAAGGGACAAATTACATATAAGGAATACCTTTGACTGCACCAAAACAGACTTTAAACCCTTTTTAATTAAGAGAACTGTGAAGCAAGTGACTTTCTAGTAGCAGCTCCACCTAGCAACTACAGTTATGTATTTTATAAGATAGTTCAATAATAAACACAGGTATGTTTAAAATATTAGCTTTTTTTTATATAAGAATAAGTTTTAAGAGAAGAAATTTTGTTAAATGTTGTTATGAATGAAATATAATTGGAAAAGTTATGTTTGTAAGTAGATGAAATTGTAGCATTTAATAAGTTGCAGTAATAACTAATAAGCAATTTTTAATTAGAAATTTTTTGAATACAAAATGAATATTGTATAATTTTCATAATAAAAAAATTTGTTTTGAATTAATGAAGCCTGGCTTTTTTTATTTTCTGTTACAGAATAAATATCGATTCATAAATATATCTAGGAATTGAAAGTACTATTAACTTTGATTGAAAAACTTAGTAATTAAATTTATCTGACATTTATATTACAAACTATTATAAAAGGGAGCTTCATTTTCAAACACAATTGCCTTCTATTCCTGTTTGTCTTACATTTTTCTGATTATGGCCACATCAGTGATGTTAGTCATGCTTTGCATCTTTAGGTTGACCAAAAGACATGCAAGAGTGCACTGATGATGTAGTCCTAAAACATTGTTAGGGATTGGATCTATTGGAGACAGGCATTTTTAGTGTCTGCATCTTCTATGTATTAAATGGACTCATGTCACCAGGAATTATAATTTGTAGAAATGGGTTGTAGATGTGATCTAACATAAGTGTTACTGAATTATGAATATTAAATTAACTGGATATTTTTCTTTGTCAAGATGATGTCTGCATTGTTCCATCATTATTGTTTATGTTAGCATAGAAAAGTACTGACATCATTTATCCAGATGATGATAAAACTCTATGCATAATATTCTCCATGAGATGCATATTCTATAATAATTTTGTAAGCAAAGATGACAAACTATGCTTGAATCCTCTTTGTTAAGTTACATAATTTCTTTGCAGCAGGTGATGATAGAAATAAATAATAATTTTCTATTTGTCACTGAATTTTTCAAATGCATGTTTTCTGTTAGCCATTATGCAAAATATAGAAATATTTTATAATGAATAAAAATAAGCATTATAACATGAGATATTTATTCAGCTTGAGAAATGATAAATGAGAGCTGTGATCATGTAGATATTACATTTTTCATTTTGTACATGCAGTGAATTGTTTATATAAACCTGAATTTATATAAGAAACAAACTACCTTACTCTACCTACTTTTTCAATTATAATATGTGCATAGTACTTCCTAAAATTATAATTAAAAAACTAGTGTATTTTTTTTATGTGTCAAAGCGTTGGCCGGGAAGCGATTCCTGGGAGAACTGATTGTAAGGCCGCTGTGCTAACCACTCGGCCACCAACGCTTTTTGAGCTATAAATATAAGATGTTTTGACTAGTTCTGTGATCTAAAAATCGTTCCCAAAAATATTTTGAAATGAATTTTAATGCATATGTTTTGTCTGTTTAATAACTATATTCTATAAGAGTAATTACAGAACTTGAGCCATTTTGAATTGGCTGAGCAGTGCATTTAACATTTCTTCTAAGATGCAAGCGGTTTATATGTTTATTGTATTCTTAATTAATCTACTGCCAGTCAGTTTGATTGATGTGCATCACAATGGTTATCAAGTGGAAAATTAAGTTCATTTATAATGGTTTTATATATAATTACTTTTCCAAATTTTAAGGTTTTATATCAAGCATGGGTTAGTTCTTTGAGCTTATAGGCTGTTTGAGATAATAATTATATACCAAAATATAATTTTTCTAATATAACTAACATAAAAAATGTAAAAAAATTACTTAATAAATTTTAATGAGAAACTTAGTGCTGGGTGAGAATAAAATTTAAAAAAATAATGTTAAATATGCTGATGTAGTGAATGTGCTACACAAAAAATGATGGCCAGTCTCTACCAATTATGCATTAAGGATTTTAAATTAGATTTTATGGCTCCAAATAGCTTCTTGACAATGGGCATTGAATTTAAATGATAAACAATTGACGATTAACAGTGGGATTGCAGTTGCTAACTAATTTTTTTTTAAAAAAAAAAATTATTTCCTCACACTTATGGACAAGTAAATCTGTTGTGATTTAGCACTAAAGTTTTAACACTTAAAAAATTACTCTGAATTAAGCTTTGGGAAATATTAGAACTTCTTTATGGAGAGAATTCTCATATTCAAAACATTAATAAATCCCTTTGTCAAGGAATTTTTATACTTTCCCCAATTCTGTGTTTAATGTCATACATATCAATTTTGTCCTAATTGCATGTATCTTAGATTTTATTTCTGTGTTATTTCTTTCTAAAATATCTTAGACTGTAAATACAAGGTCATTGATTAATTCTATACTTTTTTTTTAAGAATTATATCTGTCTATCTTAATCTTATCCTAAAAAAATTATACACTTAATTTGTTTTTGTTGGCAGAATTTTCACTTTATTAGTTAACATTTTTTTAAATATATAAAAATGCGTTAATTTTTTATTACATTAGTTTTCGTTTTTTTTTTTTTTTTGCATTTATTTATATTCTTTATCCACTATTGATATTTACAAATCTGATTCACGGAATGGTCTTTCAATATTTCCATTTAGGATAGACACTATATATATAAATTGTAAGATGTGGCCCTTACATCCTTCCAATATTATTTTTATACCTTTTCTAATTCGAATCCAAGATCTGATATATTCTTCTTCTTTAGTAAACACTACACTAATAAAAATAAAGCACTATAATTGATACCACCATTAAGTGTTTATACCCATTTAAACTTCATATAATAAATACATATTTGAATTAAATTATAAAAGGCATACATGACAATTTATCAGTATTAAAATTATCTTGTTAATTGTGATGTAATTCTGACACATTGCAACAGTATGAGAGAAATACGATCGGATAGAATAAACGCAAGCAAGGAAAGAATTTTGTTTTGTTATTAACATAAGCAGCGTAAATTTAAGCAGAAAATTTGAATAGAAATACCAGTTACCATTAAATTGAAATAGTCATAAAAACAAATACTTGAATATTTGATAAAGTAAGAAAAGCATATAGAATTAAAACTAGCCAACTGATGAATTCGAAAGTGAAATATTCGAAATTAAATTTGGATTATTTGAATTCCCTAAGTGTTATTAATTCTAAATTATAGATCGAATCATCTAGAATTAAAGATATCTAATAGTATAAGAAAATACTGCTCTTAATTCATTCAAGATATTTTAATAGAATTATATAAATACTACACAGACAACCACGCCTTGCTAAGTGTAAAAGTGACATCGGGGAAAGAAAGTCGTCGCTCATGGAGTTATAACTGTCAGAACTGGGATGAAATTGATCTAGTACTTTATACCTGTGACTTTTTATAAATGGATCTAACAACTCTCCACTTCAAGGCAGAAGTTCCAAGCATGTAAAGGATAAGTGACTTAATGGATGTTCTAGAACACTCACATTTTACCATCTATACCTAAAATGAATTAATGAGGATTATTAGAATGACTCACTAGGACATTTCCCCCTTTATTTGTATACACCTGGGTCTCTTTTTACGCGGACTTATTTAACACGATTTTGAAGTTACGCGATTCATGTTTCACCGGAAGTCGACCTCCAAAAATGCGCTATTACTTTAAATAATAATTTTCGCACACTTACGTTATATTGAAAGTAATAGCACACTATTGGAATTTGACTTTTATCTTAGTAATTTTAATATTTTCAGTGCTTTATAATAGTAAGATTTTATGCAATAATTAAATTAAAATCATGATTTCCACATTTTATGTATACACACATTAAATTTTACAAGATTATAATGTAAATTTGTTCAAACATTATGCGTGTTAATTTTGCATTTTAAATCACATTGTTTTTGCTTTTTAAAAAAGAACATAATCAATTATTATTTTCTTATTAATGACACTAATCATTAATGTGCTCTTAAATTCCAACGAGAGCTAAATGGTTGTATGTCTGGATATCGCGAGCTTCATAAACAATTAATAAAATCATCATCTCAAAGATTAATTACTAATTACATTGTCACCAGAAAATCATTAACACAACATGAGAGTGAAGTTGGTGCTAGTTGTATTTCCTCTTGAGAAGAATCTGATTTTTTTACCAATTTGCAAATGAACCTGTTTATCGATAATAATTAAAACGTGTATAAAAAAATGTAAATTACTGTACTGTAAATTATGCATAAAAATATATTATTGAATAAAATTAAATATTATAGTTAAAAAAAGTTTGTCTTGTATCAATTTTTTTCAAATTTGAAATTTTTTATTAGTCATATTTTATTTCCTTATTTTTTTTTTGCGTGAATTTTAAAGTAATTTTACGTTGGTGCTTTGCTTTTACACAAATTTTGAAAAATCACAGACCGCATCCCCCCTTTTTCAATGTAAGTTACGTCTATTTTTGCACGATTTCATTTGCGCATGTTTTCTGAGGAACCTATCGCGTAAAACGAGACCCAGATGTATTTTGTGTAAATGTTTTTGTTCATATCTTTCCTTTAATGTCGATATAAGAGGGGGGGGGGATAAGTCTTAATAGATAATATAATGGGGAAATATCATTGCCATTATTATAAGTAAAATAAAATATAGGTTATGATGAGAACTTGCTTGCATATAAATCCAATTCATCTGGGAAAAGGTAATATTTTACCTAATACATATTCCAGGTATTTGTACAATTGCTCCGTTATATATTTTTCTTTGTTTATAGTAATATTTTTGTTAAATGTTTTCACTATACTTGACTATTTCTATCATAAATGGTCTTTCTTGTCTATCATAACAATAGTATATAACAGGAGTATCCCATATCATCACTATGACAGGAATTTAATATATCAAGTTAATGAAAATAAAATGAATTATGATTATAGTCATATAAAAAACAAGTTTTAAAAAGGAGTTAGTTTGTTTTATTTCTATTTTGGATATTTATGAACTATTTTGAAAAGAAGAATTCTGTGCTTGATGTATTAAATTATTTTATATAATAATATGGCACATAAGGATGATTGAAACAATCATAAATATAAATTTATATTAACATGGACATCAAATGGTTATCCTTGGTAAGGGTTTGAAATAATAATTGAAATAAATTATAAGCAAAGAGTAACCATAGATGTTAAATGTAGTTTGTTATAAATGTTAGTATTAAAATGTTATTTATTGTAAATATATTTTATTAAATATACATGTGTTTAAATTAAAAACTCGGTGCATTTTTTTATATTTAATTTTCAATTAGTCATATCTTGTCACATATTTACATATAACTGTACACATTTACACATATTTTCATATATCCACACCTATCCTTATATGCCTAAACATCTTTATGCATATCTGCATTTTAAGCGATATTAAAATACTCTGAATTAGATGACTATGCAGATTCTCCATGAGTTTTAAACCCAGGAATAATGGAAATGAAAGATGGTAAGAATAAGGTGAGTGTAGATATATAGTTTCATATTTATTTGATTATTAATCTCTCACCTCCCCAGAATAAAGTTAGAGTGTATGTGGGTATATAGGCACAATGATCCAAGAAAGATTCTGATTCATTGTGATGCCTAGCTAATCTGTTATGATACCAGGTAAAATCCCATTCTATTACATTTAATATATATATATATATATATATATATATATATATTATAATAGAATATATATATATATGTCAAAGCAGATATATTTTACATTAAATTAATCTACATAAGTCACTTCTAAATCTATCTATGTAAGCATGAGTTATCAAGTGGCAACTAAGTCTCTAGTCTTATTTCAAACTGTTTGGGGGTCCGGTTTGGCATTACTATCATCCACCAATAATAACTCATACTTATATAGATAGCTCTATAATATAATGATGTACAAAGAATTACTACTACTAATAAAGATATCTGATAAGTTAATGTTTTTCAGAGATATAGCAATAAGTGATCATAATTCATAATGTCTTTTTGGTTATTTGAATTGCACTAGACTAGCACTTCTACCATGATCAATACTCTAATCCTGTCTGCCATATCTTCAGTAAGCTACTATATTAATTAGTGAATTCTTTCTTATTTTGTGATTAGATGGATATTAACCAGATAGATTTTTGCTTATTAGTAACATTGCAAAGTTGATTTTTCATTTTTATAAATAGTAAGCAAAAGTTATAAAATGGATGATCAGATTTTGTCATTTCAAAAATAATACTTATGGTTTTGATTAGTGAAAAGAATCAGTTGTTTTTGTCACTTCAAAAAAAAGTAAAATGTGCTCTTAATATTCAGATAAATAAGATTAAAATAATTATAGAAATGTGGAAAGTACTAGCTGTGTAATGTACAATATGCCTGATCATATTGATTGATTTTTATATCTTACATGGAGTCAGAATTTATTTGCTAAATGATCTGTGAAAGCAGTAATCTAGATGATTGTTTCAAGTTTTCTATACCTATTGACTGATCACAATAGCAGACAAGTGATTTGAAATTTATTACTTATATAGTCCAGTTTATATTACACACACACACATATATATATATTCTAACCTCCCCCCCCGCCTCATTCTCACCCCAAAATTATTGTTTATTACGAATATTACGGGTTCTAGCTCAGTTAACAAATAAATAAATGAAATATTCAGCATTAATTAAAATGATTACTAGCTCTAATTTTAAAATACAAATACGGTTCAATTTTAAAATGAATTAACAAATATTTACTATTTTCATGAGACATGGAGTGACAATACAGGGAACGAGATAGACTACATTGAGCCATTATCCACACGATACTACCTCAATGGCATAAGAACACTATCCCCCCTTTTTACTATACCAAATAACTAACTCATAGTATTCTTACGACTTTCTGAGCTCTATTCACTACGATTAAAATAATAATCATATCTTAATCTTCTTTATAACAAGAATCTAGCTCCATTAAATAAAATGAAGTAAAATAAATAAAATCTCCGGTTCATAAATTGTATTCTAACTGATTTTAAAATTACGGTAGTAGAATATGAAAAGGGAATTTTATGTCATAATCTACTACACAGCAACTAACAATAATAAAAATAATAATAACAATAATAATATAATATAATCTTATTTCTTCCTAAAATAAAATAAATAAATACGTACGTGGTAGTATTTTAATAATCTGACAACAGAATACGTGTGGCAACATTAGCATATAATTTAATGTAATATTGTGGCAACCAACTGATGACCAATAAATAATATAAAATTATGATCTTTTAATTTTAACATACCAATAAATTCTCAAAATTATTATAACACTTTTATGTTTACCTTTTGTGCAAAATTTATATGTCTGTTTCAATTATAAATGTATTGTGATTTCATGCATCCATGTGGAGAAATAACAACTCGGACACAAAACTTTAAAACAAATTTAAAACAAAGTTTATTAACAACATAAATAAATTAACAATATTTTGACACTATATACATTGGATATCCCTTACTTTCATATCTCAACTTAGTTTATTAGTTTATAAAATGAAATCAAAATATTATTTACTTTTCCTAGTTAAATCTTATTTTTTAACACTTAAGAAAATACAGTATTATTACTTGATTTATTATTATGGTTAGCTTATTACAAAATGCATTTCTTATATGATTATCACAAACACTTTTCATCCCTAATATTATTAAAATTACATTTTTTACAAAAATTTTACATTCGTAGTAAAATTCTACAAAATAACAAATTTTAGTTTTATATTGGTTGTATGGAATCTTACAAAGTCAAAACATTGTTCTACATTCGGTATTAGGTTTTTATTGTTCATTATCCGATGTTTATTAATCCTAATATTCTCATTCAAGCCTTACTTCGGATGATATAATTACAACTATTAATATACCATGCACAAGTATATGTTTATTATACATTATTGAACTATTTTCTTAATAAATATGCAATACTTATTTTCTAAATATTATTTAAAACATTCAAATTTTATTATCACTTTTAAAAAAAAAACAACTTTGTTTAGATTTCTCTTTCAAAAAATCTTATATTCATTTCCGAATTAATTTTACAATGTATTATATGATTCTTTCTCTCTTTATGATATTTTGGACTTTCAATTTTAAAGTTACACAATTCTATACATTCCAGCAAATAAACTATTCTTACATAAACGATAACATATCTTCAGTTCTATTTTATTCATTATTTCTTTGAAAATATCTTTCTGACCGATGCAGATTCACGAAATAAGGATAGCGAAGATAGATGCATAGGATCAAAATACAACTAGAATATTACTCGTCATATACCTTGACAATCATGGCACAGTGAATTAAAAGACACTATAGAGGAGTGACCTTTACCTGTCTACCAACCTCTATCATAGGAACGATGCTAAAGCTATTTCTTCAGCTTTATTATAACATCAAAAGTTTAAAGATATGCAAAAACACTGTCCAAACTATATGTGTTCAGTTATAGGGCCTAGTTAACTATACTGAATCACACAAAACTAAATATGATCCAAATCCTTTATTTTTCCTATTTCTTAAAAAAAAACATCATCTTGGTTTCCTCTCCACTAGTACTTCCAAGTCACTATCCGATCTTATTTCTCAAGATTTTTTCTATACTGTACATCGACAAATACATATCTGCATTACTAACAATAATAAAATTCATTTATTTTAAAACTATTCCACTGTTCTATAAGACAGTTTGCTTACTACTTTCCTCCGTATATTTAGTCATACAAACTACTTAAATATCTGAATACTTTATCACATGAAAGTTCAAAAGAATCACACAATTGTTCTGTTAAATTATATTATTAATATACTTTAAATAAATTATTGCATGCATATTCCGAATTACTCCTATCTCATTATATGTTAAAAATGTTGTATAAAATGTGTACATATAATTTAAATTTTCACACTTCATTCTTAAGTCAATAGATGATCTAAAAAAAAAATACATTATGCATTATAAATAACTATTAAAATTACCAAAACGACCTTTATCTCCTCGATCGCGTTCCGTAGGCTTCACCATCCATTTGATCCTTGTAGATATAAGATTCACATCCATACACTTTATTTTAAACACTATTTCTATAATTTTATCAAGCTATTATATTTAAATTTTAATATTACTAAATTTATGTTTTATGTTTTCCCTAATCTCACATAACATTTATATTTTAAAATAAATATAGTAAAAAAAATATTCCAAACTATATTTACTGTACTTCTTCATCAAATTTCCTTGAAAACCGTTCATATTAAAGCTAAAAAAAATGTTTATTATTTCTTCTTCAGTCACTTAATGTTCTCCTCCCTGCTTGTTCAATTTTAAGGCAAAACAATTATTGCTCTGTTTCATAAATATTCATAGATGACAATCCTTGTTTTTTTATAATATTTAATACAATTATTAATTATGATATCAATTAATCCCGTAAAGAAAACTTCTAAAGATTCTCTTCTAATATTTCTTGCTAATATTTTCTCCCACGCGACTTTTACGATGCATCTTCTCAGTACTTTGATTTAAATATTCAATAAAACTTTTCTGTCTCCATGGATCCATTTTCATAAAGTAATTTAAATTTATATTTTCCAAAATCAAGCATTCCTCTAATGACCACTTTATAATATTTTTTAATTCCTCTTAGAGAAAGTTTTTCTGTTCTTTTTTTTCATAAAAACACAATAGCTCTTTCATATTATTATTCTATAACTTTTTTCCTTCTTTTAAAATTCTGGTACTATATACTTTGTAATGTTTCCTTTAAAAAGATAAACATTATTTCTTCATTATAACTTTTACATAATTTTTTCTTTATGATATACGCATCTTAATTTTCCCATAGAGAAGAATAAAAAAACTTCAGAGTAGCCTTATAAATTTGTGCGTCATAAATTTTTCTGACGGCAAGTAACTTCTCTTTTAAGTTTTCCGTATAACGTCCAAATTATATTCCTCTGAGTTACAATAATAAGTTTCTGGTTGAGCATAAATAAAGCTGTATCAAGGCACTTTACAAATATTTTTCCTTTATCATAACTTCTATATACTGTTTTCCGTAGTATTTCCATTTTTACTGCAAGGTTTTGGCTAAACTTGAATAAAATATCCTGGTAAGAAAACTTTTAAAATTAGCCCTCCATTTAAAGGCAGTTCAAAATATTATATGTTAAAACAAAACTTTTAAAATAAATACAAAATTTTTTAAAAATTATAACACTTATCTAGCTTACGATCTTATACAGCTAAAAAAATATGTTACTCCTTTCTTTACTTACCCATTACTTTCTCCCGCTCCGTCTAATTCTTATATTTCGTCTGCTAAAATACCTCCGTTGATTGGTTAATGACTTTTTTTAGCGCGAACAAATTTACACATTTCTAGTTTTATAACAGACTAAATTTTTCAAATAAGACATTTATGACGTAATGATTTAAAATATTACTTAAAATAGTATTTTTAACTCAATTATAATTTTATCAAAATCATTTATTTTTTTAAAACAATTATTAAAATAATATTTAATATTTCAACTTTTACTTTAACGATAGATAGCAATTACACTTAGTTTTATAATTCACAAACTTTATTATTATATTCTAACAAGCATGTGTGTGAAGGTATATAATATACAGTCACATGATTACTAACTTTATCAGATGATTTTTTAATTTACGTCTCGGTCTAAATTACCAAAACTGATATATTTTATAAAAATTTGGAAAATAATTTAAAAATGTAGAACTAAATATAATTCTCACCATCCCAAAGTTTATTTTAAAATATATTAGATTAAATTTGAATATTAATTATAATTATAATATTACATATCGTTTTTATTTAATTTATTAGTTTTAAAACATTACAATTGAATTGTTTAATATACTTTTAACTATTTATAGCTGTATTATTTTATATGGCCAGCTTTTACAACCATAAGCAAGGATATAATTAAGCTTTATTTAACTGTTTCTTTAAAATAATCCATTACACTTTTACATACCAGGTAATTTTCAGCCTTAAATGGTACTATAAGATCTAATCGATCATACAATTATCAATATATTACACAAACGTATTTTAAAATTTAAAATTTTTTAGTAATTGACCATTCTACCTTATTATGACCTATAGATAAGGGCACAATATATATATATATATATATATATATATATATATATGTATATATATATATATATATATATATATATATATATATATTGTAACTTAATAAAATATGAGACTAATAGAATCCATTGTAAATACATATTATTAATGAGGGATTGGCATTGTAGCCAAAAATGTAGGATCAAAATATTCATTATCAATCAAAATATTAATCTAAAACAATAATGCTCAGGCAATACTAATGTTTGGAAACTAGTCATTTCAGTTATCTGGTATGTGGCCTATTTCAAACTCTAGTGAGGCAGCCATTGCATCCTCAATAAACAAGTAGGAACACAGGGTAGCTTAAACAAACTCTTAAGACATTATAACTTATGAAACCACATCAAGTAGGTGAGTACATTGTTAACCCAATAAAAATCTTTTCTCAATAAATCCAACAGTAAATTTTACCCCCTCTTATTGCTTGGTTTGATGTCAAGTGCATATTTAAGTGAATATGGACAAGCAGGGCACCACTAGGCTATCTGAGCCTAGACAAAGTTATATTTTATAGCCTTTTCACATGTACCAGGTTTGAACCCCTTTTGGTACTTTATTTCTAACAAAAATTGAGGATTTTTATTTTAGACCCATATCACTGTATGCACTAACATTTAGGTAAACACAAAACATCCTTAAACTAAAGTGGTGTGTATAAAATTCATCAGACAGAAATCATCTCCTAGATCTTAACATGATAAATGCATTTCAATATCTCTATAAGTTTTACTAGCTCGTATTATACTATTAATTTAGGATGGCAATTCACTCATCCTTGAATGATGTAGATGATGGAAGGGTGGTTATTATAATGATTCACAATTGTCAACTAAATACCATGAAATCACTTATTTATTTATGGCCTTTAAATATTTATCTAGCTCATTAATTAAAATGTGATGATGATGATTTTCAACCACAGCTTTAGGACCAAGTCTAACATGAAATTTAAATTTTTAGCAATTCATAACCATTGGTTAATCTTAGTATATCTAATTGGAACTTAAATAGTTAATATTCACCATTGATGATGAATGATCACAACTACTAAAGAATACCTTAATGAAAATATATGCCTCATTTAATAAAACAAATTAACATTTATTACTGCATTTCTAACATATACATGAAAATTTCTAGATAGACATGAACATTTATATGAATAATAACAACAATAATAATGGACTATTTTGAAATCATAATATTAATTTTAAGTTCTTCCCCCTTTCCCGTTAATGATATAATGTATATTAAATTGGATACCAAATTTGCTAAGATTTTGAATCCACAAACAAAACATTTCATAAAAAAATATACTTTTTCTGCACACATACTTTTATAATCTAACATGTAAAGTAGAATGATTAAGGAGAAAAATGTTAGTGGAATCGAAAAGAGCAATATTTCCAGAAACAAGTTTTTGAATTATTTCTCCCCCCTGCCTTCTAAGCTTTGAGACTGCTATTCCTTAACTTAAAACAAAAAAATCTAATATCTTAATGCTGCTTGTTATTATCACATTCACACACAATTATATACATGTGGCAAGTATGGTTATACTACCATGTATGTGTGTGTTTATACCCATAATAACCAAAATATTATTTAAAAACAAAATAATACAAAAAAAGAAATATTTTACATATTAATAACATCTCATAACTCTAGATCAATAGACAGTCATACCCTTTTTAGAAAACAAAATTCATCAATGTACAGGTATAATAATTTTAGCATACATAAAATCATTAATGAAGCTTATGATTATTATTACTAAGAAATTCTTGTTTTAAATCGATTTTGGTTTTAAAGTTCTGAGATAAAAAATATAGACTTTATTGCTAGAATTTTACCAATAGTCTCTGATATCATAAAAAATATATATAATGAAAATTCATATTACCAGTCCCTTTTATTTTTGTGGAGGCTTCCAAGAGTTCAAACTTAGCTTGTTAAATGTCTATACTTTTGCAGCAAACAATTTCCACAGTTCACTGGAACAGTTTCTTTTCCTGAGGCTTATAATTATTTAATGGTGATGATGATGATGAGGTTATTTGCTTCAGCAGGAACTATTTGGCACTAGAACTGTTTTTCCCTTCCTGTTAAGCCTAATTATTATAATAGATGGAGTATGTCAGTTGTTCTCCCATTTATAATTTTTCTGGGGTTTAAATTCAGTCACTGGAATAACTGAACTAGCTGATTTAATACTTATCAGTAGATTAATTATTTTCTTTCAGCTTTCAAATGCAGATGAATGTTTTCTTTTACTTAAAATATAGATGAGCAGTCAGCCACATTAAATATTACTTCTCCCAAATCAATCATAAGGTGTAGAATATTTTTTAACTCAGACAAGACATTCTTTTTTTCTTCTTTATATGATGTGATGGCTGATAGTCTGGTAAACAGATGAGACATATATAGATTTTTAATCCACCATTCTTATATGTTCAATCTTCAATAAAAAATTATATAAAAATGATTTCAAATTGATATCTGGCAGAATTAAAACACTTGTCTTTTCCTAGTTTCAATATTTAATATCTCTTAACTGACCAGACTGGTTTTTTCCTTTTTTATATTTTTAACCAACTCATTTTTAGATTCCTAGTGTGACTTTCTTTAGAAACATATGAAAATTCACACTACCATGATTTTCAGACAAACTTAACTGGAACACCTGAAACTTTTAACTTCACTCTTTGATCTAGCTGATGGGAAGATTTTAAAATTAGATCTCTCTCATCGTCTAAGCTTCACCATAACAAACAATTTTTATAACACAAAATTGTTGAGTAAAAAAAAATAATTTAACAGATTTAACTTTTCTTTTTCAATATGTAAAAAAAATGTAGATTTATGTATGCAATATACACACGTACTTTATTATTCAAATTATTTATAAAAACTGGCCTATTAAAATAATCTGAATGCTTTTTTAGAAATTATACTTTTAATATTTAAAATTAAATCCTTACAATTTTTAAACCCAAATTACAATCATAAAAAAGTAAAATAGAAATAGATAATAATTAAAAAATAGCAGAATTAATCTAGCAAGTGCAGACTAGTTTTGAAGAAAGTTAATATTTGAAATATAAAATGACAAACTAACTAGCTTGCCACACACGCTGCCTATATGTATTGTATTCCTACTTTTAAAAGAACTATTGAATAATAAAAGGTGTGTACTACTCTTTTGAGTTTTATCAGCACACATACAACTAAAGAACATAACTGTTGCCCCCACTCTCTTTCTTAGGTTTTTTGAAACTTGATCTTGTAGGTTTAAAACTTTGGTGCCCTACAGCTTTCTTTAGTATATAAAAATGTGATGATGATTTTTGTTCCATTTTTTTTCTTTCATGCACATCACTACAAATTTAGCTACTGGCTAAATTGAAATGACACAATATATACATGATTTTTACAAGTTACAGACATAAGTAATATATGGTGTGGGTTCATTCATGTAGGAATATGATTATAAGTATACCAATGTTTTGGCTTGATAATACAAACCTTCAATTGGGTGATGAATAGAATATTATAAAGATGGTTGTAAAAGCATTGTAAACACTGAGTTATAACAATGTTAACGTTTTACTAATAGAAAAAAAAAGGTATAAAAATTGAAAAATCAAAATCAAAATCTTCAACGTAATATTTTAGGAAGCTTGCATGTGTCATCATTTTTGTTGATAATTTTTTTTTTTAGTATCAAAATGGCTTCTCTTATTGGGAGAGAGTATCACATCTGGGTAGGATTCTAATATTAGAGAAATCAATATTAAGTGAAAAATATGTATATATTTATGTTATTAATTCTAATATTCTGATGGATAAATGAATTCTTATAATTTGAAAAAGAAGAAGCTCTGGGGAAAGTATTTGTTATTGTACTGAAACATCGGATATTTAGCTATTATATTTTATTATATGAAAGATCCTGGAAATAAAAATATGAATTTAAATTCTATTGGTTGAGAAGTTTAAAAAATATTTTATTTTTCAATAGCTTTTTCAAAATATTGTTAATTTTCTTCAATTGGAAAAAACTATTGGAGGATAAAATATTTTTTAAAACTTTTCAACCAATAGAATGAGGAGAAAATAAAATTAAAAAAATTATGCTTTTAAATCTCTCCACACACATTTTTATGATTTGAGAAAGAAGAAACTCTGAGGAAAGTAGTTGTTATTGTACTGAAACATCAGTTATTTTGCTATTATATTTTTACTACATGGAAGCTGTTGAAAATAATACTATGGATATTTATATAAAGATTGTAAGCCTTAAAACCCAAAAGGTTCATATCCAGGACAGATCATGTAGGTACAGCACCATAATAGCTACGGATTTTTTTCCAAAGAGAATGAATCTTTTTATAGACAACATAATCTAACTATTAATACTAAAATATCAGATTCTTATTCCAACTTAAAGTTTATCTTAGGTTCTTCTTAAAATTTGAAATCTCATCTCAGGTTCGTAAATGTCTTAAAAAAATACTTGGCACAAGAAAATAATAATGGTAATAAGTACTTCAAAATTCTTAAAATATACCAACTATTTAAGTTACACATTGAATATTCTATCTTCTCATAACTTTATCATTAGACCTCTTATGTCTTGGAAAAACAGAAATGCAAAGATGCAATAATAAAGTATCTAAACATTTAAATAATACATGACTAGCAGATAAAACATTTCATATCTTACAATTTAGTTCTTCAAACATAAACATTATTTCTACCACCTATAAATATATCTAACTTTGATATCATCTGACATGAACTTGCAGCAAGTACTAAAATGAAATAATGCAACAGGTAGAAAGTATATTTTATGTTGCCAACTACATTACAAAAAATGTATTTGAAAATAAGGACAACAAACAGTATTTATCTTATTATAATGCAGGTGAAATAATAAATAGGTAAATAAAATTTTATGTGACCATTAAAATAGACTTAAGAAAATATTAGTAAAATATCAGTCATATGTCACGTGACCTATATAGCTTGTATTACCAATATGTAATATATAAAGAGCCTGCTAATAGCTCTAAACAAGCTTACTTATTTTATTTTTTTATGATAAATGCTACAAAAAAAATACCTGAAGCCTTTATCTATGATGGTCCCCATCCCCAGACCGGTTTTGAGCTTATGGCTCTTATCAGTGAGAAGCTAGGACATTAGATTCAAAATATTAACTCAAGCCAAGCATTTATCTAATTCATAAATATTAAGAAAAAGATCCAAATCTTCAGACACCTACATGTCTTCAAACTCAGCTCTTTAACCAAAGAAACTATATGAGCCTGAACTAAATTCAGTGATCCCAATAACAAATCATAGAGCTTTCTTAAATTAGACTTTGTGGATAATGAATGTAATAATAATGCATCAAAATGGAAATGTATTTAATAAAAAGATATTTACAATATAAGAATATTTAATACAATATTCTATTTGCAATAATATTACTTTTAATTTAACAAATTGGACTAATAGAAATATTGGTACACTTTACAATAAAATATTTCCGAAAAATCTTCGTAAAAAAAAATTATAGTAAAAGCACTTATTACTCTGCAAAAGGTTCTCACATTTTGTCTGAAGCTGTCTCTTTCAATATTACATACTCAGAGTAAAATAATATTCATATATGCCTATACAGAGGCTGCTAGATGGTATTAAATACTTTACAAAGCAAAACAATATCAAAAACAGTGTGGAAACACTTCTTATGGATTTTATAGATAGCAAAATATTTACCTTAGTACAATACTACTAATACTTATGAGGGGCAAATAAATAAATATGCTCAATGCTAACAATGCACTTAAATTTACATTGCAATAAAGTTAATAACATAATTATAAAGATGGATGTATCTTAAAATGTTTTAATATACTAATAAAATACACATTAATATTGAATTACAGACAAAGTGGATGATGGAAAATATGAATAGGCACCTGGTAACTATGTGCATGTAGTGCTGACAAATAAGCAAGCCAAACTCTCATGGAGCGGCTGAACACATACAAAAAACAATAAAATATCTCCATAAAATTGCCTAATTGATACCAATTAATAATAACCACATTAGGCAAATAATAAATTATTAGGCAAATAATAAATTATTCACACACATTCGTAAGCATAATAACACATCTATTCAGTCTAATACTATGTGTACAATGATACACTATGATTGCATAATAGACTTAAACATTAAATTTTATATACTATTTAAATTTACACACCAATTTCCATAATGCTTTACAAACATATCAAATATAAACAGCTGTTTTACCCGTGGGAACTATAATTCATTCATTAAGCTGAAATGATGATGAGAACTACTAATAATAATAACTTCTAAAGTAAGCCCTTTACCAAAATATATCTTACTAAATTCGTTTCATGAATGTGTTCCTTCATAAATGCATTTTATAACACAATAAATAATAATAGAATAAGTCAAATAATTATATAGTAACAATATTAATTTCAAATTATAAAATATATGCCATGTTTTGTTTTACCCATTTTAAAATTTAAGGATTAAAGTTAACTTGCGATGAAATTAATTCCTTTTTGAGTCCTATTGTTTTCTTTAAAGGAAAATATGCAATAGTCTTTCATTGTGTAAGATAAAATAAATATATACACAACAATCAAGAGCAGGAATTCTTTTATAAAAATGTCTGCAATTGAAATAATTTGAAGAGAACATGAACTGAGAGCAGATACAGCAACAAACAATTCCTTTATAAACTTCACACATTCTTTATTAATATATCATGAAGTAAATTTAAATTATTTATTTGGCACAGCAATAAAATATATTCCAAACAAATAAGTAGATGAATTCTGGATAAATGAATTGTGATGTCAATCTAATATTTTAATTTCATTAGCAATAAAACAAGTGAGTGAAATATTTTTTCCAAACTACTAATAAAATTAATTTGGAGGACGTTTTCTTCTATTAAAATTGTAAAAACAGTATAATTATCATATTTTGCCTTATTTTTAAGACTGGTCACAATTTTAAAACAATTACTTAATGTCATTCATTTGGTTTAATAAAGAGTATACCTTTTTTCAAACATTTCTAAATAGCAATTGTTTTCATTAGTTAATTATCTGCATATATTATAAAAATCACAATTTTATCAGAATATATAAGGTAACATTAGTAAGTTAGCATTAGTGTCAATAATGAATTTAAATTTTATATAATAAAACATTAAAATCAATTGTTAATAGCCAAAAGTTCAAATTAACTAAAGTTTATAATAAGACAAAATGAACATATGCATATCCAATGATTAATCATTTCCAATAACTTTTCATTTAAAGATACTTTAGATTTTTTTTAAAAAATTAATATAATTTCTTGCATCTTCCAGTGATAAGTAGTATGGCCATGATAACTTTAGTATTTTATTCAGATGTTTAAAACTTATAAACATAAACAATAAAAAAAAATCAATTGAAAAACATCAAACTGATTACATCAAAATAAAGTTGAGAAGTGATGAGATATTCAATAGTAGTGAAGTTTTATTTATTTATTTATTTTTTATAAAACACCTATGCATGCTAAAATTTTACTGCAGTTTCTATTACATGGTGTGTTTTTAATCAACAAAATTTGAATATTAGAACAGGATTTTTGATGTTAGCATATTTTTAATCTTTTAATTAACCTAACCTTGAACTTTTTATTTAATTGAGACTATCTAATGATGTGATGTCTAGATTGATAATTATCATATAATGAACATTATTAATTTCATTTAATTATTAAATAAACCATTTATTTAATTTTAATAAAAATTATTTACCTACTTTTAAACATTTTTTTAAAATTCAAAATACACTTTTTCACTTTATTTAAAAGTTCTTAAAATTGTCATCATTTAAAGTACCCTTTTTATAAAATATTAATCTCTTTTAAAACTTTCAATTTTTTACATGTATGCACAAACATCTGTACACACATGCATACTAGGTGTCATCAGTATTTTAAAAGCAATGGAGCTACATTAATTACAAAAATTTATTTAAATTAAAACTTATTCCAAACTCATTATCTTTAAGTTTAATATCAGATTTTAACCCCACATCAAATATTATATTAACTAATACTTCATGAATTACTATTTTAAAGGTATTTATTTTAAAAACTAGCAAATAAAAACTTTAACACAAATTAATAACGATATTTTATAAATAATAAAAACTATTTACAACATATATTTAAAACACAGCATGTTTTAAACTAACTTATCCAGATTTAAACTATTAACATGGGATTTTTAAACAAATATTAAGCAAGTTAATATTTCTTAAGCAATTAATATTTAAACATGTTAAATAAATTGTTTCACTCAATAAATTAAAATATCTAGCTAAGATTTTATAATTTAACAATATTAAATTTATTTATTGCAATTTAAGCTAAAAATATTTTTAAAAAAAACATTTACAGAATATATTTTACCCACAGGGCTAAATATATGTTTACGATATGTGTATATATATATATATTCTCATAGATAAATGATGAATTCATAGTATTATTTCTGCAAGCTCTCATGTAATACAAATATGACAGCTAAATAACTGATGTTTCAGAATAATAAGAAGTACTTTCCTCAGATCTTTTTCAAATTATAAGAATGTGTGTGGTGAGATTTAAAATCTTTCCCCTTTGTTACTTTCTCCTCATTCTCAAATTCTATTGGTTGAGAAGTTTTAAAAAATATTTTATTCTCCAATAACTTTTTTAAAAACTTCTCAACTAATATAATTTGAGAATGAGGAGAAAATACAAATTTCAAACTACACACATTCTTATGATTTGAGAAAGAAGCTTTGAGGAAAGTAGTTATTATTGTACTGAAATGTCAGTTATTTATTTATTATATTTTTCTTACATGGAAGCTCCTGGAAATAATACTTAAACAAATAAGGTAAGTTTGATTAATTTTAGTTTGTATGCATATGATTTGTGTCTAAATGTATATTGTAATTGCTTCTGTTTATGACAGATATTAAATTATTATACTTTAGATATACATATATGTATTTGGTGATGCTTAAATGTAGCTTAGAAATCCTTTCTGC
Source organism: Epiperipatus broadwayi (assembly GCA_028023455.1). NCBI lineage: Eukaryota > Metazoa > Onychophora > Udeonychophora > Euonychophora > Peripatidae > Epiperipatus > Epiperipatus broadwayi. Next base: position 1,947,068 of record JAQFVV010000109.1, read on the forward strand.
AAATGTGTTCAAATGTGTTTAAACTATTTAACAAAGTTCTTATATTGATGCATTTCATTTGCTATATCTTTTAATGCAGTGATAAAGTGATGGATTTGAGAAGTGAAGATCTTGAATTGAAGCTAAGCTTATTACTTCTGGTACTTAATATTATATGTGCTGAAACAAACCACTTTTAATTGTTTAAGACTTTTTGTTTTTAAATCTGGTCTTGGGATCCTTTTTTCAATACATATGTTTTTGGTTTGCTTTTAAAATTTTGATACAAGTTACGTCACTCATGACCATTTTTTTGTAAAAAAATCAAAAGCCAAAAAAAAAAAAAATTAAATAATATTAAAAATATATGAAAATAATAATAATTAGTTTAATTATAAACAACTCAAAAATAATATATTTAGCAACAGACAATAATTGAAAAATAAATATTTTCAATAAATGTGATCGATGCAAACATTCTGTTAGAAATTTGATCATGTCTGCGAATAGTCAAATTAAGCATGAAAAGAAAAAAAACACGAAAATATCATTTATTAAGTCTAATGAATATAAACATTTCAATAATTTAAAAAATTTAAAATAATTTAAAAAATGAATATAAACATTCCATAAGAAATTTAAATAGCAGTGATGGGAAACGCAAATGTAATTTTTTTTCTAGAACGTTTGTATTGATGATATTTATTAAAAATATTTGTTTTTTAATATTTGTTTGTTAAACATTATTTTCAGGTTTTCAAATATATAATTTCATACTATTTTACTTTAGCTTTAATAATCAACGCCATCATTACTAAAAAAATTTCTTACAGAGGGTTTGCTTTGAACAGACTTATTGAAAATATTTGTTTTTCAATTATTATTGTTTGCTAAATATATCATTTTCAGGTTTGTTTTCTAAATATACTATATTATTTTCATATTTTCAAACATATATTTTTAATTTTTTTATCAAAAATATGAAACTTATAAATTAACCTTTTCTTTGCCACATTTGGTATATGAATGATGGTTATCTCAATGGGTAGAGCATAGTCTATTAATACTGTAATGGTATGAAAACTAGAGCTGCTTTAACTTAACCAAGAAATGCAGGTAGAGGGGATTCGAACCTCACCTACTCCTCCAGATTGCTACTAAGCGGCTTACTTCCCAAACTTCACTAGAATTTCTTCTTCATGTATGCCCAGTGGTCAGGAAGAGATGAGATCCTAAAGGGGAATTTTAACAAAGAAAAATCCGGTTTAGACTAGATAATGGCACAGACAAGATATCAATGAGATTAGTGAATAAAATTTTATTGTTCAATTAAAAGAAATGGAAAATTTGAAGAAATAATTAACAAAAAATGCTGCAAGTTATTTTGTTGCATCTACAGACATGGATATGTATTGATATGCATTAGTAAGATCCACTTAATATAATTACAGAACAATACCATACTTAGCCAACAACTGGGTGCTTTACTTTAAAGGAGAAATACAAAAACACATAACTCTAGGGTTAAATTACATAAATGGATAATTGGTTAAAACTAGTTAAATAGATTAAGGCCATGTTCAAATATAGCCTGCATTTAAACAACAAAATAAAGAAAATTTCCCCCCAGTGGACACTTCGCAGACTTACTCAGCAATATTTTGAACATATTACAAAGTTAAGGTTTTATCCATAATGAAATTAAACATTACTGTTGTCCTTGGTGATTTAATTGTGTGAGCTTAGAAGCAAGTCTTGAAGGCACAAACTTTTTATATATGGCTAACTTGAGGTCTGGATAGTACTCTGGTTCTAACACAAGAGTTAGAGAGATGGAGCCCATTCGCCTCAGCATGACCCGAACTCAGGACGGAGTATATGTGCTTGTGTCCAGTAGTAATATTTGAAAAAGAAGTTGAGATCCACTTTATCATCAATGGCAATCTCAAAGCAGTGTTAGCCTATGAATTGAAGACAGGAGCTATGGATATGTGCCGAGACCCCCACACAAATCATTGAGTAGCACAATATAAAAGAAAATGCGGTCAACTGACCATTAAACTTTAAAACCTTAGGTAAAATATAAGTATATGAAATAGTATGACTTCAAAATCTTTCTCAGACTGAGAGAATATCTACTATTAGAAATAATTACTTTATACCTTTTAACTAACATCAAAATATACTAAAAAGATAGGTATATTAATTAATCACTATTTAACTAGTTCACCCTTAGAGTTTATGAAGATTTAAGATTTTAATTTACACATATATAACTTGTACTGTACCCTCTTTTATATTTAATCAAATTATAAAATGCTTAGGCTATATCTGTTTTAGACAAATAGATATATATTAGTAAATACCCAGATTGACTTTAAGGAAGTATAAAAGATATAAGACAGAATTGGATATAAAATGCATAAAATTGAACACTTTAATATATATACTTGAATGTCATTTTCTTTTATATTTCTAAGTATAAATTAAAAAGAAACATTGAATTATTTTCCAAAAAAAAAAATACAATTGTGTGTTCTGCTTTTTTCTCTCTTTCTAATATATATTTTTAAAAAATCAGTGAAACCAATATGGCAGGCAGGAATTGGAAGGAGAAATTTTATTCAAAGAGTTTTCTAATAAATCTGAAATATTCCTGTATTTAATAGTGGGTCAAACAAATAGAAATAAAATGGAATTAGATTATTTTTCCCTTCCAGTTCCTCCAATATACATATTGTAATGGTATATAATATGCCATTATATTATTTTAAAATTAAAATAAAAAAATCGTAAATAAAAATTGATTTATTAAAAAGAAAAAACTTAACTTAAAAACTGAAAATTAAAAGTTGTTTAACATACATATAGATCGCACAGATGGACAACTTTAAAAACTATTTTAAAAATAAAAATATTTGAAAGTATTTTTTTGTAAAAAAAAGTAAAGATTGATATTTTTTAAAATAGAAGTAAATGATTTCTATCATGTTTAATCTTGGAAAATGGAAATGATTGTTTTTTTAATTAAATGATTGTTTTAAAGCAAACTAGCCCTTGGGGCACTTAAATTAATTTAAAAAGTAAGAGAATAAAAAGAATTAGCTTGACCAATGGAAGCACCAGGCCACAGCACAGACCAAAAAAGAGACTCTAGGATTAGTGACATCTTGCTCATTGAATCCAAAAATTTGCTGATAAGAGGCTAATAAAAATATAAAAGGCAAAATAATTGTAGTCTGAGATTCTGACTATTAAGCTATATATGAATGGTAGCTGTATTGCAGATTTCACGATGTTGGTGTCTGCAATAGATTTAATTTCTTGACAACCAGCTGAGGCCTCCCTATGACAGTTATGGACCAAAAGGAATGGCAAATAGCAGCTTCATTTAAAAAAAAGGGACAAACAATCCACTAAGTGATCACGAAGATGGACCTCTAAATCTGCAGAATCCAGCAAGTATAAACTCTTTTTGCTTATCTAATAGGAACTTTTTCTAAATTTGCCATGAGTAATTGAAAATAAGAACTCTCATCTGACCTAAAGAATTCAAAATCAGTTATTAATATTTTTTTTCTGCATATGTTTAATTAATCATTTCCATTTTTTTTTGTTATGTGTTAATTAAATTATTTGACTGTATTTAAATTTAAATTGGGTGTGGACAGCTCTATAGACTCATGAAGTTTGTTAGTTTAAGGGAGGGTTAATCTTGGGTTAGTTATTTCATGGTTAAATTGGGTTAATGTATTGGATATATTGGTATAATTAGTAAATGTAGTATGAAGATCTGCTATGTGCAGGATCACGTATATGCCACACTTGGACAAAATAAGTCCCATTTCTTAATGACCATTGGAAGCAGAAGTATTTCCTGCTCCTTGGATCATCCCTTTAGCCTATGGAATGGGATAGTAAGATGGCAAAAAGGACTGAAATCCCTTCCTATGGAGTTTTCTTTTTATTGTTCTTGCCAGACAGATGTAACATTCCTGTACTGGATGAGAGACAATTTCTTCTCTATAACCATGCTGTTCAGATGTGCATTCCTGACAGTATGGTATTGTGATGTCGTATTCATGCTTCATTGAATACATCAATATATCAGATAGATTGGCGTTGGTTGATTGTGAACTTTTGGCCTAGGATTAAAAAACAGCTATAGGATATTTTCTTTTTCGAATGAATCCATATAACATCATAAAACAAACTCTTATTAAAATCCATCTGTGTGGATTGTTTAAAATAATAATTTAAATTTAAAAATTAATATTAAAATATAAACAAGATAAATTTTATTCCTCAATTTTTAAATATTTATATATGCGTCGATAAATATTTGTGTGTGTTATTTCTGGCAGTAGCTTATTTATTTATTTTATTGGAATCTTTTTCCTTAAAATATATTTTAAGAAGTTATATTAAATCTCTGCATCTCTATGAGCTAGTAACATGGGCTGACAGTCAGAATAAAATAAATATGTAAAATTTGAACCTTAACAGTACATATCTGCCTACTATATAAATTTTCCAGATTCAAATAGCCTGGTGGCACCCTGTATGGCAGATACGATAACACTCCAACTATCTGTTATATCCCGACTATTATAATATGTTTATGCCAAAATATAAGAAAAAAATTGTGTTTTTTTCCTTTAAAAAAAAAAAGCAATAGACAATTCAAGTAATGTATAATGGCAATCCATTAACCAAAAATAATATTTACGTATATATTAATAGGATTAAGAATTGCCATTATACTGGTCAAATAAACAAAATAGCAATGAAAATGTTAAAAATTATCAGGTTATATATATTAAACACATTAATTATCATACATAAATGACTTAAGTTTATGATTTAAGTCAACATAAAATACAAGTGAAAATTAAAGTTACTGGTAATGATTTAAGATTGTGTCTTTATTAGATAGCTATGAAGACATTCTGGTCAGCAGTCTGTACTGATGGCTTACAATGATTTCTGTCCTCAGTTATCCATTTATAGCAGTGGGAAATTGTCAGACAAAATTGTTCTAGCACACTACATTTCTTGGGTTACATCTTTCAAGCTCCAGCAGACAGGAAAACAATGGAGAGATAGAGAGAAAAGTCTACTCCACCATTTTACTTACAGCACCCATTTTAAATTCTTTTTCTCTTTATCTACAGAAGGTTAATGGCTTAAGAATTTATTCAGCAAGGAGTGAAGATATTTTCTTGATTGCAGAGAGCTCTTTCCATAAAGTTAATTATATTTCTTTTCCAATAAAAAATATCTTTGTGGCTGTTTTCGGTCATGTAGAGCGGAGCCAGGTAAAAGAAAAAGAACAATACACAAGTTCTCAATTTATACCTAACTTGTTTGCCGTTTTACATTCCAATGCCATTGTTCTGCTATCTTATTTTTAATTACAGTATTTTTTAAATAATTATTCCTATCTAACTAATCTTTTTTTCTAATGAGTTCTGTGATTCTAAAAAAAAAAATATTTTGTTATCTAAAACAAAATCTTTTAATTTTATTTCATAATATTTATGGAATGTTTTTAAAGTTTTTTTTATCTAATTTACATTTAGCCTACATTCACTGTGGTCGGACTCAGGGTCTTTAATTAAATGACAGTGAATGGTGAAGCAAACATATATATATATCTAATATGTATATATGTGTAGCTTCAATACCAAGAGTTTTTAATTAACTTTTTATTGCCATAAATGCTCAGTTTTTATGGTTTATTTTTTAGATGTTCTTATGTTGTTTATTTTTTAGACTTGCCCAAAAATGATACAAACTACATATGCAGTTTATAACCTTTTTTTTGTTTTATCATTATAAAAATAAATTTCAAGTGGACTTTTTTTTTTTTTTTTCATTTCTTAAATTTTTTTTATTATCCAAAGTGCTTTTTTAAACTCATAAGTTGTATTTCATGAATATTAAAAAAAAATAATAATACTTGTAAAATCAATAAAACAGAATATCCTACTTTAAAAAAAAAAAAAATTCACTTTTTAATTATGAATTATGATTGCATTTTAGGCTTTTGCAACAATATTTATAGAACATTTAAGTAGTATTAGAGAAATCTGGAAAAAGATCATAATTTAGATTTTTTTCCTTTCCAATAATTGAAATAGGTGCAAAAATGTTAATTAAAAATTAGTTGACATTTTTATCAGTATAAATTTGATCACATTTCATTATGAAGTTTTCAAAATTCTTATTCATGCACTAGGATTCAATTACAGATTTCTTATTTTGTTAAAAGTTATCAAATTATTTTAGAAACATATATATAAAATAAAATAAATAACACATATTATAGAATTAACATTTTTTGTCAGATTAAATATTTTTTTAATATACATGTGCGCTATATACAAAATTTTTAAGTCTTTAGTTAATAATTTTAAATAGTTCATCATCATCATCAACCGTTATCAATCTATTGCAGAATGAAGGTCTTTCCAAGTTCAATCCATCTTCTCTGATCTTTAGCTTCTCTTCTCCACATCACTCCTGAACACTTTCTTATTTCATCCATCCATCTCACATGTGGTCTCTTTCTGGGTCTTTTACAATCTCTTGGAATCCCGTTTAAAATTTCAATTGTCCATCTATTATCATCTCTTCTAGTAATATGTCCATCCCAACTCCACTTCAGTCTTTTACTTTTTTCAATGAAGTCAGTAACACCTGTTTTGTTCTCTTACCCATATATTGCATTTTCGATTTCTTCTTGTTATTCCTAACATGTATCTCTCCATACTTCTTTGAGTAGTCTAAAGTCTCTGTATTACTATTCTATTAAGTGTCCAAGTCTCAGATCCATAAGTAAGAATTGGTAAAAACCTTCCTTTTCAAACACATAGGCATAAATCCTTTTAGTCTCAAGTTATTTTTACCAAAAGCACTTCAACCAAGTTTAATTCTATGATTAATTTCATACATTATGTTTCCATCTGTATTAATAATCTGACCAAGGTATTTATAGCTGTTAATTTCTTTTAACTCATCATAATCAATCTTTATTTTTATATTTTGAGAAAATTCATCGAACATTACTTTAGTCTTTTTAACATTTATCTTTAGTCCTACTTTCATCTGATAACTCCTGCAACATTTCTTGCAGCTTTAACGCATTACAGTATTTGCAAAAACAACTACATTATCTGCAAAATCTAAATGACTTAAATAATCTCCATTTACTTTCATTCCTTTAGCTTCCCATTTTAATCCACATAATACTTCTTGCAGCACTGCTGTAAAAAGTTTTGGAGATATGGAGTCTCCCTGTCTTATAACCCTTCTCAATGTTGACTTTCCTAGTATCATTATGTAATCTAATTACTGCTGTTACATTTTTATAAATACTCATCAAAATATAACAATATCCTGAATCTATATCTTGATGATCCAATGCTTTAATCATTAAAGAAATATACATAATCTACAAATCTAAAGCATAATGGCATCTCATATTCATTTGTCCTTTCTATAACATCTCTCAATATATGGATATGATCTACTATACTAAAATCACTTTTAAATCCAGCTTGTTCTCTTGGTTGGTGAGAAATCCAATGTTCTCTGTAGATGAGTTGTAATTATCTTGGTAAAAATTTTGTATAAAACGGATCATCTAGTACATCTTTATTATTTCGACATTTGGTATGTAACTTGGCTAAAAAAATTCTATTTCTTCACCTGCTTCTTTTAATATATCAATTATTACCTGGAGCTTTTCCTTTCTTCATAAATTTAATTGCATGTCTCACTTCTTCATTTAAAATTCTGGGCAATTCAGAAGATATAATAGATATAGGAGGTACTTGTTCTTTATTACTATATAATTCTTAATAGAAGTCTTTTATCCATTTCATGATGTCATCTCTCTTTTTAATAATAATTTTTTTTTCTTATTGCAGACATAAATTTCCTACCAATACAAAAATGTTGTTTTACACTCTTGAGACTTTTATTCTCTTCTACATCTTTTTTGCTAGTTCAGTTATATTTTCTTTTATCATTTTCAACTCTTTTCCGCACCATTTTACAAAATTTAAGGTATTCAATTTTTTTTAATGCATCATTTTTGTATATTTTCATATCCCTTCTTTTCTTTATAAATTCTCTAGTCTCAGTATAAATTTTATTGGTCAATTGCCACTTCTTTCTACCAGCTATCTTTGTTGCAGTTTTTAAAAGTATATCAGTTATTTTTTTATTAATTTCATTCAAATCTGAATCATGTTCAAAATCTACTAAATTCTAATTTAAATTTATTAAAATGTTTCTGAAGATTAGGGTAACATCAACTGTAAATATGTTTTTTTTTATAACTTTTGTCTCTCTAGTTTTGCATTAACATGTATCTTACATCTTACTAATCGATTATCACTTCCCTTGTTAAATTTATTAAGAACATTACAATCATGAGATATGTATTTTCTGTTAGTCAAAATATAATCCAATTCTGCTGTACCTTCATTTGGATGCTTCCATGTCGATTTCCTTTTAACATTTTTTTCAAAAAAAGAATTCATAATATAAAGTTTTTCTTTTTCTGCAAACTCCACAAGTCTATGTCCACTCTCATTTCTATTACCATAACCAAAATTACCTACAGCACTTTCATATGTTTACTAATTCTAGCATTACATCTCTCATAACAATTTTAAAATGTTGTTTGCTCTAATTTAAAATCTTTTGTACATCCATATAAAAATCTTCTACTACTTCATCACTATGAGAACTTGTTTGTGTGTAAACCTGAATTATCTGCATTTGGTATCTACTATTAAGTTGGATAACTGATCTTGCCACTCTGTCCAATACACTATCAATCTCCACAATGTTGTTTTTCCACTTTTTATTTATAATGAATCTTACTCCACTTGTGTTTCCAATATTTGTACCTTTATAGTAGAGTACATGTCTTCTTTTTAAATCAGTTGTCTCTTCATCTTTTCTTTTAACTTCACAAAGTCCAATAATGTCCCACTTAATATAAGACAGTTCTTCTAATTCTTGAAATTTTCATTCAGTTGAAAGTGATCAGCAGTTGTAAGTATCTAAATAAAAAGCCATCATCAAATGGCAGTCTGGATCCACAATCGGGTTTCTTAGCACCTCCGCCCCCAGTCACCTACTTCTCACTTGATTGGTGACTTTACAGCCTTCTGGAAACAAGAGCCATGATTTATTTTTGTCTGTCATGATTGTATATATCTATCGGAAAAATATTTATCATTTACACATACATTCATTCTGCATTATCAGGCAACTGAGAGGAAAGACCATGCTGGCTAATGCATGTTGGTCAGCAGCCCATCCATGTTCATATACTATATAAATAATCACATAGTAATAACAGCTGCAATGGCAAGAACATATGGAGTGGACATTAGGAAATTTGCCCTGCTTGGTTCCTTTAAGGCCTCCAAGAGGAATCAAAGGGTCTCCTTTCAGTTAAGAGCAAACTCCTTTCTTTTTGCCTTTGTCATTTTACTTATTTTGTTTACAAAGAAGTATACCTAGAACATAATAGGAGAAAAATTATATTTTGCATTTGCATGAAAATATTGGGGCCTATATTTAACCTGTATAAATGAATGAATAAATGCGTAATTTATATATATATATAAAAGATAGAAATCTTGAATGTCTGAAGTTATCCATTTAAATCAACTTAATTAGAAAGCACTTAACATAGAAAAACTGCTCCAGACCAAAAGTCACAGTAAACTGACAGACTGATGCAGCACTATAAGTCATTCTTTGATAAAGATATACTGTATCAAAAGTCTGGAAAAGTAATAAATATTGTTTTGTATCAAAGATTTATTACTGTAATAGTTGGCAATTGTCTACATATTCTGGTAAAATATATTTTACTATATATATTATACTAATCAGCCTACACCTAATAGCACACAACAGAGGGCCCACTAGATGTCTAGTTTAAAATATTTATAATTTGTTGAAGAGGACATTCATTATCAATGCCTCCCACAGTCGTCACATCATATATATAGCTATTATTACTGATAGATCAGGGAGAGTAGAGATTTTTGACAAAATCAACAATTGGCAGGACAGACAACAGTAAACAATATGCTAAACAAATCTAGCAACATTATTTATTAACATTTAAATAACAATCTTACAATAATGGTACTGTTTAAACACTGGAGATATAACATGCATTGTAGAATACAAATGCAATCCATATTCCTTATTTTCCGAGTCACCTGCTCTATATTTGATTTTATACTTCCTCTCCTACTCTTCAAATGCCTTTGCACGGAAAGATAAAAACTTTACTTTCTTTCAAAAACGATCGATTGATAATGACCTTGGGTCTCCAAAATGTTATCTTTTTTCTCAAATAAATCAGTGTACTTAAAATTAAAAAAAATCTTTAGTAGGAAAATTGTTAAAAAACAAACTAATCTTACATACAACTTATTCATAAAATATCCTTACATTAACACACATTCAACAAAATAATTTTATTTTAAACTTCTATATTTAAAATGGCGAACAAAATTTTTTCTAAACATTAACAATTCCCCGATCTTTCCAAAATTCAAATAAATCTATCTTGATCATAATTTATTCCTCACTTTCATGCCGCAAGTAAACAGTCTTTATATCAATGATCTCAGATGATTAACCATATAAGAAGGGGAAAAAATTTAATAAATTCGATTTTAATAGTTTAAAACTGATAAGTTAATAAATACAGTGTTTAAATTTATAATCATATTTAATAAACAAAAATTAATATAGTATATTTTAAAAAATAAACTTAATGATGGTGAGAATTGTATTTAATTCTATATTTTTAAAATTATTCTTCCAAATTTTTTATAATTACTTTATATAATATAATAAGTGTATCAATTTTATAAATCTAGGCAGAGAAATAGATTAAAAATCGTCTGTCAAAGTTATAATCATGTGACTTTTAATGTATACTATCACACACATGCTTGTTTGAATTAATAACAAAGTTTAAAATATTTTAAAAGTTATATTATAGAATTGGATAGAATTATTGCCTATCATAAAAGTAAATAGTATTAAACATTAAGTTAACTATCGTATAACATGTTTAAATAATGTAATAAAGACGAATACATTCATAATATAAAAATTAAATATTTTATTTAAATAAAAATAGATAAATTGAATATTAAGAAATGGAATAAGTTATTAAATGTTGTTTTAAAAGTTATTTTAAATGTTTAAATAGTTTTAATAAAATAATAATTTATTTAAAAGTAATATTTTAAATAATATTTTAAGTTCATTACGTCATCATTTTTTTATTTTCAAATTTAATTCTACTATAAACTAAAAATATGTAAATTTGTTCTCAAGATAAAGTAAGAATTAACCAATAGAAATAGGTATTCTTACAGACTATAAATATCGTCGTAACTAAGTTATCGGGGGAGATTAATAATGTATTGAAACCGGAGAAAGTCAATTTTTTTTTTTAGTACTTTCTTATAACTTTATCTGCAAAAAACTAATTGATAATTTTAAAAAATATTTTTTGCAAAAGAGAGTATAAACTAAAAAATATTTTAATAATTTCGTTTAACATGCTTTGTTAAATTTTTTAAAGTTCTTTATCAGTCGTATTTTATCTAAAAGTTTAACCTAAACTACGCAATAAAAAATGGATATACTACGAAATAAAATGGTTAGAAATTGTAATACTGTAAAAATATTTGAAATATTTATTGATACAGCTTTATTTATGCATAACCGGAGAACTTTTTTGGTACATAAAAAAAAAAAAACCACAGCACGGACATCATACGGAGTCTAATGAAAAAATTGGAGATGCATTATTATTTATAAGCCTATCCAAGATTTATTTTTAAATAGTAATAAGACAATTGTATATTGCATGAATCATTTTATAATATATTATATCAAAAGGAGTAAAATGTTATATCCTTTCTGAAGATAGCATTTTTTAAAAAATATTTTATATCATATATTACCAAACGAAAGTTTAAATGTATCAAGAAGGAAACATATATAAACAAAGTGAACACATAGATGAATAAAAGATGGATCCATGGAAATACAAATAGTACTTAAAAGTTTATCGAATATTTTAAAAGTTAAATTAGATGGATTGATGCATCGGATACACAGAGAATATTGGCAGAGAAAATACTTAAAAAAAAAAAACTTCACGGGATTAATTGATATTATGATTTAATAATTATCGTCCTAAAAACTAAAACCAAGGATTATTTTCTAAATTTTACTAAATGGATTAATAATTATTTTGTTTTAAACTTTAACGTGCTTGGAGAAGAACATTTTTGGAAAACTCTAGAGAAAATAATAAGCATTTTAGACTTATCAGGAACTATCGTCAAGAAAATATGTAACTATAGTTTTGATTCTTTTTATTTTGTTAACCTAGTTTAAATCTAAATTTTTATATAAGATTAGGAAAAACATAAAAACATAAATTTATTAATATTAAAATTTTAGAATATAACAATCTAATAATTTAGCTAAAAATATTTTAATATAAAGTGTATGGGTGTGAATTTTGTTTGTATCTGCAATGCTCAAGTGGATAAAGAAAAGCCTACTGAACACAATGACTAGATAAAGGTTATTGGTAATAATAATAACTATTGATAATTTATAATGTATATTTTTTTTTGTTTTCTTTAGATCATCCATAAATTGGAAGAATGAAGTGTAAAAGTTTTTTTTTATTATAAATGTAAACGCATTTTTATACAACATTTAAAAAAAACATTATGAGATAGGATTGATTTGAAAATATGCATACGACGATTTTTTTTTTTTTATTAGTGATATAATCCAACATAACAAATAATTATGTGATTCTTTTAAAATTTTCATGTCATTGGATATTCAAATATTGTCTAAGTAGATTGTATACGATTAAACATACAGAGCAATGAAGTAAGCAACTTTTCTTATGGGATCATAAGATTGTTTAACTATTAATGAATTTTATTTATTGTTTTTGTAAATGCAGATAGTTATTTATCGATGTAAGATGTAGAAAAATCTTGAGAAATAATGTTGAGATAGTGGATTGGAAGTACTTAGTGAACAGGAAACCAAGATGATGTTTAAGAAATAGGATGTTATAAGGAATGGAAATAATATTTAGTCTTTATGTGAATGTCAGCATAGTTAACAAAGTCCTATGACTGATACACATTTTATTTGGACAGTGTTATATTTCTTTAAATATTTGATGTTCTAATAAAGCTGAAGAAATAGCTTTAACATCGTCCCTGTACTAGAGGATATTAGGCAGGTAAATGTCCTACCTCTTCGCACTGTACCATGATTTTGAGATATGTTAAGAGTAATACTCTAGCTTTCTTCCTTAATCCTATGCATCTGTTTTCGCTATCTTTATTTCATGTAATTGCATCGTTCAGTAAGATATGTTTAAGAGAAATGATAAATAATTTAGAACTAAGGTTATGCTATCGTTTTTGGATAAGATTAGTTTATTTGCTTATAAGGAGCAGAATATTATAACTTAAAATTGAAGATCCAAAGTATCCTAAAGAAAGAAAAGAATCATATAATATATTTTGAATTTTATTTCGGAAATGAAATATAAACTTTTTTAATATAAAGTATCTAAACAAAGATATTTTCTTTAAAGTGATAATAATTTTAAATGCTTTAGTATTATTTTTTTTTAAGAGAAAAATAAGTATTGCATATTTTTAAAATACAATAGTACAAAGTAAATTATGTAAACAATATGCATAGTATATTTTTTGTTTATTGATTAACAGAAATATATTAATTATTACACTTATATCATACTAAAGTAAGGCTTAAAGAAGAACTATATTATGATTAGTAAACATTGTGTGATAAATACTAAAATCTAGTACTGAATTTTGGATAATATTTTGTGTAACATCTTTGACTTTGCAAGATGAAAATTTTTTAATATTTTGAGAAATCCATACTCATTATAAAATTTTGTTTTCTATAGAATGTTTTCTAAGTATGAATTTTTAAAATAAGATAGTTTAATAATATTAAGGATAAAGTGCTGTTGCTAATAAAGTAAATAAATATATTTTGTAATAAGTTAATCATAATGAGAAACCCAATAGTAACATTTTTTTTAAAATTTCGTCCTAAATCTAAACAAAGATATAATTGAACCCGGTAGATCAAACTGTAAAGTAAAAAAGTTAAGGATATCCACTGTAAATAATGTAAATAAATTGTTTATTTATTTGTTGTTAGTAATAAATGTTGTTAAATTTTGTTATTTCAAAAATTTTGTGTCCTAGTTATTTATTTCTCCACATCGCTGCATGAAAACACAATATATGCATAATAATTGAAACCAATATATAATTTTGCACAAAAGATAGAGAATTATTTAAGAATTTAAATATTTTATTGGTATTCATTATAATTAAATAATCATAACCTTACATTATTTTATTGGTCATAAATCAGTTATCACAATATTATATTAAATCATATGCTATCAGTTGCCACACATATTTTGTTTGTCAGATTATTAAAATGCTACCACGTATTTATTATATCATTAAATGAAGATATAAGATCATATTATATTATTTCATTATTTTATTATGGTAATAAAATTATAGTAAAAAGAAAAGATACACAGAATTAGTTAAACAATGAAGAATATTATTATTGTTATTTATTATTATTAGTTTAAGTGTAGTAGATTATGACATAAAATCCCTTCTCATATTTTACTACCGTATTTTTAAATTAACTTAGAATAAACTTTATGAACCTGAGATTATTTTATTTGAGCTAGATTATTATTAAATAGAAGATTAAGATTTAATTATTAGTTTAATCTTAGTGAGTAGAAGTTATTAAAGTCGTAAGAATACTATGAGTTTGTTATTTAAAATAGTAATAAAGGGGGGATAGTGTTCTTATGCAATTGAGGTAGTATTCTGTGGGATATTGGCTCAATGTAATCTATCTTGTCATCTGTATTTAATAAATTTTAGTACAGAATAATCACAACCACTAATGAAAAGAAATTAAGTGTTTTCATATAATAAATATGTCATAGCTAGAATTGTATGGAAGGGAAGGGTGGTAGCAGGGTTAACATATGGTAATGATATGATATGTGTTAGTAAAGGGATATTAGATTACTTGGAAAAAGTACAAAGAGAAGTAGGAAACATGCATTAGATGCAGATGTGTGGACAGCAAAGAGGCAATTCAAGGAGAAATGGGATGGTCAAGTTTTTATATGAAGGATGCAAAAAGCAAAATGAAAATTTTTGGTAGATTGCAGTTTATGGATAATAAAAGAATAGTCAAAATAGTATTTAATTGAGTTATGAATAAAAGGCAGGTAACAAGATGGGTGAAAAAGATAATGTGGTATGCAGAAGATTTGGATAAAGAATTTATATCAATATATTTGTACAAAAGATGGGATTGTGTTGGAGAATTGTTGGGTGTTATAGTGATAAGATATGGGATATAAGAATAGATGCATTAATAAAGAATAGGGAGTTGGACAGATTGAGAACTAATATGGAGAGTAAAAAGAGTTTAAATGTATATAGAAGTAAACAGAATTTTGGATGCAATTTAATTTATGATAGTAGTAAGGAAAGTAGTTTACTCTTTAAGGCTTGGATGCAACAGGGGATTATTCACATAAATGGAAAATTTGGGTGATTTAGTCTGCAAGTTATGCAAGGAAGGCATAGAAAATATTAAGCATCTGTTAATTGGATGTAAATGCCTGAAAGCAGAAAGGATACAACTAATTAAGTTGTGGAAGAATAAATATAAGAAAAGTGATTATACAGAAAGTGGGTTTATTGATTTTTATGCTGGGCTTGGGAAAGGATAAGGGGAATTTAGATATAAATGCCATGGAGAATTGACAAATATTATGTTGTGGAAATGGAATGGAGTAGAATATGGTAAAACAGGATGGTGAATGGAAAGGGAAGGTAAAGTGGCTAACAGGTTTTTCTAGGCATAGTTGCTAAGAGATTTTTAACTTTGTATAGGAGAAATCACAGTGCATCACATCACCAGATCGTGAAATATATTTGACAATCATAGTGTAATTTTTTTTACGTACAACGGTCACCAAAATAATACTTTTTAGATGAAATCTTAAGTGGTCATTACTAATTATACTTTAATGTTTAAACCAAATGAATACCTTATTATTAAACCAGTAATCTAGATTAAAACAAAGACACTTAAATAAAGTTTAATGTTTATTATATTCCTGTGTCTTATTGAGATCTTTCCTAATTCCATCTTTTTTTAGCAGCTCAAACTGACCTCAATCTATTATAAAAACAATATACAAACAAATTTAAACTCACACATTATCTTTTTTATATATATACGGTCTAAAAATTCAATGTATATCCTTTTCTCAAGAGAATTATGTGTCACAAAACCTATGAACACCCACAGCCCACATTGACTATGGAAACCTTGTACAAATAGGAGTGAAACTCTAGGGCTGCTTGCTATAAGAGTATACAGTAGTGCAGCACTCAAACACTCTCCCTTTAACATTAAATAATTTATTCAAACCCTTAAGAGATGGCTCAAGTGTCCGCTGTTTGCTTGCAATCACGGTGCATTTCTTTTTTCAAACACCAGATTCTTTCATAAGTTTTCTGTTTTTACTTATAGACAGAATTATTAACTGAATTTTTATCCCCTCCCCCTCCTGTTTTGACTTTCAAGATCGAGCAGTTAACATTAGTTCTTGTACACATATTTTGAATATAATAAATGAAGGAGAATTATATAAACAAGACAAAATTTTGATTAATAAAAATTAGTAACATAAAAGCATATTTCCATTGTTACTCAATACAAAATTAAATAAAATTTATAATCTCTTATAAAAATTTCTCTACTTTTGAAACTTTTTTTTATACAAGTTAATGGAATCCATTACTCTATTGCACCAAAATTAAAAAAAAGTTCATAATTACCCTGATTAATCAATGGGCCAGCAGGCCAACATTCTCCCGATGGTCAAACTTTTTATATGAATTTTCTTGTGATGACTGGCATGAATCCTCCATTTGGTCCATTTGTTTTATTTTGATTTTCTCAGATATCTCTGACAATCTTCCCTTCCCTTGGTTGATGTTCACATGGGTAGCCCCAGGTGGTGATATGATATGTAATTCTCTGAGGGGAAAGTTCTGACTTCCCTTAGCCAAAAACATTTTCTTAGCACTGTTAATATTATATTTTAATTTCTTTTCATGGCATTTATATATGAGTACACATACAAGCCAATTCAAAAGCCAACACCAAGTCAAAATGCCAAATAGTTAAACAAAAGGAAACTCCATAATTCATGTTTTTTTTCTTTCATGAACTAGATTCACATTTTTTAAAAATTTTTAGACATTTTTATAGTTCCAATTTTTGTCCTTTCTTGATTAACCTTTTTTTTTAATTAGTTGAAAAATTCTGGATAATTTAGCATAATAGATTACAAAATATTTTTTAATATCTGAAGTTTCAACAATAGAGTTAATTGCTAAAATATATTTCCTCCCCAACCCACACCTTTCTAAGAATTTCAATTTAAAACAAACAAAAAAAAACTTTTAGCAAAGAAATCTCAAAATCTTATTTTTATCTTGATTTAATGAATTTAAATAAATAATTAAACTGAAAGAATGCTGATTTCTTTGAGATAAGTAATAAAAAAAAATTACTTAAAATAATATTTCAAAAATTGTTATTTTAAAATAATATAACAGATATGGGATTTTAATAAAATAAAACATATGTGTGAGATGTCAGAAAATACTAGCTCACTATGTGCTCAGATGTTAAACTATTACTTTGCTTCTTGGTTTCCATATTGGGAGAAAAAGATAAGAAATTTATCTATTTCATAAAACTTAACTAAACTCCTTTATTTGTACTACTTTCTGCTTTTAATAACAACTGCACTACTGGTATTTAAATTTTTGGTTTTATATATGACAAACTCACTATTTTTATACAGATGATAGTTTTATGTAACAAACTTACTCTTAGTATTTAAATTAATGGTTTTTAATAATGAACTCACTTTGTATTTAAATTAAGAGTTTTTAATCATGAGCTCCATTCCAAGCATCTTCCAATTTCCAAGCATATCACTATACTAGCACTGATTAAATCTTTTATTTATTTCTGATTAAAACTTGCCAATCATCATATTATCTAACATATATTTTGCCAATTGATTTTAATCTCAGGGGCATTCAGTTTGGAATTATGTGAACCTATATGGATAGACCACCAAACTCAATCATCATCAGGTCTTTAGTTGGTTGCACATTTAAATAAATAAAAATATCCACTGGACTGTCTATGCCTAATATCATACAACAGAGGGTGCCACTAGACCTTTAGCATAGAATATTTATAATTTGTTGAGGATATTCATTACTAGTGCCTACTATAGCTATCATATATATATATATATACATTTGAGAAGAGAATAAAAGAGCATATGCTTTTATATAATAGAATTCAAAAAGAGAAACAATCTGGAATAGATGTAAATAAACCTTCATCATCTGTTATATTTGATCATAATAAATCTTGTCAATATGGATTTAAATTTGATTATAAAAATATGAAAATTATTCAAATTGAAAGTTGTCATAATAAACATAAAATAAAAGAGGCTATGTTGATTTCAAGAAATCGCCAAATGTTAATGAATCGCCAGTCATCAAATTTTTTAAAATAACAGAATTGTGGAAAATCTGAATTGAACTATGGGTATTGTTAAAGGTTGTCTCGTTTTGATTATTCAGTGTCATATAGTTGATAAAAACTACAAAATATATAGTCGAAAGTATTTCTAAAAATAATATAATTTATGTAAATTGTATTGTATTTTGATATATAAATATATTGATTTGTATATTACATATATTGTGAAACAAATACAGATATCAAACTTTATTTATTATATATATATAGTCATTATTGGTGCTACATCAAGGAGAATAGAGATTCTTGACAAACTAAACAAGTAGCAGGGCAGATAACTAAACAGCATGCTAGACAAATCTAACAATTAACAACAATATTTATTAACAATTAAATAACAATATTACACTAATAGTAAGCTTTAAGCACTGGAGATATAAGAAGCATATGGGTTAAATGACAACCATTTTTAAAGTAATTAAATAATGTAATTGGCATGATAGTTATTATACTATTCTTCTGCTCAATGTTAATGTTAGTTCCCTTCACAATAATTGCCTTTTAATGAGACTTGACAACTTCAGATATAATATTAATTTATAATCAAAAATTAGCAGGCTTAATTACTAGACAGGCTCACAATGCACTGAAATTACTAAATAAAGCTTATACACAGGGCTCAAGATCGTGACCATGAAAAGAAACATATAAAGAACAATAATCAATAGGCCCATAAATAACTTGGTGTTAATTAAAGAGTCAAATATAATGTAAAATGCATATGAAGATTTAAGGCACTTTACCCAATGCAAAAATCAATAAGGACCTCAAATTTCAAGTGGTAAATAAAACATGGGTTTGAACACAGAATAATAACTATAAAATATGACATGGTAAGGAAATGTCACTATACCTGATGCCAAATATCTGCCTATATATAGTGGTAAGCATAAGAATAAATCAAAGGGATAAACATATAAATAAAACTTCACATGATATATGTATAAGGGATTATTTTATACATGAATATATACAGACAACATAACCATCTCTTTTACTTTCAAACACATATGACATAAATAACAAAAAAAAAACCTGTCAATTCAAACAGTTCAACATTTATATAAAAAGTTATATGTGCACATTTATATATGTCAAGTATAAATATGCAATGGCAATTTTATAAGTTCTAAAACATTATTAATAGATATATTAAAAAAACATCAATTCAAATTTCTTTTAAATTTCGTATTTTTTCTTTCAAATTCTTATTAAGGTAACTTAGATTGTCTAAACCGTTATGAGAGTGAAAGGGGATAAATTTGCTTTAAGTTTCTTTAAATAACCTTTTTTAAAAATGTTATGAGGGGAGGAGAGGAAAAAAAACTTCAGAAAAACTACTGCAGTTTAGTGAAATTAACCATGAACTGCCAATTGCAAAAGGGTTTTATATAAAACATTACTAATGATAATACTAAAACAATTATAATATATGAAAGATTATAAAAAGTAAAAAAAAATATAAAATCAATAAAACAGAAATATTAAATTACACCTTTGTTTCATGGCTGAAAAGTGCATTGCTTTGATGGTCTCTAAGATGTCAGTAGTTGAGTTGGATGTAGTTGATCAATTAGCAGGCAAGGTTAACATGCAATGAATAGGAGACAAGTTTATTTTTAGTGCTTTAGTAGCATATACTGTTAAACATAGTCACTGGAGCAAGTTCTGAGTTCATCATTGAGTCAGAGGCAAATAAGTTGAAATTTTATTGGCCCAAAATTCAAAACAAATTAAGTAAGCAGAATCCAATAATGGATCAGGAATGAGCAAGCAGAGAGTCAAAGGTAAATAAGCAGAGGCAGCAGAATAAAAATATAATTTTTAGCTGGTTTTTTATAGATTTCAAGTTAATTGGTTTTCCCATTCAGGAATTTCTTCTAATTAGCAATTATTAATTTTTAACTCAGATAAGTCAGCAATTTTAATTAAGAAATTCCAAATAATCTGAAGTTTTAAGGTAAACCACTAAGCATCACATGATCACCATTTCTTATGCTTGCTCATAACTGTAAAACAAGCAAAACTCTCCATGCAATAGTGCTACTCAGTGCAAGTCTGGGGATATTGGATGAGTAGGCACTAGATATGGATTTTATGCATAAGCCTTCTGGCATCCATTGATTACTCTGGTTGGCACAGGGTGGCACTACTGTATGGAGAGTTTTGCCTGTTTTAACTTTTAAGATAACAAAACTTAAAATTGGAATAATATTTAATGGAGAAAAAACATAGATTTTGGTAAAAATTTTAATTAGTTAAGAATTGATAAAATAAAATAAAAAATTAAGATTAAGAATTGTTCCTGAAATATAAAAATATTTTACTGAAAGTAAACAAATTCAGCTTTAAATTACACATTAAAAAAAATTACATTTAAATAAACTGAGCTAATCTTAAAACATTTTTTTCCTCTTAATGTGTATGCATAAATACATACTACTGCACCTATATATAAAAAAAATAAAATAAAATTAAGTTTGTGCTTAGCCAACATTAAATACTTGTATATAAATTACTATTGAGATAGGCAAAACTCCATCTCAATATATATTTAGTCATCTTAACTATTATCAAAATATCATAAAGGAACCTGTAGACATTTTAACTGGAGATGGATTTTATAGTTGCTTTTGTAAATGCTTCATTTCTGTCACTGTAGCCATATATTTGAGAGACATTAATTATGTAATTTATGGTTTATGTTTGTTCCCATCTACACAGAACATTGGCTGTTGAATTTCATTTATGAAGTAGGTGTGTTATTGTGATTATGAGTAGATCAGAATTTGTCGATGAGATTCCAATTACATCTAAGAAAATCAAATCCATGTATTTAATGTTAGATCGGGGGGAGGGGAAGCATTTATTTGGAACTCATACAAATTTAATTTTTTATGCCATAATTCTTTGATTTAAGATTCTTATTGAGACATTGAAAAAAAGAGCTCTTGATGTGAAATGAGTTTTGAGAATTTAAAATATATTTTCAATTATTCACAAGTCAGATCTATTTAAGAGTTTTGATAGAGGAGTCTGTGAAAGAACAGGAAGTCATTGCAAAGAATTAGACTTGAGTGTGCCACTAATAGTTTTCATGATATGTGAGTACCCAGAAAATTGATATGGGAGCTTCTTAAACAATAGCCAATATTCATTGGTAGAATATGAAAGTCCCAAAGAAGCTATCTATAAAGTGGTTCTAATCAGCTTTCCAAGGAAGTTATTCCTAGATGTGTCTTTATTTAGATAAATGAAAAAAATAACTAGACTCTAGTCCAAAGTTATTCCTAAATAATATAAGACAGAGTTACATTTCAATCTATTAATACAAAAGACTATATTCAGATTACAAGATTTCCTCCTCTTGTTTAAATAAAAAGTTGAACATATTGTCTTTATTGGATTAGAAATAAGACACAGTCCTAGAAAAAGATTTCTAATCTTTTCATATTTTTATCCAGAGACTTATTTATTTTAGGAAATAATTTTTAATGAAATCAAAGCAATGCCAGCTGTATAGATGAATTTACTATATTCTGTTCCTGGAATTCTATTCCAGACCATTCTATAAAATTTTGTATCTACTATGACTATTATTTATTGTTATTTTGAATTTTTCTTTTGAAGTGTATTTTGCCCAATACATTAATGTTTTTTCTGCATTTGAGAATTTTAAAACTTTTATAAGAAAATCATTTTTTTCTAAACAGAATCATAAGCAGATGTTAAATGAATAAAGGTAGCGTCAATTTTTAATTTATTTTCAAAACCTTTTTATGATATGAATTATTAAAGATAAAATTTGTTCCCAGTAACTTTTTCCTGGTCAAATTACAGTCTGCTCTCTAGACAAATGATTTTCAACTGCTGAAAAAATTCTTGTTAATGTGATTTTTTTAAATAGTGTCTGATAATACATAATAATTACATTAGAGATAATTTTTGAGTCATTGCTAGATTTATTTGGTTTTAAGACTGCTATAGTTGTTCTTTTATCCAAATTTTTGGAATATTTCTGTAGGAATAATGTTACAGCATAGTTTTTTCAAATCATACTTTGACTTCAAAATCTTAGCTTTTTTATAGACTAGAAGTGTGTGATATGCTCCTGGTATCATTTTTGATTTAAAACAATCAAGGGCAAATTCCCTAATGTTTATATCAATATTTGGTTTAGAAGTATCATGTATAAAATTAACCAATCTCATTAGCAGTGGTAATACAGTTTTTAATGACAATTTTACAAACCATCAATCTTGTATAAAAGTTATTAGGTCTTTGGAATAAATTTATAGTTTTGTTTCCCCATGATCTCCTTACTTTTGATTTTTGTCACCATCCATTGGTTTTATATTTATCAGTAATTTCTGGTCTTTTTTAAATAGAAAAATTGTTTGTAATGAGCATCACTGGCTTATTTCATCTTGTGATAAATTGCTTTTAATATTCATAAAAAACAAACTGTTTGGCAATTGTTGTTATGAATTTGTTAAATCTATTACAGGCAAAAGGGAATTGGACAGATTCTATTAATATTAATTTATGATATCCAGTGCATTGAAACTCTCAATGGCCACAATCAGTATATTATACTACTCTATTTGCAATTGCTTAATTTCATATTATTTTTTAAATTGAACAGATGTCACTCTCAATACTTTCTTAAGTATGTATCTACTTTGCAAAAATTAAATTACATTGAATTTATCTCATGTAATTAAAATTTTATACCTACCTTTTCAGGAAGAGTGGTATCTCATACCATTTGTAGTCTAAACTGTATTTTTTTGGCTTTCTCAAAAAGTTACTTTTTTGCTACTTTTCAAAACAAATATTATAAAACTTATTGTAACAAATGGCACCAATAATAAAAAAACAAATTTATTTTATTATAATAATTGGTTTTAAGAAGGCAATCACTTGAATCTAGTTAAACAAAAGTAATTTTATTTCTTCATTTTTACAATTATATGTCTATATATTTTTATTTTTTATACAAACGTTTTAATAGGTACTATAAATGATATTTATAATAAAGAAAATAAAATTTTAAATATTTGTATAAAACAAATACTATTCTTAAGAGTAGGATGAGATACTGCTTGTAGCATTTGCATGACTACCACATTGCAGATTAACTATAATAGGTCTTAAATTTCATCTTGGATGAGGATAATTTTCAATTATAAGAATAATAAAAAGTCAGATGTCACATGATGTATATATAGCTTGCACTTACAAATATGTAAAATTAAGAGCATGGCTAAGCCTACTAATATATGGAGTATCTGAATGAAGTTCAGGCCCATATGATTTTTTCAGTTGGAGAGTTGACTTTAAAGACATGTAGATGTCTAAAAGTTTCAGATCTTCTTCTAACAATTACCTTTTAAATAAATGCTTTGCTTGAGTTGTTTTTTTAATCTAATGTCCCAACTCCTCACTGAAGAGACCCATAGGTCGAAACCGGTCTGGGAATGGGGACAATCCAAGATAAAAATGATTTGAATGCCTTCTCTTGTAGTAGCATTTATCATAAATAAAAAGGCTTGTTTAGAGCTCATTAGCATGCTCTTAATTTTACATAATTATAAGAATGTGAATTCCAGAGTGATTAAACTTGATTTATGTTGGCTATGAATAAAATGACTGAATATCCATAATTCAGTAAATACCATCTCTTGTCAAAAACAGGCATCTGTTTCCATTAGCTTGGATAGAGTCTTTCTTTCTCAGAAATATGGAATAAACCCATGTTGTTTAATTAAAATCCATTCATTTTAACAGTTTATATTTTACTTGATCTTCATTTGATATCAGCAAAAGCCATTATGATAATTGAGAATTAACACTTGTTTTTATCTGATAGCTTTTGTAACACTTCCTGGAGCATTATATACAGGAACAACCATATCAGGTGAACAATACTTGCCTAAATAATATCTATTTATTTTTATTTCTTAGCTTCCCATTTTAATTCACAAATATATCTCTTAAAACTGCAGAAACAATATTGGGGAAATATAGTAAACTTGTCGTTATAGTTAGTTACCAACAATAATTTTCTTGGTCTGTCCAGGTAATTGTCACCAGTAACGCATTTCAAATAAATATTCTTCGAAATATGAGACTTCTTGAATCTTTGTTAACTGCAGTCTTATAATTGGCTGGTTCATCTTTATTATTCAGATTCTTGATGACTTTCGTAAATTCCAATTTATGATTATACTAGCACAATTACTTGATATATTATTTTGAATAGGATGTGAAAGTGTCAAAAGTATACTTGGTGCTAATAATTTAATAAACATATTTAAATTCTGATTTCATATTTATTTATATATATATAGTAGTGTAGTTTTGATTTATAATGAGCAATAGCTGCTTATTCATTACAGTTTGTTATATAGCTTTGCAAATTTTTTTCTCTTTTTTCATCAATTTCTTTTAAAATACCTAATTATTTGATCAAATAATGTATTTCACCTCTTTTAAAATAATTGATATTTTAAAAAAAATTCATTATCATAAGGGCTCCTCTTTTTTTCTTAGTTGTTTATTATAAAGTTCTCTGTAAAAAAATTTACACACTTCATTGTGTAAATGAAATATTTATTTTATATAGCGCTGTTTATAAACCATAATATTAATAATCAGCATTAAGCTAATGCATATGCGCTTTATAGATTTTTAATTATAAATTAGTACAATACTCTCACTTCCAAACATAAGATAAAGTCTTTGTGAAAAAGTAGAATGAATCCATCTACCTTTTCAACCCAAACATTTATGTATGGGCAAATCTTAAACATTTGGAAATGAGAATGTGAAGATGTTAAGTGATTACTTTTACTGTGCTTGAATGAATGATGCTTGTGAAATTTTCTAGAATTTATGATACATCATTCTTACATTTACATATTTAATTTTAAATAAGAATGACGTATCATAAATTGTAGAAAATTTTGCAAGCGTCATTCATTCAAATACAGTAAAAGTAATTTAAAGTGATTGCTTAACATCTTCACGCTCTCATTTCCAAATGTTTAGATTTGCCCATACATAAACGTTTGGGTTGAAAAGATAGATGGATTCATTCTATCTTTTCATAAAGACTTTATCTTATGTTTGGAAGTAAGCGTATTTATTTATAATTAAAAATCTATAAAGTGCATGTGCTTTATAATGCTGATTATTAATATTACACTTCATTATGCTATCGTTCTTCTTACTGCTGAAGGAACTTTTCTTCCAATAGAAATATACTGTTTTGCATTTTTGAGATTTTTATTGTTTGTTTTTTTAGCTTTCCTTGCCAATTATAACTCATTTTTATAGAATTGCGGAGTTTCAGACATTCAGTTCTTTTAAATGAGTAATTTAAAAATATCTTCATATTTCTTATTTTTTATCGTAGATTGTCTCATTTAAGTTAAAAAATTTATTGTTAAATTCCTCATTTTTTATCTGTCAATTTGTGCAGCAGTTTTTACTAAAGTAAGTTTTTATTGATCATTTTCAAATCTAAATTATTTTTGAAGTTGATTAATATTTTAAAATATTTTCTAAGAGATAACTTAAATTTACTGGAGTTTTTCTAAATTTAGAAATATCTGTTGTTTTCTTAGTGGCATTTGTCTCTCTAGCTTTGAATTGGGGATATTTTGCATCTCACTAATGGCATCTGCCTCTTTAGTTTTAAATTAATATATCTTGTATCTTACCAATCAATGTCAATTTTCCATGTTGAATCTACTAAATACCGTATAATCTTAAAATGCAAATTTCTGCTAGTCAAAACATTATTAAACTTTGCTGCATCTTTATTTGGATGCTTTTACACCATTTCCAATTTAAATTTTTTTTTTCAATAAAAGAAATAACACTACACAGTTTTTCTACTAATTCCAAGTCTACGTTACGTCCTTTCTAATTTCTGTTTTCATAACCAAATTTATTCACATTACTTTTATATTTCAACTGTTTTCCAACTCTAGCATAAAAATATTGCTTCACTTGTTCAAAAGCAAGTCTATATAAAAGAGTTCTACTTCTTCAAAAAAAAGAGAGAGAGAACTTATTGGGATATAAATGTAAGTTCCTTAATAATTAAACTTGCCACCTTATTTTTCCATACTTTATTTACAAAATCTGTCTCCATATATGCTTAACAATATTTCTATATTTTTGTAACATACATAACTACTTTTCAAGTCAATTGTCTCTTCACCTTTCTTCTAATTTTATTAAATTTGACAGCATGATACTTTCCAGTTCATTCAATATTCATTCATATGAAATTGATCTATGGTTGCGGATAGCTAAATAAAATGTTAACATCAAATGGCAACTTAGGTTTATAATTCTTAGCATATTCCATTTTTACTTCTCAACCAATATCTTTAATTTTACATTCTGCAGAATATAACGCCTATAATTTATTTTTAACTGTTATATATATATATATTCTAACCTCAACTTTAGTCGACGGAAAATAACTCTGAAACCGAACAAGGAATGCTAGTGTGTTTACCTAATGACAGTAATAATAAGATTATGTATACCCTGGCGCCAAATTGTAACTATGAAATCGCAATACCAACCAGAGATCGTCATCCCTGCTTATTACTGTAGGAAATAATGAAGAAAGTAATTAAAATGTCTCAAGAAAATATAATGTTGATACATCCAATTCAATTTATTATGGTCTTAATTTAAACTTAATAACAATTATGTAAATACTCTCGTGATAAGTTATTACTGCTAACTAAATAATATAGACAACTTTCTTCTACAACTTTATATAGATATATGGTCTCGAGCGTTAATTACAAGAATGTTGTATATATTTCTAATATATAAATGATTAGAAATAAATTAGTAATCGATGCGGAGAACTCGCAACTTGTGTTTATAATATATAATATAAGATTATTATTTAGTTTAAAGTAAAATAAAAGAAATGTTATAAATCCTTCCCATTTAACCCAGCTACTATTATTTTCGTTCTCAGCATCTATATCATCTTTAATAGTCACAATTATATAACACTAAATGTCTGTGCTATGTTCTCCTTTATATCTTCTTAACTGACAAATCTTAATCTTATTTCATTAAACACACATATATGCCTTCCAACTAACTATAGATTCATTATCATTATTATAATAGTATTTCCCGATTTTAATACTTACACTACTTGACTTCCAACCCTAGCTCTCTTAAATTTAATAATTGAAGTGCTCAAATTTCTCAAGGTCTTGATCTGCTAATGAGGTGCAATTATTAATGATTACAATGCAATGGATATGATCCCAAAACTTGCTAAATTAAATTTTAATGTGAGTTTACCAGTGGGAATCATATTAAATATCAAAAGCAGGAAAAAGATTTTATGTCTACTCCTAATATTCATAACATTGCAACGAACCAAAAAACTAAATTTAATATGTCTAAATTGACTATTTTCTCTCAATTTATTCTATTTTGTATAATCTGTTTGCCAAATTTAACTAGTTTTTTAAATCTATTACATTTTACGAGTCGGCTATATTCTTTATTTACACGAAATGACCCCCCCCCCCCTATATAAGAAAGAAATCTTTCTAGGTTAATATTTTACAAAGGTGAATTATGGAAATTAATTGCTGAAGTAAACTATGGAAGTAAACCATGGAAGTCAATCATGGAATCAATCAATATAAGACAATTCATAAATTTAAACATGATCTGGTATTATTACAAAATTGGTTATGACAATAAATTTATAAAAAAGCTTGAGATCTCTTGTTTTTCGTCTCAGCAGTAAATCAATATAGTGTTCATTACCTAAACTATTCAATTTTGCAAATTTGTCAAAAACAGACTGAATTCTTATGATATCTGTCCTGTTATGAGGACTCCATATAATTGAACCATACTCCAAGATGGGAAGAACTAAGGATATAAAAAGTTTAATCTTTGCAAATTTATTAAATGCTTTTCCATATCTGTAAATAGCTCCTACAATTTTAAGAGATTTATTCACCATAAAATTAATGTAATTATGAAAAGACCCATTATTGGAAAATATTATTCCTAGATCTCTTTGTTGATCATTTGTTATAATTTTAGAATCACCAATATAGTAGGAAAACCTTAAGATTTCAGATTTTCTAGAGTAAGAGACAATGGAGCACTTATCCATATTTATATCTATATAATTACATTCACACCAATTAAAGAAATTATCTATATCACTTTGAAGTAAAAAACAATCATTAACAGAATAAATATGCCTAAAAATTTTGTAATCATTTGTATAACATAGAAGATGTGAAAATTTAATCCATGTTTTTAGGTCATCAATGTATACATTAAATAATAAAGGTGCAAGAACACTGCCTTGAGGCACCCCAGTGAAGCAATAATATGGTAATGACAATTTATTATTAAACCTCACACAAGACATTCTATCCTTAAGAAAAGAGTCAAACCAATTAATTAATAATTTGGAAAAACCTAACCTACAATGCTTCTGAAGAAGAATTTTATGATTAACTCTATCAAAAGCCTTGGACATATCAAAATAAACAACATCTAACCTAGATTGATTCTAAATTGAGTTTGAAATGTGATCAAAAATAGTTATCAAATTTGTTTTAATGGATCTATTAGGCAAAAATCCATGCTGCTCTGGTATCAAAACCTTAGAGACATCCAAAATAATTCTATTATATAAACATCTTTCAAATATTTGAGCAACAGTGTGTAGAATTGAAATAGGCCTATAGTCACTTACCAAATCTCTAGATCCTTTCTTAAAAATAGGAACAACTTTAGCAATTTTAAGGGATGTAGGAAAAGTACCATTTGCTAAAGAGCAATTAAAAATATGCAAAAGAGGAGAAGCAATGTATTCCGCACATCCTTTATAAATGAAAGCCGGAATATTGTCAAGGCCCACACTAGAATGTAATTTAAGCTGCTTAATAGCAAAAACAACATCAGATTCAATAAATGAATCAAATGTTATCCTTTCTTTAACTAGATCATTATTTGGAGTTAAATTAGTAAAAGACTGAGATTGTTTAAAAAACTCTGAGAAATAATGAGAAAAATCATTTGTGGCTAGATTAGAATTATTACTCTGTAATTTTTTTTTTGTAATACCTAAATTCTTAACCAGAGACCAAAATTGCAAAGGATTATCAGAAATATGACTTTCAGTGTTTTGTATAAATTTTTGAAAATCTCTATGATATATAACCTTTGACAATCTTCTATAATTAATAAAATTGTTATAATAATTTAAGTTCTTAGTTTTCCAATATTTACGATGATGAAATGATTTCCTTTTAATAATTTCTTTAAGAGAAACTGAAAACCAGAGAGGAAAATGGTTAGTTGAATTTTTTTCCTTAGGAATGTATTTGTCAATTAGTTCACTAAATGATTGTTCAAAAAACTTCATACAGAAATCTACATCAGATGAAGAATACAAATTTTCCCAGTTAAAATTAGATAATTGTAAACAAAGACCCAAATAATTTCCTTTTTTGCAGTTTCTTTTCATAATTTTAAAGGGACAAAGTCTATTAAATTTAATATTAATATAAAATTCTAAGGGAGGATGATGCAAATCAATGGAAAAATGAAGAAGAGAAGTAGTTAAACATTCAATTGTAGGAAAATTACTAAGAATATAATCCAATGTGTGATCATTAAAATTGGTGTATGGATTAAATTGTTTTAAATTTAACAAATTGCAAAAACGAATTATTCTCAATGCTTTCGTGAAAAAGAGACTGAATCTATGATAGTAGTACCTGAATATAAATCAGGAATATTAAAATCACCAGTAATAACTATATATGATTCATATTTGATTAAAAAATCTTCAAGAATAGAAAGAAACTCATTAAACTCTAAAAAGGATAATGTTGGCTTTATGTAGATAGTACCCAAAAGAACCTTGACACTATTTTTCAAACATATTTCACACCATGTAGCTTCACAAGATGATGATGAAATAGGAATATACTTATGTATAAAATTACATTTAAAAGCAATGAGTATGCCTCCACCTTTGGAAGCAACATCAGAAGATCTATCTGTTCGAAGTACTTTATATCTATTGTCCATAAAAATAACATCTGAAATGTATTGAGTAAGCCAAGTTTCTGAAATAAAAACAATATCAAAATTTTCAGAACTGAAGAATTGCTTAATTTTTGCAGTTATAGTTCTCATCCCACGAATGTTTATATAAAAACAATAAACTCCAAACATAATATCAAAAAATATATAAAAACAAACAATAATCAAGAGAAAAAAAATGTTAATAAAGGATGATATGGGCAAAAGAAATTAATCAGAAAGTATTAATGAACTAGCCAAAGAGCCATAAAAAAATTTTAATGTAGTACCGCAAGGCCATAAATGATTCGAAATAAACTCCAAATGCTTATGTTTGGGAATTGAAACAAAAAAACTACTAATATTAGAATTAAACATATTAATCTTAATACATATGACTTTAACCTGAAGTTTGTCTTCCAAAAATCTCTGTACATCAGAAGAATTAGCATCTACTGGAAAATTTGAAACCAAATATTTATAATATTTATCATTATCCTTAATTAATAATGAACCGTTACTATTATTAGGACTTCTATAAGAAATTGGATCTTTAAGCCTAAGTTTTTCACTATCTTTAGAAATACCCTGTCCAAAATTAGAAGAATAATTATTAAATGTTTTATTAAAAAATTTATTTGAATTTAGTCTAAAATTATGGGGTAAACTATCCTGTTTGCCAAGCTGCCTAACTGATAATTTTCTATTAGAAAATTTCTGAAAACGAGAAGAGGTATTAGAAGAATATATTGATGAAACAGAATTAGAAGGCCACCATTTATAAGATACATTAGATATGGTTTTAATTTCTCCTTATATGTAAAAACAAAAATACTTAATTGTAAATATTAATTAGAGAAAATATAACTTACTATTAAAAATTTTCGGCTGAACGTTTTCGAGGAACCATGCCTCATACTCATAGCCTTCATGAAAAGTGTAATAAATATATGCAAATGTAAATATTCAAATAAGCTACTGTTACGTAGCCCATTTTTTCGAGATCTCGAAGCATGTGTCCTTTCTGTTAATGGCATGGATGTCTCTATTAATATAGAATGCCTCCTTTATTTTTCTCCTGTAATCATTTGGCTCTGAACATAAAATAATGGGGTTGGCAGGTATGAAGTTGTGCCCAGATTGTTTACTATGTTCGAAAAATACTGAGGATGTGCTGCTGTTCGTTTGAGCTCTGTTGAATGTGTAACGATGTTGGGCTAATCTGGTATTAATTGTGGCTTTGGTTTCCCCATAATATGTAGCGTGGCATCCGGCTTGAGGGCAGGAAATAGAGTACACCACGTGTGGGGTGAGCGATCGATCAATGTGGTCTTTAGAGTTATTGATCAACCTATTGGAATTGGGTGGAGTTCTGAATATTATGTTGAATTTATTGTTTAAAGTTTTCGTTAGTTTGCTAGATATTTTAGGGATGTAGGGGATTGTTATTCTAGGTAGATTAGTGCGAGGTAATTTATTGTTTATTGTACTATTAAATTTCATGATTTTCTTTTTAATGGTTTTATATTTGAATCCTGCTGCCAATAGATCTTTAGTATAATTGTTTATATTTTCCTTCCTATGCGCTTCGTATTTGCACAGATGAAAGTTTCTAAACAAAAATGCATTAAGACCTGCAAATTTGTGCGATGCGGGTGAGTTAGAGTTAGGGTGGATACAGCTGCGAATTTCAAATGGTTTAACAATCATTTTGTAATCTATTGAATGGCGATTTCTCGATAAAGAGAGGTCGAGATATTTGAGTTCTTTATTATTTTCATATGTGATAGTGAATGATAGTTTGGTTGAGTTTTGTAATTCACGTTGTATATTTAAAATATTATTTTTAGAGGTTATGATGAAAATATCGTCTACATATCGTATATATATGAAGTCTAGGTTAGTGTTGAAGTATTTTGGAATGATGGATTGCTCGTATTTATTTAAATATATACTAGATAAAACACCACTAATAGGAAGGCCCATGGGCCAACCATCTTGCATTGTGTACCATTTGTTTTCGAAGAGTGTAAATATATGGGAATCAAGCCATGTCAAGAAAGCCATAATAAATTTAATTCTTTCATTAGGACAAGATACTCGTAACAGCTCTTCGTGTATAATTTGGATGGATGCTTTTCTGTTAATTGATCCGTATAACTCCTTCACATCCATCGTAGCCATAACAGAACTATGAGAGATTTGAGTGTTTTTAATTCTGGAGATGAATTGAAAAGACGAATTTATCGTGTAAGAGCCAAAATTAAGGTAATCTATAATTAATTGATTGACTAATTTGGCTGCATCAAAATAATGCACGCCAGCGAAATCCATCATCAATCTAAGCGGTTCGCCTGGTTTATGTAGTTTTGAATTGGCAAACATTCGGGGGGGGGGTCTAGTGGCAGAAGGATAAATCCTGTAATACTCAGATTTAGTAATCCCTTTATCCCTAAAAGTCCGAAGCACGTTATTAATAAATTTATCTCGGTCTAGTTTAATATTAAAAGTGTTATCATGTACTAACTTTAATATTTTAATTTGGTCGTGCATTTTATTTTTGTAATCGGTGTTATTTAATAACACAAAGCGATTGCCTTTGTCTTCTTTGAGACAAGTAATATTGTGTGTTTTGAAATATTGTTTAGTATTTAACACACTTTTATTCCATGCTTTATCTTCTTTATCAACCAAATTGTTATTTAATAGTTTAGCTATATCGGTGATGATAGCGTCTCTTTGTATGTTGTTAATGAGACACGCTTCGATATCCGCTATTAGTTCAAGTTTAGGGGATGTCCAACTTCCTCCTACGTATTTAGGTCCGAGGGATAAAATTTTCTTGATTTCATATGGTGGTATAATTGAGGTTTTGTTAACGAACGCGTCTATATTAATCCTGCGGCGATTTTTATTTTGTTTAATAGACAAAAAATGTATTTTATTTTCAAATTTTACTATTTGAAATCTCTCAGTTTTATGTAGTTTATCTTGCATCCACTGGGGGATTACGTAGTTTGCAGTCATTTTGTTCCATCTGATTGTTTGCTTTTTGAAAGCATTTCTACATCCGTGAGTTATATGTGCCAAAAGTTGTTTCTGCAATTCATTCTTAATTTTAAAACCATTGTGAATTGTTCTATTAATTTTCACCACACAGGAATTGGGTATGACATTATAATCCTTACATTTAGAAAAGAAAGAAAGTCTTTGCTCGTATTTGATCATCGAAATTCCGCAGTTTAAGATCTGTTTTTCCTGACCTCTATTCATTATGTAATAAATATGGTTTTAATTTCTCCTTATATGTAAAAACAAAAATACTTAATTGTAAATATTAATTAGAGAAAATATAACTTACTATTAAAAATTTTTCGGCTGAACGTTTTCGAGGAACCATGCCTCATACTCATAGCCTTCATGAAAAGTGTAATAAATATATGCAAATGTAAATATTCAAATAAGCTACTGTTACGTAGCCCATTTTTTCGAGATCTCGAAGCATGTGTCCTTTCTGTTAATGGCATGGATGTCTCTATTAATATAGAATGCCTCCTTTATTTTTCTCCTGTAATCATTTGGCTCTGAACATAAAATAATGGGGTTGGCAGGTATGAAGTTGTGCCCAGATTGTTTACTATGTTCGAAAAATACTGAGGATGTGCTGCTGTTCGTTTGAGCTCTGTTGAATGTGTAAC
Organism: Epiperipatus broadwayi; assembly: GCA_028023455.1. Taxonomy (NCBI): domain Eukaryota; kingdom Metazoa; phylum Onychophora; class Udeonychophora; order Euonychophora; family Peripatidae; genus Epiperipatus; species Epiperipatus broadwayi. The sequence continues at coordinate 1,981,711 of JAQFVV010000109.1, forward strand.
GATGTTGAGCTAATCTGGTATTAATTGTGGCTTTGGTTTCCCCATAATATGTAGCGTGGCATCCGGCTTGAGGGCAGGAAATAGAGTACACCACGTGTGGGGTGAGCGATCGATCAATGTGGTCTTTAGAGTTATTGATCAACCTATTGGAATTGGGTGGAGTTCTGAATATTATGTTGAATTTATTGTTTAAAGTTTTCGTTAGTTTGCTAGATATTTTAGGGATGTAGGGGATTGTTATTCTAGGTAGATTAGTGCGAGGTAATTTATTGTTTATTGTACTATTAAATTTCATGATTTTCTTTTTAATGGTTTTATATTTGAATCCTGCTGCCAATAGATCTTTAGTATAATTGTTTATATTTTCCTTCCTATGCGCTTCATATTTGCACAGATGAAAGTTTCTAAACAAAAATGCATTAAGACCTGCAAATTTGTGCGATGCGGGTGAGTTAGAGTTAGGGTGGATACAGCTGCGAATTTCAAATGGTTTAACAATCATTTTGTAATCTATTGAATGGCGATTTCTCGATAAAGAGAGGTCGAGATATTTGAGTTCTTTATTATTTTCATATGTGATAGTGAATGATAGTTTGGTTGAGTTTTGTAATTCACGTTGTATATTTAAAATATTATTTTTAGAGGTTATGATGAAAATATCGTCTACATATCGTATATATATGAAGTCTAGGTTAGTGTTGAAGTATTTTGGAATGATGGATTGCTCGTATTTATTTAAATATATACTAGATAAAACACCACTAATAGGAAGGCCCATGGGCCAACCATCTTGCATTGTGTACCATTTGTTTTCGAAGAGTGTAAATATATGGGAATCAAGCCATGTCAAGAAAGCCATAATAAATTTAATTCTTTCATTAGGACAAGATACTCGTAACAGCTCTTCGTGTATAATTTGGATGGATGCTTTTCTGTTAATTGATCCGTATAACTCCTTCACATCCATCGTAGCCATAACAGAACTATGAGAGATTTGAGTGTTTTTAATTCTGGAGATGAATTGAAAAGACGAATTTATCGTGTAAGAGCCATGGGCCTTCCTATTAGTGGTGTTTTATCTAGTATATATTTAAATAAATACGAGCAATCCATCATTCCAAAATACTTCAACACTAACCTAGACTTCATATATATATACGATATGTAGACGATATTTCATCATAACCTCTAAAAATAATATTTTAGATATACAACGTGAATTACAAAACTCAACCAAACTATCATTCACTATCACATATGAAAATAATAAAGAACTCAAATATCTCGACCTCTCTTTATCGAGAAATCGCCATTCAATAGATTACAAAATGATTGTTAAACCATTTGAAATTCGCAGCTGTATCCACCCTAACTCTAACTCACTCGCATCGCACAAATTTGCAGGTCTTAATGCATTTTTGTTTAGAAACTTTCATCTGTGCAAATACGAAGCGCATAGGAAGGAAAATATAAACAATTATACTAAAGATCTATTGGCAGCAGGATTCAAATATAAAACCATTAAAAAGAAAAATCATGAAATTTAATAGTACAATAAACAATAAATTACCTCACACTAATCTACCTAGAATAACAATCCCCTACATCCCTAAAATATCTAGCAAACTAACGAAAACTTTAAACAATAAATTCAACATAATATTCAGAACTCCACCCAATTCCAATAGGTTGATCAATAACTCTAAAGACCACATTGATCGATCGCTCACCCCACACGTGGTGTACTCTATTTCCTGCCCTCAAGCCGGATGCCACGCTACATATTATGGGGAAACCAAAGCCACAATTAATACCAGATTAGCCCAACATCGTTACACATTCAACAGAGCTCAAACGAACAGCAGCACATCCTCAGTATTTTTCGAACATAGTAAACAATCTGGGCACAACTTCATACCTGCCAACCCCATTATTTTATGTTCAGAGCCAAATGATTACAGGAGAAAAATAAAGGAGGCATTCTATATTAATAGAGACATCCATGCCATCAACAGAAAGGACACATGCTTCGAGATCTCGAAAAAATGGGCTACGTAACAGTAGCTTATTTGAATATTTACATTTGCATATATTTATTACACTTTTCATGAAGGCTATGAGTATGAGGCATGGTTCCTCGAAAACGTTCAGCCGAAAATTTTTAATAGTAAGTTATATTTTCTCTAATTAAGAGACATTAGAATTATTAGGACGTTTATAAGAAATTGGACCTTTAAGCTCAAGTTCTTCATTCTCTTTAGAAATATTCTGCCCAAAATCATTTTTTCTTTTAATGTGTTTCTTGAAAAGTAAAACATCCCTATGATTTATATAAGAACCTAGACCTTTCACTCCAGTCTCATAACAAGTTTTATCTTTCTCAACAAATGATTGAGACTCTGAACCAATATTATTGTGTACAACATTTTTTATATTATTGTAACTCTTGCTATCATATAAACTAATATTATTACTAGTATCATGCTTTTCATGATATGTATTATGAAAATTTTTATTGTAAATTATTCTGGTTTTATGTGAACTTCCTTTGGAAAAACAAGTTGACTTGACAGAAAGAAGAGAGCATTGAATACCTTTGCTAAAATTAGATGAACAATTCAATGATTTATTACAAAATTGAGACATCTTAATAATTAGAGAATGAATTTGTGACATAGAATAAGATTGTAAAACCTCTAAAGTAAAATGTTCAGGTTGTGAAATGATATCATTAAGACATTTATCCATGCAGTTTAAATCAACAGAAAAAGATTCAAACATTCCTGTGGATGCAATAGTAGAATTAACACCTGTCTCCACAACATCTGATAACCTAGTATTAGATTTAGAAATATTATTTAATTCATTAGAATCATGAGAATTTTCTTTAATAATTTGAACTGAAGTATTATCAGAAGAAGACACTATTATCAAATCTGAATTTTCCTTTGTAATATGACCATCAGAGACCATAGGTTTGACCAAGTTAGACTCATTGTCTTCAGAATCTAAAGCCATGATGTTATTTGCCAATAATAATAATAATAATAATAATAATAATAATAATAATAATAATAATAATAATAATAATAATAATATTAACAACAATAACAATAATAATAATAATAATAATAATAATAATAATAATAATAATAATAATAATAATAATAATAATAATAATAATAATAATAATAATAATAATAATAATAATAATAATAAATACTTTCAGATTATTTAAATTTCTTAAAACTTAATCACTGTTTTGACCCATATTTCAATTTAATGTTAATGCGTTTATGCATGGAAGCAGAATTCTGCATTTAAATATAAATATGAAATTATCTTATAACCTTACCCAACAGCCTACTCAATTTCTTGGCCCCCTTCATTACAACAATTATATATTTAACCATTCCAACAAGCAATAATATTTTGTATTTCCTATGTAAAGATAATGTTATATCCAAACTTTCTAGCCATTCTAAATAATTGATTGAAATATAAAACCATAGTTTTATATCCATGCGTGCTAAATATTCACCACTATCCTCCTGTAATTCTGATCATCATGTTACCACGACAGCATACAAGTCATCAGCTAGTATGTTGCCACAGCTTGATGATGTCTAATTTTATTACCTTTTATAAACTCTTACTACAGATTGGCCAGCTTATAAATCAATGCTCCGTCATCCCCCACATCAACACACACATCTGATTATAACCCTAATCCTTTTATAGCAACTTTCATACTATCTTGCAAAAACCCTCCAGATATTTTATATCACTATGCAGCACTTCAATGCACACATTAGTGTCTCAGTAAGGGAAATTAAACAATTCATAACTTCAAATGTTAGCATTGGCCAGAAAACTGCCTTTTTCCTGAGGCTATGTATTATGTGAGGAACTAGTCTCTACACATTTACTTTAAATAGGCATGCAAAACATTTTACCACAACTGTATCAATAATTCCCTTTTTAAAGAATAAATACAAATGGAGCTGGGATCAAGTCCTCGATTTCCTAATACCTGCATACATAGTAACTAAATTATAAGATAGTTATTTCCTATCTATCCATTTGAGGTGATATAATAACTCTACCTCAGTAATACTCAGCATTTACAGTTTCACACATACACACACAGGGTGATTATAGTCTTGATGCAAAATGACAAAGTTTTAACTAATAAACAAAACCCATGAACTATATTAATTTCAAAATCAAGCCCCAGCAACATTCATCCAAGATTTATAATCCACACAGATCACATCTACATGTTAAGGCACAGCAATGACGATTCAAATACTTTTCACACATCTAATAATAGGCATATAATTTTGATAAAAAAAATATTTTCTCTCTTTTTTTTTTCATATGACAAATATATAAGCATTTATGCTTTCTCATTATTATACATTAACTTTTTTTTTTCAATAGGTCAAAATTATTTCTTTGTTTTTTTTAAATTCATATGACTGTTAAATATCTATTAAACATACTAATGAAAATATAAATAAAACAAAATAAATAAACAATAAAACATTACACATTGTCTTTTTGGTTTGGGTTCCCTCAAAACTAAGTCTGAACATTTTGTATGGTCAAGCCCATTTGATAGAAAACGTATGTATTGTCCATAAACACCAATTATCATTTTTCAGTTTACTGCCTTGGAAAACACATTATATGATTATGGACACATGTACAATTTTTTTTATTCAGGATGTAGCTACATTGATACATGATGTTTTCATATTTAATTGTGATAATTAAAACTTGAAAATTAGTCCTGCAGATGACTTTCATTTTTTAAATACCTTTGTTCACGGGTTTGAATCCAGATGCTTGATTTCACATTTTAGTCCATAACTTTGTTTTCTTTAAGCCTCATTTTTCTCTTTTCTTTTAGGAGAAAAAAAATCAAACAAAATAGTGTTCTAGGTGCTCTTTTTTCCACATATATTCTTACTGGAGTCACAATCAAAAGAAAAAATTACTAATAAGAATGATTAGTATTTAACTTAACTTTATATCAAAGTCCACTCATTCCTTGGAGTTTTAATTAATTAAGCCATGGATAAAATATTGTTCCTGAGCTGTCTTTTAAATGAACTTTTAAAAGCCAAGTATGAAGATTGAAGTATTGAGTATGGAACTTTTGTTGCGAACTAATTTTGCCATAATTGATTTTGAAGAGAGATTTGTACACCATTTATTTGTTTTTAGCCATTCATTTTAAGTAATATATACATACTTTTTAATAAGTTGAGTCAATTGCTGTCTGAGACAAAACAATCAGAGAAGATAATCCGATATTGAATTAGCAAGAAAAAAATACCCCTTTACTTCATTTGCACTAGCTTTTATAAGGAAAAAAAGGCCACCCACAAGTTTTTTGCTTTGATTCTTCTAATCTACAGATTCTCTCTTAAGACAACCTTTTGACACCATTTGTTAAATGTTGGTTTTGGTTTCTTGTTCTCAGCTCTGATTACATTTATTTTTCTTTCCTAACACATTTTACACCACTTTGATCTGTGAGAAATATTTAAAAAAATATAGAATTGTGGGTATTTTATAAAACTGATATTATATAAATAATTTCTTCTTTAAAACTTAAATCAAATTTAGAACCGAAAACAATAACCAATTCCTGTAAAACCCATACAAAATAAATTTCTTTTACATTATATTATCAAATAGTCTAGAGTACAATGTGTAAATTTCCAAAAAGAAAAAATCTATATATGCATCATACACACACATATTCACACACATACAATACTAAATAGTGAACTGTTTGTTCATATTCATATTATTACAAAATATCTTTTTTCATATTAGTACAATTTCTAATTTCCTAAAAATTTAAACCTATTCTCATGAAAAGAACTGTCAAACAAATGCTATCTATAACTAGTTCAATTTCACTTTGTACTAACACTTTATTCATAAATATTATGATTCGCAAAGACCTTTCTATTTAGATGTATAAATCAACAATTTTAAGATATTATAGTGCACGTAATAGTCAATTCCCCTTCCCTCTACATAATGAGCTATAATTTTAAATAAAATATAAACAGATCTTTTTCTATACATTAAATTTAAGCCACATGGTTATTGGTCTCTCTAAATAAAGCTTTTGACTTTTCTTGAACTTAAAATTTTTTTTTTTTACTTGGATCTAATTTATATATATATATATAGTACCATTTATTTATATATAGTATAAATATATTGGCATTTGTTAAAAGCTAAAAAAAAAAGTAAATTTAAAGATCTTTTAAGTTAACACATTTAAAATTTTTTCTTTGTTTGTGTAATTTTTTTTTAAAAACATACAATGAAAGTTAAATTTTTCGTTCATTTTTTTTTTTTTTTTATGTAATTAAAAATAAAAGTTAAAATTGGAAAGAATAAGACATTCATATTACTAATCAAGATAAACTAAAGAAAAGAGAATTCCACATGCAGATTACAATCAGTAAAACCTTTTTGGAAGCTAATTAAAGATGGCAGAAAGACTTTATAAAAAGGAGAACTTTGTAACAGAAAAATACAAAATAAATGTATAAGATTATAAACTGAAGGGTCATAAAGACAAAAGTATGTGCAGAAGTCTGAAAACTGGACCAGGAGTGTAAAAGGAAGAAATCAGTTGGATCAGGATCTTGTCCTGTCTGTTTTTCTTTTGGCTGATCCTGGATCATGAAAAATCCAGGACGACTCTATGTTGAAATAATTCTTCATGCTGGAGTTGACCAAAGCTTTTGACATCATTTATTATGATGACTGTCAACCTCAGAAAAGCTTTCATGACTAGCCTTTAGAATTCACAAAAAAAGAGTTTAAAACCAATTGGCCATGAGCTCATTCTATCTCTCATGGTAATCAATTGTCTACGGAAATTTGCTAAACTTACCAGTAAGCTATGATTAATTATTACCAATTGTGACTATATTAAGCTTATAATATACTAGTAATAGAGACATTTGCATCCAAAAAACTTTATGGAAGAAATTTAAGTGCACTTTAAAATCGTTAAAGTGTTTTAATTAATTGATTCGGTTCTTATCTGATCCTTCATGTCAGCTGCAGGTGGTGTGATTTCTAGCTAAATTTCTAGAAATATGCCGTTTCCATGGCCGCACCCAAGCCTTTAAGCATTCTTTCTAAAATAAATCCTAGAAAGATTGTTAACTTGGAGTTAAGTCTTGTTTCTATGCTAAAAGGTTGAGTGTTAACTCGGAGTTAAGTCTTCTTTCTATGATAAAATCTAGAAAGAGTGTTAACTCGGCTTAGCAGCTAATGGTGTGGATTTTTCCAATGCTAAAAGCAGATTAAAATGCCATAGTTGTTTGTGTCACGCATATATTGTAATGCTGTGTTATGTATTTTATGTAACAATATCGTACGAGGGTGTGTTAATTTGATCGTGTCAAAAGTATTTAAATTTTCATCGGGGCCTTTTTTTAAGATGAATTGATGTACTGTTATCTTTTAACAATTTAAACAGTGTTGTGATTGTTTCTCATAAAGCTATAAGCCTCCTAAATTCTCGATTAGGGTGGGGTAGCGTAAAATTTTTAAATGATCACGCTTTGAGTCACGTTTTAGCGAGAAATTTTCGAGACCAAGAAGATGGCTAATTCAAACAACAGAAAACTGAAAAGATGGGAATTGCCAGATATGGAAGCCGGTGCTGGAATATTTCTATAGCAGAAAAAAAATCATCCTGCTGCTGAAAGAAAAGATTGAATTGTGCGGCAAATATATGCAGATTTGAGGTCCAAAAACATCTTTCGACTTTCATTTGTAAGTCTCATTGTGGCTAATGACGGAAATGTTCACTTCGTAAAGGCAAGCTTGTTTGATGGATTCCAAATAGCCTTCGTCAAATGTCAAAAATAAAAGAAGTAACTTCATTTTTTATTTAAACGTACATCCCTTCTTCTCCAGATAATTGTTGTCGTCGGCAATCAAATGTGAAATAAAAGAAGTAACTAAAATTTTTATTTAAACATAGCCCCAAAACCCCCTCTTCTCCCAATAATTGTTGTCATCAGCAATCAAACGGTCAAATAAAAGGAACGTCAATTATTCTTTAATCTATAGAAAAAAAACTCCTCCCACTAATTGTTGTCGGTAATTAAATGTAAACCAATCAAAGTAAGACCTAAATTATTAGTTAAACATAACCCAAATTACTATTTGAACATACACCGAAAAAGACCCGCTCTTGTCAATCAAAATTAAAGAAACAACAACTATTATTGTCCCATTGTCAAACCGAATATTATTTGGGAAAACTCAAATAATTTATAAACGAAAAAAAAAAAGACAAATCGGTTTTCAATCAAATGGTAACCGATAAAAATCACTTAAATTTTGATTTAAACATACACACAAACAAACAAAAAAAAACACAAAACCCTTTCTCCCAATAATTGTTGTCGGCAATCAAATGTAAAAAATAAAAGTAATGTACAATTATTCTTTAATCGTACACAAAAACACCCCTCCCACTAATTGTTGTCGGCAATCAAATGTAAAGCACTAAAAGTAAGATTAAACCGATTATTTTTTAAACGTAACCCAAATTACTATTTGAACATACACCAAAAAAAGACCCGCTCTTGTCAATAAAAATGAAAGAAACAACAACTATTATTGTTCCGTTGTCAAAAATATTAGGTTTTGGGCAAAACAAAACCATAATTTATAAACGAAAAAAAAAAAAAAAGAAAGTCAAATCGGTTGTAAATCAAATATAACTGATAAAAGTAACTTCAATTTTGATTTAAATGTACACAAAAAAAAACAACCCCTTTCTTCCAATAATAGTTGTCGGCAATCAAATGTAAAATAAAAGAAAGGTAAATTAGTATTTAATCATCACCCAAAAACACCCATCCCTCTCACTAATTATTATCAGCAATCAAATGGACACCACCACTAAAAGTAATGTAAACTACTATTCTTTAAATGGTTACACCCCTTCTCCCAATAATTGTTGTCTACAATCATACACACAAAAAACACCCCTTCTCCCAATAATTAGTGTCGGCAATCAAATGTAAACCGATCAAAGTAAGAACGTAATTTATTATTTAAACGTAACCCAAATTACTATTTGAACCTACATCGAAAAACACCCTCTTGTCAATAAAAAATTAAACAAACAACTATTATTGTCCCATTGTCAAAAATATTTATTTGTAGAACCAAAACCATAATTTATAAACGAAAGGGAGTCAAATCGGTTGTCAATCAAATGTAAACCGATAAAAGTAACGGTTTTAATTTTTATTTAAACACACACACACATGAAAAAAAAAACACTTCTCCCAATAATTGTTGTTGGCAATCAAATGTAAACTTATAAAAGTAACGTAAATTATTATTTAATCATGCACAAAAACACCACTCCCACTAATTGTTGTTGGCAATCAAATGGAAACCTATCAAATTAATGTCAATTATTATTTAAAGATTCATAAAAAAAACCTGTTCTCTCTTGAATTTTGTCAATCCAATTTTACAAAAACAGTAATACTATTTTTAAAAAAACACAAATTACTATTTGAACACACACCGAAAAAGACCCTCTTGTCAATAAAAAAAAAAAAAACAACTATTATTATCCCATCATCAAAAATATTATTTGGGAAAGATAATTCAGAAACTAAAGAAAGTAAACTTTGTAAACAAACAAAAAAAAAAGTCAATATTAATAGAAAATCGCTAGCTCGGGAACTTTATATTAATGTGTTTTTGGTTAGAAATTGCACCACCCGCAACTGACACGAAGGATCAGATGAGAATCATTGATTCATATCTGGATTAGGGTGTGTGTATTCTTTCCAACTTATTAATAATTTGTGTTTTTAATATTTTAATTTGTTAGAATAAAATATTTATTTCTAATATCAACTATTCATTGTGCGTTATTAATGATAGTTATTAAATTTATTAATGTTAGTTTATTAGGATTTGAGTGTATAATTTACCTTTGCCAATATTTGTTAATTAAGCCCTGGGAATAATACTCTCTAAAAAAATAAAGTTACCGGAAATCATAACCCCATTCTTTTAGTTACTTGCATCAAAATTATGGGATATGAGGAAGTTAGGAGTCTATTGACTATGGCACCCTCTTATAAATTAAAACTAACTTTGTTGGCAATTTCTGTCGTAATAATTAGTAGGTCAGTTAATCAGAAAATATATCTATGTTTTTTTAGAAATATGAGTTAAATATTTTTGTCCTTCATAGCTTGATTAACTTTCACTTCATAGTGTATTTAAAAAAAGGCCTTCCAGAATCTACTAAAATGTGGAAAACATTACAATATATATATATAGTAATTATACAGGAGGGTTTGATTATATCAAACCTTATTTAAGTGATCAAATCTGAAAAATTTTAAATTTGAATTAATAACAATTGCAAAATATTAAAAGCAGTGAATTACATCAATGGTATGTTATAGTGGTTGCTAGATTTTATCTCCAAGATTCAGTAAATTATATCCTTAAATATTCTGATAGTGATAAAAACTTAGACTGTTTGAGATACACTAGAAAATCTTTCATACACATTGTAAGATTTCAATAATGTAGAATGATAATTTAATAGTATTAATTTGGGGGTATAAATATGTTTGGTATTTTATCATTATTGAATAGTAATTGGAAAGATTAAATATGTAAGTCTTGTAAATCAATATTTATAGTCAATTCCTAAGTATATTTTTATAGTGATTTAAAATACTACTGAACAGTTTGATTAATTGTCACCAATGAATATGGGGGGAGAAGTGTTAATGAGATGCACACTATTCTATCATTGGTCTAATTTTAATACCACAATTCAATGTAAGAAAAGTATAAATAACTTAACAAAGTTTGGAGGGGGGACTATCAAGAAAAAAAATTAGAGGAAAGACTTCAACATCTAACACCTACAAAATTAAAGAAAGAAAGAGCTAAAAAAGTTATAACAATGGGATTGAATTGAACAAGATTAAAAGATATTGTATTTTTAAAACCATGGAATAAGAAATTTTAACTCCTTGTGTACATTTTCTCTCTACTTCTCCATTGATTGAAAATTACTATGTTCATACTGGAAAAGAAAAATGGGAGTCATATTGGAAATTAATTGTCTGACAAAATACAATTTCAAATTCAGGGCTAAACAAAAAATTGTAAGCATGAACTTATATTTCACCTATTTTAGTCAGTTTATATATTTAAAAGTTATGCGTGATTTATTTAGAGTGGCAAGAAAAAGAAAAAAAAATGTTCGCGCTCTTTATAAATAAAGAAGAAAAATAAATTTGTTTGTAAATTATAATCTTAATAAAAATATAATTAAAAATAATTTTGAACAAAACTTTTAAAAGTTAAATCAAACAAAATGAAAAGTTATTTCAAATGTTATGTTTAATCAATTTATAAAATGAGAAAAAAAAAATTGTCTAATAAACTCTTTGAGTGCCAAATTTAGTCGTCATTAGAAATGAAAATGTAAAATACATTGCTAATAAATGCAAAATAAAATGTTTAATTCATAGTTAGTTATTAAACACATCTCATGGAAATTCTTATAAAAGCAAACAATAGCCATTTATTATATTATGTAAAAAAATACTTAATACTATTAATAAGAAATATAAATGAACAAAAAAAAAGCTACTTTTTAATAATTGGTGAAACACTAGAATGGATGATAAGTTTAAATCTAAATGAGGACATTTTGAAATGATTCAAAATACTAGAATCATTTTTTTTGTTTTTGATTGTTTTATTAAATTACTGTGGATGGAAAAATCAATAAATGATTTTGAAAAGTTTTATCTTGTTGATCTTACTAAACCTATAGCTTAATTTAAAGAAAATTATCTGCAGAAAATATTAATAAACATTATTGTATTATTTTGTTGCTACACAGTTTTGAGTGTCTGATTTTGTTTCACTGTACCAGGAACAAATATAATAATAAAAATATATGGATACATTACTTATAAAATGTTTTGCCCATGATGTCATTTTCCCCTTGTCAGTCAGCTCATAATAAGGGAACAAACTAAGAACTAAGGAAAAAAGTAAAATGTGATAAAATGTTTTTTTTATTACTCATGTTTACTATTATGGCATATTGGTTTTAATGTGTCATCAAGGCATATATATATATTTAATATTGTGGTATGAATATATAATTGCATTAAAGACAGATTAATGTAAAGGTATATACAGTTATTATTTTACCGATTGGTTTAAAATAAAACTATTTATCTAGCTTGTTTAAATATAGAGATATGTATTCATCTCTTACATTAATGAAAATAGCTTCTGATATTCTACTGATGAGTAAACAGATAGAATAATTGGTCAGAGGTATAGTATAATGACACAATCGTCCTATTATATGGAGTATTTTATATAAGCATTTTACATTTATTAAATTTTACCTATGAATTAGGATGTCCATTTTAGATCTAGAATGTATGTTATTCTTCAGTGTCTACATGTGTGTTTCATGTTATAGCAAAAACAGTATTATTATTTTTAAAATAATTAATGGTCATTTGACTTACAATGTTGGTTTGTTTAATACACTATTAGTTTATGCATTGTGAAATGGGATATTTATCTTTTAACTTTTATTGTTAGAATTATTTTTATCTTGCTATTATATTGACAAGGATTTGTGATCATTTTTATTTGATAAGTATGTGCAGCATATATTGGCATCAAATATTGTATCATTGGTATTGTGCCTGGGTAGATGGAGCACTCTCCCATTGCTTATTCCATGAGAGGATTATATTGTTGAGGTGGATAAATAGTTAATGCTTAGTTATCACCATTAATCCCTAGAGAGGATTATATTCATGGCATGTATTGTTTCCCTGTGATGAGACAATGTCCACACATTTTGTACCTAGGAAAAAGGTAATGGAATCGTCCATATTATTGTACAACTCTATAATGTTGTTTTGTAGAGCCTCTCTTTATTGTCTGATCTCTCATGATGTTATGTAGTTATTTTTCCACTATGTATGGTGAAGTTCTTGATATTTTAAAATTATATAGCAATGATAGGATAAAGTTAGATTCAGGGACACTGGTTTATCTATAGTGTTTGCCTAATTGTAAATAGTGTATGCATGATGCTGTAGTTCATCAGTTTATAAGAAAACCAACCATAACTTACTAGTAATTATAAAATTTCTGTATGGCATAATAAGAGATACACATGTACAATGTAATTTTATTTTCATCAAGCAATGATTCGCCGATGGGTCAGTAAGACAGGTTAATGATTAAAATGATTATATTGTGGACATAGGCAAGGTTTTGGTGTCATGTATACATTTGACTTGTGATGTCTGTTCCCAAATTAATATAATAAATTTCTTCATAAATAATAATAAAAATTATTATTTGGGCTGTATATAATAATTGCCCTTATATTATTTTCTGATATAAATAAAATAGCTATAGTGTAACAAGCTGCTTTATAACATTAAGTTTTATATTTTAAAGTTTTCATTTATCCTAAATATTTGAATATGCTTTTATTTGTAACTAACATCCCTGTTCTAGAATATAAAATAAAAGAAACATAACTGATAATGATAGTGATAATGAAGGTATCACTGTACTATACTATTTTATATATTATGCATGTAGTCAATGGGATATACCTTGTTTTATATAATGTCTCTGTCTTGTTTCATATAATGTTTCTGAAAGATAGATATTCAATTATTTCTGATGTTTAAAGAAAATTTGTAAATAGTGTAAATAAATCTTGTTATTTTAAAATTTTATTTAGTTGTCTGTGGTCTTATTGCTAATCATCATACACATTATTATTGTTATTGCTATCGACACATTATCTTATTATTTTGAAGTCATCATCAATCAATACAATATATTTAACTTTATGTTAGTTATATCATAATAATTTTATTAAGCTCTTATATTTTAAAAAGTACCTTTAAGGCATCATCACATAATGATCAAAATATGGTTAACCTAGATTACATATGCTATTTTAAATAGTACATTAAAAGTCAAAACTTTTAATTTTGATTTAACCGGTTTATTTGAACCATCAGATATATCATTCACCGATCTTGATCACATTGCTCATAATTATTTAATAAAAGAAAGTTGGTAAGTTATTGTGTTTAGTTATCAAAAATATTCGTATTTCTTGAAGCTTAAAGTTTATAATATTTATGGAGTTTATAAAGTTTATTTGGAATTGCCAAATATCATTTGTTAATTCTATTTTGTAGTATGAGCTGATTTGTTTGCTATATTTGGGTAGTGGCAAAATCTCTCTCACTGACCCAAGTATATCTTGTAAAATAATAATATTTAAGTTATGTGAACCCTGAGAAGAATAAGTTACTAATACGCAGTGTAAATTTGAAATTTATGGTAAATTTTATATCTATCGTTATTTATTGTACTTGGATTTGAATTATGCTATTTTCATCATTTTATTAAAGTCAACAAAACTTTTATGTGTAAACTTCTTCTTTTATTTTAAAACTTATAGTTTGTTTTGACTTTATGGTGAATATTCTGGTTTTGTCAAGTTTGGAATCCCTATTTTATTTTAGTTTATCTTACTATCACTTAATACAATATTAGTTTATAGTTCAAGATCTCATTCTCCACCATCATCATTGTCCTCCTATTTCATCTTGATCTTTCTTTATTTCTTCATTCTCATTTGATCTTAATTCATTATCATAATTGATTCATTCTTCACTGGCTTTTATTCTATTATCATTTTAATCATTCATTAGCTCTTATTCTATCATTAGCTTAATCATTCATTATTCTAACACTTCTTCTTTCTCTTCTCTTCACTCTTAGGCTCGTTTTATTTTACTATTTAATTATTATTTATTTTCATAATCCATTGAGTCATCTACATCCTAATTTATTTATTACTTAATTCATAATTTTAACTTCATATTCATTCCATATACATAATTATTAATTATTTATTGGTTTGTCAAATATTAAATTTATCTCATAATATTTTTTTGTGGATTTTAAACTATCTTAACTAGGAGTTATTATCTTCATGGAAACTTTGTGACCTTCTTTAGATTTATTGTTTCATGCTAACTTTGTAGATTTTAAGAAATAATATCTTTAGTTTAACATTTCTTTTTAAGCTTATATTCTTAATCATGAGTCATATAGGGATGGTCACAATATATATATATGTCATATTATTATTACTATTTGCAGGATATTCCGTGTAGTTAAAAAAGCTAAATGCTGACGTTTCAGTACAATATCAAGTACCTTCCTCAGAGCGTTCTCTTTCTCAAATTATAATAAGAATGTGCATGAGATTTAAAATTGTTTTTATTGTTTTCTTTCTCCTTATATATTGGTTAAGAAGTTTTAAAATTTATTTTCTCTTCCAATAGCTTCTTCCAAATGTTGTTGTTGGAAGAAGCTATTGGAAGAGAAAATAAATTTTAAAACTTCTCAACCAATATATGAGGAGAAAGAAAACAATAAAAGTTTGAGAAAGAGAATGCTCTGAGGAAGGTACTTGATATTGTACTGAAACGTCAGCATTTAGCTTTTTTAACTACATGGAATATTCCACAAATAGTAATAATAATATGACATCTTTTATCCATGAAAATATTAGAATTAACAAATATATAAAGAGCCTGCTAATAGCTCTAAACAAGCTTATTTATTTTATTTTTTATGATAAATGCTGTAAGAGAAAATATCTGAAGCCTTTATCTATGATGGTCCCCATCCCCAGACCGGTTTCGAGCTATGGCTCTCATCAGTGAGGAGCTAGGACATTAGATTCAAAATATTAACTCAAGCCAAGCATTTATCTAATTCTTAAATATTATGAAAAAGATCCAAATCTTCAGACACCTACATGTCTTCAAACTCAGCTCTTTAACCAAAGAAACTATATGAGCCTGAACTTAATTCAGTGATCCCATATATTAGTAGGCTTAGCAATTTAATATAGCCAAAGCCCTAATAGCAAAATTATAATATTAGTAAAAAAAATCAGTCATATTTCACATGACCTATATAGCTTGTATTACCAATACGTAATATATAAAGAACCTGCTAATAGCTCTAAACAAGCTTGTTTATTTTATTTTTTATGATAAATGCTATAAGAGAAAATACCTGAAGCCTTTATCTATGATGGTCCACATCCCCAGACCGGTTTTGAGCTATGGCTCTCATCAGTGAGGAGCTAGGACATTAGATTCAAAATATTAACTCAAGCCAAACATTTATCTAATTCTTAAATATTATGAAAAAGATCCAAATCTTCAGACACCTACATGTCTTCAAACTCAGCTCTTTAACCAAAGAAACTATATATATATTGTAGCCTCAACTTTCTCCGCGCACTCTTTCACTCATTTAACATCAATAAACTTTAATTTATTTCAAGTAGCTAGACAACTGAATTTAATACTAACTTGGAATCAAATATACCCGGGGCGCCAAATTGCAGCTATAAGTTGTAATGCCCACCAGAGATCATCATCATTAGTCATATTTAGGACTATAGAGGGTACTGGAGAAAGCAAATAAATTGTCTCGTAAAAAAAATTAAAAACAACAATGATATTGATAAAACCATCTAATCTATGTGGCCTTAATTTCAAACTCAGTTGAGTCATACAAATATTTCATAATTAATTTATTATCAAATCCATAATAATAATAATACAACTTTCTCCCATAACTTTATTATAAATATCTGATCTCAAGTGGTAACTACAGAAATTATTATATACATTTCTCATTTATATCGGACTGGAAATGAATCAGTAATCTATGCAGAGAACTCATACTCTATGTTCATAATATAAATTTATCATTTAATTTAACATTAGATAAAAAAAATTATCTATATCAATTCTCCTCATTTGATTCCATTACCTTATTTTTCGTTCTCAGCATCTATCACTTTAAATTAGCTACAATTATATAACACGGAATGTCTGTATTATGTTCTCTGATCTGAGAATCCCTAATCTTATTTCTAAACATATAAATTAACCTGTCAATCGACTATCAATTTATGATCCCTACTTTAACAACAGTATGATAATTTTATTAGATGATGCTACTTGACTTCCGAACTAGCTCTTAGATTAATAATTGAACTGCTCTTTCTCAAGGTCTAGATCTGTCAAGAGATGCACTTACACATGATTACATTGTAATGGATATGACTCCCAAATATCTTAAGTCAAATTTTGATACAAATTTACTATTGGGAATCACTCTAAACATCGAGAGCAGGAAAGGGATTTTATGTCTGCTCCCAATATTCACAACATTACCATGAACCAAAAGATAAAATTGATTAAATCTAACTTAACTAATCCCTGTCATTTTATTCTATATATCTAATATGTTGACCAAACTTTAATTAATAACTTTAAATCTATCCTATATCGCTAAATAAACTATGGAAGTAAACCATGGACATTAATCAGATAAATCAATCACAATTTACTGGTAAGTAAATTACGGAAATAAATCACAAAATTAGATTTTGTGAATTAACTATAAAAATAAATTATGTGAAACTGAATTATAGAAAAGTGACTTATAAAATTGAATTATGTAAATCGAATATAGAAATAATCAATATAAAAATCAACACCGTAAGTCAATCATGGAAATAAATTGTCAATATAAAATTAACTATGTGAATCGAATATGGAAACAATATAGTGATGACTACTGCAAATCGATCGTGGAAATAAATCATCAATAAAAAAAATGAATAATTAAATTTAAATATAAATTAATTTTACTTAAAATATAGGTGCTGTATGAAAATTCTGTAGATATTGGAAACATCAAAACACAAGACACAATGTAACTTATAACAATAGTAAAACTTTATTATATGAACAAGAATTAAAATAAAACATACCCAAATATAATATGGTTACACTTAAATATATATTTTAGATCCACTAAATATTATGGTTTGAATACATGTTTAAAGTTACTATATTTTTTTAGATAACTTATTTATTGCTTTTGACCCATTTATTTATTAAGATAAACACACAAAATAATACACGCTTATGCACGGAATCAGAATTCCGTATTTCTTTTAGCTTTAATAAATCTATATCTCGAAAGAGAAGAAACCTATAAACTCATACTCCCCTTTTTATTTGTAAACATTGTCAATGGACTATTCCAAATAATACCTCGTTTCACTTACTCTAATCAGCAATGTTAACTAATCAGAAATTTCCATATCATTTATTAATTAATAATTTCTTTCTATTCTTATGAAAAAGGATGATATAACATATAATATAAAAAAAAAACTTTTACTGGTCTTGTGGATTGGTTTAAATTCAAAAACCCACACTTTTACATTAATGCCCATCAGATCTTTACATTTTTAACCGTAGATATTTTAATAGGTCAGTCTGTTGATCCAGCTCGACAGCTCTCAACTTATCATATTCACAAAATCAATATGGATCGGTTAGTTTACCAATTAAAATCTTTGTCATTCCTCATCATACCTCCATCTGACCGAATCCTTATCCTGTCAGGGCAATTTTATTCTGTCCCACATCAGAAAAACACTCTCTAGATCCTTCAATACCATGCAGTGTATATATAACGCACACACAGCAGCATCTGGATAAGAGAAATTAAAACCAAACCAATGACAACTTCAACTCTTAACTCCAATTGTTTGCTTCAGCCCGGGGAAGAGAAATCTTTTCTTAAGACTTAGAATGTGTGAGGAGCTCTGGCCTACACATTTATTCATAATGGGCATGCAAAACCTTTTCCTCAATTCAACAATAACTTTATTAATAATTCCCTATCTTTAATAGAATAAATGGAGTGAAACTCAGTCATCTCCAACTATCATGGTAAATCAATCATGAGACAGCTATTTTCCATCTATGAGGTGGCACGATAACTCTACCTCAATAATATTAAGCATTTACTGCTTTATATATGCACCCACATACATTGATTACAGTCTAAATGAATGACAAAGACTAACTGGATCCCGAATTAAAATGTGTATGAATCACTTCAATCTTAAACAGCCGAGCCGATCATACACCCCCTACACCTATATCAATAACAGATCATTGACACTGATAGCACAACTGTGGTTTTCCACATGATCATCCATATCATTCATACCTAATATCAAGCACAAATACATATCAAAATTTATTAAGAATATAAAAGGTATTCTATATCATTTCTCTCATCTCTTTAAATTTAAATCTACGTAAGCACTTATCGTTTCAATGGGATCAAAATCATTCTTTTTCTCTTTCCTTTTGCATATTTTAAAACATAAATAATAATAAAAAAACTTATTATATTAAGATATTCTAGTGGTAAAAGAAAAAAAACATTTCTATCAAACATGTACATATTATAAAACAAAATAATAATAAAAAAACATATTATATAAACGAAATAAAATATAGAATAATACCAAACATTACTATAGTCTCTTTCTAATATCTTTTCCTTTGATTGTACTCAGTTCATTTTATTTGGAGATAGCAGTTATAAATGCACATCATAGACATTTATTTTAAATCAGATGTATACTAAAAACGCACATAGTTATTTGAATCACAACAAATAAAAAAAAAATGAAGACAGTCTTTTTAAAATCGGAATGCATGAAAAATGAAGGGTTATATTTATATCATATGTCGAAGATGAAGAGTTACTTTTAAATCAAATGTAGAAAACGAAGAGTTACTTTAAATCAAATGTAGCAGACGAAGAGTTACTTTTAAATCAAATGTAGAAAACGAAGAGTTATTTTAAATCAAATGTAGAAAATGAAGAGTTATTTTAAATCAAAATGTAGAAAACGAAGAGTTATTTTTAATCAGAAGGTAGTTGCAGGACAATTAATAAATCTTAAAAGGAGTTTTGTTAATTAGCTTCCACCTTGTTGGTTTCTTTCCAGGATCAAACTCATTTGTTTCTTTTCCTCTTCTTTTCCATGTTTCAAAGGTTCAAAGTACATACAACAAGTGACTTCTCATTACCAAACATGAATTAACTTTTCTTTAAATATTATTCAGAAGTTCGCTGTAGCTTTTTTTTTTTTAAATGAATTTTACCCAGCCAAACAATTATGATAATATAAATTGATCCTTCATAGTTATACCATAGTGTGACAGTTCCTTCCTTAAATAAAATTTTAATAAGCAAAACCGATAGACTCTGGCATTCAGAAAAAAATGTCTTATTGAAGGCTGATTGTTTCATGATTAACTTCAGAAAGAATAAATGTACACAATTGATATATGAATTAGAAATTCATATTTTGGTAAACTATACAACTCAAGTACATTGTTAACTTCTGAGACGGAAAATTAATAAAAATTCGGAGATAATTGAACTGCTCTCTCAGCAAGAAGCAAAAAATTAAAAGTCCCCACCTAGCAAAATTTTAAAAAGTCCCCACCTAGCAAAATTTATAAAGTCCCCAGTCATTTTCTCCAACTCCCCTTTTATATTTTCCAGCAAAAGGAAGAAAGGGGGGGAACATCGGCCAATTCCTATCTTCACAGGTGGTCCCCTTCCAATTTTTCTAAAAAAATCCATCCTCAGAAACAACAATTGAACCATTTATCAGTTGTCAGATTTTGACAGCTTTTTTTAAATCTTTTTGGTAAAACAATTGTTACACTTCTCTTGATCTAAACACTTTCCCATTTAGATTTAGATTTTTGAATTACTAATAATAAATTACAACAGATTCATTTATTTTGCCATTGTTTCACACTTGTCAGGAAATAATATAAAAAATGGTATCAATTTCTGTAAAGGAAAGAAAAAATGTCAACTCATATATCTGTATTACACACACACATACATCTGTAGATTATTTAATAGAAAATTGCTTATTTAGACTACATGAACACAAAATATCCCTCACAATTTCTTATAATTACAAATGGAATATTAATTATAATCTATGTTAATTATAACACAAATTCCCATTATTATTCTCCCAAAGAAGCTGTTAAACAAAAGCTATTTATAATCATTTTACTTTCAATTCTCACCAACTTTTTAGTGATAGACATTAAATTTTACAAAATTCTATCCCAGCTATATAAATACTTATTTCTCCATCATTATATCATCATCCATTTCTTTGGTATTGATATATTTGCTTCTTTTCTGTTGATAGAAAAATGTTCACTAGATATTGCACATTTATTCTTTGACTTTCTGTTTTCTGTCCTTGCTCTCTGTGCACACTATTTCTGCTTTTATTAGTTAGAATATGGTTGATTTTATACTCATGTCATATAAATATAGATATGTTCTTTATCTCTATGGCTCTATTATATAAATATCTATGTTGCGAAAGTCTCGCTAACAGATTGGCTCTTGACTCCCACATTATATGCTATGAATGTAATATATTGAATACATTGAAAGCATGTTAGGCAGTAATAAAGCTGAATATTAAAAAACTACATTTTCTGTGAGTATATTCATTAATTACCAGATATTACACTGGCTCAGAAAAAAAAAAAGTAATAGTTGATTTACAATAGATAAGTAAGTAAGTCACATTGGGTGAAACAAATCTGGATTCTGAACATATAAAAAAACGCCAATGATCTTAACTAGGTGATATTATACTTATACATGAAAATGTTGATGATATACAAAATACTTCTTAAGCAAGTTATACAAAACAGATTGAATTATGAATAAATGTGATGGGATGGTTTATGTTAGAATCAGTAGGTGATTTCAAAGTTATTTATGAAGTCATACAGAAGTGGTTAAAAAAATAGCCTCCTTCTCCAATCACTCAACCCAACAAAAAAATCAAAAATTACATTTTAATACTGGGTACAGTTGCAATGAAAGACTAGAAGATTTTTATATGTAGGAACATATCTTTTAAACACAAATATCAAATAAGTCAAACATGCTGTCAGTTTTTAAGATTAGTACAGATAGTAAGAAAATCAAATTAGTGGATACCTGATTAATTTGGGTTTAAATGCTTATTATAGAAATGCAATTGTCTTATTTTAGTCATGTGATAGAATCCAATTCATTAAGAAAATGCATAATATTGAGAAAGATTGGTGACAAAAAAGAAGATGATGACAGTTAAACTCAGTCACCGCAACAATAACTGACTTTGAATAACCTGAAAATTCCAGTAGTTTATTAGATGTATTCTGAAGGAATGCTATTATGATAGATGCTGACTTGATGGCACAAAGATAATAAGGCGATATAGGAAGATGATCTATTATCCTAAACTTTTTATCACAATTTTTATGGAAAATATTACATGAATTAAAATAAGAAGCAAAGGAAATAAAAGTGAAGACTACATACAGCATAGTAATTCACATTAATAATACTTCAGAAGAGCTGCAGAAAATATTATAGGAGTGGTCTGAGAAAGCCAAAATGTAGGACAAATTATTAATATGCCTAAAAATTACAACAGGTAAAATTAATTATAGAATTAAATATGAATAGAAAAAATCTAAATTCTGCCACTACTCTATTAGTGAATCTGAAATTTGGAATACAAAGACTTTGCAATTATATAATAATGCATATTAGTATTAGCAAGAATATATTATCACTAGGAGCCACTTCCAAAAATAAAAAAAAGTAACAAAATGGTAAGAAATAAAAAAAGAATATTGAAAACATTATATGGAATAAAAAATAAATAAGTAATTAATGATATCATTGGAAAAATAAAAGAAAAAAATGGAACTAGGCTGGATATCCCTTTAGTCTAGAATATGTCAAGAAGATGGACAAGTGAAATCTTAATTAGCATCCTATGAAATATTAAGAGACCTGGAAAGAGATTACATATGAAATGGATAAGAAAATTTGTTAGAGTAATTAAAAAAGTTATGGGATAAACGTGGAAAAATTTTAATTTTTAATAGTTGAAAATGGTGACTTCTTAAAAAACGAAAAATGTTCTGCCTCAATCCATTCTTTTTTTTTTTTTCATTGGTTTTGTTATTTTTCAATTTTAAAATAAATTTTATTGAGACCACATAGAATACAGCGATTATATTTACATTTAGATATAAGAATTATCTCGAAGATATTTTAAAGAAGTACAATATAAATTTATTTCCACTGGGAAAATATCGCAAAGAATAGAATATACCGGAAAGCTACAAATTAATGAAAAGTGTTATGCTAAAGAAATTAAAAGCCAACATCGCAAAAATATCAAACAGAAAAATGGAATAGATGTTGACGCATTTTTGTTTCACAAACTAGTTTGTATGAAACTCATTTCTGGTGTAGTTTTTTAAAATATTTTCCTTGGAGCAGGAATGGTCATACTCGTTTATATACGCAAATATTAAATAAAGAAAATATTAACATTTATTACACTTTAAATTTTTTTTTTATTCATGTCATATGTATATGAAAATACCTCCCCCCCTCAGTTCATGAGCTAGGATTTGTAATTACAGTAGTGGCGCTATCGAGACCAGATTCAAAATAACTGTGTACGTCTAGCGTCGCCAAAGCGTTGTTTTAATGGCGCGAATTTGTATATTCTCCATAGTGTCTGTTTTCAAAAATCGGTTATTACAATTCAAAAATAAATACTACAAGTCGTAATTGGATCCAATTAAAATGACTTTTTTTTTTTCTAAGTAATTGTATCAACAGATGTTGGAAAACAATGTTTCGTGAAAAGAAAAGGCAAACAAACAAACATTTAGAAAAACAAGTTTACATACGATTTAATTAAGTCACGAATTGATTACAATTATTCAGCTTATGATAAAACCGAATACTTTATTTACTACAATAAAAAATTAACCAAATACATAAACATTATATGTGTGAATAACAGTATATGAAAAATATTGTACAAACGTATTAATAAAAAGTATGCATACTTTTTAAAAACTAATTTTTTTATAATTATTTTATAAATGATATCTACTTATATATGTATCCTTCTATTAAAAAATTGTTTTATATATCAACATGCAGCTTAGGAATGTTGTGCGTTTAACATTTATGTAGATGAAACCCCAAATGCATATTAATAAGATTTGAAAACTTTATAATTTTAAAGAATATGGACGCAACAAATGTGTGCGTGTGGACGTGTAAAAAATGTTATACATTAATAAAAATTATGCATATGTATAAAAAATAATTTACGTTTGTATTTCAATTACTTATTTTATAACCTATATATATACGTATATCATTTAGAATTAATTGTTAATTATTTTTTATAAAAATTCAAACTTTATTTAAATTTTTTAAATACATTCAACTGCTATTAATAGCATACAGGTCAATGTTATTTTTTTCTCATCTTCAATTTTTTTTTGGTCTGGTTAGTGACAGTATTCACATGAGAATCGAAACTCATTTATATTCTAGGCGCCTTTCTAACTAATTAAACTATTTTGTCAAAGGTAAAACATTTAGTGGAAATTTGATATACTTATTCATGAGATTCCTTTTGATTTATTCTTTTTTTTTTCTTAAGGCCAGGTTAATTAGTGATTTTCAAACTTTTTGAATTGTCAAACTAGATGACTTATGTGGGTAATGGCCACTTTTTTCTCTCTCTCTCTCTCTCTCTCTCTCTCTCTCTCTATCCACTGTTTTTGACTTTTCACAATTGAACATCACATCGTTTGCAACTGTAGATATATCTGTTCTTTTCTCTTTAATCATTATTATGTGCTCTTTTAATCGTTCTTCAATGGGTTGGCTAGTTTCACCAATAATTGTTCTTCCACATTCATATAGTAGTTCACACATAGTTTTTGTTTTCAGCATTTCTATTTAGGATTTTAGAGAAATTAGTATTTTCATAATAAAATAGTAGCAAAATATTTCCATACAATATTGACACTTATTGCAAGCTATAGTAATCAATAGATACCAGAAGGTTTGCACATATAAATCCCTAAGTAGTGCCTATTCATCCATTATCCCCAGACTACTTACTAGCTTATGACTGTCATCAGTGAAGAGACTTGGATTTGAAAGCAATGCACCTAGATCTTCAGATTTAGGACACCCTTCCAGCAACTACCTTTTACATATTTAGTCAAACTATAGTGCAATAAACTCAAACTAAAAGCATAATAATATTTTCAATCCAAGCTATTTTTCCTGTATAATTATACAGATTTGAACCCAGTTCAGTATGTATATATTTTGGTATCTTTGGTTTTTTTTATAATCATAATCACCAACATCCTTCGACTAAGACTGATATTAAACCTTAAAATAACATATGGCCATCATTTGTTTTCCTTGCACAAATTATTAAAATAGGCTCTCTCTACCCACAATATTGAAATCTGGTGCAAGCTATAGTAATTAATAGATGCCAGCAGATTTGTATATTTAAATCTCTATCTAGTGCCTACTCATCCATTATCCCCGCGACTCCAAAATATATTGTACCGGTCGTTGCCTCAACTCTCTTGATATGCATTGAACATGAAATGTGCATTATAAAATCGGGCAGCAATTAAGAAATATTCAATGGCATCCAAAATATACATTACTATAATCATACCTTTGAAAGGTTCATTGACTGCAACCTTTGCACACCACCTCAAGAAAGAGATTGCTCGCCTTCCCAAGGGATATGATCATGTATCTAATAAAGAGTTAGAATCTCTTTTATATTTTATTATATAAAATCAACAAAAAAGTGGATGCCCTAACGAATGATCCTTGGTCCTGATAACGATTAATCCCTGACTAGCACAATCTACTCTTTACCTCAGGAAGGTGGTTTGTTGCTTCATTAACAAGAAATGTTAAACAATAATACAATTATCAAATACACAGTACAGTACCATACTTTAAAATTAGATGTTAAATTTATTAAGCCCTCTATGATAATATGGTATAATATAAATATTTATAAAACAAAGAAAATAAACATGCACACAGAACAAAACAAAAAATTAATTAAAATTCAAGCTTATAATTTTTCAATAATTTTGTAAATGGGAAGAAATGGTTTGAACTTCTCCTTTGCTTACATTTTAAACCAAAATTTGAAATAAATTTCCTTAAGTGAAAATATAATGTGTATTGGCCATGGTATGCATGTGTTTCAGAAAAAAGAATGACCTTCACTTTTGTTTAAATTAAAATAATAATTTAGCCATGAGTTAAATATATTTGAATATTAAAAGTTCCATAAGTCCTGCATGTAGCAGACAATAACAAAAATTATATGGAACACTTTCTTATATACTTTTATTCCTTATAAAAACAATCCTGCAAGTAGCAGATGGAATAAATTTAATCAAGAAACAAACTTGCGCTAAACCATAATTTTAGAATCCTGCACATGGCAGATAAAATAAATAACTACCCTTATTTAAAAGTGAAACATATACATCCAACAACCAAACCACTTACTTTCTCAGTAATAACTCATATATATATATAAGAAAAAATGTTATTACTCCTACTGTGATCCTGCATGTAATGAATCGCTATCTGATCAAACATAGCTGAAGTAAAAAATAAGCTAATTCCGATTATTTAAAAGTAAGTCCACTCCCCACAATTATTTTTATTTTAATTATTTTGAAATATTAAAATTCATATTTTTCTTTCTCTCCCCCTTTTTTATAATTTATTTAGATATTCCAATGAATTACGCATATCTTTAAGTTAAAATTACGAAGAAAATATATATAAAGGAATTACGCAATTCATTGGCTCATTTAATAATAGCAATTATCAATAAAATAAAGAATAATAATAATAAAATAATATATACATACATATATATTGTAACGATCCAGAGAAAGTCTGCTTAAAGTAATCTGCATTACAAGGTGCCATCTAGGCATTTGAACCTAGAAAAATTTATAAAGTAGGCAGATACGTAAGTCAAAAAAAAAAATTTTTTTTTTTCTATTTTGATTCTGGTCGTTAGCCCATGTCACTAGCTCAGTGGAATAGCAGAGATTTAGTAATATAATATCTTATCTAATTATATTTCAATATTAAAAATAAATAATATAAGCCACTGCCAGTAATTAGCATACAAACATTTATTTATGCATATATATATAAGATTGAAAATTGTTTTAGTATCAGTTTACATTTTAACACTTAATATTATTTTTAACTTTACTTTAGATTTTAATTTCCATTTTAATTTCTATTATATTATAAGTTTACATTTTAATTAAGTTCGTACAGATGGAATTTATAAAAATTTGTTTTAATAATGTTGAGTATAGATCAGTTACATAGATTACAACAGTTAAAAACATTTCAAAATAAACATAAACGATCAAAACATAAAATCATTGATACTGACAATTGCAGAGGGAAATTTATAAGTAACCCAATAGTATTCACCATAAGATACTTGCATTGTCACCAATAACTTAAAAGACATCTGAATAAATACATTTTAGATACTCACCGTAAGGTATCATTATTTATCGAATGTCTATATATTTTGATCAAATATGAAAACCCAAAACATACTTAACCGATAACCAATCCATGCAAGCGTCTATAAACAACTTAAATTTAATGCATTTTTATTTAGTGTCGAGTATGAATAGCCTACATAGATTTGCATTTGAAAAGAAAATATTCAATCCTTGTTTAACCTTAGGCCAAAGGTTCGCAGTCAAACCAAACTTCAATCCATCTGATATATCGATGTGTTCAATGTAATACGAATACGGCAGCACAATTAGGTTAAGAGAAGAAACTGCTTCTCATCAGATAGGAATATTACATCTATCTGACAAGAAGAGCAATAAAAAAAACTCCATAGAAAGGAACTGCATTCTCCATCTTATAATTCCTTCCATAGGCAAACGGGTGAGTGTGGCGTATGAAACGATTCTGCCCGTAGCGAATCTGATATTACATCTACTAATCACACCAATATATCCCATCCATTGACCCAATTCAACTACGACACAAATAACCTAAGATTACTCTCCCCTAATATAACTTTACAAATCTATACAGCCATTCATGCCCGACTTAAGTTTAACATTTATATAATTTATTTAACGAAAAACAAAACTCATGGTAAAACTTAAAGAACAAAAAACAAATAAATAAATGGAAATGATTTTAAATATATATATATAAAGAAATGCATCAAATAACATTATTAATAAATTAAGTTGGTCAGATAGGATAATATTGCAATCATTTAAATATGGAAAGTTTTAATTTAATGTTCATTATTTATAAAGTTCTTACGGTTTAAAACAGTTCATCTTTATCCATTGCTTGCCATGAATGTGAATTCCCACACCATCCTAAGATTGGTATTGTGTTGGCCGATTTATTTATCCATCCGGAAGTTTTTGCTTTAACTGGTCCTCAATGTAGAAAAACGATAGTTCATTTCTCTTTCTTTCTTAGCAAAACTGAAGGGATTGAAGAGTGCGTCTTTTCAATCCCTTCTCCTTCACTTTTACACTAACACATATCTGTCCTCTCTCAATAATCCTTAATAATTTTCAAACTTGTCCTTTTATATTAATTTGAAGGATTGAATTTACATTGCGTCATCGATGAAATGGTCTTTTCGCTGAGGTCCGATTCAATTGTTTTTCTCTCCTATCTGACCGATGTTTTTACATTTAACTGCCCAAGGCTAGTTTACATTTCTAATTAAAACAATCATTTCCATTTCTGATTAATTAATGTGTTTTCAAACTTAAAGATATATTTTTATCTTTAAATCTCTACTGAAAATTTAGTTTTAAAACACTTTTTCTTTAATAAAGTTTTCGTTTAATAATTTTTTTTTTTTTTATCTGTGCGATTTATATATACGAGTTTAAGATGATATTTAATTTCAATTTTTAATTCTTAAAGAAAATTTTTAAATGCGAACTTTTTATTTTAATTTCATGTTTAATAATAAAAACACAATGTAACGTCATCTGTGCTCATTACAATATATATAGACGAGGGTTCGGGTTACAATATATATATATATATATATATATAAATATATATATATATATATATATATATATATATATATATATAAGCATAAATAATACTTCCTGAAGGCTTTGTTCTTCTCTGCACTAGGATTCTGAAGGTGATATATATCTGCTGTGCAGGTAACTACTAACATGGTTTCGATGGAGGTTGGAAAAATTGTCTATAGCAGCTACACTTTAAGAAATAGAAAGTCACATCACTGGATGGATATGTAGGGCTTTGAGCAGGGTGGATATACTGAACTGGGTCTTTTACTCCATGTTTATTGTTGTATCCGAATAAGTCCTGACAGCATTCTTTAGCAATATAAAACTTTAGCTTAAATTTCACTTGCTTCTTTTTGTTTTTGAACAGCATGTCTGACCTGTATGGTGCCTCACATTAAGAATGTTTCGGTTTAAATCTCTGAGTTTCTTATGTATTGCTTCCTTCCTTCTTTATTTATTTGGTCCATATTCTTTCTTTTTCTTTTCAGTTAACACTTCTCAGGAAACATATTTGAGAATAATAAATTCATTTAATTTTTCTTTAGTCAATAATTCTTATATTTCTTGATTTGCTTTTCAAAAATATGTTCAGCTATTAATAACTCTTCTTCTTTTTCATCATTCTAAAAAAATATTTCTTATATTTCATGGACTGCATTTTTTTTATTTTTAGTCAGTCCTCTCTGAAAACTATACTGCAAAAAAGGGAAGACAAAAGGCCCCAATTTCACCTCACCAGCATTTATATATTAACCCCAATATAGGGTGTATTCTCTCATCCCCCCCACAAGCTATTTTGCTCTTTCATTTTTGTTTTAATTAAATTACTAATCTTTGTTTTTAATTACTTAAGTCCCAACAAAAAATTTTTTGTCTTATGATACCTTTATCTTTTAATTAATTTAAGAACTTCTCAGACCATTTAAATTCCAATCCCTGAATTTCCTTAAATAATAAAATAAAATCACATTTCTTTAATTAAATAATTTTGTGCAGGTGTCAAGCCGAATGACCACTAATACAATTTCTACATTTTTTCCCCTAAAACATTATACAATAAAAGAAAGAGGTTACTGGTTGCCTGTGGTCATGAAAATTAAGTTCTAAAAACATTTATAAATCTTAAACTGTATACGTGTTGTCACATTAAAATTGTTTTTAAGTTTTTAAAAAAAAATATTCAACACGGAACAGAGGAAAAAATACAAAGTTTAACAATATGAAAAAATAAAAATAAAACATGTTTATTGCTAGGTTACTTGCAAATACATTTAAGTTTCCCATGGTAATTTCTTTAATCCCCCACCATATTTATTTATATCAAAAATAAAAAAAAATAGAATTTATTAAACAGCAAAATACATATTTACATGTGGTGTCTGCATTTTGATTTATAAGCGTACTATCATCATTCACCTTATTTATTTACAATATATTATGTATGTAAACAAAAGAGAAAATATACCTGCACAGACTGACTGGCACAATATAGATATGGAATTAAGCTTAAATCTGTATGATTATACTGCAAATTAGTTTAGATTGAAAACAATATTGTGTTTTCATTGCTTTATAGTTGACTAAATAAGTAAAAGCTGGAGAGATACATTAAAATCCAAAGAGCTGGCTATGTTGTTCTCAGAACGTAGTCTCCTCACGGATGAAAAACATAAATAGAAAGTTGTTTGGAGATAATAGATGAATAGGTATTAGATAGGATTTACATACACAAACCTTCTGTAATTTATTGATTACTATAGCTTGCACTAGGTGACAATATTCTATAGAGAGAGAGTTGCTCCTATTTTAATAACTTATGCAAGGAAAAGAGATGATGGTCATGAGATGTTTAAATGTTTTAATTTTTCATAGTGTACATTAACATATGTCTTTCCACATTCGCCTGGTATTTCATAGGTACTGTTTTTATTTTCAGCATTTCCAGTTTGTTTTTATAGAAATTAAAACTTCTTGCTAAGAGAATCCTAATTTTTACAAAATCCAAAAAGGAAATACTGAAAAACAAAAAAACTGCATCTGCGAAATATCATATGAATGTGGAAGGACAGACATTGGTAAAATAAAAAAACACCTATCCACTGAAAAACAATTAAAGGAGCACAAAGTAAAGATCAAGCAGGTGAAAGTAACCATATTAAGTATGTATTAATGAACATATGTTCAATTGGAAAAGACAAGAATATTAACCAGAGAGGAAAAAGTAAAAAGGCAGCAATTCAAAAAAAGTTCTCACATGAAAACAGCAAATAATCTCATAAGTCAATCTAGTGTCACAATTTATAATGCCCTTAGGCCTAAAAATGGAGAAATCATAAGGACCTTTGACTAGTTAATTAGAATGCTAATTTAAATTCAGTATTCTTGAATCTAAAAGATCTAAGTTTGACTACTATGTGAATAATGTCATTGATCATGATATAAACTTCTGAAAAAGAAACAAGACTGCAACTCAAAACATTGTATTATATATTAATCTATGTGGAGAGTGAGAATGATTATTAAAGAAGCTGGCAACACATTGCAATCATATTTTTGTTACAATAAGCACTGAACTAGATTAACATAAGAACTGCGCTTTCTCATTAATTATAGTTAAAAGTTCATTTAACGAATGCCAGATAGATAGCTAAATTGGCTATGAATCAATCATTTAAAAAATTTCTGCATTTGTTTGTGATAAGAAAAAAATGCTTAAATTCACTTGGTCTAGATTGAAATTTTATGCCAAAAACATTGTTGGATGCATTAATTACTATGTCACATGATCTTTTAAAAAATATGAAAGTAAATTCCTCTTTATTTTTGCAGATTTATAAATATAATTAAACACCTAGAAAATGATAAAAAGCAGAGAATTTACAATTTGCAGAACATCTGTATAAAGCACATCAATAATGTAAGAAAAAAAATCACAGAAAATAAATAAAAATGACTGAAAGCTCAATAAAAAAACAAAAATATCAAAGACGAATATAAATCCAAAGAAGTAGATAAGCTGATAATAAACTTTTACAGAAAGTGACATCAAAAAGACAATAACAGATAAAATTACAAAATGGTCATTAGTGAAATGAAATTTAAAAAATGTTATCAGATTACTCTTCATAATTATGTAAAACAAGCTATGATGATAAGTTATGAGAAAAGTTGGTAAAAGAGCTTAATAAAATTTAACAAAGATTTTATAATATTGCAATGGTAATATTTGTACATTCACACAACAAAATCCAGAGTTTGGCAAATTATCCCAAGGCTAATCTTGATGGGAGTTTGAGACCTCAAATCAGATCACACCTCAATTCCTTCACCCATGTTTCATGATTTACTACCCTATGAATGTCATATATGGGTTTACACTTGGCTCTTTCAATTCATGTTCTGGCAGCAACAAAGAGTGAAGTATGAGAATCAAAGAAATATTATTAATGTAATACCTACTCCTACTGCTGTTAGATAGTGCCCATATATAACTTGACTAACATATAAATTTGAAAAGTGATTCAATATAGGTTGGAGTGAATAAGACAACATACGTTAATATGTTTAATATAGTTTAATCATAACAAACTTATTTAATAATAATAAAGACAATTAAGTGCTTTGGATATTCCACTTGCAGGTGGTATTGATGAGAAGGTGAATAACTTGTTCTCAACTTTGACTGGACATTATAACTCTCTAGATAATTATGTTTTAACAGTATTCTCAATTTAGTTCATGAACAGTTGAATATGCCTGATTTACGCTATTAACTATGGCTACAAGGTTTGCTCTAGCGTGTCTAATTGACTCTCCTCCCTCACTAATATTTGCAATCTTCACTCTGAAGGCATAGCATAAATTCTTGAGTACATTGCAATAAAATATAGGCACAATCATAGATGAGAATAGGCACAATCGTAGATGAGAATAAACTTAATAATAACTGGATACAGTTATTATCTTTATAGGAGTTTAATTAAGAAATTTACTTGCACTTTAGACAAGATTTTGCAAGTTAACCTTATTAACTTAAATTTACATTTACTATTTATACAGTTCAAACTGAATTTATTTTACTGAGTTTTCTATTAAGAGTAATTTAAATTAGAGTTTGTGCACATTTATTATATAAAATAGCTAACTTTAGGAATAATTTGAGATTGATTTAGAGTTTAGTGTAAGAGCTCTGCAGAGAGTTGTTACTAATCTTCTGGCTGTGATGGCTTGCATGGCATGGCATGGACATTCACTAATGAGCTGGTTCATCTGCTACTCTTTTTGGCAGGCTAATATTCTTGGTCTCTTTCTAATTTCATAGACTTGTCTTCCTCAAGGAAGATGGCAATTGGAAGCCTTCTATCCTCTAATATTCATTGTAAATTTTGGCATAGTATCTGACTACAATTGATTTATAAAATTATGGACAAACCATTGTTTACAATTTTTAATTTTAAATTTTAAGTATTAATAGCTCTAATAAATTTTAGTAAAGACAAAAGATCCCGCTGGTGCTATTGACAAGTAGTCTCAGTCCACTGATTTTATTTTTTTTAACTTTATTTTTAAATCATCTTTACAATTTCTGTTCTTAGATTACAAACTAACAAGTTGTATTTCCAAGAAACTGATTTAAGTTCTGTCAACATTCTACTATATGTATAACATGGTCACTCCTACACTTGAGATTTATATGTGAAAGCAAGTACATTTATCTACGAAATTTATAATAAATCAAAAGTATTTAAGTTAAAATTTTTTTTGCAATGTTTCTAAAATCCATTACCTTACAGCTTCCCTCGCATATATGCAAGTGCTCCTTTACACATACAGCCTTGTTTACACAACTTATTTTAACTTAGTATATACATTTTTTAAAAGTATAACTGTGTGTTCTTTATTAAACGTTTACATAATTTAATAGCTTATGTCCATTATATAAACAAACACATATACCTGGTATCATAGCATATTTCACAATATTTCATGATTAAATTAAACAAAACTATACATGAACTTGGATGGGTTAAGCTAGAAAAAAACTACTAAATATAATAGGTAAAACAGATTGTTTGACAAAATAATACCATTTCATATTCACAAAGTCTGAATGAAGAAAAAAAATAGGGGAAATGGCTTTACTTATACACACAACTATGAACTAATGACTTCAAGCCAAAATCCCAATTAATTCTACCAATCTTGCCTGACAAGAGTACCCGAAAATTCAACCCCACCTTGTTAAGTTGGTGTACCCGATGCCTAAAATAAGAGATAATAAGCTAAATTATTATTTATATCAAAATATAGACAAATTAAGTTTCTTACATATAAATTTTAGTATTCTAAGTGAATCACCATCATATCTAATGAATATAAGTAAAAGAAATCAGATCCCTAGATAATAGCTATCTAGTTAAATTGGTATCTGGGGACATGTTCTGGAAAGGCTTCAGAATGTGGACATTGTATGTTCCAATTATATCTCCATTGCCTTCCAGCATGAATGCATTGCTCATGAGATTGCTTTTTATTTTGTAGGAGCCATTATACAATGGAGTAACTTCTTATATCTTCCTAGTAATTGGCTTCTAGGTTATACAGACTGAACACACATTCAATCACCCACTCTGAAAATATGCTGGTGACAGTCCCCCTTCATCTTTCATGCCATAGCTCTATCCAAATAAGCCCTATCTATGTGTTGATCGCTAATCGGATCTACTCTTATGCCTCTAGACAGTAACGGAATTAGAATTGCCAGTAGGCACATCCATCCATAATGAAGTTTCATCAGGTGAAACCTTGTAGACTCATTCCAGGTCTCATTGATGTTCCAAAGGATACCCTTGGTTCAATCCACCGAATTCTTATGGTTTGACCCCACATGCATATGATACAATTGGCCTAACTCCCTTATAACCCTCTCACACAGATTTTATTGGGGATTGCATATAGAGGTAAGGGTGTGCTGAAAATTTTTGGCTTCTCAACAAAGGCTGTCCCACAACCTGACAAAAAGACCTCCAACATTGCTACCTCATGAAATTTGAATAACTGAGAAACCCAGATGGTACTGTACCAATATTGAAATTGGCACATGATAATTTATCTAAAAAAATTATTAAAATAATCTTTCGTAAAAGAAAACGTAATTAAAAGTTTAAGAGTTTTATTACAGTTTAGTTTTGTAAAAGAGTTTGAAATAAAAGTTAGAAAATAATTAATAAAAAGGGGGGAGGAGGAGTTTTGTTTAGAAAAGATAAAACTAAGAGTTCATAAAAGTTAAAGAGTGTTATTATTATAAATTAAAAGTTAAAATATAAATCTCTTTTCATTCCAATTTATTAGAATAAATGCAAATATATGTGTAATGGTAAATAAAAATAAATGTAAGCTTGTTAATAATATATATATAATAAATACGAGTTAAAATCATATTGAAAAATACATAAAAATAAATATTGAAATGAAATATATTTAAAAACACAGCGGTGGGCTACTAATTAAAGATATAAAAACAACACATTTTGTGATGGCTACTACTAATTAAACAATCTTCAAAAACATGTTATCAAAGGATTAGTTACTAAAGGAATTTCAACAACAACATATTGCCGGAGGATATTAAAACAAAAACACTTCGCATACATAAATAGCTAGATTTTTATCAGATGTCCAGCTTGAGTTTTGAGTTTTCAGTTTGTCTAGTGTCAGTCTTGTTTCACTGGAGATAACAGTGCAATTCATATTATGTATCCAGAAACAGAAATGCAGTGCTGAGCAGCTTTTGGGAATATACACTCTTATTTCAGCTCTTAGTCCAACAAGATCAGCAAGGCCTGCCTGTGAAATAATGTCTACTTAACAGCTCAGAAATCCTCCATCAATATTCAACTGTCTTTAGAAATAATAATCATGAAGAATAATAAAACTCCTCAAGAAACGCGAAATCTAACTGGTTAGATATACTCTGTCAGAAGCAGCTAACAACAAGCAATATCCACATTCCAAAAATCCTAGGTGAAACATTTTATTATTCTCATTTATATATACTAGCCACCACTGTAATTCGTAAATCCTACAAAGACAAATAATTTGAACTCTATAAGCATGCATAAAATGAACTATGGATGTCATGTTTGTGAATGTTAGATAATTTATAAACGTCAAACATTATTTATGCTACCTCATAAAATATATCATAGTATGTTAACTTAAAATGTGTGTGTTATTTAGATTTATAAAATGTTTAAAATTAGTAAATGTTAGTTAATAAATTGTCTTTAAAATTAAACTTTATTTGTCAGTGAATTCTTTTTATCAATTCTTTTTTCTATATTTTATTATTGATTAAAATTAAACTGGGCTAGTTTTGGGATAGTTTCGAGCACTGGATTATGAGCATACTGACCGGATACATTAGTCTGAGACTAGCTAGTGCCTGGGGTTTACTCCGAAACAAATAAAGTGTTTGGATAGTAGGGGTTTGAATCTAGCAGCCAAAGTGGGCCATTGTTGATAGTTAAAGCTATCAATAATATCTCCCATTTTGCTCGAACGTGCCGGTTTGTTCACATAAAATTTATAATCAAATAAGATTATAAATGTATTAGGAAGGAGTTTGAAAGCAGACAAAACATTCATGCATGATTCAGTGGATCGATCCGGTACAAATGGCACCCAACATGGGGCCGAACCTGGCAAAAATGACAGTTAATTAAATACTTTGTTTCTTGTTTAAAAATAAAAATCTAAATTATGTACTTAAAGTGGTATTAATTTAAAAATAAAAAAAGAATTGACCGAAACCTTTTTTTTTCTTTAAATGAAAGGAGATTTATGCTATTTACGTTGGTTAAGATAAATCATTCCTTTAAATCTGACAGTTGGGTGTTTTGGGCAGAGCTAAAGCATTAGGATTGGGTAAAGAAAAATGGACAAAAGGGGTGGAGTCAGCATATATTTCCATCTTATCAAGAATAATAATTAAATAATAATAATTTTTGATTTGTTAATGCAAAAGAATAATTTAATAGCGTAACTATGAATAAAGAAATGGAGCTGGTAGAAAGCCTGATATATTTTAAAAATCCACAGGTAGTAGAGAAACAGAAAGAAGAAATATCTGAGATGAAGATGATGATGAAAATGATGATGAATATGATGCAAGAATTCAAACAAAGTCAGCAAGACCTCAAAGCAAAATTGATGAAAAAAATTAATCAGGTCAAAATAGAAATGATTACAGAAATAAAGGAAATAAGATGTGAAATTAGAGGAAAGGTAGAGACAAATCAAGAGATTGTAGGAGTAGATTTTGTCAAAGAAAATAAAAAAGCTGAGATCATGAAAGAGATAGTAGAGTCAGATGGTGGTAAATATAGTAGTTTGGAAATAGAAATTAAATTAGAATCAGATAGTGTTGCTATAGAGAAAGTAGAAACAAATGTAGATCAAGAAATAGAAGAGAGACATTGCGTAGAAATATTTTAGCAAAAATTTAAAAGGGTTAGAGTAAAAGTTCGTGTTTGTTTTAAATGGAGAATTAAAATGAGGAGAAAAAATAGGAAAAAATATTCACAATTAAGAAAAATACGGAGTTCTGTGAAGCTTAAAGGTTTTCTAATGTACAAGGCAGAAAATAGAACAAAACGAGAAAGAGATAAAGCAATAAATTTTAATCGAGAAATAGAAATGAGAATATGGAGTATAATTTATGTTAGTGAGTTAGAAGAAAAAAGAAGGAACTGCCTGACATAGTTTAAAAGTTAGTAAACAGATGGAATAATAAAGGACATAAACAAAAAGGACCGGAAATGGACAATGAGCACGAATATGATTATTCTAATGTCAATAATTTGAGAAGTTTAAATCTGAAACTTCTATTTAAAACTAAAATAATAAAATTAAAAATAACTGAATAATAATAAATTAAATGTTTGAAAGCAATAATAATAATGGAGGCTTTGTAGAATAAAATATTTTTTTCCCTCTCCACGCACAGATTAATAAAGAAAAATGTTCGTAAATAAATGGGTCAAGTTAATGATTTAAAAGTAATGTTTGTAGAATTAAATAAATGGAAAAGATAACGGGATTTCTAGAATAAAATCAAGTTAATCAAATAGATATTTGCATAATAATGAATTGTAAGAAAGTAAAATAGTTTTCTGAGTACACACATGTTAAAATAAAAGTTTGTTTTGAATACCGTAAGTTAAGAAAAGGATGTAAATAAATTGTTTAAAATAATCAAGATAAAAAAAAATCTCTACTAAAATAATAATGAATGAATCATAATAAAGTAAAATAGTTTTTCTGAATATATGCATGTTAAATAAGGAAGTTAAAAGTAATAGTTTAAGAAAAAAATAATACCGTAATATAAATAAATATGT
Organism: Epiperipatus broadwayi; assembly: GCA_028023455.1. Lineage (NCBI taxonomy): Eukaryota > Metazoa > Onychophora > Udeonychophora > Euonychophora > Peripatidae > Epiperipatus > Epiperipatus broadwayi. The sequence continues at coordinate 2,020,220 of JAQFVV010000109.1, forward strand.
AAACTGATGTCCGTGATAGTTTAAAATAATACTATAAGATTAGTGTACATAAATATTTTAAATAATGTTCGTAAGGGTTATAAATAATACTATAATATAAATAAATATGTTAAAGTAATATTCATGCATATTTAAAAAAATAATATTGAAAGGTTAAAATAATATAAATAAAAGTCAATCTAAGATGTATTAAGAGTGTATAAGCGTTTGAAATTAAGGAAATGAGGGTAGTATTGAAGTAAGTTTTAGATACGGTTAAGTTTAAAGCTGTCGACTGGATAAATCTTAGTACCCATAACGGATTTGCAGATATCATTCCTTTTTTAAAATGCATACTGGGCAAATCCAGCATGAACCACAAGTCACTTCTTCAGGGGAGAATCCCCATATCTCGTACCTCATTTTCCAAAGCGTAAGTCGAAAATGGACGGTTGATAATTCCTGCCATTCGCAGTGAACTTTTCTTAGTCAAAGTCCGGTAGAACCCTGGCAAATGAAGCTTTGTTTTTCATACGTATAAGTCGGTATAAGTCAGCAAAACTGCATCCGCCTCATTTCTGAAAGATCCCTGTGCCACAAAATTAGTTTGTCTGGTGGTCACTATCCAGGACTCCAACATTGTAAGCAATGTATTCAGCATAGAAAGAAGTAAAGCACAATTGAAGATTGCATTTAGTATGTAAAATGAAAGATATTAAAAAGCAAACTTAGAAAATAATATTATTTGGAATTAAGAATTAAAGTTTCAGAGATAAAATGGTCAAAAATGACACATTTTATTCTCAAAAAAAGGGGGGTGCCATGTACCAATATTGAAATTGGCACATGATAATTTATCTAAAAAAATTATTAAAATAATCTTTCGTAAAAGAAAACATATTTAAAAGTTTAAGAGTTTTATTACAGTTTAGTTTCATAAAAGAGTTTAAATAAAAGTTAGAAAATAATTGATAAAAAGGGGGGAGGGGGAGTTTTGTTTAGAAAAGATAAAACTAAGAGTTCATAAAAGTTAAAGAGTGTTATTATTATAAATTAAAAGTTAAAATATAAATCTCTTTCCATTCCAGTTTATTAGAATAAATGCGTATATATGTTTGATCGTAAATAAAAATAAATGTAAGCTTGTTAATAATATATATAATAAATATGTGTTAAAATCATATTGAAAAACACATGAAAATAAATATTGAAATGAAATATATTTAAAAACACAGCGGTGGGCTACTAATTAAAGATATAAAAACAACACGTTTTATGATGGCTACTACTAATTAAACAATCTTTAAAAATACGTGTCAAAGGATTAGTTACTAAAGGAATTTCAACAAAAACATATTGCCGGAGGATATTAAAACAAAAACACTTCGCATACATAAATAGCTAGATTTTTATCGGATGTCCAGCTTGAGTTTTGAGTTTTCAGTTTGTCTAGTGTCAGTCTTGTTTCACCGGAGATAACAGTGCAATTCATATTATGAATCCAGAAACAGAAATGCAGTGCTGAGCAGCTTTTGGGAATATACACTCTTATTTCAGCTCTTAGTCCAACAAGATCAGCAAGGCCTGCCTGTGAAATAATGTCTACTTAACAGCTCAGAAATCCTCCATCAATATTGAAACAGTAAGATTTGTTTCGAATCTTAAGTTTCACCTTTTTCTGTCGTCTCTCACTGACCGGTCTATCCCGCCCAAATTTAAACTTTTTGATATCGAATTGTGTGTGTAGCAATATTAAAAATGTATAAAAATATGTAGAATTCTAGCATAAACATGCACACATTTCGATCTCAAATTAAACGCAATAAATAGGGATAAAATAGTATAATTTAGATTTCTTTTAGTTATATAATTTTGTATAATTTTAATCATTTTATTTTGGATTATAAAGTTCGTATTTATTGCTTTGTTTAAATTTCGTTTAATAATAATTCTAAAAAAATCTGATGTAATATTTAATTAAAAGTAAAATAATCTTATGTTCCCTTTATGTCTTTGAAATTGAAAAGCATCGGTCAGTGATAGATAATAGATTAATTGAAGAAAAATTCCCCAAAGTATAATTAGTAAATGTAAAATGTAAACAATAGAACGGCAGCTTTCTTTAATTAAAAAAACCAACAAAATGCATTGATTATCCTCAGGGCAGATTAAGTAGAACCTAAAATATCTTAACAAAAATGTGAAAGATCAAGATAAAAAAAAGAGGCCATCTTAGACTTGCTGGAGACATTCACTTAAACTTTAGCTTTGCTCTCGATCACTGAGTCTCCAAAAATATAAAAATAATTTGTTCCTGCCAAGGTATGACCGAGTAAAGCACCTAGATTATTCTCCTCGGGAGATGGCCTATCGGATGCCGAACTTTCCATTGCCCATCATAAATTCACCATGAAGATCTGCTGCCTGAAATGAATGAGAAAGCTGCTGCTGCCATGAAACTAAATGAATATCTAAATACAAGAAAGACTTGCCACTCATGAACTTTTTGCTGCTAAACTAATGGAATAAGAAAACTTCTTACAAAACAGGTACCTGTCTGTGTTCAAACTCTAGAGTACTCTAATAATATGCTATAGTTCTTCTTCATAATACTTATCTCAATTATAAAATGTGAAAACTACCATATTATAACGATCCAAACGAAGTGGGAGATCGCATCGCACCAAAGGGCGCCATCTAGGCATTTGAGCCTAGAAAAATTTATAAAGTAGGCAGATACGCGCTGTTAGGATTCCACTTTATTTACATATTTAGATCGTTAGCCCATTGTCACTAGCTCAGTGGAGACGCAGAGATAATAAAATATATAACCTTAGATATAAATATAAAAAAATAATAAAAGCCACTGCCAGAAATTAACACAGAAAAATATTTATTTACGCACATATAAAATCATTCTAAATTCGAGGAATAAGTTTAACATTTAGATTTTTATCTTAATTTTTAATTTTAAATAGCTTGCTATAATGTTTAATATTTTATTTAGAGGGTCGGGTATGAATAGGCTACATAGATCTGCATTTGAAAAGACAATATTCTTCCCTTATTTAACCCCAGGCTAAAAGTTCAAAGTCAAACTGACGCAATCATCCGATACATTTATGTATTCAATGTAGCATGAAAATACAACGGCACTAAATAGACTATACTGTCAGGAATGCACAGTATAGTGAGACGACATTGTCCTCCACCACCAGGAATGCTACTCTGATGGCAAGTAGAACAATAAACATAAAACTCCATAGGAATGGTTGCGTCTTGCGTCTTACTATCCAATTCCATAGGCAACAGAGGGTGTGCGGTGTATATATGTAATCCTGCATGTGGCTGATCTCCTGCTACATTTACTACCTACACAAATATATCGAAACCATTGAGCCAATTCAACCACGAAACAAATAACCTGAGATTACCCTCCCTTAATATAACCTTACAAAACCATATGGTCGTTCACGCCCGACTTAAATTTATCATTTAGATATGTTCGCACAGATAACTTTTATACAATTTGTTTTAAAATGTTAAGTATAGATCGGCTGCACAGATTCCACGGTCAAAAACATCCAAATTAAACACAATCGATCAAAATACAAAATCATCGATAATGTCAATTGCAAAAAGGGAATACACAAAACCCATGGCACTCACCATAAGGTGCCTGCATTAACATCGTTGACCTATACATTCTAATCGACTGTGAAAATCTCAACATCATCAACCGCTAACGAATCTATGCAATGTCTATACCCAACTTTAAATTTTATGCATTTAAAATTTAAACAATAAATAATTTATACAATTAAAATGAATGGAAATGATTTTTTATCAATAACAAACATATAAAATTAAACATCAATTGATTTTAAACTTAAAGATCAGATAGAAATTCCATTTTAACATTTAAATTGCTTGCACGAAAGTTCTTAATTATTTAAAATTTTTTTAAGTTCATTGTTAATAGCTTACGGAAGAAGAGTCCAGGTTCTTGTTTTTCCACGGAGTCCTTGTTTGAAACCCAGCCAGATGTTCCGGAGGTAGCATTAGCTGGTTCATTTCGATATCACAATCAGTTCATTTTTTAAATTAGAGTGTGATATGTGCGTCTCTATCATCACTCTCAAAAAACAGCTGGAACTGCCCAATACTCAATATTTCTCCTTTTTATATTATCCACACGGATTCAAACAACAAAACGTCACCAATCCATCACTTCCGTTAGAGTCCGAGCCAAGGCTTGGTGCTTCCATTGGTCAAGCTAATTTCTCTTATCTAATTTCCATCTGACCCTTTAATTACATAAGACCCTTGAGGGCTAGCTTGTTTTTCAAATAATAAACAATCATTTCCATTTATAGATTACAGGAATTAATTAATACCTGTTTTTATTTTAACTTATATTAAATATTTTAATATTTAACTCTTGTATTTTTTTATCAAAAAAAAAAATACGTTCAAATACTTTTTTTTTATTTATATAAAAAAAAAAATATTTTTAAAGTTTAGCATCTGTGCGAATATATATATTTAACAACATTTTAATTTTAGCGTTTAGTTTTTTTATAGATTTTTAATATATTTATTTTTATTTGCGAATTTTGTTTTTCTTTTAAATTAATGTAACGACATATTTATATATCGTTACAATATGTATAACTAAACTGAATAATTAACTTAATGTGTAAATTTCTCTACTAATCTAGCTTACCTCATTCTATCTTGGGTGCGTATTTTTTAAAATCTACATTTTATCTATAGTTATTATTTAATTATTGCATGCTCATAATTATCTCAATTTTCAAAGTTTAAATCTATGATCACTTGGAACAATGAATGCGTGTCAAATTTTCATTAATATTTGCTTTCATAACTAACTTAACTTTCATATAAATCGACATGCATTCAATGCATCATTTATTGTAATGCAGGGGTCTACTACTTCGCAAATGGCTGACGTATTAGTTATAATAATTCCCAATTTATATATGTTTTGTATTTATTAAATCTAATGAATAATTCTAGAAAATCACATTTCTTTGAGAGTCGTCAACATTCTTTAGTAAATGTTGATAATGTAGGGCCGAGTTAGAAATCTATTTTAAATCTCATCATAATCGTTTATACAGTATACATGTGTTACGTTTTAGAGATGCAATGACCCATTCTGCCATGAAATTTCTGGATTCTTCAGGGTTGAAATTAACCCCAGTCATCCTACACCAGCGGGCATATGGGTGCTCCCATAGGATTTGACAATGTCATGCAGCCAGCCGGCAAACTGTGACATGGACCGCTTGTCCCTGGTTATGCTTATGTGACACCTTACTTCATCGGGCCGAGGCAGAGACCAGCCCGTCATTCTTATAAACCCATTCGCGGCATTGCAGTTTCAATATACTGCCATTCCATATCGCCTTTCTAAAGTGTACCACGTGTTCCTTTACTTAATTTTATTATTTTATATATCATCCGCCTCTGCATTATATTCATAAATCACTCTCAAATAAATGTTTGCCCTTAGTTATAAATAAATATTTTAATTAAATAAATATATGTCTGCCATTACTCTTATAACCCATACTTTAGACTCTTGCATTGCAAAGGTATAAATCTCTCCAGGCATGCATTAGAAATACTTACTCGAGAATTTTAGGTAGCTAGATTACGCCCTCAAATAAATTAACTCCTTTTGTAAACAAATAAATAAATGTATTCTTTAAAATATAATCATGTCGCAAATCCCGCTACGGAAGCTTTTAATCCATAAATATTGTTAGTAAATGATCTTATTAAAATGTGTTAATAAATAATTTTAAACTATACGTCTGCAGTTACGTTTCACTTATTCGATACCCATTCTATATATTTCCTCGATTATGTAAATATGAATGTTTAACTAATATTAATTTGATTATTGGCTAGCTCGAGAATAAAATCATGAGTCTCTTGCATATCCCTGACCACCGTGCCTAAGGAAATATTTACTATGTTGCATCAGATGCGTTGTTTCGTGGACTGTGTTGTGGAACCGATAAACTATGTTCGAACTCAGTACCATGGGTGGCTTCACTACTCGATGGTGCTGCTGTTCTGTATGGTGGTCGAATTCTGCACTATGTTTACGAGTCACACGTTTTCTGACCGTTACATAGTTAAATTTTTTTTTTAGCGTTTGGCGCTTTCCAATGTGGAGCTTTCGATACAAAAAAACCCATATATACCCTGAGCAAAATATAACGCATATAAATTTTTTTTAGCGTTCGTTACTCGAGTTAGCTAATTATTCTATATATACGATTTTGTTTTGATAAAAATAATGAAAAAAATAAATCGAGTGAAATAATGTGGGTCGAGTGAATGAAAGGACAGCAGGCGTAATAACAAATTTAAGGAAAGCAGGGATGTGTGTGTAATTTAAGAAGGAATGAAAATACTCGGATCTAATGAAATATTTTATATATATGTCAAAAAAAAAGTAATCAGTCGTTAAATGAGAAAGCAAGTAGCATCGAATTTTTTTATTAAAACATCGTTATATATATATATAGCATAGACAGCAGAAGTTTGTTATATATGTTAATAGTAAATATTTTGTTAAAGTACAAATATATATATCATAGACAGCAGTGGCTTATACGCGTTACCAGTAGTTTGCTATAATATATATGTTAAATATGTTAAACGCAGCAATATAGAGATAGGGCAATGTAGAGTAGGTGAGGGCAGCGAAAGAGTGTTATAGGGCCAATATACTGGTGGGAAGTAGTCAAATGCTAATAGTATAAAGAAAATAAATAATATTAAGAAAAATGGAAGCAGAAAATGACAGAATAGCATCAATGAACTTCAGTCTAAGGTTACTTGAAATATTTAGACAGAATATGCAAGAAATGAAGAAAATGTATGAGGAGGAAATGAGAAAAAGAAGAGATGAAGAATCAAGACAGAGACAAGAAGAAGAAAAGATAAGAGTGAGAGAATATCAGGAAGTTAAAGACATTATGTGGAGAGAGTTAGAAGCCATAAAGGAACATTTTGGAATATCCCCAGTTAGTAAAAAGGAAGAAGAAATTACAGAAATGGAAAAGGAAAGGGAATTAGAAATACTTGACAAACCTATGATAGTAGATGAGCAAATAGACCTTATTCCAATAGATGAAGGCCCACAAGAACCGTTGAGTGAAAGCAGTAAAAAAGAGACGAAGATGGACACTGGCATAACACCAACACATTTGCATTTTGGTAAAGCGGACTCATTACTGATCAAGACGCCATTACCCATGGATGAACGTAAAATCAATATTGAAACTGACAGATGTAAGGCACACCGCCGCCTTACAGAAAGTGCAGAACGAAAATTACGAGCAGATCGGAGAAGCCAACATTTCCAGGTCAGGAACTATGTTTGGGTATGGAACTCTCAACAAAGTAACCGAGATAAAAGAGTATATAAAAAGTTCTTTCATTTGTACCAGGGACCCTTTATAATTGATCGCACATGTGGCCCAAATGCATATTTATTAAAAGATGGAGATACCATAAAAAGGACATACAATGCCCGTAATCTCAAACCTTGTAGGTATTATCCACCTGACCCGGGGTTGTAAAAATATTAGACTATTAGGACGGATTAAACGTATATGAAAATAATAAAATGAACTTGATATAATGAACTTGGTTGAATGGATTGTACTTTAGTCAAATAGGATTTTAGATAGAAATGTTATTATATATTATTGTTTTAATTACTATTACTCTTAAAAAATTTTTTTATATTTTACTAACTAATCCTATTCTAAGAATATATATATATATATATATATATATATATATATTCAGTTTAACTAATTATTTCTATGATTTTAACCAGACACGGCCAAATTAGGCCATTTTAATTAAACTAAATTCTAGATCCGGGTATATAAATTGTTCGTTGCTTCATGTAATCTCTGCTTTCTCTATTTCAATATCTGTAAAAACAATAATATTTTTTTTTCTTTTCGCCTTTCAATTACGTAATGTACATTTTTTTCTTCTCTTTCTTACCTCCTTTGTTCTTCCTTAATTGTTCACGGGAAGTACGGGGAAATGAAACAGTAAGATTCGTTTCGAATCTTAAGTTTCACCTTTTTCTGTCGTCTCTCACTGACCGGTCTATCCCGCCCAAATTTAAACTTTTTGATATCGAATTGTGTGTGTAGCAATATTAAAAATGTATAAAAATATGTAGAATTCTAGCATAAACATGCACACATTTCGATCTCAAATTAAACGCAATAAATAGAGATAAAATAGTATAATTTAGATTTCTTTTAGTTATATAATTTTGTATAATTTTAATCATTTTATTTTGGATTATAAAGTTCATATTTATTGGTTTGTTTAAATTTCGTTTAATAATAATTCTAAAAAAATCTGATGTAATATTTAATTAAAAGTAAAATAATCTTATGTTCCCTTTTTGTCTTTGAAATTGAAAAGCATAGGTCAGTGATAGATAATAGATTAATTGAAGAAAAATTCCCCAAAGTATAATTAGTAAATGTAAAATGTAAACAATAGAATGGCAGCTTTCTTTAATTAAAAAAACTAACAAAATGCATTGATTATCCTCAAGGCAGATTAAGTAGAACCTAAAATATCTTGACAAAAATGTGAAAGATCAAGATAAAAAAAAGAGGCCATCTTAGACTTGCTGGAGACATTCACTTAAACTTTAGCTTTGCTCTCGATCACTGAGCCTCCAAAAATATAAAAATAATTTGTTGCCAAGGTATGACCGAGTAAAGCACCTAGATTATTCTCCATTGGGAGATAGCCTATCGGATGCCGAACTTTCCATTGCCCATCATAAATTTCACCATGAAGATCTGCTGCCTGAAATGAATGAGAAAGCTGCTGCTGCCATGAAATTAAATGAATATCTAAATACAAGAAAGACTTGCCACTCATGAACTTTTTGCTGCTAAACTAATGGAATAAGAAAACTTCTTAAAAAACAGGTACCTGTCTGTGTTCAAACTCTAGAGTACTCTAATAATATGCTATAGCTCTTCTTCATAATACTTATCTCAATTATAAAATGTAAAAACTACCATATGTATAACTAAACTGAATAATTAACTTAATGTGTAAATTTCTCTACTAATCTAGCTTACCTCATTCTATCTTGGGTGCGTATTTTTTAAAATCTACATTTTATCTATAGTTATTATTTAATTATTGCATGCTCATAATTATCTCAATTTTCAAAGTTTAAATCTATGATCGCTTGGAACAATGAATGCGTGTCAATTTTTTCCATTAATATTTGCTTTCATAACTAACTTAACTTTCATATAAATCGACACGCATTCAATGCATCATTTATTGTAATGCAGGGGTCTACTACTTCGCAAATGGCTGACGCATTAGTTATAATAATTCCCAATTTATATATGTTTTGTATTTATTAAATCTAATGAATAATTCTAGAAAATCACATTTCTTTGAGAGTCGTCAACGTTCTTTAGTAAATGTTGATAATGTAGGGCCAAGTTAGAAATCTATTTTAAATCTCATCATAATCGTTTATACAGTATACATGTGTTACATTTTAGAGATGCAATGACCCATTCTGCCGTGAAATTTCCGGATTCTTCAGGGTTGAAATTAACCCCAGTCGTCCTACACAAGCGGGCATATGGGTGCTCCTGTAGGATTTGACAATGTCATGCAGCCAGCTGGCAAGCTGCGACATGGAACGCTTGTCCCTGGTTATGCTTATGTGTCACCTTACTTCGTCGGGCTGAGGCAGAGACCAGCCCGTCATTCTTATAAACCCATTCGCGGCATTGCAGTTTCAATATACTGCCATTCCATATCGCCTTTCTAAAGCTTACCACATGTTCCTTTACTTAATTTTATTATTCTATATATCACTTCGCCTCTGCATTAACTTCATAAATCACTCTCAAATAAATGTTTGCCCTTATTTATAAATAAATATTTTAATTAAATAAATATATGTCTGCCATTACTCTTATAACCCATACTTTAGACTCTTGTATTGCAAAGGTATAAATCTCTCCAGGCATGCATTAGAAATACTTACTCGAGAATTTTAGGTAGCTAGATTACGCCCTCAAATAAATGAACTCCTTTTGTAAACAAATAAATAAATATATTCTTTAAAATATAATCATGTCGCAAATCCCACTACGGAAGCTTTTAATCCATAAATATTGTTAGTAAATGATATTATTAAAAGGTGTTAATAAATTTTAAACTATATGTCTGCAGTTATGTTTCACTTATTCGATACCCATTCTATATATTTCCTCGATTATGTAAATATGAATGTTTAATTAATATTAGTTTGATTATTGGCTAATTCGAGAATAAAATCATGAGTCTCTTGCATATCCCTGACCACCGTGCCTAAGGAAATATTTACTATGTTGCATTTCGTGGATTGTGTTGTGGAACCGATAAACTATGTTCGAACTCAGAACCACGGGTGGCTTCGCTACTCGATGGTGCTGCTGTTCTGTATGGTGGTCGAATTCTGCACTATGTTTATGAGTCACACGTTTTCTGACCGTTACAATATTCAATTGTCTCCAGAAATAATAATCATGAAGAATAATAAAACTCCTCAAAAAAACGTCAAATCTAACTGGTTAGATATACTCCGTCAGAAGCAGCTAACAACAAGAAATATCCACATTCCAAAAATCCTAGGTAAAACATTTTATTATTCTCATTTATTTATAGTAGCCACTGCTGTAATTCGTAAATCCTACAGAGACAAGTAATTTGAACTCTATAAGCATGCATAAAATGAACTATGGGTGTGCACATTTGTGAATGTTAGATAAGTTATAAATGTCAAACATTATTTATGCTTCCTCATGAAATATATCATAGTATGTTAACTTAAAATGTGTGTGTTATTTAGATTTATAAAATGTTTAAAATTAGTAAATGTTAGTTAATAAATTGTCTTTAAAAATTAAACTTTATTTATCAGTCAATTCTTTTTATCAATTCTTTTTTCTATATTTTATTATTGATTAAAATTAGACTGGGCTAGTTTTGGGATAATTTTGAGCACTGGATTATGAGCCTACTGACCGAATACATTAGTCTGAGACTAACTGGTGCCTGGGGTTTACTCTGAAACAAATAAAGTGTTTGGATAGTAGGGGTTTAGGAGCCGAGGTGGGCCATTGTTGATAGTTATTAAAGCTATCAATAATATCTCCCATTTTGATCAAACGTGCCGGTTCATTCACGTAACATTTATAATCAAATAAGATTATAAATATATTAGGAAGGAGTTTGAAAGCAGACAAAACATTCACGCATGTAAGTAAGTTCATCCAGCGGCTCGATCCGGTACAGTACTTCCGATGTCTGCAGTTCACACAGGATATGTTCAGATATACTTAGAAAACATCATATGTGACCAGTAAATAGAAACATTTTCTATAAAGGGGTAGGGGTCCATGGTCAATTTCCAACAACTGATTTGGCTGGGTTGGTATGATTGGGGTCCCTGGGCATGCATAGGATCAGCTGGACAGTTTGTCCCTGGGTCATGTGGCACATCCACGGATAGTCCTTAGGACACCCACGTATCGGTTGGGCCAATGGAATTGATGCCTAATTAACTCTTCAGTTTTGCAGGGTCCACAGTGGCCTATGACTGTGCACATAGTGGATTACCTTATCTTGGAGTTCTGAGGTCATTAGTATTCTCCATGAATACTCAGTCTGCCCTCTCTTTTCTGTAGAATGCCATTCTTGATTTGGAAGGCTCCGGATATCTTTTTTATATTGCATGCAGTTGGGTCTCTTTCCCCATCAACACTTCCATGATGAATCAGTACTTGGGTACCTTTCTTGGCAATATTGTAAATTTCTCAACTGGGTTTTGAAAATGTCCCTTGCAACCTGCATCACTATCCCATACTAATCTGTGGCTACAGCAGAGTTATCGGTTTGGATGGTGATCGGTTGTCAGCTTATCTGCCATTATGTTTTCTGATCGGGGACAATATGCAACTTGGTAGTTAAACCTCTGCAAAGCCAAACTCCATCTAAACAGGTGATCATTGGTCAGATAGCTCCAGTTGAGGAAATCTGAGCAATGGTGGTCAGTGATAATGATGACATTGGAGCTGAGAAAGAACTAATTATCATATTACCTGCTTAGTGTGTAATTTAGAGTTAATATTATATATACTTTTTATTCGCGGGTGTGTGTTTGTTTTGCACAATTATGATATTTGTTTGATAAAATTTAGTGTGAATATTTTATGCATAAATTTCGTACATTGTCGTATTTTGCTGAGTTGAACGGATTGGTATATTATCTGAATGTATTTATCTGCCAGCGCGTATTTATAATGTTCGATATTTAGAGAAGCTATGAGAATAGAAAGAAATCTGATTGCGTTATAATGTCTCCAGGAATAAAAGATCTTGCTTATTTAGTATATGTTAATAATTTTCCATGAGTAGAGCCTTGTTTATTTTATATGCGTATGATTGATATTTTTTTGAAGTGATGTTCTTAGGGCCCTGGTGACGAGGAATTAAAATCCCCACCAATAATGTATTTAGAAGTAGAGGAGTTATTGTTGAAATATGATTAAATGATGTTTAGGAAGTTGTGTGACGTTTTTCTTGGATTCTTGGTAATGAATTATTGTAGAAGTGTTCGGTAAGAGTTATCTGCTCGTCATGTAGATTCCCTTTATAACGTATAGTATGTAAAATCATGAAAATATAGCTTTGTGTTAATTAATATGTGGCTAGATAAATTGTTAGATTAATTCTGGATGTAATATTAGTGTCAAATTTTATTGATGAATTACGACATTGTTCGAAATAAAATAATTATGTGATATTTTCTTAATGAATGGAGAGTTTTAAAAAAAAATGTTTTATATTATTGCTGCTTGAACGTACACACACACGCGTAATATAAATAATATCGCGTATATAAAGTATAAAATTATTAAAATTAAAATGAGACATAAATGCTTTTGAATTATATACTACATTCATTTAATAGAAGTATAAAGTATTAAGATTAAAACCGGAAATAAATATTTTAAAATACAGTGTATTTATTTAAATAAAAGTTATCAATCATCAGAATAAACATGATTTTGTTACTGTGAATGAAAGATATACGTAATTGAAAGTGATTATTAGTCAATTATCGAAAGTTGCTTTGCTGAAAGCCAAATATAAATGATTTGATTTATTTTGTTAATCAACAGTAATATCCTCTCGAAAGTATCTATATATATTTGTTATGCTAATAATATAATATGTCATTTATTTATGGTCATATAGATGAAACATGCAAGCAAAGTATGTGTTCAGAAGTCGGGATATTTAAGTTTTATTATTAATTTGTTTAGATAGTAGGGATAATCCCACACTGATGCTAAAAATTTATTTAATACTTTAAAAGTCTGTAAAACAAAGAACCCATTTGAAAATATTATGCTAAACCAAATTTATTTTGTTTATTGTAATAAATGATTTGTTTTAGTTATTTAAAATCTTAAAATCTGTGTCTTGAGTTATTCTTGTGTACATTCGTATTTTCCATTTCCACATCTCCATATTTCATAAATCTATTATAAAACAGATATATTATTTTAGAGTTATAATATTAAATTTGCTAGTGTCTGACAATATTGTTTTTCTTAATCCAAACATTATAAAGAGTATTTGCCACTTGATAAACGTATTAGAAAGGTTGCCAAGTCAGTATATTTGTAAGATGATGATATGAGATTAAAATACCCTATCTCTGTCATTATCTTATTATTGAAACACAGTAAAATATTTTAGTCAATTAGTTTCATTATATTTTTCTCATACTTTAGAATTATAACTTATGGAAAATATAGTTTATTTAATTCAACTGTGTTTGTTAAATTCCCTGAGATCTTATCTTATTGTTTATTTCTTGATTGGCATTAAAATAGATGTTTAGATTATGATATGCCAAGTTACAGAATTGTTTAAGAATATAATTATAGCAAGCTGATATATGTTATACTTGGATGAAGGAAGAAATTAAGTTTAAAGTATATTTTAATAGACTGTATCAAATAAACATTATGATTCTTTATCATACAATTAATTAACAAAGGAATTTACCTTATATTAAATGTTTTATAATATTTCTTCTTTTGTTCATTTATTATCATATATCTTATAAACTGCCTATAGCCTCCCACTGAGCTGAGCTGAACATTAATTTTAATATAGAGTCTCAGTAATAATTTTGTATTATATATTTTGTTATATTGTTCTATTCATTTATAGAACTGGCGGCTGGGCATTTCGTTCATGTAATGTATAAGAACGGTGTTGGGAGTGTAAGTAATAATATATATGGGTTTTTTCTTGTTTAAGTACAATAAATATTTGTTATTGTTATGAATTTACATGCGTGTCTTGTGTTTGGTATTTCAAATGTCTAAATCCTATGTCTAGCATCTATATCCAGCACCTATATCTAGAACTAATACCAGATCACATTTAAATTTATGAATTGTCTTATGTTGATTGATTTCCATGGTTTACTTCCATAGTTTACTTCAACAATTAATTTACATAATTCATCTTTGTAAAATATTAACCTAGAAAGATTTCTTTCTTATATAGGGGGATGGGGGTGATCATTTCGTGTTGATAAAGAATATACCCGACTCGTAAAATGTAATAGATTTAAAAAACTAGTTAAATTTGGCAAACAGATGCAAAATAGAATCAAATGAGAGAAAATAGTCAATTTAGATATATTAAATTTAGTTATTTGGTTCGTTGCAATGTTATGAATATTAGGATTAGACATAAAAACCCTTTCCTGCTTTTGATATTTAATATGATTCCCACTGGTAAACTCACAATAAAATTTAATGTAGCAAGTTTTGGGATTATATCCATTGCATTGTAATCATTAATAATTGCACCTCATTAGCAGATCAAGACCGTGAGAAATTTGAGTACTTCAATTATCAAATTTAAGAGAGCTAGCTTGGAAGTCAAGTAGTGTAAGTATTAAAATCGGTAAATACTATTATAATAATGAATCTTTAGTTAGTTGGAAGGCATATATGTGTGTTAAATGAAATAAGATTAAGACTTGTCAGTTAAGAAGATATAAAAGAGAACATAACACATACATTTAGTGTTATATAATTGTGACTATTAAAGGTGATAGATGCTGAGAACGAAAATAATAGTAGCTGCGTTAAATGGGAAGGATTTATAGCATTTCTTTCATTCTACTTTGAATTAAATAATAATCTTATAGTATATATTATAAACATAAGTTACAAGTTCTCCGCATTGATTACCAATTTATTTCTAGTCAGTTATATATTAGAAATATACACCACATTCTTGTAATTACCACTCAAGATCATATATCTATATAACGTTGTGGAAGAAAGTGGTCTAGATCAGTGGTCTTCAATTCCTGGTCCGCAGAAGTTTTCTGGTCTGTTGGTCTGCACTAGATTGCCAGAAAGTTTGTAATAACAAAATAATAAGATTTTAAACGTTTAATTAATATAAACAATTTTTATTCATTTTTTCATTGTAACTGCTTAAATAAAATTAATTATAAATCAAAATTTTATTTAAATTATTAGATAATACTATAATTACTAAATAATAATCAAAGGAATTTATCTGAAAATGCAATCCTTAAAAGACAAAGTGTCAATCTCATGAGAATTGCACCACTCCTTATCTTACACATCATTTTCTATACCTAATAGGCATTTCTGTATTGTATCAGTTCATTTTTTGGTCACATATAGCAAATTTTTTTATTGCATTTGTAATATCTTTTTATTTTGTGTGTGACATTTCTTTTTGAAATTAATTAAACTTCACAAAATGGAGACAAACAAAGTCAAACAGCAAAACCTTTTGGCCTCCTTAAGAAGAGACAAGGATAATATTCCAGTAAAAAAAGATGCTGATACTGAAAGTATGCCAAGTACTAGTGTTTCAACTCTTGAAAAAATGAGGAAAAAGAGATGTGTCGATACTTCAGAATGTGTAGGAAAAAACAAAAAAGGTTATTTTATTAGAATTTACAATAAGGAGTATTTAAAACTTGGATTCATAGTTGCTCCTGACAGTGAACTATTACCACGGCCTTTGTGTATGGTATGTTCCGAAATTTTGTCAAATGAAGCTATTAAACCTTCCAAACTTGCATGTCATTTGCATTCAAAGCATGGAGAACTTACCCATAATCCATTAGACTTTTTTGAAAGATTATGTGATCAAATGAAAATTCAGATAAATCAAATGAGTATGCTGATGACTAGTAACAAATCACTGCTTCAAGCATCTTATTTAGTTGCTCTATGAATAGCTAAAACAAAAAAACATTTATGATTGGAGAAGAATTAGTAAAGCCTTGCATCTTTGATGTTGTACAAAAAATTTTGGGTCCCCAAGCTGCTAAAAAACTAAACCCTGTATCACTTTCAGATACTACTATTAGGAGAAGAATTGTTGATATGGCCACAGATATTGAAGAACAAGTTATAAAGGGCATTAAAAAATTGAAATGTTTTGCAATTCAGCTTGATGAATCAACTGATTTGAGTAATCATGTGATTCTACTCTGCTTTGTGAGATATAATGAAGATAAAGACTTAAGAGAAGAACTTCTTGGTTGCCTTGATTTACCTGCATGGACTACTGGGTCAGAAATATTTAATGTTCTTGACGAGTATTTTCAAGCACAAGGTTTGGACTGGAATAAATGCATAGGAGTATGTACAGATGGTGCTGCTAGCATGACTGGATGTCGCTCAGGAGTAGTTTATAAAAATAAAAAAATTTGCACACCCGGACATTTTGTTCACTCACTGCATGATCCACCGAGAATAACTAGCTGCAAAAAAGCTTTCTGCTGAACTAAATATTGTAATGATTGATGCTGTTAAAATTATTAATGAAATTCGTAGTTGAGAAAAAAACTCCAGGTTATTCACAAATTGTGTGAGAGCATGGAATCACACCACCAACATCTTCTTCTACATTATCAAGAGGAAGAGTTCTTGCAAACTTAGAGAAGAAATAAAACAGTTTTTGCTGGAGCAGAAATCAGTCCTAGTAGAATCTTTGTTGAATGATGAATGGATGGTTAAACTTGCATACTTAGCAGATATATTTGACCTTCTTAACAGGCTTAATCTTTCCCTCCAGGGACCTTGTACAAATATTTTTATATTGAGAAATAAAATGGACGCATATAGAAAAAAGCTGTCGTTTTGGGATAATCGTGTACAACAAAAAGATATAGATATGTTTCCACTTTTAGGAGAATTTTTGACTGCTGCTAATGTCAACCAAAAAGTCATATTTAACATAATTAGTCAGCATTTAAGAGAGTTAGCTGAAAACTTTGATAATTATTTTCCTGAAAGTGAGGATTCTCGTAAAGATAATCTCTGGATTAATAACAAGATGTAACTAAACTCTTGTGCACATGAATCTCATGAAAAAGAATCTGATTGAATTGTCACCTGATCTCACTCTGATGTCCAGACATAAAATGCAATTGTTGTCTCAATTTTGGCTTTCACTTGAAAAAGAATATCCAACTTTTAGTTACAAAGCAATCAAATTATTAGTGATTTTTTCAACCTCATATTTATGCGAGAAAACATTTTAAGCAATGTCTATAATAAAAAATAAACAAAGAAAAAGAATGGATGTTAAAGCAGCACTTCATCTTTCTGAAACAATGCTATAGTCACGCATATCAAATTTAGTAACAAAAAAACAACAGCAGATGTCACATTAGGTAGGTAAAAAATTTTTAAAATTTAGATTTTTTTTGTAAATAAAATATTACCTACAATAGTTTTTATTTCTATGTTAGATAAAGCTGTAGAATTTTTTATATGCAGTTTAATATGAGAATTTTTTTTGCCCTAATTACTATGTTTTTAAGCCTTAAAAGCTGATTGTTTCTTTTTTTAATTAGAATTTAAACCGAATTATATATATAGTGATAAGAACACAATCACCCACCTGAATGGAAGGAGTCATTCAATATGTGATTGAACCAATATATAACAGAACTCATCGACCACATAAATTGTAATCACTCATAAGCTGGCTATCCATTTGATTTACAGATATATTTGCCTGTTCATTTCAATGCTTTTTTTTATAATTTCTAGTAATTATTATAATCATCAGATCTTAAGCAATCATAATTTTAATCTTTAACTGTTAAAGGCCATTGACTACCTGAAAATATTTTAATTCTACAGATCATTGATGATGACTTTCCTTTATCGAGAACATAAATCTATTATCTTTTTTTTTTTTTTTTTAGCAAGATGACATCTTTATAATAATTGTTTTATTTCTATATGACTCTTTACCAAAACAACTTTTCAGCTCAATTTTCTCAGTGGCTTTACAGGTGGTCCTCAGGTGATTTCAAGAGTAAACAACTAATGCAATCTGGTGTTATTTTAATATTATTTTTACTTAATTAAAAAAAAAGAAACAGAATGAAAACAAAAACTAATCAATCATAGATAAATTAATTTGTTTTTCTAGTTATCACAGATGTTTATTGGAGGGGGGGAGGGTATAGTCAAATTTTTTATTATTTTTCGAAAAAAATTCAAAGTTTTTTTTTAAAAAAAAGGTTTTTATTATACAAACTTCATATATATATATAACTTCATTTTGAATATTTAACAATAAATACAGATATTTCCCAACCTTCAGGTGAATAACATTTTATTCTTGCATGTTTTAACAATGAAACAATAAATGTAGCAATGCAGGCACATTAATGAAAATGATTGTTATTGTACTGTTTTCTGTACTCAAGAAAGAGTGTTCAGCATGTGAAGATAAGCGACACCATTACAATACACTGTAACTATTATATTGTTTTGGTCAGTTATAACAATTATGCTCATCTAATGCTAAGCAATTTAAATCTTTAAGAAAATTTATCTGTAGACTTCTTCCAGTCCACAAAATCTTATCCTTATTTTTGCCGGTCCGCAGGTGTGAAAAGGTTGAAGACCACTGGTCTAGATTATCTAGTTAGCAGTAATAACATATCACGAGAGTATTTACATAACTGTTACTAATCTATAGTTAGTTGGAAGGCATATGTCTGTGTTTAATGAAATAAGATTGAGTTGTCAGTTAAGAAGATATAAAGGAGAACATAACACAGACATTTAGTGTTATATAATTGTGACTATTAAAGGTGATAGATGCTGAGAATAAAAGTAATAGTAGCTGGGTTAAATGGGAAAAATTTATAGCATTTCTTTCATTCTACTTTGAATTAAATAATAATCTTATAGTATATATTATAAACATAAGTTAATAAATATCACATGACCATCACCTTTTATGCTTGTGTATAACTTGTTAAAACAGGCAAAACTCACTATATATATTGCCACACACAACAAGCTACAGTAATCAATAGATGCCAGAAGGCTTGTGCATAAAATCCCTATCTAGTGCCTACTCATCCAATATCCCCAGACTAGTTTCTGGATTAGGACCTTTGTCAGTGAGGAGCCTTGAATCTGAGAGCACTGCATCTAGATCTTAGGATCTAATGCAACCCTCCAGCAAACACCTTTTATCTCCATTTAACTACAAAACTATAAGTCTTAAACTGAAAACACCTTAAAGTTTTCAATCCAAGCCCATTATCTTATATAATCATTGAAAACATTAAGGTGTTTTCAGTTTAAGACTTATAGTTTTGTAGTTAAATGGAGATAAAAGGTGTTTGCTGGAGGGTTGCATTAGATCCTAAGATCTAGATGCAGTGCTCTCAGATTCAAGGCTCCTCACTGACAAAGGTCACAATCCAGAAACTAGTCTGGGGATATTGGATGAGTAGGCACTAGATAGGGATTTTATGCACAAGCCTTCTGGCATCTATTGATTACTGTAGCTTGTTGTGTGTGGCAATATATATAGTGAGTTTTGGCTGTTTTAACAAGTTATACACAAGCATAAGAGGTGGTGGTCATGTGATATTTATTGGCTTAAAACCAATCCTGCCTAATAGGATAGTGGTGGCTATAGTTATTAAAGAACCAAAGACACCAAAATGTATGGTTACTGAACTGGGTTCAGACCCATATGACTATATAAGCTAATGGGCTTGGATTGAAAACATTAAGGTGTTTTCAGTTTAAGACTCATATTTTGTAGTTAAATAAAGATAAAAGGTGGTTGCTGAAGGGTTGCATTAGATCATAAGATCTAGATGCAGTGCTCTCAGATCCAAGGCTCCTCACTGACGAAGGCCATAAGCCAGAATCTAGTCTGAGGATATTGGATGAGTAGGCACTAGATAGGGATTTTATGCACAATCCTTCTGGCATCCATTGACTACTCTAGCTTGTTGTGTGTGGCAATATATATATAGTGAGTTTTGCCTGTTTTATAAACATAAGTTACGAGTTCTCCGCATTGATTACCAATTTATTTCTAGTCAGTTATATATTAGAAATATACACAACATTCTTGTAATTACCATTCGAGATCATATATCTATATAACGTTGTGCAAGAAAATGGTCTAGATTATCTAGTTAGCAATAATAACTTATCACGAGAGTATTTACATAACTGTTACTAAGTTTAAAATTAAGACCATAATAAATTGAATTGGACATATTATTATATATATTTTGAGACAATTTAATTATTTTCTTCATTATATCCTATAGTGATAAGCATGGATAATGATTTCTGGTGGATATTATGATTTCATAGTTACAATTTGGTGCCTGGGTATACATAATCTTTTTATTGCTATCATTAGGTAAACACACTAGCATTCCTTGTTCAGTGCCAGAGTTATTTTCAATCGACTACCTACTTGCACTAAAGTTGATGTTAGAATATATATATATTGAAGCAGTTGGATCTGAGTACGATCCTAGCTTCATGACATCCAGCCATAAGCCCACTTCAAACCCTAGTACTAACCTTAAATTTCCGATGCAATGGGGCTTTACACGTTCAATCCACGCTAATTTCCACAAATAATAACTTATTTCATAAATGTGTATTCAAATAATTAGTGTCAGATTTAAATTGATCAATTCTATTAATAAATTCATGATAGAATTATTCATGAATTTATATATTATAACTGCGTGGATTGTGCGTATATATTTATAAATATTTAAATATATATAATTGTTTAAAAGTTTCATTGCATCAAGAATGTTTGATTTTATTTTTAAATAATTTGTTAAAGTTTTATTGATTAAAACCTACATTCTTTCGATAAGCTTTCAGATTTTCCCTTTCCAAAAACAACAGTTAAAGTTTTATTAATTAGAAAAAAAGATAAGGATTTCCTAATTAAAATCATTTTCTGATTTTAAGAATTCATTTTCTAATTAGAAAATGAATTCAAGTTAATGAGTTTGAAAGCCTTATCAAAGGAATGTATCTAAAAACAACCAGTAAATCTAAAAACATTGATAATGAAAGAAGCGCTAGCCTGAAGGCATCAGAGGACAGATATATAGCTCTGAAAAGTTTGGAGACGGAGAAGCGATCTTTGTTGTAGAGAAGTGCAGTAAACTCTGTGCATTTTAAATAGTGTTTCGATCATGTAAGGGGCTAAACGTCAGGAATCTGGCTATCGGTTCCTGAAGTCCCCTGAAAATCTTCAATGGAGCTGCTGAATCTTTTTTGGACCAATCATGCTGCTAAAATTATGAAAAGCCACTAAAATGCTGTTCAAGTAATCAACTAAATGCATGCCTACGTTTTTTACCAACTCGGACGTGTAACCTAAGAACCAGCCCTGGAAGAAATGGGTAATATGTTTTCATAATGAACCTTAAACTTTCTGGCCAGTTTCGAATTTAACTTTACACTCCCTTTTAGAGCTCTTTTATTCTTTAATGTAACAATCTTTATAAAACCTTTTATTCATGCTACTGTAAATTTATATCGTAGTTCTCTCAACCTTTAGTCTTTAAACTTTCTCTTTTCTTACTTGGCGGTTCATTTATTATATATATATATATATTTATCGTGTGATTTATTAATGTCATTTATTTTTAATTATATGCCAATAATCTTTCGACTCGATGATCTCCTTTGTTTCCATTGCCTTGCGCAAATAATAATATATTAATTCTAATAGTAATTCTCACCCATTAGAACTAGATTTACCGTTCTATCAATTATCGAGTCAAAAGAGATTATTAAATGTGTGTGTTATTTTTATAATTGGCTAATAATAAATTATTAGCTCCATTTTTAATCTATGCCCCAGCTATTTTTTGTATTCACCAATATGTATTTATTCATATCTAATCTTAAAATGTTTTTATTGCTAAAGGCCGATAAAGGATCAAATATATTCTAATTCAACTTTGTTATTTAAGATTCAGGAAGGACATGATGATTGGGGCATAATTAATATGAGTTACAAATACTTTAAAATAGTTTTCGTTAAAAGCTCATTTGACTTTGATTAAATTGATCAAGTCATCATGTAGAGCATTCTATAATTGGGTTTTATTTTTCAAACAATAACTATAAAGTCATCATCTTTGAACATTTCTGATGTTGGGCAATCTTCCGCTCCATCAGGCTGGTCGGTGATCATATTTCTGTTATTTTAAATTATCAAGGAAGAAAGCACTTCCTCTCCTGTTCATATTAGTCAAAGGGCATAAGACTTGTCAGACGCAAGCCGCCATAGGACTTCAATTATCGACTAGCTATTATCTTTCAATTTCATTTTATAGTTCATAATTCGTCAGCACCGTTACCTCTCTGTTCCAGTAAAGCCCGCTCTGATGCTCGTAATTCGTGACGAAGTGATTTCAATTAAAGTCGAACAAATTCTCAGTTATATTTAATTAAATAAGTTTTCCAATAAAGATTAAAGTTATGCCCTAAAATACGTATCTTGCTCTTCATGAATGGATTTGCGAATGTGAAAATAAATATCACATTCTTTCGTAAAAAATTAGAGTAATAATTTCCCTTACTAATGAATACCTTTATCTGCCTTTATTTTCTTGTTGGGGGCATAGACATAGACTTTCAAATATTGTGTAATATTCATTGGCATGTAGTAAGGACCGCCACTTGTATTATAATTATAAACTTTGTTTAAGGACTAGAATTAATTAATTTAATCTTCATTTAAGATTCAAACAAAACAAATTATTATTATTAAATATTTTCTAAACACACTTGGTTTCTTAGTTCTTAATTCTTTTATGATTATTTTAATGTTAATACTCGCTGTCTGTGTTGGCAACCCGAACATATACATATGATTCGATTTAAAATTATTTTAGTCAGTTTATTATCAGATATTAATGTCAGTTCAGGGGTCTCTGATCCTCACCAACCATTGAGCTAGTTTCTTGGTGCATAGCACTGTGCCGTCGATTTAGATTTCTACTAATCTGAGCTGGTGAGTTGGGTTTGAATTCAGTTTTGGTTCAGCTGAGTTTGGATCCGACTTACGGTTTAGGTTGTTGGGTTTTTCCACTGGTACAATATATGTCAATGTGTGGTCAGCTCAGGGCCATGGAAATAATTAATGTAACCCACAATTAGGTATCCATCTCTGGGAAAAAAATTTCTTATATAATAGTTGTATTTGTACATTTCATGCAATAAAATGCAGAGTTTTGACAAATTATTCTAAGACTGATCTTGATGGGAGTTAAAAACCTCAAATCAGATTATATCTCAGTTCCTTCACTGTGCTCTATGATTTACTATCCTATTAATGACATATGAGGTTATGCTTGGACTGTTTCAATTAGGTTCTGGCAGTAGCAAAGGGTAGAGTATGAGACTCAAATAAATAAAACTAATACTATTTTATCTAATACCTACACCTATGACTATTAGATAGTGCCCATATATAGCTTAAAAGTGATTAAGTATGAATTGGTGTGAATAAGATATCAGACTCTAATACATTTAATCATAACAAACTTATTTAATAATAATAATGACAATTAAGTGCTTTGGATATTCTACTTGCAGGTGGTATTGATGAGTAGGTGAATTACAAGTTCTCAACTTTGACTGTACTTTATAACTCTCTAGGTAATTATGTTTTTAACAATGTTATTAATTTAGTTAATCTATGATTGGATATGACTGATTTATGCTATGTTATGGCTACAAGGTTTGCTGTGATTAAGAGTATAAGAGTGACCATAATGGAATATGACTAATTTTGTTAATAATACACAATGAGCTATAACATGCTCCCTATGCAGATAGGGTACATACAAAACCACATTCCAGGTTCAGATCAATGCTGAACTAATGAGAGTAATACGAATGGATGAACTGATGACCTGTAAATACTTTAGATACTATGGCATTATATATACTAACACAGAGGTGCACCTTGAATGTGCCATTAATCATGGGATTTATTAACATGTAACTGGTTCCCATCGACAGCATGACTTGCTATTACAAATATGTAAACTTAAGTTCGGGTGATTGGAGCAGCTATATAAAACCATCTGGACCATTGTGTTCCAGAAGAGGAAGCTGTTTCAACTGGAAGAATGGATTGACCTTAAATCAGAAGCCCATCTTAGTAAAATAACATATAGCAAGGCATAAGGCATGGATGTGATTCCCAAGAACACACTCACAACGTTAACCATAAGCAATTAAAATTATCACACACTACTCTATAGTTTTGTCCACGAAACTACCATACACCAGTTCATGAAATAGCATTTATAAAATATGCTACTAAAAGGATTAATTAAATAATCTAGTTTATAAAGCAATCTGCATAGTGTAAAATATCACTAAAGGAGGGATAAAACATATTTGGACTTGCAAACTTAATTAACACTGATATGCTCTATAACATTACTCTTGCTTGATCTTAACTCAGGTATTTATCATCCTGCAAACGTGCCTTCCTTTAAGCAAAATCATAGTAGCTTAACTAATATATTAATGGGTTTCCAGAATGGAGATTGGTTGTATGTGCCAATGAGCAACATAAGTAACTACTCTAGAGTGTCTAATTGTCTCTCCTCACTAGCTAATATTAGCAATCTCTGCTCTGAAGGCATAGCATAAATTAATAACATATCAATAAAATATATTGTAGACAAGAATTGATAGAATAATAACTGGATACAGTTATTATCTTTCAGGGTGAAGTTTAATTCAGAAATTATACTTGCATTTTAAATTAGACAAGATTTTTCAAGTTAACCTTATTAACGTAAACTTACATTTAGTGTTTATACAGTTCGGAATAAATTTATTTTACCGAGTTTACTATTAAGAGTAATTTAAGTTAGAGTTTGTGCACATTTATTATATAAAACAGCTAGCTTTAAGAATAATTTAAGATTGATTTAGAGTTTAGTTTAAAAACCCTGCAGAGAGTTTATCAATTTTCTGGCTGCAATGACTTGCATGGCATGGCAACATTCACTAATGGCCTGGTTCATCTGCTATCCTTCTTGGCAGGCTGATGTTCTTAGTCTCCTTTCAATTCCATAGACTTGTCTTCCATGAGGAAGATGGCAATTGAATGCCTTCTAACCCATGTTCTTTGTAAATTTTGGCATAGTTCCTGGCTGCAATTGATTTATAAAATGATGAGAGTGAGTCTTTTTAAATATACCAACTCTTTCTCACCCTTTCACAAGCCATTTACAATTTTTAGTTTTAAATTTTAAGTTTTAATAGCTCTAATAAATTTTAGTAAAAACAAAAGATCCATCTGGCCTATTGACAAGTAGTGCCAGTCCAATAATTTTATCTTTGTTTTTTAACTTTATTTTTAAATCATCTTAAAATTTCTGTTATCAGTTTACAAACTAACTAGATGTATTTCCAAAAAACCGATAACATTTTTTTTTTAAAGAGATTTAAGTTCTGTCAACATTCTGCTTTATGTATAATACAGTCATCCCTAGACTTGAGATTTATATGCGAAAGTAAGCACATTTATCTATGAAATTTATTATAAGTCAGAAGTAAAATAAGCTAAAAAAAATTTGTAGTGTTTCTAAAATCCATTATATTACAGCTTCCCTTGCATATATGTAGGTGCTCTTTTACACATACAGCCATGTTTACAGAACTTATTTTAACTTAGTATATATATTGTAATGATATATAAATATGTCGTTACATTAATTTAAAATAAAAACTTAAAAGTTCGCAAATAAAAGTAAAAAACTAAACGCTAAAATTAAAATGTTTGTTAAACGTATATACATTCGCACAGATGCCAAACTTTAAAAATATTTTTTTTTAAAAAACAAATAAATAAGTATTTGAATGTACTTTTTTATAAAAAAAAAAAAAAGTACAAGATTTAAAAATAAAAACAGGTATTAATTAATTCTTGTAATCTGTAAATGGAAATGATTGTTTATAAATTGTTTGAAAAGCAAGCTAGCCTTGGGCTCTTGTATAATTAAAATGATCTGATGAAAGATAGATAAGAAAATAAAGAGAAATTAGCTTGACCAATGGAAGCACTAAGCCTTAGCTCGGACCCTAATGAAAGTGATGGATTAGTGACATTTTGTTGATTGAATCCGTGTGGATAATATAAAAAGGGAAATATAGTTTTTTTGGGAGTTCCAGTGTTTTGTGTTTGAGAGATGTGGTAGGACGCACATATCACACTCTCTATAAAAAAAAAAAATGAAAAGACTGTGATACCTTGAAAAAGCTATTGCCATCTCCAGAACATTATCTTCCAATGGAGGCATCGCGGGAATTAAAAGCAGAAACCTGGACTCTTCTACCATGAGCTATGAACTTTACAAATTAACAACAAAAAAAAAGTAATTAAGAACTTTCGTCAATGTTTTTTTTTAAAGAGTCAGCTAATTTAAATTTTAAAATGAACTCTTATTTGATTTTCAAATTAATAATTGATTGTTTAAATTTATATAGTTAAGTTTTGCTAAAATCATTTCCATTTTATTATTTTTATTTGCAATAATATTTATTGTAGAAATTATTAAATGCATTACATTTAAGTTGGGTATAGACGTTGCATAGATTCGTTAGCGGTTGATTATGTTGAAGTTTTCACATTTGATTAGAATATATAGGTCAACGATGTTAATGTGGGCATCTTACGATGAATGCCATGGGGCCTTGTGTATTCCCTTTTGCAATTGACGTTATCGGTGATTTTGTATTTTGATCGATTGTGTTTAATTTGGATGTTTTTGACTGTGGAATCTGTGCAGCCGATCTATACTCAACATTTTAAAAACAAATTTATAAAAATAATCTGTGCGAACGTATTTAAATGTTAAATTTAAGTCGGGCGTGAATGGCTATATAGTTTTGTAAAGTTATATTAAGGGAGGGTAATCTTAGGTTATTTATTTCGTAGTTGAATTGGTTCAATGGATTGGATATATTTGTGTAATTGTAGATGTAGTATGAGATCCGCTATGGGCAGGATTATAGATATACGCCACACCTTCTGTTTGCCTATGGATGGGTTTGTAAGACGGCAAAGGACCGCAGTCCATTCCTATGGAGTTTTATGTTTATTGTTCTACTCGCCAACAGATGTGACATTCCTGTTGGTGGAGAGACAATGTCTTCTCTAATTCTACTTGCTGTTCAGATGTACATTCCTGACAGTATAGTATTTTGTGTTGTCGTATTTTCATGCTATATTGAATACATAAATGTATCAGATGGATTAGTGCCAGTTTGATTGTGAAATTTGTTGCCTAAGGTCAAATCAGGGAAGAATATTTTCTTTTCAAATGCAGATCTATGTAGTCTATCCATACTCGACTCACCAAATAAATATTAAACTCATGGTTGTAATTTACTTAAATGTAAAACTAAAGATTAATAGAAAAATCTAAAATGTTGAATTTATTCCTCAAAATTTAAATGTTATTTTATATGTGCGTAAATAAATATTTTTATGTGTTAATTTCTGGCAGTGGCTTTTATTTATTTATATTTAAGATATAAATTAAGATATAGATTTTTATCTCTGCGTCTCCACTGAGCTAGTGACTTGGGCTAATGATCTGAATATTTAAATAAAGTGGAATCTTAACAGCGCATATCTGCCTACTCTATAAATTTTTCTAGGTTTAAATGCCTAGATGGCACCTTGTAGAGCAGATATCATAGTTTGTGGTTAGATTCGATCTTCACTTTCATTTCGATTGTTATAATATATATATTTAAATTATAACTGCGTGTTCTTTACTATACGCATATGTAATTTAATAGCTTATGTTCATTATATAAACCACACGCACACCTGGTATCTTAACTTATTTCACATTTTTTTAATGATTAATTTAAACAATACTATATGTGAACTTGGATGGGTTAAGCTAGAAAAAAATACTACTATATAACATAGAAGATGAAATGGGATGTTTGACAAATAATACCATTTCAATATTGATGATGATATTTTATTAATAAAAGAAAATATATGTAAACTAAAGAACAAAAGAGATATAGAAATGATGGAATAGCTGAAAAATGAGTTTTGGTGGAGATAATTATATGGATTATGTAATATTATATGAAAAGATATCATAGTCTTAAAACATGAGTAAAAACATTCCTAGTAGAATTAAGATACAATGTTAAAATTGTATCATTTAGGATATTAGATGTTAAAGATCCAGAGAGAGAAATACTTTGGTGATGAACAGGCAGCATTTAGAAAAGATAAAAGTATCTACTATTGACATCACTCATTTTTGGAAAAGCAAAAAACAATAAAAGAATATATATATATATATATATATATTGTAACCTCTGTCCTCTTCACTTATTCACTTTATTAGATTTATAAATGCCCAGGCGCCAATTCTATACAAGATAGAATAAAATTTATAATTGTAAATTGCTTTTAAACTTATTTAAAAGATTCTTATATTGTAATTACTCTATGGCTTAGCTCAGTTGAGGTTATAGGATATGGTCTTCATATAGGATGCAAATAAGAGTAATAAAACATTTATGGATAACAATTCTGTAACACTAATTTAATCATATGCCACACATTTACTCAATTATAAAACTATTGCAAAATTATCAATTATCACATTTAGTATAGGATAGATAATGATGAGGGTAGGGTACCTTTTATATCCACATCACCATCTATTCTAAGCAAAGTAAAATATATTATTGGCATTGTAATACTGAGATTTATCAACACCAGACAAATTAAATAAAACTTGACTTATACTGGCAAATTTAGATATTCTAGGGCTATGTTATGTTAAGCATATATGTGTGTGTGGAAATGGAGAATCGAACATATATAATCAAGCAATTTATATGGGCTATTAATTCAATAAAACATTTATTGGAAATAAAAGACAAAATAAATAATAAAAAAATAAAACAATATTATTTTATGCACCTTTCTAACCAATTACATTTCTTCTACAGTAAAACCAAAATTGACTAATATTTAATATATGAATCATATATTTTCGAATATGTGTGCTTTTATAATATCATAAATATAATGTATTTTTAAAACATACTTTTTATTAGCTTATTTATAGAACTTAGATGATGCCATAAATCAATCATCTCTTATACATATTATAAAAATTTATACAACACTTATCTGTTATAATCAGTGTATATCATCTAACATTCACTATACAAAAATGAAGAAAGGCAGGGGAAAACAATAGACAAATACTTATACCTATATACATGAGGGTTAAATATTATCTCCAAACTCAATCTAAATAATCTAATCATCCCTTGACCATTTCTACTTCCAACTACACCCAATATACTTCCTACATAAACAAACTTATAACAGACAAGGTTTTAATTCTTTATTTATTTTAAATAAACTTCATTAACAAAATTGAAGCATAATAAATACAATTTTTTTAAAATAATAATTTATAGAATCACGCACATATCCAAATATCTATAATCACCTATAATATAATTTCTAGATCATATAAAATAATAGATTATCATATTATAATAATATGAAGTTACATTGTTTTTTTTTTAAAAGAAAACAAAAAAATAATTGGTTTTACATCTGTTGTAATCAATAACGAAAAATACTTATCAATATCCCATCATTACATGTTAAGTTTTTTTTTTAAAAAAAATTTGAAAGTTGAAAGAAACATACATATCAATTTCAAAGACAACAGTAAATTATAACATAAAAAAATGGTAATACAGCATCGATTGATCCATGCCATAAGATGGCGCTGTTGCTATGCTAAAGCACATAAATATGCTGTTTACAAGGCCACTACATAGATCTTACGGCCTGTAAACTGTTCAACCATTAAAGATGTTGAAGTGCACCCATTACCCCAACATCTCTAGTATGTCGAACATTATTAGTGACGAGTATGCAAGACTCTCTATAGACATTACTCTTAACTATTGTACAGCATATGATGTGAAGGTGTCTTTATTTTGAATGACCAAAAGTATATTATAACGTTTTTTTTTTTTTTTTTTTTTGGCTTGGCTGCATTTTTTTTTTTAGTTTGGTTTGTAAAAATTGTAACGCTTTTCCAAATGCCCCTGGTTTCATTGTCAGGGGTCAGAATTCAGGAAATGAGGAATATTAGTCACAATTCGGCAAAGTTCATGATCAAGTCGCGCACTTTCCGAGACTTTTTCGAGATCAAAACATTTCAATGGCAGACGATTGTCCAGCGTTTTGATTTGTAGATTTGCCTACTACAGAAGCAGATGCGGTGGTGGTAGTTTAATGAGAAAATTAATTTTTGATGTAATTGTTTGTTTTTTTTAATAAATACACGTTAAATGAACCCAAAAAAAAAAAATGAAATATATGAAAGTTGTTTAACAAAGCACGAAAAAAATAAAGAAAAAAAAGTTTTTTTTAAAAAAAAAAGACCACAATCAAAAGCGAAAAAAAAAAAAGTCACTTTAAAAAAAAAAAAGACCGCAATCCAATTTTGTTAAACAACAAGTTTTTTTTTTAAAAAAAGGTTTTAAAAAATGTATGAAAAAAAATCAATTTTGAATCAATTTATTTATTTAAAAAAAAAGAAAATACGGTCCAAAAAAAAATCCAACCCCCCCCCCAAAAAAAAAAACACAATAACATTACAAAATAATAATAATCAAATCAGCCCGGTAACGTTATATCTATTCATTTTTCACTAGCAACAGCGCCATCTTATGGCATGGATCAATCGATGCTGTATTACCAAAAAAATGTCTATCCGATTGTTAAAGCATAATTTGTTAAGAATGACAATAGTCTTTTTTTATCCTAGAATTCCGTGACAGGCATTATAATAACATTTGCATGCATTGGAATTATTTTATTATATATGCGCAAATAGCAAAGTTATACAGTATAAAATTATCCTCTTGATATAAGATTAAATAGATAAACTCTTTCATTTTAAATTTTATTTTGCAGAATATTGATAGAAAATTCTTAAAACTGAAAATCAAGCGTTTAATTATAGCGTTTAATAAGAAAATTTTAGCTAGCTTTATTTTAAACAATTTTGTCATTCTGATATTATTTATTTTTGGTAATACTGTAAAATAAATCATAATTACTTAGCTTACATAACATCCAGGCATTTTAAAGGTAGTGAACATGGATCATCATTTGACAGAAATTTGGAGCTGGCTTCCCTCTGGGGGGTGATTTATCTCCTTATTTTTATATTATTCCAGTAGTATAATAGAAAATTCTCCACAGGTATATTATTAGAATCCTCGCGCGATGTTTTTTTTTTATTTGTTCTAATATTCTTAGAGAGTTATTGATTCTTTTAAGCTTTTTTTTACATCTTCTTCCTTGGAATTTTTTTTTTTTACTTTCCTTCAAGTTTTAAACTTTTTTGTCTCTCTCCACTCACACCCTTTGTTTTTTTATTACAATCAACTTTGGAAGTGTTCCAGAATTTTTACTTGTAAAATTTTAACAATACAATATTTGAACGGAATAAAACATAATAAATAAATAAAAAAATATTAAATTTTAATTTACAAATGTTATTCACTAATATACAAATAATCTTTATCATTTTTAAATATAAGATTATGAACAATACATAATTAGTAAATAATAAATAAAATATAGAAAAGAAAATTCTAATTAATAATATATCTATGTATCTGCTTACTATGACATGTAAATTTTTCTACTACATACAAACATCTCTGATGTTGTTCATCCTCCTCCTCTACTACCATACATATAATCCAAAACTCTACCAATCAGTACACCCAATTAAAGTTTTAATTTTTTTAAATCCTAATTTTAACTAGCAAATTACATCTCAATTCATTTTTCTAAGATAATTATCTTTAACAATGGTTAACACAAATGTGAACTTCCCACATTTCTTCCTGGTGCCAACCTGGAAGGTCACAGTATATATATATATATATATATTACTCAAATGACTTGGTCCGTACCCATATCACATGGAGCATAATGTATACTTAATTAATTAATCTTCTGAAAAATATCTAATTTAAATCAAAAGTTGCTATTAAAATTTATGGATAGATTAAAAAATGGTTTGAAATTTTAAAAAAGGGTACTATATAATAGTTAATCTCACCAATACCTGAAAAGAGTGATGTATAAAATATTTATAAAAAAAATTAAAAAGAAACATCAGCTCATGGCATAGTTTCTACTGAAGAAAATTTTAAAAAATGTAATTATTGTTAGATATTAAAATAAGAAAAAAAAATACAGATTATATATAAACATAGCTAAGACAAAACAATGGTTCTAGGAAAAAGAAAATGAAAGAAAATCTAAATTGATATAATTTAATTAGATAATATAGAAAGTTTGGTACGTTGTTAGAGTAATATAACTAGTGATCTTGACTGCCAAAAAGAAATAAAATTAAGGATAGACAGATCAAAAAAAAAAATATGAATAATGACAAAGAATTCAGTAAAAATAATTTTGCATTTAATAGAAGATAGAACAGAAAGTTATTTAGAATTGGCTGTACACAATCAAATTAAGTTAGAGACAACAAGTTTCAGATGTTTGTCTACATATATTAAATAAATATAGCTTTACTTCTCACTATATGTAAAATATATAATTGTTAATTAGAGAAGATATTAATTAGTGTTAAAGTTTATCAGCCTAACGTTTTCGAGGATCCATGCCTCATAAAATTTAATAATACAATAAACAATAATGTACCTCGCATCAATCTACCTAGAATAACAGTCCCCTACATTCCTAAAATATCTAACAAACTAACGAAAGCATTAAACGATAAATTTAACATAGCAGTTAGAACTCCACCTAATTCTAATAGATTGCTTAACAACTCTAAAGACCACATTGATCGATCATTCACCCCACACGTGGTATACTCTATTGTCTGCCCTCAGGCTGGATGCTATGCTATATATTATGGAGAAATGAAAGCTACAATCAATACTAGACTGGGTCAACATATTTACACATTTAACAGAGCTCAGAAAAACAGCAACACGTCCTCTGTATTCTTGGAGCATGCTAAACAATCTGGACACAACTTCACACCCGCCAATCCCATAATATTGTGCTCAGAATCAAATGATCACAAAAGAAAAATAAAGGAGGCATTTTACATCAATGGAAACATCCATGCCATTAATAGAAAGGATACTTGCTTCGAGATCTCGAAGAAATGGGCTACGTAATACTAGCTTATTTGAATATTTGTATTTGCATATTTTATTATACATTTTATGAAGGCTATGAATATGAGGCATGGATCCTCGAAAACGTTAAGCCGATAAACTTTAACACTAATTAATATCTTCTCTAATTAACAATTATATATTTTATATATTGAATAAATGATGCTTAAATACTAAAAACTTTAATTTTTGATATTATATGAGGCACAAATTAAACAGGAGGATGCTAGAGAATATAGATATATTATTTATTTAATTAACATATGGTTTTTTTTAGACAGATTAACTATTATCAAAGTATCATAAAAAAATCTATGAAGATTCCAACCAGAAAATGGATTTACTAGTGGCTTTATTAAGTTCATCAGTTCTGCCACTATAAACTGTAGATTTTACAGCCATTGACTGTTCATCCTGAAAAGTAGTTTGTATTAGCATCCAAAAGAATTGTCTTCACATAAAAAACAGACTTCATCTTGATAAACTCTTGTGATGAAAGCATCATATATCTATGTTGTGCTGAGCCTATGATTTCTAATGATGAAGAAAGTAGTAATTGAGCAGATTTTAATTACTTACAAAAGTGTTTAACTGTTTATATACAAATTAAGAAGCGTATGAAACACTTGAATGAGAAGCTATAAAGATTCCAAAAATTATTATACGCTAAGCGCTTTTGAGGCCATTTGCCTCATATTTATAGAAACATTAATAAATAAAATAAAATGGAAATAGCTAAGTAGACTTTTAATAAAAGTAGAAAATTAATTTGTGGACCATTAAAGTTAAATTTAAGAAAAAGATCTATTAAAAGTTTTGTTGAATTGTTGTTTTGTATGCAGTAGAAATCTGGACAATTATGAGGAGAAATGCATACTTTATATATTGGTTAGAAGAATGAAAAATATATGCTAAAGTATAATATGTTACAGAAGTGATTAAAAGAGTATGTAAAAAAAATAATTTAAAAACAACAACACCTTTTTATTCTGGTGCCATTTATAATATGATTTAGCAAACAGTAATTATCAGATGTTAATTTATTTAAATATACATCCCCAAACTAGTTTTTGTCTTTATCAATGAAGCTTGGAATTCAATGTTTATTATAAAAAACATTAAAATAGGGAGCTGCTCTTGTTTATCATATATTATATGATCTGAAAATGAATAATTATTTATTTAGAGATGAAGAGGAATTAAATTAGATATGTACTTAGAAGTAACCAAATTATGAAATATATGATGGGAAGTTAAAAAAAAGAAATAGCAGAAATTAATTTAATCTTAAAAAGTACGAGAATGAAAAATTATCAGGTTTAATGTGTGGAATTTTCACTTTAGCAAATAGATAGTCATAGCAAAAATGAGATTATGATACTCTACTTGAAGTCGAACAGATAACTTTAATCTGAAGATCAGCAATAAAGTTTATTAACATTACTAATAGCCTTTCCTTTTAACAGGGTTACGATATAAAGAATAAAAAACACTTATGCACTTTATGTAATGAAATACTATTTTCCACACTTGCAAATAGCTTAGTTTCAGTTGTTGAACAATTTTTTTAAGATCTTCTTTTAACATTTAAAAACTGGTTAAAAAAAAAAATTACATTAAAATATTTGATTAAGTTAGCTACTTAATCTCTTTAACATATCATTTTAGAATTTAATTTTTTTAATTGCATTGTGGCAAGATTAATTTTTCTCTGTTTTTGTTTTAACAAAAATACTCAATAAACTGGTCGTTATTTATTTTCTCATCTTTTTAAAAAATATTTTCATGAATTGTTTTAAATAAACATAAAGCAATGATAAACTACGAAAAAGATTGATCAAATGTAACCGATTGATCATAGGAAAACTTTCCTAGGTTACCTTCGGACATCAAATTTAGCATATATATTTTTTAAAAAATAATACTAATCATATTTTCTCAATTTTAATAATTTTTTTAAGGCAAATATTGTTGATTTCTTAGACTAGATTAAAAATTAATTTCATCTTATTTTTAAAAAAAATACGAGATTTTATATTTTATTTAACCTCTAATATATTTTTTCCTTATCATTGTACTTTTAATCTATAGGGATTTTTTTTCCCATATTTTTTTTTTAAATTTAAATAAAGCGCCCTCTATTAATTCTAAAATGAAAGGAAGTAGTTTGCAGATATGGAGTTATATATCTTTGCTAATATTAATTTTCATTTAGTTTTATATATCCAAAAATGTACAGAACTTTTTTTACCTTAAACACATAATATAAAGTGGAAGTAATTTAAAAGAATAGATGTTTCTGTTTCAAGAAAGTAGTTTACTCCGTCTTATTTATACTTTTTTGTATGGAAACGAACGTCCCAAGAACGGCCATGTCAGAGGCTTATGTTGACAGTGAATCTTCGAATACTGGCGGCATGCTTGAGGTAACGTTTTCTTATTCTTAAAGAGTAAGAATAGGGCCCGCGGTAAAATATGTTCTTATTATCTGTAATTAAACTTGAAATATTTTTTACGTCTTTTTAATAAATTATTGATCATGGGTTTTAATATCATTTTTTATTTTTAATTTATGGTACAAAAATATTTTCGAATAAGCCGATTTTTTTTCATTTGTTTTTTTAATTTCTTCTGGCAGTTATCTTTTGTTTTAAATAAGACAAACAGGTAATGATGACGAAGTCTTTCAGTTTGTTTTATTAAAAGTGATATCAAACTTTTAACCAACGCTGTTATTAAAATTTATCAATAAATAGTAATGCTTTTGCTTATTCATTATTTAAAGATCTAGTATATTCTTATTTACAGTGTCTGCATAAATGTGTTTTGTTGTACTTCAGCTATTGTTTTTGTTTATGAATATTCCGAGATCTGTTGGTTGATTGCCGGGTACGAAGGGGGAAATTTCTTCTAGATCAGAGTATGTGCAACCGGTGACCTTGCTACCGGCAAAACTATTTAAATTTTTATTTTCATCTATTACTTGTTTTAATTAAAGTCCGTATCCAAATATAATGAACATAATTTTTATAGTGTTTATTATTATATTTGTATTTTTTATTTTTTTTTTGTATGTGTCACTGTAAATGATGCATTAAATTCTTTACTTCATAACGAGAACATTTACTCAATTTAAAATTTCATTCAGTGTTATAAAATATTTCTAAAATATATATATATATCTGAATACCTTTTAAATTTGTTAAGAAGCCATATTGTAAAATATTTGCTTTAGAGTAACTTTAAGCATTTTGTTAAGTTTTCATACTCATTTTTAGAAAACTAGCATTAAGTCGTTCGAGAGCATCTGCATTCATGCGCGCGGGCGCCCCCACACACACTTATTCACGGTGATATTTATTTTTTGAATTATAGAAATTCTTTGCTATCTTTTTTTTTAAATATAGAATTAATCGTAAGGCTGGCTACTGGATATATAATCCTGCCCTTTTTTCTACTTTTTATTTCGAAATTTTTATTCATCTGACATCAAATCTTTTTTACCCGGATATATATTTTTTTGCTATACCATATTCTCATTAATTCTATCCTTATTTTTTTTATTGCCATTATACATTGGTCGTTTAATATTATCTAGTAATTTTTTGGTAGAAGATATCATTTGATGTTCATTACAACTTTATAAGAAAAACTCGATTGTACATAATAATATTTTTTCGGTTTATCTGTTTTTAAACATTTTATCGCTTATGTAACTTAATGGGGTAAAAGCTTCATTTAATTCTAAACAGTTTCATTATGCAAATCCAGATATAAAATATATGGGGGGAGGGTTCCTTCCAAAAATATTCTTTTAATACTGACTATAATAATGAAATATCACTTGTCTAGCGATTTCGAAATATTCTTTCAAATAAAAAAACATTTTTTTTGTATGTTTTCCAATCATGATAAGTAATACTTTTTTGATGAGTAATAACTTTGATATCTTCAGTCATATATAAATCATTCTAAATCCTCCCATCTTTTGGCCTATATTTCTTAAAGTCATTTGTCAATTTTTTTCCCCCAATAACATACTCTCCATTATACATTTAATTTACTGTCATAATATATATTTTTTTTCTTTCAAGTCCTGCCAGCAAATTATGTGTGCATTGGATAAACTCCATTTATTTTGCTAGTCTCTTTTTAATAGTCAAAAGTTTTTATTCTGTGCAAAACTATTCTTCAGACCAAATAAGCTATATCAGAATTTCAATTTTGATAGTTTGCAAAGTAACCATTAATTTTTATTAAAAACTTATTTTTAAATGATGATATCTGTGAAGGAATAGGAAAATTGTTAACAAAACTATATATCAAATGTCTAAATGATAAAGTTGTACCAGATGATTGAAAGAATGCTATTATAGTAATAAAGCAGGTAGTAAAGAAGATTAGAAAGTATAGACCTATCAATCTTCTATTAGTTCTTTACAAAATCGTTACAAAGATAATTACAATTCATCTCCAGTGATCCTTATATTCAAATCAACCAAAATAACCATTAGGGTTTTAAAGTAGTTTTAACGTAGTGGATCACATCCATGTATTTTGAAGCACCAATGAACAGAATTGCCACTATGCTTTGGATTTGCAGATTATAAAAAAAACTATTCTATAAGCATTTCCACAGCAATTAAAATTTTGAAATATCATGATATAGATCCAGTATGCATTAGCATTGATTAAATTACATGTTGACACTGAAATTAATATTTGAAAAAGATGTACAACAAGGTGATGATTCCATATCTTCAAAACTTTTTACAGCAGTTTTACAAGAAATATTTTGTGAATTAAAATGGTAAGCTAAAGAAATAAAGGTAAATAGAAATTATTTAAGTCATTTAGATTTTACAGATGATATAATTATTTTTGCAAATAACATTTCAGAATTTCAGGAAAGACTAATGTTCAATAGGTTTTCTCGAAAGAAAATAAAAAATTGATTATCATGAATTAGAAATTAAAATATATTGATCAGATTAATCATGGAATTAAACTTGGAAGTAGTGTTTTTGGTAGAAATAATTTAATATTTAAATTATTTGAAAAGGGTTTTTAATAAATGTACTTAGCAGTTAGTTATTTGCGGTGAATCTGAGATACATATTGGGAATAACAATAAGGGATCAAAAGCAAAATAATTGGGTGAAAGAATAAACAGTTAAGAGATGGAAATGAAGCTGGATTGGACATATTTCAATTAAAATCTTAAATTAGATTCCAAGAGATTGTAAAAGACTTAGAAAGAGAACACATATGAAATAGATGAATAGATGACATATGGAAGTTTGTTGGTTTGATGTGAAGGAAAGAAGCTATAGATCAGAGAAACTGGTTTAAAAATGGAGAGATCCTGTACTAG
This sequence comes from Epiperipatus broadwayi, assembly GCA_028023455.1. Classification (NCBI taxonomy): domain Eukaryota; kingdom Metazoa; phylum Onychophora; class Udeonychophora; order Euonychophora; family Peripatidae; genus Epiperipatus; species Epiperipatus broadwayi. Next base: position 2,059,364 of record JAQFVV010000109.1, read on the forward strand.
ATTGATAATAATTGAAAATGATGATGATTTTTGTTATTTTAATATTTAGAAGTTAGAAAAGTTATTAACCAAGTTTTATGGATCACAAATTATCATTTAATATTTTTACAATTTGTTCTTATAGCTGTAATATTTCCCTTTTTCATTTTCCTCTTCAGTTTCATTTTCTGTTTTTAAGGTCATACTTCAGTACTGTCCATTTTGTTAGTAGTTTTAATACATTGAACTCTCACTTGATGTTCAAGAAACATTTATTTATCATCATTTCTAAACAAATATTAAATAAAATTGGGGTGCTAAACAATATTATATCTACATCTGTGTTAGCTCTTCCCTCAATATCATAATCTTTTTTTTTTAATAGATTATATCTTTTCGAAGTCATCTTCAAAATAACCCAATTTATTCTTTAAAATGCTATTCAAGATTAATGAACTAATATTTTTCTACAATCATTTTATTACTGTATAGTTTTCAGCAATAATTTTTTTTTTTTTCATGTGTCATAGCATCAGCCGGGAAGCGAATCCGCTAACCCGGTACAACTGCTTGTAAAGCAACTGTCGCTGACCTCTCGACCACCAATGCTTGACAGCAATAATTTTTAATTTCCCATTTGTATTTCTTGCAACTCCCCCCCCCCTCCATTTTACTGAATTCAAATTGTTCTTTGTATAAAAAGTATTAAGGATCTTTTGAATTAAACAATTGTTCTAAAATCCTTATTAGTCACTGTGTTATGTTTTTTTTCTAGAAATCAGAATAATAAATGTAATTGAATAGTTAATTGTTGGGAGAGTGTTGTGATATTTGAGCATGGAAATGACAGATTGTGTTTTGACCCAGGAATCTTTAGTTTTTTAATCCTTCATTCTACCATTGCATTAAACTATATAGAATGGTAATAATTGAAAGAAAAAAAAAGTGTATTTGAGCCCTGAATCATATAGTGATTATTTTCCTTTTAGCTTTTTTTGGAGTTTTTTTATTTTCATTTTTTTTCTCCAAATGTCATAGCATCGGCCGGGACGCGAACCCACAACTGTCTACAACCAACTACTTGCTTGCAAGGCAGCCATGGATGACCTCTCGGCTAACAAAGCTTGACTTATTTTCATTTTTTATCATTTATAATGTATAATTTTTACAAGTTACTGCTGTTGGAAATAATTCATACTTTATACCATAAATATGATAAAATGGAAAATATATATACTGTATTTAATTATTGTAAGTTTGATCAATAATGATTATATCTGATCAATTTATTATGCTTACTGGTAATTATTAATAATTTTTACATTTCAATTATCAAAAAAATATAATTAAGTTCAAGTATATATTAGATTATTTTTTCAAAAGTATCTATTTTTTTTCCTAACAGTAAAAGTTAGAAAAGACATAAATACATCTTACTAATATTATTTTATTAATAAAGGGAAACAACTTCAAACTGGTATCAAAAGTAACTAAATCAATAAACTTTAGAAGAAAAATTATTTGTTCTATAAATTGTTCAGATATAATTTCTTATTTATCAAAATAAAATGGAATTTATTTATAATTATCAGTAAATATAGTAAACTGATCAGATATAATCATTATTTATCAAACTTATCTTACTTGTTGATAAGTATTGCATAATTACCAGTAAGCATACATATTTTCCCTGAAAATAATAATTAGACAATAGTTTTTTATTGTAGTGCTTAGCTAAAGTAAGGTGAAAAATCCAAGTCTAGACAGCTGAAACTTGGGTTGTTTTGAGAGCTTAAACACACCTAGGATTATTATTTTTTTAATAACTGATCCTTACCAAGCTAAACTAGCCATCTAAAAGTGGTCAATGAATGATATCTAGCTATTATAAGATGGACAGTAAAGATCTCAGAATAATTTAGGTTGTTATTAAATAAATATCAATAATTTGATTGTAAAACACAAAAAAGTATGATTACAATATTAAGCAGACAACTCCAGTCGTAAGGCATGTATCATATTTCTACAGGTGTTAAATCCATGGTTTGCCTTTATTTTATAATACTTGTAATGAAGTGCTATTATTAATTAAAAATAAACATATTACATTTTTGAAACTATCATTCTTATTAAAAATATATTTACATTATTAATAATTGATGCTGAGAAAATGAATTCCATTATTTTGTTATTAATTTCCAATTTGCTACTCTATATCAAATTGAAATGATGTGCAACTAATTGATCACTGTGTAGCTAGCTACTGAATGTAAAAAACAATTGATGGAATCTTTCTATTAATATCCATGTTATACTAATTCTCTTTTATAAAAAAGAAAAGAAAATCAATTTGAGATATACAGAGAAAAATGCTAAGAGATAGATCATGAACATGCATCCATAGATACATCTTACCAATTATGTCTTATTTATAATCACTTTTGTTTTACTATTAATCCAATGCCATTCATCTGAAAAATCCAGAAAATTTTAAAATTTTCATATTAAAAATTGTGACCTGAAACATTCTAATATTACATGAGAAATCTTTAGTTACTTAAAATGATTTTTAATCTTCACTTAAATTTGATCATTGGGTCTCAAGTATGGTAATAATGCATTAACTAGTACACAACAAAGTTATTCTAAAATGTTATATTCAATAATTAAATTTTGTAGCCAAACAAAAAAAAAAAAAATGTTTTTAATTGTAAATGCCGTCAGTAGCTAAAAATTATGTATTGGAATATTTTATCCAAATCATCTTTCTTACATATAATAATTTATTGGAAAGAGTAATACTGTTTCATTTTTATTTTTTAATAAAATGTTATTAAAAATAAACACACAATACCAAAAGAAAACTTAACAAGAGTGTAAAAAATAATAGTAATGGTTCACTATTCTGGAAAGATTTTAAATTTAATAAAATATTATTTATAATCTTTCCAGAATAGTATACCTTTACTATTATTTTTTTATATTCAAATTAAGGAAAGAATTATTTTATTGAGTTAACAAGAGTAAATTAGTTATAAATAAATGTATATGTATAACTAAAATATATATCTTCAGTATAACACTTAGCTTGCTTATTGGTTGTTCAAATATAAAAGCAATTAATAAATTAGAAAATCTTTTTGCATTTTCTAATCTACTATATCTTTCTGTATGGCTTATCCTAAGTGTACACTAAAACAATTCCTCTATTACTGTACACATACAAGGTTAATTTTGCAATTTTTATTGCTCTGTGTAATTAATTTTAAGATACACAATTTCCCTGATCTGATCAATTAGTCCCAATATGCATAATTTACTTATTAGCATACTTTTACACAATCGGAATATGTGCATTATTAAAAGACCATTTGGATACTTATAATATCATTTGCGAGCCATACAAAATTATTAACTTAAAAATTAACCTGCTATATTTGATCAAAAATTTGATTAATTTACCTCTAATCATTAAGGGTGGGCAATCTTTACACTGGTAAGCCAATTTCAACACTTTTTTTAAAACAGTAGCAACTCTCTCCATACAGTAGTACCACCCAATGCAAACCATAGTAATCAATAGATGCTAGAAGGTTCCTACTCATTCAATATACCCAGGCTAGTTTCTAGCTCGTGACCTTCATTAATGATAAGCCTTGGATCTGAGAGTGCTGCACCTAGATTTTTGGATCCAACAGCCAGCCACCTTTTATCTTTTTAGTTAACTATAAAGCTATGTCTAAAATGAAAACAATCATGATTTCAATCCAAACTCATTTGTTTGTATAGTCATACAGATCTGAACTGAGAGTTCAGTAACTATACATTTGATGTCTTTGATTTTTTTTTTTTAACCAGTCACTATCATTATTTGGTTAAGTTTGTTATAAAATCACCATTTTTTATGCTTATACAAGCTATTAAAACAATAGCATCTGTCTCCTTACAGGAATGCAACCCAGTTCAAGCCATAGTAATCAATGGATGCTAGAAGGTTTTTGCATGGTACAGTGCTTTTAGATCCAAAGCTCCTCATTAATGAAGGCCACAATTTAGAAACTAGTCTGAAAATATTGGATGAGTAGGCATTAGATAAGGATTTTGATGCATACACATTCTAGCATCCATTTATTACTATAGTTTGCAGTGGGTGACATTACTGTATTGAGAGTTGCTACTGTTTTAACAGCTTGTTTAAGATAAGAAATGGTGGTCATGTGAAGTTTTAGTGATTTTTCTCTTTTTAAATTTTTTTGTGAATTAAAAATAAAATATTAATGATCGTTCCACATTTAATGACAGATTTTCCAATTTGCCTTGACATTTATATTCTCAAATTTCTTATTTTCTGGGCATGTTAATTCTACAGCAGTCAGGATGCAGTCTTTCATAAACTTTTCAGAAAATGATTTCAAATTTTTTTTTTAAATAACTTGCTTTCTCAGAATTATCTGACTTGTTTGAATTTTTTATAAAATATGTCGACTACTTGATGAAGCTCCTTTTCAAGTTATCTATTTGAATATTTATTTCTTCCCAATAATTTTGTTGTAATCACAATGTTTTGATAAATAGTGCCTCTGGGTAATAAATTATTTATTAACTGAAATACTTTCCCAGATATATCAGGCACATCGATTTATTATTTCTTTCTATAAAAAAATATGCGTTGGTCCATTTCTTATGAAATGCGCAATTTTCTATGCAAATTTTTTCTATCTGACTTGGGGTAATCGTTCTAATAAAAAAAATTAAATGCTAAATAGTAATAACAAAATGAACTAAAATTAGTGTTTTATTTTTGCTAGTTATATGTTCATCTGCGAAAATCACTATAAAAACGTGCTTTCAGTATCATAGATTATATCTATAGTCAGATAGATCACACACTGTAGATAATATGTTGGAATATTGCATTGCTGATAGCATGAAGTAGAATTATTATGAAGGTCGAGAGAGAAAAAGATGTTGAGAATTTATTTTATTTTACTTACCATTTTTGTTGACTTATAGGACACACTTTTTTCTTCTCAAAATATGCCTAAAATATGGGGTGTGTCCTATGGGCTGGTAATCAAAATTATGAGTTGTAATTTCTATCAGTCTAAAACTTCTAGCTTATATTAATATACATATATAAATATTATATTGCATTTTGTCCTTTGTGAAACAGTGATTTCGAATAAATCGTTTCCATAAATTTTTTTTTTTTGTTTCATAAAGATAATAAGTTGCCCAAGGAAAAACTGCGCAAAGGTGTTTTTGTTCGCAATCATCCTAAAGGCTGGCTGGATGAAAAGGGAATGAAGTTGTGATATACGATGTGTGTCCTAGGCCTACGTTGCTACTATGGGATCAGTTTCGGAGTCACAGAACAGCAGCTTTGAAAAATGAAATTAACAAACTGAAAACTCAATTAGCTGTAATTCCAGATAGCCTAATGAGCCAGCTTCAACCTTTAGATGTCTGCATACTTAAAAACATTTAAAGGATTCATAAAAGAGAAAATGGAATGCTTGAATGCATTCTACAGATTTTGAATTGGTACCATCAGGAAGAAGGAAGAGACCTAGAATTTTTACAGATTTGTGAATGGGTCAAAACTTCATGGGGTGCTCTGAAACATGAGACAATTGTAATTACATTTAAAAAATGTGGAATTCAACATAGGATGATTTGTTATATGAAAACTCAGATTCTGAAGACGAGGCTTCAAGTGATTCTTCATTTAGTTCTGGAGATGACTTTCTGGGTTTTGAGGATGAAGATTAAAAGGCACCTAACTACAATGACAAATAACTAAATTTAATACAGTAAATCTTTATGGAAATTCATGGAAAATTGTAGAAAATTATTATTATTATTTTTTAATGTGTATAAAAAAAGGGGAAGTATCTTATACCCCATTGTGTCCTAAATACAATAACTCTTGCACTATGTGGATGTTTAAATAGAAGTTTTTTACAGATTCCTTTTTTATACATATTAAAAATGTTCAGGAGCACATTGAGAGCTTTCGAGGACTAGAGATACCCTAACCCTGTTTTAAAGTGTAACTTTATCTAAGTTTTTCTTTATTCTGTCTCTCTACTATTTATACAAATGTAAAGATTTTATTTACAATACTTTACAAATATATTTATATACACACATATTAGTCACACGATATACAACCTCTCCTCATTCTAGAAAATAGTTCAAGGTTTAAATTTCTCTGGCCTTCTCTGCTCTAGCTTATTTCGGAAATAATACCATTCATTTTCTTCAATCTGCACTTGGCTTGGAAAATTCATAGACTTCAGAAACATTTATTTTTGAAGAATCTACTTCTTCAATCAGCATCAGGCATCTCTTCTACATAAACATCCAGTGATGCCTGGCCATAATTATCCTTCACCAGATCTACCACATCAGCTGTGGGAGGACTTGCACTTCTGTTCAAAGTGATCAAATGGCTAAAATAAATGGCTTCTAATATGTGTGATGTGTATTCTAATTTCTCTACCATCTGGCAACTGTATCATACATATTTGTTTTGACAACACATTTGATATGATTTCGGTTTCCCACCTTTTTTTTTTTTATACATAATATATTCAAACAATTTCTCCAATATTATATTTCACATTTTCTAAATTTGTCTCTTTTCTCATTTTTACTAGGGATCAGTATTGAGATGTGAATTCTGAATTTCCATTTCATTGGCATTTTTCTTTTGAAATGCTGATAGTATAACTGCAATCAAACAAAGCTTCATGATTGTCTTGATATTTCATTTTATTCAATGTCAGCTTTGATTGTTGCATGACCATTTGATTCTTGTGTTAAAATATGTCATATTCCTTTGACAGCTAAAAAGTCTTTTAATGTTAATGACACAAATTCAGCACTTATATCAGAGACGATTATTTCTGGATAGTGCTCTTCGCACTCATATTTTTTCAGTGCTCTATATTCAGTCCATTTTGAATAAGAATTGATGGCAATTAAGAAAATATTTTTGGTGAAATTTCCAGCATGATTTATATAAATCCTTTGCTAGGCTACGGCTTCAGTTTTTTAGATTTTAGTTTCTCTGTTGATTGACATGCACTATATCTTTTGACTACATGTGTGATTCATATTAGGGCACTTACACATGAACTAGCCAATTCCTTTGTTGTGATTATTCCCGGGGGTCTTGAAATCTAAGTGACGTTTCCTCTCTCTTGGAATCAGTGCACGAAACATCTTAAAATTTAGCCAGTTTACATTATTGAAGCCATTCATCTTTGATCTAATTTAGAAATCATCTTTTGTTGAACTTGGCCACAACTGCACTGTTCAATACTTCGACTTTCATCAAATTGGTGTAGTTTATTTCAGTGATTTGTGGCTCATATTCACTCTTACCTAATATTCTCGATAAAGCATCATCATGAATTGTGTTTTCCAGGTTTATACATTAGTTTGAGGATGTACAATGATAATATATTTATGCATCTGATCATTCATTTGACTAGTATGATCTGGAGTCCTTTTAATGTTTCACAGTTGTTTCAATAGAATTCTATGGTTTGTATGGATCTTAAATGTAAGTTTATGCACATATTTCTGGAAATTTCTTCACAGCAATGACTATTTCTATAGCTTCTTTATTGAACTGGATATAATTTTTTTTGGTCACTGTTAAGGTTCTGGATGGATGAGCTATAGGGTATTTGCCTCTGTAAACTCTGAGAAATGACAGCACTCCATACTCCAAATTGTCTTTAATTATAATTACTTCTTGATCATTTCGGTATTGCACAAGAAGTTAACATTAGTGACTCTTATTCTCTTGAACTCCCCACTTCCATGTTTGTTTTATTCAACAATTCATACAGAAGAGTCGCAAAATGATTTTGTTCCCTCAGGAAACTCAAATAAATTCAATATGCCTAGAAATGTTTGCAAGCCCCTGATATTTTTTTTTGTGTTGGGTGCATTTTTCATAACTCATACTTTTTCCCTTTTCTGGATTTGGCTTATTTTCTTTTATCAATAATAATGTAATAAAAACAGGCAAAACTCTCCATACAATATTGCCACTCAGTGCAAGCCAGAGTAATCAATGGATGCTAGAAGGCTTGTGCATAAAATCTCCATCTGGTGCTTACTCATCTAATATCCCCAGACTAGTTTCTGGCTTGTGGCCTTCTTCAGTGAGGAGCCTTGGATCTGAGAGCACTGCACTTAGATCTTAGGATCTAATGCAACCCTCCAGCAGCCATCTTTTATCTCTACTTAACTACAAAACTGATCTTAAACTGAAAACACAATATTTTTAATCAAGATCATTACCTTATATAGTCATATAGGTCTGAACTCAGTTCAGTACCTATATGTTTTGGTGTCTTTGGTTCTTTAATAACCATAGCCACCACTATCCTATTAGGCAGGATTGGTTTTAAGCCAATAAACATCATATGATCACCATTTCTTATGCTTGCTTACAGCTGTTATTAAAACAGGCAAAACTCTCCATACAGTATAGCCACGCGGTGCAAGCCAGAGTAATCAATGGCTGCCAGAAGGCTTGTGCATAAAATCCTCATCTAGTGCCTACTCATCCAATATCCCCAGACTAATTTCTGGCTTGTGGTCTTGGTCAGTGAGGGGCCTTGGATTTGAGAGCACTGGACTTAGATCTTAGGATCTAATGCAACTCTCCAGCAACCACCTTTTATCTGCTTAACTATATCCTAAGAATTTAATTATTTAATGGACCATATGCACTTAGTAGCGTTAAGTCATTCTCCAAATTTTTTCAACTTTTCGCACAGTTTATTTACATTTACATGGAATTCATTTGATGGTTACAGACCATTTATTTTGGCTTGAAGCACATTTGGAACTATAATTATTCCATATGGCTAGTACCAAATGAGTGTTTATAGTTATAAATTTGGCTGTTCTGGTGAAATGCTGACTGAAGATCAATTTTACTGAATAGCTTTTTTTAATTATGCTAAAACCTCTTGAACACTTAGCACAGAGTATGCACTTTTATTTATGCATCTATTCATAGTTACACTGTAGTTGCTGCATAAACAAACTATTCTTTCAGGTTTTCAAAATACTATGATGGATGTTGCCCAAACTGACTTCAGCAAATTCAATTAAACCTCAAATTCTTGAGCATTTCTTCCACTTTACTTTTCAAAGCATGCTCTGCGTTTAGGAGGAATAGATAGGTATCTGTAGTCAGCATGCATCCATTACAGACTAAAAAAACTATTTCATACATTAGCCCAGCTACATTTAATCTATTTCATAAGTTGAAACAATCCTTTATCTAGCTTGGTCCACTTGGTTATAACTGAATTGTTTAAAGTTACAGAGTTTAATATGTCTCTATAATTAATTTTGCTGACTGCATATTCCTTTTTATCAGGAAATTGAGATAGAACATCACTATGTACATGAATAGGTGGTGGTCAAAACCAGTTTTTTTCTAGCCATGTATTGAAATCTTTATTTACCATGTATAGCATAACCAATTTTATTCTAGAATTTAATTTTACTGGTTGTACAACTTTTCCACATATATCTATTTTGTTTCCGTTGATGTCTTAGCCATCATGTCTGTATTTTGATGTGCAGATCTCTTTTTACTATTTTCACTATCCAATCTCTATTAGATATCAGTGACAAACTGGTTCCGCTGTCCATTTCCATTGTTACCCTTTGATTGCAGATATTCACATCCAGTAATGTGTGGTCCATTTTAATATTTATTCAGTATTTTTACATTAACACTTATAATCTATCTCTCCCTAATATTTGTAATCTATCTTTTGCTAAATAGCTCTGGGCTCCTTATAAAGACAGACATCTGTTAATTGTTTTTTCCACATTTTCTGCCCATTATTCCTCAAATGTCCATGATTACTGTAACAATAGCACATTTGCTCGTTTTTTTTCTTTATTGAGGTTCAAGAATTTTTTTTTTTTGCTTTTTGTTTTATGAGGTTTTCTCCACTGTTGTGGTAATACATTCTCAGTTGCATTATTTAGCATAGCTTCTTGTGCATGCCCATTAAAATTTAGATGTGAATCACTCAGAAGACCAAACTCTCAGTTTTTAGCTAATTTTCTTAAAGCTAAATAAATCATAGTCCACATATTTTTCATTAAGTAAATGCTTCCTATTTCATCATCTCAGCTGAGCTACCTATTTAGATATTCCCAGAGTAAAATATCCATTTAGTATCTCGATAATTTTTTTTTATTCAGAAGTTCCTCTGGTCAGTTGGGATCCGTTAACCTATTTGCCAGCTGTATTAATCTTGACCTGAAAAATGGAGAAATGTAGATATATTCGTATGCTCATCTTCTACCTTATTATGAACATATAATATTCTATGTTCAATATAATTTTTCCATGAGTTTACATTATTAATGTCAAATTCCTAAATCATAGTCATTAATACTGTGGATTTTCTGTTTATACAAAAGTTCTTTGCAAATAATCAAGTGTAGACATTATATGTATTAACTTGCCTTTCTGTTATTGCTTCTGTCCAAAGTCTTTACAACTGTGCCATTTTTAACTGTTGATTTGCACCATTGTATTATTTTGCACAGGATCAAGTGTTGAATATGTCATTCTGCTGTGTCCTGAGCATTTCTAAGACCCGTCAGTCAGTGATGATAATAACATTACACATATAAATTTTTATATAACAATATTTATTCAACAATAATAATACTGAGGTAAAAAACATTAAAAATATAATAATCCAAATTAAATAAGTTATAATTTATTCTCGAGTGGAAATATATATTCACACAAAATCAATCAATTTCATATCTCTTACATGTACACATGTATATTAGCAAATACATATAATCCTTTTAATAATAATTGTTCAGCCATTTACATATATATATCGGTAAATACATATAATCCTTTTAATAATAACTTGTTCAGCCATTTAAATATCTTTAACGGACAATATACTATTTAATTATCCATCATTTTGCTATTACTTCTCACTTGCAGTTTGATTTACTTCTGGTAATTTAACTTTTCTTTGGTAACAATTTTAACCGGCAATAAATATTTCTTTCTGCTGACCATCACTTGATTGCTTATGGTTTTATTTATATTCTGCTAATTTGTATATAAATGCCTTTTATTTGCATACCAATTTTATTTCAGTTAAATTTTCTATTAGCACAATCTCTTTGTAAATTTTCTAGAGTAGTTGTTTAAAACAAAAGGAATGTGTTTTATAAGTGAATAAATTTGTAGTACATATTTACAAAAATAAACAATCTTTATTTACACATTTTATATGCACAGACATGCTGACTTTCTTTATTAATTTCTCAGTATTATCACTGTTTCTTTATTAATTTCTCAGTATTATCACTGCAAGTTTATTATACATATACAGTTTTCATGAAGTGTTGATCTACAATATTGACATTTACCAGCTGTATAGCCATTTAAAATGTTATTAAAAATAAACACAAAACACCAAAAGAAAATTTATCAACAAGACTATTAACTCTATGTATAATTAAAATATATATCTTCGGTATAAAAACTAGCTTGATTGCTGGTTCAAAACGCCAAAAGAAAATTTATCAACAAGACTATTAACTCTGTATAATTAAAATATATATCTTCGGTATAAGAACTAGCTTGATTGCTGGTTCAAACGCAAAAGCAATTATAAATTTAGAAAATCGTTTCTTCTCTAATCTACTATATCTTTCTATATGGTTTGTCCTCAGTGTGCAGTAAAACAATTTCACTACTACTGTGCATACACATGGCTAATTTTGCAGTTTTTATTGCCCTGCATAATTTTAATTTGCATAATTTACCTGATCTGCTTAATTAGTCCCACTTGGTATAATTTACTTACTATTTTTTAGAGTAAGATTTAATACGCTTGACGTATATAGTGAAATTAAATTCATAAAAAATTACACTAATATTTCTTAAGGCTAAGCACTTTCAGAGCATTCGACTTAAATCTTACATAATTATTAATAGTGAAGAAAAATCTGAAATTACAATATTTTTTAGAGTATAACTTTATTTAGAGTTTTTCTTATTATCTGTCTGGTTACTATATACACAAAGATTTTATTTACAATTCTTTTCAAATGTATATATGTGCACACTACTGCAATGAAAATAGAAAAGTGTATGATAGCTAAGTATATTTTATATTACAGTTTAACAATAGAAAAAGTAGTTCTTAATCAGGAAAATGCTGAAGATAAAAAAAAAAACAAAAGGTCTACAACATAGGATATACATTTAATAATTATATTTATAGTAATAAAATTATCAGTTATTAAGTGGAATGCAATACAATTTTTTTTACTAGTGATTAAAACATTGTTTACATGTTAAAGGTGTTTCTGTGGTAACATATTTCAGCAATTTAAAAGCATCAATTAGCATATCACATTGTGACAAGTTCTACATTTTTGCCATTAAATCATCAAATCTTATATATAAGGAGATCTAGAAGTTTTTAGATCAAAAGAGCCCCTGGCATCAGGAAAAATGCACGCTAGAGCTCTCACAAAAACATTTACTATTATAAACATTTATGTATGGCAGAATAATTTGAAAAGTTTTAGAACTTTGTACTTCAATGCATACTCAAAAATATACTTTAATAAATATTCACATATATTTACTTGAGCAATTTGTCATTTTATACTTGAAAAATAAATAAATATTTGAAAATTGCCTTGTGGAGCCTGTTATATATAACTGACAAAGCCCAAGGATCAAACTCTGGAATGTATAATTGATCACTTTCATTAGGTATATGAAATGTTAGGATGATGAACAACTAAAGCTAATGAATTTGTCAAAAATAATAAACTAATACAAATGAAAAAAAGCTAGGGAGCAAGTTTTAAAAGATTGTTAACATAAAACAATACTATGAAGACAAAAGAGTTTTTAAAATAGTAATTTTGTAAATAATAACTTGGTAGAAGTTCTCAAAAGCCATAGAAGAAGATCTCTAAGTTATTCAGATATGCTTATATCTTAATACGATTGGGGATTGTCTTGTCTTGAAGTTCTGACCCAATAATCTCCATTTGTTGATTTTTATTATCTTTTCAAAACAAACACTGAAATTGAACCACATTTTATATTAGTTGAAAATTTACTGGCAAATTGTTGTTTGTACTAGCTATTCATGTAGCAGTTTTTAATAAAATATCAGTTTTCTTCTCATTGAACTCATTTGTGTATAGGAATTTTCAAAGTTAGTTAATATTTTAAAATGATTTATTATTGGAATATTGCTGAACATCAGCGATACCAGTTTTTAAGTCTTTCTTTATTTTGTTGTATTTTTATATTGGACTATTTTCATCATCTAATATGAGTATTGAAAGTCTTTAGAAAAATTTAACTTTATTTAAATATTCCAAATACATTCAACTGTTAGTAATAGCACATCAAACAGATAAGAATATGAAATTTCTACTGACTGTTGCTTTTGGCAGAATGGTTCAGTTGGTTAGAGCGTTATCTTAAAATTCAGTACTCAAGAGTCTATGGGTCCTGGTTTGAATCCCATGCTAGTGCTGTCACTGGTCAGGCCAGCAACACCTGAAGAAGAGGGGAGAATAATACCTCTTGAAACATTGTGCATATACTAATCTGTTTGATATGCTATTACTAACAGTTGAATGTATTTGGAATATTTAAATAAAGTTAAATTTTTCTAAAGACATTCAATACTTATATTAGATAATGGAAATAGTCCAATATAAAAATACAACTAAAACACTATCATCCCAAATCTTCAGGAAAACATTGCCTTTCTTTTTTGTCTAACTTTACATTGTATTGGTTTATAAATGTACAGCCACATGAAAATTACTTAAGGTTAATTTGCATGGGAGCTGCAAATTCCGATGTCACATGATGAAAAACTTTTTATAGTCTGCCAAATCAGGTATATACAAGAGACTTTATCATAGTTTATTTAACACTATTGATTGCAAATAATGATAAAAGCTAAAAGTAATGAGACATTACAATTTATTTATGTATATACATTATTACAACATATACGATAACATAATTGACTGCAATCCTCAGGCAACATCGGTGTATTAATTATTTTTATCAGGGATTAAATTTAGAATAATAACATTATTTTATTTAATTGTCATACTTATTTTGAATACAAACACGGTTAGAGATTTATTGCTTTTATTATTTTTATGCACAGATAGTATACGGTACAATACATTTTAATTATTTCTGGACAGATATAAATTCACTGCACATACTAACTATCACTACTAATTACTAATACAGTTTTAAGACTTAATAAATTTACAGATTAAAGATACGCTAAAATTATAAACTACAACCAATCATTTCGGGCTGTTATGCTGGTAAATAACTAAACAATAACTAAGTAAATATAAGAGGCAGGAAAATGCATCTGCGTTACACTCATTTATGAATAAATATATATATATATAAAAAGCGGAGCATCTATATAGTAGGAATGTGCATCAACCGCATGCTACTCTCAAAGTAAGGGTGCTAAGTGGAGTGATGCAGACTCAGTGATATAACACAAAGAAAATATATATAAACAAAGCATCTGATATATGATAGGTATGTTCATCTCTGCATACTACTGCTCAAAGTAAATTAATGAATGCAAGTGACCAACCAATGCAAACGGTGTTACACTCATTTATGAATACACAAAACAGATATAAGCAAAAACTGTACATAAAAAAAACAGCCAGAAATAAAAGTATATTACTAACTCAAGTAAGTTTAAGAGAATTATCTTTTCCCATGCTTGCTTCTCAAACCTGGATGGTATTTAGCTTAAAACTAAATTTTTAGAACTATTAAAAAAAAAGACATCAAACAGATAAATTTACTTAATTCATTAGATCATATGCAGCCTGTTTTATACTATCCAGAGGTCATTAATCCGCATTATTCATGTTAATTTTTAAATTACTATTTTTATAAATTCTATAATTAAGATAGCATATGTAATAAATTTTTAAGAGAATGACGAGGGTTTGCAATAATATTCTAATATTTTTTTTTTTTAGATTTATGTCACCTGAATTATGGCATGACTAATAAACAATAGCAATCCCTTGTCATACTAATTTATAAGCAGATCTATTTTTACACAAAGTCAATAATAATAATTTATAAAATAATTTCGCTATAGATTAAATGTCGCATATCTAATGTTAATAATAGACGGTTATAATAATACATATTCAAAGTTTATACACAGTGCCGCCTCATCATTAAGTTCAAGTTTTGAATTCAGGTATTGGTATACTTCTAGTGGACTCCATACAAATGTAGCTAAGTCTGGTGGTTTTCTGTGAAGCTTCTTATTTAATAGCAGCATCAGATGGTGTTTTCCTTGTTGATTTACTGCTGGTTTTTCCCCAAAGCAATAGACACTTTTGAAAGTTTAGGCAGCATATAGTTAACATATAAACTGGGCATGGCGCTTTTTAAGATGGTTCTACATTATTTGATGGCTTCTTCGTACTTCCCTATGGAATTTTGGCTTGCACTCTGTCAACATGGCAAGAATGGAGCAGATGAAGGCTTCTCTCCTTTGCCATGATATTTAAACACAAAGCACAATAATAAGTATGACCACAGTGTAATAGTCAAAGAAAGATCAAGAATTATAATGTCTATATATATTTCACTGAGCTATGTTATCTGCAAAATCACTTTCCATCTTCAGTCATTTCAATCCATCTATCTATTGGTGATAGATAACTCTTAAACTTCGTTATGATGTTCGGCTTATTTGTCCAATTACAGCATTTATACAATTTTAGCTTTGAAAGAGATTATCAAAATAACAGGCAATGTTTTGACTAAATTACATCAGTTATTTATTTTCTTAATTAGCCAATCTATTTATCAGAATTTAATTACATTTTCTAAAATAATGCCATTTCTATCCATCTAATTATAAAATATGTTTACAAATGTTAATAAAAGAAGTATTTAGTTTTGAATTATTTTTAAAATAAACTTCTGTGCATATATTTATATATAATTTCTACTTATTAAAAATTGTTAAAAACTTTTAATTTAAATTTTTTTTCAAATTTTTCAACTTATGTACATGAAGCATATATAAATATCACTTCAACATTAACATGCTTATTAATCCCCCTAATCATTGATTAACTTTTATGTTGACTATTAAGAACATTTTTGCTAGATCAAAATAAAATCCAACTCTATTGTATCTTCATTTTTCTGCATCTGTGTTCATTTCTATTTAATACTTTTCTCAAGAAAGCAATTCATAGTTACAGTTTTTCTTTATTTGGAAACTTCACAAGTCTGTCTTTTTATTTTTATCTTCAAAATTAAAATTTACCCTTATCTCCTCCGCTTTTTCATCAGAAAGATTTATTATTGCATTAATATGAAATATCAGTATTAGGTATCTTCAATTAAGTTTATTAATTAACTTGTTACTCTAATAGAAAAACTATTAATGCCCTTAATATTATTTTCTATTTTTTATTTACAGTGCTTCCAATATTTGTATCCTTATAGTAAATTGTATATCTACTTATCAAAACAATTCTTTCTCCACTTTTTCTGCTACCAGTAATTTTATGAAGTTTGGCAAAGTTCTATTTAATATAAGCCACTTTTTCATCTTTTTGCAATTTTTTATTATTTGAAAATATTCTACACATGTATGTAGCTAAATAAAAGATTATGATCAAATGGCAATCTAGGTCTATAATCAAAAGATTCCTATCATATTTGGTCACATGTAACTTTCTTGGCTAACAACTTTACATCCTCTGAGATATAAGATCCATAATTTATTTCTGTCTGTCATGATTGTAAACATAAAAACAATCTAGATTCGCATACTCATTTAACCTGTCTTCAAGAATGCTCAATTGGTGTCTCAAGAACTACTAATCATCTGATAAAAAAGGCATTTTATTTTTTGATTTTAAATTCAGAAGTCAACAAACTCCCCTCATTAGTTACCGTATGATTGAATAATTTATCCATGTTCATTTAATGACTTGAATGTACGGAATGAACATCAGGTTTTTTCCTCTTCACAGTACTTTTAAGATCTCAAATTGGGTTTAAAAGTTCTTTTTCCAGTTAATAACTCTCTTTTGCAGTCTATCTTGTGTAGTATTTATGTTTCTTTCACATTTCACCGATATTTGTTATTTTTATTCTCAGAGACAAATGAAAAAATCTAACCCAAAAAAAAAAAAAAAAATCGATTTTGGGTAAGAGACTATTGAATGATATTATTAATATGGATTACTTTATTTTATGTTAAATCTTTATTTAATAATTTAAATATGTATGACCTCAAGAATGCAGCAAGAGTACTATGACCAAGCAATAATACTTGATCAGCCACCACAATGTAATTTATTATCGTATCTCATATTAATGAACTTTGAAATTAGAGTTTCATTTTAAAATAATCACTTATATTATTTTTTTGTATAATTGATAAAATATTAATATATAAAAAATATATTTTAAGGTGTTCTTTTTTTAATATTTGAATATAATTTTTTTTTTAAGGATATTTGTAGTGAAACTTTTTGGGACATTCTTGATGAAGTCATGTTAGGATTATGTTTTGAAATCCACCGGCAGGTAAAATTGGGAACATTCTTCCTAGATGATACCGATGATGAGTGAGTATCTTTTTGTTTAGTATGTTTTTTAAAAAGTTATTTTGGTGTTTGGGAAGAGGAAAATTTACATAAAATTAAAGTCTACTTATGATTAAAAATGAGATCATATAAGAAGCTGTAAATAAGGGTTTAATGGGAAAACATTATATTTCACAACATTACATTATAGCAGTGATCTTCAGATTTGAGTTGTTAATGTATTTTCAAGTTACAAAGTAGAAAGAATTAAATAGTATAACTATATATCTGCTTATTAAATTCTCAGTCTAAAGTCATGGAGAATAACAAGGCAATAGAATACTATAACTAAATGATGAAACGTAATTGTCATCAATGATAGTTTGTCATTATTTGATACCATAATTAAAATTTAATAACTACTCTATTTTAACCTATTAATAAGTGGGAATCATAAATTTACCTATCAAAGATTTACGTTTATCAACTGTCTAATACTATAATCATATCAGGTCAGAAATATTAGGCTTTGGAAACTGTTACAAGCTCTTGCCAGTATCAATACATGTTATACAGCAAAAAGAGAATATCATGATTCCTTTTGCTTCACTTTAATGATGTAAGAGATTATTATTATAGTGAATTACGACTGATGATGACCAAATATGATCACTTAGTCTTGCTAAGTTAATTTATCTGCCTTTGGATAGACAACATACATCATACCCATTGCTTATTTTTAATCTGCATAAGATATAACTGCAATGAAAAAGGGATTTATTCTTATGGAATTATTCTCTCAATATTTTGCTGCTTTTATGATATTTAGTTTGACAAATTAAATCATTAATGTTATATTATTTGACCGGCTTTTACAATTTTTCCTATATAATTTTTATGATTTCTATTATTTTATCTCTTGCATCTTTTCTGTCTTAAAACTTACTACACATTTTTCAATCTCTATTTCCATTAATACACTGTCTCATTTCTTGCATCCAATAATCACATACTACTGTTGCTCTCTAAAAAAATATAGATTACATAATTATTTATTTCACATTTTCCATTTAATCTTTACATAATTATATTTTTTATCCATTCCAATCTCTAAACATCTGTTCTTTTCTTAAACAACAAACTATTTTTTTATCCATTATTATATACATATATCTTTAGCTAATAAGTTTTTTTACTTTCTATTCTTAGTGATTATAATCCTGTTTATCCATTCCAATTCTCATAATGATCTATCCTGAAAATTTTTTTTTGCTTCTTCATCTCATTTTCTAAACATATACTATGTAAATAAAAATTCACTAACTTTTGCCATCCTTTTCATATATCTTGTTACCTTTTCAAATTATACAATTACATTTGTTCTCGTTATCCTTATCTTTATATCTAAAAATTTTAATTTTCTTGACCAGTCTAATCACATTTTGATTAGCTTCTGCTGTTTGTTTGCATATTTGCCCCAAGAACATATTTTTCAATTTTCTATCTAATGTTTTTGTCTTATGGTCTGCTATATCTTTTCTCTAATCTCCTTCTTACTGTAATACATTAAACCTGGAATGCTGATTCTCTTTCAAAAATTTAAAATATTTAATATCTATTAGAATTAAGTAGTATTCACTTCTTAAATATGTTTATTTTTTTAATTATTTATTTATTTAATGCCCAGATTGTTTTTTTATTAGACAGCTTAACTATTTAAAAAATGTCATAAAACAACCTGTAAAGATTATTTATTTTTTCAAGGTTACTTCAAGTTTTTCAATTATTTTCTGCCCTCATTTATGTTAATTTATAAATAAGTATATATAGCTGTAGTTTCTATATTCACTCCTCCCAATCTTTATCTCTTTTTTACCCCTATTTTATAATTTGCCATAGAAGAGTAATATATTTTTCATTTTCAGCAAATATTATCAATAAAAAACAATCCTTTTAAAACAACTTTTTTTTTGTTTAAACTTACATAGAATTGTTACATAGAATTGTTTCCAGGGTGAGAGAGATTGTCTTATGCTTTTTAAGGGGAAACTAGAAGGATTGTTTTACAAAATAATGGATATTTTCTGTTAGCTGAGCATTATAATAAAGATACAGATATTTTGAAAGATTTGTATATTTTTAAACTGAATAAGATTGGGTTAAAAACTCAAATACTTAAATTGTGTAAAAAAACAAAAAAAGGTGACCATTACATGTGTGTTAAAAGGTGACTATTACAGTGTGTCTTATCAGTCAGTCTTGTAATCAGAAAAAAGTTGTCAAAGTATGTTTCCACTATCATTTACTGTTCATTGGTTAGTCATCCTTAACTGAATTTATCTCTAATTTGAGAAATAGAAAAGTTACAACTAACAATGTGTGCAGTTACAGTAGCATTATAGTATTCATATTGCTATCCAGCATTGACAGTCAGATGATTATTTTTGTGTTGCCTATCTTTTCTACCTGATGTTCACATATTTGTTTTCATTGCGATATGCTTGCATTCACAAGTATAAGAGGATAAGATTATTAATTATATAATGTGCAGGAAAGACATCAAATGTTGACAAAGTTTCAATAGTAGTTAATCATGCCAATGAATGTTTTGGATTTAATTAGCTAATCAGAAAATTAAAGAATCAATACTCTTAAAGCAATGATATAACAATATGTTTGATATTTGTATCAACTATTCATCTATATTTATGGTTTTAGAATTCTTTTTGTAAAGCAGGTTTATTCCATTATAAATTTTTTGTTCCACACATTTCATATCCTTAAAAATGACATTTTAAGATTTTAAAACTTCAAGAAGATGTTTGATTGGACATCCATGTTTTTTTTTTATATAGTTTATAATGAATACTCATTTTCATTGATGACATAAATAAATGATCATAGAAAGTGATTATAAATTCTGAAAACTTTACATCTGCTTATGACAGTTATCAAAGCCTGTGTTTGTTGATTTAGTAAAACATCTTAGGCCAAATTCATTATTGGGTTTATAAATTTGAAAAAGCTTGTTTAATCTGATGGAGTTTCTTGAATAATTTAATGAAGCATTAACAAACGCATAAACTAAATATTGTTTTTGTATCTTTAAATTATTGTCTGAACACATAATTTTGATTAGAAGTTAATTTCCTTGACTATTATTAACAGTTATAACATTATTGTATTAATTTTGTTATTGACATTTTGTCAGGAGTGTGGTATAATGGTTTAAACTGATATTTAGTAATTATTGAAAATAAAGTATTTAAATTAATGATCATTATAATGTTGATAATAACTATTATTAAAAATAAAAGCAGCTGTTTTTTCTAGCATGATTTATTATGAGCTTGTTTCATCGTCATATATTGAGTAAGCTGGAGAATCAAATGATTTTTGTTATCAATAATTATTATTGTCAAAGTCCGTTGCAAACTTATTATTATTATTTGCAATCTGTATCCTAGATTTTTTTTTTTTAATATATAGTAATAATATTTGTTTAAAAATGTTAAATTTATTATTTTTTTTCTTGTATTTTGTTTTTCAGAAATATGAAACAGTATGGTAAGTTTTACTTGCATATATATTTTTTTAAAATTAACGTATTAAATTTAGATTATTAAAATTAAATCATTTTAGAAACCATTTGTATTAAAGTACAGTAATAATTTATATTTTAGAAATCGTAGACAAAATCGGCTATGATGTGTTTGGTCAAGTGCCTATGAAAAAACAATTTGAATGTATGTGTCCAAATTGTAATCGTACAATGGCTGCTTCTCGTTTTGCTCCCCATTTAGAAAAATGTATGGGGATGGGTCGAAATAGTTCACGCATAGCAAGCAGAAGGTATTTATGATTTATTAATATTTTTAAAAATTGTATATATATTTTTTTGCCTAGAACTACAGATTTTTTTCTAAAAATATTTCTGTTTATTTTTAAATTTAATATTAGTGAGCCAACATTGTATCTTAGTAGGATTGGTCGTGTGATGATATCTATCTAGTTTAATTTAGTGGTCTAATTCAACTTTAGTGATTATGTTATTTTATTAATTGAAAAAAATATAGATTATTTATGTTTAAAAAGAAGACTTGTTAAAGGAAGGAAACTTTATATGGAGCAGACTTGAATGCTAAAAAAAATAGATAATGTTTTGGGAATTTGGATTGGATGAAAAATAGAGTAATGTTAAAAGGAAAAGTAAGAAAAGTTTATTTATTGAGGAATATATTGTGAAATGGGAAAAAATTGAAATTGGACATATACTTATGAGGTTGAGAAATTATGAAAGATTGTTTAAAAGCATATGGAGAATAAGAAAAAGAAAGAGAGCCAGAAAAAAAAAGATTGATTGATGATGTTATGAAACAAACAAGCTATGAGTGTAAAGAGTAGGGCAAGAGATAGAAAAACTTGGAGATGTTCTGCATTGATGTGTAGAATTATTTTATGATTTATAATTAATAACGATGATGCTAGCTAATACTTGTATAGAGAGATATAGAAAGATAGAATATTTTTAATCTAGTTTTCTAGTTAGGTAACATCATTTAGATAAAATTACAAGTAGACCCTTAAAATTTTCACAACTTACAATTTTATTTTAGCTAATTTTAATTTACTATTTATTAGTAATATTTTTTATTTAATCTTGACTGCACACACATTAAAAATAAATATACATATAAACTTTAAAATAAAGAAAAATAAAAAACAACAACAACAAATGAATTCTTTGAAATTAATAAATTTAATTGTCATGTGTACCATATTTCTACATTATCTTTTGACAAAAAAAAAAACAAAGCATTCAATTCTACATTATCTACTAAAGTTAGAATTTTTTTTCCAAAAACAACTATTGGAATTATTCATGTTACATGAGTTAAGTAAGTCGAAGAGTCCAGGTAATCTTGTCACCTTATGCTGGCATTGTAGCGCTAGACGGCTGCATCACGGCTTAAGTGTGGGTGCTTTGAATTTCTCAAGGTGAATGTTCATGTGCTTGGAAAGGAGATGCTTGTCCAGGTGTCTCTGAAAAGCCATTCAGGAGCCAACAATTTATCTCTCTGTTTTATCTTGGTGAGTAGCTCGAGAACTTTTCAAAAAACAAAGAATTGATTGGTGGTGCAATAATCTCTAAATTGTTTAAAAATAGATTTCATTTAAAAAAAAAAGAGGGAGACTATTTAATTTGTAAATTTTTATTTATTTACACTTAAGATTGTTTAAATTTCCAGCAGCATTTGGGTATTTTAAAGATGTAGGAGATTGAAATTTGGGGGAATAGGGTGAAAAGAATATTGTTTATTATTTTTGATCTCGAAAAATCACTAATTTGGAAGGATTCAAGGTCCAAAGATGCTAAATTCATAATATTTTATGTATATATGACAAATGTTTTATACTTGATGTCTTTTACTGTGAAAATATCTATGCCAACATATTAGAATAATGTGAAACTTAATAATTCACAAAAATTAGAATATCGATATTCATAATTAACCATCCTGTCCAATACACTATTCAAGATCAACCTCTACAAAAAAAAAAAAAGCTCAAAATAAAGTTTATACTATTTCTAGTCAAAATTTTTAAGAAAAAAAAAATGTTTAGAAAAATTTTTAAATTCAAAGTCAATTTTTATAATTCTTCTACAAGTAGTTTAGAATAACATTTATACTGGGCATGGGCAGCGTTTTGCAAGAAGAAATAATACCTTTTCTTTTTAAAGCAATATCTTTTTATTTTTTCTATTATATTGTATATAATTTAATTTTAAATTTCATTTTAATAAATTATATTTTCAATATTTATACAAACATATTTTAAACTTTTAATACGAAAAATGAAAAATATATATATAAAAAATTCTGAATAGATAAAAAGTTATATTTATCTATATACCATGCAAACAAATATATTAAGATATACAAATTTTTTAATGTTAATATATTTGCTACAAGTTATTCGATATATATAAATTGTTTTTCATTTATATATATTGTGCCAGTCAGTCTTCAACGACAGGTACAAAGATGGCTGCAAGAATAGTTGCAGCCCAAACAAATGTACATATTATAATAAAAGGAGTGGTCTGTGCAAATATATTTTCTCTGTTGCTTACACACATAATATATGGTAAATAAATAAGATGAATGGTGATAATATGCTTATAAATAAACGAATGTGGATACCACATGTAAATATGTATTTTGCTGTTTAATAAATGCTATATATATTTTTTATTTTTTGATATAAACAAATAAGGTGGGGGATTAAAGAAATTATCATGGGAAACTTAAATGTATTTGCAAGTAACCCAGCAGTAAACATGTTTTAGTTTGGTTTTTTAATTTTAGATTGTCAAACTTTGTATTTTTTTTTTTCTGTTGTGTGTTGAATATTTTTTTTGGAAAACTTAAAAACAATTTTAATGTGACAACACGTATACAGTTTAAGTTTTATAAATTTTTTTAGAACTTAATTTTCATGCCCGCAGGCTAGCCAGTGACCTTTTTCTTTTATTGTATAATGTTTTAGGACAAAAAAATGTAGAAATTGTATTAGTGGTCATTCGGCTTGATACCTACACAAAATTATTTAATTAAAGAAATGTGATTTTATTTTATTATTTAAAGAAATCAAGGGATTGGAATTTAAATGGTCTGAGAAATTTTTAAATTAATTAAAAATTAAAGTTATCATAAGACAAAAAGTTTTTAAAGAGATAACTAGAAATGAGTCCATTGTTTGAACTTAAATAATTAAAAACAGAGATAGTAATTTAATTAAAAAAATGAAAGAGCAATAGTTCGTGGAGAGGATGAGAGAATACACCCTGTAATGGGGATGATATATAAATGCTGGTCAGGTGAAATTGGGGTCACTTTTTCTCTTTTTATTAGCAGTATAGTTTTCGGAGAGTACTGAAAAAAAAAAAATTATTAGCATAAGAAATATTTTTTTCAGAACCCTGAAAAAGAAGAAGTTATTAATAGCTGAACATATTTTGAAAAGTGCAGATCAAGAAATATCAGAATTATTGACTAAGGAAAAAATTAAATGATATTATTATTGTCAAATACGTTTCCTGAGAAGTGTTAACCAAAAAGAAAAAAAAGAATACTGACCAAATAAATAAAGAAGGAAGGAAGCAATACATAAGAAACTCAGAGATTTAAATCGAAACATTCTTAATGTGAGACACTATACAGGTTAGACATGACGTTCAAAGACAAAAGGAAGCAAGTGAAATTTAAGCTAAAGTTTTATATCACTAAGGGAATGGAATCAGGATTTATTCAGGACACAACAATAAACATGGAGTAGAAGACCCAGTTCGGTACATCCGTACCACTCGAAGCTCTACATAGCTATCCAGTGATGTGACTTTCTTTTTCTTAAAGTGTAGCTGCTATAGACAATTTTGCCAACCTCCATCAAAACCATGTTAACAGTCACCTGCATGGCAGATATATATCGCCCTCAGAGTCCTTTCCTGGAGAAGAACAAAGCCCTCAGGAAGTATTATTTATGTTTTTATATATATTTTGTGTCTTTTCTTATTATTATTAATTCTTTATTTTATTGATAATTGCTATTATTAAATGAACCAATGAATTGTGTAATTCATTTATATATATTTCTTTTGTAATTTTAACTTAAAGTTATACATAATTCATTGGAATATCTAAATAAATTATAAAAAAAAGGAAAAGGGAGAGAAAGAAAATATGAATTTTAATATTTCAAAATAATTAAATAGAAATAATTGCCAGGAGTGGACTTACTTTTAAATAATTGGAATTAGCTTATTTATTACTTTAGCTATGTTTGATTAGATAGCGATCCGCTATATGCAGGGTCACAATAGGAGTAATAACATTTTTTTCTTATATAGATGAGCTATTACCAAGAAAATAAATAAGTCTACTAACTAACTTAATGGTTTGGTCGTTGGATGTATGTGTTTCGGATTTAAATAATGGTAGTTATTTATTTTATCCACCATATGCAGGATTCTGAAATTATAGTTTAGCATGAGTTTGTTTCCCTATTAAATTTATTTCATCCGCTGCGCGCAGGATTGTTTTCATAAGGAATAAAAGTGTATAAGAAAGTGTTCCAAATAATTTTTGTTATTGTCCGCTACGTGCAGGACTCATATTATGGAACTTTTAATATTCAAATATAGTTAACTCATGGCTAAATTGTTATTTTAATTTAAACAAAGTTATAAATCATTACAAGTGGAAAGGTGAGGGTCATTTTTTTATGAAACACGTGCATACCACGGCCAATACACATTATATTTTCGTATAAGGGAATTTATTTCAAATTTTGGTTTAAAGTGTAAGCAAGGGAGAAACTCAGATTATTCCTTCCCATTTATGAAACTATTTAAAAATTACAGGCTTGAATTTTAATTAATATTATTTTTGTGTGTGTGTTTATTTTCTTAATGTGTTTTGTAAATATTTATATTATCATAGAGGGCTTAATAAATTTAATATCTAATTTTAAAGTATAACGTTGTGCTGTGTATTTGATAATGGTATTATCGTTTAATCTTTCCTGTTAACGAAGCAACAAACCATCTTCCCGAGATAAAGAGTAGGTTGAGCTAGTCAGGGATTAATCTTTATCGGGACCAAGAATCATTAGTTAGGCATCCAGTTTTCTGTTGATTTTATATATAAAAAAATATAAAAGAGATTCTAACTCTTTATTAGTTACATGATCATATCCCTTGGGGAGGGGAGTAGTCTCTTGAGGTATCGCACAAAGGTTGCAGCAAATGAACCTTTCAAAGGTATGATTATAGTAATGTATATTTTAGATGCCATTGAATATTTCTTAATTGCTGCTCAATTTTATAAAACGCATTTCATGTTCAATGTGTTTCAAGGGTTCGAGGCATGCAACCGATACAATATAGAAAGTCATTTTAAATGCATGCTATATATAATGTCTATGCCATTCTTAAACAAAAATTAAAAAAAAAAGTGTTTAACAAAATCTTTTAACAATAATTACTCTAATGGATGATTGAAGTTTACTTATGTAGCAAATTTTAAAGCAAAATCTCAAATTCCTCACATTGTATTAATGAATTTTGGATGATTTTTAAAAATAATAAAAGTATCTTAGGTATTTATGCTAGATTCAGTTCATACAATTTCTCAAGTATTTCACTCTGCCCATATCGTAATAATTAACAACTATGATATCATAAAACAAAAAAACTATCAAGGCATTCATAGAAATCAAATTACGTAAGTACTAGAACCAAAAATCCTCATAAATATTTATGTGCAATATGTTTTATTTTTAAGGTATGAAAACAGCCACTTCTCATGCAGTCACAAATTACATTATGTTTTAACAAGCATTTAAGTATTGAATATATTATGTTGTTAAAGAAATCTGAGATAAGGGTCAAAGTAATTTGCGTCTTCTTATTAAGAAATAAACACAAGTCTGATTCCTCATTTCTTATTTACTATCGCAGCATTGTTTAAAGTAGTCTGTATGTAAAGGACTCATAAAAACATCCGATGATGTATCAATATTCTGCTTTATACTTTGGATATATGTTTAATAGAGTTTATGTTACACTATTTATACTATTCATAAATCTTAGTTTTTACAACATTAGCTGTATAATATTAAGTTTAACTTGGCTGATTTGTTTTGATTTATTAATCATTTTTTTTATTCAACATTTTAAAATGTCAGTATATATCCATAAGGCACAGTTTATTGTACTCTTGACAACTATCATTTTGTTTTAATGGATTTTTTTAATATTATTATTTATTTTATTTTATATCTTTCTTCCTCTTTACAACTAACCCCTAACAAATTATAAATATTCACATTATTATTTTTAAAAAATGTTTAGAATTTTCATATTATTTAATAAATAAAAAATGCTTAATGAAATCACTTCTTAATATTATTAAAAAAATATGAGAAAATTAAATATTATTTCCCCATTCTAACTTTATTTTTGTAAGCTTGTAATATTTGACATAGCCAGAATTGGCCATTGTCTACAATATTACAATATTTTTTGTCACACTAGAGAGCATCTCATAAAATATTATGCATCATTTGAAAAAACATTGCTGCAGAGTTATGACTTGCAGGAGATAAAATATTAAGCACAGGTGTAATACTATTAATTTTCTATTTTTGGTTCTTGAGCCTTGGTGGAAATCTAAATCAATACATTTATTGATTTTATTATGTGTTGGATATACATAAAATTTATTTATTTTTATACTAGCTATATCTGCAGCTTCACTTGCTTTAGTAGAATAGAATTATGTAATGCAATATGTAGCTGTTTCTGTGGTTTTTATATTTATGTATTATTTAAATGAAATAATAATGCATGGGCTATCAACAGCAATACTGTGAAAAATTTAACATTTTATGATCGGTTATATTACTGAAACTAATCAGTATTATCAATTATTAAACATACACTCACATACATGTAATATTTCCAAGACATATCAAATCACAAAAATATGTAACGATGTTGATTAATTATAAATAATAATCTTTGTAAAAAATAATTAGTTTCATGGAATTTGTTCGCTATTTAGAAATTTTAATATATTTAAATATGCATTTTTTTTCAAGTTTTATTATTATTAATTTTTATTGTATTGATCAGAATGATGCATTTCTAGTTTGAATAATTGCATATAATATTTATATATGGTAATTAGTTTCAAGAGGTACAATTCCTGTATTCTATTTGTAATACATATATATTTATATGATTTTTGAATATATATACATAATTCATTAATAAATATCATTATGTTGATGTATGGGAAGGGGAGATTGTCGCATGATATTGTCCCTGTTCCTGGCTAAAATTCTATTTATTCATTGGCATGATGCCTAACTTTATTCATATTTATGCTTGTGTCTGGTGTGATTATTATAATTATAACATGTATGTTTATGTAAAAAAGTGACAGATACTCCAAGCAGCCTGAAGTGGCCATTTCTGAATCAATGCATGTATTGTTTAATAACATACTTGAGCTATTCACTAGCATGTATTGTACATATAAATGATAATAAAAATAGATTTTGAGGACTCTTTAAAATATTATATTAGTTAATTTTTAATATTGTTTAATGTTTATAATTTATAAACCACTTAATAAAAGGTTCCTTAATTTATTACATACACTACTATTATTTTTAAAAGTAAAGAATTTAATGTATTTGATAATTTTTAATATTGTTTCAAATAATTTATAAAGCACTGTAAAAAAAGTGAGTTTTTTAAAAAATTATTGATGTCAACATTTTTCGAATATAAATAATGGGAAGCTACCTCTTGCATTTATTTTTATTGATTTATTGCTTAAATTGAACTAAGTATCATAAAGCAAAAATTCATAGCCTATATATATAAAGGATAGATAGGTAATAGATAAATAAAGGGTAACGAAAATAAAATGTTTTCAATACTATAGAAAAGTTACCTTTTTATTTAATTATTGTAAATTGAAATTTTTTAGAAGATAAATAATGGGAGCTTATCTCGCACATTTTTTTTATTTTTTATATTTAGCCTACTTATTTATTATCTTTTACATATTAGTATTTTAATTAATGGAGATTAATACCTTTAAAATTAGGCATTTTAAAATCTAATTTCTTAGGTGAAAAATAAATATATTTCAAACTTACTTTATCACATGAGAATATACTTAAAGGGAAATGGTAAAAGTTTATCAAATTCAGTAGTATTCCTTTTGCTGTGCATCTGTGGTATTTTAAAATTTATTTTTTTATGTGTTAAATATATTTAAACCGACATCCTAAAGGTTTATCAATTTCAGTCATATTTCTTTTGCTGTACGCATGCCATTTTAAATTTACTTTTAACATGTATTAAATACATATTTAAACTGAAATACTAAAAGTTTATCATATTCATTATAATAACTGATCTAAATTGTCATTAGTCAAATGAGAAATTAAATATGTGGTACCAATTTAATTAATCTATATTACTGTACAAATATGAAAGTTTGTTAATTCATTTTAATCAAATTTTATTTTGCTTTACCAAAAACTATATTTTTCATTAAAAATTTTTCCAACTCTGTAATCTTTTAATCAGTGCTGCCCTCTTTTTGTGTTTTTGTGATGTCATTCGAAAACAGTTACGATATAGATTTCTACACATTTTTATATTGCAATTTGCAATTTTGTTTTTAAACAAAGGAAAAATTTATAGGCTAGTAAAATTCTACACACACACACACAAACAAAAAGGACATTGTGCACAACTCATCAAGATTCGTGCAGCATTTATTGAGGTATAAAGTCACAAAGAAATAAACTTATATTTATATAGTAATAGATAATCAAAAAAAAATTATTGATTAATTCATCAACCTTTTTTTTCTATATCTGTTTTTAAAAACTTATGCAAGTTGATTTAGAGATAAGGCCTCTTATCTATCTAATCTTTTCAAATTTATTATTATTATTTTTAATGCAAATGGAATTCAAGTTTAGATTTACCCCAGCTAATTTTTATCTCTTTTTAAATTCTCATTTAATAGAAAAATAAATAAATTTAACTTTGGGGGAAAAAAACTGATTAAAATAATATAAATATGGTTCTGTGGCAGTTACATTTATTAATTTATTTAAATGTTTGTATGTTTTTTGTAGTTCTATTTTTAAAAATATGTACATATTTTTATTTAGCTTATTATGTTTATTTATTTTTATTTGCATGTGTGTATTCAAGATTAAATAGAGAAAATGTTACTTAAATGAAACTCATGTTAAGATAATAGATTAATGATTATCTTCATAATTTCACCTGATTAATAGAAGTTGCCAAAATATAATGTTCTGGATTAATGGTTATTCTATCTGTATAATGAAGTTATAAGCAAAATGTAGAATTTTGCAAATCATTCTGTCTTAGAAAATAATATTTATATTCAAGCAATATTGTGAAAATGAGAGTAAAATAGAAGTTATTCAGATAGAATGAATGTATAAGTATATTTACGAACCAATAAAACCATCATAAGTGAACAAAGTTATTCATTTGATCCAAAATTATTTAAAGATAATAATCTCAAATAAATTATGCTAATAAAACTTTTGTTTCTGTTATACATAATATTATCTCACTCAAGACTGAGCATACCTCATTGATATATCACAAATTCAGAACACACATATCATGAAGTCAATTACAATTAAAATATAATGGCTGAAGTTAAGAAATTGCAAAAATTGAGACTGTATCCATTGCCAGGTCTTTTTAAATTATTTTTAATTTAAGAGAATTCCATTCTGTTGCAGTTAAGGTAAGAAATTATCAGTTAATGTGACAAATATAATTACTTTGATAAATAATTTATTATGCGAAACAATTGTTCAAAAGGAAAATTTATTTCAATCTGAGTAAGAGATCAAAAATTATAGTAACAAAGGTAAGGTATCTTGTTAAAATAAAAGTGAATGAATTAAGATTGGAACTTTGCTGTATTTAGTCAAATACTGCTAAATCTCTTTTTATTAACACTTTCAACTAAGAATTCATTTTTTTTTTGCTTCTGCTAATTTACTCCCAAATAGTATCAGCTTATGTAACTTCTAGATTCATTTAGAAGTTATATTATTTGTAAAAGGAATCATTTTAAATCTTTAAACATAGATAATTTTTTAATTAGGAAATATTTACAAGATCTAAATCTATTGCAACTTTTTCTGATCTTTTTTTAAAATGTATGACTGCAAATTGACAATTTTAAACTAACAATAACATTAGTCTTCTGAAATATGACAAGTTTGTGCACATCCATGAAATATGTAAGTGCTTGTCTCTTACTGAAATTGACAATTTTAAATTGGCAATAGCATCACCCTTCTGAAATATTCAAGTATATGGACAGTCTTGAAATGTATAAGTGCTAATTGCTTACTGAAATTCTTCAATAGATCATGATTATTAAAAGTCTTGAAGTTGTTTAACCATCAATCAGTCATTTGAGGCTTATATCACTTGAAGCTATACATGCTAAATCTTTGATAGAATTATATGATGATAGTAAAACTTTTGTCTTTTGCACTGCTAGGAAAACATATGTTGAATGTATCAGTCAGATATAGTATTCCAGCTGGAAAGGGATTTTGCCATATTATTCTTCAAATGTTATCCCAGCTGGAAAGGGATTTTGCCATATTATTCTTCAAATGTTATCCAACCATTATCTATCTTATTCTAGAATGTTCTCTTATATGTAGTCTGGTCAACCATGTTAAAAGCAAATAATTTACAACAACAACAAACAAAAAAAATTCAGATTTGTCAACCTTTTATATAACAATAATTCTTGCTTAGGAGTTTTAACTTTATTTTGACATTTTTGCTATTTGTATCAGAAAGTCATAAATCTTATCCCTGACTTCAGCTCTCAGAAAAAAAGATATCAGTATTTTATTATATGCGTCCCAGAAGAATCATAAGCATGTAAATTATGTCTTCAGTTTGGCATGTTTTATTTGGAAGGACTAGTCCTATTTTTATGGCAAGTCTTAGTGAATTTCTGATTATATCATTAGGTACTTTACAACTTAATATATTTTAGTAATAAATATAATCATGTATAGCTTTTTTTTCCTTTTAAATTTCTAATATTATTCCTTTGAAAACAAACTTAAAAATTGCTAATTTTGTATTCATAATTTTTATTGGTATTTAATGCTCTAGCACTAATATGACAATAATAAAATAGCAATAATCATGTGGATAAATATTTGTAGTAAATGAGATAAAACATATTGGTTAATTTTTAAAATTTTTGGCCTATTTATTAATGTTAAAACTTTCAGCCAATTTGTTAATATATAATTTTTAATAGAATTTGTGCTCCCCCCCCACCTTGTTTTTTTTTGAGGGGGAGGATGCCCACTACTGTGACTTAATTGAAATTATTAAAAAAATTATATTTTCTGAAAAGAATTTAAGTTATCAGCATTTCTATGCAATTTTTAGAAAATTATGTTAATAGAAGTATTAATTACTACTGCAATTATATTTCTTATTTCACTTTCCCAATAGTGTCACGACTAAATAAGTCTAGATAATTATCCTTCAATTCCATAAGTTATATGATTTGGGTGTAGAAATTTTTCTCCATATTATCGATTTCAGTATTGTGTAAATAACATAAGATAACTGTTATTTGTCAAATAATCACTTAATTCATAACATAGTATTAAGCTTCTTAGCAAGAGATAAAATTAAAAATAAGGCAATATTATTATTGTGAAGATTTATAAAGCTATCGCGATGCATAACCATACTAGTAAAACGAATGTCTTAGAAATCTGAATTATTAATTGTTCCAGTTTAGTAGAGATTCAATGAAAAAATAACAAAAACTCTTAATGTAGAGCAGAACTATACAAACTTAAGTAATCCAAAGGCCCCATTAAAAAAAAAAAATCCAAGAATAGCATTTCAAATAATGCAGTACATGAATATTTGTAGCTAGTATATTAGATCAAAATAGTACAAAGCTGCTTCTTTGACATATATTTGAAAAATATGTGGTATATCATCATCATCAACCATTATCAATCCACTGCAGGATGAAGATCTCTCCAATCCATCTCCGATCTTTAGCTTTTCTTCTCTACATTACCCCTGCACACTTTCTTATTTCATCCATCCATCTCATGTGGTCTTGTTCTGGTCTTTTACAATCTTTTGAAATCCAGTTTAAGATTTCAATTGTCCATCTATTATCTCTTCTAGCAATATGTCCAGCCCAACTCCATTTCAGTCTTTTAATTTTTTCAATGACGTTAGTAACTCCTGTTTGTTCTCTTACCCATATATTGTGTTTTCGATCTCTTCTTGTTACTCCTAACATGCATCTCTCCATAATTCTTTTGAGTGATCTGAAGTCTCTATATTGCTCTTTTATTAAGTGTCCAA
Organism: Epiperipatus broadwayi; assembly: GCA_028023455.1. NCBI lineage: Eukaryota > Metazoa > Onychophora > Udeonychophora > Euonychophora > Peripatidae > Epiperipatus > Epiperipatus broadwayi. The sequence continues at coordinate 2,093,064 of JAQFVV010000109.1, forward strand.
GTCTCAGATTCATAAGTAAGAACTGATAAAATACATTTATTAAAAATCGTCCTTTTCAAACACATAGGCATATTTCATTTTAGTATCAAGTTATTTTTACCAAAAGCATTCCAACCAAGTTTAATTCTATGATTAATTTCATCCATTATGTTTCTATCTGCATTAATAATAATCTGATGAAGGAATTTGTAGCTGTTAACTTCTATCTCATCTCATAATTTTTATTTCCCTATTTTGAGAAAATCCATTGAACATTACTTTAACTACTTTCATCTGATAACTCCTGCAACATTTCCTGCAGCTGTAAAGCATTATATACAAAACAACTACATCATCTGCAAAATCTAAATGACTTAAATAATCTCTATTTACTTTCACTCCTTTAGCTTCCCATTTTAATCCACAAAATACTTCTTGCAGCACTGCTGTAAAAAGTTTTGGAAATATGGAGTCACTCTGTCTTACACCCTTCTCAATGTTGACTTTCCTAGTATCATTATGTAATCTAATTGTTGCTGATGCATTTTTATAAATATTCTTCAAAATATGACAATATCCTGAATCTATATGGTGATGATCCAATGCTTTAGTCACTGAAGAAATCAAAGGCCTTTTCATAATCTACAAATCCAAAACATAATGACAACTCATATTCATTTGTCCTTTCTATAACTTCTCTCAATACCTGAATATGATTTACTGTACTAAAACCACTTTTAAATCCTCTTGGTTGGAAGAAATTCAATGTTCTTTGTAGACGAATTGTAATTATCTTAGTAAAAATTTTGTATAAAACTGATAAAAGACTGATAGGTCTATAATTTCTAATATCTTTATCACCTATTTTAAATATTAATACAAATACTGCATTCTTCCAATCATCTGGCACATCTTTATCATTTTGACATTTGGTATATAACTTTGCTAAAAAAATTTATATTTCTTCACCTGCTTCTTTTAATATATTAATTATAATTCCATCATTACCTGAAGCTTTTCCTTTTTTCATAAATTTAATTGCATGTCTCACTTTATTTAAAATTCTGGGCAATTCGGAAGATATAATAGGTATAGAAGGTACTTGTTCTTTTTTACTATATAATTTTTGATAAAAGTCTTCTACCCATTTCTTGAAATCATCTCTCTTTTTAGTAATAATTCCATCTTTTTTTTCTTATTGCAGATATAAATTTCCTACCAATACCAAAATGTTATTTTACATTCTTGAGATTGTTATTCTCTTTTACAGCTTTTCTTGCTAGTTCACAGTTATACTTAGAGGTATTCAATCCTTTTTAATGCATCATTTTTGTATATTTTCATATTCCTTCATTTCTTCATAAATTCTCTAGTTTCAGTAGAAATTTTATTGGTCAGTTGCTGCTTCTTTCTACCAGCTATCTTTGTTGCAGTTTTTAAAAGTGTATCAGTTATTTTCTTTTTAATTTCATTTAAATATGAAGCATGTTCAAAATCTACTAATACTTGAAACTGATTTGTAAGTCCTAATTTAAATTCATTAGAATGTTTCTGAAGATTAGGAATATCAACTGTAAATATTGTTTTTCTTAATAATTTTTGTCTCTCTAGTTTTGCATTAACATGTATCTTACATCTTTCTTACTAATCGATGATCACTTCCTGTGTTAAATTTATTAAGAACATTATAATCTTGAAATATGTATTTTCTGTTGTCAAAATATAATCCAATTCTGCTGTAGATTCATGTGGATGCTTCCATGCCAATTTCCTTTTAACATTTTTCTCAAAAAAAGAATTCATAATATAAAGTTTTTGTTTTTCTGCAAACTTTACAAGTCTATGTCCTCTTTCATTTCTATTACCATAACCAAAATTACCTACAGCTCTTTCATCTTTCATTTGTTTACCAATTCTAGCATTAAAATCTCCCATAACAATTTTAAAATGTTGTTTATTCTGATCAAAAGTCTTTTGTACATTCATATAAAAATCTACTACCTCATCACTGCGCAGTTTGTGCAAGTGTGCACAATCCTATCTTTTACCAATGTTAACACTTTGTTACCATACCATTTCAGGGTGGGTGGATTTACAGTTTGCAGAATTCTTGCACTCTGTATTCAAAAGTAATTACGGTACAACTTAACTAACATACTATTAAAAAGTAATAATTATAAGTCCATTACCCCACTTCCCAACACAACATGTAAGGTGTAAATAATTAGAAAGGATTACAGGAAACCGCAACTTCACTGCTTTCCCGAAAAAAGTCACGGTTCGCGAGAACACCTACAAGAATTAAAATGTTGAACTGTAAAATTTTCTCATAGTTATATAGAGACAATAAATTATAAAAATAAATACATTTTTTATTAATCTTACAAAAAAAAAAACAATAACAAATTGAGTTGGAAATTATTAATCCTTAGTCACATATTCTTTCAAATATAGCTATTGTAAACAATAAATAAAGATTAATTTTCCTTTTTTAAAAATAACAACAAAAAAAGTAAAATACAGTTCAGTAATTAAAGCATTATAGAAATCCTAATTTTATTGATAGAATAAACAGGAAATTCATTTGGACATCAAATCTCATAGAAAACGTGGAATATATGTTAATGATGGTTTTAGAAATTTTATCTTTGCATCAGATTTTATCAGTGTTAAACAAAATTTTAAATGTTAATTTGATCTCAATTTTAGAATTGGACATTATAGAAAATAACCTAAGCTATCTCCCGGCACAAAAATCAGGTTTCTCCACAAAAAAAAAATTTTTTTAAAATCAACACAGAATTACAATGAAATGATTCCTGAGCTAAAAAATAATGATCTAAAAACAAAAATGAGTATAAACGATGTTTTAGACGTAAACAGAGACATTGAAGCTGCAAATTAATCATACTCTTTTAAGCAATAATTATTGAGAAATTTTCCAAAGTTTAACAACAAACTTTCTGATTATACTTGATTAGTAAAATTCAGTCAAAAGAAGCAGGATCCAATTAGTATCGACAAATAAAAATCACTGTGAACCCTGAAGGACTTTGGTTGGTGGGTTGAACAGCTACTGTGAACATTTGCAGACACAGGAGTTTGATAAATGATTTAAGGGTGGATGTTCATCTCCATTGACCTGTGTGCAAGCTGATATGGACAAATGATTTGTTGTCATGATGTGCAAGTAAATTGGCTTGATTTCAAGATTACATGAATTAAATGTTGTATTGGTGGGTGTGAGTTTGCACTCCTTTTCCTCTAGTGTGGCGATAGTGGTCATAAGGGGCTTGGTTCATTTGAGAAGGTGGTCGACGATCATTGTCTAGCCCGGGAATATCTGCCGGGAAGGTGAAAGTCACTATCTTCACACGGACTTCACTGTGAAGGGCTACTGCACTCCTTGATGGATTATTTGTTAGGTCAGTGTTGTTTTGTACTCATTATTATTAGGTTTTATTTGTTAGCTTTAATTTACTGCATTTGTAAGGTGGTTGGTCTGCTTTGGGCCACCGCCAATTTTTGTAACATTGATGGGGAGTTTTGTTCTAATATTTTGTGGGCATGGGTCTGCACTCCTCTTTTCTTTCTCAAGGGTGGCTGGTGGCAGACGTTAGGTGTCTGGTTTATGGTGCGGACCATTGACAATTTTGCTGCTACCCAGAATACCTGCTGGGAGGGTATATGGTCAAAGTCTCAGTGCTATTCCTGCTCTGGTCGGCTGCTGTGCCCCCTGATAGGCTGGTTTTGGGCAGAGTCGATCTGGCTCATTACTTATTACTTCTTAGTTTTTTCCCAAGTTGGCTTTCCAATTTTGGGCAGGTAGACCGATTGTGGTCCCTGCCGATTTGGACTGCTAATTGGGAGGCAGAGGTATCTGGAATGGTCTTGACATGGCTCGGCTGTATGTCGAGAGTTTATTGCTTGGTGAACTTAAGCCTTGGACCTCACTGCCTGTTGTGGTGGTTGGCGCAATGCTGGACTTCGCCACCTATTCAGCTGAAGTATTTGGGTCTTTGCTTCGGGGCCCAGGGGTGGGATCATTGGGTGATGGTTAACTTCTCGACAGCCGGGCTGCGTGGATCCACTTACAGATACACATTAATCACATTACAGCAATTTTTATGGATGTAATTGGTTTTGAACATATGTACATTTTACCTTTTTACATTGAACACTGTGTAATCCTCAATGGGTAAGTGTACCCGAAAATTTTTGTAATCTTTTATTAGTAAAGGTTACCTTTGAAAGTAATTAAAGCATTATCACCTTTTCTTCTAATTTCACAAAGTCCAATAATGTCCCATTTAATATAAGACAGTCTTCTTCTAATTTTTGCAATCTTCTTTTACTTGAAAGTGATCTGCAGTTGTAAATACCTAAATAAAAATGTCATCTGCCTTCGGCCACCAACCGCTGCCTTGATTGGTGACTTTACAGTCTCCTGGAAATAAGGGCCATGATTTAGTTTTGTCTATCATGATTGTATATATCTATTGGGAAAATATTTATCATTTACATGTACATTCATTCTGCCTTCTCAGGCAACTGAGAAAAAAGACCATGGTGTTTCTTGATCTTAAACTCGGAGGTAAAAAGCCAATAAACTCACCACTCTGGCTAATGCGTGTTGGTGAGCAGCCCATCCATGTTCGTATACTATATGAATAAACACATAGTAATAACAGCTGCAATGACGAATGTATGGAGTGGACATTTAGGAATTTGCCCTGCTCAGTTCCTTTAAGATCTCCAAGAAGAATCAAAGGGTCTCCTTTCAGTTAATAGCAAACTTCTTTCTGCAACCTATGTGGTATATAGGAATGTGAAATTGTATAGTAATTTCAATATCAAGATTATCAATGATTGATAGAATTAAAATATCTAATAAGCATTTGATTCAAAATATTTTTTATTTTTTAATTTATGAAAATCACAATATGATTTGTATTTGTTGATTATGTCTATGCTTTGGATATTTTTTTTACTAATATGAGTTCTATTTGCAGTTTGAAATTACATAATTGTGTTTTTTTTTTTTTTGTGGGTGTGAGTTAACCTTATGTATAAGTTAAAACAAATTCATTGTAATAAAGTTGATAGGATATATCAAACAATCAAATGATTTTCTCTATATATTTTCAATTTCCTTAGAAGTAATAATGCACATTTTATTTGTCATTTTCTAGATAGCATAAAAAAAAAAAAACTGCTGAATATTTAAATATAAGTCCTGTATGCATCATTGATGAACATCAATTGATGCAATAACTTTATCCAAATCTGTGAATTTAGTATGTCACTGTTTTTCGTATTGGGATACCCAATATTAGTCAATGCTAAGGATTGTCAAAATCATGCTTTGATATGTTTAAACATTTGATAATGCTTTTGGATAATGATTAAGATTTTAAAACTCTATACGTAATTTTGGGTTTTTTGAAGATAAATGCCTACTAGCATTGTAATATTAGTTTAAAAAAAAAACATTAGGTGTAAAGTTTAAGTTTATTAATTGCTCATTTCAATCACATATGTTCAAACAATATAAGTTTTATTTCATTTTCTTTTATTGTGAACTTGAAAATGATTAGGAGATAATAAAATCTTTATTGTTTAAACCTAATATATGGCTGAAACACATTTTGTAACTAATGTGAGTTTTCTCCATTACTTTATTAATAGTAATTTATTTATATTAGGTGTCGGATTCTTTTAATTGGTAGAACCCGTAATTGGCAAATAATGAAATAATCTTTAGTCATGAGAATTCCCAATTAAGGATATTTTTTACTGTCTTGGAGACTATAATGTTGACTAATTAAAGTTTCATCATTTTAATTGTTATTATTTAATAATCATAAATGTTGAAATTTGGTTCTCTTTATAGAAAATATTGAACCTATTTTTAATAGTCTTTAAATTTATCATGGTAGAACAATCTCTAACAGTCTGTCTTACATACATACAATTATCATAATGTATGATATAATTCTAAAGAATAGCATGATAAAAATTGCAAGTATAAATGCCAAATCATTTTTTAGACAAGAAAATGGGTTTTTTTTCTTTGGCATTACTTTATTTTTCCAAGGTAGAGACATTAAGTATTCATTTTTAATAAGGGAAAGACCAAAACACAAATTAAATGTAAAGAAATAATAATTTATGGCATACCAAATCTTTCCTATATATAAATAAGTGAAGTGGAAATAGAATCAAACGACACAGTTTGCTAATAATCCCAGTTGTAAATTTATACTATCTGGCCAACCTTAGAAAAAAAAAACTGTTGTTAAAAATCTTGTAGTAACAGAACATCTATATTAAAAAATACAGTATTCTTAAAACATATTAATATATTTATGTTTAATAATAAACTTGCTCTGGTTTCCTTAAATGCATGTTAAAGAAAAAAAAAAAAAGTTGTATTTTATGAAATACTTAATGTGGACTTATTTAACATGGGAAAATAGAACTTCATTTTGAAATAATTTTATAGCTTTTATTAAATATATAAGTAATAGAGTTTGTTTTTTTAATTTTTTTAAATTAAATGTTTTCTAAAGTCTTTATTTAGGTCATAGAAGTGATGATATTATGTAACATGCGATTGAAAGTTGGGAAAAGTTTAAGATATTTGAATCTTTCACCTTTTTTTTTGTTTTGGGGGGAAAAATAATTTGAATACATTGATAATAGACTCTTAGTTCAATCTTATTTTTGGCTATAAATAATCTGCTTTCAGAAATAAAATTTAGTAATACACATTTATCCTAAGAAGTTTTGCAAAAAATCATAACCGATGATTTTATGAAACATTAAATTGAGGGAATTTTAACTTCTGCATATACATATTTGGGGTCTTCTTTTCTAATTTTATCCAACTTTAATGTAATACTATTTGGAACTTCAAAAGCGCCTTATATATTATATGGAAAAAAGTGTTAGAAATAAATATTTTTTCATAAGTTCTGCTGAAAAGATGTGAGCGAGCAGAGCAAACCCTTAAGAGTTGGGCATTGAATGCAGCAGGGGGACTTGTGCTTTCCTACTTTTATATAATCTCCATAAGAACAGTATTATAAAATCTTGTATGTACTAACCTTTTCTGAGTTGTCCATAGACATTTGTGTCATTGTGGCACCTAGCTCTTTTTGTTCACAACATGTTATGTTTGATATTTGCATTGACATTATTTAGCAGTATTCAATGTAAGTTTGGGTTTTTTTTTTTTGATATCAGCATGTGTATAATATTCAGATAGTAGTTTGTGAAATTTGATATAGGTAGCAGTTTTAAATAATGAGATATTCGTCAGAAATGGATGAAAATGTAAATAAGGATGATAGACTGGAGTATATATTTAAGGGAGTGACGAGATGTGGATGACAAAAGTAGTGCAATGGAGATAGGTAGGCAAAGAATAAGTAAGGTAGAAGAAGAGGTAAAGGATGTAGAAATAAAATTAAATGTGTTAGACATGATGTGTGAGCAGTTCAAGAAATTAATGAATAGAAATGATAAGGAAGAAGTAGATAAGGAAGTCCAGAAGATGGAAGAGAATGTTACAGATGAAGTAGAGAAAATAAACTATGAGACACTTTTGATAGGGGACTCACTAATTAGAGGATATGGAGATGTAATTGCAAGGAAAAATACAGATAAGGTAAAGAAATGAGAGTAGAGATGTTTATATTATGGCAGTGACAAATAATTTGTCAGAGCCATCGGAGAGAGTAATGGATGAATCTAAAGAATTGATTAGTTGTTTGATAAGTTTAAAGGAAGAGTAGGAGTAGTTGGATTACTACCAAGATCTGACAACTGGTATATGTTAGATAGGGCATGTTCTATAAATGAGAGATTGAAAATATGTGACAGAAATAATGTTATGTTTGTTGATGTTCAGGATTTTTTTTATTAGTAAAAGGGAGTTATATAGTAAAGATGAATTGCACTTAGTAAGGATGTGAAACATTAGGGGGTTTGATTTATGAAAAATATTATAGTTCGGGGAAACTTATGGGGGGGGGGGGTAAATTACAGTATTATCAAAAAGAAGGTTAAGAATGGATGGGATGTAAAAAATAAAGAGTAGTTGTTCAGATATAAATGTAGATGTGGAGAGGGAATGGGTCTATAATACTAGTGATAAACAAACTAATTACAAACATAATAAAGAAAAAGAGACAAAAGAATTTATAAAAAGGTAGTAAGAAAGGGAAGAAATTGATAAAATTGGATATTTGAATTTGCAAGATGGTAGGAGACCAGAAAAGTGATTGGAATTAAACAAAGCCATTAAAAATGAAGGACTTGAGGTATTAGCCATAATGGAAACAATATTTAAGAGAAGAAAGATGTACACTGGAAGATTTGATATGCCAGGGTATAAAAAAAAAAGGGTGGTGATATAGGAGTTATGTCAAAAAAATATTTAAATACTGTAAAGTGTCAAGAACATTTGTGGTTTGAGATAAGATTTGGAAGACAAGAATGGTTGGTGACTATAGTATATATTGGTCACTGGAGATGGTCAAACTATAATATTGAATGGTCGCATATATGAATGCCTAGTTAAGGATATACAGTTTCAAAAAAAAAAGGGGGGGGGGAGAAAATAATGGTTATAGAGGATATGAATGGGCATATAGAAGAAATTGATGACATGGGTAACAAGAATGGACAGCTTTTGAAAATTTTTTGTCAGAGTGAATTTGAACATTGGAAATTTATCAAATATTTATGAGGGATAATACACATGGTCTAGAAATAATATATTTCACACAATAGATTATGTATTAGCAGAGAAAGAGGGAATGAATAAAGTATGGAAAATTAAAGTATTTGATAATGAAGAGAAAGTTAGTAGTGATCATAATTTCTTTATAATAGAAATGGTTAATAATGTGATGGAAAATAATAATATAAGTAGAAAGGATAGTGAAAGATGTGGATAGACAATGAATGATAAGAATAAAGTTAGAAGAATATAAAATAAAAGTAGAAAAAAATCAAGGAAGAGTTTGTTGGGGATGAATATAAGTAGGACTGGTATGGTGAAGTAGAAAAAGTGGCTAATAAGGTTTTAGGTAAGAATATTCAGTAGAATAAAAGAAATAGAAAAGTGAGAATTAGTAAAAGTGTAAAAGAGAGGCAAAAAGCATGCAGAGAATATAAATGTGCTATTAAAAACAAAGAAAGTGAAAAAGATGTTAATATTAAATGGGAAAACTATTTTTTTAAAAAAAGAAGTTGGCTAAAATAGATAATTATATAGAGAGAATGAAATTAAATAGTAAATTATTGGACGATATTAATAAAAGTGGAAGAGATGGGAATAAAAAAAATTGGAAATATATTTTTTAAGAAGGAATGTAGGGGAGAGAGAAATAGTTTTACTAAATGATGAAAAAAAAAAGAATGTAGCTCTAGAGAAGAATTAGAGACAATCTTAAATAAGTATGTAATGATATAGAGATTTAGATGTGAAGGACAGTGATAACAATCATATAATAATGGAAATATTAGGTTTACTGAAAATGAATTGAATGAGGCAGGGAAGAAATTGAAAAATGGAAAGGCAAGAGGTTTAGATGGATGGGCAGCAGAGATGGTGATGAATTTAGGAAATAGGACAAAATTAAATCTAATTATCATGTTTTAATAAGATGGCACAGAAGAGAAAATTTCCAGATAGCTGGAATAATACAAGATTATGGCTGTTATTTAAAGGAAAGGGCAAGGATCATAGAAAATTAAACAATTATAGACTGATAGCGGTAACATCAGTGATATATAAAGTTTATGCATATATGGTAGTTGGAAGGGTAGCAAAGTAGATGGACGAAAATAATATAATGGAAGAAATGCAAGGAGGTTTTCAATTGGTTGGGCATATAAGAAACAGTTCATTTGTAGTCACACAACTTATAGATATAAACATGAATACAGGTAGACAGTTATTTGGTCTTTATAAATATAGAGAAGGCATATGACAGAGTAAATAGAAATAGATTATGGGTAAGTTTAGTAAATTTGGGAATGAATGGAGTTTTAGTGGATCTTATTAAAAGATTGTATGAAAGTAATTACTATACTTATCAATTAGGAAATATAGAATCAGTTAGAGTTAAAAGTGGGGTGGGACTAAGGCAAGGATGCCCTGTCACCTATTTTGTTTTTGTTATATTTGACTGAAATAGAGAGAGCAATAGAAAGACTAGGAAGAGGGGTAGAGATACCTCTAATAGATGGCAAGGGAGTATATACATTATCGGGTTGTTTTTTTTTTTTTTGCGAATATCTTATTCACAGAAAATAGGGAAGATATGGAAGTTATGCTGAAGACATGCGCAAGAGTGGGTAAAGAGATGGAGATTAAATTTAGTGAAGAGAAATCAAAAGTAATGATTTTAAATACTGGGGAAGTTAAATGTGGTAAATAAGTATAACTATTTGGGAATTGTCTTAAGTAATCAAGAGAAATTAGTTTTCTCTTAGCATGTTGAAACCGCTTGAGGGCGTAATTTCTATGTAAACAAACAGAATTATAATGTTACCGGGCATCGTTCTTTTTTTTTCTTCAACTTTATAATGCTTTTTTTGATTTACAATAAAATCATAAATAATGAAATTTATCTAAAAGAAATAAAAAATAAATTGGATAAATTTTTTTTTTAAATTTTTATGCCTTGCTTTTTTAATTATTAAAATGAAATTTGTAATTTTAACAACAATAAAAACAATATCGTGGTGACGCAAATCAAATTTTAACACGAAGAAAAATAAATAATTTCTCCAAAACAAAAACATTGTGGCCACGCAAATAAAATTGTTAATTTTAACAAGAATAAAAAGAAATAATTTCCCCAAAACAACATCGTGGCCACGCAAATATAATTTGTAATTTTAACAAGAATAAAAAGAAATAATTTCCCCAAAACAACATCGTGGCCACGCAAATATAATTTGTAATTTTAATAAGAATAAAAAGAAATAATTTATTCAAAACAACATCGTGGCCAAAAATAAAAACGGTATTTTTGATTGGTCTCGCGATTTATTTCATGCAAACGTGAATTTTATGAAATCACGCTTCCACCTCCCCATTTGACAATTGATTAAAGTGTCATCCTTGTCTAGAGAAGCAGGGCAAAATTTCCACAATTTTTATTACATCATAATGACTTGGGCAAGCGAATTTGAAGATTTTTGACAGTCTCAATTACAAACTCCCTCACGAAATACCATAGCGAAATTTAAAATGGGATTGTTCATAGAAACTGCATAACACAAAGTTCACTGTAAGCGGCAGAATAAACATCTTACTTCTGTGCTGTAAATACCTGTATCCGAAATGTTAATAATGGGATTGTTCGTATAAATCTGCAGCAGAATAATACGTCCTATTTCTGTGCTATAGCACAGAAATAGATACCATAGTTAAATTTAAAATGGGATTGTTCGTATAAATTGTGTAACACAAACTTCACCGTAAGTGGTGGCATCCTCTGGGGCAGAATAAACATCCTATTTCTGTGCTATAGCATAGAAATAGGCGCCGTAGACAAGTAAATGGACTATTTCTATGCTTAACCATTGGGATAGAATGTTATATAGCGGCGCGGCCACTTAAACGGCATATTTCTGTGCATTTGCATAGAAATTAAGCCCTCAAGCGGTTTCAACACGCTAAGGGAAAACAACCGTTTTCATATAATAAATGTGATATAGCAAGAATTATATGGAAAGTAATGGCAGTGGCAGGGTTAACTTATGGTAATAATGTGTTATGTGTTATTAAAGGGTCAGATTAGAAAAAATACAAAGAGAAATAGGAAGACATGCATTAGATGCAGCTGTATGGACAGCAGAGGAGACATTTCAAGGAGAAATGGGATAATCAAGTTTTATATGAGAGATGCAAAAAGTAAAATCAAAATGTTGGGGAGATTGCAATTTATGGATAATAAGAGAATAACCAAAATAGTATTTAATTGGGTTACGAGTAAAGGGCAGGCAACAAAATGGGCAAGAAATGGTGATCATGTGGTTGGTGAGAAAGGTAGTACAGTATGCAGAAGATTTGGATAAAGACTATGTCAATACACTTATACAAAAGGTGAGATGATTGTGTTAGGAGGATTGTTGAGAGTTATAGTAACAAATAATAGGATAGAAGAATAGATGCATTAATAAAAAGGAAAGAGTTGGAGAAATGGAGAATTAGTATGGAGAGTAAAAAGTTTAAATATATATAGAAGTAAACAGAATATTGAGTGTGACTTAATTTACGATAATAGCAAGGAAAGTAGTTTACTGTTTAAGGCTCGAATGGGATTGTTAGCAACAAGGGAATATACTCACAAATGGAGAAATGTGGGTGATTTAGTCTGCAAGTTATGTATGGAAGGTATGGAAAATATTAGGCATCTGATAATTGGATGTAAATGCTTACAAGCAGAAAAAGTATAATTAATGAAGTTGTGGGAGAATAAAATAAACAAAGTGATTATATAGAAAGTGGGTTTTTATGTTGAGTTTGGAAAAAGTTATGGGGGATCTAGATATAAAGACTATAGAGTGGACAAGGATGATGTGGAAATGGGATGTGAGCAGGATAGAGAAGACTGGGAAAACTTAGGAGGGGAAATGGAAAGGGAAGGGAATGTGGCTAATAGGTTTTTCTGGGCATAGTGACTGAGAGATTTCTGACTTTGATAAAGAAGCCATAGCGCATTGCATCAATTTTCTCTGGATCCTCTCTGGCAATCCTTTTACACTTTGGAAGAGAACCTATGCAAACATAGTCATTATCCATTTTATATCGACATTTTTTTTATTCAAATAATTATAATTTTTTTTTAAAAAATCCAGACTTTTTTTATTGTCGAGTTTGAAAGACACATGATATCTAACTTACTGGAAAATCTTTTAAATGTTTTGCTTTTAATCTATTATATTTTTTATATAATATTTAAGGAATTGTAATGAATATACTTAGGATTCAAAACTTTTGAATTATATAAATATTTATAATAACGCATTTCAATATTTAATAAAAAAGAACAATTTTTTTTATAGTAGATTTTTAAAAATATGTGGTCTTTCTTACAAATATATACAGCTTGAAAAACCAATTATATGCACATTACTTTGGCATATATATATATGGGTGTGGGTGTGTGTAATTATATAACTGAATATTTGTAAATACAGTAACTAAATAATTAAAAAAATTTATCCACTTAGGATAATCGAAAGCGCTCCTAAGTGGATAAAATTTTTTAATTATTTAGTTACTGTATTTACAAATATTCAGTTATATAATTACGTATATTGATTTAAAAATACAGACATCGAATCATAATATTATTACATATATATATAAGTACAAAAAGATTGCAAGTTAAAATCCATGTTAATATGATTCAACAGATAAGTGGGTTTAGATATTTGGGTAGTTGATTGAGTGAGAATGGAAGAAGTGAAGATGATGTTAAAAGAAGAATAACATTGGCAAAGGAGGTATTGACTAGGAGGGAAAAAAAGGGGGAATCTTTGAAGAGAGAATTAAGGAAAAGATTAATTTAGTGCTATGTGTGGAAAAACGTGGGCAATGAGTACAAAAATTATGAACAGATTGAAAATGTTTGAGGTGTGATCATGGAAAAGGATAGAAAAAATCAGTTGAATGAATAAAATGAAGTTTTGAAAAGAGTAAATGAAAAAAGAAGTTTGTTTGAGGAAATTAGAGATAGAAAGAGAAACTAGATTGGACATATATAAAGAAGAAAAAATAGTTTAATGAAAGTTGTTTTGGAGGGAATAGTGAGTGGAAACAAGAAAAGGGATGAAAAAGCTTGACCTTGCTGGATGATATAAAACATGGAAGAGTTAAGTGGAATTGGGCAGTGAAGACAAAGGAGTTGAGACATAGATGAATTTGTGATGTGACTGCTCTCTGGACCTGTCCATAGGTGAGAATACTATTGATTGATATAATATTGTTAAAAAAAAAAATAATTTTTTTTCATATATAAAATAAAAATATAAATTAAAATGCATAATTTTGGTCATTTATTTGAAAAATATTAAACAAGGAAAAAATTAATGTCCAAATCATTTTTTTATCACTGCTATTCTTATGGAGGTTGTTATATCATATGTGCTGTATTTCTATTATATTTAATAGTAAGTTATTATTTCTTTACATTTAATTAGTGATTTGATCTTTCCCAAAGTTGTAAAAATGAGTATTTGGTAGCTTTGCCTTTGAAAAATAAAATAATATCTAAATTATAATATTGTGAATATTTGAAACACAAATTCCTTTTTGTTAAGTTGTTAATGTCCAGAGTTATTATATAGGGTGTAATAATTGATAGAAGAGAATTCTCTTTAATTGGCAAAAAAAAAAAATGATTTGAATATTAATATTTATTAGTCTTTACCATGCAATTCTTATTTGGTTTGTCATATGATTTCGAATTTATTCCAATTATATTTGATCATAAGCTGTCATTTCTTTATATATATGATGTAAATTTTATATTGAGTAAAATAATCAGTAGGAACTGTGCATGGTTTTGTGAAGTGGTTAAGTGGAAGATTAATGCTCAAGATTCTTGGATCACTTCTTATGAACCCAAACTTGCTTATTATTGCTATTTTCTTTGTTATCAGCAACTAAAATGTCATAACAAATAATTTGTAATCTATTTTCTACTTCTAACATTTCTGATAACAGTTACTGAAAAACATTACTTCCAACATGATGGCAGGGGAGCATCCAAAACATGTTCTATAATACTAATAACAGAACTGCACATGAAGATAAATCTGATCACTTTTTACACATCTGTGAAAGTTTTAGTCTTACATAATATATATTAATTTTCTCTTTTTGGAAGTATGCTAATTGTTTATTAAATATCTAATCCTATGGCAAATTTCACATGATTAAGATGTCAAAAAATAATTTATGAATTATATTTATTTCCATGATCAGTATTAGTACATTAAAATAGTAATCATTGGTATGTAAATTTATTAACTTTTTCCTTATCAATCTTTCCTGGAAATTTTAATATTAATTTTTTTTTAATTGATTAAAAGAATAAAGTTGTTTTTTCATTGTGGCTTTTCTTTATAGACAAAATTTTAAGATCGGGCTTTGTGTTGACTAGAAGATAAATTGATTTTGTAATAAAGATGTTTATTTTTCACAATTTTTATACAGCATTTTCAGGTAAAGCAGTGAGATCTTGGTGCTGGAAGTAAAATGCTGAATGTTATCAGTAAAAGAAGCTCTGATCTCTATCTTTCATTTAGGTTATGACCTACAAATATAAATTAATTTCTAAAATAGAATCTATATGCTGTTGAGAATGACTGACACCCAAAGCTGATTATAGCTTAAGATTTATTTACATAATTAGCAGTACTGACTTTAGCACCGATAGATGAAGTATTTGCACTAGTACCATGCTTATTCAAACCAGCAGAATTGCAAATGCTGTAAAAGACTTTGAAAATGGCAGCTCTTTTATAATTATGTAATGATATTTGTTTATTTATCAATGAATAAATTTTATATTTATTAGTTGCAAATTTTTGTAATTTAAAATTGTTTCACACTGGATTTTATTTATCAAATTTTGTAAATGATAACAGCTGCCTTACAAGCAGTTGTCCCGGGTTCGCTTCCCAGCTGATGCTTTGACATATGAAAAAAAAAATGAAAAAGAAAAAAAAAAGTTTTATAAAGACTTTTGTGATTTAAGAAAGATTGTCTAATTTGACTTTATCATCAGTTGAATAAACCTAAAGCATGTGCGGTTGAAAATATGAAGGTAGGGACCTCTACAGGTCTTAACCACAAGCTTACACATTAGAGAAAAGAGTGGAACATTCTTTACTTCAATCTACTTTTTATATAAATAGATGAAGCTGAAATGGTTAGATCTGCGAGGTGAAGCTATTCAGTACTTCACTGATTAAGTCCACAATTTCTATTATACATTAATACTCGCGAAATCTTTCGATTTATGAGTCAATGGAAAGATCTTATAGTTAGAAATCTATTACGATAATTTAAAGTTGTAATTATAAATTTATTTTACGCACATTGATTACGTAAGTAATATTTACCAAGGCAATAAACCTAAAGCATGTGCTTTAGGTTTATTGCCTTGGTAAATATTACTTATGTAATCAATGTGCGTTAAATAAATTTATAATTACATCTGTTGAATGTAAACTGTGAAGCCTTAAATTGTAATTACATAATCAGTGATTGAACAAATGACAAATAAATTTTGCAAATAGTTGTATTTCATTTTGATATAATAAACTTCCATATCTTTATTATGTTAGTATCTAGTAGTCACTGATTGTTTCTTAGAAATTTTATTAGAATAAATTTCTGCCAAGATTATTAGCGGCTCATGAAATAAAGAAGCAGGGTTTTTTATTTTCAATTAGATATTTTTAATAATAATTTTTATTAATCATTCCTTAGACTAAAGATTATTCAATAAAGAATATTTTTGTAGTATAACTTTCACTACACCACTTTCACACAAGGTAGGGACTGTTTTTTATTTGCATTTAACATCTTCCCTACCTTGTGTGAGAGTGGTTTAGTGAAAGTTACACTACAGAAATATTATTCATTATTGGATAATCTCTAATCTAATGAATGACTAATAAAAATTATTAATATCCTTTCATTAGGGATTTGCCTCTGTTATATACTTTAAGTGATTTGTGTCACAGGCAACACATTTGACACATCAATTAAACTTTAGTAATTTGCTATATATATATATACTGAACATTAATAAAGATATGTGTAGGAGATTGTGTTCTGGGCTAACTGATGAGTTCTGGTTCAGCATGAAATGTGCATCTTAGGGATGTTTATGATTACATGCATCTACAAGATGTTCAAAGCGGATAGAAACCATTTCCCGCCTTGTGTGAGAGTGGTTTAGTGAAAGTTACACCACAGAAATATTATTAGATATTTTGAATATTTTTTGTTTGGATCTTGCAATCTTTATTAAGTTAGTATTCTTATTATAAATTTTACACAATTTATTTCATTTTTAATTTGTTATCTCTATGTTTTTTTTCTCTCTTTCTTTTTTTGTATTAAAAACAAAAAAAAAAAAGTTGAATAATCAAAATGTCTATTATTGTTACTATATCAGGACTATTTGTTAACAGCCTGTGTTCAGTGTTGTTTTGTCATGATATTTCATTGATATCATATGTCCCACATGTATTGTGTCAGAATAAGAGTAATCTTAATATGCTTTAGAAAATAATTATTAAAGATGAATTTTCAGAATTGTACATAATTTCATATATTTATTTACAGTGATCGTATTTTTTTTTTTTTTTTTAGGATTGCTAATTCCGGTAAAGGTGACAGTGATGATGAAGACAATGATAATGATAATGATTGGAGTTTTCATGCGGATAAGAAAGGTAATTTAATATTTACTTTCTGTTAAATAGATTTTATTATTTATTTAGTTTTTAGTGTAATAAATTTTTATATACTGTATATTATTAATGATAAATCAATTACAGTGATGAATATATATATATACAATGCTCAAGATTACTCTTTTCTAGTGCCTGCTGTCCTGTAGATACAGCATTCAATAACCAATATATATATATTGTACTGGATCCTCCCGCCATATTTTATTTTTACTTTAACAGCTTAATATTAATATTTATTCTTTATACTTCATTTTATTATATTCGGAACATTATTTATTTAGTAATATCTTCTAATATTTATTATCTTATTTATTATTTATTAACATCTATTATTTACTATGTTTTCATTTTATTTATATTCTGTAACGATTGTGTCAGCAGACCAGAACTTCAAACAGAGAAGATCAAAGCTATACAAACGCACAGCTCAACCATATTTTCTGGTTATAGCACTGCTTGTCTGCTGGAACCAAAATCTGTCATCAAAAGCATTTTATTTGTTTTGAGAATAAAACTCGGGCCCAGCTGATCACATATTACATATAGCTGGCATACTTGGACGACAGGCATATCAATCCAATGCTTGAAATATCCCAAACTAGCTTAGTCAGTGGGTCCAATGCATTTTATTTCACATATACAGATATTTCTAACCTTAAATTAATGGTGATGCAGTTACAAGAGAGAAAGGGAGAATAGACCAAATGACAAGCAAACACTATTATTTATTCACTCTTACACATAATTTAACATAATATAACATAATAAATTTTACATAAGTAAATATAAACAATTACTTTCAGGCTAAATTTATGATAGTTCTTAGTTAAAGTTTATTTCATTTAAAAATAAAGTGTCTAGACAGTTATTATTGAAAATATATTTACCTAGGTTTTCATTATTGTCAATTTCTAACCAGTTGGCCTTTAGTATTCCATCGATGGTCCCTGGGCTCATATTCCTTCTTCATCTCAACAATGGAAGAGACAGAATATGTGGCAGCATTTTTTTTATGCCTTAAGCAATGGTTCCGGCATTGGTTCCAGGTGAGGACAGTTGATTTTGCTGAGGACTTGGCACTTGGAGCTCAGTCAAACATTTCTATGACTTTCTAGCAATGCATGTTGCTAATTCGTGGCTTCTGCATTAATGTTGTCCACATCGGTAATGGCTGGTTCATTATTGTACTTAAATTTCTGAATATCTGGATCTCTGGATGTCTAAATGAATATCTACGAATATCAGAATGTGAATGATTAATAGCTGTCGCACTTTTATATCTACTTCTCATTGTTTATTTTTTATCATAATTTTAATTTTTATCATAATTTATTTTTTTAATAATGTTTACATTTTGTTAAATAATTATTTTGTAAATAATTTTTACATCTCTTTTCTAGATCAATCTACTATTTTATCACTTTTATGCCGATGGGATAGTTTACAAAGATTTTCTAATTAATTTAATTGTCTGTTTTATTTTTAAACATTTTATATTTATCTATTCTTTTAACATTTACTTTTTTTTTCTCTCAATGTAATTTATAAAAATTAGAACAGGTTTTAAAATCTTTTTCTCCCAATTCTTTCCCCCACCTAATCTTAATAAATAGTTTTATTCTATTTTAAAAGAAAAATAACATACAATCTTTTATTTTTACAAAATTAGGTTTAAAATCTACTTCTTAAATATATTATTTTCTTAACTATTCTTGTTTTGCTTAATAATTTGTTTGTTTATATTTAAATTATCAAATATGTAACACAAATATATATGAGTTTTAGAACATATATCTCTCTAGCATTACATCACACACATTTGAGAGATAAAATGCATCAATTTGTCCCATTTTAGCTCTGACATTTGATTTTCCACTTTACTGTTGATTTTCTTTTTTTTTTTTTTATTTCTTTATTTATTTAGTATTTTTCCATAATACAAGTGTCCCCTTGCATACATATTCCTTTTATCCGCAGGTCTGTCTGATTATTTCAATTTGTTTATATTTTGTCAGGTGGTTTCCTTTTCCTTTTAATCAATTTTAGCGAACGAGCATTATAAGTTCTCTTTTTTTTTCCTGACCCTTTGCCATGACAAAGACGTTGTGTATTTGCGTACTATGACATAAGGACCTTCATAAATTGGCTGGAACTTTTTATATATATGTTTTTCTGGGTGGCAAACAGGATTAATTCTTATAATGCTATCACCTATCATGAATGTACCATTTGCCCTTCCTTGCTTCCCCTGTCTTAACTTCCCATCTTTCTTAGCTTAAGCTGATTTTGGCTAGCATTTCTGTCCATACCTACAGGGCATCTTTCTACAGGCAGTTACATTTTAAACGAACAGGGTCTATTTTTCCAAAATGAAACTGTACAGGTTCAAACCCCATGAATTCATTTTTGGACCAATTTATCATGTTGATAACCCATGGAATTTCTTTAACCCATTCTCTGTGATTATCATGTATATATACTTTAAATAATCACTCTAATTCCTGCTAATACAGATTAGGCTGTGGGTTATGAATAGATGAGAATATGTTTCATCTTATGTTTATTAATGCATATCTTCATTCTTCGAAAATGAATTGAGTTCCGTGATTGGAGATAATTTTATCTGAGATTTCAGTGGTTTCAAAATGCTGCTGTTCTAACACCCATATAGTTTATTTGGTGTTGGCCTGACACACAGGGTATGCAGTCACCAGTTTCGAAAAAATATCATAAACTACTATCAGATACCTCATTTTGTTAAACGGGGGCAACGGTCCTTAATAATTTATGACTACTAAGTTATTTGGTTGTTGAAAGTGAAATGGGCGTAAGCAGACCTATACCTGATGCATTAAATGATTTTGTCTTAAGGCACATCTCACACTCGTTTATGATGGCCAGAATGTTAGCATATATTCCCAGCTAGTAGAACCAATGTCTTAATTAACGCTTGACTTTATTTGCTTTCTTTGATGAACATATTCAATCATCTGGCACTGCAGGATGACAGGTATAACTATACTTTTGTTTATTTTATCCTTTCTTTTTGTATTGTAAAAACCCCCTTTTATTCAATATTCCTTTTTATCTCTCCACAAAGGGTTTATGCTTTTACGGGTTGATGACATAGATATTTCATTATTTGCCAGCAATCAGAATCTGTTTTTTATCTTTCTCTTTAACTCTGGAAGTCATTTTCTACTGACTTGCTTCTGTCTATTTCCATTGAGGCAATACATAGTTCATTACAACTTAAATGCTGTTGGTTCAGTGAAGTTGGATAACAGCCTAATGAATCAACTACTACATTCTCTCTCTCTTTGCAATATTTTATCCTATAATTAAATTCTTGGAGAAACAAGTTATACCTTATCAGTCGGCTGTTTGTTAAGAAACTATGGTTTAAAAATTTGAGGCTCTTGTGATCTGTGATTACAATCACCTCCTATCCTATTGGAAATTGACAAAATTTTTGGAAAGCCCAAATGATCATTAAGGCTTCCTTTTCCATCACCGTGTAATTTAGTTCAGGCCTCTTTAATAAATGGCTTATAAAGAAAAAGACCCCCCTGCCAAGCACACAACCCAACATCACTACTGTTGGTTTGCACGAAAAATGGTTTGCCAAAGTCAGGATATGACAACCTATCTTCCTTTAAAGAACCTCATTTTCATGTTTTGAAAATTGCTATCATGCTGCATTGTCCATACCCAGGGCCTTTTTTTTTTTTTCCGTTATTACTTACTAAGAAAAAAACATATATATAAATATTTATAATATAAACACAAACAAAGGCACAAAAAAATTTTTGATTTAATAATATATGTGTGGAGATTGAATTCTATCCCTACAATATATATATACAATTATTGCCCTTATATAAAGATATTTTATATTGGGTGATTTATTTAATTATTGATTTGTATATTGGTACATTACTTTACATAAATATTTATTTTTCGCTAAAGGGTAGTGTTCTGGTCTTTTATGCTTAGAACCTCTTAATTTCTAAGGAGAAGCAATTTTACTTCTTAATTTCTAAGGAGAAGCAATTTTACTCTTATATTTTTCTCCTTTTACAGTAAATCATTAGGAATAGTTTCAAGAAAAATAAAATATTTATTGAAACAATATGTAGTAATTTTGATAAATAGACTGTAGTAATAATTTTGCAGTTTTTTTAAAAAAAGTCATCATTAATGATTTCTTTTTCCAAGTTAAACTTTTAGCAGCTGATAAAGTATTTTTTGAAATTATTGTAGTAAAAGAGACTTCTTGAATTATATTTTCTTTTTCACCGTTTTTCTGTGGAGGATACTAGAAAGATCTTTGCATGACAGTAGGCTATTCATACACATTTCCCTCTCTCCAATATATAACATCATTTAATTTATTGCTATTTTTGAATAGATTTTCAAGAAACAATCTTGAATATTTTTTTTAATAAATAAGATTAAATTTTAACTTTTCAAAAATTCACATTTTAATTCTTTCTAAAAATAAAAGATATTAAAAGAACCAAAACCAAACAATTTATCAAATTTAATACAAAAATAATCATAATGGATGAAATTAATCATTGAATTAAATTTGATGGAGTGCTTTAGGAAGAAATACCTTAACATTAAAAAGAAATATTTTTGCGTTTGAAAGGGAAGGGTTTTAAACTACTAAACATCACATGTTCACCATCTCTTATGCTAGCACATAACTGTTATTAAACAGGCAAAACTCTTCATACAGTACTGCCACCCTGTGCCAACCAGAGTAATCAATAGATGCCAGAAGGCTTGTGCATAAAATCCCCAACTAGTGCCTACTCATCCAATATCCCCAAACTAGTTTCTGGCTTGTGGCCTTCGTCAGTGAGGAGCCTTGGATCTGATAGCACTGCACCTAGATCTTATGGAGAATTTTGCCTGTTTAATAACAGTTATGTGCTAGCATAAGAGATGGTAATCATGTAATGTTTAATGGTTTAACTCCAATCCTGCCTAATAAGATAGTGGTGTCTATGGTTGTTAAAGAGCCAAAGACACCAAAATGTATGGGTACTGAACTGAATTCAGACTATATAAGCTATTGGGCTTAGATTGAAAATATTATTGTGTTTTCAATTTCATTCTCATAGTTTTGTAATTAAGTAGAGATAAAAGGTGGTTGCTAGAGGGTTGCATTAGATCCTAAGATCTAGATGCAGTGCTCTCAGATCCAAAGCTCCTCACTGACGAAGGCCACAAGCCAGAAACTAGTCTGGGGATATTGGATGAGTAGGCATTAGATAGGAATTTTATGCACAAGGCTTCTGGCATCCATTGACTACTCTGGTTGGCAGAGGGTGACACTACTGTATGGAGAGTTTTATCTATTTAAAGAAGGGTTTTAATAGATGTGTTTTACCGTTTCTTATGTATGGATTTCAGACTTGAACACTTAACATAGGAGCAATTCATAGACTTCAGATTAAGCAATTAAGATTGGAGAGATGAAATGTTAGATGTAATAAGAGATTGAAAATCAAAATACATGGGTTAGAACAATCAAGTATTACCGACATTATTGAAAGAATTAAGAAACTGAAAATAGAACTTGGGCTAGACATATTTTTAGAAGAAATGCTAATAGATCAGTTGAAATCTTAAACTGACTCTCAAGACATCGTAAAAGACATACAAAGAGATTAAATGTGATATGTATGGATGAGATGAGGTGTTATAGGGAAGAGAGACAAGGAATTAGAATTTCTGGATTAAATTTGGAGAGATCTTGATCCTGCAATAAATTGCTAACGGTAGAAAATGGTGATATATATGGGCTGTACCCTGACCCAGACAACCACACACTACTACAATGTGGTGGATGTAAATAACAACTAATTTCTAGCTCAGCCAAGTTAAGTTTCTTTCTTATATATAAATTCTAGTAAATACACTTCTATTTATTTCATGTCTAATATGTTATATTAATCTTAATAAATTATTTAATAATAAAACATTAATAATCATGAGACTTGCTATTTTATCACCCAGTAAAGTACTCTTTTTTAACATTAAGCATATACTAAAAAGTATATCCTCAATAGCATAGGAATATCAACAAACACTACTCCACTAAAATATCAGTGATACTCCCATGACTCACAATTAAAATAAACAAATTAATTTTAATTATAACACAATATCATATTCATTTACCTATTAAAATTATTATATCTCTCCTTTATTAACATTTCATTACTCAATCAACATCTCAGGTAATTATTATTGCTTCTTAAAATAAATAAGTTAATCTACATAACCAAATGTTAAAGAGGGATTTTACTTAGATCTAGCTACCTTTAATTAAAAATAATAATTAAGAAGCAAATATACTTGTCAATTCTTCACTTTCAAAATCATTAACTACTTATAAAATTTGTCTAAAAACTAAATTAAAATTATTAACTAATACTAATCGCTATTAAGTATCATAAACAAATTCAAAATAATTTCTTATCATCATGTATTAAAATCTAATCATTTTTATATTTATATGGTATAACTAGTTATCATTCTTCATTATAATCATTGAGCAAGATGAAGAAAAAATTGAATTAACTAATATTTTGGATACGACATCAAATATCTTTAACAATCACAATATTTTTCTTATTTATTATTTTATTTAGACTATGTGCAATAATACCAAATATCTTTAATTATTACAATATATGTGTGGTTAGGATGATGAATAATGACTTGGAAAAACAAGAAAAGAAACTCTCAACACTTCATTAATTTTAAAAACATTAACATTTTATTAC
The DNA here is from genome assembly GCA_028023455.1 of Epiperipatus broadwayi. Taxonomy (NCBI): domain Eukaryota; kingdom Metazoa; phylum Onychophora; class Udeonychophora; order Euonychophora; family Peripatidae; genus Epiperipatus; species Epiperipatus broadwayi. The sequence goes on from JAQFVV010000109.1 coordinate 2,117,372, forward strand.
AGCAGTAATGCAAAATTTAAGAAAAATTTTACACATCCTAGAAAGAAAAAAAATTAACATATACAAAACTTAAAATTACATTATAATAAAATAAATAATTTGTAGTTTGCTTTAAAATTATTTACAACTAGAATATAGTATCTTTCACACCTGACTCTGTGAGTATTAAGATACTCCTTAATATTAAAACATATCAATACTATCCACAATTTGTATTTTATCCTACTTAAATTATTTCACAAACATGCTCTTTATAATATCATTACTTTACTTTTACTTTTCCTATAATTTCGTATAATATGATGATTTAATTATAATTCTATAACTTGTTATACTTTTTCTATTTTTATTATTAATTATAAAATAAATATTTAATTATTTAAATATTCATTAAAATATGGCACATTATTATATTGCTTACAATAGTATGAATAATTATCAGGTTTTCTTTACAGTATCATACCTCTTCTAACTCAGACATTTATTCTGTATTTTGATCTCTAATATTCAATAAAAAAACATTCCTAAAATCTTCATTTTTACATTCTTTTAACATTTAATTTGTTTCATATTTAATTCTTGCATTAAATGGATTTATTTTGTCATGATTTGAAAGTTTAGTTGTTATCATTGCTCAAATATACATTTCCCTAATATGAAGTATATACCAGTGTGATTTTCATGATTATAAATGTGGAATTGATACCTTATAAACTATAAGAAGCAATGATATCATGGATTATATAACTAAAGGCCATATTTTCTTGTAACTGCCTTATTTTCTATCTTGGCTTCTATATTTAAGTTCTTACAGACTTTCGAAAAACGCTAGTATCCATACATCTCAAATATTCTAACTTTCTTTATACTGCATCATACTTAACTTTAAATAACACATCCCTACACTACAGGATTTTCCAATAAAACTACTTTCCTGTACCATTACTTTATATCAAACACTTCGTATAAAATTCTTAACATTGCATAAAAATATTCATCATTTCTTAAAATAATATCCTGAAACGGTATTTATTGCCACACATCCCGTTTCACCTATTATGATACATAGTAGTATTTATTCTGGTTCAAATTTAACCAAGTGCAAGTTTATTTATGTGTATTTAAATTTATGCACGTATATTGGGGTATATTTAGGTATATTCGTGTGTGTTAAAATATATACGTATATCTGTACATAATACGTATATCTGATTATAATCTATATAATAAATTAAAATGTAAATTGCATAAACATTGTTATATATGTATGGGCACACCTACATATATATGCGAGTGAAGCTGCAAAGCAATAGATTTAATAAGAGTTGCAACACAATTATATTATTTTACATCTTCAATTTGTTATAAATTTAATATACAAATTTACTCTTATCAATTCCCGAGGTGACAGATATAACAGAATTAGTTTTAAAAGATTGAATAATTCTTGGAAAATATGCCACACACACCTGGTTAAAGTTCTATGGAGATTACAAACAGATTTTAAAAATCTAAAATATAATTTGGGACAAACCAAAATCACTCAAGCTGCACTATTTTGTTATTCACTTAAAATTTGCTTTTGTCTTTTCCAAAATGTTAATACTGATTTTAAAAGTTAATAAAAATATGACACAATTAAGGATTAAATCTTAAAACTGTAAACAAGTTAATAGGTTAGTGAGGGGGTGTCAGAGGACTCGTATAAAAAACCCTAAATTTCAATACTCGAGTTCCCCTCTCTATTAGAAGTGAAACCGTTGCTGCTGGAAGATACGTCCATTTTAAAAATGAAGATGTTTGGCTAAGAAAGCCCAGCTTTGCCTTCGGAAGAGCGGTAACCTCCTGTCCGCTGCAAGTCATCATCATTGCTGCTGAATGGAAGAAACCAGTTCTGCCAGCTGCCAAAAAGGCACCAGGAGACAATCTATTAAAGAATGCCAGTGCCTAATACCATGGTGGACCACTCAGCTAGAAGAAGATTGGTAATATTTTTTCCCTCAGAGCTATCTAAAAATAAATCCTTAATTAAATTATTTTAATAAGTTTCCTAAGTTAGCTTTCTGTATTGAACGTTCATAAATTATAAACTTATTAATAATTCCTCAGTAAAAAAAACTTTATAAATCTAATATAACATTAAATTTAATTTAATAACTGTAACAATCTTGCCTACCTTAATGAATAATTGTAATTTTAAATAATTCTCTTAAACATAGTAACTATAATAATTTATTATCTATATTTTCTAATCTGCAGTCATGCCTATCCTATTTTATTCTATTTTGTATTATTATATTGATATTTTATGAAATGCCATAATTTAAATTGAAGATGAATTAATTTAGTAACTTTAGAGAGATAATTAGAAGTTCTCCAGTAAATGATTTATGCTGTTTCTTTAGCAAACAAATCTCCATTTTGAAACCTATTCTTATATATGTATGTTTAGTTAAGCTATTATGTTCTAGCTTGTTGTTAAGATTGTCATATTAATAATATATATATAGTTAAACAATAGCAGGGATGATATTTCAAAAGGCATAATAATAATAATAATTAAGCCCCGAATATGCTTTTCTCTTCCCCTTGTTTATTAGATAAACTATTCAGGTTTAGTATTTTTAAACTAAATTATTTTAATGAAACCTCACTTGGCATGTTTAACGTGCTAATTAGAAAACTGGGGTAAGGTAGTTTTGCAGAATGAAACTAAAATATTTTGCGCATTAGTTTTAATTTTAATAATTATTATTCTTTAGTAAGCATTACGAATGTGTTCTTACAAAGCACTGAACATACAATAAACCTTGCTATGGTTTCTTTGTAAATGGGCTTATGGTGAAATGCCACCCCATTATTAGTTTGGACAGCTTATTTAGAATTGGATCATGAGGGTCCAGATGTCAATTGTAAAGTTGCTTTGATCTCCTGAACTAAGGTTCATATTATGCTAGCAAGTCATACGGTTCAAGGGAACCGAGTAATTGGTACTGAATCTCGTGAATAATTATACATTTGTATCGCAACTCTTGTTTACTAATTTAGCACTACAATCACCAGTTCGTCACACCTTATTATTATTGTACGGTTCAGCATTGATCTGAACATTTAATGTAGTTTACTAAGTAATCTTATGTTTTATCATACATTATCCTTGTAAGATTTAGCTTCCCATTGCAAACCTAGAATAGATGGCATAGCATACCTAGGCATGAATATTAATCACATACCAAATTGTAATAAACTTTAATTAATTCTAAATTATTAAAAATGCGTTCTAAAAGATGTGATCCCTGTAACTAAATTAGCTCATCTTTGTTATAGCACCTGCATGTATAAGATTTCACCAATGCACTTATGTTTGTTTATATTAATTAATTTGCTTAATTTAATTATTAAAGTTATTTAGATTGTAATATTGTTTCGTGTGTCTTGTAAACCATTCCAAATCAATCCAAATTAGCATTAGCACATTAATTTATATGTATTCATTTATTTAGTCCTAAGAATGTTAGTTAATATTATTAGTAGTTTATTGGTCATTCCTGAGTCTCATGTTCCACCCTGTTCTCCTGCTGGCTTGCCAATTAAATTGAGACCAATATGTCATCCATAGGGTAGTAAATCACGGAGTGCTGGTGAAGGAGTTGAAGTGTGGTCAGATTCGAGGTCTCAATCTTTCATCTGGATCAGCTTTAGTATAATTTTCCAGAACTCTGGATTTTATTGGTGAATGTACAAATATGACCGTTACAATCCAAACCTATTCTTAACATATTTTCATACTTTGAACATACCAAGATTTAAAAAAACAAAAACAAATGGTTTATGATATCATTCATCATAAAATATAATAAATCAGTTACCTTTAATTTATTCAGAGACCAATTATACATACATTTTTATAATCATATTAAGATTATAATAAACATATTCACTACACACATAATAAATATTACACATATTTATTTTATCTGATTCCTGGCTTAAATAATTCAATACCAATGTCATATACTAAAAAATTAATTAAAGTTTCCTAAATGATAATATTTTATGATTATTATCGATGGCACTCTGGTAGATATAACTTTTCTTATGTTATAGAATCATAATCAAGAACAACTCAAAATTTAATTTTTCTTTTTTTTTTTTTAATCCAAAACTTCTAAAATATTTAAATCTAAAACTAATAACATATGAACGAATAATTATGAGTAATTAATATTATCTTAGTAACTATAGTTCATATACTAAAGTAATAAAAACAAAAAGTTTTCTTCAATTCTTTGAAAATGAATAAAATATTTTCCAGGGGAGCATTGTTGCTGTGACAACCAGTTTATCAAGTGTTAACTTGAAATAAAAGAGATGTCTTCCTCTCCTTCGCACTCTTCTCAGTTGTTCTTAGGATAAACTGAAACATGAAGAAAATCCAAATAAATGTTAATTATCAATAATATTAATAAGTTCTTATATTAAAAGTTCATACTTGTTATATCATTGATAAAATTCCTTCACGTTGTAACGGTCAAACATGTATAACTTTGCTAACAAGACCAAAAGGCAAAGCAGGCACTCTCAACCAGTATGCATAGGGGTATTGCTACCCTCATGATCCTAGTTTAAACCCTAGCCTAGGCTTCCTAGTCTAACACATAATTAACACTCTTGACATCACATAGCTTCCCTTTTCATATAGATCTGCTTAGCTCAGGAATATGCATAGACTCTTAACTATTATTTAACCTTAATTATATGATTCCGACCAGCAATGAGAAGGATGATGAATAAATTTTATAAATTAGTGTTTATTAATATTTAATAAATTAATAAAGTGGCTTGCTTATGTACATTCTAAGGTTAGAGGCTGTTTACTGGACTTTAGAGATATATAGAATTACGGATGATGGTGATATTCATAACTAATAAAAGGGTGTCATATTATTTATCTACAGGGTAATGACAAGAATATTTATCACCTCATTATGAGTTAACATTAATTATATTTTCTTTATGTAGTTTATTATTCCTAGGGACCTTTTTGGTATCTGAGCTAGATATAATGTAACATAGAGTTATGGCTAGATGCATAGGCGTATACATAATAGCGAGGAATAAAAGAAATTGTGGACTGCATTAATTATGTGTGGATCAATGGCTATCAAGCAGTGGGATTAGCTTTGCGAACTGGATATATATGATTCATGGAACGAATATAGATATCTTAGGCCGCAGGGATGTTCCCACTTCTAGCCATAGGCTCATTAGATGAAGAAAGTGTGTATGGGATGCACTAGAATTTAGGGGCTGGGATCTGCTGTTCTACAGTTCTATCTAGTCTTGTGATACATATATATTTAAATTATTACAAAGACTCACCAGGCACATATAAGGTATATAGCAGGCACTGGGCACTGCATAAATTAATACGAATGAATCATATTATAATTTAACAAAATATTTGTGATAGCTCCTGACAATGCATATCTCCAATGCAGTACACAATAATGAATATAGTAAAATATAATATTAAGCTAAGTTACGTCTATGCTAAATTTAAGTAACGAAATAGTTGATAATTATAACACATATCCCTATGTAATGATATATCAATTTATAAGAACTTTACCTCATCTACCCATACTTATAGCTTATTAATCCAGCAAAATCTTTTATAGTAAGGAAGGGATTACCAATTCATAATCAGTGACCTTCGATCTGGTCTAGATCATATTAAATTCATAAAATTATAGAAATAACAATTTGCTCATTGCTTTACCTATACAGAGCGATTTGATATATATATACTTGAGAACACAGATTGTTTTTAAGCCAATAAACACAGATTGTTATAAGCAAATAACTTAAGTTGTAAATATATTTTATCTTTAGAGAAGTATATAAAACAAATCAATTTTTTTTTTTTTTTCACTTTATTTATTTATCACAATTTCCATGCACGATTTGTAAAAAAAAAAACTACTAAAAATAATATCCTGCGTCATCCTTCACTAATATTTTTTGCAACAATAAAGAAAAACAACATTACTTAAAACAATGGGGGGGGGAGATCTAAGAGTAAAATTAATGTATTATAAAATTTTAACTTTTGTGTAAATAATTTTCACTCTTGGCTTCTATTAATACAAGATGGAGTTTGTTTTTTGTTAAAATTCATCCCACAATTATTAAAGTCTTACAAATAAAATAAAAGTAATTAAACATTTTTTTTTTAGCCCAGCAAACTTACATTATAAAGAAATAAAAAAAATTTAAAACTTAAAGGAAACTAGTGCATATTTAAATTATAGTTATGATTAATAAAGTTGGCTAAATACACTTTCATATTTAAAATAAAAAAGCTTTATAAATGTTTACCGGCATCTTCGTGTAGTGGACAAGTGTTTGATGGGAAAAAGTTTATAATAATGGATAATGTCTATGATTTCCTGGAGCATTTTCCTCCATCAATTGCAATGAATTATGTGGAAGGCAGGCAGCTTGGTCTGTATCAGCATTGGGATAATTGAAGCACGGAATACTTCTTTCTTTCACTGGATCTCATCTTCAAGATGGCACTCCCACTCCGATGACACTGGGAAAGCTGACGTCAAACTATTCTATCATTTTTAGTATGTAGCTTCTTAACATTATGTTCTGACTGACTGATTGATTGATGATCAACACAAAAAACGATTTCACGATAAGCCGAAGAAGAATACCTCTCTAATAATATGTTTTCCAAGTTTTGATATTCTTTAATTTGCCTTTGGAAGTTTTTCAATTTATGCGATGGATTTTAATAGATTTCTTGAGTTAGTAGCTTTTCCATTAGTTTTTCTTTTACTTATTTTTACTTTTTATATTATCTTTATTTTCTGATTTCTTTGTCTTTATTTTAGCACCTTTTTGATGCGTACTCGCTACTAAGGTGTTCAACTATAACTATATTGCTGATTTTTGTAATTCATTTAAAATAAGGCACCAATTTTACTTAGTTGATGGTTTAATTCCATTAGCAAACTTTTTTATTGTTCTCCTAACTTACTTTACATGATTATTTCTTTTAACTTGAATTTTTTTTACTTTAAGTTTGCTTTTAGTCTATTTTCTATTTTAATATGCATACATGCACACCAATTATGTATGTGTGTGAGGATTTAAGGGAAAGATGACGGAATTAAAGAAAATGAAGCAAGCATACATATGAGCATATATGCACCGCTTCAACATTTTTAGTAACTATTTTATTTTTTAAGAGATTTATTATTTTCAAACTTCAAAATTTTTTCTAATAGAATTATAAAGTTCTAGACTTCTCCAAGTAATTCATATTTAATAGATTAATAATTCCAATACCTAAATAATATTAAAGTTATTTGATAAACTTTTTATAAAACTTAATCTGCATTAATATTTCTTTTTTTTAGGCTATTATCATCTTAATAAAGTCACTAATAAATTTATATTTTGGAATGTCAATAGTTTTACTAAATAAAAGTCATTATCTTTATCACTATTAATAATTAGAGTTAGTAAAAAATATTCTTTATCATTCTACATATGAAAATTAATAAAAATAAATTTCTTACATATTTTTTGTGGTTTTTTGTAGACAAAACAGTTTGATACTCTTCAAAGTTTTTTTATTCAAATACATTTTTATCTTCTTGAATGTTTTATTTCCTACCATTACCATAAGTTTATTGTCAGCTCCTGTAGTATACCACCAATGATGATAGTTTGATATATTCTATGCCTTTTACAAGTTATTACTTTTAAAGTTACAATAATAAGATTACAATAAATTTATACTTAAATTTTTAAGACAAAGGGAATACCGTTTTATTCCTCTGAAATTTTTCTTGATTTTTTTCCTTTCTATCATCTGCTCCTATATTTATAGGAAAATTTTCACAATACCTGATTGATTAATTATTTCCAGCCATCTGGCATAAAATTGAATATTAATTAATTGGTCTACACTTTTAAAAATGATTTTTTAACTAATATTATTAAACCAATATTTTATTAAATTTAATAATGCAATATTTAAACTTATCTTTTAATAATAATATATCCTTTGTTTCAACTTAAATTTTGATACATAAAGTTTATAATTTACATTATTTTGATAATTATTAATTTTAGAAACTTTTTAATGAAATTGATACAATTAAAATATTACTTACAGTCAAACTTTTTTAAATTTTTTTTATCAGGAAATGAATTTTAAGTTATTATTACATGAATGTGTATGTGCACACCTATTAACACACACTTCACTTTTCATTTATTTTATTATTAATTAAATTGTTTAAAACAATAAATAACATTTTTTTTAATTTGACTATTAATAATTATAACTACTGATTTTAAAATATCTTATTTACTTTTATTTTAAAATAAATACCACAATTTTATTTCAAATTTATAACTTAAATAGCTTATATTGATATAACAAAAATTATCTTAAATTTAACATTAAAGAAACAACATGTTTTAATTTTTCTTACAAATTAAATAATATTAAAACAGGCAAATCTCTCCATACAGTATTGCCACTCAGTGCAAGTCTGAGTAATCAACATATGTCGGAAGGCTTGTGCATAAAATCCCCATCTAGTGACTTCTCATCCGATATCCCTAGACTAGTTTCTGGCTTGTAGTCTTCATCAGTGAGGAGCCTTGGATCTGAGAGCACTGCATTTAGATCTTAGGATCTAATGCAACCCTCCAGAAACCACCTTTTATCTCTACTTAACTACAAAACTATGAGTCTTAAATTGAAAACAATATTTTCAATCCAAGCTTATTAGCTTATATAGTCATTTAGGCCTGAACTCAATTCAGTACCTATATATTTTGATGTCTTTGGTTTTTTAATAACCAAAGTCACCACTATCCTATTATCCAGGGTTGGTTTTAAGCCAATTAACATAACACGATCAACATTTCTTTTGCTTGCTTATAACTTATTAAAACAGGCAAATCTCTCCATACAATATTGCCACTCAGTGCAAGCCAGAGTAATCAATGGATGCCAGAAGGCTTGTGCATAAAATCCCCATTTAGTGCCTAGTCATCCAATATCCCCAGACTAGTTTCTGGCTTGTGGCCTTCATCAGTGAGGAGCCTTGGATCTGAGAGCACTGCACTTATATCTTAGGATCTAATGCAACCCTCTAGCAGCTACTTTTTATTTCTACTTAGTTACAAAACTATGAATCTTAAATTGAAAACACCATAATATTTTCAATCCAAGCTCATTGGCTTATATAGTCATTTAGGCCTGAACTCAGTTCAGTACCTATACATTTTGATATCTTTGGTTTTCTATATGTTGCACAAGAGGGGATTTATAGCTCTCCAAATTGTTAGTGACCATAAACCTTTGCATATATTTACAAGGAATGCCGAATTTACCAGGCTTCTGTTAGCCTCTTTGCTGTACATAACTTGGAGGGAAGAGCCTTTTGATTGGTCAAGAACTATTGGGGTTGAGTTTTGATATACTGATACCATACACTAACTAAGTAAATAAATTTGTGAAAGATTTGTGCATAGCCATCCTATTTAGCATAGCATCTATCTCCCCAAATATCACTAAAATTTTGTTAATTATTTTTATATTTTATTTTAAATTTTTTTACTTTTTGATAGATGTAAGAAGTTTCATGTTTTTGTTTTTACAGTGCTGTAATAATTAGTGCATCCATCTTCAAAAATCATAAGCTTGAGTTTGAATCTTGGATCAGTAAAATTTGGAAATTTTTCACATTCAAGTTGACTAGTTTCTTCAAGTATCCAACTCATAATCAACTTAATCATTGGTCTGTGTAAATGGAAATTTAGCTATTCATAGTAGGGAATAGAACAAGAAAGGAAAAGCACTATAAAATTTTACTACTTAGCATTTGGCAGGTCTAATGAATAATGCTGTTTTTTTTTTTTTTTTACTGTTGTCTTTTTTTGTGTGGGGTAGGAATTCTTTGCCTTGAAGTCAGTTGTTTAATGATTGTTTGGCTTGCATGCAAGTATTGTGTGTGTGTGTGTGTGTGTGTGTGTGTATTACTTGAGTCTGCAGTATAAAATATTGACTCGTTATTTATTCCGGAGCTCATGTGATATTCAAATATAAGAAGTAACTGGGTGAATCTTTTTGAGGAACCATTAGCTCTTAAGTCCACAACTCTATCACAGCTCTAAGCCACAAAGTGCTATTGGGTCTGTTATACAATATAGTTTAGATTCTTGAAAGGAAAAATTAGTTTATCTTCCAACTGATAGCTTTGGGAGATGTTTTGTAATATTAGCTTTTTTTTTGTTTTTGTTGATAAATCATATAATATTAATATCATTTATGTTCTTTATTATTTTTTACAATGTATAAGAAAGATAATGTTATAAATGTTGATAAATCAGTTAGTAATATTTTATTTTTTGTAGATATATAGAAATATATCCTATACATATATTTCCATTTTAGCATCAAAAAAGAAAAAAGTAGATAAAAGTGGAAATTCACCCCGCCGAAGTAAAGTCACCAAATTAAAGAATGGTAGGTTTTTTTAATATATATATGCATATTATATTCTATGTTACAATATATTTTTTTACACATGTAGCAACTCATTTATTTATAAGGGTTCACATTTACATTTTAGTTCATATATATGAATATTCAAATTCTTGGAAATTATTTTTAAATACTTTTGCAATATTGATCTGCTTAAATGTAATAAATCATTTATTTCTTATCCTGCATAAAATATTAAATTTTCTGAGTTACACCTAAGTAAAATGAATTATTACCTTTTTAAATTTAGATTAAAATTTAACATTGGTAATAGAAAGCCATGTATATCATATTCCGACAATCAAGTTTTTTAGGTAGTCTTGACAAAGCAAATTGATGTGTTAAGATTCGAAGTGCATCTTAGTTCTATATTTTTGTAATAGAAATTCTTTTTGGGAGATAACATTATGATTGAAGCCAGAGATTTAGTTACAAAAATTTACTACATTATATATACAGTGACGATTTTCTCATTATAATGTTAATTAAAGATCATATAATTTGCTGCTTTAAATATAATTGTAAAACCATTTAAAATATTAATAACCCACATAGAAGTGTTACCGTTTGAATATTTGGAGTATATTATGTCTTGTGTTCTACTAATGAAGAAACTATGATTTTTAAAAATCTAATTCAGATTGGCAAAACAACTATGTTCATTTGAATGCTAAAGGGTTTTTTTTAAACAAATGCTTATTTTTAATTAAGTTTAAAAGTGCAAATCAAAATTGGTTGCTTTTTTTAATAGAATTTGATATATAAAAAGACAGACAACTTCTTAAAAGCATTTTGAATGTTGTATTGTTTACAATCAAAACAAGTGTATAGAAGGAGGTGTAAATCAGATTTTATAAATTTCCATATCACAAATTCTATTGCTCTCCTTATTCCTGTAACAATCATATTGTTGATTGGCATTTCCAGATTATGTGATAATAATATAATAGACATGGTATCTTGGTGTGACTCCAGAGAGGGAGAGACTATTGTAAAAAGACAGTAATATGTGTCTTCTATATAGTTGCTATGGCAATTTCAGATATCTTATCCATCAGCTGCAGCATCATTCAGCTCACAAATGTTTTATTTGATTCAGTAATGAATCATGACATTGCATAGAACCCATTGGAATGTGTTCTTCCTCGATGTGAATATATGGATTTTAATATTTCTAATTTACAATCTTCATCATTAATTTCTGAATTATAGTATTTTGTGAAACTAAATCACCAAATTTGTCTGAAGGTTTATAATGATGGTATATTATAAGATGTGATATGTTGGACTTATGAGTGAATGTTGGATGTATAGAAAATTTTAAACTTTATTTAAACTTTCCAAATACAAACAACTTGTTAGTAATAAAAAAAAAAATTGGAGGAACTCAGGAGGATTTGAACCAACTCTCATATATAAATATATCAAATATTTACTATATGTTGCCTTTGACAGAATAGCTCAGTTGGTAGAGCGTTTGCCTTAAATTCACTATTCAAGAATCTAAAGGTGCGAGTTCAACTTCTAAGCGAATATTGTCACTGTGCATATAGGCCAGCAACACCTGAAGAAGAGTGGAAAATAATACTACTCGAAACATTGTGTAATTACTAACCTGTATTGTCTATTTGTGTGTTATTATTAACAAGTTGTTTGTATTTGGAAAGTTTAAATAAAGTTTAAAATGTTCTATACATTCAACATTCACTCATAAATGATGGAAATAGTCCAACATATCACATCTTAAATCACCAAATATATCAATATTACAGCTTTCATGAATAGGCTACCAGTATATATTTTTTCACATCTTTTTACTTTTTCAAATTAAAAAGACATAATCTAAATGTAATTACTGTATTGTAAATATTTATTAATCATCATAAGAATGTTTTTAAAAAGTTATATATATAGGATATGTTAAAAGTTCTGCATCATAGGATATTTTTACAAAGCAAGAAAGGATGAATCTAACAAATTTTATTTATAATAAATTGAAGTCAAAGAGAGGTCATTTCAAAATTTAACAGATTGCATCTAAACTGTGAGCCATAACACAGAGTTATATTACAAGATTTGTTGCAAAATTTAAGAAAGCTATTTATGGTAAATGACTTATTAGATAGACATTGAAAATCAGCTGATGATGATATAGTGATTGCAATGTCCTAAAAGGTTTTCAGTGATAGTCTACACACATGATGTTGGATATGGGATAATGGTATGGCTAAAATTTTATAAGAGATTTAACAGTTTTCTCTCAAATAGATTTCAAATATTGTACATATGTAGAAATTGATGACAATGCAATATTTCAATTTATTCCCTGATTTATTTACTGTAGAAGGGTTGGTAGATTGAATTTTGAACATGTTGATATTAGTTTAGTAAATTTTCAATGATGTGCATGAGATGGCGATATATTTTTTAAATGTTAAACTAAAAAGTATTAATGGTCAATTAAAATAGAAATAAAAACAAATCTTACTTTCAATTGATTGTAAAAGTATTTTTTTAAAAATGGATGAAATTTTATTTTCTCCTAATTGTAAAATTTCTTTTTATTAAAATGCTTTCTTTATAAACAAAATATTGTTAATTGATTGTAGTGTGCTGCAAATTTATTTTCATTTTAAATAGAAATAATTACAAAAAATATTTGAATACTGAAGTCAAAAATAATATATATAAAAAATATTTTATAATAATTCTTATTTCTTTACTGTGCATTAAAATGCCAAAAAATAATTGTTTTCTTCAACTACAATTGGGATTTTTATGTTTAACTTGTAATGAAATTGTGGGGTGTCCAGAAATTAATTAATTTAATCACTACTTTTTACAATAAGTGATTGGTTTAATTAATTTCCAGATACCCTATACTTTTATTTCAAGGTAATTTTATTAAAACCCCAATTATGATTGAGGAAATTAATTATTTTTTGGCTTGCTAATGCACAGTACATAAAAGCATTTATTATAAAATATACCTTAATTATCATCCTTTAATTTAATGAATGACAGTCAAAGGATCCCCAATAATCAGCAATCTAGATGCATTGCCTTGGTTTGTTTCATGGTAATTATACCAATGCCTATAGGACATATAAGTAAACTCAGAAAAGTCAAATTCAGGGTTTTTATTTCATAGTAAAATTAGCTTATATTTTTTGTTGGAGTTTTATGAATCATTAAAATGAATGTATAGAATTGGCTTTTAATTCATTGTATATATAAACATCATATACATTTATATTATAAAATAGTTTTATGGGGAATCATGTAATTATTTGTCTAAATGAATGACTTGCTATTGTTAGTTATCCAAGCAAGTATTATTTTTTCCTTCACTATTTCTCTGTGTTGGGTGTTGGATAAACCATTCTGCAGTAGGCTATGTAAAATCAGTTTTACCTTTATATATATATATTGCATACATGATTTGTGTAGACAAACACACACATCTCTATACATCTATACTATGTATATGATTGAGCATTTTATTTTTTGTTATTAAAAAGTAAATTTACACAAGACTTGGTGAACTGATGGAACTTTTTTTTTTTTTTTAATTAAAGGAGATTTTGCTTCATTGATTTTTTTTTTTTTTAAATATGAATATGAAATACAATTCCATATCCCATCGGAACATCATGATTTTCTTATTTTACTTTCAAAATAAGTATTTTTGAAAACAGTAATTCACTTTATCGCCATACTGTACTGTGTTCATTGCTTATTCGTGCTTGCAGCAAATGTGGGATAGAATGAGTTACTGTTCTCAATACAAAATCCAATTTTAAGAAAAGATCATTTTTATTATTTAAGTCAGTATGTGATCATGAATTAGCAATGTTTTGTTTAATTTATACAATCAAAAAAAAGGGAAAACTAATATTTTTTTATTATTTGCTATTCGTAATATCTGTTCCAAAATTTCCTTCTTTTCAAGAATCAGAATTTCCTTTAAATGGAATAGAATTTAATCAATCATACTTGGTATTTTCTGTATCTTATTTTAGAAAGCTTCTAGCTTGAAATGATGTAGAAGTAAAAGTTATAGTCAGTATTATTTCAAGCGATATATATATATTTTTAATTAATATTTACTTTTTTTTCTTCTAAAATTTTTAATTTGCAAAAATCCTATAGACAATTTAACTAAATTATGAAAAGCCCATTAAATTTGAATTCACTGAAAATTTTGAGTCAATGTCATCAGCAAATAGAAGGAAACTAGAACACTCATGTAGTTAGTTGCTTTATTTTTACTTTATTTAGATGAGAACCAGACCATGAATATTTAGTTTTTGAAACTCATTTCGCCACTGAATAGTCAATACAAGAAAAATAATTTTGATACTTATAACCTAATCAGGCTTGGCCACTTGATGGTGTTCTGGCTCGCCAAAACACCTAACAAATGCCGTTTACAAGGCCTTCATTACGGCTATAGAAAACATCTAATGTTTGTCTTAGCCATTAGAAGGCCGTTGATGATGACGTAACGCAGAAATAATACGGCCTATTTCTGCTTCGCGACAGTTATTGTGAATCCACACACTTATCTTTCGTGTACAGTTTGATATATATGTGTGTATATTTTTATTAGTCAAATTTTTACAATATACGTTACACAATCTTTGTATTTGTAATGAATTTAAGAAACCTGACTTTATAGTAATTTTCCAAATGGCCACACCCTTATTTAGAGAAGGTGTAATGTGTAAAAGCTTTCCGAGAGTACGTCAAAGGAATTCGGCCGAGTTCGCGTGCGAAATCTCGTTTTCACATGAAATACCACGTAGTTCATAAAATGTCTGGCGATCGTAACTTTTTCCGCAGTTGCCGAAAACAGAAGCCGAGTATTTCTGCTGTCCAATAAAAATATACACGATTTTTTGTAAATTTCATAGAAAGCACATATTATAAACATGTTTGATAAGTAAAGAAGACATTTATATGTGTTTGTTGTTGTTTAAAAAAGTTTGAGTTTCTTTCTTTTGTCCGACTATGGTTACGATATTGATATTTTTTATTTTAGCATTACAAACAACAGAACACTAACCCTAAAACTAACCCTAAAACTAACCCTAAACCTAACCCTAACCCTACACAGTTGTTTTGTTATGTAGAAAGCAATAATTAAGGGAAAGACATCGCTAAATAGACATCGCAAAAAAAGTTCTAAAAACAGCGATTTAAAAATAAAAAAAAGCTTGTCGTTTACTAAATCCAAAATTAAAATTAAACAACTTTTTAAATAAAAAAAAGTTATATAAATTAAAGTTAAACAACTTTTTAAATAAAAAAAAGTTATAGCAATCAATAAATTAATAACCAAAAAAAAAAAAAACAGCGATTCGATTTAAAAATAACGCGGCCCCGAACATTGTATTGTATTGTTTTTGACTGCCAACAACACCATCAAGTGGCCAAGCCCGATTACGTTATAATTACCATAATTTTCACATATCATTATTAGGAAAAGGGCAACTAAATTTGTGTTGTGAAAATTATTCACCTGTAGTTAAAAGATGTTAATTTAAATTTATATAAAATCAATGAAAATATCAATTAATATTTGTTATAGCAAAACCATTTATGTAATTAGTACATTACTGAATGTACTTTATATTGTTATGAATGAGAGTAATTTAAGTGCCCTATATTAGCTCATTATTTAATTAAGGTATAAAATGCTATTTAACAGCCAAATTTTGAATATGAGGTCTATGACAATACAAAGCCCAAAGAATCTATTTAATTAAAATAAATAAGATTCAAACAGTATTCTGATTTACGTTTTAGTGATGTTTGAATTGAGCACGGTAAATTGACTATTATACAGCTCATTTTAATTAATTAACGAGCTAAAAGAGAACATTTAAATGCTGTCATTCATAGTCATTGATTATTACACACATTTACTTATAAAAATTATTTTGATATAGTTGTTCTTACTACATTGAATGTTTTAATTTTGCAAAAAAAAAAAAAATTATTTTATAGTTTAATCTTGAATTATTTGTTATTTTAATATGATTATCCCAATTATTGACAAAAAATAGAAAAGTAAAAAAAAAAAAGTCTCACCTTTGATGAATTGAATAAGACTTGCTATTCTCAACTTCAGCAACTGATCCTATAGTGATTTTTTTTTTTGATTAAATCTTAATTCAAAATTTTTAATGAAGTCTAATTTAGGATTTCTCTTCATTTTAGCTAAACTTTCTTTTTTAATTAATATTTAGAAACATAAATTTAAAAAGAGCTTTATATCATAATATAAAAACAGAAGTACATATAAGTTTGTAAATAAACTATAAAATTAATAATTTTTTTTTTTTAGCAACTGTAATAATATCAAAAATGTAATTTCTATAGAGCAAATTAATACGATAGATAGAATGCAGATTTAAAAGTTAAAGATTTCTGGATCACTTATTAAAGAGTGATGTTAAAAAATAACATCACTTTTTAACATCACTTGTTCAATTGAATGGAATTTCTAAAGTCAATCTGCCACTTGGGTGGCGTGAACATTAATTACATCATTTCAAGCAACTAATCATATAATTATATTATCATTTTGATTTGCCATCAACATGATGGTTTCTAAATCATCCTATGAAATATTGGCCTATTTTTTTTTTTATATAAATCATCACTTGAATATTATTTTTTTGTATATGGACTTGAATAATGGACTATTCCAGAATTAATATATCCCATGTAACAAATTAATAATAATGTAATATTTTATAAAACCAAAAGGGTAATTTCTGCTAGCTTTGCATTGAGAATCAGAAATTATGTTTTCATCATTAATTTTCAACAATATTTTAAAATGATTTCTTTAACATTTTGTTTCAAAATATCCCACAGAGGTATACATTTCCAAATTTATATAAACTTTAGGAATATTTGCAATACTCAGTGGCAAGTATTTTGAAATGGTAATATCAGACATTCATAAAATCCAGTTACAATAGTTTTTTTACCGGAATAAAAGATCTTGAAATAAGTAATGATGAAATAACATTGTTTAATGTTAATTTTAATTTATGGCAACCGTAATCCTAAGGATAAAATAAATAAAACAACTTTTGTAAAGATCTGGAATCTTTTGCAGTAAATTTTAAGTATTCATTGTTAAGTATGATTCTCCAATAAAAATCGCTTTAGAATTCTATTGACCAAATAAAAAGTTATAGCAAAGTTGATTGAATAATATCAGAAATAATCAAATTTAAAATGTATATTACACATGGAAATATTCTATTATAACTAGAGCTGTGTGTGTGTTTTTATATATATATATATAGTAACTGATTGTAATTGTGGTTAATATAAATTCATATGAAAATAGTTAATAAAATCAAATATATATATATTTAATATAACCTCTGATGATGATTAAAATAATCTTAGCACTGAAGGTTAAATATAATGATTCCAAAGGTATTTTTCATTTCTTTGTTTAAATTCAATTTAAAATTAATCTTTCAGCACAAAATTTTTTGAATAGAAAGTTTATTTCTGATATGTTAATATTGTTGATTATCATCCTTTTAATATCATTTCCATTAACCATATATATCTCCCCATGAATTGCATGGCTTCTCTGGTTTAGTGGATATTAATGGTTTAGTGGATATTAATGATATATGTTTGGAATGAGTTCTTTATTATTAAATAAACACATCAGTCTCAACTCTTTTTATGCACTGTCATCCAATATAATGTAATACTTTTTTAATTATTATTTTCTATTTAAATATATTGCCACTTATCAAACTTTCCTCTGCCTATCTGGACTTAGAATGATGGTATATATATTTTATAAATGCTTATCTCTTTTTTTTTGTTGCAAACAGTTTAAAGTCAATTTAGATTCATATATTGATTGCCATTTATAATATTATATTCCACTGTATGCTTAATGTATTTATGCACTGAAGGTTAAGTATAATGATTTCAAAAGTGTCAAACTTTCTAAATAGAAAGTTTACTTCTGAATATCTTAACATCACCGATCATCATTTTAATAGTCCTCCAAGTGGATTGCATGGCTTCTCATGATTAGTGGATATTAATGGATATGATTGGAATGAGTTTGAAAAGCAAAAACAAACTAAATTTGTTAATAAAAAATAACTAATACTTTATTTAAGTTGTTATTTATAAATTTGCAACTACCATAATATACAGAAAGTAAAGAAATAAAAATATAAAATATTGAATGTTGTGTAACGGTCATGTTTTGTATAATCAGTCAACAAGACTGAAAGACCAAGAAGAGTCTCTCAACCCATAGGCACAGGGTTACCCCTATGTCACCTGGTTTAAATCCCTACTTAGTCTTCCTAGTCTCAACCACCTAATTAACATCCTTGACATCACACAGCTACCCTTCTTCATATATCTCAATGTAACTCAGGGTTCGAATGTGGACATTGACTCTCAGAGTTCTTCATAATGTACCACATGACAAGGCGCCAGCACTCCTAAGTCTTACATCAGTTCATTTATCTTGTATTTATTTACATGGTTTCAGGGTTTAAACATTTCTATGAGACTTTCAAAATTAATATCTACTAACTATTAGTGAAAAGAGTTATGAATATGGGATCATAGAATTCCCGAAAGTGCTCAACATTTATTTATTATTATACAGCTTCAAATTTAATTGTGTACAAAACGCAAGCTTAGAATATTATATCATAAATTACAAAACCATGAAGTGCTAATTAAGTGAATGGATGTGTTTCTAAAAATAATTAATTAATAACTAGTTCTGACTCGCAAGTTTAAATTAATAATACTATAAGTTTATTTATATAAATAAATATAATTAAGAGAATAGCTTGCAAGCATAGGATGATGATCTATTGGGTTTTATATTCTGTTATTAAAGGTAATGGCGGCTTACAATAATTACATGTGCCCTATTTTCTTAAATTGGAATTATAAAGATTGATCAGTCCATTCTAGATCTAATACATGTAATTAATTATATTTTGATTTATTAAGGGAGAGCTTGTGGACGGGTTTGATTTCAAGCTACCTGGGGTTGCTAACGAGCATAAGCGATGCTGGATGGCAAATATTAATAGAGAGATCGCGGTACTACCTGAGTGAGTGGGACAATGGTACATCAAGACAAGGAAGATCTGCTCTGGCCATCTGATGGTGTGGTTCACCGCTGAAAAATAGATGTCTGACCGCAGAGGTGTATCTGCTTCTAACCTAGGGCACATACCAGAGAAGAGAGTGTAAGTGTGCTGAATCCAGGATTTGGGGTTGCACGGAATCTCCGGCTCTTGCAAAACTCGGACTGGTGCTAATCTATGGATTAGGAACCTGGGCTCATGGCATCTGGTCTGCCATCATGCAGTTTGACCATTAAGACACATGAATCACTGAAAATATATATGCTCACTAATAAAATGACCATTACCACACGTATATAAAGGTAGGAACGGAAGTATATAAAAATAAACAATTATTTATTGAGCCATTTGCATACATAATTAATATTTAAAATATAAGGAACTAAATCCTTTATGTTGCTTTTGCAAATTAAAAATAAATTCTAGATATGATATAGAATAAAATATCTTTATATAACAACAAAATAAAATAATATATGACAATAGCTGTAATATAATCATAACATATAAAAGCTCTTCGGCAATTTAAATTTTTTTTTACCCTTTTCAATATGTCGTTTAACTACAAAAAACAACCTATATTGCATACACAGTGATATCTACCGACTCTATATAAAATTAACACAAGCCTATAATTTATGCTTTAATATCTTTAATAATAACATATATTATATAATCCTCCATTTGTTTTTCATTATCCAATTATTAGTTAAATTAATTGACATTTTATAAATGTTCATATAATTATTTCTGTTATAATTATTGTAATTAGTTTCATATATCTTCTATTAATTTCTTTAATATAATTTAATGGGCTTATATTCTTAACACAATCTATTCTATGTCCATTTTTTAAGTAGTGAACATATAATGCAGATCTGTCATCTCTTTTATTAATAGCATTATTATGTTCTTTAGCCGTTCTAATTGTTTTGCTGTATGTCCATAATAAACCATATTGCAAATCCCACAAATATGGACATATATTAAAGAAGTTAGTAGAAGGAAGATATATGAAACTAATTACATGAATTATAACAGAAATAACTGTATGAAGATGTCAATTAATTTAAATAATAATTGGATAATGAAAAACGAATGGAGAGTTATATAATATATGTTATTATTAAAGATATTAAAGCATAAATTGTAGGCTTGGGTTAATTTTATATAGAGCCGGTAGATGTCGCTATGTATGCAATGTAAGTTGTTTTTTGTAGTTAAACGACATTTTAAAAAGGGCAAAAAAATTAAAAATTGCTGAAAAGATTATATGATTATATTACAGCTATTGTCATATATTATTTTATTTTGTTGTTATATAAAGATATTTTATTCTATATCATATCTAGGATTTATTTATAATTAATACTAACAAACTTATTTTAGATATATAACTATGAGCATCCCCAGTTAACAATAACTAAGTATTTGATAACTTAAACCCAGTCACAATAATTATTTATGTAAATCTAAATTGCAAAATCATATAAATAATAACTTAAGGCATGGGGAGATTAGTGATTCCTAAATGGATTGATAACTTTATACACGGAATGCGGTTTTATTTATATAGAAAATATATTGCCTGATAGGCAATGCAATATGCATATAAATATGATTTTATTGTTATTACCTTTACAAAATTATAGAAGCTTAGATTACATATATTATTGCATTTTAAAGAAGTTTGTTATATAACATCATTATTAAAAGAGAAATATTAATTTAGCAGTGCATGTAGAACTAATAATTTATTTATATTGAATATTTTTAATAACAGCTTTGAATGCATATAGGTTATATATATAATTTATAGTGTACATTATAGGTAAACAATATAATTTATAAATCAATTATAGTGTACATTATAGGTAAACTACATAATTTATAAATCAATTAAATAATACACTAGCCATCCCTTCTTAATCCTTACATAATTCTGTGAATTGACATATAAATCTCCTTGATACGATGGGAAGTAAGAGAGAAATTTTAAGAAAATAATTTATACACATTATTTTTGTCTTTTAACATTTAAAAACTTTAGATTTGGCGTCTTCTCGATTCGCTCCGTCCCTTAGGACTTTGAGAGTCAAGAAGCGTAAACAACTCGTTTTAATGATTTAAGTTTTAATTCTCCCCATCATTCAAGGTAATACACAAATGAAATATAAGTTTTAATCTGTTTAATAATTAAGCCAGCAGATTTAACATTTAAAATAAATAAAATATGTGATATATAAGGTTAATAAGACCAGTTAAGAAATATTTATATAAGTTGACTCACAGTTAAAATATTTAAAATATAATTCAAACATTTACTGGCAAACTTCAATGATGGCTTTGGGACATCTCTCTGCATACACAGATAGATGGGTGGTGAACGTCAGATTGGAATTGATATGGGAGGATGTGGATGGATATTCTTACATTTCAATGAAACTGTTGGACGCCACCTTCCCCGCGATGACTGGAGAAGCCGATGCCTACACTCACACATTGTAGCAGATATGTTTATCATAGATTGATCTTTTTCTGCAGGTTGTTGATCAGCCGAATAGTAAATTTTTTTTTAAATGTTTGTTAAACTGAATTAAGCTGAATATTTTTTTAAATAACAATCTCAATAATAGTAATCATTATGTGCCTGTCTCGATCAATGCCCCTTTCCATGTTTATATTATGTTATTTTACGCCTGGGGTCTACTTCTGCCATAATGGATTTTAGGTTTTGAGTTTGATTTTTAATTTCTGTTCCATTAGGATTTTCATTTCCTCATATTTTCCTGCCGCTGTTTTGATTTACTGTGCATTGTCTATAATTTTTGCACTACGATGCTTTGCAGTATGTACAGGATATGAAGGTGTTGTACTGTAACTATTTCTGTCAATTACATGTATGGATAGGGAAATACAGCACTTACCTTTCCTTATTTAATGGTTCCCAACTCATCTCCCATTGTATTAAACATTTTAACATTTTTTTTGTTAATTGATTTTACTTTTAAAATTCTTTTAATAAAATATTTTTCTTTTACTAAGTACTTTTAACTAAGTATATTCTTGTACTAAAATATAGCATGTTTAGAATAATCCGCTTTTAACATCAAAATTATACACACACACACGTGCATATTACAAATGTGTGCAGCATTCCTAAATAAATTATAAATACAATGGTAGACAGATTGAATTAAACTGAACATGAAGCAAGTATATCTGCGTACAGATTATACCGCTTCAATAGTAAACATAAACATTATATTTAAAGCCTTTTAATTGAACATAAAGAAAGCTCTTAACAGCTAATAAAATGTTTTAAACTATGGTTTTTATAGAGTGTAAACTTACTATTTATGCACTCATTTTTAATGATAGTCTTTATTCATCCATTCCTGAATGTAATTTTTCTCTTCGGATATCTATGATAGTAGACAATATAGATAAAACCCACTGGAGAAATATATATGGTAGATTTTACAAGAATCCATTTCCATCCTTACACCGTAGTTTTCTTTTTTAAAGCAGGCACTTTTAATGTTTGTTTGGATATGACCACATACTTTCAGGTCTCTTGACAGGCATATGTTAAATAGTATTTTGCTAGCTAGCTATTCTGAGAGAATCTACTTTAACTAATGGTTTTTTAAATGACATTTACTTCTCTATTGGCATTTCCCCCTCTCTTCATGGAATCAATCTGCATTGCTTTCTTCTAGATTTTCAAACCTATTTATATCTTTTGTCTTCACAACATATTTTTAACCCTTAAGTCTATAATAATTTATATGAGGATGTTATTTAAAAAGCATCTGTATTCAGTGTAATTACTACATTTAACATATTTTTTATATAACATGTTTTTTTATAAATATTTTTACATTATATAATTATTTTATAAATGATTATATAATAAAAAAATTGGTTGAAAGAAAGAAAAATCTTGACTGAACTTTGAAGTTCAGTTCTCTAACTTTATCGATTTTATTACTTTCTAAATTTTAATAAAGTATTCAGATTTGCTATCCAATTTGCTACAAGAAAAAGAAAATTATTTCTTTAAGCCTCTAGTTGGCAAGTCTGAAAGGATTACAAGATACATTTTTTTAAACTGTTCAATTCAAATTCACTAAAACTTAAATAGCTTTAACTAATTTCTTTTTTTACATTCCACAGTTTCAGTTAGCAAGTCAATTTCAATTTTCCCTTTTTAATGAGGTCCATAATTTTTTTAAAATTAAAAATGAAGTAACAACATTATTATTAAACAGGCATAAACTCTCCATATAGTAGTGCCATATGGAGAGTTTTTGCCTGTTTACTAACAGTTATGTGCTAGCATGAGATGGTGATCATGTGATGTTTAGTGGTTTAACATTATTATTAATGATTGTTCCACATTTAATGACTATTTTTTCCAATTTGCCTTGTAACTATTCTTTGTGATATATCTCTATTCTCAAATTTCTTTTTATGTTCTGGAAAGATTAATTCTGCAGCAGCTAGGATGCAGTATTTTTTTAAACTTCCCTACGGAAAATGGTTTTGAATTTTGTGACTTGTTTGTACTTTTGATAAAAATGTCAATTCTTATTGAAGCTTCTTTTCAAGTTTTCTATTTTAAAATGTATTTTTTTCCCAACAATTTTGTTGTAATCAGAATGTTTTGATATATAATGCCTCTTAATATTGTGTTCTTTATTACCTACTAGTTATGGTTCAAATTGTTTTATTTTATAAAACCTCCCTAACTCTATACCAAGCTTGGATAAAAATAGTTTTTTTGGATATAACTAGTTACTACTACTAATATAATTTGATGATTATTTACTTCTTTT
The DNA here is from genome assembly GCA_028023455.1 of Epiperipatus broadwayi. Taxonomy (NCBI): domain Eukaryota; kingdom Metazoa; phylum Onychophora; class Udeonychophora; order Euonychophora; family Peripatidae; genus Epiperipatus; species Epiperipatus broadwayi. The sequence goes on from JAQFVV010000109.1 coordinate 2,141,971, forward strand.
CTTATTTAAATGTAATTTGATATTTGAATTGTGTTTTGAAAATTTTACAAGAGAAGATTTTAAATTTATAAAGTGTTTAACTTGCTGAACATGCTTTTGACATTTACGGTAAGATTCATAGCTCTAGTAATGACAGCAGGATATTATATATTGCTATATAATGAATAATATTTAAATTTGCTAACAATTATATAAATATTTAATTTATATATTCCATTTCTTTGATAATGGTATGCATAATACTTTTTTTATTGATGTCATGAGCGTATGCCTCCTTAATTTTATGCTTTCTGTCATCTCACCGAATGGACTATATTAACTTTTACTGGGTCTAAGATGCGACTGAATTCAATTTCATGTTCCAAAAGACTGATTTGTGTCCCTAATTTGATTTAGCATGGTTATATAGGTACCTGTGCTGTTCCATCCTAGTTGCAATGTTTGCACACGATTCCCTGCTTTATAAATTTATATTCTTATCTTGTTAAATGTGCAAAACTCAGTTTTAAGAATAATATATTTTACAATGATCATGAACACTAGTATTATAACAACAAAAGGTCACATGACTGCCTATGTTTCCAATAGATGGCTCTTATTAAAATGAAGTGAAGGATTGGAATAACGACTTCGAAATAAGAAATAGACAAATTTATTGTGTTATATAATGATTTCAGAGAAAAGGAATAGTTAATTTAGCTAACAAGATTTCTGACATATGGTCTATTTGTGTAACTTCTGATTTTGTTTAAGAAGTAGTCATTTCACATCACATTAAATCATTGCCCCTGAAAGTGAGTAGCATCTTTTTGAATATTGTATATATTAATATTATATATTCCTTTAGAAAGTTTTCTAATTATTCAGTCGATTATTCTTAAAAAATTTTCTTTCAATATGCAAAATCATTACTCCACTTTTAAAATAATTTAAGTTCTTTTATTCATTATATTTGTAACTTCAGCTATTCATTTAATAAATTATGACAAAATAATATTTGTTTTTTTCATGATAAAGATTCTAATTATGCAGTAATTCTTAATGCATTTTTTATCTTTTGTATGTATAAAATAGCATGTAAAATTTTTATCTTGGAACTGATTCCCCCCCACCACCACCATCACATATTGCTAAATATAATTTATTTAGAAAAAGTCTTTTATGATAACATTGATTTCTGAATTCTGTTTATACAGTAAGAAAATCAAGCAATGCAAATTATTTTTTTCACACAGCATTAGTTTCTTATAATTTTGATTATGCTTTTAGGAGCAGTAATTGACTGTATTTATTTTATTTGGCTATTGTAATTATTGTAACACACATTCAAATTTTTAGATTATCTCTTAACTATTGGTCTTCATCAATGAGGAGCATTGGTTTTGCACTTATGTTTTTTTGCTTTTGTATTTTTAAGCATACAAATCTAATACTACTATATTACTATGATGCCGCTTTGCAAACAATCCATTACATGCATTAATATCTGTTTTAGTACAATGATAGAGTGACAGACTGCAGCTTATGATCCAAGGGTCATGTCTATAATTTTTATCATTTCTGCTGCTCAAACTTTTTATGAACTCCTGAGCAATAAATCATTTGATTATTTAATATTAGCTTTATTTTTTAAAATGTTGAGATTTTTGCTTTCCTGATCAGATAATTCAGGTTTGAGCAGATTATATAAATCAACTTTATCATTTTTCATTTTTACTTTTTAAAAGATTTTTTTGATTATTAATATTTCCATTGATATTCAAAGTTTTTATCAAATTCACTTTAACTGTCAAGCATTGGTGGTCGAGAGGTCAGCACAGCTGTCTTACAAGCAGTTGTCCCGGGTTAGGAAGTTCGCTTCCCAGCCGATGCTATAATACATGAAAAAAAAAAATTCACTTTAACTTGATACTGCCTGATTGTCTTTGTTTTTGGTCACCTTTTCCTTATTTTCTTGAGATTGCATTCCTAAGACAATAAAGCCAATTACTCAAGGCTTTAATAGGTTTATAAATGTAGATGATAATAATTAACCCTAAGCTATCAACAATCTCAATCTATAGTTAAAGCAACTCCTTTGACAATAAATGTGAAACCACTTTTATCTATGGTCTGATATGTTTATATAGACACTAAAGATTGCTATTTGCCCAAGGAGCTTGAAATTAATAATGCAAAGAAGTTTAAACAAATCTCATTAATCAAGCAAATATAACCTGTTTTGAAAGCAGACTAATAAATAGTCAATTATAACTCGGATTCTCACACTCCTTGGTCAAATTGCAATCTTTAGTGTCTATATAAACATATCAGACAATAGATAAAGGTGGTACACCTTTATTGTTAATGCATGTTGCCTTGACTACAGGTTGAGATTGTTAATAGCATAAGAGTTGATTGTTATCATATACATTTATAAATTTATTAAAGTTTTGACTAATTGGCTTTATATGGAGTTTAGAAGTTATAAATGACTATTTAGTAGTCTGCTTTCAGATCAGGTGTTATATTTGCCTGATTAATGAGGTTTGTTTAAACTTCTTTGCATTATTAATCTCACACTCCTTGGTCAAGTTGCAATCTTTAGTGTCTATATAAACATATCAGGTCATAGATAAAGGTGGTATCACCTTTATTGTTAAAAGGGGTTGCATTGACTATAGATTGAGATTATTGATAGCTTAAGGGTTGATTGTTGTTCCATTCTTCCATTGCAAAAATGAAAAGTTGTATTAAGATTTGTTATTCACTATTGTCCAGCAGTAATTTATTGTTTAATTTTTTTCCTATACTTACCCAATTTAGCTAACTTTCTTTAATTTAAATAATTTTCCCATTTAATTTTATTTTCACTGACCTCAAATATTTTATACGATATATGTTTTACAGCATATATATATAAACATGTTTTGCGCTTTCATCCATGTAAGATTTTAGTTTGCTGAATGGCGCTTTTCTTTTTTTTTTCAAAGCTTATTTATTATTTATTCAATTTATTTTTATCACTTATATGTCACCTATACTTTATTTTTATTTTTGCTATATTTAGTATTATTCCTCTTCACATTTCTAACCTTCTTTATTATAAAATGGTTATGATCATTATTATATGCTTTCTCTATTAAAATCTTTTAATTGTTCATATTTATTTTTTATTCCGTCCATATCTATTAATATGTAATCTATTATAATCTCTTGCACAACATGTCCATCTTACATGCATTCCCAATATTAAAATTCATTATCTAGTTCATATATGTGATTTGGTGCCAATTTGGTGCCTATTAATTGCATATGCTTTCATAAATGACTATAGAGCAAAATATAGATAACTTCTGTATAGTGATTAATAATGATATTTTTAGAAAATTTCACATTAGTAATTTTTGCTATTAATTATAATTTAGTCACAGAATAATCATCATTAACATTGATATTTATTGTTGTATTTTATTGTATGTGTTATAAATTTTTGTAATTTTTTATATATAATTTATAAACCAGGAGATATACCCAGTGTAGGAAGTTGTGCTTCTGATGGTTCTGGGCCCAATATTAATTATGATACAATGCCTTATGGTAAGTAAAAAAAAAAAATCCTAAAATGAAACTTTTTTAAAAAATTTATATTTGTTTGATAACATTTATATATATATATTATAGACAAATAATACCAAAGATATTATGCATATAACACAGTAAATTTTATCTTTTATTTGTCCAAAAGTCATCTTCAGAGTTGTAAATTCACTATATATATATATATAAGTATCATTATTATAATAAAAATTATCCATACAAAACAAATTATTTTGTATTAGAATATATATTTTTTAAAAAGTAAATTTAATTCAAAACCTAATTTTTTATATTTTAATATATTATATTACATGATTTTTAAACACTCAGTTGCATTTAAATTTAGATTCATATATTATTTTTGAAAATAATTTTAAATATTTCTTTTTAAATTAGTTTTAATTTGCTATAGCAAAAGTAATATTTCCTGTGAATTTAGAAAAAAGAAACCATATATTGTGTCAAATAGTGGCAACATGAATTTTATTTTTTTATGCTTTTGATATTGTTCTTCGTTTTTGAATTTTTGAAAATTTGTATTATTTTCAGTTTAATAATGATTATCAAAGCATAAAAATCTTGATCCCAAACCATATATTTTATTTTTATTTTATAATAACAGTTCTAATATATATATATTTTCGTGAAATCCAATGTACGTACGCCAATTTTGTCAATTGAAGACAGGCAAAAAAACTGGATAATATCCAGTTATGAAAACTTAATTTTTACCAATTTTTCTATGCAAATTTTTTTAAAGAGTTATCCAAAAATATACAATATATAATAGTTTACCATTCTTGGCATTTGAAATAGTAGCATCTCTAACATTCACTGCAGTACTTTTTATTATTGCTATGTGCCATGTTTGATAATGAGTTTTTCATTGGCATTGCATTAACCTTTGTTGTAATATATTTTTTTCAAAAGAGTTCATTTACTTTATGGATTTAGAAGAGTAAAATTGGTCATTAATATATATCACATCATAATGAATGATACGAAAGCAATATCTAACATAAAAATGATATATCTTCAAGAGATAGCTAAGTAGGACTAAAGATAAAAATAATAATTTTCTTTTTTAATACATCTTATCATCATTTTTAGCCATTATCATTCTGCTGTAGAATAAAGGTCTCTTCTGAAGCTAATTTATATTTCTCTGATCTATAGCTTCCTTATCTATCTATCCATCCCAAATGTAGTCTCTTTCTAGGTTGTTTTTTTTTTAACTATCTTCACATCCAATTTAAGATTTCAATAGTTTATCTATAGTCTTTTCATTTAGACTCATGTCCACTCCATTTCTATTTCAATTTTTTCAATTATATATTTGTTCTTTAATCTCAGAACTATATATAAAGACTAGTAAAATCTCTTTCTATCAAAATCATTCTTCTAAGTTTTATTCTATGATTAATTTCATTCACTATGTTTTATAATCTGACTAAAGTATTTGTATCAATTTTATATAAATTTTTCTTTTTTTGAAAAACCATTATTTTTGCTGATCTTTCTTGGGTCCTGATTTAATTTGCGCTCACGGCCATTTAAAATCTAAAAATTACCGTTGACACTTTCAACTGATAAATGACATAAATATTGAATAAAAGTATTTTAAATTCATATTTTAGAAATTATAAGCTAGGAAAAATAATATGTTTTATTTTAATATGGATTTTTTTTTTTTTTAATTTACCTTCATAAAATATTTGAAATACGCTGGAATATGCAGGGAGGGGGAAGAATGATTTGGCCGATCCAAAGAATCGTCCAAAAGATGCAGAAGTCTGATCAAACCAAGCTTAAAAGTTCCAAATACTAAAAGATTATAGTATATATCCATACGAAATAAAACATATTATTTTTACTAGCTTATAATTTCTAAAATGTGAATTTAAAATAGTTTTATTCAATATTTATGTCATTTATCGGTTGGATGTATCAACGGTGGTTTTGGCTGGTTTTTAGATTTCAAAATGGCTGTGAGAGCAAACTAAATCGGCACCCTTTCTTGTTTATATCTCATAATGTTTGTATCATTTCCTGGAGCTCTGAAGATTATTCACAAAACAACAACTACACTTGTAAAATATATATCTCTTAAGCAGTTTCTATTTATTTTTATTCCCATAATTTATCATTTCAACCCACAAAGTATTTTCTATAAAATTGCTATAAAATTTTTTGAAGATAATAGAATTATTCTGTCTTTACTAATGTAAACTGCTGCAGTATTCTGATAATTTTTTTCAGAATTTGATAACATTCTTGGTCTGACTGTTGTTGTTTAAAAGATGAACAGAAATTTTTATAGAATCAAATGCATAATACAGTCTACAAATTCAATTCAAAATGACATCATATATTTATGAGTTCTTTTTGTAACTTCTACTAATACTTATGCAGGATTTATTATTTTATAACTACATTTAAATTCTATTTGTTTGTTTTTTTGATTGATGTAAATCCATGTTCTTTGTAGATAGGTTGTAATGGTTTGATACAAAACAAATTTGTAATTTTTGGATTTCTTTTTTACCTTTTTTGAATATCAGTATCACTGCTGTATTTTTCCAATTGTTTAGAAAGATCTTTATCATTTATATATTTAACATATAGACTTGACAACAATTTATTTGTCTGTTTCTTTTAAATTATTTGTAATGATTCCATCACTTTCGGAATTTTTTTCTTCTTTACAGATTTAATTATATATCTCACCCTTCCACTTAAAATTTCAAAAGATGCCATAATTGGGAAGGCTACTTGTGTTTTATTGATATTTATAGTTTTTTTAATAGACCTTTACATTCTTCAGGTAACTCTTTTTGTAATAATAGTGCCATTTTTTACTTTCTATTGCTGAAATAATTTTTTTTCCCAATAATAAAAAAATCTTACTATATTTTCAAGACTTATTTTCTTTTATAGCTTTTCTTGCTGATTCATAATTGTTGTTATTTTATGAATTATTTTTCTTTTTGTATCATTTATAGAATTCTAAATATTAAGTTTTTCTAAATAGATCATTTTAAAATATTTTTATAGTTCTTCTTTATATAGTGGATTATCTTAGTTATAAATTTACTGGTGAATTTTTATTTTTTTAGTACAGTATCATCTATCTTTTGTTCAAATGTGAGCCAATTTCAAAATCTATTAACATTGTAAAATAACTTGTAATTCTAATTTAAATTTATTAGAATCACTTTTGAAAGTTAAGAACACTAATAGTTAAAATTGTCTTTCGTAATAGTTTTGCATGTCAGGTTAATTACATCTTGCTATATAATAATCACTTCATGATTTGAACTTAATGTTGAAATGCATATTTTCTTTTAGTTAAATATAAAACTTTTCTATACTTTTATATAAATGCTTTTCAAAAATAAAAGAATTCATAATATATAGTTTTTGTTTTTCTTAAAAATTCTTTAAGTTTGTTTTCTTTTTTTTTCTCAATATCCAAATTTATCCATGTCATTTTGATTTTTTAATAATTAGTTTTTAAATTCTGCTTATTAAAATCTCCAGTGTCAATTTTAAAATGTTATGTCTGATCAAAAGCATTTAGTAAATCTACATAAATATCCTCTGAAGCATTGTCTGACCATATAAGTTTCCTGATCACTATAAAATTGATATGTGAATCAATGGAAGGAGTCAGAGAGAGAGAGAGGGGAAAAGAAAAGAGGAGGAGAAATGAATAATGAAATGGTTGAATTAATTTCATCTATATAAAAGTTGTGTTAAAGTTTTGTGCCAGCATATTAATGATGCCCAGCATATTAATGATGATCCCAAGGCATTTAAGAAGGGTTTGCAAAGACTTACTTTAAGGAAAAGACAAAGGGATATAAATACTACTGACTTAAAGAAAATTTGATGTAGAATTGATATATTTTATCAGAAATAATAAATTATTGAAGGTAAGAGCGTTATAAACAAAAGTATCAAAGCTGGAATTATTTTTTTCTTCTCAATTTTGTATTCTTCTTTTCTAGCTTTTGAGGGATAATAAAAAAAAAAAAAGATAAAACAATGGAAAATATATTTTATATACTTTACTGATTGAAAATAGATAAACTCTATCATAATTAAGGAAGAATTTATTTATCTTTTTATTTTATTTATTTATATAAAGGAGTTAAATTTGGAAATTTTAATGAAAATTGATTTAAAAAAAGAGTGAGAAGAAAATATTTTTATAATTTCTTTTTTAAAACAAAATAATGTCATTTTGTTATCAAAGAGATATAATTAGTTGCAATTAATTAAAAGATTAAAATAGGATAATAGTAAAGGTACTATGATTGTATTGTGGGTAGTATGTATATAAAGAGATGAGAAAAATTGGATAAAAAAATGGAATACAGTAAAACATTTGATGCAAAGACAGAAAAGAGCTAAGAAAAAGAAGGAAAGGAGATGGTGTTGATAAAAATAAAAAGTTAAAAGAGAAGAAACCCCTGTAATGTATCTCCATCTTTTAAAAGACTATTAGCTATACTCAGGAGAAATTGGTTAATGAAGATTGCATCTCCTATCTCTCATTAAGTAAAACAATGGTCAGTCATACTGTAGTTGAAAGTTTCACTATGGGGGGGGGGGGTGAATACATTATTAGTACGTTCGTTGAAATCTGAAACTATATAGCCTGTCATCTGAAAGAAGGGAGTGTTTTTGCCAGTACCCATAACGAATGCAATAAAAATAAGTAGTTTTCTGTCATCATTCATCTTTATGTATCTTTATTATTCTTGCTAGTAATGAAGAATGGTAAAAAAGATCAACCAGATAAAAATATGAACTTTTTGTGATCAGTGATTGTTATGTAGAAAAATTTAAAGATTTGAATCTATTCTAGTCAATTGGTTTTCAAATCAGAATTCTGAATATATTTAGATAAGACTTTGTTTTATCTAGATAAAAACCTTTAAAAGTTATTATTTCTATCTGTTTGAATGTGTGTACTTTTTCTTCTTTTTTAACATTAATTTTATCTGTGTGATATGCTATATTAATTTGTAATATTAGAGGGAAAATAAACGCTGGGGGGGGGGGGGAGAAGTTAGTTTTAATCGGTCATCTAAATATATTGGAGCTTATAATGTCAAATTCAATTTAATCTAAACTGATCTTCGTATGAATACATCCCAGTTTTTTATTATTTATTGAAATTCATTTGATTTGGAGAGGGAGGATTATAATAATTATAAATATTTTAATTATTGTAAATAATAATAAATTTTTATCGTAGAAAAAAAAAATATTGTAAATAATATTCTTATCATGATGTTGCTGTCAGAGGGGGGGGGGTATTCTTTTAACAATGAATGTGATGCCTAGGAATATATGTCCTATAAAAATGCTTTTGAATGTTGAATGTGAGAGCTTTATGTTAGTCTTCAAATATTACTTCAGTAAAAGATGAACAGGAAATGTAACCAGCTAGCAGTTTGATCATCATTATCAAAGTCACTGTGATCCAATATAGCCAAAGAGAATGAATTAATTCATATGGATTGTGCCTAAATGCATGATAAAGTGAATGTCTCAGAATCATCAAAAAGGTAATTCAAAATAATATATAGGATAAAATATTGGTCTTTTTTTTTTTTACACTGAATAGTGTTTATTAGCATCTAGGGAATACACTGTAAAAAAATGCTGAGATACACTATGTTATTGTTAATATATATATACTTCTCTATTTTTATACAGTATTTGTTATTTTACTTTTTACATTAGCATTAGAAGCAGTAATCCATATTTTCCATAGCCTTGTATTGTAAACTTAGTTAATCAGTGGACATTAGTGTCACATAGAAATTTCTAATTTCTCAGTTTTGACTTTAATCACTAAGAAGCATTAGATTGTACTTACAAATTCGGAAATAACTTTCTTTTATACATTCCAAATCAATGACTTGAGATTCAAATATTCGTAAGATTTTGAACTTGAGCAGACTTGCTAGTTTATCTACATATGTCTGATATTATTTAGCATCCACAGTTATTAAAACCAATAAAATAACACTCATCACATGGCATAGAGATGGGGAAAAATTATGCTACTATTTACTCCAACTGTTTTATGTTAATTGTAGATACATTTGACTCTCTTATAAAGAATGATATATACCAAACAAAGTATCATTATTTTTCCAGCTTACTTATAAATCTATATTAGGAGCAGAAATCTACTCTATTTATTCCAGACCCATCTATTGTAAACCTAAGTAATCCTCTTACAACAGATGGCTCTAAAGAAAAGTAATCACTGCTTATAACGCATGGCAGTCATTGCAAGTTTATTATAAATGACAAATATTTCAAAATATATTCGTTTCCAATATCTAAAAGTAGATTTCTTGAAAAATTATGTGCTTGGTGGACTTTTTAAAAAGCTATAATCCAATAAAATAAAAAATAATTATGAAGTAAATTTTAATATAGATGTAATATAGTGAAGCCACAATATATGCTATATCAATATAAACTATTTCAATTATATAGTATCCTAAAATATATATCATTAAACAAAAAATAAAAACATTAAAATTGATAAATTTAATAAATTTGACAATATAACATGATAAATGTAATAAATTTGACAATATAACAGCAGCCATTTTTCCGAATCAGAGTAACATGTGCAATCACATTTATTAATCACATTTATTTAAGTTACATAAAAACATATTTTAAGTTTTTTTTATCCCTTCTATATTTCAGTGTGGTGCAATATTTCATATAATAAAATGTTTTCTTCTAAGCATAGTACTTAAAGTTTTACAAATTCTTAGCTTTCTCAAGTGATAAAATGAAATTAATAATTTAGTATAAGCAGCAAAAAAAAAAAAAGAATTATAAAATGTTCTTAAATTGCAGCAGAAAGCTTAGAGTTTGAAGATTTTAGTTGAGAATTTAAAATAGATAATGGCAAGTAGAGGTAACTGTACAGCTTCTGAAATTGATAAAGATTTAAAAATATGAAAACAATTAGAGAGGCTGCTTTAGTATTTCTATAGGAGGAAAATGATATTGATCTGAGTTTATTTAATTGCAATGAAAATCTAACTTTGCTATTCATTTTATTTTTTGAGCGAAGGTGAATGAATAAACACACACAGTTAGTATATATATATAATTATAATAAAAATAATAAATTTAACGTTAACATTTTATTTATATTACTTATATATATACGAATGTGCTCCTGGCATACTATAGAAATAAAAAAAGTATCTTTGTTATATATGTGGGTGTGTTGAAAAGTATTGGACAGTTGCAGTTCAGTAAAATAATACATTTTCTTCTCGATTCAAAACGAGCTTTTATACACATAAAAGACATACACAAGGTGGTCTTGAAACAAAATATAGCAGATATTGTGAATTTGTTATAGTTAAAAGTAACATAAAAAAGTAATACTTATTTTAAAAATTAATGCAACTATACTTGTAAAAATCTATGTCAACTAGTTCAGGATTAACTCTTGATATATATCCAAATGAGTTTGCATATATATATATTATCTAATGACATACATATTTTCTTTTAGGTTCTGCTAAAAAATGTGATAAAAAGACTAAATCACTCAAGAAAAGCAAGAAAGCCATGATGCTCAGTTTTGACGTTAGTCTTTCCGATTCTCGCAGTCCATTATCGTAAACATACTTTTGAATATGCTATCAGCACTAAAATTCATTTGAGTTTGTTAGTTTTTTTGTTTTTTTTTAATATCGAACCAGTTTATAATTTTACTATAGATTGGTTTGTTAGCTAAAATATTGTAAATATACAATTAATGATAAATTGCCCTAAAAAATTTCCTGTATGTTATTTAAAGACTTTTTCATTTGTTTGAAAAGACATTTCCATAAATGGTCTTTATTTATATTGTATAAAGCAAACAATGCATTTATTATGTTTTTATTATGTATTATTATTATTGTAATAATAAAATATATATGTATATATAGTTTTCTTTTTTCATTTTTATTTATATAAGAGCACAAATAAAGCAGTATTTTAAAAGTTTTATGTGGCTTTAAATTAGATAGTAATTACTAGGTGGTATTTTGGTTCAGTGCTATAATTTAAATAATCAAAAGACTTTTTAAATTGTGGAACTAATTCTTTATTGATATTTAACTATATACTTATTGTATCTAGATAGATTTCTATACAAGTAAAAAGATAAAAGTTTTTAAATAGTTCTGTTCAAGGCAAAGAATAATCTTTTGTAGAGAACTTATGAAAAAGACAGTACTCATTGGGCATGCAAAATAGTCAGTACCTTAAAAAATTTTAAGAAAAAAGAGATTTTTAATACTTTTAAAAATTCTTATTTTTACATTGGTTCACAAATTGTAAATGTTGAAAATTAAAATGACATTTTCATTGATAACATATTTGTCAAATTCATGGGTGATGAAAGCAGACAGTTATCCTTCCTTGTTTTATTCTTTAGTGATAAATAGCTAAGTATAGTAACAGTGTTGACGAAGTATTAATAATGAGGTAATCCCACAGTGCAAAATGTCTAAACAGTATAACTTTGATTATTTAAATTCTATCACTGGACTACATTATTACCTGTAATTTTGCCATCACATGCGTGCATGGATTGGACAGTCATAACGAAATGTAATATATGATTTAGGTTTGTCATATTTGCAAACAATACATAAATCAGAAACTTTTATAATTTCCATTTCTGAGGCTGATAAACATAACAGCCATTAGTGGTTTTAAACCTATTGATGAGATTCCAATAACATCTGAGAAAATCAAAACCAGCTGGTTTTACTACAAATAATAAAACAAATGATTATTATTTTCAGAGGTCTATGATGTCCCAGAAATGGTTGGTTGAGCTTCAATCTGGGATTGTTTATTGTTTAAGTTCATCATTTTATTACTATATTAAATTTTACAGGATGCCGGTCTTATTGCTCTATCCAGAAAAAAAAAAGAATTTCTTTGGGTTCTCATCAAAATGTTATTTTTATCTCATAATTCTTCATGATTAGATGAATTTCTTGGATGAATATGCAGAAAGATACACAAATTTGAAACATGACTTAGATAGTATTTATTGAGTTAATGATAAGTTTGATTTATTTAACAATTTTTTATACACTTTTTGTGAGGCAATTTGTTTTCTGAAGTTGTGAAAGAATGAGGAAGCCTTTCCCATGTTCACCCTGCTTTTGCAAGTAAAACTTTTTCCATTTGGAAACCTGAATTCAAGACAGACAACAAATTATGAAATTAAGTCCTTATAATATTCTTTTATTTTTCAATCACAATTATAGTAACATTTTTGGGATGACAATCTTTCAACTTGGAGGTTACGTAATAAACTGATAAAAATCTATAAATAATTCTAATAATTAAATTGAAATTTAACACAATATGAAAGCAAGCAAATAATTAATAAAGCAGAAGTTTAAACTGACAATATGAAAGGGGGGCCCAAAAATAACCAGAATTGTTTTCTTGTAAGTGCGCCTGTGAGGACCCTTTTGCATCAATCTGCCAAATTATGCTACCATGTGAAAGCATGGTGCCACATAGCACTTTTTTTTTTTGTAAAGTGCATTTCGCGTATTTGGTGATTTTTTTTAATGGCTGAAAAGTTGGAATAATGTGAAATTTTGTTGTTTTTTAAAAAAAATCGCAGGGCAAACAGTTGTAATGTTTGAAACAGATTAAAAGAAAGCTGTTCTGGCGAAAACACAAGTTTACAAATGATTTAATGAAATTGTCAAATTTACCATGTCCCAAAAAAGCGTGGCGAGTGAAGTCCAATGTCAAGATAATGCTATTTTTTTAGTGACACAATGAACTTTTCTTTTAAAATTAGTGCTTAATGGTCAGACGTTTTATCTACAAGTTCTGAAATGTTTGCTTGATATGATAAAGTGTAAGCATCTCATTTTGTGGCAAAATGCGGATTCCAAGCTTCACCACCACAATTCCTCAGCAAGCAGTCTTGAGTGCAAAACAATTTTTAATTAAATTTAACATGATCCAGCTTATCTATTAGTCATATTCGCTTGATCTCTACCATGGAAATTTTTTTCATTCTCTCGAATGAAAATAGGCCTTAATTTTTTTTGCTGATTTAGAAATGGTGGGAAAAAAATGATAGAGGTGTTAAAAGACTTCACCTTGTGTTTCTGGACTACTTCGAAAAGGGAAAAACTTCTTTAGAGTGGTGTATTGTATTCTATGGACAATACTTTGATGATGATTAAATTTATAACACTTAAAGATAAATAAACAATTTTTTATTATAAAATTCCTGTTATTTTTTTGTTCCCACTCTTATTTTAGATTTTAGTTGGGATCTAGAGGGATAGCTGAGTTCGAACCCCCTTTGCCTATGTCTGGGTCAGGTTAAACCAACTATACTTTCTGACCATTACAGTATACTGACATAAATTCTTTATCAAATCTTATGCATATCATACTATCTTTCTCAACCATCTTGTTGCTTGTCCATTACTCATAACCCGATTAAATACTATTTTGCTTATTCTCTTATTATCCATAAATTGCAATCTACCGAACATTTTCATTTTTCTTTTTGCATCTCTTTTTTTTTTGATAGTCTGATTCTGATAGCTTCATCTGGTGAGTGTAAATGGTTAATGTGCCTCTTTAATCACTTTCCTTTATCCAAATGAATGAACCTCACTTGTCTAGTCAATAATTTTATTATTATCCTGGAGATTATTTTTGATTCTTGTTAAATAGCCACTGTCTATCGCTTAGTGGCACTGTTTCTGTGTAAAATCACAGAATATCACTTTCGTGGCCTAACATACGGCTAATAAATCACTATGATAATAGTAGCCATTGAGCAGCCATGAGATGTGGTTTAACGTGGCCGAAACTATGACACGATCAGTAAGAGCCATTTAATTCTGCCGCATACCGAACCTATGGCTAATACAACACTACGATCATAATAGCCATTTGAATTGGGCCATGTGATGATGTCACTTTCTATGCATATGCACAGAAATGTTCCACCCACCTTTGCATGGCTTATCTATGCATACGATCAGTAATGGCATTTTGCTACTATTTAATCAGGCTGTGCGTACTGGAATGTTAGAACTGTTGTTCCAAATAGTTTTCCCTAGACCCCAACTGATGTAATATTACCTACTACTAATTGTCAATGTTATCAGCAATGCTTCCCTATGCAGGGTGGAAGTGTTTTAAATTTGGAAACGGCTCTGCCACCGCACAATTGCAGGTGTTTGTGAAAAAGTCCCATTTTGGCCGTGATTTGTATGAGAAAAACAATGACTGATTCAACTGTGGGACATCCCAAACACAAGCTGATGCAGTTGCCTTTCTGCAGGCTCAGAACATCCTGCCACATGTCAATCAATGTCGATATGGTAAAGCTATGATACTTAGTACACAAACTTGGTAGTTTGTGTGCTCACTAGTCTCCAAAGTCATTTCTGGCTTGTTTGTTCTTTCAATTGTTGTAGGCAGTCAAATGTTGTTCAAAAATGTTACACTTTTCAGCCAAAAAAGTTTTCTTATTAATTACAGTTATATGTCATCAATAAATTTATTTTTTCAATGAATCTGTTTTGTGTCATTGTGATGAATTTGTAAGGCAATTAATTCCAAAGGTTTTTTTTTTGTTTCGGTGTTGTTCTTTTTTTTTTCTTTAAAGCTTTAATATTATAACTAGACTGTCCGGGTTGAAGGGTAAGGGGTGGAGGAAAGTAGGCCGGCCTAAAAAAAAAACCAGTCTTTGATTCCTAATTGTAAATAAAAAGCAAGTGGCCTTTTTTGGGGGTAACTATTGTAATAAGAAGAGAAACAAAAATAAAATGTGAAAGCAGGAAAATCAAAAAGCCGAGTCTGATTAATTACTGGACAAAAAAATGTCCGCTTTTTAGAGTACATTTGTTGTAGTATTATTTAAAAAAAAAAAGAAAGCCGCCTCTGCTTAATTACTAGAAAATAAATTACGCTATTTGGAACACATTACCTGTACATTGTAAGCTAACTTACTCTGTTATTATCAAAAAGATGTATCATTAAAAAGAACCCCCTCCCCTTTAGTAAAAGAATAAAAACCAAAAAAAAAGTAGCTATTTTTAAAATATGTAATCTAATTACAAAAAAAAAGCCACCATGTAAGATAATTAAAAAAATAATTACCAAAAAAACACTGCTTTTTTTATAAAAAAAATTTAATAAGATATTTTTTAAAGAAAAATAAAGGCGTATTATTTCAAAAACACCGCTTTTTTTTTATAAAAAGAAAAAAAAAGGCGCTTTTAAAAAAAAAAGAATAACGTCCATTTTTAAGGAAAAAAAAATTTTTTTCCAAAAAGAATAACATACATTTTTAAGAAAGAAAAAAAGCTGTATTAAAAAATAACATTGTTTAAGAATCGATTGGCCCGGGAATGTTATATCGCTATATTTTTGCACAGAAACAGCGCCATCAAGTGATGTACGGTGGCTATGTTCCATATCCATGTTGACTTGCAGACTTCAAAATTTTCATGGTTTATAAAGTTATCTCTAAGTACATTTTTATTTGGTGATAAAACTGGCACATGCAAAATTTTCATCACATTAACATTTCTATTAGGATCTTCTTTGTTAATATCCAAGAAATGAAATATTGAAAAACACAACATCCATTGATATTTTTGTGTATGTTTCTTTAGCGTCAATTTACACTGTTGGACTGCCTTGATTTGTGAAAATTTCCTTTAACATTCTTATAGTAAGTACACTCAAGCTAGTATTTTTGACAAGTTTATTTTATTCACTTGAAATAAAGTCTATAATGATCAAAAAGATGTAGTCATTTGTGGAATCAGCATGGTTCATGTAATGTCTTTGTCAGGGTTGTATAGATTTTGGCCAGAGTTCTAATTTTTTCGGAGGCAGATTTATAGTAGATTGACATTCTGTGCAAATGTTTCACTATGTTTTCAATTTTTTTGCTCATATTAGCCACCAAATGTATGACCTTGCTAAAGCTTTTATCCGGACTACATGTGATTTTGCTAAAGCTTTTATTCTGACTAGTCCTGGGTATCCATTATGTAGTAATCCAAATACCTGCCTTCAGGCTTTTATAAATATATGATCAGTCATAAGCATGCAATCATTACATGTGGATAAACTTTTGCGTATATTCCAGATTGGTCTCACTACATAATTATATTGACCTTTTGACCATCCATGTTTTATTCATTTCTCTAGTGTTTTGTATCTGGGGTCATTTTTAATTCATTTAGCAACTATCAAACTATTCAGTACTTTAGATTTTTATAGAAATTTTATATAATTTATTTCATTCAAACTTATGTTCAAATTTGTATGTATATGGTGTGATAGGGCATCAGCATGGCCAATTTTTTTATACCAGGTATAAAGATAGTTTGTAGTCATAAGCAGCTAATAAATTCATCCAATAAATCATATGCTAGCTTGCATGTTTGAGAGTTTTCTTACAATTTTTAAAAATTTCTAATAATGAATGATGATTTATATTTTAAATTCATTATAAACATAGTGTCAAAACCTTTTATAGTAAAGACAATGGCCAAAGCTTCCTTGTCAAGCTGATTGTAGTTTTTTAAAGCAGCTATTAGTGTTCTTAATGTTAACACTACCAGGTATTCTCTGTTGATCATTGAGAAGAAACAAGTAGTTGACTGGAAGTTAGTAAGTTTTACTTTCTGGAAGGCACTCATGCTCTTCATTCCATCTTCGTTTAGAAAACTTAACAAAAAAAATTAAGACTTAAAAATGCCTGTAAATACTTTACATTCTTTGGACATTTTTTATCGCTTTGGCTTTTTTAGGGTTTGGATATTTATCCTTTTGATTAATAATGTGACTCAAAAACTTCATTTCAGAGATAGCCCAAATGCATTTTTTATGTGAAAAGTATTGCACCAATTTCGCTAATTTATTGCAAATTTCAGTAACATGTCAACTCACATTGCTTCAATAGTAATTAATATATCATCCAAGTATAAAGAATAACTCCTTTTATTTCTTGAAATAGATTATCCATTTTGGCCTGAAATACATTTGATGCAATGTTTTTTTCATAAGGTAGCTTGTTGCACTCGAATAATTCCAAGTGAGTATTAATTCTATCCATTATGGAAAGTGGACTTAAATCAATTTTTGCAAAGTGAGAAGCCTTCGGAAACATTGCTAATATCTTGGAGCATGGTAAGCTTTATTAATATATCTAATTAGTGTTATACAGTAGGCGCAATAGATGAATGGTGCTGTCCAGGTCCTTATAATTATGATGGACAGACCATGATGATTTCTTCCACCAGTGTTAGAATGACTATTCACCAAATCATTAATAGTCTACTTTAAAGCAAATGACTTTACAATGTTACATATGATTGGCTGGCCATTTTCACAAGTTCAATATCTTGGCCATGTTATTAACTCTGCAGGTCCAGATTTGAACAACTGTGGTACTTATTTTGAACTTTCAGACTCTAAGTGTACTTTTAATAATATTAATATAGTGTTCTAAAACAATTTCCCAATATAGGACTAAAATCTCTAACTATATAGATTAGAAATTTAATTTTGGAGTTAATTTTAACTGATACAGTAATTTTGCCCCTTATTTCTATTTTATTAGTTTGCATTATTAGCTACTATACCCATTTATATGATACCCATTTATTCTTTGCACTAATTTTTGACCAGTCATTTTGTGTCATCAGGGATATGCCAGCTCCACTATCCATTTTCGTATGAATTTTCTGTTCATAGATACTAATGTCCATCAAGATAAGGTTATTATCTATATCATTTATTTTCTTAATATTTTTATTTTTGATGCTCACTCCCTATGATTTACAATCTGAATTTAGCCTGGGTTTAAGATTTTTGTCTTCATTCGAACACACATATGTTAAATGCCCAATTAATTTACAAATGACATTTCCCCCCTTTTTTTTTTTCATGAGGCCTTTTCTGCAATAACATAATAAAACATATTTAGAGCTCTTGCAGTTCAGTCTGTTGGTTTTTGTTTTGATTTCAGTTATAGGGATTTTATCTGAATATGTGGTAGCTGAAATTCTATAGCATTTTCCAAATGTAATTTCCTATGCAATACATTTTTCAGTCATTATGCTTATAATTTAATTCAGGCTCACTTAATAGAACTTTCCTGAACATATCTGCTGTCCCTGATAGTAATTGATCCAACCACATATCATCCAGCTTAGCATTAAAATTACATTTTTAAATAATTTCATTAAAGCCGAATCGTAAGTTTGATATTTTTCTTTAGATAACTGTGATATTATTTTTGAATCTAAAGCATGCCAACCATTTATAAATCACTGATTTAAGATAGGCAGTTAATATCTTCTTTAATTCCTGATGTGGTATTTCTTCAGGGGACTTTAGGTTGCAGAGTTTGATTGCCATTTGCAAAGTATTGTTCCCTGAGAACCACATAAACGTTGCAGCATTAACTTTTTCATCAACAATTTTATTAATAAATGTATGTTTTGACATGTTTAACATAAATTTTCAATTCAATACACTATTAATATTAAATTCACAAAATATTATTTAGTAATACTATCTTGCTTCACTGTGTGAAATTCGTCTGTCAAATACATTACCTACTCCTTTAATCATGCTATTATTCTATTTTCTTGCATAAGTTTTTCCGCTGTCGATCTATCTCATTCTGCTGTGTTCTAGGGGTATTCTTAACAATACCAGTCAGGTAGCATCAATAAGTTTTATTAAATGTGTACAAATTAAACTTAACAATTTTATTCACTTGCCAAAGGAAATATATAAATGAAAGTAATGTTAGTTGCAAAAATTATTTTGTAATCTCTACATTTCATTATATGTGCTTATGCATGCGCAATATGTACAACTGCTATATATGAGGATTGTACACTATCTTTGCTGCCACTGCAATTTTATAAACAGCCAAACTCAGTGACTACAGTGATATGTACACATCACATTATAATGACATTGTATATCTCTATAGGTTTTTTTTAAATACTAGTGATCCTGCATAAATCTGTTCTCACTAGCATATATTAATTTTAATGAGATTCAAAAGTATGTTTATGTAAATTTTCTAAAGTGTAAATTAATAACTAGGGAAATTTATTCATGTACTGTCTTTACTATGTTTACAGTAAATTCATAATAACCTTTACAATATCAAAACACAAGTGCACCAACCATTCACTATTATAATAGAATTCTCTAAGTTATATAAATATTTGCATATTTATTATCTTTGTACTAAAAATATGCATATGGTTTTATTGCTCAGAAGTTCAAGCACCAGACCAGCAAGCCAGAAGTGATCCTGGGATCTCCTGATCCCAAATTGGATGCCCTATCAATGACACCAAATTATGCAGGGCATGTTTATGTTGAAATATTAACAATATTTAAAAAATATGCCATATACATGTTTTTTAGGTGTTAAAAGGTAAAGTTTGTGCATATATTTGACTAACACAGGAATTACATTTTAGTTATGTGTAGAAGTTAATTCATTATAAATAACATCTTCATAAACTTATTTTTCCAATATAATTTTCCAATTACAATGTCCATATCAAAATCAAGATGAAAGGCAATGATTGTTAACATTAAATGAAAGATTGGGAGTCACCCTGTTTTCACTCATAATTAATGCAGTAATAAAATCATAGGCTTGAGAGGTAAAGATTGCTGGGTTAAAGTCCAATTTATCAGATTTGGTGCTTGAATGTCACATAACCTGAACAACTATTTGATTCTTTTTGCTCTATGAGATTTATAAAAGTGATGAGAAAAAGATGCAAGAGCTAAAAGTTCTTAGATTGATGCTCATCTATCATTTTTGGTTTGAATATCAAAAGAAGTCCAAAGAACAACTATTAGTTTACTATATAAATGACATTAATAAAAATTACTTGCACAACTTTAAACTGATAGATAAGTAATGCTACAGAGGATTAGTCTATAGATGAGATGTGAGACAATTGCTTTTTGTTTCAAATTGGAATAGGAATCAGAACAAAATCTTATATTTTAATATATATTCTCTTAATCAAATTATAAATAAATCAGAATAATAAACAACTTTGTATTGAATTTAATTTGACATCATTAAATTGATTTTCATTCACATATGAACTTTATTAAGAAAAATGACAAGAAATGAGATATATATTGTAATGGTAACTGTCACTAGTGACAAACAGTAGAATATATAAGCAAAGCACATAAATAAAATATGTTGCTAAGAATTATTTACTAGAACTCATACTTTTTATATTCATTTACTTGGCTACCATACATTCCAGTCATAACATATAGAGCATGTTCTCAGAGCTATGGGGAGTTTATTCTATAGGTTGTGTATGTAGTATTTATTGTTTTATTTTATTAACAAGTGTATGCAATTTGTATTTTTCAAGAAATAAAATATTTTTATTCCATTCTAGTGAATGTATAAAATAATAAATAAGTTTGTAAATAAATAATTTATTAATGAGAAAAATAAAAATCAATTAATAAGCACAATAATAAATCATTAGAATCTCCTTTGGGAATTTCCTTTCTGGAGTACTTTTTGCAAGAGAAGTTTTGGATCAATGGGTGTGAAACCCATATACATTTTTTTAGAAGACAGGTCCCAGATTATGAACATCTACATGTGAGATAACTAAAAGTCAAATAATCAGGATACTGTACAATCTATTTTTCAGGACTATTAAAGAGGTGGCAAATTTCTTGAATGCTGTAGATATGCCATTAGAATTTGTATGAATGTGATTTTAAAAAAATGAAAACAAAAAATAATTTTTTGCAAATTTTATTTTTTTTATATATTTTTTTAATTTTTTTTTATAAGAATGAAATAGTTGCTTTATACAATAAATAATCCTATGACAAATTTATATAATCTTGCCCATTATATTATTAGGAAGGTAACAGTGCCTGAAAAAATATGAAAATACATAATCCTCAAGCTTATACTCGAAATTAAAGATTCAAGATGAAGTAAAAAAAAAAAAAAAGAGAATCTCAAGTGATTTAGAGGTAAACCTTCATTTTTATTTCATTATAAAGGTTTCCATTAAAAACAGTATAACAACAATATCCTACAAAATTATACTACTTTTGAAAACACCTTTTTAGTTTCTTTTAAAAATAATTTATAAAATACATTGTGATTTATTGTATGTTATACAAAGAATTTGCACACCAAATCTGAATACATTCAATTTATTCATTGCAATAATCTTATAGCCAATCAAAATTTTCATTCAATCTAACCTTTAATCATTCTGATTCATTTTAATGTGATTACAAAAAGCAGTATTTCACATAAATCTGACCATTTTAATATGGTAGTAAACACTTTCCCAGATTCAAATGTCCGAATTTCTTCATAAATTCATTTCATGTAAATCAACATTATAATTATTACATTAAAAAAATTTAAAAGTGATAATTATATTTGACAAAATAAAATTAAGAAATGAAATACATCATATTAAAAAAGTTTCTATTTTTATAAATATACTTTATTCAATAAAGTTTGTTGATGTATTACTAATTATTCAATAAATTTTTTATAACATTTTCAGACTTTGAAATATGCATACACATTTTCTTGTAAAAGTAAATATGGGTATTGTAGGACTTAACAAATGGTAAATTCCCTCTTACAATAAATATTGATATTATTTGGATTGGCCATCTTAAAAAATCCTGAATACTTACATAATTTGCCTGTCAGAAGCTTGCCATCTATTTTTTTTTAAATAATCCATTTTCAGGGGCTTATAACAATATCGTATTCAATAATTTTTTTTTATTTATTAAAATGATAAATAAACACAAAAGTCCAAAGGGTTGTAATTTACATTTTTTAAATGTAAATATAGTAAATAAAATTTAAAAAAAAAACATCATTTAGTAGACTATAACAAACATGCAGACCGACATCACTTCTCAAGTAAGTACTATCCCGTAATTTTGAAAATATTCTATCGCATCTTGGTCTGCCAATGAAATGTTCGAAATTTTAATCATATTTCCAAAAATAATATGGCAAAGAAAGAATATTTAAAAAACCATGTGTAATCTTATGTTAAAAAAATTACAATAATTTGTCACTTGTTATCTGTTAACCTCGTGTTAATAATATTCCAGGGCACCTTGTTCTGCCGATGAAATATTCCAAATTTTAATCATATTTCCAGTTCTGTCAATGAAATATTCTAAATTTCATAATTTTATACATGGGTTACTGAATGCTTAAATAATGACAATTTTAGCGTCATGTGTTAAGTATTGAGCACGTGTTAACGTTTGAATGTTATATTCTAAATGGAATTTATTGAAAAATGTTTTCGAATTTTTTTAAAATTAATAATCAATTTAGGATTGTGAATGCAATTTATTAAAAAAATTGAGATTAGCCCTGACATAAATTCCATTCACAAGATAACATCAAAATTCTAACACTCGGTAAACATTTAACACGAGGTTAACATAACGTGACGGATTATCGTTAATATTTTTTAACATTAGTTTATACATGGTTTTTTAACATTCCTTTTTTACTATATCATTTTTGGAAATATGATTAAAATCTAGAATATTTCATCAACAGAACTGGAAATATGACTAAAATATGAAATATTTCATTGGCAGAACAAGATGCAGTGAAATATTTTCAAAATTACGGATAGTGCTCTTCCAAAAAGTGGTGACTGCTTACACTTTTGTTATACTTTGCTTAATTATGTTTAATTTTTATTTTCTTTACTGCATTTATATGTTACTTACAACCTTTGGATTTTTGTGTGCTTCAGTGGAATATTTTCAAAATTACAGGATAAATGATGTTTTTTTAAATATATTTTTACTATATATTTAAAAAAATTTTGAATTACAACCCTTTGGACTTTTGTTTATTATTTTAATAAATAAAAAAAACAATTATTGAATATGATAACTTAGAGTCAGCCATATTGTTTATACCATGTGTTCTCAGCCCCTGAAAATGAATTATTTAAAAAAAATGGATGGCAATCTTCTGGAAGGCAAACTATGTAAGTACAAATCCTGTTTACCTGCAAAACTTTTAAAAATGAAAAATGTATTTTAATTAAATTTTAACTCTTGAAAAAAAAAATATCATAAAATCTAAAAGAAAAAAGATGACAGTTTTCATTGTATTTTACACATATATATGCAAATTATATCATGTCAAAATTTAAATTTTTTTACTTAAAAATCTTTACATTTATTTTTAAAAAAAATCTTATTTCACAATGAGTTTAAAATATATATTAATGCTTCATATGTTATGATGGCATCTTGATGTTATAATAAATGATTGATTATAAGTGTAGTGTGAAATCATGCAACTTGAAATTTGATTAATAATTATAGTTAACATCAGTCATGTCTAAGAGGGAAAAGATGCTCATGGATTACTCATTCTATTAGCTATTTTTCCTTTGTAGTACATGCACACATCTCATTCTCACCAATACAAAGTGTGGGTTCTCAGACTCTGTTTTAGTTCTGAAATAAGTTTAAGTAATAGGCATTTATATGCTATTGGGGATTGGGACTAGATGATCTAAAGTATTGGACTTCATCAAATGCATTGAAACCCAGTGGAGCCATGAACTATGATATATTTTACTACACAACTTCAATTATATTCCATCTAAAGAAAAATGTAACATAACAAACAAAAATGTAAATAAATAAAAAAAAATCTGTTAAAATTTGTAAATATAATGACATTAGGCAGTCTTTTTTTTTTCTAAGTACCATTTATGATTGTATATATTAATAAAATTTCTTTGGGTTGATGTAGATTTTGTTTCAAATTTGATGTGCTATATTTTATATAATATTTTCTGAACGTAATGATAAAAGTTTTATATTTCTATAAGAAAAAAAATTGTCTAAAGCATATTTAATAAATATGAATGTCAGGCATTTTGCTATTTACTTTATTTTAAAAATAAAAATACAATAGTTTTTCTTTCTTATTTTTGTTTTAGTGAATACATGAATAAACATACTCAGTAAAATATATATGAATGTGTCCCCTCAATTTATTATTAATACATTATTTTAAAAATTTGTTTCTGTTAAACTCTTGATTTATGTTACAAGTATACATATAAAAAAGAATAATTGTTATATATATGTGCATGTTGAAAAGTACATACACTTGTGGTTCAGTAAACAATATGCATTCTATTCTAATTATTGTTCATCAACAAAATATGAGATATTATATACTATAGATATTGGGGGAAAGTTTAGAACAAAATATAGCAGTTTTCAACTTCACTATGTTAAAAAATTAGATATATGACAATAATTACATCTGTTTTTATTTTATGATTGCTGTTACATTTTCATTGATTATGGATTGAATATCATTTTTCAAATATAGCCAAACTTTTTTGCTCTAATAATCTTTGTTCAGTATTTTTTTAATTAAATTAGACTACTTTTGAAAAATCTTTTTAGTTTCTTTTAAAAATAATTTACAAATGACTGAATTATAATTATATCTTGTCTATATACCAATTACATATTTTATGAGTGCTAGATGCATTTAAAATTTTACTTTTTCTTCTAAAGACATGTATAAACAACTTGAGATTGTATAAATTATGGGGTAACATCTTCTTCTGGTAAATCTTATTAACCAAAATAAAATTTGATCTTATTCACATTATACAACTTCTAGGGTATATTTTTCTTGATGCTAGATACCATAAATATACAATTTATATGTCTTGTATGTTTATGCTATTTTTTATAGAAATTATTGCAATGTAAGCATTAAATTTGAAATTACAATTTTAATACTTTCTCTCTTTCTTTTTTGTATTTTACAAGATAAACTGTGTTATAATTTGTGAACTATTAATTATGTAGTTTAATGAACTAAAATGTTAAGAAATTGGCTTTATTTTGTAAAATTTCAAATCTATGATTAATGAATGGTAAAACAAATATAGCAACTGGTTTGAGATTAACATTAGATACATACAACTAAATATACTATTCATTTTTTTTTAAAACTAAAATCAATCTAAAAGCAAGGATTACTTGAAAAGGGTTTAAGTTATTTTTATTTTAAAATTATGCATTCATGTAAGAATTTTGCCATATATAACTACTAGTAACTAATGATTTTCAGAGATCTAATACTGTCTTAACAGCATGCGTATTCAGTTACAATTTCTTCTTTATGGCATTGAACTTAAACAAATAAAAAATTTCTCAAGAAGACAGAAAGTATAATAATAACATTTGGAAAAAATAAAAATAGAGGGTAGAGTTCATTTGTTTATTTAAAGAAAATTACTGTGCACTTATGTATTATATATTTTAAATAATTGAATTAGTCTGAGATAGTGATTAGAATTCGAATCTATAGAAATAAATACTCATTTTTGATGATTCATTAAATGGACTTCTAAAAATATGTGATGAGTTGTAATAGAATGACCATTAAAGAAATTATGTCCATGGTTAATCTTTTATGGACTTGAGTCTGGTCATTATTATATGCTAATAAATTCTGTTCATTATAAGTCATATTTTATTCCAATAGTAGTTTCATGAATTTCTCTTCTTTTTAAGTTTCTAATTATAATGATAATACATATCTTTTTTCTACTCACAATTTCTGTGATTGGTTGACATATTAAGAAATTATTCAAACTCCTGAAGATATTTTCTTTTAGAAAATGCTTATTTTTAAATATTTTTATAGTTTCAACTAACTTACAGCCTTCATCAGAAACACATTAACCATTGAGACTTAACTTAAAATTGAATTTAAACCTAAGTTTTAGCTAACAATTGTAATTTAAAAAAACAAGATTCTCTGATGAAAACTGCAAGTTAGTTGAAACTATAATGTTTTTAAATTAACATTATTGGAGTAAAAAACTTTATAAAGAGTTTGAATAATTTTGTGATATGATAATATCTGTACATCTTGGGTGATCTTGACATCAGCTGGCTAATTTTTGCAACTATCATAACTAGAATATCTTACAAATACTTTAACCGAGACATTACTCTGTCACTAGTTTTAGGATGTACCTTTTATTTCAAGAGTACTATTCAGGGACAGATTGCATGTAGTTTGCATCCATACCATAAATTTGAATGGAACACATTCTATTAGAATCTTTTGTGCCCTCCACACAAATAAGACATAAAATGTCTGAAAATGATTTCATAACTGGTTCACTAGAGGATAAATACTGACAAGTGTTCTCTTTCTTCAAGACTGACATTTATAAAAAAAAAAAATTTAAAAAAGAAATGTAAACATCTATGGTTAACCTAAATATTTAAGCAATAGCAGAAATCATATTAAAAATACCTCAATGAAACTAGCAAAAAGCTGAGAAATATATAGATATTTTCAGGATTATGAAGTATGTAAATAATATAGATATAAGTCTATCCATGGAACTTTGAAAATCTGGCTTGTGAATTATCAAAATAACATTTTTGGATTTGACTATTCCATGAATACATTTATATTATCAGCATTTCATATCTGATAAACTATAGTCTTATTTATAGGATTGTTGAAATGATGTATGTATATCACATATGAAAATAATTTAAGACAATAAATGCTTACTAACTCAAAACAAAATTTATCATTTTTCAATAGAACACAATGAGAACAATAAATTATTTCAATGTTTTTTGAATAATGAAATCGATTCAAACCAACAAAATATCAATTTCCAAAATTTGATTCATTGGTATTACTATAGCTGATGTGTTTATAATAAAAACTTCAATAATAAAAATCATGATTGTGACTACTACTCTCCCCTAAAATCATTCTCTAAGTAGTTTATTCCAATGACAAGAATGACAGATTCAAGAACTGGAGTTTTGATCGATTCCAATTGAGAAAAGACATATATATATATATATATATATATCAATTGAACAGATATATATATATATATATATATATCAATTGAACAGAACTAATATTTATTATCAAAATGTTTCATAATTAGTAAAACATCTCCAAAAATCTCATTTAAAGTAGATATATAAGAGTGTGAGTATCATACTCTATTAATATCTTTATAGCAAAAAGCCATTTGGTCATAATCAGTCTCAAGCCATTATTTTAGAAGAGAATATAATTTTGAAAGCAACTGAAGTTGGAGCTCAAATTTCACAATTTCCTCAATCTATTTGAGAGTCCGCTACATCTATAATAGAATCTTGAATTTTTCTTTAACATTGCTTGTGCTTTAGAATTACTTTCAGGTCCTTATACATGTTTATCAGTAGCAAATTCTTTACTTCAAACTCAATGAAGATTAGAAATCTCCATGTAACACCAACAGGTTAGTCCGTTATAACTTCAAGTGTCTAAAATATACAGTTATTGATTTAGTGTTAGGTCAATAATGTCACACAAGCAAATTGGCTTGAGTTGAAAAGATGTAAACATATGTTTCAGATTTATTTTTTGCGTATATTTGCTTACTATTAATGTTTGCATTATATCACCATTTTTAAAATAAAAGAATATCTATAATGCAACTGTATTAAAAAGGACTAACAGCCAAAACCAGATTTGGAGATCTGTTTGCCTTTATGAATCTAATCTATTAAATATTTATACTTACAGATATGGATTTAGAATAAAAATAAAGAGATTACTATTATCTAATATTGATTATATGTAAGTTAGAGTAGAAGTATAATGTTGCATCATTATACCAAATAACCATAAGGTATTTTATTAATTCAAGTGATTAGAAGGTAGAGGTAACTATATTTTTCAAAAGTATTTTCTCATATATTTACTTGAGTTTTGACTCATCTTGTTCACAGAGGTAATAATGAGGGATTTTAAAATTTTTCTTTTAAAATTATTTTTTATGTCATCTTATTAAAATTATTTTAAGTGAAATTATAATGAAAGGAAACAGTAGGATTACATTATTTATATAATGAATAATAGAACATGCATCTAAATCAAAACAAGATGCATTCTTTACTAAGTTTATAACAAAATATATGTAATAATCCATTTCCTAATTGCAATAGAAAATTTAAAATCTTATTTCATATTGCACTCAATAGATGTCGTGCCAATTTTTCACTTAAATATAATGATTATACAGAAAGTGGGTTATTGGTTTTTATGCTGGGTTAGGAAAAAGATAAGGGGGATTTAGATATAAAGGCCATGGAGCTAACAAAGATTATGTTATAGAAATGAGATGGGCAAGGTATGGGAAAACTTATGGCGGGGAATGGAAAGGGGAGGTAAAGTGGCTAACAGCTTTCTCTGGACATAGTTACTGAGAGATTCCTGACTCCGTATAAGAAGTCACAGTACATCACATCACATATTTAAGCTCTTTGATTTAAATTATATAATTGCTACGTCAAATAATTACCTTAGCATTATTTAACAAAATACCAGTATTAATAAAGAGGTTTGTATTTTATTCTTGAAGTTTTGAATCTCTGAATATACTATCTAATAATGTATTAGACTTTTTCTGTGTATACGTATAACTGTTTTTTTTAATAACAGTACAGTATATAATTTCCAAATATATTTTTAACAAAATGCCAGCCAATAAAAAAATAAATAAGTATATGCTCTTCTGTTAATGTTTTATCAGACAATAAGTAAACAGTGAAATCTTTTTGATAATATTTAAGATTATAAATTTAAATAGAAATTTGTTCTACATTGAGATATTAAATCAATTCTTAAATATAGTATACAGTAATTATTATCAAAAATTAGCTTAAGACTTTTTAACGGATAAAAAAAATCTAATTAGAAACGAAGTTGAATAACATTAATTAAATAACAAGAGGAAAATATACGGTATGAGAATAAATATATCTTAATTTTTATAGGTTACTTAAGCTAATATCTAGTGGAAGATTTTCACAGGCAAACGTTATAAACATATATTTTAGATCTGTCCTTTCATACATTTTCTTGTCAGTAATAATAGCAATATATTTCAATTGGATCACAATGACTTCCATCCAAGTAGAATTCATTCAAGGAGAGATTCCCTAAAACACCTTGAATGGCCTCTGTTTCTTGAATGGTCGCAGATACGATCTATCTAAAGCAAATATATGCAACAAATACATTTGAAACATATATTTATATCTTAACTACAAAAACCTTCAATTTAATATATATATAAGGCATTTAAAATGTTAGCATATTAAAAAAAAAAAAACGAACCAAGCTGAAAAAATATTTAACTCAATAAAAAAATTATTGAATGGTATATTATTTAGGAATTCATACAAAATTTGAGCACCAGAGGGCAATTCATGCAACTTAAACTTCAGAACCAAACATACCGAAATATATGATACTGAACTGGGTTCAAATCTATATTATACAAGCGAATGAGTTTGAATTGAAAACATTATTGAGTTTTTATTTTGAACTTATATAGCTTTATAGTTAATGAAATAGGTAAAAGGTGGCTGGTGGAGGGTTGCATTGGATCCTAATATCTGGATACGGGTCTCCTCACTGATGGGGGCCATGGACTGGGGACTGGTTTGGGATGTTGGATGGAGATTTTGTGTATTGACCTTCTTACATCTATTGATTGTTCTGGTTTGCACTTAGTGGTGGTACTGTATGAATATTTTGTTTAATTCAAGGTGTAATGGGATGGTAAAGTTTTTATGAGAGATGCAAAAAACAAAATGAAAAGGTTTGGTAGATTGCAATTTATGAATAGTAAGAGAATAGCCAAAATAGTATTTAATTGGGTTATGAATAAAGGACAGGCAACAAGATAGGTGAGAAAGGTAGTATAGTATACAGAAGATTTGGATGGACTTTGTTAGTATACTTATACAAAAGGTAGGATGACTGTGTTAGGAGAATTGTTGAGTGTTATATTGGTAAGGAATGGGATAGAAAAATAGATGCATTGGAGATTATGGAAAACTAATATGCAGAGTAAAAAGAGTTTAAATATATAAAAGAGAATACTGGATATGAGATAATTTAAGATAATGGCAAGAAAAGTAGTTTACTGTTTAAGACTAACAGAATCGTTATTAACAAGGGAATGTACACGTAAATAAAATAAAAAATATGGGTGATTTAGTCTATAAGTTATATAAGGAAGGCATAAAGAATATTAAACATCTGTTAATTGTATGTAAATGTCTACAAGCAGAAAGGGTACAAATAATGAAGTTGTGTGGAGATAAATATAAACAAAGTGAAAGTGGGTTCTTGGTTTTTATGCTGGGTTTGGAAAAAGATAAGGGGGATCTAGATGCAAAGTCTATAGAGTGGAAAAAGTTGATGAGATGGAGTAGGATAGAATATGGGAAAAACTTAGGGTAAGGAATGGAAAGGTGGCTAACAAGTTTTTTGGCATAGTGGCTGAGAGATTCCTGACTTCGATAAAAGAGAAGCCATATCACATCGCAGAATTCATCATTTTACCACTGCAATAAACATAAAAGTCTTTAAATCAGCAATAACATGAAAAGAACATTTGATAAATGTAGAAAACAAAATATACCAATTAAACTGAATACAAAAATTTAAATTAATTTATTCAAGTATAATCAGAGAATATTCTGAAGTTAATAGTTGCAATAAATGAATATAAGAGATTAGAAAAAAAATAAAAGTGATACTTTATAAAAACAAAATTGCAAATATAAAGAGAAAGTTAACAGAAGCCTTCCATCATATCAGCAACTTAAAACTATGACTAAATACTAATAACTGTACGGGTAAATCTTAAATTTATTATTGTTTTATATTAAAAAAAATGCAAATATATATTGCTGAATTGTTGAAAATGTTTAAGCAAAAAAAGAATTATCAGAAATATATATAAAACACTGCATATTCATTTTCTTTGGAGATAAAATGATGTTTAAGCAACAAAGAAAATACAACATTCAAATTAAGTGATTAAACAAAGGCCATTTTTAAAGGGGGAAGAATAGAAAATCGATATAGAAACCTTTAGTTCTCAAATCTATCACTTTTATCCCTGAACAAAACTTCTTTATTAATAGATTAAAGATTGGGGAGGGGGTATACTTTATGAATAGATTGAAAATGAGGATAAATTTTAAATAGATTGTAAAGATATTAAAAGTTTAACAATTAATTAATGAAGCCTTATTATGGTTTTAAAAGTATGTGAAATTAACTTCATATCATACACACACATATATACAGAATTCACAATGCATCCCAATCCATTTAATAAATTACAAGAGAAATATAATATATATACCTTGTTTTCATCCGCTTTTCAAATACTTAATCGATAATTACTATTTTTATTTAATGTTTCAAAATGCTCTATAATTCTTTTATTTTAATTGAGATTTTATTTTTATCCAGGCAATGTTTCACTCAACTTAGTCAATCATTTTCAAGGTTTTTTTCCCTTTAAAAATGGCCTTGAAATTTGTAATTTTAAATTTGATTAAAACACTGCTTGAATTTAAAAATACATATATGAATTTAAATCGCCACTAATATAAAGAAAAT
This sequence comes from Epiperipatus broadwayi, assembly GCA_028023455.1. NCBI lineage: Eukaryota > Metazoa > Onychophora > Udeonychophora > Euonychophora > Peripatidae > Epiperipatus > Epiperipatus broadwayi. The sequence continues at coordinate 2,174,228 of JAQFVV010000109.1, forward strand.
TTGTAAAATGGCATCAGATATTAAGTAATAAGTGCTAATACAGTGTACAATCTACAGTTTTATATACCTGTAAGAAAAAATATAAAACAAAAAGTAAAATGTTTATATTTATTCGTGAATTCAGTTACAAAATCTTGTGTATTAAAGAAAATCAAGAAAATAATAAATTTTGCAATAAAAATACTTTTTTTACTAAAGTGGTACCAATTATTTAAAAATATATATCAATGATAAATCAAATATTAGCAGAAACATGACTATGTAAGAAATGTCCCCATTTATTTTTGAATTAACAATATTTATTTTTGAATTTACAGCAAGCGTACGTTCCTTTTGGAGATATGTCGTTTTTTTTCATTTTATTGATATACACTTGAACAATAAACTCAATAATTGTAAATTCAAATAGATTTTCATTTCTGCTTCTATTTCATTTGTCATCAATGTATCTTTTTTAATTAAAAGATTGATACTTTAGTTTAATACACTTTTGTAGTAAATTCAATAATAAATATGAAATCATTTACTTTTTTCCTCTTTCTGTGGTAATATATAACTCATTCAAATGGGTAGATCGTACATTATATTAATACCAAATAATATATATTTAAATTACGTAAAAAACTGCAACATTAGAAAAAACCCATATACAATTACAACTGGTGAAACATTCAAACACTTTTTGACATTTTGCTAATTTCTAAAATTTTATTTAACTCAATTCATTATTCAATTGATTTTTCTTCATCGGTTTTTCATAAAATATAAAATCTTCAATATTATCAATGACCCTGTCAGTTATTATTATAATTAAGATTATATTTAGTATATAAAATGTTTGTAATTATGTATATATATAAACAGACTTTTTTTAAATTCAGCAGACAATTAAATTAGACACAAATAAAAAACACCAACATTTACATCAGCAAAATATACAAATTATTTTCTTTTTTTTTTTTTTTTTTTGTAATATAAATCTGACCTATTTGTAAATAAATTAATATAATCTAAATTAAATGAGAAGAGTTGTGTTTCAATCCAGCTAAAGTATCTTAAATATTGTAATTATGCTCAATATTTAAAAATAAAATGATTAAACTTACAAAAGCGCCACCTGCAATTGGATAATATTTAATCGTAAATAAAGTATGTGGTAAATTCTTAATATTTAAAAATTATATCTATTTCCTTTTTTTTATGAAATTGAAAAATAATTTTTTAAAAAGAAATAATAATAATAATATTTAAATTTTAACCGAAATTTTAATGAAATGAAGGGATAAAATAAATAGACGGGTTAATAGAAAGCAACACATCATTAAAACCTTGGTTTTGTTTTTTGTAAAGTAATTTTTTTTGTATCCATATTAATACATATTTCAATTTTTAATAAATTTCATTTAAAAAAGAGTTCGTTTATTATAATAGCAGGCTGCAATTTCTATTCTGTACCAGATGTTGTAATTGGGTCTTCCTGAGAAGTACTTGGTGGTGGTGCAGCTGTTCCAACCTATAACATAAAAGAAAATGTAGGTGAGATATTTTTTTCAAAATGTATTATAGATATTATCTATCACTACTAGTATTTTCTGATTTTTTTTTTTCTTGATTGGATCAAAAACTCATATAATTTCTATAGCTTACGACAAACTGCCATTGACAATATCTACCTGGTTTAATACTATTGTAGAGGAATGACTTTATCCGTCCTTTGGAAGACATCTTAACATATTATACACGCATTTAATCTACTTTTAAAGGGATTGAATTATTATCTCTTTTTCTTCATTTCTCAGTAAAATGATAGATACCAAACTGGGACATATAGAGACCCTCCCTAAATAATAGAACTGTTTACTGTCATTCAGAAAAACTCTTTTAATTCCATTTCTGATATTTTCCAGTTTGGCTAGTCAGTTCATAGAATAATGTAACAACTGACTCAAAAATGACAATAAGATATTAATAAATAATCGGTTAATCAATTATATTATGTAAATAAAAAAATTGTAGAAGAGTAACTTTTTTTTTTTAACTTGTGACTTCAAAACATCTTTTTTTTTTTTTTTGTAAAAATTTGAAATGGATTCAAAAACGACATCTTCAGTCGACCAAGAAAAATGATTCAAAATGAGAATCCCTGGCCACCCAGAGGTATTTGAAATCTATTGATCACTCAGAACTCTAAAATGAAAAGAAAGAGATAAGTGCTGTCAAACGTTTTTGATCAGAAAGTTTTATCACCAAAAGTTGTTTGGGAATTTGTTTACTTAAATTTATAATATAATAAAGATAACCAAACTTATGAGCAGTATATGTATTAATTAAATACCATATAAACATATAATCTATTTACATTATTTATTTATATCGCTATGGAAATTTATAGAAACTTAACAGTCTTATAACGATGTTTGATGAAAAATCAACTAACTTTTGCAGGATATGCGCTTCTGTCAATTGAACCTGACATCACCAGCTGCTTTGGAGATCAGTTGAGATCACATTAAATTTCACATTTAAACTTTAATATCCAATTGAATATTGTAGGTCTATATAGAAACTGAGTTTCTATATTTGATGTGATCTTGACTGGTCTTCAGATTAGCCGATGATAACATTTGAATGGCAGAAACATAAATCCTGCAAGAGATTAGCTGATTTTCCCATCAAATATTGTATACATAAGACAGTAAGTTATTAATTTATTAGATATATATATATTGTACCGTTTATTTATATATGGTACAAGTATATTGGCATTTGGTAAAAGCTAAGAAAAAGTAAATTTAACGATCTTATTAAAAAGACACAATTAAATTTTTTTTTAGTTTGTATAATTTATTTTTTAAAAATGTACAATGAAAGTTAAATTTTTCATCCATATTTTTTTTATCTAATTAAAAATAAAAGTAAATTTTGGAAAGAATAAAAGACACACAAATTACTAATCCAGATAAGCTAAAAGAAAAATCTTTTTAGCTAATTAAAGATGTCAGAATTATGCTAAAAAAATAAAGACTTTGTAACTGAAAAATATAAAAGAATGCACAGGATTATCAATGTGTATTTTTGACAAAAACAAAAGGTATGCGCAGAAGTCTGAAAACTGAACCTCGAGTATAAAAAGAAAGAGACCAGTTTGATCAGTGTCTTGTCTGCTTTTCCTTTGGTTTGTTCTGGATAACAAAAACATATTCATGACCATTCTATGCTGAAATAATTCTGCATGTTGGAGTGGACCAGGGCTTTTGCTGATATCATTCCTGAAGACGGATACCAGAAAAGCTTTCATGATTAACCATTGGAATAGTCCAAGATCAACTTATAACCAATGGCTGAGCTCATTCTCCCACAAAAAAAAAACTATGCATAGTAATCTACAATCTTCATGAACTCGTTAAACTTGCTGGTAAGTTAAGATTAACTATTCCTGATTGTGACAAAATTAAGTTTGCAAACGATTCTTAAAAATAAGCTTAAAATAATCCCGATAGAGAGATTAATTTTATTATTCAAGAGACTTTCATTTTAAAGAACTTTCAAGAAGAAATTTGTTTACCTAAGAAGTCTAATTGTTTAATTAATTGAATTATATCTGAATTAGTATGAGTGCTTTCCAATTAATTAGTAATTTCTCTTTAAACATTTTAATTTGTTAGAATAAAATATTTATTTCTAATACCAACTTTTCCTTGTACGTTATTGATGATTATTATTAAATTTATTAATATTAGTTTATTAAGATTTGAAAATATGATAAAACTGACTGTTAGTGGCCCCAACATTTCATTCTCTATTTTTAAAAAACTGAACTATATTTTTTCGTATTAAGTTTATCTAACTATACTAAATGTATCTAACTATAAATAAACTATATCTAACTGTAAATGTTTTACATAAAGGTTAATAATAAAAAAATAAACTTACATTTTTATATGTAGTTTTGAGCTATGCACACGAGGAAATTCACAAAAATGGTGTCATGTTCGTGCATACCCCTAGATGCGAATTTCTGCAGGTAGGAAGGATGAAAGAAGTACGATAAAGTGCATTGGCAAATTATTCACCCAATAAAATGTTATATCAACAATGGTGTTCAAAGACAGATGGTTTCGGGAAAAAAATGACCCACTTCTTATTTCGGAGTTTGAAATTGTTCAAGCAGGCAACGTGTATTCCAGATTTCTGCCAGAACAGCCGCAACATTTAAAATTTCATTTTGGGGAACCAAAGAAGTAATAGAAATTCTGTCTGCAAAAATTACATATGGCAAAAGTAGTTCATAATTTTAACAAAAGGGACTTCTTTTGTGACATTTGTTAAGTTTTGACACATAACCTAGCGCAAAATTGCTCATAAAAATGTAAGTTTTTTTTAATTTTATTTACTAACCTTCATGTAAAAAATACATTTATAGTTAGATATACTTTACAATTACATAGTAAGAATAATGTAGTTCGAATCATGGATGGTGGAGATCGATGAATCGTACATCTTTCATCCATCCTACCTGCAGGAATTTGCATTTGGGGGTATGCACGAACATGACACTTTTTCGTGAAATTTCCTTGTGTGCATAGCTTAAAACTACGCATAAAAATGTAAATTTATTTTTTTATTATTAACCTTTATGTAAAAACATTTACAGTTAGATATAGTTTATTTATAGTTAGATATACTTAGTATAGTTAGATAAACTTAGTATGAAAAAATATAGTTCAGTTTTTTAAAAATAGAGGGCAAAATGTTGGGGCTGCTAATAGTCAGTTTTACCGAAAATATAATTTACCTTTACCAATATTGTTGACTAAGCTCCAGGAATAATATCTTTAAAAAAATAAAAATAACCTTATCTACGGTAAACTATGACCCAGTTTTTTTTAAAAAATCATTTTCTTTTTTATTTACGATGTGTGATGCCACAGATTTCAGCAGATTCGTACATGAATCCTGGCACCCTTATAAAAATAAATAAAAGGCTGATTCCACTGTTAGCGTAAGTCGAAATCATTGGTAGGCCAGTTAAGCAGGGCATATAGCTATGTTGTATAAAAATATGAAAGAAATATTTGTATTTTTCTGTATTCATAGCTTGATTAACTTTCACTAAATTTACAGTGAGTAAAAGAAAGCCTACCAGATCTATCAAAATGGGAAAAACGTTACAATATATATATGCAAACAATAGGATTTTTCTTTGTATTATTTTAGATAAATTTTAGCTATGATATAATCTAGACAAACCACCAATCAAAACTGGTATTCATAAACTGAAATCACAATCTTATTTCCATTAAACCAAAAGTGAAGACATTTTTAATTTATTATTCTAGATTTTATAAGATTTATCATTTTTATAAATTTTAGGCGATACATTGAATTTCTGGATGGAGTGAATTCTGTTTGTTTCATTATATTATCGCTAAACTTTATCTAAAAAATACACAGAAAAATATGTTAAAATATTAACATTTATATCTAAAAGCCTGAAAAAAAAAATCTTCTAATTATATGTATAGTGTAGTTAGTACTTAATTCTTTTTGTTAGGAAGTTTGTCTAGTAGATAATAATTACATTAGCTTTATTGATATCTCTTACTCTTAATGGAGTAAATATCAATTACATTGGCTATGGAATGAATAGTTTTGAGCCTGCATATAGGTCAAATTGTTATTACTTTATTTTTCATTTATAGAATAAGAAAATTCATCAGTAATGGTATGTTCTAAATAAATCTGTACCCAATTATTTTGATCTATCTTAGTAAAGATTTATTAAAACATGTATGATGCAATTCAAATCTTGAGATGTTAGAATAATATTACGTAGGCAATCTTTATGAGAAGCCAAACTACTTGCATATATAGGCCAATGAATGAAACCTAATCTTGAGAAATCCCAATGGTATATACTAAGCTATTTGTATATATAGAAGCACAAACTTAATAGAAGACTAATTTATTGATCATTATTTTAAATTATCGTAATGAAGTTATTTAATAATAGAGTAAATTAAATTTTATATATATATATCTTTACTCTTGTTCATATAAGATTAGAATTGCAATCAAACAAATTACTGCACACATTACAGAATTTGAGGCATGTGTGTATGAACATTTATATAAGTCTCTTTAAAACTATTTAGATGGTGCTAAGGAACTAAAGATCGCATATGTTGATTACTAGTTTATTTACGGTTAGTATATTCATGATTGCTAGATGACTCAAAGTGTTGTTGATGATCAGCATTGATATAATTATTTCATCACTTTAGATTATTTAGCAATTGTGCATGTACATGCAGCAAGAAATAATTAATATTCATTCTTTTAAAATATTATGCTCATGATTGGCATTTGATCTGATGATGATTATCCTAAGGTTATATAGTATGCCTCTTTTAAGGATGATTGCTGATTATTTGTTAGTGCTGATATGATTATTACGATGTTTATTTATATTGGCTTTACTTTTTCATGATGCTGATTTATATTTATGCCTGCTGAAAATGAGTGCTAGTAGAGGTTGATTAAATTAATAATTATTATATACTTTGATTAAAGTTTGTTCTGCTTTATAGATTATTACATAAAAATATTTATTCCTTGTGTTTACAGACACTGCTTTCCACCATAGGATTACAATATATATATATTGAACCGTGTTCGAATAAGTGTATTCGAAACACCGGTCTCTTAGGCAGAGAAGAACATACTCGGAGAGTATGTATGCCCAAACGATAGCTATAAAGTATATAACTAACGTTACATTTCCAGGACATAGCTTCTTCTCGGCTGTTGAGTTCAACACCATGTCCAAAGCACTTTTTTTGTTTGTGTATAAACACGGGCGCCAGCTGTTTATTCTAAAAGAATACTAAAAGAATAGACAATGCACTTTGAACAGTGGCCACTAACTCAACGCCTAAATCCACGACTAGCTCAGCTGTTTGTAATCACTAATAGATTATACTTAATTAGTGGTTAAAAGAATTGATAAAAGAATTTGTTAAAAAGAATTGACCGACAAATAAAGTTTAATTTTAAAGATAATTTATTAACTAACATTTATTTACTAAATTTAAACATTTTATAATTCTAATAAAACACACGCATATTTTAAATTAACATTTCTAAATAGTTTAAATATTCTTGAATATTTTCATAACAGAACACTGGGAATTTATCTACTTTGACTAATAATATTGATATAAGGATCACACACATATTAACTCATGCACACACATAATAATGATAATAAAGGACTACATAGCATTTGAAATTTAATCACACACATCAATAGTTCATTTATGTATGATATAGAGTTCATATAATTAGACTCTTGAAAGATTCGTACGAATTAATGCAATGCAATGGCTATTACAGTATAAACGAAAATAAGCAAATGTTTTACCTAGGATTTTGAATGTAGATTTAACACTTTGTTTTCTTCTTGTTTGTTGTTTCTTCCAGTATGAATGCTTCCAGCCGGCTGGGACGTTTCCTTGATGAGTTTCCTTATTATTCACGATTATTACTATTGGAGACAATTAGATACTGACGGAGATTTTCTAAGTTGTTACGTTGACATTATTTCACGGGCAGATCTTGCTGTTTTCATCGGACTTTTTAGGCTGTGGAGAGGCGTGAATTCCCAAAATCTTCTCAGCACTGCATTTTGTTTCTGGGTATAATTAACTCAACTGATTCAATTAATTTGTGAACTGCACTCACTCAACTAATTTGTGAACTGACTCACTGTCCGATAAAAAAGTCTATTTATATCTGCAACGTGTTGTCGAAATATTTCCGGTGATAATCATTTGATAAACGTGTTGTTTTATTTTATTAATAACCATTGCCGTGTTTTTAATGATAATCTTCTTTTATTTCGCATACATTTTTATTTATTTACAAATCGCACATATATACGCACATATATTTTTAATACAATTTACTATTTAGTTTTAACATTATTTTTTTCTTTAATTAAACTTGAATGAAAAGAGATTTGTACGTTTTAACTTTTTAAATTATATTTTTACGAATACTAATAAAAACTCTTTACTTCCTTTTATAACCCTTAGTTTCATTTCTCAAACCAAGACTCCCCCTCCCCCCTTTTGATTAATTAATTGTAGCTTTTTTTATTTCAAAAACTAACGCTAGAAAACTATTTAATTCTTATCTTTTTTCTAAAACAAACTGCAATAAACTCTTCAACGTTTAATTTTATGTTTTCTTTTATGAACGATTATTTTAATAATATAATTTTAGATAAAATTATATGTGCCTATATCAATATAGGTACATTACACCGCTCCTCCTTTTTGAGAGTAAAATGCGTCATTTTTGACCATTTTATCTCTGTCAACATTAAATCTTAATTTATTTATTTTTTTATTTTATTGACATGTTATTTATTTGTTTAATTCGATCACTTTAATCAAACCCTTTATTTTATTCATTTATTTAATCCTATAATTGTTACTCTTAAATCATTCATTTGACCTACTTATTTAACTTGATTTTATTGATTTTTAACTGTTTATTTACAAGCATTTCTTCTTACGTAATATGTGCGTGGGGAAAAAATCTTTTATTCAATAATGCCTCCTTGTTATTATTATTATTCCTAAATTTCATTTAGTATTATTACCGCCTGTCCGGTGGTTGTTTTTCTCTTTTCACTAACCTCAACGACCGGGCATTATATGTTCCTTTTTCCTCTATTCCCTGTGCTATCACAAACGCGTTATTACCGTATTGCCGTTTGATGATATAAGGGCCGTCGTATATTGGCTGGAATTTCTTGTATATATGTTTTTCAGGATGACTCACCGGATGAACTCTCACCATGACCTCATCTCCCCTCCTGAATATAGCCTTAGGTCTTCCCTGCCTCTGCTGCCGTAGCCTGCCCATTTTTCTTAACCGGTTGAGCGCTTGCTTAGCATCTCTTCTCTGGTTGATTGGATTTATCCCCACTGGCAATTTAGTCTCAAACGGATACGGAATATTTCTTCCAAAATGTAGCCGAACAGGTTCGAATCCTGTAGACTCATTTCTTGACCAGTTTATCATGTTGATTATTCGTGATGTTTCTTTCACCCATTTGCGATGATCATCCTGTATATAAACCCGAAATAGATGCCCCAACTCCCTCATAACCCGTTCACATGGATTAGACTGAGGGTTACGAATCGACGTAAGTATATGTCTTATCCCACGTCTGTCCATCCATTTCTTCCATTCGCTAGATATAAAGGGCGTTCCATGATCCGACAGAATTCTGTCTGGAATTCCTACAGTTTTAAAGTATTGTTGCTCCAAAACTCGAATAGTCTGTCTTGCGTTCGCTTGGGCTACTGGATATGCCGCTACCAGCTTCGAAAACACGTCATATGTTACCATGAGATACTTCATTTTATTGAATGGAGGCAGAGGTCCGTAGAAGTCTATCGCTAGTAAGCTGTTCGGGCGTTGGGCATATATAGGTTGCAGCGGCCTGACTCCTGATGTGTTAGCAGGCTTGGTTGCTGAACATATGGTGCATCTACCAATCACGTCTGTAATATTGGCATTCATTCCTGGCCAGTAAAACCAATGACTCAGCCATCCTTCCACTTTATTTGCCCCATAATGTCCGAAAGTGTTATGCGCATATTTAATCATTTGCTCTCTCATGGCGACCGGAAGAATAATGCGTGTTTGTTTTTTTTTCCGTAACACACGCTGTAAGAGTCCTCCCTTTAAACAACAGTGATTTCGGTCCCTCCACAGCGGATTATTGGCTGTTTTCATTACAGGCTGATTGCGTAAATACTCTATTATTTGTTTGCAATCGTTATCTTCCTCTTGCTGCTCCTTTAATCTGTGCAACTCGTCTTCTATCCCATTTCTTTTATATATTTTGGCGGCAGCTATATACGCTCTGTCGCAACTCAAGTGTTGTTCTTGAGCTACCGGATATCGGCTTAAGGTGTCTGCCACAATATTCTCTTTGCCACGACAGTAAGCCACTTTGTAATTAAATTCTTGCAGGAATAAGCTCCACCTTATTAGCCTGCTATTATTCAAGAAGCTGTGATTAATAAATTCAAGGCTCTTATGGTCAGTGACTACTACCACTTCAGAGCCTACTAAATACTGCCTGAATTTCTTGAACGCCCACACAATAGCCAAGGCTTCCTTCTCGGTTACAGTGTAGTTCACTTCCGGTCCCCTTAGTAAATGGCTAATGAAACAAAGAACTCTGTGCTGTCCCTTGTCCTGTATCTGAAATAGCGCAGCCCCCAATCCAAACCCGCTGCTGTCCGTTTGTACAAAGAATGGTTTGTCGAAATCGGGATATGACAGCATAACTTTATTTAAAAATCCTGCCTTCACGCTCTGAAAACTGCGCTCATGCTGCTCATTCCACACCCACGATTTCCCTTTTCTTAATAACTGCAATAACGGCTCCATGTCAAGTGAAAAATTTCTATAAAATCGATTATAGAAATTACAGAGTCCGAGAAAAGATTTAATATGTTTTTTATTCCGGGGTGTGGGGAATTCCTGTATTGCTCGGATTTTTTCAGGATTAGGTAATATCCCTCTTTCTGTAATTATATGACCTAAAAACTTGACCTCGTCAGTCATTATCTTACTCTTATTTAAATTAATTCGAATTCCCTTTCTCTCACACTCCCCCAGCAACATTTCTAAATGCGCAAAGTGCTCATCTATACTTTCCGATGCCACCACAATGTCGTCTACATACATTATAACTAAATTCTTAATATCATCTGACAATACTTGATCCAGACATTGTATAAGCCCTGCCCCACTATTTTTTAGCCCGAAGGGAATCCGGTTAAAATTATATGCACGTCCGTTATATTTAAATGCCGTATATTTCCGATCCTCTGGATGAAGTTTGATTTGCCAGTAGCTGGCAGTTAAGTCGAACGTCGAAAATATTTTCTTATTTTGAAATTTCAATAACAATTCGCTCATAGGCGGTGGAGCATTAGTATCAGCTATTGTTATCTTATTTAACTGCCGTGCATCCAAACATAACCGAATTGATCCATCTTTTTTTTTTACAGTTACGATGGGGTTATTAAAAGGAGACGAACATTTAGATATAATCCCCCATTTAAGCATTTTGTCTATTTGTTCTTCTACTTCACGTCTATATTGATGAGGTATGGGATATGCATGGGCTTGATATGGTTGGTCTTTCATAAGCCTTATCCTGTGTTCATACCCTTGGATTACCCCCGGAACCTCGGAAAATACGCTTTCATATCTATTGAATAGTTTCTTCAGTTGGTCTCTTTGATTGTCATTTATGCATTTTGACTCATCCACCTTTTCCCCTATCTCTATTTCCATTACTGCGCTTTGTGCATCACTCTGTCTATTTATCTCATCCTTCTGGTGTTTTGTAAACGGAATTATTACGTTGTTTATTTCTGCCCGGCTTCGTTTATAATCCAATACACAGCCTGTTTTGTACATAAAATCCGAGCCTAATATAACCTCATGAATCAGTCCCTCCAAAATCAACAGAACGTGCATATATTCTCCCTCTGCCATGTGTAATTTCACCCATGCCTGTTTGGATGCCAACTTCGCCTTCTTACCATTAGCCAACAAAACATATACTGTTTTTAAAGGCAATATTTTAATTTCCGGGTCAATGTCACTTATTTTATTAAACATTTCCTGTGACATTACCGATACCTGACTCCCCGAATCAAACAATGCACTAGTTGCAACCCCCTACCTTTATCTCTATCTTCGGACAGCTCTGAGGTGCCATCATGGGCGTGCTTTCTTCTCCACTACATACCAGATTCGCTACTTGCGTACAATCAACTTCTGCATTTCCATCCTCATCTTGACCATCCACCATCCCCCTATTGTTGTCCAATGCCATTAGTATTTCGGCCATCTGCTCTACCGTTTGCTTGCCAATCATCATTTGTTCCACCTTCTCAGGTAAACCACGCCTAACTATACGCATAATATGCTGCTCCGATAATTTGTATGCTGTGATTGATCTCAATTTCGCTATTTGTCTACGAAAAAATGTAATAAATAACTCCCCCGTCTGCCACCTGTCCTGCTCTACTTGAAACTTAACCTTTTCCTGCAGCTCCTCCCCCCAATAGTTTGCCAACAACGAACACTTGTATTCACCGAATGTTGTCGGTTTTACACGTAATGAATTCCACCAGAGTTGGGCTTCTCCCTGTATGTGACTGCAAGCTAAAGCAATTCTTGCTCCCTCGCTTAAACTATTCAAAGTGCAATAACGTTCCAAGCTCTCTAAGTGATCACTCGGATTCTCCCCTCTGTTCCCTGAGAATGCTTTTATCTTTAGCAGCTGATTTACTGCCTCCATTTTATGTATGTGCACCCATGTTTTCCCATTCTCATGTTCTCTTTCTAATGCCTCTACTCTTTTTATTACTTCCTCCAGCTCTATATCTTTTCCCATTTTGACACCATGTATTTTATTTTTTATTTCAAACTAGCGCTTACGTTAAACTAAATTTAAATACAACTTATTTATTTATTTTTCTTACTAAGACGGAAACTCACGCTAACTCCACCCTTTTAGTCCTTTTTACTACCCGTTCTAATGCTTTAACTCCGCCCAAATATCAACTGTCTCTGATTTGATAGCATACATGTCAAAATCTCTTTTCATTTAAAAAAAAAAAAAGTTTTCGGTCAATTTTTTTTTTTTTAAAAAAATTAAAACACTTTTACAAACGTAATTTAGCTTTTTATAAAAAAATTTTTAAACAGGAAACATAGTATTTCGTTACTATTGTTTCTTAGGTTCAGCCCCACAGTTGGGTATAGCCATTTGAACCGTGTTCGAATATGTGCATTCGAAACACCGGTCTCTTAGGCAGAGAAGAACATACTCGGAGAGTATGTATGCCCAAACGATAGCTATAAAGTATATAACTAACGTTACATTTCCAGGACATAGCTTCTTCTCGGCTGTTGAGTTCAACACCATGTCCAAAGCACTTTTTTGTTTGTGTATAACCACGGGCGCCAGCTGCTTATTCTAAAAGAATACTAAAAGAATAGACAACGCACTTTGAACAGTGGCCACTAACTCAACGCCTAAATCCATGACTAGCTCAGCTGTTTGTAATCACTAATAGATTATACTTAATTAGTGGTTAAAAGAATTGATAAAAGAATTTGTTAAAAAGAATTGACCGACAAATAAAGTTTAATTTTAAAGATAATTTATTAACTAACATTTATTTACTAAATTTAAACATTTTATACTTCTAATAAAACACACGCATATTTTAAATTAACATTCTAAATAGTTTAAATATTCTTGAATATTTTCATAACAGAACACTGGGAATTTATCTACTTTGACTAATAATATTGATATAAGGATCACGCACATATTAACTCATGCACACACATAATAATGATAATAAAGGACTACATAGCATTTGAAATTTAATCACACACATCAATAGTTCATTTATGTATGATATAGAGTTCATATAATTAGACTCTTGAAAGATTCATACGAATTAATGCAATGCAATGGCTATTACAGTATAAACGAAAATAAGCAAATGTTTTACCTAGGATTTTGAACGTAGATTTAACACTTTGTTTTCTTCTTGTTTGTTGTTTCTTCCAGTATGAATGGTTCCAGTATGAATGCTTCCAGCTGGCTGGGACGTTTCCTTGATGAGTTTCCTTATTATTCACGATTATTACTATTGGAGACAATTAGATACTGACGGAGATTTTCTAAGTTGTTACGTTGACATTATTTCACGGGCAGATCTTGCTGTTTTCATCGGACTTTTTAGGCTGTGGAGAGGCGTGAATTCCCAAAATCTTCTCAGCACTGCATTTTGTTTCTGGGTATAATTAACTCAACTGATTCAATTAATTTGTGAACTGCACTCACTCAATTAATTTGTGAACTGACTCACTGTCCGATAAAAAAGTCTATTTATATCTGCAACGTGTTGTCGAAATATTTCCAGTGATAATCATTTGATAAACGTGTTGTTTTATTTTATTAATAACCATTGCCATGTTTTTAATGATAATCTTCTTTTATTTCGCATACATTTTTATTTATTTACAAATCGCACATATATACGCACATATATTTTTAATACAATTTACTATTTAGTTTTAACATTATTTTTTTCTTTAATTAAACTTGAATGAAAAGAGATTTGTACGTTTTAACTTTTTAAATTATATTTTTACGAATACTAATAAAAACTCTTTACTTCCTTTTATAACCCTTAGTTTCATTTCTCAAACCAAGACTCCCCCTCCCCCCTTTTGATTAATTAATTGTAGCTTTTTTTATTTCAAAAACTAACGCTAGAAAACTATTTAATTCTTATCTTTTTTCTAAAACAAACTGCAATAAACTCTTCAACGTTTAATTTTATGTTTTCTTTTATGAACGATTATTTTAATAATATAATTTTAGATAAAATTATATGTGCCTATATCAATATAGGTACAATATATATATATTGAATTAAATCTTTTCATGGATTGTTATTATAATTAAGAATAGAAATAAAGAAATAATATCCATGTCTTTTGATGTTACCAAGAAACTATCAAGTACTACTCACTGGCAAATATAACAAGGCATAGTGCTAAACAGCTATTTTAATTAACTAACAAGCTATTTTTACTACATAGCCATCATGTTTTTTAGCATTTATAGCATAATTACAAATAGTTAGGAAAAATGACTTTTTTTCATCCACTTATCTAAGACAGTGGGGTGGATAGAACATGTGGGATGCTGTGTCTATATATACAATCAAAAGTCTCAAACAAATATGGCATAGAAAATATTGTGGAACAAGTCAAATTATCAATATTTACTGTAAAAGGATAGTAGGTTATTCAATACTGTTTAGAAATATTACTTTTAAGAATATTGGATTTGGATTGGATATAACTATAAGCAGAAATCAAAAGATATTAGAAGATATAGAAATACTAACAAAGGAAAATAGCTAGAATTAAAAAAGATTTTACTTTAAAAAAATATAATCATGAATTTCAAAGAGCTATCACAAGAAAGCAATATGTTTAATCATATGATTAGTTACTTATAAAGTCAATGACATTTGAATATTAATATAGCAAACTAGAATTCAAATAATATGATTTCAATTAATGAAACATTTATTTTTCTCATTTTCCTTCACTAGTAATTGAAATAGAAATATTATGTATATTAGCAAACTACTCTTTCTAGACCTAATCACAGGTTTAATTAATAATTATATAGTTAAAGTTTCTCTCTAATCAATGATCACTTCCTGTGTTGAATTTATTAATAACATTACAGTCTTGAAATACATATTTTCTGTTGTTCAAAATATCCAATTCTGCTGTATCTTCATTTGGTTACTTCTATGTCCATTTCCATTTAACATTTTTCTCAGAAAAAAGAATTCACAATATAAAAGTTTTTCTTTTTCTGCAAATTCCAAAAGTTTATGTCTTCTCTTATTTCTATCACCATAACCAAATTTACCTACAGCATTTTCATCTGTCAATTGTTTATTAATTCTAGCATTAAAGTCTCCCATGATAATTTTAAAATGTTGTTTAGTCCAATCAAAAACTTTTGTACATCCATATAAGAATCCTTTACTTCTTCATCACAATGAGAACTTGTTGAGGCATAAATCTAAATTATCTGCATTTGATATGATATTAAGTTGAATAACTAATCTTGCAACTCTGTCTGATATGCCATCAATCTTCAGAATGTTCTTTCATTTTTTAGTTATAATAAATTAATCCAAGGTCCACTTTTCAAATCATCTTTTCACTTGTTCTTTTAACTTCGCAAAGTCCAATAGGGTCCCATTTAATATTAGCTTCCAATTCTTGTAATCTTCCTCATCAAATGGCAGTCTGGGTCTACAAGCAGAAGATTCTTAGCTCCCTCTACATTCAACCACCAACTACTGCCCTGGTTGGCAACTTTACAGTCTCCTGGGAATAAGAACCATAATTTATTTTTGTCTGTCATGATTGCAAATATCTATTAGAAAAAAATCACTAACACACATTCATTCAGCCTTCAAGAAAACTTAATTGATATTTCAGTTGAAAGTTATTAGACAATTGAAAAGATGATCTTAAACTTAGTAAAAATCCAATCAACCCACCACACTGACTTGTGTGTTGCTGAGCTATCTATCTATGTTAATATACTATATGAATAATCACACAGTAATAATAACTTCAATGACAAGAACATATGGAGCAGACATTAAAATTTGCCCTGCTCAGTTCCTTTAAGACCTTCAAGAGGAATCAAAGGGTTTCCTTTCAGTTAACAGCAAAGACGAAAGTTATTAAGAAAAACAATATGCACAGTTGATATTCCTAATCTTTAGAAACATTCCAATTAAATTAGAACTTCTAAATCATTTTCAATATATTAAAACAAATTTTGAACATGATTCAGATTTGAACTAAATCGATATGAAGATAACTGATACATTTTTAAAAACTGTAACAAAGATAACTGGTACAAAAAAAAGAGCAATTGACCAGTAAAATTTCTATTGAGACAAGACAATTTATAAAGAAAAAAAGGAATATGAAAATATATAAAAATAATGCATTAAGGATTGAATATCTTAATTTTGTAAAATGTTGCTAAATTGATTTAATAATAATAAAGTATAATCGTGAACTAGCAATAAAAGCTATAAAAGAGAATAAAAGTCTCAAGAATGTAAAACAATGTCTTGGTATTTGTAGGAAACTTATTTCTGCAATAAGAAAAAATATGGAACTATTACTAAAAAGAGAGATGACATCATGAAATGCATAGAAGAGTTCTATTAAGAATTATATAGCAATAAAGACAAAGAAAAGTAATTCCTGCAACTACTATTGCTTCTGAATTGCCCAGTATTTTAAATGAGACATGGAATTAAATTTATAAAGAAGGGAAAAGCTCCTGTTAATGATGGAATTATAATTGATATCTTAAAAAAAAAACAGATGAAGAAATAGAATTTTTTTTTGGCAAAGTTATATGCCAAATGTTTAAATGATAAAGATGTACGAGATGATTGGGAAAATGCAGTATTAATATTTAAAGAAGGCAAAAAGGAGTTATTAGAAATTACAGACACATCAATCTGTTATCAGTTCTATGCAAAATTTTTACCAAAATAATTTCAATTCTACAGTGAATTTTGGAATTTAACCAAGCAAAAGAACAAGATGGATTTAAAAGTGGTTTTAGTACAGTATTAAGAGAAGTTATAAAAAAGACCAATGAATATGAGTTGCCATTATGCTTTGAATTTGCAGATAATGAAAAGGCATTTGATTCTATAAGCACTTCTTCATGATTAAGGCATTGGATCATCAAGATACAGACCCCAGATATTGTCTTATTCTGAAGAATGTTTATAAAAATGCAACAGCACAATTAGACTACAAACTGATACTAAAAAGATTAACATTGAGAAGGATGTATGGTGAGAAGACTCCATATTTCCAAAACGTTTTACATCAGTTTTGCAAGAAATATTTTGTAGATTAAAATAGGAAGCTAAGGGAGTATAAGTATATGGAGATTATTTAAGTCATTTAGATTTTGAAGATGATGTAATTGTTTTTGCAAATAATGCTTTAGAGTTTCAGGAAATGTTGCAAGTTATCAGAGGAAATTAAGAGAGTATGATTAAAGGTAAATGTTAAAAAGACTGATTTTCTCAAAAGAAAATAAAGATTGATAAATGATGAATTAGAAGAAGTTAACAAATACCTTAGTCAAATTATTACTACAGATGGAAAAATAATGGATGAAATTAATCATAGAATTAAACTTTGCTGGAGTGCTTTTATCAATGCTTACTTATGGATCTGAGACTTGGACATTTAACAGAAGAGCAATACAGAGACTTCAGACCACTCAGTGAAATATGGAGAGATGCATGTTAGAAGTAACAATAAAAGATCCAAAACGAAATACATGGATCGGAGAACAAATAAGTGCTACTAACATCATTGAAAGAATTATGAGATTGAAGTGGAGTTGTGCTGAACATATTGCTAGAATAGATAATAGATTGATAGCTGAAGTCTTAAACAGGATTCTAAGAGACTGTAAAAAATCTAGAAAGAGACCACATGTGAGATGGATGGATGAAATTAAGCATGTTGGGTTGATGTGGAGGAGAGAGGCTAGAGATCAGAGAAAATGGATTGAACTTTGAGAGACTATCTTGCAGTAAATCAATAATGGTTGAAAATGATGATTTAAAAGTATGAAAGATGTAATACACACTATTATTATCATACTCCATAATTTGGATATAAGAATTCATGTTTCAACTTTTTATTATAACAATTTACATCGGATTATGTTATGCACATATTTAACTCAATTGCTGAGAGTCTTAAATAAATGGAAATAATTCCATTTTTATCTAGACTAAAATATATTTTGTGTGCATTAATGAAAGAAAAGCAATGCATCGCATCATCACCTTTGATTATTGTTTTTGAAGAATTAATTTATTTAAAGATATTTTAAAGTACTATAAATGTAACCCAATTTGACTGCAATAATAGATCAAAGTATGCTACTGTAAACTAATTCTATGAAAAATTTATGCAATAATACCATTAAGAAATAAATTTATCACATATTTTATAATGCCAATAAACATCACATGACCTCCACCTCTTATGCTTGTGTATAACTGTTGTTAAAACAGGCAATACTCACTATATGTATGCCACCCACAGCAAGCTAGAGTAATCAATGGATGACAGAAGGCTTGTGCATAAAATTCCCATCTAATGCCTACTCATCCAATATCCCCAGACTAGTTTCACTGATGAAGGCCAGAAGCCAGAAACTAGTCTGGGGATATTGGATGAGTAGGCATTAGATGGGGATTTTATGCACAAGCCTTCTGGTATCCATTGATTACTCTAGCTTGCTGTGTGTGGCATACATATAGTGAGTATTGCCTGTTTTAATATTTTATAATGGACAAGTTAATATACAATGAATTAAGGTTTGTAAAAATGGAGTTCATTATACTTCCCAATTGACCAGAATAAAAAAATGATAATGTTTAATAATAGTGTGTATTACGTATTTAACACTTATAAACAAAATCACATTCGTATAAAACAGAATTATATTCAATTTAGTAGTCAGCGATGTTGAAAATTTGGGATATGAGCCTTAATGATATAATTTACAATACAAAAGTTAGTTATTATATGATATCTAATATTTTATTTCACAAGCTTTTTAGATTATGCTTTTTAATATGAACATTTATAAATTGGTTATGTTAAACAACTGCATAAAGAGAATCACTTCTATAAAAAATGTTAGTAGAAGTCTGATAATCTTTACCACAAATGTTAATGTGAAGTACATCAAATGGTATCACATCAAGTCCAACTAATATTTTCTAAAAATAATATGATTACTGGAAATATTGAATTAATTAGATTGTTTCCTCAAAATCATATAGTTTTCTGCCATTTTATAATTTCTACTTATTTCTTTTATTGGTATATAATTCATGCAGGATTTTATTGAAGTAAATTATCCTGATCAAATTGGAGTATTCACATAAGAGAAGATCAATGAACATTTATTTGTGCATAAAGAACTTTTTTAATGACATAAGATAGTTTATTTAACAAATAGAGCTACTAAGATATAGTTCATCAAGTATGCATAAAATTTAAAAGATATTTGCAGAGTAAGATTTGATTTAGATATAGTGATAGAATTAATTAATTTACGAACACCCACTCTTTTAATAATCGGTGGTTGAAGAAATTTGTTGTTTTTGTTTTTAGTGAATCATTCATCAAATTAAATAAGTTTTTTTATATATATAAAATAATATATATATATTATTTTCCTTTTCTATAATCAGTGCATTAACATTTATCTGATGACATTTGGGATATTTAGCTTCTAGCTAATAATAACAATCGGCAAATCAATACAGAATTGCCAACTATATTAGCTATCAATGAAAAATTGTAAAATATCTGTGGCATGAAAACTTTCCAAGGTTATCCAGCTCAAATTCAAACTAGGTCATGAACCTGATAGAAGAGTATGCCATCTACTATGGTGTATCTGAAAGAAAAATTCGAAAATATCTGTGATCTGAAAAATATCTTAGATTTATCCAACCCAGATTCAATCCTAGATCATAGGACTGGCAGTAAAATGTATGCCTAGTAATAGAATGCACCAAACTATCTGGAAAAAAAATTAATATATATGTAACTAGAAAAATTTCCAAGATTCATACAGTCCAGATTCAAACCCAGATAGATCATGAAGCTGGTATGAGAATGCACCAACTATTATTTTCCCTGAAATCTACTTCATTGTTTCTGTTGATTCATTTTGCCTTTGTATCTTGGGATCAATTTATGTTAATTTTGTTAAAGCTAATATATTTGCTTTCATAATAATAACATAATCAATGGAACTTAAGCTTTGGGTTTGCTATTCTATGAACATAAAATAATTAAAATATCAGATTTCCTCATCCCTTCCATTATTTAATAAAAGTTATTTTTTAAAATATTATATCTCATTTTAATATTTATTGTAACACAATGCTCGAGGCAGATGCCTCATCTCACCTATTGCATTAGCCAATAATTTCATTCGAAATTTTATTTTCTGTTTATTCAAGAAACCATATGCCTTGCAACCAAATGTCAACAGAATTCCCTTGTTTTGAAATATTCTAAATGATTTCTAAAGAAATATTTAGTTAAATTGCTTGGTAGGAAGCCATGACATGTTTGTGATCCAAATGGCACATTGAGTACACAAAACTGAAGTTTTTTATTTTTATTTTAGACCATCACTCTAATGTTGTGCTAAACTGAACAATGCATCAAAATTTACAGACAAAACATTCATAAACAGTGCAATTCAATGTAAAGATTTCTCTAATAGCTCCTCATAGAACAGAGAGATCATCAAAACATCACTTGATCATTTTATATGCTTACACAGGCTGTTAATAACAGTAAAAAACTCTCCATGCAGTGTGATGAAAGCCACAAACTAGAAATTGTCTGGGGATATTGGATGAGTAGACACTAAATAGGGATTTTATGCATAAACCTTCTTGCATCCATTGATTACTAAGGCTTGCATTTGGTGGCACTACTGTATGAAGTTTGCTATGATTATAAACGGAGAGAAATCTGTCAATGCTCACCTGACTTGCTAATTGCTGGTTGATGAGAACATGAATAATTTTCCATCCTTGTTTTATCCTCTGATTACCAATATTGGACAGTTAGCTAAACTTGCTATAGATTTGCTGTCTAAAAAAAAAAAACCCCAAGCCTTGAAAAAAATTTCCAGATTTATTCAGCCAAGAAACAAATTCCATGTTGTAGGCATTGTAGGTGGATGTGCTGTTATTATTGCATCATAAGATCCTTATTCTGTATCCAAGTTAGAAACAAAGCCAGATTATAGGCATTGAAAACAGGTATGCTACATTGCATTACAATATCTTTCTATTTTGTGTGCAAGTGTATATGATCAAGCCTTGAATGTTTTATTATTTTTAATTCTCAATCAAGAGGCAGAAGAGAAAAACTATTATTAGCAATATGGTACAGAATAATTTATTATCTTATAACATTTTACAGTAGGATAGCAAAGCTAAATATTTTTAATATTTAGTACAATTAATCAGCCATATAATACTAAATTTACTGCTGTTATACAATGCTTTATTGCAACAGTTGAGGTTAGGAGATATAAAGTTCTGAAGAAGATTGCTGGGGCAATTGAAACTGTAAACTGTAAGAAAGGGTGGTAAATAAAGCATTGTGTAACAGTAGTAAAGTGCTTGGTGAACTTAGTATCATATGGTAAACATTTGACAATGCAATAAGAAAGAGTTTATTATACAATTGGTTCTAGTAAACTATTAACTGTGTAGCCTTTGGTGGCGCTGTTTCTAGTTAAAAACAGAGCGTTATAACATTACCGGGCCACTAGATTTTTTTTATCTAATAGATCGTATTTTGACATACGGCTGTAATTTTTTTTTTTAATATTTAATATATTGTTGTTGTTTGTTTTGGACATAATTATTTTTTTTTTTTGGTTTTCATTTGATAAATTTAAAACTATAATGGACAGTTTGACCTTTTTTTTGGATCTCAAAAGTGCATAATTTTTGACATACGCCTTTATTTGGGGAGGGGGGGGATTTCCATTCTAAATCTACTGTTTCTTTTTTACAGACGTCTTTTATTTTTTTGTTTTGGATTCGATACATTTCAAAGTAATAAGGGACAGTTTTAACTTTTTTTTGGAATATCTTGTTGTTATTTAAAATTAGAATCGACACTTTCTTTTTGAATTATGTTAAAAATGAGGGGGTTTGCTGTTGATTGATTTAGCAAAAAAAATTCAAACCTGTCCGACAAACTCCGCCTCAGATGTCCGTATTTGCTTATAAACGAAAAGAATTGTTTGGTATTTTATCTTACATTTATAAATACGGGGTTTTTTTTTTTGGACGGCGTGTTTTGATTTTTTTGTTTTTTTTTTTAATAATAACAAATAAAACGGGGTTTTGATTTTTTTGTTTTTTTTTTAATAATAATAAATAAAACGGGACTTCTTTTTTCTCTTAGATTTATAAATACGGGTGTTGGTGGCGGGTTTTGATTTTTTTGCTTTTTTTAATAATAACAAATAAAACGTCCAAAACAAAAACCAAAAAGTCAATCGCGGTATTGTTTTTTTAACACAAAAAATATGTATGTTAACCGGTTTTGTTACATTCTGTAGGATTTATTTATTTATCTTTTTTAAGAGTCGTACAAGTTTGTTAAAGATTTTTTGTTTTCATAACAAATAAAACGTCCGGTATTTTTATTCTTTTTTAACAACAAAAATTAGCTCGGGTTCATTTTTAAAATCTACTTAACGTGCTGTTTATTGATTTAAAACAACAACAACAAAAAACCTCTTTTTGCTTCTAAACGGAACGAATAGGTATGTCAAAAGAAGAAGTATTTTTTTTAAAAAAAAAATCAATCAATCAAGAGATGTCCAACAAACTACGCCGCCCCTTTTTAACACTGTCATTCTGGGTGTTAATTACATGATTTACAGATAAAAATAATCGCAAACAAAACACAAATTCTTTCCAGAAAATAAATTTATTAACCACATATGACTGAACTAAATCAACTGTAATGAATGGCAGGATGTTTTGGGCTTGCAAAAATGCAACTGCCTCACTTTCTCTGTTTGGGACGTCCCACAAATATAATAACGTGGTAGACATTTTGTTCTTCTTTTTCAACTCTCGTCCGAGTCACGACAGAAACGGTATTTTTCCGCAAACAACTCCAATCGTCTGCCAGAGAGCTTGAGAAATTTTATTTTGTCTTTTTTGACCCCCAAAAAAGCCAAAATTAGCCAAAAAAAATTTTTTTGACAAATATCAATAATACGCTGAAAATTACTAGTACGCAAAAATCTTTCAGTTGGGAAATACAGAAAATCATAAACATCAACAAATAAACACTTGAAAAAGATGACAATGCTCACACTCTCATCTTAAATTCTAGCGAGAATACAAATTCTGTCAATATGCATAGGAATTCAACCCGCAATGAAATCAACGGCAAACTATACGATCATAGTATTGTTAGTAGATGTAGTGTTATTGACACGCGGAAGAATTGGCCACGTATTATAACCACTACATATGATCTACTCGTATATTAATGATCACTCGTATATTAGCCATAGTTTCGGCCGCGAAAGCGGTATAATTCTGTGTTTTTACACAGAAACAGCGCCACCAAAGGCTGCACAGTTAATAGTTTACTAGAACCATACAATTAAACAAATTAGTATAGATATGAAAACTAAAATATCATGACTGACTTTCATGTTTTTCGACATGTACTTTTAGGGAAAAATGTGTTCACACTATTTTAGTTTTAAACTATAAAATTATTTGCTTGATAGTATAGAGAAATTATATTTAAAGTAATTATTAGATATGTAAGTATAATTAATTCGGCTCTAATTTTAAAGTTCTGAATGTTGAATGAACGCTTAAACCAATAAACCTCACATGACCACCTCCTCTTATGAGTAGGCACTAGATGGGGATTTTATGTACAAGTCTTCTGGCATCTATTGATTACTTTAGCTTGCTGTGTGTGGCAATATATATAGTAAGTTTTGCCTGTTTTAAGGCTTAAACCAGAAATTTCTTTAAGGATATTAATATTATTTACTAGAGTAAAGAGAAATGCTCCAGAAAGGACATTGGAATGACCCATTTTTTATTCCAACATCTAGCAATTTCAGTTAATTGAGGCTCAATACCCTAAATACTCAGTTTACACTGATATTTAATTAGTAGCATGAATCTCTGCAATTTTGGAATTATTGAATTGTACTGTTTAATAAGTTCCCAAAGATGAATCATTTTCACAGAATGGTCCAAAACTCATTACAAATGACTCGGTAAGAAGCCTTAAATTTAATTAAAAGTTTATCCTTATAATAACTACACTTACTCATATTCTGATCTAAGTGACAGTGAAATAATAGTTACTAAATTCATATTTTTTTTTTTTTAGATATTGTGATCTATTGTTCTAGCTTCTAGCACCATCCTTATATTAACAGGAAATTCATAGATTTTTCTCATGAAGTTCTATAATATATCATAATGAATCCTTGAAAAACCCTATAACATATTATAAATGTAATGAACATTTCCATCTTTAATAAAATGATCATTATAGAAATAGAATAAATATGAAGTGTTTACGAAATATTGCATTTGTTGCAAAAGTAAAAGTTTAGTAAAAAAAACTGTCACATGATTTTTAGTATTTTTAAAATTAACATAAATAATAGAAATTGAATGTAAACTGAAAAATTTTAATAGTAAATATGCTTCAAGGATTAATTTTTATTTAATTTTAAAAATTACTTGTGATTGCTTTTCCTTAAATTATTTTTGAATAATGAATTTAACTGTATAAACAAGTTAACAATATAATAGCATATTTGGGAAACTATTACAGCAATACCTGCAAAACTTTACATTAACTTGCTTCTATGAAGGAATCGCCTCTTATACAGATAGACATATAATATACTGCACATTTTTAAAAGGACATTTACCTCTTGTGCAACAGACCTTTCTTGCACAGAGCTACTTCTTTCTTCTAATTGTAAAAAGCTAGTATCAGGGCTGGTAGGGCTAGAGGTCTCTTTCACAGAATAAGATGTCGGGCTGGGAGTACTTCGCATCCCAGAAGATTGGCTGGGGCTAACACCTGTTAGTTCAACATTACCACCTCCTGGTTGATGTTTTATATTGTCCATTGAACCTATTTTAGACTGTGCCTTTTCCTTAAAGTCCAACTTTAATGTTTCAATCTAAAAAAAAAGATTGATAAGTATAAATGAATGATATATATATAGTAACAGTATGGACTCATCAGGGTTGCCTGGAATGATAGCACTTATCACCACCAATCCCAAGTCAACAAATATAAAATTTAAAATACCAATTTAAATATGAAATTTAATATAAAAGTAATATAAATAACGAGCATGAGAGATCAGCACAGTTAACTATATTAAGTATGTTAACTATAAGTTCACCAACATCACCCAAAAGTAATAATCATCCATCACCAAGAATGATCATTAATAAAATAAATCAAGTCAATCTGGTGACTGGATTCGAAATGGGTCTACTATAGACCAGGCTAATTATTTAGCCCATGTGAGCTTGGGGCAGATTATTTAAACATTAATTTGGATGCACAAACTTAAATGCTAATCTATACTAATATATAATGATGAAAACAATAAAAATGCTGATCACTGTCAATGCTCTGGCCACTTAATACTATTAATGTACAGACCAACTATAAACTTAATTTCAAATAAATACTAACTAAATAAAATGTAATGCTTGGATTTTAAAGGATATTTCCTTTGCAGTAATCCAGGATCATCATGATCATCAACTGGATGCCCATACACATGTATAATTCCCTTTTATATAAGCCCATTGTGGATGAATCAGCTCAAAGAGTACAAGCATAATTTATTTAAACAAGAGATAATGCAACATAATATTCTAATAACTATTTAGGATTAAGTTCACTGGAATAATTTTAGATTAAAATGTCAATTTATTAATATCAATAAAAATGAAATTAAGGTCTACAGAATATGGCTATACATATATAAATTAAGCCTTCTGATTTTGATTAATATACAAAAGAAAATATACTATCACATTGTGATTTACATATTGTTCCAATATATTTAAATAAAACATATTAGCACACAGACATGCAATATAATATAAAATGAACATCTGAATTGTCATAAAAAAGAAAGATTAATTTTAACATCTATGTGTCTACCTGATGCACTGATATAGGCTCACAAATGTGCAATATAATTTAAGAGAATTGTTATATAATAAAAAAATAAGCTGCCATATTTTGATTTACAAATACCTCACAGTAGGTTTACATAAAAGACATAGACATTAGCACACAGATGTGTGATATAACAATTTATTAACATATATATTTATGCACATGGAAGTATATGCGCATAGTAATGTTTATATCAAATATTTTAATTTGTCAAAATAATAAAATTATTAACAATATTATATTTTTCACAATTAATTCCATGTTGAAATACACATAAAATTCATAAAAGTTATTTTTTCTTTCTTTTTTTAAAAAAAAGTAATATCAATCTTTGACAGATTATTGTTGATTAATTATAAACATCTTTTAAAAAATACTCCAGTTTAAGTTTTTTTGTTTTCCAATCTAGAAATACTTCTGGGAGTCTATAAATCATTTCTTTACTTTTAGATTTTAATTCAAGCAAATAATATTTACTTGTACTTTTAAATTATAGATTTTAAATATTTTTTTCAATAAATGATTTAAAATAATATCATTCTCTATATATCAGTACTCACCAGCTGTGCTTCATATATGTTTAATTGTGATTCTCTGCATATAGAACAATCAGCATACATATAAACTAATATTTTAGCAAGCCGACAGATTCTCTGGGTAAGTTAATTCTTTCTAAACAGTAGACTGGTTTCTTGGCATTTTCAGAAAAGGTATAATTCGGGTAATTGTTGACATTCAATCAGTATCAATTCAAATTCCTCAATAGTGAACTATGGAGCAACTGCTGGACTTTCCTTATTTACCTTCAGTTATATTTTTGTCATAGTTTCTGTCACAATCTGTCCAGCTCTTGGAACTCTTAAGAACTACTTTCTAATCTTTTTAACTGTTTATAATTGAGGTGTGGAGGAAAAATACATTAGTTAAAAATGTTTTCCTATCTTGATTGAAAAAAGTTAATGACTCTTTTCAATTCACTTTAATTCTTTGAAAAACCATTTTATGAAATTTTGTCAAAATGTTACATAAGCATTACTTAAAAATATCTGAAATAGTGTGATTTTACCAAAATATGTTATACAAGCTTTACTTAAAAAAGATTTCTAAAATAGATAGTGGAATTTTATAATTATGATATCTATTGTAACATAAAAACATGCTTGTTTTGATTTCAAAATCAAAATTAATAAAATATTAATTAGAACTTTTTTTAAATGTTTAATTTATAATAAAAAATTTAAATTCAAAATTATTTTTTCTTTACTCTTATGCCAATGTAATGTAGAAGATATCTACAAAAAATTGTGTTTATTTCTACTTTTGCTTTTAACTTTATATATATAAATATACACACACTACTATGTTGTTTTGTGCTATAAAACCCATAATGGTTTCATTATCCACCTCTTGGGAAAAAGGAAAATACAACTGAAACCCTATCTAACAATATTAAACAAGGCAAAACTCTCTCCATACAGTAATGCCATCCTGTGCCAACCAGAGTAATCAATGGATGCCAGAAGGCTTGTGCATAAAATCCCTATCTAGTGCCTACTCATCCAATATCCCTAGACTAGTTTCTGGCTTGTAGCCTTCATCAGTGAGGAGCCTTGGATCTGAGAGCACTGCACCTAGATCTTAGGATCTAATGCATCATGTGATGTTTAGTGATTTATATAACAATATTGCATGCCTTGAGAAATTTTGTAGATCATCATATTATAGTGAGACTAGGGCCTCTCTGTCCACTAGGATATCTCAACACACTTATTCTTATAATAAAGCTTTGGTGGACACTGCTCATAGTTCAGCTTTTGCACAGCACCGCACTTTAGCTGGACATGATTGTCAACTGGGAAATCCAGTTGTGGTATGCAGAGTGGCATGATCTAAAAAAAGATAAAAGAAGCTTTCTTTATATCTAGGAATGGCAACACCATCAATAGAAAAGACTCTTGCTACAAAATTTCCAAGAAATGGAATGCATAATCATTTCATTTGCATAAATTTGCATCACTCCATGTCAATTTATTATATTTTGTAATACAGCTATGATTATGAGGGCTTTGAACCTTGAAAGTGCTTAGCCATTTAATGAATAGATATTAAAATAATATATATTTTCTTTATTTATTTTTAGTTTTGTGTGCTTGTGCATGTTAGCGCATTTTATATATTTTGATTCATAATTAGCCACAAAGTATAAACTATTTGCTTCTAACAATATTTTATACAATATACATGTATAATCAAAACAAAGTTCAAAACTCAATTTATGTACTCATCAGTTTTTTAAAGATTTGACAGGCATCTGACAGTTAAAAGAATGAATAATGATGTGCAATTCTGAGATAAAGAATTCATCCACTGGACTATAAGCATACAATGCACCATGAACACCAAGAAAGCTACCTCAATTTAGACAGTAAGCTACCACAAAACAAAATAAAAATGCAAAAAGCTTTGCAAAGCTCTGCTCTTTTTGAGTCTTAGAGGCTGAAAAATACAAAATTATGCCCATCTATGAGTCTTAGGGGCTGAAAAATATCAAACTATGCCATGCTTCTTTTCTTGTAGACTTAGAGGCTAGGACGTAGCAGGACTATCTTAATTCAACCATGATAATAGGAAATCAGAAAATGGATTGGAGCAATGCCTGAGATAGAACACTTCATAGAATTGCATGAAAACATTACATTGCCAAGCCAATGATAAAACCCTTCATCCAACATTGAGACTGAAAGTAAAAAACAAATTTCAACAATCCAACACCCAATCCAATCTCCAAAATCATACATTTCTATTTAACTCTAAACATGAACCTTTTAAATACATGAAAACTACTATTTTATAATTATCAAACTCTTGTCATATATTTCATAATAATTTTTAAAATTAATTCTGCATACAATGCATATTTTTTCTTTTTCAGAAATGGTTATTTGAGATGAAGTTGAGTGGCAATTTTGTAGAGATGGCCATGAATACATGATCATTGGCCCACAGTTGGGTGACCATTTGTAATGGTATAGAATACAGGGTGAACCTGGGGTGATGACATTTATCATCATTGGCCCCAAATCAATGTTAAATATAAAATTAAATATCAAATTTAATATAAAATTTATTACAAAAAAATGAGCACAAGATTATGAGAGATCTTACTGTGACATCAACAAAGCTAACTATATTAAGTATGCTAATTATCAGTTCACCAGTATTAAAATAATCATTCATCATCACGGATGATCATCAATAAAATAAATCAAGTCAATCTGATGACTGGATTTAAAATGGGTCTATTACAGACCAGGCTAAATATTTAGCCTTTGCAAGCTTGGAGCAGATTATTTAACTATTAATTTGGATGCACAAACCTAAATGCTAATCCATCAGAATACATATAATAATAAAAACAATGCTGGAAATTAAAAAATGCTGATCATCATCAATGTGCTAGCCATTTAGTACCATTAATGTAATGGCCAACTAAACTTAATTTCTAATAAATACTAACTAAATAAAATGTAGTGCATGGACCTTAAAAATATTCCCTTTGTGCCAATCCAGGATTATCATCAATATAATCTTTTATATAAAACCCCATATTGCATGAATCTAACTCAGAGAAAAGCTCTATAACTTATGAACAAGAGATAATGCAACATATAATCTAAAAACTATTTAGGATTAAGTTCACTGGAATAATTTTAATGATAAAATATCAATTTATTAATATCAATAAAAAATGAAATTAAGATCTACCAAGTATGGCTATACATATATAAATTAAGCCTTCTGATTTTGATTAATAAACAAAAAATATGATGACATGATTTACATATATGTTTCAATAGGTTTACATAAAACATATATCAGCACACAGACATGTAGTATAATTTAAAATGAACATCTTAATTGTCATATAACTAAAAAGAAAGATTAATTTTAATATTTGTCTACCTGACACACATTAATACATGCATACAGACATGCAATATAATTTATGGGAATTATAATAAAAAATAAGCTATCCCATTTTGATTTACAAATACCTTGCAATGAGTTTACATAAAAACATACATATCAGCTGACAGACATGCAGAATAAAAACTTATTAACATTTTGAATTCATAAACCTACAAATGAAATTCATTTTTATATGTAATTAATGACTAATTTAACATAAATGTGTGTGCACATGGAAATGTAGGTGCACACCGATGTTTATATCAAACACTTCAATTTGTCAAAATAATAAAATTATTAAAAATATATTTTTCACAATTATTTCCATGTTGAAATATACATAAAGTTCTTTTTTCTTCCTTTTTTTAAAAAAAGTAATATCAATCTTTGATAGGTTACTGTTGATTAATTATAAATGTCTTTAAAAAATACTCCAGCAAGTTTGTTTGTTTTCCAATCTAGAAATACTTTTTGAGTCTATGAATCAATTCTTTACATTTAGATTTTTAATTTAAGCAAAAATTATTTACTTGTACTTTTAAATTATAGATATTAAATGTTATTTTCCCCAATAAATGGTTTAAAATATTCTCTCTATATATATATCACTAATCAATAGATGTGCTTGATATATTGTGCTTCTCTGCATATAGATAAATCAGCACACACAAACTAATTCTTCAGCAAACTGATGGATTCTCTGGATAAATTTGTTCCTTTTAAACAATAGACTGGCTTCTTATCATTTTCAGGAAATGTATAATTCTGGTAACTGTTGCATTCAATCACCTCCATTTATTCTAGGATTGGAGATTTCAAGTAAGTTAACTGTATTGTCCACATGAAACACTGGAAGTTGACTCTTTTTTCCATGTGAATTAACCCTTAAACCACTAATTATATTATTGGTTGTATGAGGTAAAAATCAAATCTTTTAATTGGCCAACTGACAAACTGAAGACAAAACCTATTGTTAAAACATATTCGCCTATAATATTAAATTCAACTCAGATACATTTATAAAAAGTATATTGCTAATTTTTCAGGTTATGAAAGTGAAAAAAAGTTCTTTCAAAAATAAATTGCTATTTATTTATTATAAAATATTCAATTTCAGCAAATTTAAAAGTGAATGTCTAAACAAAAAAGTGCTGACGCAAACGCTTTTTTTCAATTTTACATTATGAAAAAGTAAAGATTTCTTTTTACTAAATCTTAAATATTTTTACTAAAATCTTCAATATTTTTCGAAAATAATTTTGTTTTTTTATTATATTTTTTAAAAATTATTTTTTAATTTCTCAAATTATACTTTTTAATACTTAAATCACATTCGAAATGAAAATCTCAGCGTTTTTCTTTTATCAGGCAGTTTCTTTGTTCGTTCCAGCCAATCAGAATGTCTTTTTCAGCTGAGAGCCAGTTGACAGCCAATCACCAACAAGCTTCTTTCTTTGTTTAGCTTTAAATGCGGTTTTATTGATTTTTTACTTGTAAAATAATTCGGAAGAGGGCACCATCTTACAGAACTTTTAAAAACCTAATTAATAACTGTCAAACAAATATCCTAGCATTAAAAATAACGCAATTAGAGTGACATCAGCTGTCGATGAGAGGCCTCATAAGAGGCGGGAAAAGGGTTAAAACTCTGCTAGAGTGAACTATGGAGCATTTGCTGGACTTTCCCTTCTGGCCTTCAATTATATTTTCATGACAGTTTCTGACAATCTATCCAACTCTTGGAACTCTTAAGAACTACCCAGAACTACTTTCTAAACTTTTTAACCCTTTTATAGTTAGAATGTGGGGAAAATATACATTAGTTAAAAATGTTTTTTATATCTTGATTGAAAACAGTTAATGACTATTTTCAATTCAATTTAATCCTTTGAAAAACCACTTTGTGTAATTTTATCAAAATATGTTACATAAACATTACTTAAAAAGATTTCTAAAATAAATAGTGGGATTTTATCAAAATATGTTAAGTAATAATTTACTAAGGCTGTAACCTTAGAAATAAGCGTCTGAAAAATACGAAGGTAGGGACCTCTATAGGTCTTAAAACACAAGCTTATGCTATGAAGAAAAGAGAGAAAGCTTGTGTTTTAAGACCTATAGAGGTCCCTACCTTCATATTTTCAGACGCTTATTTCTAAGGTTACAGCCTTAGTAAATTATTACTTAATATAATAATGGGCGTTTAATAAAATTTATAATTACAAAATATGTTATAAAAGCTTTACTTAATAAAAGATTTCTAGAATTGATAGTGGAATTTTATAATTACCAATATATTTATTGTAACATAAAAGCATGCTTGTTTTAATTTCAAAATCAGAATTAATAAAATATTAATTTGACCTTTTTTTAAATGTTTAATTTATAATAAAAAAATTAAATTCAAAATTATTTAATCTTGATTGTTATTCCAATGAAATGTAGAAGATACCTACAAAAAAATTGTGTTTTTCCTTTCAACTATATGTATATAAAGTTGAAAGAAAAAGTGGAAATAAACAGTCAAATTTTTTTGTAGATATTTTTTTCATTTCATTGGAGTAATGGTGAGGGATGAAATAATTATGAATTTTAAAATAAAATTTTATTATGAAATAAATATTTATTTAAAAGGTCTAAGTAATATTTTTATTGAATTCTGATTTTGAAATTAAAACAAGCATGTTTTATTTTAAAATAGATCTATTGATTATTTTAGAAATCTTTTTTTTAATTAGAGCTTGTACAACATTTTAGTAAAATGTCTATTACTTTAGAAATATTTTTTTAAATAAAACTTGTAGATTATACAATTGATAAAATTTCAAAGTTGCTTTTAAAAGGATTAAAGTAGATTGAAAAAATTAATAAAGATAGGAAAAATATTTTTGAGTTAATGATTTTTTTTCCACTCTACCCTAGCTATAAAAAGAGTTGATAAAAAGATTAGAATTATTGGTTTTCAGAGTTATAGAAAAATACCATGGAGAGATAACTGAAGAATGGCAAGTTCAGCAACTGCTCCAAAGTTTAAAACAATGGAGTTTGAATTCCCATGGAGAAAAAGGGTCATTTTCCATGTTTTGTAACCCTATTGTGGACAAAAGAGCCAAGTTGCCTGAAGTCTATCCAATCTTAGACTAAATGAATATAATTAAATGTTAACAGTTACCTGAATTATACCTTTTTCTGATGATGATGATCACCAAGAGAGTCCATCAGCTTGCAAAAGAATTGGTATACATATGCTGGTTTGTCTATATGCAAAGAACTACAGATAAACATACCACATCATATGTGTATAAAATGTAGCTGGTGAATTATTTTAAATACTTCCTTTAAAATGATATTTTAAAAGTGACATATATAGAGAGTATATTATTTTAAATCATTTAAAGAAAATTACATTTAAAATTTATAATTTGAAAGTAAAAATAAATAAATAAATTATATTTTAATTAAAAATCCAACAGTAAAAAATTGATTCATCTCCAAAAGTATTTCTTGATTGGAAAACAAGAAGATTTATTTTTTTAAAGATGTTTATAAATAATTAAGAGTAACCTGTTAAAAAAAACTTTTATGAACTATTAAGAAATTGGTATTATTTTAAAAATAAAAACTATTATGAAAGAATTTAATAACTGATTCATATTTTTTATATACACACATGTGAATTTTATCAATGTTCAGCAGGGAATTGATTCTGAATATATATTTTTAATAATTTTATTATTTTGATGAAATATGGTATTAAACATCAACATGCACCTACATTTTTATGTGTATGCACACATATGTTAAATCTATTATTAATTATGTATTATAAGAAAGAAAATGAATTTCATTTATAGGTTAATAAATTATAACATGCATCTGTGTGATGATATATATGTGTTTTATGTGAACCTAGTATAAGGTATCTGTGTATTAAAATGTAATAATTTAAACATTTTTATTATTTTATGACAAGTCAAATATGTTAATAAATTATTATACCACACATCAGTGTGATGATATATATGTGTTTCATGTAAACTCAGTAAGAGGTATTGTAAATCACAAGTTGATAACATTTTTTGTATATTAATCAAAAGTGGAAGGCTTAATTTATATGTATAGCCATATTCTGCAGACCTTAATGTCATTTTTATATTGTTATTAATAAACTTATATTCCATTGTTAAAATTATTCCAGAAAACTTAATTCTAAATAGTTACAATATTATGGGTAATCGTCTGAAATACGGGCAAGGCCGCTTGGAGCATTTATGCTATACAAAAATCAATCAAATATAACGTTACCAGGCTGCTGTAACTTTTTTTTTTATAGAACATGTTTTTTTTTTGATTAAACAAAATTTTTATTTCATTTATAACATGATTTCCTTTTTTATTAAACAAATTTTTATATTCATTTTCGTTATTTATTTGTTTTTAACCTGACATTTTTTTTTATTTAACAAATTTTGATAATTTAATTTTGTGTTTATTTTTTCTGAATTTTAAAACTTTGGACTGTTTCATGACGGAAAAACTTGTTTTAACCCCACCGAAAAAATATAATGGTATAATTATTTGGGACTTGTTTCAACTTTGTTCTACCTTTTTTTTGTTTGACTAAATTGTTTTTCTTATTATTAAATCAAAAGTAACTTTTATGTTGTTAGGGGTTTAAAAATTGTTTTGAAATCCCCACACCCACCCTCAGATCAAGAATTGTAACATAAAGTCAATAATTTTACTTTTTTTTTGAACAACTTTTTTACACTTTTTACTTTTATTTATATTTCGTTTGAATTAGCCTTTTTTTGGCTTCTACAATAAACAGCTTTGGGGGGGGGGGATTTTGTACTGTTATTATTAACAAAAAGTAAACAAAAATAGTCTTTTAGTTGAACCCTACTTGTTTAACCCTGATGAAAAAATATAATGCAATTATTTGGGTATTATTTCGAATTTATTCAATCTTTTTTTTTGGGGGGGGGGGTTGACCAAATTGTTTTTCTTCTTTTATATTTCTATGATAAAAATTAAACTTTTGTGTTTTTTGGGGGATCAAAATTTGTTTTAAAACACCCATCTCCACACTTGGAAAAATAATTGTAACAAAAAGTTAATAATTTCTTATTTTTTCCAACAACTTTTTTTCACATTTTACTTTTATTTATATTTTGTTTGAATTACCTTTTTTTTGGCCTTCTACAATAAACTGCTTTTTTTTTTGGGGGGGGTGGATTACGTACTTTGTTATTATTAACAAAAAGTCAACCAAAATAGTCATTTATTTTAACCCCGCTGCAAAAAATATAATCCAAATACTTGTCAATTTCTAATGAAATGAAAAAAAAGGACACAAACTTTGAACTTTTTGAACTTATTTATTATTTTATTAACTGTAATAAAAAGTGTACATTATGTGCCTGAAAAAAAAAGAACATAATCTCACACACTTTCTGTACTTGGCAATTCTGAAAAGTTTAAAAATTGTACATTCTTCTCAGACCTTTTATTGGTCTCATCTATTTTCCACGCAGAAATGTGACTTAGCACATGAGCTTTGTTGAAGCATGTTCGAACATACACTTTGCCCATTTTTTACATCTTAACATTTTTTTAGGGAAGGGTGGGGACCATATGACAATTATTAGTAATTAAAAACATTATTTAAATATAAATGACATTATACTATTACGGAGATTTGAAAAGTTGTACCGACTTGAAATTCAAACACCCTCAAGCGATACGGTAATCAGCTATGAATAGAACAAATATGCATAAATAGTTTCGAAGCACAAAACAGGCCGTAATATTTTTGTGCAAGGTCATGTAAAGTTGCCTGCCGAAATGGGTTAATACAATATTAAATGTTGTATTAACCATAAGGCCCGGCCACAGAAATGGCATTTTTATGTGTTTTGGACACATAAACAATGCTCCAAGCAGCCATGCCCAGATTTCAGATGATTACCATATTATGTGTTGCATCATTTCTGTTTGCAGTAACAGTTATAGAGCTTGTGTTCTCTGAGCTAGATTCATTCATTATGAAAGGGGTTTATATTAGTTTATGGGTATCCAGTTGATGATGATGACCATCATCCTGGATTAGTACAAAGAGAATATTCTTTAAAGCCTATCACTACATTTTATTTTAGTCTCCATTAGAAATTAAGTTTATGGTTGGCCAGTACATTAATGGTACTAAGTGGCCAGAGCATCCATGATGATCAGCATGTTTTAACATCCCATAATTATTGTTTTGATTATTATCTATTTTAATGGATGAATACTTAGTTTGTGCGTTCAAATTATGTTTAAATAATTGCCCCAAGGTGGCAAAGGCTAGATACTTAGCTTGGTCTACAATAGACCCATTTAAAATCCAGTCACAAGATTGATTGTTGATTTATTTTATTGTTAATCACTTATAAAGATGTGTATTACTTATACTTATTTATAATGCTGATAAACTTGTAGTTAATTATGCTTATACTTAGATAATTAGATGTTCTGATCTCACAGAGTGATTTCATGCTCATTATTTTACATTTATTACTTTATACGTCATATTACTTATATATTTTTTATTGGGATAAATTTTATATGCTGACTTCCAGTGGAAGGTGATATTCCATCACCCCACAACCCCTATGAATCCATGCCATTACAATATATAAAGCCTCCAGTCATAATTATCTGTGCTTACATACATACATTTATGTACACCTGGGTCTCGTTTTATGTGATAGATATGTTCCTCAGAAAACACGCACAAACGAAATCATGCAAAAATAGACGGAACTTACCTTGAAAAAGGGGGGATACAGACTGTGATTTATCAAAAGTTGCATAAAAGCAAAGCACCAACGTAAAATTTACTTTAAAATTCGTGCAAAAAAAAGGAAATCAAATATGACTAATAAAAATTTTCAAATTTGAAAAAAATTGATACAAGACAAACTTTTTTTAACTATAATATTTAATTTTATTCAAAACAGTATATTTTTATGCATAATTTACAGTAATTTATATTTTTTTATACACGTTTTAATTATTATTGCTGTTTGCCGGTAAACAGGTACGTTTGCAAACTAATAAAAAAAATCAGATTCTTCACAAGATGAAATACAACTAGCGCCAACATCACTCTCATGTTGTGTTAATTAATGGTTTTCTGGTGACAACGTAATTAGTAATTAATCTAACAACTAAAAATTAAATTCTTATTTTTGTCTTTAATTTTCAATTTTAATTGTGCCCACTGCTATTACTCATCTTTTAAAAATAAACTTGCGGACACTAAATGATTAATAATTGATTAAACGTTCTTTTTTAAAAAGCAAGAACAGAATGCGATTTAAAATGCAAAATTAACACGCACAATGTTTGAACAAATTTACATTATAATCTTGTAAAATTTAATGTGTGTATACATAAAATGTGAAAATCATGATTTTAATTTCATTATTGCATAAAATCTTACTATTATAAAGCACTGAAAATATTGAAATTACTAAGTTGAAAGTCGAATTTCAATAATGTGCTATTACTTTCAATATAATGTGAGTGCGCGAAATTTGTTATTTAAAGAAATAGCGCAATATCGGATTTCGACTTCCGGTGAAACACGAATCGTGTAACTTCAAAATCGTGTTAAATAAGTCCGCATAAAAAGAGACCCAGGTGTATATTCACAATTTGATGATATTATCTATGATTACATCTATCTATATTTATTTAAATAAATATATGTTCTACAGTGAATCCTGAAAGAAAATCAATGCTGTGTTTAATTCATCTTCATTAAACATCTATCTTCTGTAATGAAAGTTTCTCCAAATCTTTCTGTCTTTTACTTTACTCTTCAAGCACTCATAGTTGTCCATATTCACCATCTAAAAATGTTTTCTATTTTTTTCTATATTCTTTCATTGTTTCCTTCAACATGGTTATAAAGCATTTTCTTTAAGTACTACGTAATGATCAGCGTTACCGATTCAGGTGCTATGTGATAACACTTTCAGAAAATATATAGGCACATATACTTTATATATATTAAAATATTTTTTCTTAATGTGTAATGATAATGGTTACTGTATATCACCCACTATTTATAATACCTGGCAAATCACATAGAATGTGAGTTCCTTCTGATGAAATGGGTATGGAATTAATATCATACAGACCGAACAATTTATACAACAAACAAAAATAATTTATAAAAAGTATTATAATAGTCATAAAATACATATCATATAATTTTGTTTAACATAAACATACTTCCATTAACTAACTATATAATGCAAGAATTTATTAAATACTATTAGTATCTGAATTTTTTTTACATAATTTAATTGCCTTTATGATTATAATTCAGTCTAATAAATTTAATTGAAAGACAATGATTTATTTAAGAATTATTTCTCAACAATCTTTTAACTTATAATTCACTTGCTTGCTGGAAACAAATATAAAAATTTTTTTTTTTTTTTTGTAAAATATCTAAGATTTACTTTGATTAATTTTAAAACATTAATCTTTCAATTACTTTTTATAATGCCAACATAATTATAAGATCGAATACACTTACAGTTGCCAGCCTTTAATACACCATGGATATAACCCTATACATGGCGGACCCTCACAAAT
This sequence comes from Epiperipatus broadwayi, assembly GCA_028023455.1. Lineage (NCBI taxonomy): Eukaryota > Metazoa > Onychophora > Udeonychophora > Euonychophora > Peripatidae > Epiperipatus > Epiperipatus broadwayi. The sequence goes on from JAQFVV010000109.1 coordinate 2,213,408, forward strand.
ATCTTTAGATAGCTGACTCACACTTATATATCTAATAGGAAATTTGAATTCCAAGTTCACTTTCAATGCAAATCTTGATATCTCTATGCACATAATTATAGAGAGTGACCATTTTAGGTTCAAATCCTTTTTAATAATAACTCTTAACTTAATTAACTGAGGCGTTTCTTTTAAATCTGACCTTTAAATAAATAACACTGTGAATAAATTCACTTTTAGAATTAGTATATTTTAATTAACTATACTAAAAAATTAAACATGATATATATATAATATTTTATAATAAATACTTTTATTTACTGTGGACTAAAAAGCCCAAAAAGAACTGTTTCTTCAACCACAATTGGAGTTTTTATACTAATCTTGAAATAAAAGGCTGAATGTCCAAAAATTAATTCAATCCCTTGTTGTAAAAAATAGGAATATTACACATCCCACATTTTTATTTCAAGTTAAATATAAAAAACCCAATTGTGATAGACGAAATTTTTTTTAGGGTTTTTAATCCACAGTAAATAAAAGTATTTATTATAAAAAAAATTATTATATATTATTTTTTATTACTTCTGTAATGACAATAATTTTTTATTATAAACATATAAAACCTCTCTATTATCAAAAATTCAAATTTTTTATTTATATTTTTGTCAAATAAAATATAAATTGAATTTTACGTCTGTTATCCATAAACGAATGGTCAAATTCTCCATTTCTTATATATATAAAGAGAAATAACTGCAAATTCTAGCAAAAATCCAAATATAAATACACAAATCACTTACAACATTAAAACAGTCCTGCATTACTTTCTATTAGAAATAAACACAAAATCTAAATTAACCGCACAGGTGAGAGACTTATGGATAAGAGGCTGTCCTTTTATCTCTGCCATTAATTTAGACTTTGTTTTTAACATTGTAGATATTTTGTATATTTATATTTTTGCAACTATTTCTTTTTATTATATAGTCACATTAAAGAGTTTTTTATCATTTAAAAATGATTATTGTATAAATTTTGCTTAGATATGTAAATTGAAATTATGTTAATTTATTCGCTGTTAAGATTTGCCTGATTTACTTTCTTGTGTACATAAATCTAGAGTTAAATATACCTAACAACTTTGCAGCTTATATAAAAGATCGATCCTTTTAATTATGCCATTAATTTAGACTTTTGTGATTATTTCTCACATTGCTGGAATGTTTCGATGTTGTAGGTGTTTGTGTTTATATATATATATATGTGTGTGTGTGTGTGCAAATACTATCCAAAAAATTAATCAATACTGTTCTACAATCTGGATTAGAAATAAAGTATTTCTAATGGAGAAATTATTATCATTAACAGTTGACACATTACTTAACCATTGTACATAAAAAAAAAAAAGTTTCATGGGAAAAAATCCTTGTAATAATATGATAATCCTAATCAACAGTTATCATATAAAATGAAGAATTATCCAAAACAATACACATGCCATATCTGAAATAAATCATTTCATGATTGATCCTGTCAATTTTAAAATCATGCAGTCAAATAAATTGATGTTTTATAACTTAATTTATTTTATACTTTTAACAAGTTTTAATTACTTTCAAAGAAAATTCTGCAAGTGAACTCTGGCATTATCCACATTTTGAATTTAAGAGAAGAGCCAATATTTTATCAACAAAACTTTTCAATTACATACATCAATATGCTGCTAATTTATTTTTATTATTGATATTAAGTTTTAATTTTAAGAGCATGTGTTGAAAATCAAGATATATAAAGTTAGATTTATTATCAACCTTAATAAAACAAACTTGCATTATAAATTGTAGATGCTTTTCTTTCAATTGTTTAGTTGAAGTTAAAATTATATATATACATACTTGATTTAATACTGATATATATATACATTTGTTTCAGTTCTGTTTAACCTTTGGCTTTAAGCATTTAAATATTAATATTTTATTTAAAATAAATATTTATGCACGCAACACACACACAAGTGATTACATATATTTATGTAAGAAAATATCATAATGCACAACGCTAGCTGAAAATTAAATAGAAAATATTAATCACCCTTCCAAACCGTCTTTGTTTGAATAGATCTGAATTTCAACATATAATATCATTTGCAGCATAAGATTCAAGGGAATATCTTTTTAACTGTATTTTTATATTGGACTATTTCCATATCTTTTTAACTGTATTTTTATATTGGACTATTTCCATCATCTAATATGTGTGTCGAATGTCTTTAGAAAAGTTTAATTTTATTTAATATTCCCAAATACATTCAACTGTTAGTAATATCACAGCAAACAGGTTAGTATATGCACCAACTGTTAGTAATACCATAGCAAACAGGTTAGTATATACACAACATTTCAAGAGGCATTTTTCCCCTTTTCTTCAGGTGTTGCTGGCCTGACCAGTGACAGTACTAGCATGGGATTTAAACCTGGGTCCTTAGATTCTTGATTATTGAATTTTAAGGTAACACTAACCAACTGAGCCATCCTGCTAAAGGCAACAGTATGCAGTAATTTCATATAATTATCTATGAGGTTCCTCCTGATTTCTCCACTTTTTCCTAAGAGCAAAGTTGATTAGTGGTTTCCATACATTATGTATAGCCACATTAGGTTGGCTTACGAAATTTTTTGCTGTTGTCATGTGAGCAGCTTCTTTAAATTTTCTTCTTTGCACCTTTTTTTCTCTATCCAATATTTTTGTATTTTCCCAATCCAACATATGTTCATTGGTTATATACATGGTCTGCTACATTAGACACATCTGTTTTCTCTCTTCTAATCATCAATTTATGTTCTTGCAAGCACTTTCGAATGAGACAGCTGGTCTCATCAATATATATTCTTCCACATTCACATAGTATTTCATAGATGCAGTTTTTTCTTTTCAGCATTTCAAGTTTAGGCTTTGTAGATGTTAGAATTCCTTGTAGTGTGGTATGGCTCTGGAAAGCTGTTCTGATGTTATACTGATTGTAGATTTTCCTTAATATGTCTGCTAGTTTGGGAATGTACAGTGCCAATAATTGTCTTTTCTCTTGGTGATCCTTTTTGTTGTTGATTTAACGTTACCTTAATAACAGCTGATAAGACAACCATTTTTCATAAGAGTTTATTCTATATAGATCTTTTCTTTTTCCAAATCATCGGTTTCTGAACAAACTTCTTTTACTCTGTTCTACAGTGATAGTATAACACCATGTTGTGTGTTTCTGGTGTGATTGGATGTATAGGCTAGGTATTTTCCTGTATGTGTAGGTTTTCAGTAAACTGTAGTTTTGATTTTGCTATGAGGGAGTCTTGTCACAAGAACATCTAAGAATGCCATTTTTTTCTGATTCTATTATGAATTTAATTGAAGAGGATATGTTGTTGATGTGTGTCCAGAAAGTTTGTAGGAATGCTTCACCATGGGTCCATACAACAAATGTATCATCCACATAGAGAAACCAAACTTTAGGTGGATATGGAGTAGTTTTTATGGCTGTGGTTTCAAGTTCTTCCATGTAAATATTGCTAATCAGGAGAGACAATGGTGAGCCCTAGCCATTCCTTGATTTTGTTGGAAGAATTCTGTTAGATTGAAAGTAGGTTGTTTTTATACAGGAATGTTAATAGTTCCATTGTACTTTCAATAGGAAGAGCTGTTCTGGTTTGTAGACTATTTATCATCATTTAATCTTTTCTTTACAAAAGACAATGCTTTTTCATATGGTACATTCGTGAATAAACTTTCCACATCAAAGTTTACCAGTAAGTCAGTCCTTTCAATTTTCATGTTCTTGATTAATTCTACAAAGTGTCTAGAATCCCTGACAAAGGACTGAGTCTTGTATGCCAAAGAACTTAGAACTTCGAGAAGAAATCTTGCCAAATTCTCGCAAAGTGAATCTCTAGAACTAACAATAGGTCTTAATGAAACATGATCTTTATGGATTTTAGGTAGACCATAAAGTTGAGAAATTTTGCTGAAATATGATGTTATTTTACTCTTTTCTGAATCAGTGAAGTACTTGGATGCTTTCTGGGTCATGCTTGTAACTTTGTTTCTGTACTTGATATCGGATCTTTTGTCACTTTTCTATATGCCAACATTTTTGTATTTTGTTGTCATAATCAGTTATATCCATACAACTGTTGCATTGCCTTTATTAGCAGGGAGAATAATTATAGATTTATATGCTTTGAGAGATTTAATTGCTTTTCTCTCCCCATAGGATATGTTTGACTTCAATTTTTGTTGCTTGTCAAGTGTTCTTTTTATTCTCCAGTATAATTTTGCTGCTTTTTCTAAAGGCAACTTTTGAGTGACTTCCTCGGTCGCTGCCATTATATCTAATAAGGGGATATTAGATGGTGTTGCAGCAAAGTTTACTTCTCTTTCAAGAACAGAAATTTCTGTATCTGTTAGATGTTTAGAACTTAGATTTTTAACAGAGAAAGCTGTTACATTACTTGGTACATTATAATTTTTGTTATGCCTATGTAGATTAGCAAGTTTTTTCTTTTGACATTCTTTAATTTTTCCATGTAATGTAGAATATGATTTTCTTACTGCTTGAGAAACTCTCATGTAGTCATCCTCAAGTTTATTTTTTAGAAGACATTCTACATTATTAATTGAATGCATTGTTTGATACTTAGAAAGCCTTTAATCATTTATTCTTTTTCTTAACAGAGCTTCACTTGCTCTCTGAGTAATTTTCTCAGCTCCCTGAGTAATTTTCTCAGCTCCCTAAGAGTGAATTAAAGGTTTTAGTTGCAAACCTTTAGGAATTATCCCTTCAGATTTACATAAGTAAGTTAAATGATTTTTCTACTTTGGTCAGCTTTAGACATAGTTTTTCATAATGTCTAAAGTTTGATATAGTATCAGTTCCATACCAAATACTTAGTGTTTTCCTGAAGGTTTGTGATGATGGTGTTCTAGCTGTATTTTTATATTGGACTATTTCCATCAAATAATATGAGTGTTGAAGGTCTTTAGAAAAGTTTAATTTTATTTAAATATTTCAAATACATTCAACTGTTAGTAATATCATGGCAAACAGGTTATTATAAGCACCAACTGTTATAATATCACAACAACAAATTAGTATATGCACCAACTGTTAGTAATATCACAGCAAATAGGTTAATATATGCACCAACTGTTAGTAATATCTAAGCAAACAGATTAGTATATGCACAATGTTTCAAGAAGTATTTTTCTCCCCTCTTCTTCATGTGTTGCTGGCCTGAGCAGTGACAGTACTAGCATGGGATATGAACCTGGGTCCTTAGATTCTTGATTAACAGGTTAGTATATGCACCAACTGTTAGTAATATCACAGCAAACAGGTTAGTATAGGCACAATATTTCGAGAGATATTTTTTTCGCCTCTTCTTCACATGTTGCTGGTCTGACCAGTGACAGTACTAGCATGGGATTTGAACCTGGGTCCTTTATATTCTTGATTATTGAATTTTAAGGTAATGCTCTAACCAATTGAATCATCCTGCCAAAGACAACAGTATGCAGTAATTTCATATACTTATCTATGAGGTTCCTCCTGATTTCTCCACTTTTTCCTAAGAACAAAGTTGATTCATGGTTTCCATACCTTATGTACTAGGTTGGTGTATGGGATTTTTTGCCATTGTCATGTGAGAAGTTTCTTTAAATTTTCTTCTTCTTTGTATCTTTTCTTCTCTATCCTATATTTTTGTATTTCCCCAATCTAATATATGATCATTGGTACATACATGATCTGCTACCTTAGATACATCTGTTTTTTCTAATCATCAGTTTATGTTCTTGCAAGTGCTTTTCAATGGGACAGATAGTCTCACCAATACATGTTCTTCCACATTCACATGATATTTTATAGATGCAGTTTTTTCTTTTCAGCATTTCAAGTTTAGGCTTTGATGTTAGAATTACTTGTAGTGTGGTATGGCTCTGAAAAGCTGTTCTGATGTTATACTGATTGCAGATTTTCCTTAATTTGTCTGCTGTTTTTGGAAAGTATGGGTACACTACAGTACCAATAATTATCTTTTCTCTTGATGGTTCTTTTAGTTGTCTATTTAACATTTTCTTAATAACAGCTGATGGATAACCATTTTTCATTTGTTCTATATAGATCTTTACTTTTTCCAAATCACTGGTTTCTGAACAAACTTCTTTTGCTCTGTTCCATAGTGATAGTATAATCCTATGTTTTGTATTTCTGATGTGATTGGATGTATAGGCTAGATATTTTCCTGTATGTGTAGGTTTTCGGTAAACTGTAGTTTTGATTTTGCCATGAGGGAGTCTTGTCACAAGAACATCTAAGAATGCCAATTTTTGTTCTTGTTCTGATTCTATTGTGAATTTAATTGAAGGGGATACGTTGTTAATGTGTGTCCAGAATGTTTGTAGCAATGCTTCATCATATGGCCATATAACAAATGTATCATCCATATAGCAACACCTAACTTTAGGTGGATATGGAGTAGTTTTTATGGTTGTGGTTTCAAGTTCTTTCATGTAAATATTGCAATCAGGGAAGACAATGGTGAGCCCATAGCCATTCCTTGATTTTGTTGGAATAATTCTGATATCCTTCGAACATAACCTGCCAAGATTATTTATCCCATTCATAAACAAAAATATTAATTTCATTGCCTACATGGATGACTTAGTTGTTGATTGGTATCTATAATCTGATTGGTTAGAGGAGTGTTTACATGCTGAACAATAAATCACAAATATATCTAATAAAAAACAGCTTTCATTACTTGGATGTATGTGGAGGGGATATAATACTTCCACAAGTACTAAAGTTATTTTTAATATTTGTATAAGAAATTTTATCCACACATCTTCACTGTAATTATTCAAAAGTAGAACAATCCTACTCAAAATTATAAAAATAAAACAAAACAAACAAAGAAAAAAAAAGAAATTTAAATAAATATTTTAAAGTTTGGCTAATATTTTGAAGTTAATTATGTATTTCCAAAATATACTATTTATTATTTTGGAAAAAGAAAAAACCATCATTCAAAATATTAGCTATAGTGTAATTTTAACCAAAACCAATTATGAAATTAAAATATTACAGATCCATAAATTATGTTATGAATGGATGCTCTTAAGCACCCTCTAACAATTCATTATTTAACTAACATATGTTAATAAAGAGCTTCACATTTAATAACTATTTGTGTTTCATCTTTTATACTCTGAAATAAATCAAGCAAAATATGCTTAATATAAATAAGATTTAAGTCTATTCTGATTTGCAGTTAATAATGTCTTGTCTTGGCACAGCTGATGAAGAAAGTTTCTCTGAAACTAGAGTGGTGACTGTCACATTTTAAATTACAATTCAGAATTTGGCTATTGTGTGCCCAACTTGTATCTTAGTTAAATAATGAGTTAACAGAAAGAAGACAGTTAAAAACATCCATTCCATAAGTTAATTTAATTTTATGAAAAATAAATAAAATTATTATCCTAAGTCTTTTGATTAAATGATTTAATAAAATAGTGCCAATTTAAAACAAATAGCTTTTTGAAAATATAGATGATGCATATAGCAATATCAGATTTACTCCTTCATAATGAATAATACTAAACTGTGCAATTAGCCCTGTTTCAATATGGCTGGCATGAGAGATAAAACTATTTGAATTAATTCCCAATTGGCAAAAAAGATGTTTAAAAATCTGTTTGACCAAATAAATGAGATTATTAGGGTTTTGGTATCGCCTGATTTCCAAAGTAACTAGAAGTTGAGAATAAGAGATGTTATAATTTCATTCTTAAATAGTGAGTAAAAATATTTATATTTTTTCCAATGAAAGCATTTAAATGAAAAGCATAATTAAGATATAAACAAATTCAAAGTAAAAATGTCTCCAGCATCTTCCCTTCTCCATAGGAAAACGGAAGAAGGCATTACTAGATTTATTAATTGCTAGATGACAAATATTTTCCATATTTGCTTTGTCATTTAGTTAAGTAGATATATCTGAACATTTACTGATAAATATTGAGCATTTAGCTTCATTTATTATAAACTGACACCCTGAAAAAATTTCCAATTTTCATCTGACCTATACAAGATAAATATATTATTATAAGATTAAGAGCATTGTCATATTTATATGTGGGCATATAAAATTTATTTGTCTTTCACAGATTAATTTGTTTAATCAGCATTAAACACACTTTCAGTGGAGTTTTTTTTTTTTTTTGTCTTTTTACCATTTCCTTTTGCAATTGGAAGAGTCATACTTAAACCATTAAACATCACATGACCACCACCTCTTATGTTTGTGTATAACTGTTATTAAAACAGGCAAAACTCACTATACATATTGTCACACACAGCATACTAGAATAATTAATGGATGCCAGAAGGCTTGTGCATAAAATCCCCATCTAGCCTGCTGTGTGTGGCAATACGTATAGTGAGTTTTGCCTGTTTTGTCATACTTGTTTGCAAACGACTTCTGCTACTACTGATGATTGTAATACTTTTTAATGTATACTTTTCTTTTCAAAGTTTGATTTAATTTATAAATTCATATAAATATTACGTAATTTGTCAATGTTTCATTTATTTTTATATAGCCATTGGAATTATAAAAAATAAGATTAGACAAATTGAACCAATAGTAAAAAGATAAAAAAAAAAATTCTAATATTTTTGATTATTAAACAAAATTTATCCATAGGACAAAAATATTGAATCTTGTCTAGAAAAATTGAATAAGAAATCCCCATAAAAAAAAACAAAACCCTGTTTTAACCAAAAATAAATGAAATGGAAACGATTAATAAATTGAATTAATGAGTTTATTTTCGTAATTATAGTGAGGCCGCAACATACACTTTATAAAATTACTAACTTCAATTACAGTATATGCTATTCATTAAAAAATGCAAATAAAAATATAAATAAACCAACAAAAAAAAAATATTAAAATTTATAAATTTATTATATTTTACGATGTGTGAGCAATAATTAATTTCTGTCCCTGAGCATCGTATACAGTCACAATAAATAATAATAATAAATTTGTAAATATATTTTACAATACATCTTGAAATGCTATATGCAGTCATATGTATCAATATTGATTCAGTTTATAGTCATCATCATCAATCATTATCAATCCACTGCAGAATGAAGGTCTCTCCAAGTTCAATCGATCTTTTCCGATCTTTAGCTTCTATTCTCCACATCACCCTTACCCATTTTCTTAATTCATCCATCCATCTCACAGGTGGTCTCTTTCTGGGTCTTTTAAATCTCTTGGAATCCAGTTTAAGATTTCAATTTTCCATCTATTATCATATCTTCTAGCAATATATCCAGTACAACTCCACTTGTCTTTTAATTTTTTTAATGAGGTCAGTAACACCTGTTTGTTCTCTTACCCATATATTGCATTTTCAATCTTTTCTTGTTACTGCCAACATGCATCTCTCCATACTTTTTTGAGTGTCTGAAGTCTCTGCATTTCTTTTCTATTAAGTGTCCAAGTCTCAGATCCATAAGTCAGAACAGGTAAAACACATTTATTAAAAACCTTCCTTTTCAAACACATAGGCATATTTCCTTTTAGTACCAAGTTATTTCTACCAAAAGCACTCCAACCAAGTTTAATTCTATAACTAATTTCATCCATTATGTTTCCATCTGTATTAATAATCTGACTAAGGTATTTATAGCTGTTAACTTCTTCTAACTCATCATAATCAATCTTTATTTTCATATTTTGAGAAAATCCATTAAACATTATTTTAGTCTTTTTAACATTTATCTTTAGTCCTACTTTCCTACTTTCATCTGATAATTCCTGCAACATTTCCTGCAGCTCTAAAGCATTATTTGCACAAACAACTACATCATTTACTTTCACTCCTTTAACTTCCCATTTTAATCCACAAAATACTTATTGCAGCACTGCTATAAAAAGTTTTGGAGATATGGAGTCACCCTGTCTTACACCCTTCTTAATGTTAACTTTCCCAGTATCATTATGTAATCTAATTGTTGCTGTTGCATTTTTATAACACCTTGATGATCCAATGCTTTAATCACTGAAGAAATGTTTATAGAATCAAATGCCTTTTCATAATCTACAAATCCAAAACATAATGGCCACTCATTTGTCCTTTCTATAACTTCTCTCAATATCTGGATAAAATCTACTCCCAGCTTGTTCTCTTGGTTGGTGGAAATCCAATGTTCTCTGTAGACCGAGTTGTAATTATCTTGGTAAAATTTTTGTATAAAACTGATGAAAGGCTGATAGGTTTGTAATTTCTAATATCTTCTTTATCATCTTTTTTAAATATTAATATTAATACTGCATTCTTCCAATCAACTGGTACATCTTTATCATTTAGACATTTGGTATACAACTTTGCTAAAAAAATTTCTATTACTTCACCTGCTTCTTTAATATATCAATTATAATTATAATAAAAGGTATTAATATTTCGTAGTTTATAATAAAAGAACATACATTTTATTCTTTCTTTATCCTTTTTTGAATTTGATGTACAGTATATTGCCTAATAAAATGTTTTTTAAGCTTAATGCTAAAAGTTTTACAAAATTTCAGAGCATCCCAAAAGTTGATACTGACTTAAAAATATAAGAACAATTGGAGAGATCTTAATTTCTTGATAACAAAACCACTATTATGTTTCTATATGAGAAAAAAGTTACTGACAAGATGTATTTAATAGTGAAAAGTCAGACATTTCACGGACTTTTATTTAAAAAATAAAACTACAGTAGAGTTAGTTTTTTAAAATTCTTATTGTTTCATTGAATGAATTAGAGAACACGTAATCAATAAAATATATGTAAATGTGTCGTCTCAATTTATTAATAGTTATTTTATTTGTTTATGCTATAATCTTAATTTATATATGCATACTATACATATAAAAGCATCTGTCTTTTATATGTGTGCATGTTAGAAAATACTGTACACTTGCAATTTAATTAACAATATTTATTCTATGTTAATTAATCAAAATTTATCCTCAAAACGTGAGCTATTTGAAGAGGCTTAGTTTACGGCTCCACTGGAAAAATAATTAATTTAATGAAAAGAAATTAAAACAAAGATATAAATAAGAATTGAAAAGTAGATCTTTTAATTTTAAATATGTAAATTAAAAAAATGGGAGCGAAAATATAAAAAAAAAATACTGTTTTTTTTTTCCATTTTTAGATAGTTTGATATATAATAGATTTTTCATTAGTTTCAACTTTTAATTTTTATAATCCCTTATTAAAATAGATAAATATTGATAAGTTATGTAATACTTAAATAAATTCAATGAAATAAAAGTAGTTTTGGAAAGAAAAGTATTTATTAGGGAGTATTATGAATTTTAAAAACTGGACTTAAATTTAGAAAGAAAACTGGATGATTTGACTTTTGATATTTTTAATTTTAAGTGGTCTTTTAAAAACAAACACTTGTAATATTTAAATGAAATAATATAAAAAACATATTTTTAAAAATCCAATGTAAAATGATTGCTTTTCATTTAGTACTAAGGTTCTTGGGGTATTAGTCCGGCAGTAATGAAAAATGCTGACAGAAACAAATTTGTAAATAAAGATTGAATTAAACACATTTACAATCTTGTAAAAATGAAAATTTTTAAATTGAATATTAGATAACATCCTGATCAGAAGAAAGCTGTTGTCAAAATGTTGGTTTATTATCTAATATTCACTTGTAACAATTGTTTTCATTTTTACAAGATTGTAAATCTTAATTTACACATTTTTTTTTGTACCAGCATTATAAGTGCATAATTTTCTCCATGTACAAAATTTTGTTTTCTCTTACCATCTATCACTGACTAATGCATGTGTGAAATCTCACCATTGGTCTAATATGTAAGTACCAATACTACTACTAATATTTTTAGTAAACATGTATCAAGTTGTTTTGTGAATACCAAGCTCTTATCATTTAGTTTACTAAAAATATATCTCAATAGAATTAAAAATTATTGTAATTTTTGGCTTCTTTGCTTTATAATGGCACTAAGTTATATTTAAATTAAACTTAACTATTTAATTAAGAATGGTACACTAAATGTAAATAATAAAAAAACAGACAAAGATAAAATAAAAAGAGAAAAATAAGTTGTTATAGCTATTGAAATGCTAGAGACTAAAATAAAATATTCATGCTTCTTAATAGAGGAAACAATCTATGAGCATGCATCTACTTCACCTAAAAATCTAAAATAGCCCTTCCCCGGTAAACATGCGGATGGTGGGAAATTATAACATTACTTTTTTCTCTCCTCCTCCAGGAGTATGAGTAATGTTCTGTAGAGAACCAATTTTTGACTCTGCTTTTTGCTCAAAGTCAACTTTAACTGTTTCGATCTTCTTGGTTCCGCCACCAGGTTTGTGATCGACATTTTGTAAAGAGCCTATCTTTGACGTTACATTCCACTCTAATTGCTCAGAAATAATCTAAACAAAATAGAGTAATAAAACAAATACAAAGAATATTTTAAGTGAAAAATAGTAAAAGACAAATAGTAAGACAAAAAAAAAAAAAAGAGTATGCAAACTGTCAACGGCAAGAAATAAAGAGCTTTTATGAACAGTAAAGATAAAAGATTTGCAAATTAACAAAATTAATTAATTTTAAATATATAAAAATATCATTTAAGATTGATAAAATAAATAAATAAAAAATAGCATTTTGTAAGGAGAAAAAGATTATTTGATTTTTAAAAAAAAAAAAAAATTGCAAACCAGTACCTCAATAAAATGGTAGTCCTGTTTATCATTCTATCATTAGTCTTATGCATATATATAATATAAAAGTGCATGCAAAAAAAAGGTGAAACAACTTTTTAAAAAATACCCATTGCAGGTCAAAGGTCTCCTCAATATCTCTTCATAAGTGAAGGAGATAGCAATATTCACCAGTCTAGCCAAATGTTGAACGTTGATGATTTAAGCATTTTTACATCTTTGCTTTATCTAAACAATTCTCCATGTTGGAAAGTTAGCTGGGTGGTCATAGAACTGATACTTAAGAAAAAAAATTGAAGCCAATTGAAAAAGTTTCACTTGCCCCAGGTTTGAATCCCAAGTCAAATGACAGTTATTTCAAGAATAAATTCAAATATTACATATATATACACATACTATCATAATATTAAAACTAGAACTAGTACTATCTTGTGCTTTTTACTCTTAAATTATAATATAATGAATGCAGATCAATATGCAAAATTATCATTTGTGCAGTACTCTTTAATACAATATTTTTCTATTTACATACCCATTTTTGCAACATTATTGTTCTAATCCTCCCTCCCCCACTTATTAGAATACTAACACAGACTAATATCAAATTTTTGTATTTATATGTCGGACTATTTTAGCATCTAATATTAAATATTGAAGGTCTTTAGAAGATTTAACTTCATTTAAATTTTCCAATTATACTCAACTATTAGTAATAGCACACAGATTTTTTTATCACACATTTCGAGTGATATTATTTTTTCTACTTGTCATGGGAATAATAACTGGACCATTAAGTGCTTGAATATTGAATTTTAAGGAATCCTTTATTTTGATAGCATTTTCAGAATGAAATATACTTAGAAATATTTTTTTTTACTGAAGGGTTATTGTTTGGAAGTCATGTGACATCCAAACATTAAAATGACAGATAGTACTTTGATTCAGGAACTTTTTACTCTCAAGTTCATACTATCTAAACTAATTTGCACAAGACAAATAAAATAACTGAACAGTCAGTTATTTACAAGTTATCTGATATTCAAGCACTATGTTAGGTTGTCATTCAATCATGAACCTTAGTCCTTGAGTCTGTCACTCTAGCACTGCCACCTGGTTCTTAGAGGCAATCATTTATTTAAAAATGTAATCTTCCAATCATTTAAATATACCAATAATATCCAATTTTCAAGACTTTAAACATAGAAATCAGCAAACCTACACTGTGCATAATTCTTCTGGAAAAAACAAAAGTGTTGATACCTTTATGCATTTTACACACAGATTCTACAAACATATTATGAGATAAAAAATGTTTACCTACAAAGGTTTGGCAAATAATGATAAAAAGTAAGATAATATGTATGATCGAAAATTGTTAATATAATATTGTAAAAATAAAAATTTTTGTTTTGAAGAAAAAAAAAAACTAATATTATTAAGTATCACTATCTCACCCAGTTTATATTAATTAGATGGTAGTGACATCTATCTTCAACTTTAGAAGTCTAATGTAAGCGCTGAATAAAATCCAGTTGCCCCCAAAACTCACAGAAAAATACATATTTTCTGATTTTATGCCAGACCAATATTGTGGGCAAAAAATTATGTCAATGTTAGTCAAATCTTTTTAGTTGAGCTTAGATAGGTGGTGCTAGAGTAGAGAGGAAGGAAATATTATTTACTGTGATTATGTTGAATACTTTTCATCTTATGACATATTTATAGAAAATCAAGCTCTATGTAAAAATTCACAAATGTATCAATGACTGTTATATATCTTAAATATTAGAAATAATTTTAAATGCTAATTTTTTAAAGAAATCCCATTTAAAGAAACTGATTCAAGTTTAATTTTAATAAACATAAAATTTATATCCAGATATAATCTTGAATTATAACTATTCAACATATATCATTTCAAAATTACAATAGAGATCTCTAATAAATTTTTTTAAGATATAGCAAACAATAGTCATAGTTATAGTGATCCACTTGAGATCATGTGATTAAGCAAAATATAATAAAACAAAGTAGTTGTTTTCCAATAGTACATATTTAATGTACATAATTAGTACTAATTCTTTATAATATACTATATTGTAATTATAATAATAAGCTTTAATCACTGCTTAAATTCTACCCTTAACTCACATGTGTACATTTCTTGGTAATTCTATTGTGTATTATGGATGTGATTAAATAGAATTAAGATCAGGCACATGGAATGTAGTGCCATCTTAAGTCAAAGGTCATCTGTATATTTAAAAAGCTTATAAAAAGAAAATATTTCACTTAAAATTCAAAATGTTTTAAAACAATTTATTTCAATTATTTTAGATTTAGTTATTAGAAAAAAATACATTAATCACTTTAAGCATAATTTTAACTCACACTTAAGTTAATTATGCATTTAAAATTTTATAAATTAATGAAGTATACATATAGGAGATAACAATAAAAAGAATTTTTACATGTTTATGTGGGGCAATAATTGAATAATATAAAGCAGAATGAATGGAAAGTCACAATTAAAGTCTCCAAATTTTACATTATTCCAGTTTGTCTAGAGAAGCAGTCTCCATTTATTTCTCAAAAACCAACATTTTTTAATATCCTTATGAATAAATATTGCTATTTATATAGCACAGCCTAGCATTGTTATTTGTGAAAATTTTTATTAACTTCACCTATATACATTTAAAGTGTATTATAAGTATTAAATATTATAATGAAGAGACAACTCTCCAGTCATGTGCTTTATAAATCTATTTGCATTTACCTGTGAGCATCAACTTGAAAAGCATAAGTGTACGTTTATGCTTAGGGCTTTATTTGTATATAAGCCAGTCTTTGGCTAACTGTGCTGAAATCAAGGTTTCAACCTATTGAGTGTGTGAATTATATATTATCAATTCAATTGTATAAATCCTATTAGATCAATCTACTAGATCTATAGTAGGAGAGAGACATAATCTCATTTTCAACTACCTGCTATAAAATACATAGTAATTTTTGAAATTTACAGTAATAAATATTCTGTTATTTATATAGCGCTGCTTATGTATGAAATATTACAATGAAGGAACAACCCTCCAGTCATGTGCTTTACGAATGTACTTGCACTCACCCATGAACACTGATTTGAAAAGCATAAGGGTAGGCTTATGTTTTGGGCTTATTTGTATATAATCCAGTCTTTGGATAACTGTGCTAAAATCAGGGCTGAATTCAACTTATTTGGTGCCTGAATTATATATTATCAATTTATAATAAATTGAAAGTATGCTAGCCTTTCACATGCGCAATTATAACTGAGACACCCAATCAGATTTTAAACAGCTATCTAATAAACAATCAAGATATTTTCTATCAAAATCTCTGTCTCGTGTCTTAGCCTGATTGTTTATTAGATAGCTGTTTAAAATCTGATTGGCTGTCTCAGTTATAATTGCGCATGTGAAAGGCTAGCATACTTTCAATTTATTATCAATTTTAACAACATGCGATTTAGATAAATATTATCAATTCAATTGTATAAACCTATTAGATCTATAGCAGAGGAGAGACATAATCTTATTTTTAACTATCTGTGATAAAATACATAGTAAATTTAGAATTTATTGTAATAAATATACTGACAACTTTCCAGTCATGTGCTTTCCGAATCTACTTGCACTTGCCTGTGAGCATTGACTTGAAAAGCATAAGTATATGCTTATGCTTAGAACTTATCTGTATATAAGCCAGTCTTTGCTCACCGTTGAAAACAATATATAAGTCTGGGCTTATAGGCAAGGTTGCTAGGCAATTGCTTCAGGCATTAAAACAGAATAGGTACTAAATGAGGCAAAATATTTAAAAATTTATTAATAGACCCAGATTTATTTTTATTTAATGCATTTTTTTTTTGTTATGTCCATTACTTTGATCAGTAGATATCTAACAGCTTTCAATAATTTTAAAAGATAGTTTTGGAAGCATGCCTCAGATGCAAAAATTGATGAGCCAGGCTCTACTAACATATCAAATTAGACAATATATCTATTTTAATTAATATATTATAAAACTTTGAAGAGTATCCTACCTTGAAATAAACATTCAAAATATTTTTTTTATAGCATCTCAGTATTAGTCCTAGTTTTAAGTCACATGATCAACTTTAGACACTGATAATCCACATCAAATTAATTCCTTATGGAAACGATTAAAGAAAACAATATTAAAACCTTAGGAAGTTACTTCAAAGATTACTAAGCTCAGAAAAGAAGCATTTTATTTAAAAACAATATAAAATTTTAGATATAAAATTTATTTTAATAACTAGAACACCAGGATTTTTATTGTTAAACCACTAAACATCACATGATCACCATCTCTTATGCTAACACATAACTGTTATTAAACATGCAAAACTCTCCATACAGTAGTGTCACCTTGTGCCAACCAGAGTAATCAATGGATGCCAGAAGGCTTGTGCATAAAATCCCCATCTAGTGTCTACTCATCCAATATCCCCAAGTACCAACTAGAGTAATCAATGGATGCCAGAGTAGGCACTAGATGGGGATTTTATGTACAAGCCTTCTGGCATCCATTGATTACTCTGGTCAGCACAGGCTGGCACTACTGTATGGAGAGTTTTGCTCGATTTTTATTGTATGATCATACTGAATAATTTAAAAGATGAACAAACATTTGGCTTTACAATATACAAAATTAACAAAGAATTTATCCTTGCTTATTTATAAAAGAAATGAAATATATAGTATATATTCATCATCATTATTGTTTTCAATCAAAGTCTCTTTAATCCAGTTTCTCCTATCCACAGTTTCTCACATATGACCTCTTTCTAGGTCTTCCAATACCTTGGCATCAATTTAAGATTTCAACTGCACATCTGTCCCATTTCTTCTAGAAATATGTTCAGCCAAAGTCTATTTCAGATTCTTAATTCTTTCAATGATGTCAGTCATATTTGTTTGTTCTCTTACCACATACTTTAATTTTGATACTTTCTATTATTCCGGACATATATCTCTCTATATTTTGTTGAGTGATCTGAAGTCTCTGTATTGTTCTTCTATTTAAATGTTCAAGTTTTAGATTCATAAGTAAGATCTGATAAAATATACCTATTAAAACTTTCATATTCAAGCATTTGCCATATTTCATTTTAATATTAAATTATTTCCTATTACTGTTATATAATTATGAAGCATGATAAAAAAATGATAGATAAGTTGGTTAAAAGAAAAAGAAAGTTATGGAAAATGAATATGAATAAAAAATTATTTGGAATTAAATAAGAATAAAAATATAAACTGTGTATATATAAAATATGGAAGGATCTATAACACTAAAGGAAAATTATGGTGAAAGGACAAAATCTTTAGATATCAATGAAAAAGGGCAAAATGGAATATGGATTTGAAATGTAGAAACCTTTTATGCAGAGATAGAAAGGAGAGTAACAAAGGTTTACAGATAGCAGGAGAAACTTAAATAAAAGAAATGAAAAAAGTAAAGATATTATTAGCAAAAAAAGGGGAATATTTAAATAGGATAATAAAATCAATAAATAAAAAGTTTGAGAACTGAAAAGAACTGCACTATAAACTATGGATTATGAACTCCAGAGCATACAATTTTATCACTGCACCAAATCACATACTCGACATTAATGAGATAGCTTTTATTAAAACAGAATAGAAGGGAAAATAATGAATCAGAACTGGAGAATAATTTGATAATAAGGGTTAGATGAATTTTTTATTGTATATAATGAATTCAGAGTGATGGAATGTTTTGCATGGCTATCAGAGTCTTTCGGCACAGAAACCTCTGAGTTTATCTAAGTCTAGGAACTACTTTTATCCAGGAATGGTGATCTCATATGAATTAGAAAATTAAAGATTTTATCATTTCTGGGATCAAGAAAAAAAATCTAAGTAAGTGATTTCTTATAAATGACTTCATTAAAAATTCAACTTTTCTACTTGGAGGCGTGAAAATCAATTTTATGAGAGCCAAACTGTTATGGACAGAGATGAAAATTGCCATGAAGATCATTCAAATTCACCTGATTTATTTACATAAGGTGACCACTAGTTAACACTACCGGTAAAATTACTAGTGGGGGGTATGCAAGGAAGTTTTAGGTCAGATAGGTGTATAGGAGATAGTTTGTTTGTAGTTACACAACTTATGGAGATGAGTAGGAATTCAGGTAGATCGTTATACATGAGTTTTATAGATATAGAGACAGCATATGATAGAGTAAATGGGTAAGGTTAGCCAATTTGGGAATGGATGAAGCTTTAGTAAATATTATTAAGAAATTATATGAAAATAATTATTATACTTACCAATTAGGGGATATAGAATCAGTTAAAGTTAAAAATGGGGTGGGATTAAGGCAAGGATGCCCTATGTCACCTATTTTGTTTTTGTTGTTTTTGAGAAAGAGGGGTAGAGATACCGTTAATAGGTGGTGAGGGAGTATATACTTTGTCGGGTCTTTTTTTGCAGATGATATGTGAAAGGGTGGGTAAAGAGCTGGGGATTAAATTTAGTGAAGAAAAATCAAATATAATGATGGTTAATACTGGGGAAAGAGAAGATGTAGAATTTTTATTGGGGGATATAAAGTTAAGTGTGGTGGATAGATATAGGTATTTGGGAATTATCTTCTGTAATCAGAAAAATTGCTTGGATGAATGGGAGAAAAAATTGGTAAATGAAGCAAAGAAAAGAAAGGGTTTGGTAAAAAACAGTTTTTTCATATAAGAAATATGATGTAGCTAGAATTGTATGGAAGGGAGTTGCAATCAGGGTTAACATATGGTAACAATGCATTGTGTTAATAAAAGGGTTTTAGATTATTTAAAGAAATTACAAAGGGAAGTAGGAAGACATGTATTAGATGCAGAGATGTGGACAGCAAAGGAGGCAATTCAAGGAGAAATGGGGTGGTTACGTTTTTATATGAAAAATGCAAAAAGTAAAATAAAAATGTTTGGTAGGTTGCAGTTTATGGATAATAAAAGAATAACCAAAATAGTGTTTAATTGGGTTATGAGTAAAGGGCAGGTAACAAGATGGGTGAGAAAGGTAATGCGATATTCAAAAGATTTGGATAAAGAATTTATATCAGTATACTTGTATAAAAGGTGGTATGATTGTATTAGGAGGATTGTTGAGGGTTATAGTGGTAAGGAATGGGATAAAAGAATAGAAGCATTAATAAAAAATAGGGAGTTGGAGAGATGGAGAACTAGTATGGAGAGTAAGAAGAGTTTAAATATATATAGAAGTAAACAGAATATTGGATGCGAGTTAATTTATGATAATAGTAAGGAAAGTAGTTTATTGTTTAAGGCTCGAAGGGGATCTTTAGCAACAAGAGAATATACATGTAAATGGAAAACTATGGCTGATTTAGTGTGCAAATTGTGTAAGGAAAATATAGAAAATATTAGGCATCTGTTGATTGAATGTAAATGCTTGAAAGCAGAAAGGGTACAGATAATGAAGTTATGGGAGAATAGGTATGAACAAAGACTATACAGAAAGTGAGTTATTAGTTTTTATGCTGAGTTTGCGGAAAGGTAAGGGGAATTTAGATATAAAGGCCATAGAGTTGACAAAGATTATGTTGTGGAAATGGGATGAGGAAGAATATGGGAAGAGTGGGGAATGGAAAATAAAGTGGCTAACAGGTTTATCTGGGCATAATTGCTCGAGATATTCTTGACTTCGTTTAAGGAGAAGCCAAATACATCACATCAATAAAAAAAACAATTGGACATCTCCGTTTAAAAGTTTATTTATTGTGATAAAAAACAAATAATCATTATTCAAAAATATATATTCTGATCATATATAGATCTGTGCTCCAATTCCTTAGTTTCCTATGTTGTGGAATCAAGAAATTCATTAATCAGAAGTTCATAAGAAGTCTGGAACCAGGAGTAGTAGACACATGATCCCCAGATTTTAAATTCTAGTGTTCCAGCCTATCACTATACTGGAGCATATAGTCCAAAAATCAAATGTTTATTGCTCAGGAATTTATGAAAAGCTCATACTCCAGGACTGACAAAACAAATATTGCAGTAAATTGGTCTTCTTGTTTTTTTTTATAGTAGGTCATTGATTAACAAATGTTTTATTACTGTGAATGAAGTTTACATTTATTATTTATAGCAGAGCAAAACAATTTGGGGAGGGGTGTGTGATCACAGAAATAAACAAGTAAAAATATTGTTAAATAGAATAGTAAATTATTAAAATACAGTTGTAAAATGGGAAGGATACACAATAGAATTATATGACCAATGAACTACAAAGTCCACTATTCTATGACTACACTAAACTACAAAAGACTTGTGGAATGAAATACAGACTGATAATAATTTATTAAGCAAGAAATAAAACACTATATTTTATGTTGATCTACTAATAGGTAACGGAATCTTGTAAAATCATCATAACCTTTAAGAATAGCTGGTTCATCCTATTCTTTGCATTTATTGACCCATAAGTGTTGTTCATATATGGGTTCCAGAAATGTAGTTACTTCTGTTTCAGTTTCATATATATTTAACTATATATTCACAAAAGTGATTTCATTAATATTTTGAGCAGTGGCAAGTGGTCCATAAGTGCTGTAATGCCGCAGCACCCCCAGAAAAAAATACAAAAATTAATTATTAAATTTCTGCTTGAAAATGTCAATAATACAATATTTTGTATCATTATTATGTAAAATAACTAATTAAATCATTTTTTAAAATAATTATTTTAAGCAATGCTTGAGATTCTATTTAAAGACACTGCTAATTATAACAGTCTCAGAAACATTATATTTTGTGAGTCTCGGCAAGTTCTGCCATTTGTTCTTATTAATGCACAAAATTATCATCATTGTAGCTTCTCACTGAGTAAGTATCAATAGTTATTTCAGCTCGGTATGTTTATCTATTCTGGTTTCTCTTCAGAGTGAATAAATTTTCATTATTTTCATTTAGAATGGGCAACAAAATATTCTATTGTTTTTTTTTTTCTTGTAAATAACATTTATAAATTAACAATATAAATATTTATTACAAAAAAATATAACAAAATAATAAAAAAAATATTGAAATAAAAAGTAACGGTCAATTTACTCCAGATCTTGTTTTACCATGATGTTATTATTATCATGGCAAATGCAAATAAACTCAATACAATTTGACGTAACAAAACAAATTTATTAATGTCAAATTACAAAATAAAAAAGGAAATTTTAAAAAATTTTAAAAGAAATTTTATAAAGAGTAAATAATTAGAAATTTTATTAGAAATTCTGCTAGTGTGTGTCAATTTCCACACATGCACAGTAAACAGTTATAACCCATTGCATTCCAACTTAAATGAAGAAACTCCTTCAAGCACCAATTCAGGTATAATAGAGTTATGTTATGCATGATAATTCTAATCTTCAGCAGTTATCATACCCATGTTATGCAAACCATTTGTAAGTATTATGCTTCCATACACATACAAACAAATAATCCCTAATGGTTTTTTTTAATAAGAATCCATTTTTGCATAATTATTTCACATTAGCATAAGTGATGTTTAATGTACATTTAAATGTATGATTGATATATATAGATTTTCTAGAGTAGCATAATAATGAGATATTTTATTTATATAGTTTTTGCAAGTATTTATATTTTATTAACATATATTACTATACATGTACAGACAATTTAGATCTTTTAAAAATGATTAGGATGGAACAATAAAATGGGTTTGTGGCTGTGAAATTAGAAATGTTGTTTTGTTTCTTTGCTCACGTTTTGGATGCAATGCTGTAATAAAGCACTCCTGCTTAAAAATTTCACATATGGCCATTGATTTTAAGATTGTTAAAATGAGGTATCATCTTTATCCTCTAAATATTTAATTGTAATTGCAGAATAAATACAAATTTCATTCTCTATTTCCAATATCAATAAATACTTAAAAATCATCATAAGCTTGAAAAATAAGTGATGATGTATGAATGTTGTTCATATATGGATTCCAAAGGGGGTGTTATTTAAGAAATTAACTGAAAGTATTTCTGTAGATTTAAAGACTGTATACAATTCAGAAACTAATAAAAACTTATTTATATATCTTAGTTCTCTACATTGTATACATACAAGTTTAATAGTTGTTAATAAAATTGAAATTTGATTGTTATTTATACATTACACGCTGTAAATTGTCAAATCTAATTGCTATTAGATAGTGTAAAATTTAATTTGTATCAAATCAAAGTATTTTGATAGTACAATAAGGGACAATGATATGAAAAATCTGTGTATTACTTAAATGAAACAAATATGTGTTATATAGTTCAGAGAATATATCTTTAGTGTAAATAGTGTTAACACTATATTTTAAATTCTCCTTTTTTGTTCAAAATAAATTATTTTAAATATACAGCTCTATAATATACTCAGGATATCATGAAATTATTTTTCTAAGTATTATGTTCTTAAATTAAAATAGGTATCTCCATACAGTAGTGCCACTCAGTGCAAGCCAGAGTAATCAATGCACTGAGTGGAAGTACTGTATGAAGAATTTTGCCTGTTTTAATAACAGTTATAAGCAAGCATAAGAAATGGTGATCATGTGATGTTATTATGTTCATTAGGTATCATAATACTTTATATTATTAAAATATAACAATTATACTATTTTCAATGCTTTCTTACATAATGTTTATTTTTTGGATTTATAAATAACCAAGTATAATTTTAATGTTTATGCAAATTTCTATGTTATAAAAGTTTTAAAATAATAAATTGTCATTTATAGCCTCAGGGAGGTACACCAACCAATCAGAATATTGGGAAAATAAATATCAAAAAAATGTACAAAATGGTAAAAAAGTACTGAGAACCATAAACCAGAATGATCTTTAAAGTGTGTGTTAGTATGGAAAATGTTTGCTACTCTCCCCTTACCCATTTTTTCATTTGTAAAAGTTTATTTAACTAGTAGAATAAAAAACAAATTTGTGTGAGTAATTATTAGGTAACAGATTATAGTGCCAAACATCCTGATTAGTTTTTGGCAATTGGCATTCATCACTAGAGAACAATGCTTCGTATAGTCTATTGGATATTTACTCTTATAGAGATGGTTCTGGAATGCAACTGAATTGTTGTAGAACATAAAAAAATATGAAATGTGGAAGAAAAAAAAGTGAAACATAATTATGTTAACTTTTAGAGAGTATAAACAGGTGATGTTTGGTGATAGGGGAAATTTGGACAATTATATCAAAGAATTAAATCAGATTAAGTTTTTGAAGTATTCAATACAGCCCAGGATAGAAGAACAGAGAAACAATAAAATAAAAATTATTATAAAAATTATGTTTGAAAATTGGGAATTGGTAAAAAAAACAATATAGTAATTGATATTTTTGATTTAATCTGTTAAAGAGGGAATAATTAGGAAGAAGTCCATTGGACACTACATGCATATCATAATGACAAATATACATGAAATAAAATGAGTCGTACGTTATGTTTATATTTGTTAGTATATTTCCAAATGGATGACAGTATTTAAATTTAAAAACATCTCATACACAAAAAGATAGTATTGTCAAAAAAAAAAGGCCTTTTTTAAAAAATAAGTTTTTTTATATACAAACACTTAATGAAACAATTTAATTTTTTTTTTGTCAAAAATTGCAAAAATTAGAATGTACTTACTTTTTTTGTTCCTCCACCTGCTTTATGTTCAATATTGTCTTTTGAACCAATTTTCGAGTGAACACCGCCATAGTCTAACTTGTGACTTTCAATTTTTGAGGTTCCACCACCTAGAAATAATTTAAAATTATTAAATAAATAAAATCAAATAAATTTATTATTTAATAATTGTCACAGTAATTATTAGTAACAGTATAATAATACAATCAAAATAATATTAAAAAAAAACTGTTAAGTCCCAATTATATGAAAACCAAATTAACATATTTAATTGCACATTAAGTATTTTTATATATACATAGATAAATAAGAGCTAAATTTCCCACTACACAGAAAAGACCTTTCCAACAGCTATTTATAGAGGCACAGTGAAAGAGAAGATAGTACTCTGTGGGCTTTTTTATTGCTACATGAAAAGGCTTTGCATAGTTTTCCATCTCTAAGAACATTTAAATACCCATTTACTGACCAAAATTGAATGATTAGTTGGATTGAATAAAAATCAGATATCTGGGGAAAAATCCTAAATTTGTTTCTCAACCTGAATTTGAACCCAAATCAAAGACAAGACATATGGATGTGATACTATTGCATCAAAGATAGTATCCTACAAAATATAATTATTTTGTTATATAATTTTATAGTGATTTGTTGTGGTTGACAAACTGATAGTCATCTGAAATCCAAGTACTAAGGCCACTTATCATGTGATTGTTACAATAGGAATTTCTGAATACAAATAGAAAAAAAATGTCACTCATAAGATCATATTTTGAGCACTGAAATTGACAGATTAGAGCTGCAACCCATGAATCTTTAAACTCTTCATTTCACTATGACTGCCATTGTACTAGAACTTGCAAAACTGTATATATATATATTGGATAGATTATTTTTTATAGATCCATACAATTCTGTAAATCCAAGGTAAATAATCTATATTCTTAATCCTAAACCAGCTTATTGAATGAAGATGAAGTTGTATGTATACCAATTCCTAATTGTTTCTGCAAAAATATTCCAATATAAACTGTGGTTTATAAAATACCACTCTCCAAAATCTAATACAAACCTGAAATGTAAATCTTATTCTTCTCCTTTACTTTCTTTACATTTGTTAAAGGGTAGAGGCAATTGAGAAAGCTCTGATGAAGACTGCTGAACAGTCAAAACTGTCAGGAAAATAAAGAAGTTTTTTAAAAAAATTTGGGATTAAAGGGTATATGAAAAGAATTATTATAAGCAATATATATGAAAATGTAGATCTTCTTCATGCATTTTTAAATTTCCAAAAATTCTAAATCATAATTAATAGTAACTGATGGACAACTACTAGCATATAAATACAATTTCCTATTAAAGAACTTATAAGATCTAAATAGAATTAATAAATTTTATTTTCATTGTCTCAAATAAAATCCATATTAGATAGGCTAATGGCCTCTACTTTTGAATAGAAATCATGACCTGACAAGAGGACAACTAAACATTTTTAGGAGTTGCAGGAAATATAAAAAATTTGATATGACTAATTAATTTACTACTAAATAACCCTTTTTATAAAAGGTCACCATTACAGAGTGGTACAGTAGTCTGTTAAGCATAGAATGAAGTCATAAGGAGTGATTGGCCCTAGATGACTTGCCAAAAAAAAAAATCTGTTATTAAAAAAAAGGTAAATAAATATTTTTTAAAAAGTCCTGCTTTAGTTTATAAAAGAATTTTTGAATCAAAAACAATGAAATCAGCAATATATTATAATTTTAACATTACAAGTATGTTAAATGTGAACATCTGATTAAAATGTTCAATTATCTCCAAGTTTCATTATTTGAAAGGCTATTATTGTTACAGTGATTAAATGCAGAAAGCATTTATTCTAATATCTGCTAAATGTTATCTTAAATTTGACATTTTTTTCCCCCCAAGGTAGCAATTATTTGTACTTTACATCAAATTTTAAACCAATTAAGCATACTAAAATCCTTTAAAATTCAATACCAGGTGATTCTTCACTCTTAGTTTCCTTTGCTATGATCAGTACTAACATAAGAGTGATATTAGGATAGATATCACTCATCAGTTTTATTTTGAAACATAGTGTGTACTTTCTCAAAGAATGTTCCAACTTACACAGAAGCTATTCTCCATACAGTAGTGCCACTCTAGCTTGCACTGAGTGGTGTATTGTATGGAAGATTAACCTCTATGTAAACAGCTTGTTTAAGCATAAAAAATGGTGATCATGTGATGTTTAATGGTTTAATGTTTCAATTTTATAATCAGATAATTATTTATAAAAGCATGTGTTTGAATTTGGAATTGTAATAGGAAGGATTTTACTAAATAAAACCATTTTTATTTATCAGTTGACACTTGTATTTGTCTTTGCGCCTGGTGTTGATTTGTCCCACTGTGGTTTTAATTAAAGCAGTTCATAATTTGAACACTGCACTTTCAATTTTTACCAGATTATCTTCTTTTTCTTTTATTACCAAACCAGTTCTACAAATCATATTACTTTTTGAAAATTTTTTGCTACGGTACTTTGACAATTATATATTTCTACACATCAGTAGCAGCTTTGTTCGACAATTCAATATTTATTTATGTCCAGTTCACTGTGTAAGGACAAGCTAAAAAACTAGGCAATAGAGCTCTGAGGCCCAGTGTTCATCATCAGTGATAGAAACTTGTCATCATTTACTATCCTCTTAACATTTTTTCAACATCCCAATATTTAGAACTATGTTACAAATATAATTTTTATTTGTGCTATCATTTCCTATAAACTCATCAGAATGAAACTCAACCTGTAACTTCCTGTACCAGAACATTACATAATCTCATAAGCAGATAGTTATTTATTTTATTTTATTTTCTGTATAGAAAGTGATTTTAAAATTACATTTTCAAACGCTAATTTTTTGTTTTGTACTTTTATCTTTGAATTATTTCAACTAGGATTAACAGACATGAATATTTTCTTTATCAAAAAAAAAAAAATTAAAAAAAAAAAATCAAATTGCTTAATTGCATGTCTAATACTTTTAATGTTAATGGCTGCATGAAGCAACTGATCATGTGATATTTTTTAAATTTGTATTTTAAAAGATTTCCAAAAAATAACTATAAAATTTATACCATTACACAACAGTTGATAACAGGAAAATAAAAGAAGTTTTATAAAGAACAAGATGCATATTCTTACCTGGTTTATGCTGTATATTGTCAGTAGAGCCACATTTTGATTTTACTTTAGAATAATCCATTTTGTGAGAAACAATTTTTATCTAAAAAATATATAAAAAAGCTTTTATTTTTAAAGAAAATAAATAAATAACAGATTAAAATTACTTAAAAAATTTACTTTTCAAAATGCTAAGAATATTAAGTATTAAGATAATTAATAACCCATTTTAGCATTTATGACATCTGTGAATGAGTTTAAATATTAGGGACAAAATTGAAAAAAAAAATAAAAATTACTAAGACTCACTATATAAAGGGTTAAAATTCTTTCTTAATTTATTATACTTTATAAGATATATGAACTTAATTATAGTATTATTTATTAAATTTATAAAGATTTGTAAATGTGCTGTAAATTGTTTTTTTTTTCTTATATTAATATGTTTAATATTATTTTATTAGTGTAGATGTTACATAATTAGAAATTATATGCAATAATAACATTCATACTTTAAAATAAAATTTACCACAATATATTTATATGGAAAGCATAATGCCTATCTATATTTGACTCATCTTTAGTGGTTTAGTTGTAAGGAAAAAAGAACAAAAACAAAATACAAGTCTTGAAAACATACAAATTAGTTTGAATTTGGCACTTAAATTATTAATAATATTGTATTCATTTTTGATTCATACTCAAAAGCATGATTATGTTTTATTTCCTCTAAATATAATTATTATTTGTAATAATAATTTTCATGAACTTCTCTCATTAATCTGCTTCTATTTCAGTGATATTTTTAACAACACTATTTGTATATTTACACCTTCATGCATTTGTTATTAAAATGATCCAAATTGGATGTTTTATATGGTCTTTATTCTTGTGTCTTGACCTCTTATATGCAAGTCATCTTCAGGGATATTAAACCTTATTTCAATGTTTAAAAATTAAAAAAAAAATTCTCTTAAATTTTTTTCATGTTAAAATTTAATATGGCTGTAAGTTTGATATTCCTGAAGATGATCTGCATGTAAGAGGTCAAAACATATGAATAAATTGTAAAAAATCATAAAATTTCGGTATTCAATAACAGATGTGTTGACATCTTCACAGTTAAGAGTGGTTTCAATAGGGAGCACATTCAGTCATTCAGTTCAAACATACGTTCTCTCTCTTTGTGTGTCTTTAGCTTTGTTTATACATTGGTTATCCACATGTTTAGACATTGGTTAGCGGCAATGAGTGCTCAATCTGAAGTAGATAAAGTAAGAATCTGGACTAGTCCACTTCTGAAGGCAAGGTGAAATATGACAAGAAGCAAGAAAATGTACAATAATATATATATGATAACTAGATGGAGCTTACCAATAGCTCTAAACAAGCTTTGTTTTTATAAGTGCCGAAAGAGATTGAATTCTATCTCTTTTGGCACTTATAAAAACAAAGCTTGTTTAGAGCTATTGGTAAGCTCCATCTAGTGATCATAAAAGGAAAGCTTAAAAGCAAATTATGAAATTTATAACTTGTTTTAATTATTATATATATATACAGAAAACATTAAATATAATATTTATATATATAAGATAAATAGTGAAAATATTCTTTAAACAGTCCATTGCAGTGACAAAGTTATTTTCAATGCCCTAACACAGGGGTGGGCAAATAGAGTCTTGAGGGCCACATGCGGCCCATTAAGAGTTTTTATGCGGCCCACCAAGACAATCGGAATGATCAACCTTAAACTGAGATTTTCTTCCCGTGTGTGACTGAAGATTTGTCTCCTATTTTCCACTAGGATGGCTATGTCAATACACATGTGCCATGTAGATATGATGTGCAGTGCCTTTCCAATTAATCTGGTTAATTTCAATTTTGTCTTTGCATTAGCAAATATATACATTTCCAACTTTAGTGAAACCATGAACCCTCCAAAAAAATGTAAAATTGGTGATGAATGAATGGACAAACAAATATTTCTTTGGTAATACAGAAAATAAAGCAGTGGGTTTATTGTGTCATAAAAAAAGTTGCAACCCTCCGCTAACTTTCGCTTCCACAAAATGGCCCCCGATGCGGCTCTATGCCAACCTCTGTGGCCCCTGAGCCAAAACAATTGCCCACCCCTGCCCTAACAGATAGTATTTATCAGAATTCGATTATTGTTCACTTTCTAATAATAATTAGATATCCATTTATTGGCTTTGTATTGAAAAAAAGTCTCAAGATTATTGTAAAAATGTTTTAAACTTTTCAACTTGGATTAGAACCTATATTCTACTTTTAATTTGATAAGCTTGATAATTAATTGCTGTTGTATTTTGAATAATAAGAATTGAGAAGACAAAATCAATATTCACAGAAGCAAAAGTGACTATTGTCTCTTCACCAAGTAAATTATATATTGTTTTTTTCTATTGGACAATATTTCATCTGACTTAAATATTTTAGAAATTGTGGGTTTGCATGAAATTATTAGGTACTTCTATGTTAATTTAATAATGATTTGAATATATCCATAGATTATTTTCACAGTATAACATGTCTGCTCCATCTGAAGACTCTATAAGACAAAAATATACTTCTCTTAGTCTACAATTGATTTTTTTTTGCTAACAATACTGTTAAAGAAAATATTGGATCAAAGGTTCATCATCATCATCATCAAACATTATCAATTCACTACAGATCAAAGGCCTCCAAATCTAATCCAATTTCTCTGATCCACAACTTCTCTCTCCTCCATATAACTCCAGCAAACTTTCTTATCTTAAACATCCAGCTCACACAAGGTCTCCCTAACACTTTTACAATCTCTTGAAATCCAGTTTGAAATTTCAATACTCCATCTATTATCACTTTTATAAAAATACCAGACAAACCTCATTTCAGGCTTACTAATTTTTTCAGAGCTGTTAGATACTTGTTTATTTTATCCAAGTATTTCACTTTTAATACTGCTTTGATATTCCTCACATTTCTACACTTCACGTTGTGACCTGAAATTTTTTTATTGCTTTTAATATTAAATATCCAAGTTTCAGATCCATACATTAGCAATGGTAGAACACATTTTTTAAACAACTTTCATTTTAAAAACATAGGCACATTTTCTTTTAATATCAGACCATTCCATGCAAATATTTTTTTTATCAATAATTTCATTCATTAATGTTTCCTCTATATTTACAATCTGATCAAGGCATTTATAACTGTTTATTTGCTCTAAATCGTAACTATCAATTTTTATTTCCTACTTTTTAAAAAAGCTATTGAAATGTTGACGAATCAATAAAAAAACATCTCTTCCTAACTAACCAATGAATCCCAGAATTCTATTCAAAACAGACAAGCGCAAATATACTACTATATTAGTTAATATTGAAATGGAATAGTTATTCATAAATATTGTTTATTAATAAATATTACTATTTTAAAAACAAACAAACAATATATGAAGATCAGGAAATTGTAAAAAATGGGATTTTTTATTAAATAAAAGAAATATTTTATTAACGAAAAGAAAATTTAGAAAATAATAAATTCTAACATTTCAGACTTAAGATTTTATTGGCTCTTCTCATAATCAGCTGACAGGGGTGTTGTTACTTTAGTTGCTCACAATGCCAGCCGCAGATGTAAGAAAAGTTATACTAACTACAAAAAACAATAAATGCATTAAATATACTTAAAAGGTTCTAATAGATCAAAAACTTTTTCCTTAAAAAGGAATTGGAATTCACGCTCTGATTATTTGCATAAGTAGCTTATAAATCACTTTGCTATAAATAATTTTATTAATTTTTTGCACCAATTTATTAAACATTTCAATGAATTATATTCCAATGCATGCATATTACAAAAAAGTAAATACTCAATAATGGAACTGCAATGCGTCAGTGACACAAAGCGCTATGGCTTCTCCTTTATCGAAGTCAGGAATCTCTCAGCCACTATTGACAGAGAAATCTGTTGCCACCTTTTCTTTCCATTTCCCACTCTAAGTTTTTCCCATATTCTTCTCTATCCTGCTCCATCCCATTTCCACAACATCATCTTTGTCCACTCTATGATCTTTATATCTAGATTCCGCTTATCTTTTTCCAAACCCAGAATAAAAACCAAGAACCCCCTTCCATATAATCACTTTGTTTATATTTATTCTTCCACAACTTCATTATTTGGACTCTTTCTGCTTATAAGTATTGCAGACAAAATCAACACACATTTCTCCATTTATGTTATATTTCTTGTTGCTAACGATCCTGTTCGAACCTTAAACAGAAAACTACTTCCTTGCTATTATCATAAATTAACTCACATTCTACGTACTTCTATACATATTTAAACACTTTTTACTCTCCATATTAGTTCCTCTGTCTCTCCAACTTCATATTTTTTATTAATGCATTTATTCTTCTACTCAATTCTTTGCCACTATAATATTCAACAATTCTCATAACACAATCATCCCACCTTTTGTACAAGTATACTGACATAAAGTCTTTATCCAAATCTTCTGCATCCTATACTATCTCCTTTCTCATCTATCTTGTTGCCTGTCCTTTACTAGTAATCCAATTAAATACTATTTGGTTTTTCTCTTATTATCCATAAATTGCAATCTAATGAACATTTTCCTTTTTGTATCACTTGTATAAAAACTTGACCATCCCATTTCTCCTTGAATTTCCTCCTTTCCCATTTAAACATCTGCAACTAATGCATGTCTTTATACTTCTCTTTGTACTTTCTCTAAGTAAATTAACCCACCTTTACTAACACATAATGCAATGTTACCATAAGTTTATCCTGCTACTGCCCCTCCCTTTCATACAATTCTTACTACATCATATTTATTATATGAAAACATTGTTAATTTCTTTATCAGTTCCTTTCTTTTCTTTGCTTCATTTATCAGTTTTTTTCTCCATTCATCCAAACAATTTCTCTGATTACTTAAGACCATTCCCAAATAGGTATATCTATTCACCACATGTAACTTTATCTCCCCTTAATAAAAATTCTTTCTCTTCTCTTTCCCTGGTATTTATTATCATTACTTTTGATTTTTCTTCATTAAATTTAACCCCCATCTCTTTACCCACTCTTGTGTATTGCAATTAACCTGCATTGGAGCCATCTATTGCAAATATAAATAATTAACAATCATCAAATAATAGTTTTAAGCAAAATTAATACTATATATGTCATTTGTCAATGAGAAATATTGGATTTGATACTCATCCACTAGCTTTTTTTTTTAAAAAAATTTTTTACTAGCTAAACTTCCCTAAGATTGAAACATCCTAAAATTTTGAACCCAAGTCAATTTTCTATTACATAGCTACATAAATCTGATATCTGATCATTATCATTGAGCATTCATTAATTACTCAAATTTGCAATAGATGGCTCTGTTTTAACCTAATACTGGAAGAGATTATATGATGTTTTGTTTATTATATACATAATTAATAGCAATATCCAGAATAATAAAACTTTATTTTTTTTAATTAATTATTATTGCTATTCTTAAATTTACATGTCCCTAGAAAATCAGTCTTGCATTTGCTATGTCTAAAAACAAGCCTGATGGAAAGTAAGAGATGATTATATTTTTTAGAATCTAAAATGAGTCTCCATCTGTTAAATCATATAACAGTATATTCAAAATGTGAGAAGAAACCTCCTTTTAGAAATAGTTAGCTAAAAATTATTGGTTGTTTTCTCATCCCTGGTGTTCGCCTAGAGATGTCGCTATTTCTAGGTCAATTTCTATAAATATACCGTTTCACTGGCCTTCTCCCAACAAAAGAGGAATTTTTTTACGTTATAAATGCAGAAAAGTCCTCACATTATGTTGGATGGAGGCAGTGTCGGCAACAGAAGCCAACACAAATGAGACTTCTTTCTATGATGAAACACAGAAAGAGTTCCTGATGGCTGCCGGTTATGGCTTTTTTTTTCTATGCTAAAAGCAAAGAGAAAGAAATGCCTTGATTGGTTGCCGTAGTAGTTGATTTTGTTCATAATTTTCTCGTAATAGTAGAATATCTATTTTCTTTGTAGTTTCGTGTGAGAGTGTGTGTATTTGAAGCAGTCGTAGTTTTTTAAAATTTGATAAGACGTCTATTTTTTTTAATGTGTTGTAACTTACTTTACTGTTGTAAGTTTAGTAATAATGTCCTGAAGATTCCATTATGAATGGGTAACCCTTAAAAATTGCTTTTAAGGGTGTGAAATGGAAAAAAAAATTAAGGATCACGCGAAAAGTACCGTTTTCGCGAGAATTCTTCTGTGACAAGTTACTTTTGCTATATATATATATACGCACAAACAAAAACAATCCAGTGTCTAATTATTAAGAATTACTTGTCCAAAAAAGAAAATTAGTCGGGTATTATTATTATTTTTATTTTTTTTGTTACATTTATTATTTCAAAATAAGATTAGTTTTTATATCCACACACTAACAAAAACAACCCAATTCCTGCTTAATTACTGTCTTAAAAAAAAAAAGCAAATTCAACGGGGTTTGGTTTTTTTCAATAGAGTATTTGAATTACGGTATTTTTTTATATATATACACAAGATTTACCAAAAAAAAAAGAAACCCACTTTCTGATTAATTACTGTCAAAAGAAACACAAATTAGTCAGCTATCATTTTTAAATTTAGTATTTCAATAACGGTACCCTTTTTATATAGACAGAGTTAACAAAAACAACCCACTTTCTGATTCATTACTGTCCCCCCCCAAAAAAAAAAAAACGGAAATTAGTCGGGTATCATTTTTCAAATGAATCTTTCAATGACGGTCCTTACTAATAGTAGTCGGGTATCAATTCTAAATTGTAGTATATAAATGATGTTACTTTTGATAGAGTTAGAATTACATCTTGTTTTTTTAATAAAAATAAAATTGATTTTTACTCTTGACCAAAAATACCATAACTTTAAAAAAAGACACATATAAAGTCCAAAAAAAAATGAGAAAAAGCCACGTAACTTTAAAGACACACACACAAACTCAAAACCAATCTAAGATTAATAAACATTGACTTATTACATCTTGCTTTTGAATCAAATGATTGATTTACTCTTGCAAAAAAAAGGTACCGTAACTTTAAAAAGACACACATAAAGTCTCCAAAAAAAATATTAGAAAAAGCCCCGTAACTTTAAAGACACACACACAAATTCAAAAACAAGATAAGATTAATAAACATTTACTTATTATGTCTTGCTTTTGAATAAAAGTATTGATTTACTCTTGCAAAAAAAAAAAAAAAACACCGTAACTTTAAAAAGACACACACACAAACTCAAATAACAAGATAAGATCAATAAACATTTACAAAAATGAAAAAACTAACATCATATAGAATATTTTATTACAAATCTAAAAAAATAAGATCTTTTTAGATCAAATCGATTATTTAAGTCCGGCCCCGGAATCGTTATATGTATATGTTTTCGATTAGCATCAATGCCATCCCGTGGCGAACACCAAGGATGAGAAAACAACCCAAATTTATTTATCAATGCTGATTGTCCCAAAAAAAAATTACTAAAAAAAAATTGGATAAAAAGATTGACAAATGGTTTATTTAAATATAGATAGAAACTACCACTAATACCAGCACATATATATTTATATACACACATTTAGATATAATTAATACTATCAAAGCAGATACAAAGGATTTATTAGACCAAAGATGGGAATTGTTTTGGCTTGGGGGCCACAGAGGTTGGTGGAGGGCTGCATCGGGGTCCACTTTGTGCAAGCGAAGGTTAGGGGAGGGCCGCACCTTTTTTTCATGACACCATAAACACACTGTTTACCAAAGAAATATTTGTTTGTCCATTCTTCATTAAACACATGACATTCATCACCAATTTTACATTTTTTCAGAGGGTTCATGGTTTCACTAAAGTTGGAAATATATATATTTGCTAATGCAAAGACAAAATTGAAATTAACCAGATCAGCTGGAAAAGCACTGCACATCGTATCTACACTGTGCATGTGTATTGACATGGCCATCCTAGTGGAAAATATGAGATGAATCTTCGGTTGTGCACAGGAAGAAAATCTCAGCTCAAGGCGGATTTTTCTGATTGGCTTGGTGGGCCACATAAAAACTCTTAGTGAGCCACATGAGGCCCTTAGGCCACTATTTGCCCACCCCTGTATTAGACTATGTTTCTTATATCTATTAGCCATGATTATGATAAATGTGTTATAACAAAAGCATACGAAGCAGTAATAAAGCTGAATATTTAAAAACTATCTTTTCTATGGATGTTTTCACTTATGTAAAGATAATTTATATTAAAATAATTATGAACCAAAATGCTGATGGGATAACTAGTTGATATATTTGAGTGAAAATGATAAATAATGATTGGCTTATAGCTTATATTATTTATTAATGGCGAAATATAAATGAAGGATTATAAAATTATATTAAGCATATCATAAAAAACTTTTTATGTTTACCTTTACCAGATGGTACTGCATATTACATATATTTTTATTAACTTAGACACAATTGGGTTAGTTCATCCAGTTCTCACCCCTTTCTGGCTCTGTTATACCACAGTATTCATCAGGGAGTAATCGCTTTTGATTCTCTTAACAGAGAATGAACTCACTCTAATTAGCAACTGTTACATCTCTATATAGATGATAATAGATTATCAAAACTCTATAAACATCTTCTAATATCATTGCACATAGAATAAGGTGTGTGTATGCATATATGTATATATTGAAGATTATCACATCGATTTTGCATGAATAAATCTATGTTTTTAATAATAAGAATAATGATGATAAATGAGATAATAACGATGATAATAATGTTGGTAGTGGGTATAAAGAATAATGATGAGCTAGAGGCCAGATTAAAGTAATAAATTATTTTAACATTTATTGATAATAAAAATAAAAATAAACAAATATTTAATAATATTGAATTATATAATCTCTCTACGTCAAGGATGAACTTCTACCACATTGTTATCTAATAATGATAATAATAAAAATCCTTATCCTTCAGCCTATCGTAGAAATTCATGCACTAGGTATCAGTTATTTACAAAGACATATATATAAAATAATATTTACATAACCATGAATCTAACTGGCTAATCAATCCTATTTATAGTCACATCATAAAGATCCTTGTTGTCCAGTTCAAATCGATGGGGGTACCCCTTCTATTTATAGATGTTTCTAACATTAA
This sequence comes from Epiperipatus broadwayi, assembly GCA_028023455.1. Lineage (NCBI taxonomy): Eukaryota > Metazoa > Onychophora > Udeonychophora > Euonychophora > Peripatidae > Epiperipatus > Epiperipatus broadwayi. The sequence goes on from JAQFVV010000109.1 coordinate 2,250,449, forward strand.
TAGAAAAGAAACATCCATGTAAGGTTGTTAATCAATTATACAAAAGAAACACATAACAAAGGTTAGTTAATGATAAACAAACTACCATCAATTCTGTCCTGTTTTATGGTGTATGTGCTTAATGTGAGATAATATTGAAATGTTATCTTTTTATTTTACATTATACTGACAATGTTGGGAAATCAAGTTGCTCTAGATTTTATTTAATAACAAAAAAGAAATATTTAGTTAAATCTAATAACTTCCCCCTTCTTACTCTCATAATAAACTTTTCCAAAAAATGTGAACATGTTTATTTCCAAGTGTGGAAATGAAAATTTAAAAAATTAACAATAATAGAAAATTTTTAAAAAAATCAAAATTTTCAATCATCCATATTAATTAAAGTTTGACAAAACTTCTGGAAATGTCTTTCATATTATTAGTCCATAATTTTCAAAATAGATCTCTCTGCATAAAAACAGAACATTGCACCCTCAAAAAGTGGCATTCTCCTGCTTGGAACAATAGTATAGCGATCCTGTCCAGATGATTTTCTCTCGAGTTATGTATAGGCATCTTATAAAAGACAATGGATGTTCTTCAGGCTTTACAGAAATAAACAGATGAAGTCACTATGTTTTCATGGCTCTGGTGATGGTGCTCTATCCCCTACGGTGATGGTGCTCTATCCCCTATGGTGATGGTGCTCTATCCCCTACGGTGATGGTGCTCTATCCCCTATGGTGATGGTTCTCTATCCCCTACGGTGATGGTGCTCTATCCCCTACGGTGATGGTGCTCTATCCCCTACAGTGATGGTGCTCTATCCCCTATGGTGATGGTGCTCTATCCCCTACGGTGTCGTTGGAACACATTGTATACTGATATAAATTACATATGTAGTTTATTCGCTTGCAATTGGGTATTTAGTAGTGATATATATATAAGAGACTTTTTTCTCTTCGATTGTTGATAACTATTTCCTTTTTTTCTTTTTCTTGCATAAATAAAATTAAAGTTTCTTAAGCAAAAAAAAAATCTTTTTGCTTCTTCGAATTAACTTGGCTATATATAAATTTTCAATTTAATTTGCTAGTTTGGCTTCTATTAACTTTAATGCTATATAAAAAAATTAATTCTGAATACATCCATCCATCTTTGCATTTGAATTTTTAAGCATGCTTATATAACATTCAGTTTGAAAATGAGGTTTAACTCATTTCAGACTTTTGATGTGTTTAATCTTTCATTTCTTTATATATTTACATAACTTCCTATTGTTGTAGAAATTTTGATTGCAGTATTGGTATTAAAACAATAATTTATTGAAATGTTACTTTCGTTTAAGCAGTTGGTTGCTACATGATTAAATTTAGATTAGGTCATTATTTTGTCCGTCTTAGTTATTGTTCTAATCTAATTAATGACATATAACACAAGTTTCTGACTTTGGTGTTAACATACATATATGTTTGACTGATTTTTCTTTAGAATATTTAACCTAATTGTTTAATGATTTTTATAACCTTTTTTATTACAGTAGAAAAATTAAGTTGCTGTGGAATTTAGTATTTTAGCTGACACATGAAAAAAAAAAAAAGGAAAAAATAAAAATAAATACTTGTTGTATATATATGTGTGTCTAAAAAATAACACTGGTATGTGCTTAGCAATTTATTGGTTAAGCCAATATTTTCGATGGCTCCAATTGGTAGTATAGGTTGGTATGAAAGGATTGTAAGCCAAGACATCAAAAGCATGTTTTATTAAATGAAACATTTTCATTGTCTTCTTATTTTGCATCACCATGTGCTTAATATATCTGTTACAATTCTTTTAAGAAAAATAACAACGTAATACAAAACAAAATATAATAAAATGTAAAAAAAGTAACAGATTCAATACCCATGGAATGACTCTTTCTCCGTCAGTAGTGAAAGCATATTATATTACAATTATATTTTTGTTTTTGCAATTCATGCACTGATATTCATTTGACAAATTCGGATCAACTTGGATTCTTTAGTATTTAAGTTGAAAATAGCTAGATATTCATTTATTAACTATTATCTGGATTGACTATACACTATCTATTTAAAAATAAAAATAGTAAGCCTGTTTGTGACCAGAAAAAAAAAATTCACATGGACTTATATTCTGAGTCATAAATATAAGGTATCATTATGATTATAGTTTAAAGGTTTACATTAAATATTCATTTATAAGCTGCAGACTATCTTTACCCAAATATATTTTCAAATGGAAATTCTTCATAAGCTTCTCAGCTCTGAATAATTCTACTGAAATAATAAAATTAATAATAATTAAATATGTTAAAAGTTAACTTACATGACCACCACCAGGCTTGTGTTTTATATTCTCTGTTGAGCCAATTTTAGACCTGATTTTTTTTAAATTAGGAGAAAGCCCAAGAGAACCAGGTGATTTTAAGTTCCTGGGAGTTGAATCTAAAAAAATAAAATAAAAATATTATATCAATAAATTATGAAAGAGCTTTTAATATTTTATTAAAATTCATCATTTATTTAATATATTCCATTATAATAAATATATCATTATCTTATATAAAAAATTCCGAAATGTTTACCTGTAATGCTATCAGATGTCAAATTCACAATCAATTAAAAAAAACTATTACATTTGTCTATAATGTTATCAAATTCACAAGTGGAAAAAAAAAATTAAATTTGTTTTATAAATAAATAACTATACTAACTTGTACCATAATTGATACTACAAGCATTTTATGCAAATGAGGTAGTTCCACCCTTTATATTTAATAATCCATAATTTTTATTATGAAGCATATTTTATGCGAAGGAAGTAATTCTATTATTAATAAATGTAATTTTTTTACTAAGCTGTTGTCCATAACGCTGATAAATTCATATATCAAATATAACAGGCATATTTAAAATTTTAATTTAGCTTTATTATTACCTTGCTGGGTATATTCATGAAGTGTACCAAATAGGCCAGGTTTTCCAACTAACTAAAAAATAACTATTACAAAAATGACAGCCAGATACATTTCTCACCTTTATTTATATAATGTTAACCCTTTGACAACCAGAACGACTTTTGTACGACTTCCGAGAAAGTTCAACTTTGAGCTGAGTTTGCGCGAAAACCGTAAAGGTCACGCATACGGGACTTACGTCTTTCTTTGCGCCATTTTGTTTGCAACGTGGAAATGTAAAAATTTTTTCTGTGCGATAATTTTTCGATTTTTTATAGCATTTTTAGTGGAGAGGACTCAAAATTTTTATTTTTTTTTTTAAATTTTTTATCTTTTTAGATACGTAAAAAAGAAAAAATGAGTTCTACGGAAAGTTCAAGTTATGATTCCGACTCGGATTTTCTCATTGCCGATGTTTATGATTCCGGGCCTTCGTGTAGCAGCTCATCCGATGAATGTCTGTTAGATAGTTCAGATAGTGAATATCTTTCGGATAATTCAGACGATGAAGTAGCTGCACCGAGAAGAAAAAAAAGGAAGTCATCAGTAAGGAATGTCAGAATGGATACTGGGCCGATGCCTGGGCCTTCGTCTCGGCCAGACTCTGATGCTATTCTGGATAATGTTGGAGGGTCATGCGTGCCAGTAGGAATATTCACTAAGTCTCCTGGGCTAAATTTTCCCATCACCCGTGAGTATGAAATTAGTGATTTTTTTTATATATATTTTGATAGGAAGTTATATGAATATATATGTGCTGAGACAAATAAATATGCTGTAGAATGGAAAAAAGTTCGGGATTGGGGTAATCTGTCGCCCCGTGAACTGGATGCATTTTTTGGCATGATTATTTTAACAAATAGTGTGTCACGCGTGACCAAGTTTGAATTCATTTGGTCTACGGATGAATATTTGCACCAGCTCGGACTTGCTAAAGTTATGACCCGTAAACGATTTATGTCAATTTTAGGTAATTTGCATTTTAGTGATAGTAAAACCATGCCACCAATTAATAGTGATAAGTTTGATAGAATTTATAAAATCAGGCCTATTATAGATCACTGTAATGTCAATTTCAAGGCTGCATATCAGATGCACCAAGAAATATCAGTTGATGAGGCAATTACCAAATTCAAGGGTCGTAATGTCATGAAACAGTATGATTCCTCAAAACCGGTAAAGAGAGGTTTCAGATGGTGGGCTTGTGCAGACAGCCATAATGGATATGTATACCATATGGAGTTGTACACAGGAAAAAGTGCAACTTCGAATGCTAGCCTGAAACTGGGGACCCGAGCAGTACTTTCTGTTATTTTGCCAGATCTTGCAAAACAGAACCACATAATTTTTTGTGACAGATATTTTACTAGCCCAGAATTAGCTAAAGAGCTATCTGCAAGTAAAATCTTTATATGTGGCACACAGAAAGTTGATAGGAGGGGTACTCCAGATAGCATTCGCAAAAAGTACAAAAATCATAAACAGATGAATAGAGGAGACTGTTATTCTGTTATGGACAGTGATCTTGAATTTCTAGTTTGGTTGGATAGGAAGCCAATTGTTATGCTAAATAATGCCTATCAACCATCTGGAGATTTTACTGTAATTAGAAGACATAAAGATGGTTCAAAACATACATATCCATGTCCAATTGCAGTAAAAAAATACAACAGGTTCATGGGTGGGGTTGATTTAGCCAACCAGAAGCGCTCTGCATATGGTTGGGATAGGAAGTCTAGACGTTGGCCTATGCGTTTATTCTGGCATTGCTTTGATACAGCTATCACTAATTCATATATTTTATACACTTTATATATGGCACAAAAACAGCTGAAGCCTATATCCCATCTGGATTATAGGATAGCTTTATCAAAGAGCCTTATTGGTGACTTCTCCTCCAGGAAGCTGAAGCCAACTGTCAGTGAAAGTGTCACACCTACTGTCCAGCATATCATTTGTGATCTGCGCACTGGTAAGGCACCAGGCAAAAGAAGATGTGTTGTTTGTTGGAGGAATAAAGTGCGGCACACAACAATCTTTGGCTGTGCTGCATGTGGATCTATTCCATTGTGCAAAGAGAGAGGCTGCTTTGCTATTTATCATAATAGTGGAGCAGTTCAAGCTCCTCTCTAAATCTACATCCACAGTCACAACACATCACTCCCATCCTTACTCAATCATCTTTCTACTTTACAATAGGTAAGATATATTATTTTATTTATATCATTGTTCATTTATTGCATGATTATAGTTTCATTGTACTCTTGTTACAATTTTGTAAACTTTTGATTTTTTTATTAGATGTTTCTCTATACATTTTTACCATTAACCCTGACTCAATCATCTTTCTACTTTACAATAGGTAAGATATATTATTTTATTTATATCATTGTTCATTTATTGCATGATTATAGTTTCATTGTACTCTTGTTACAATTTTGTAATCTCATGATTTTTGAAGTTTTAGATGGAACAAATGTATCTTTATGTATATACAAGTTTATTCTACACAACTGAAATCTCATGTAATATTGGACATTTTGCACACTTTCTGGCTTCCTCAACCCATCCACTGGGTGTAACAGGCCCAGGTATTTGAACTCAGCCTTTCTTCATATCTTTTGTGCCAAATAAAAATATATTTACATACAAGTTTATTCTACACAACTGAAATCTCATGTAATATTGGACATTTTGCACACTTTCTGGCTTCCTCAACCCATCCACTGGGTGTAACAGGCCCAGGTATTTGAACTCAGCCTTTCTTCATATCTTTTGTGCCAAATAAAAATATATTTACATACAAGTTTATTCTACACAACTGAAATCTCATGTAATATTGGACATTTTGCACACTTTCTGGCTTCCTCAACCCATCCACTGGGTGTAACAGGCCCAGGTATTTGAACTCAGCCTTTCTTCATATCTTTTGTGCCAAATAAAAATATATTTACATACAAGTTTATTCTACACAACTGAAATCTCATGTAATATTGGACATTTTGCACACTTTCTGGCTTCCTCAACCCATCCACTGGGTGTAACAGGCCCAGGTATTTGAACTCAGCCTTTCTTCATATCTTTTGTGCCAAATAAAAATATATTTACATACAAGTTTATTCTACACAACTGAAATCTCATGTAATATTGGACATTTTGCACACTTTCTGGCTTCCTCAACCCATCCACTGGGTGTAACAGGCCCAGGTATTTGAACTCAGACTTTCTTCCACATATGTATTTAGTGATAATAAATATCTTTTTATATTTATTGATTTCTTTATTGTGTATTTTCTTCATTTTATTTTTTATTATAAATATATATTTTGAATACATTGTTCTGTTACTTTTTTCTCCACTAATAACCTTTCATATTGTTACAGATAATTTACAAAAATGAACCTATCTGGCTGTGGAATGAAAATGGATCACAGCAAGTCGGCTGTTTTAGTAATTTTCTCAGGGAAAAATTACCTCAGGTAAGACTTCCAATATATCATTTTTTTTGTAAATTTGTGAGGAATGTGATGAAGTTGTTTATGAAAGTGTCATTTTATCATTTGAATTTCAAAATTTAGGATTTGTGAATCAGTGTAAAAACAAACATTCTTAAATCTGTTATAAATATAATTTTTTTTAACTTTTTCTTTATGAAATGATTATTTTAACAGCTTCATTATATTCTTTCATATATCTACTTGCTTTTACAACATTATTTTTATATATTTATTACATTCAAACACAAAATATCTAAGTTATTAGAGTTAGGGTAAATTTTTCTAAAAATTAAAGATGGCCGCCTGGTTTTCAAAGGGTTAAAATCTTTTAATTTAATTTTTAAAAAAAATTGTTAAAGAAACCAATTAAAAAAACATGTCCTTTCAATTTAAACAATGTTTTCAAAAATTGAGAGCCCTCTCTTGATATGGGTCCTGAGACATTCATCTTTTTTGCTTTTATGAAAATATACCATTGATGACTAATAATTCTAATTAAAGAAAACATTAAATGGTTTATTGCTCAGTAGTCCATAAAAAGTTTGAACACTTAAAATGACAAAGTTTGCTGTGATCTACTGACCCAGAGCTTTAGAGTTTGTTACTCAACACTGAACTAAAATGCAAAGCAAGGCCACAAGCCAGAAACTAGTCAGGGATATTGGATGAGTAGGCACTAGATGGGGATTTTATGCACAAGCCTTCTGGCATCCATTGATTGATTACACTGGTTGTCACAAGGTGGTACTACTGTATGAAGAGTTACAAGAGAATATACATGTAAATGGAAAAAAATGGGTGATTTATTTTGTAAATTATGTAAAGAAGGAATAGAAAATATTAGGCATTTGTTAATTGAATGTAAATGCTTGAAAACAGAAAGGGCACATATAATGAAGTTATGGGAAAATAAATATGAAAAAAGTGATTACACAGAAGTAGATTATTGGTTTTTATGCTGGGTTTGAAAAAAGATAAGGGGGATTTAGATATAAAGGTTGTAGAGTTGACAAAGATTATGTTGTGGAAATGGGATGGAGCAGAATATGGGAAAAATTAGACTGGGGAATGTAAAATTAAGTAGCTAACAAGTTTTTCTTGGTATAATTGCTGAGAGATTCTTGACTTCATTTAAGGAGTAGCTACAGTACATCACATCACATCTGTTTTAATAAACAATAAGAATTAGTTGCAGAAGTATCATTTTGAATAATTTCAAAACAAAGCCCAAAAGTATAAATTCTAGCAATATCCTGTTAACAAACAAATAGAAAAAACATTTGACTGCTAGTTTGCAACAATGATAAAGCAAAAGTTAAGACTTTACATATAATAATTAATGCGAGACTGTTTTGGTATCTGATATGTAGAAGCCAGACAAACACAGAGTTGAACATAAAAAACAGGAATATTAGCCTTAAATTATGGACACCCAAAGAAAACAAAAAATGAAAATATATGCACTTTTTTTGTAGAAACAACTTTAATAAAACAATGAAGACTAACTGACAGAATAGAAAGATAAGTCTGTGAGAAGAAATGTCAGACCTGTAAGAACTTAAAAAAGGATCTTAAATTGCTAAGAAGTAGCTTCCAAAAGGTATCAATTGCTTGTTTTAAGTTTGATTATCTTCAGGTGATGAGTTTTTCACTCCAGATGATAGAATAAAAGAAATATGTGCAGAGAGAAATTAATGTATACTCAAAAGGGTTGAGTATTTTTAAAAAAAATGTTCAGATTAATATTGGATAATAAGCTACATTGTTATGCATAGATCAATTTTACAAAAAAAAAAAAAACATACTAGATTGTTTGGGGAATTTTCAAAAAATTTAAGTCTAAAAAGATTTAACTTTTAAATATTATCTGACAGTTTAGCAACTGTTAATTCTGTCGGTATCTTTTGTTATAAGTAGCAATCTTTTTTCTTTTTTTTTTACATACATTGATTTTCTACAAAATTATAACTGAGAAAGATATGTATGCCTTATTATGGACATTTTTTGTGCTTAAACAGAAAGCCAAAGGACAGTTGTTAAATCAGACATGTACATATATGTAAATAGATCGTAGAATTATTTGAATTGTTGCTAATTGCACTAATATGTAAATATTAGAAGAATATTATAGTTTGCTACAAGGATCGTAGCAATGGATTTGTACGGTTTAATGACCGATTTATTCTAAATGGCTAATATTGGGATTGGACTCTAATAAGTAAATGATTTGTATCCAGAAGGACATTCAAGGACAGGAAGTATCAAAATTAAGTTTCAATCCATAGATGTGTCATTAAAAACAATAGAGTAATCAACTAGTATTAATAAATCAAATTACCCATATAAATGGTTCATCTAGTTTCTCTGTTTATCTTTGGGCAAATCATTTAACATTCATACATTCATATAAATAGATATGTAATTATGAATGTCTTACATTAAACAAATTTACTTCTTGAAAGTTATTTTTAGCCATTAAATTATATTATATATATATATAAAATAGTATAGTTTTATTATATAGTTTTTGATTTTTTTTTAAATTTAATATAAATATACATAATTTACCTGCACAAGTTAAGTTTTTAAATATTTTCTACTACATAATTTTGGTATTCAGTTAATTAAATGGAATATAATTCTATTCTATTAAGCTCATGAAAAAGAGTTATCCTGATTAATTGTTTAAAAATTATAACAATTATTCCGTTATCTTTTAACAGTACATTGTAACTTAAGTATTTCTCATATTCTTACTCTAATGCGTTATTGCTAGTTTGAATTATTCAATGGTTACCAGATAAGAATGGAAATTAATTCACAGATTATTTTCTGGCTTTAGATTGTATTAAGGGTATATGAGAAGAAATGCTTTTTTGAAGACAGCAAACCTTGAGAGTGAAGTGATACAATATTAGGGTTAACAATATTATACTTCAGATGAGGCTGTTTTATTATATATATATAACAGTGGCAAATCTTGGTTCTTTGTTTTCTTAGTCCAATTTATTTGTTATTTTGTCTACAAAAATTTTGATTTAATTCTTTCATCATCAATCACTTTTATAAAACAGACCACAATACATCTTGAAATATTCATAATTGATGAACAATTAACTTTAATGCCCCTAGCAGTATCAAAATTAAATATCCTTAATATAATGTTGTTGATTTTTTTATGAAAGATTTTATATTACTAAGAACATCATAAAATAATCAGAATTTGCAGTGCCCACATCTTGGTAGACTTCTTATAGTCAATCCAGAAAATCACTAAGAGTAATTAGTGAATGAACAATTAAATAAGATTTTTGGCTAGAGGTCAAAGATTAGAGATTAAGATAAATGTCAATGGTCTGATTATAAAAATTAAAAAAAAAAGAGACTAATACTTTATTGTCAATGAAGTGTTATATTATTATAAAAGCAATAGTTACCTATACTTTATCTGTATGTTTTATTTTATTTGCATGAAAATTGTGTTGATTAAAATTAGAAATTAATATATTGATTTATGATCCAAAATATAGCAAATCTTACTAATTCATTTAAAAGAATACCCTTTGCTGTTTGGCATAGACAGAGTGCTAAAATTTAAAGATTTTGATATTGATTCTCAACTGAATAATATAAAAACTTGTATTAGTATGACTGAGTGAGGGTGTTAAATACCCAATCTGTCATTAGGGTATTTAAATATCACATGATCTTCTAGGAAATTAACTGTACAAATGTCAAAAATACTAAGAATAATCAATTAATTGTGACAAAACTGAAATTACTAAAGTAAATGTAAACAAATAATTTTTATATTGGATATTTGACCATTGTATCTAAATATTTAGAAAGATATTAAATTTATTAAATTATTTATTAAAACAGGCAAAACTCTTCATATGTATTGCCACTCAGTGCAAGCCAGAGTAATCAATGGATGCCAGAAGGCTTGTGCATAAAATCCCCATCTACTGCCTACTCATCCAATATCCCCAGACTAGTTTCTGGTTTGTGGCCTTTGTCAGTGATAATTCTTGGATCTGAGAGCACTGCACCTAGATCTTAGGATCTAATGCAACCCTCCAGCAACCACCTTTTATCTCTACTTAACTACAAAACTGAGTCTTAAATTGAAAACACTATAATATTTTCAATACAAGTTCATTAGCTTATGTAGTTATATAACTGATGAAGGCCACCTGCAGAAATTAGTTTGGGGATATTGGATGAGTATGCACAAGCCTTCTGGAATCCATTGATTACTCTGACTTACACTGTATGGCAATATGTATAGAGAGTTTTGTTTGTTTTAATAACAGTTATAAGCAAGCATAAAAAATGGTGATCATGTGATCCTTATTGGCTTAAATTGTTTATTCCAAATAGGTTTATATTTTTTATGTTACATTGTTGATAATTTGTAAAATTATTTATATTTTTATTAAAACTCATTAGAATTAGAATTTAATATATATTATTACATACTCATCCCAAAATTCTATCTAAGAGCCCTTCGGTTATGTTAACCATCTCACATTATTATGTATCTTTGCTTAAAAAATCTATAAAAACATATAAAGTTCTTTGTAATTTAATAAAAAGCAGATGACCATATGTTATTTAAAACTTGAATTCTGTTTCTTGGTCATATCCATATGAAATTAAATAAATATTTTTTTTATAATTTAAAAAACAATTCCATGACCACTCCTTTCAATATTATACCTTTAGAAAGTTGACTTATATTTTTTAAATAATATCTAATCAGAATACATTTCTGTTATATAAATATTTATCAAATCAAAAAATGGCTGATATTTTCTTGATGTTCAATTTTTATAGCTATCTTCTTTTTTATGCTGTTGTAAATATTAAAACATAGTCTGCACTTTACAATCAGTTGTTTTTTTGATTGGCTGAGAAAAAAATTTTAAGTCTTTTTTTTTTTTTGCCTCTGATATAGTCAGCCATAATTATGGCAAAATAATTGAGTACAATATAAACTACAGTCTCTCACTTTATCACATTTGTTCAATAAAATTATGACTGTAATAATGGAAGAACTCCAATAGTTAAATTAAGTAAGTTCATCTTGTCAATATTTTTTAATTAGCAATAACTTCATTTAAGTGTTCTAAGAAATTCACAATATGTATGAATATCAAGGCATCACCATTATAAAAAAATTCTCATTAACTTTATTGTATTGTAATGAGATGGAATAATGGAAAAGTGAACCTGGGGTGATGAAAAAATCCTCATCAACCCCAAATAATTAAAATTTGAAATTAAATATAAAGTAATGAGCAATATATATAAATAATGTTATCTATACAGAGGAGCATAGGATTATAAACTCTGCGGGATCAGCTAGTTAACTCCCTAGAGCAACCATGATTAACTATACATCAACTTAGCATTATAATAAGTTAAAGTAAGCAATAATCAAAATAAAACATTCATCATCATGAATGGTGAATCAAAATACATCAATACAATAAATCAACAATCCATCTAGAAGCTGGATTTGAAATGGGTCTCCTGACCAACTATTTAGCCTTTTCCAGCTTGGGCAATTATTTAAACATTAATTTGAATGCACAAACTAAGTGCTCATCCATCATAATCAAAACAACAATGCTGGGACATTAAAACATGCTGATCATCATTAAAGCTCTGGCCACTTAGTACCTTTAATGTAATGGCCATGATAAACTTAATTTCTAATAAGACTAAACTAAAATAAAATGTAGTGCAGTGGCTTTAAAGAATATTCTCCTTGCACCAAACTAGAATATACTGTAATGCCCCTTAAGCACTAATTAAACACCCCCATTTATATATTCACTCATTATACTCAAATCTAGCTCAGATAACATAAGCTCTACAACTGTTATGGTGACCAAGAGATGATGATTTAATACAATTTTAACAATTGAATTCAAGTTTATTAATAACAATCAATTAAAAAATGATATTAAAGTCTCTAGAATATGGCTATATACATATTTCTTCTGATTTTAATTAACATACTACAAAAATATTACCCTGTGGTTTACATATATGTGATTTACAAAATTCAAGTTATTACAATGATTTACAAAGTCTCTTAATGAGTTTATATAAATGCATATATATGTCTGCACAAAGGTGCATTTTATAATATACAAGGAATACATTTCAATTGATATCTAATAAAATTTTAAATGTGTTTTATTTGACACTCAAACATATGTATATATATATATATGCACACATAGTGCAATATAATTGGTGAATAACATATAAATGAAATTCATTTTCTATCATATTTGAATCATTATATAAAATACAATAAATGATTAAAATTTACATATAAGTTTGTGCATGTATATACACACACTGACATTTAAATCATATTTTAATTTATCAAAATAAAGTTATTAAAAATTATTTTCACAATTCCATTTGGAAATCATATAAATTGCATTTGTCATTTTATAGTAAGTTCCATTCTTTATGGATTAGTTTCTTAAAAGAAATAAATACTATCAACTTTTTTTCTTTTAAAAATATAAAGACAATTTTTTGACAGGTCACTCTAACAAGATTTGATTGATTAATTATAACACTTTAAAATTTTTCCTTTTTTCAAAAATTAAACGAACCTTTAACAGCTTATGTTAAGAAATTATTACATGTTTAGAATAATATAGTCATCTTTAAAATTAATACAGCAGGTATATTTTTTCCAATCTAAAAAGACCCCTGAAGTTTTTTTCCTTTTTCTTTTAAATAGGATGGTCAAGAAATTAATTTTGACTTAATTTTTAATCCATGCACAATTACTTGTGTTTGATACACTTTTAAAATATCTCTTTTTTAGTAAATGAAAAATAAAATCATTTTTAGAATTAAAATTATAAATTTAAAAATGTCTTTCTGCTCTCTCGATAAATGATTTAAAATAATCACTATAGATTATCTATCTCACTTTTAGAATGTCATTTTTAAATTAATTATTAAAAAAAACTTATTTAAAATTTAGTTCACATTATATATAACACTGTTTCTCTCTGCATATAGCTGAAATGGCATAAGTATACCAATTCTTCAAACTTCCTCTTGGTAAGCTTGGGTTTTTTTGGTCCATAAAAAGTATAATCCAGTCTTGTTATTATCATCAGGGAAAAATATAATTCAGGTATGGCTGACATTTTCTTGGTTCCACATAGACCTCTAGTCAACAAATTGTCTTGTCCACATTTGTAGCTATAAATTTCAACACAAAGAAGTGAGTCATTTTCCTCCATGTGAATCCAAACTCCATCATTGAACTGTAGAGTAACTGCTTTTTTGAATTCTTACATCTTCAGGTAGTTTTCTGCATAATTCTGCCAGCCATCCCTCTGGCAACTAATTGGTGCTACTCTCCACTACAGTTACCAACAAACTGCAGCTAACTTTTACAAAAATATTAGCCAAACATTGCAGCTATTTATTAGCCAATTGCTTCTCAAAAATATAAATCAGACTAACTGATAATTTTATCAGCCTTTTTTATAAGTCATCTGAGGTGATAAAAACATCTTAATTGAAAACAGTTTTTTTTATCTCTCTAATCCCTTTTGAAAACAAGTTTGAAATTTTTATCAAAGTGTGATATAGATGTTTTTATTTAGATAGAGACATTTACCAATTAATTAAAAGATTTCAAAAATACATAATAAAATTTTTTACAATTATCAGAAATATATTTGTTTTTAAATTTTAAAATCAGAATAATAATAATAATAATGATAATACAATATTAATATTTATTTAGACCTTTTTAAATGTTTTAATTTATAATAAAATTCTGTTTTAAATTCAGAGTTATTTAACCCTTTATTGATTATTTTCATTCCAGGAAATGTAAAAAAATATCTACAAAAATTTATGTCTGTTTATTTCTGCTTTTCCGTTACTTTATATACATATGTGCACATACATAACTATGTTGCTGTGTACCATCTAACCCAACTGATTATAGTATATAATTTGATAAAAATGCCAGAATATATGAATCAGGGCACCCAGAGTGCCTTCTAGAATGTTTACTGTGAAATGAGATTCTATATATATTTTTAGTATCTAACTAAATAATAGCTATCATATAATATTTCTTAATGAACTTTTTGGAGGACACTTTAGGAAATCTGATTCACAAATTTAAAATGTTCAGCTTTTTATTATAAAACAATTATAATAAATTTTGTTGAATTTTATCTACAATGTATTTATTAAGCATTATGTTTTTAACCACTAAACATCACATGATCACCATTCTTTATGCTTTCACAAGCTGTTTACTGTAGTGCCACTCAGTACCAGCCAGAGTAATCAATGAATGCAGAAAAGTTTGTGCATAAAATTCCTATCTAGTGCCTACTTATCCAATATCCCCAGACTAGTTTTTAGCTTGTGGTTTTCTCAGTGAGAAATCTTGGATTTGAGAGTACTGCACCTATATATTAGGATATTAGGATCTAATGCAACCCTTTCAGATCCAAGGCTCCTCACTGATGAAAGCCACAAGCTAGAAACTAGTCTGGAGATATTGGATAAGGAGGTACTAGATAGGGATTTTATGCACAAATTTTCTGCATCTATTGATTATTCTGGTTTACACTGAGTGGCACTACTGTATGGAGTTTTGCATTATGTTTTTAATATATATACTATTAGAAGTTGTGATGTCTAAACTATTTATATCTAAGTCATAAAAAGACTGTTAAGTTTTTCATCAGTAACATTAACTTATTTATTTGCTAATTATTTTACAAAAATGGGATATAAAGTAGCCACCACATATGTACGAAAAATTGTTGAGAAACTACTGCGTAACTATTTTAAACATCTGCAGTACTGATAATGTTATAGTCAAATAAATACATAGCTCTTTTTTTCAAAATTGGCCCATTAATTCCAATGGATAAAAAAAATTACGGTTCGCATATTCACATTCCTTATAAATCTTGTAAAAAATAAAAATAATCGAATGGTTTCATTGCTCAGGGGTACATAAGAAATTTGACTGGGGGTACCAGAATTGGAATCAATCTCTGGACCATATATTCCAGAGGCTGACACCATACTACTGCATGCTGTGAATCTTGTTTATTATATGAACCAAATTTTTCTATATATATATAAAGGCCAAATCACTCTTCCAAATGTGATGCAATGCAATGCATTGTGGTTTCTCCTTTTTCGGGGTCAGGAATCTCTCAGCCATTATGCCTAGAGAAACCTGTTAGTCACCTTACCATCCCTTTCCATTCCTTACCCTAACTTTTTTCAGATACACCCCTGTGAATAAATATAAAAGCCCGAATCTCAAGCAGCCAGTCCAAAAAATACTGTATGTTATAATAATGTTAAATATTGAAATAGAGACTTATTCAAACAAATAGCAATGTAAAATCATTGCTAATTTAAATTTCATGTTGTTTATTAGAATAAGTCTGTATTTCAATATTTAACATCATTGCAACTTCCGGTTCAATAAATTAAAATTTATTTGGAATAAACAAGTGCAAATATGTTATTAGGCTAATTCATTAGCAAGATTCCCGAAGAATCAGTTAATGAACTTGCAAATAAAACACACTTTTGTTATATCAATGCCTTTAGAGTGAAGATATATTACTATATAAAAAACAGATCAGATAAAAGTGGTTGTCTTTTATCTGCCAAAATAGATTGGCAATAATAAAACAAAAATGGGGCATTATTTTCAAGTTCATTTAAATGACTCTTTGGTTATCTTGTTTGTGAATTATCTTGTTCTGTAAAGAGGTTTATACTAAATTATAGATGACTTTTTCTGACTCTCTTACCTAGCAATGTCTTTCATCACAAGTTTTTGATACACTGCATGACCCTGTTCAATTCCCCCCACCACTTTAAATCATGAAATTGAACTGATTAGGAAAAATAATTCAATAGTGCAGTATTTAATAATGTTAATATTAAATTTGAATATTAAATAATGTTAATAGTAAATTACAATTTCTTTATGAAAAAATTATTTATAACAGAGTTGAAAGATTTTTCTATATCCATTTTTTCTAGATGTTCTAAAAATTACTGTTTCTTAAGATATACTCTTAATAAACCAGTGATATAATATATGCTTGACATATAGCAATGGATAACTATTAGGGACTTTTGCGAAACCAATCCATCATTACAATTAGCATTAAGATTTTTAGAGTTTCTCAACAAATCAAGTAGAATCTTTGATGTAGGGTATTTTCTGATAGATAGGACTGAATGCATGTATCTAGATAATTAAAAAACATCAAAAGTTTAGAATCTATAGCAATAACAATAAGTCATAAAACAGACCAGATCTTAATGGATCTTAAATAATGTATATAAATCAAGAGAAGTATTGGATTATACACATTCATACTTCCAACAGCCAGCCATCTTATTTCATTTATACTATCCTAATATTTTGCAATGATAAAGTCCAATGGTTAGAAATTAGACTGGAAGTTAAAAGTTGTGCTGCTTTCTGTTATTTACTGGTTAAATATTTTTACTACAGGAGGCTCTAGAAAACATGTGCTGGGAGAGTCATGTGATACTTCGGTATACTTTCAATAGATATAATGTATAGTCTGAAATTTTTTTCACTGTCTGAACCAGAAATCTCTTTCTTATTAAGTAATATCAATAATTATGTGCTTTTTAGCTTGTTAAAGAATTTGTGTTTATTAATAATTTATTTAAAGCTTAGCGCTTTCAAAGCATAATGGCTTCATACTCATTGCTGTGTGCGGTTGATAGTGATGAGGGGGATATTTAAATTTATGTTAATTAGTTAGATGTTTCGGTATTTTATTTAAAACATTGTTTGAATTAGTTTGTCCACGTTTTTGAAATGGTAAAACAGGTGTCTTTTCTATTAATTGATTGGGTGTCATTATTTATGACATATGCCTCCTTTATTTTGCGCCTGTGATCGTTTCTCTTCTTACACACTATTCTGGGTTGGTGGGTTCAAATCTGTGTCTAGTGGCTTTTTCATGTTCAAAGAATGCTGATGTAGACTCCTTGTTGTTCAATGCCCTTTTATACATATTTATGTGCTGGGATGCTCTGTTTGTCTCTGCATCCGGCCTGAGGGCATTGTATTTGGTACATCACTTGAGATGTTAATTTGGGATCAAGTTTATTTTTTGAATTGTTTATTAGTCTATTAGTGTTGGCTGAAGTGCGGAAACCAATAATAAATTCTTTTGATAATGTTTTAGTTAAATGTTTGGCAATGTTGAGTAAGTATGGTATAGTTATTCATGGTTTATTATCTCTGATTCTGCCTTGCTGGTTTATTTTTGCTTGGAACTGTGCTATTCTTTTAGTTATATGTTTACATTTATAGCCAACAGATGTTAGTTCTTTGATGTATTTTAATATGTTATCTATTTTGTCTGAATTACATTTACAATTATGAACCTAGAAAAGTTATTAAGACATCTGGAAAATTTAAGCTTGTTTCTATACCTGTAATTTTTTTTATTTTTATAAAATTATCCATTAATAAAAGAATGCACTTTAATAAGCCTTTGATACTAACTACCTGTTTATTTTAAAATATTTAAAAAGAATCAATAGTTTGAGTGATGGTCATAGAATGGAACTCTAGATTGTCCAGAGAATTATGTACCTGGATATGCACTTGATTATGATAAAGTCCTCATTTAATATTTTTAAATGTCCATATATAAGAAGTATTACTAAAGGTAAGTATATTCCAATTTTTTTATTAAAGTGAGCCAAATAGACTTGGAAAATACATGCTATAGAATTAATGTGTCAAATCTAATTTATCAATAAAGATGCTATGCTTTTTCATAGAAACCAATAGCAATGTACCTACATCATATATGATTTCTTTATATCAAGATTTTTTTTCCAAATCCTATAAAAAAATTCCTAATAATAGCATCTCAAGAAACTATGATTGAATGTATAATCATTATTGATTCTGTAATCAAATATAATACTCTTTTTTTTCATGGTATATTTTATTTCAAAAGTGTACAATTAACATAAATTAACAAAATCATTTTACAAATGATATCATTAGTCATCTGAATGATAATAAATTCTCTCAGCAGTAGTGACAAGAAGAGATTTAAACAAAATGGCTAATTTTTAATAGTAAGGATGAGCAGTGCCTGTGATGAGAAATCCTATGCATCTCAGTAAAAAGATTAAACTCAGTACAATAATTAAGTTTTAAAAGGAAATCAAATTGAAAATCGTGTTAAAAATTCTTGCCCAAAAAAACTATTTATTTAAGATTTTATAATGCCCAAAGGATAAAAAATTTGATCAATTACCCACATTAATAGTGACATGTAATTCCAATCCATACCCCCAAAAGTTTGGATAATATCTTAATAGATGAAATAGTTTCATTGTGTGTTTTTATAACTTTGTCTTTAACTGGTAGTTCATTAAGATGAAGACTGATTTTCATGAGGTGGTAATTGGTTTCACATACTACATGCAAAGTGGCAAGCAGGATGACAACTATTCATCCACTTCATAGAACTTCTTATGAGATTCAAAACAATTCCAGATATTATTGAATTAGTAGATTTAAGACAACATATGGTCATTGGGCTCACCTGTTTCATAAATGGAATTTGATAGCCACTGATTGGTGTGTAGATGTGATAAAACACAAACCATGACTACATTGGTTAATGACTGTTAAATCCTGAAGGTACAGTAGCAGAATTAAAGAACTTAATAATACCATTAGTGAATCTATGTTCTGCTTAAAAACTCTATAGTTTGTTTTTTTTTAAATTAAATTTTGTCAGTATTTAAATATAAAAAAATTCTTCACTAAATAGCATAAATAGATAAAATATGGTTTTACTTAAAAGTAACAGTAAAGAGTTCAAATAAAGTGGTGTTTAAAGTGTTTGAAGATAAAGACTAACAGAGTTCTGTTACAGATTGAGCGAAGTTATTACATTATTTTCATGTTCAAGAATTCAAGATTCTAATAATGATTTTATGTTGAGTAAAGTGAAAAACATCACTTTAATGAATTGAATGGAAATGTTTTTAATTCATCACTTGAATGTTAAAACATCCATGATCACTTAAACAATCAATCACAGAATTGTTTTATTATTACTTATAAAATCCAATAATAATGTAAATTCCCTTTAGAGATATGCAGTTTATTAATGTAAATTGTATCAATTTACAATGTCAAAAATAAAAAATACTTGCCCAAAATAAGTGCATTCAAATATCAAGGTTTACCTTTACATTTTACCTGCATCAGGGTAATCAAACAGTTGAAACCATGGCATTATAAGTTATGCTATGCAGTATGTTTTCGTAGTAAGTATTAACCACAATTTAATTTATATTGACTAACATGTATTCTAGTGAATTTAAGACTAAAATCTTTGAATGTAATGTCAGATTGTGCTTTTATTTAAATAAATCCTTTGAATCTCTTGAACAATGTTTTATATATTTAAAGTTTCTTGTTCACCCACAAATTTATTACAAATTATTGCTGCTGATATATTTATAGAAATGTTTTAAAATGCCCAGGTAAATTACTTTTTTAAATATTTACATAATAATAATTCTGAAACTTTTAATAACAATAAGAACAAAAAAATTAAAAATAAAAGATTAATATTATAGTAGAACTTCCATATTCACTGTCTTAAAATTCACTTAATCACAAATTGAAATATCATAAGAAAATGACTAAAACCGTAGTGTGATGTGATGTGATGTGATGTATTATGGCTTCTCCTTAAACGAAGTCAAGAATATCTCAGCAATTATGCCCAGATAAACCTGTTAGTCACCTTATTTTACATTCCCCACTCTAAATTTACCTATAATCTGCCACCCAGTGGAAGTCTTACTAATCAATGAATGTGACAAGGTATCTGGTGCCTACTCATCCAACATCTCCCAGACTAGTTTCTAACTTGTGGCTTTCATCAGGGAGGAGTCTGGGATCTGAGAGTACAAACTAGAAACTAGTACAGAGATATTGGATGAGTAGGCACTAGATAGGGATTTTATGCACAAACCTTCTTGCATACATTGATTACTAAGTCTTTAACTGGGTGGTACTACTGGGTTGAGAGTAGGATGCTGTTTTTACAGCTTGTGAAAGCGTAGAAATTGGTAATCATGTGCAGAAAATGTCTACTTTTTAAATTATGTTATAGGCAAGTATACATTTAAAATTTATCAATTTAAAACCACTCAAGTGTTGTATCTTTTGCACTTCATCATCACTAATCTTCATTACAAACAAAATGGCAAAAAAGGGACGTTTTATTGATGTCTTAATGGTCACATATAATTTTCAAATATTTTTATTGCATTGTTAAAACATCTGGATTAGAGAAATATGCATGTATGTCTTAAAAATATATTCTAATTTCAATTATAAATCTTATAAATACTTTGTTAATATATTATTAGATTAACAATAAAATCAATTGAGCAAAGAATAATTTGAATTTTAAAAAAATCATTAAGATTTACTTTTAGAGATTCCACCATCACTGCCACTAGGTGACACTACTTCAGCCCTAGGAGTAGTGCAAGAAGCAGGTCGGTTTTTAGTTGCTGTAGATTTAGGTAACATTGAAGAGGTTTTAGGAGAATTACTTGGTTTAGGAGATTCAGCTAACAATGGAGACTTGGTTTTTATTGAAGATTTGGCAACAGCTATCTTAGAAGCAGGAAATGTTTTATTAGGCACCTTGGCATTTTCTTTTGAACTAGGCGAAGATTGAGGTGCATCTAAATTCTTTTTCGGTGTACCATGATTATGTGAAGCCTAAAAAAAAATACAAATTCATATATATAATTGTATGCATATAATTTTATTTACTATATTATAAAGGTAAAAGCTTTAAAGAATTATAACATTAAAATGCTCTCTACCAATATTTAAGTGAATTAAGAAATTAAGTTAGATATCCCTTTTTATTTTCATTATTTCTCTAATAAATGATTCATTCTTTTTGAATCTACAGTCATGTCAAAAACACTTTTTTCTTTCTCTATTAAATTGATAGCTTTCATTTTGTCACATAGAAAAGCATTTTATGAATTCTCTTAAATTTTGTACAATTGCTAACTTTATGTGCAAAAACATTTTATTAAATAAAATACTGTGTTACATAAATCTTTTGGAAGAAAAAAATATTGAGTTCACATAAATCTTTTAAGATTGTAACATGTGAGAGCATTCAATTTAATGGGTGCCCCAAATTAGAAAAATGGATGTTTCCATCAACAGATTTTCAATGATATGAATGGCTGTAAAGTTGGAGAGTGGAGAAGATTGAAGTCTCTCCATTAAAGTTGGAGATCATTTATCTTTTTCGCACATATGTGGTCATGTGTATCAGTTATATAAGATAGAGTGGATGACTGACAGGAGTTTGAAAGTCTGTGTTCAAATCCCCTATAATTAATATGTTTTTTTCTGGATAGTGTAAAACTGAAGTAGTGTGTTATAATGCAGTGGATAACATGGTTCCATTGTAATTACTAATACAGACTAAGTAAATAAAAACTATTATATAAAACACAAACAGTTTTCAAATTACTGAATAGTCATAAAATAAAATTTTATACTTAGTTTAGATGATAAAATTAAATTAGGAATATTGCTAAATTTAATAAATCTGCAAATGTAAACATACAAAGCATAAATCAAAATTTTATAATTCTGATAGAATCATTAGACTGTAAAATCATATTCCAAAAATATACTAAATTACTTACTGTATGGAGAGAGACCACTAATGTCTCAACGATAGCAATATTTATCTTTTTAGAAAAACAGCTAGATCTAGAAAGAACAAAAGCTCAATTGGTTATACATAGTCATTATTAATGAATATGCTAACCAGATTCCATAATTGACAAGTAAAACATGGCAAGCCAAGGTTAGAATCTTTAATGGTGTCATGATAGACAACACTGTAACAAATTATGAAAACTTATTAAACAATGATAAAGTTCTATGTATTCTTTCATCATTCCCACATAAATCCTCTTCAAAAATAGACAATTCTTTCACAACATAAATAAATTACAAATAGAGGTAAAAATGACTCAAAGTAACCAAGACTATAACATTTTTTTTTTGTGGTTAATAACAAAATAAAAACACGATTATTATTCAGATGATTTTTCATAACAGAATTCTTAAAAACTGAGTCAGCAAATGCCTGATGTAAAAATACCACTGCATGCATTTCAATACTTAGTTCTTTATTAATAGTAATCAAATGGTTTATTGCCCAGATATTCCTAAAAAATTCAAGTATTGGAACTGGCAAATCCAGAGTTGCAACCCATGGATTTTGCAATCTAGATCCTACCACTTTACCTTTGACCAAAATCATTTGGTGTATCACAGTCTTCAATATCATATCACAAATGACTTGGACTAAATCACAAAATGTCAGGCCACATAACTACCTTCAAGAGTTTGAAGACCAAATTTTATTACCACTCCCCAAATAGTCTTGGAGATTTATTTCACTGAACTAGAAGGTTTAAAACAATTCATCAAATAGTCAACTTGATTCAGATAACAAAATAAATAAAATGTAATTTTAAAAAGCCATCAGATGTTATATTTGCTCATGGTGACTTATTCATGTAATTACTTTTTGTCAGCATCTACACTTTTGGGCAATTATTTTAAATAATGAAATACATTAAGCAAATGTAACATCTGATGATGTCAATTCTACTGTGATTAAAACATGCAAAACTCTCCATACAGTAGTGCCACTCAGTGCAAGCCAGAGTAATCAATGGATGCCAGTGCATAAATTATGGCATCCATTGATTACTCTGTCTTGCACTGAGTGGCACTACTGTATAGAGAGTTTGCCTGTTTTAATAATAATTATGAGCAAGTATAAGAAATGGTTATCATGTGATGTTTAGTGGTTCAATTTTACTGTGCTGTGCTTGGAAATAAACTGGAAGCCATAGATTTCCATAAAAACATGCATGCATACAATAATAAGTGTATATATATTTAGTTTTGTTACATTGTGATATGTAATTATTAAAAAAAATGTCATAATGTTTGAAGTAAGCTTAAGATTTTGCATTGGCCACATTTATATCCATCCCGGGCTGCAGTTTGAACAGCCTTGATCTACAGTTTTAAAAAATAGTTAAAAAAAGAGTTGATGATACAAGGAAATATAATTGTAAATTGGTAGGGAAAATTAAAGATGAAAATAAAAATCCCAAATGTGTAAAACAATATTCTGGCATTAGAATAAAAGTTGTTAGTAATAGAGAACTATTACTAAAAAAAGAGATGATATCATGAAATGTGTGGAAGAGTTCTATAAAGAATTATATATTAATAAAAACAAAAAAACACAATAATTCATATAATTATTACATCTTTTGAATTGTCAAATATTATAAATGAAGAGGTGAGATGTGCAATTGAATCTACAAAGAGGATAAAAGCTCAGGAAAATGGCATTTTAAAAGAAGCAGATAGAGAGCTTGTTGGCAAAAGTTGTATACCAAATGTCTAAATGATAAAGATGTACCAGATAATTGGAGAAATGCAGTGGTAATACTGATGCTTAAGAAATGTGTTAAAGACGTTATTAAAAAGTACAGATTTTTATCAGTTCTATACAAAATATTTACCAAGATAATTATAATTCATCTACAAAGAACTCTGAAGTTTAACCAATTTAAAAAAAAACCCAAACAAACCAAATTAAAAATGTTTTTAGCATAATGGTTATTATATTCAGCTATTAAGAGAAATTATAAAAAGAACCAATGGACATAAATTGTTATTATGTTTTGGACTTGTGAATTATGAAAAGACGTTTGATCCCTATAAGCATTTTGTGATTAAACCATTGAATGATCAAGATATAAATCTGGGATATTGTTATATTCCGAAGAGTATTATCAAAATACATAAGCAATGATTATATTACATAGGAATGTTAATTAAATTGAGAGGCTGCAAAACTCTCATCAATACTGTTTGCGCTTTATAAAAATAAATATTATTTACATAGAATTGTTAAGAAGATTAAGATTAAGAAAAGAGGATGGTTCCATATCACTGAAACTTTTTACCTTAGTTTTACAAAAAGTATTTTAGGAATTGAAATGGAAAAGTAAAATTAAAAGGGGAATGAGAGTAGTAAGTGGAGAGTATTTAAGTCATTTAGATTTTACAGATGATGTGATTGCTTTTGTCTTTAGAGCTTCAGGAAATGTAAAGTTATTAGATATAAATAAAAAGGTAGGATTAAAGATAAATGCTAAAAAACTACAGAAATGTTGAATGGATTTAATTGCAAAATGAAAATAAAGATTGATAATAATAAAAAAAACAACTACAAATACCTTGGTTGTATTATTAATAGACATAGAAAC
The DNA here is from genome assembly GCA_028023455.1 of Epiperipatus broadwayi. NCBI lineage: Eukaryota > Metazoa > Onychophora > Udeonychophora > Euonychophora > Peripatidae > Epiperipatus > Epiperipatus broadwayi. The sequence goes on from JAQFVV010000109.1 coordinate 2,275,400, forward strand.
ACAATGGAATAAATTAAACTTAGAAAAAGGTTTTTAATAGATGTGTTTTCTGAGACTGGGACATTTAACAATAGGGCAATAAACAGACTTCTGATCACTTGAAGAAATATGGAGTAGTATATAGTAGGAATAAGAAGAACAGATAGAATATATGTGGGAGGAAATGTACATTTTAATAGATTTATTGAATAGCTAAATACCAGTTATTGTGCTCAATTAAAAGCCATACTAAAAGAAGTTAATATTATGGGAAATAATGGACATACTATGAAGATAAACACGCAGTAAGTTAAGCTAGTTATGAAATGATTCTGGCTCAGTAACCAAGATAGTTAGTAGTGCTCTGATATCATGATTAATTATAAGTTTAAACCATCATCATCACATTACTCTTTCAACTAACCTTTAAATAGATGGAGATGTGATCTAAGTTTCAAGGTGTATATTGATAATCATAATGTATTTTCATTTGAGTATGTTAAAATATAGTCAAATATATGCCAAAAATACTTAAAATATTGTGATTATCAACTTTTATCCAGATTACTGTTTAACCATGACAGCTTGTTAAATTAGTTAGTGAATTAGTAAAATCTCTATTTTCTTAATAGTGTTTCATTTGTCATATTAAATATATGGCCATGTATATTCATTGGGGTTTCACTCTAATAATCTGTGTGTATATCCCTAATCCATTACCAAAAATATATAAATATCATATTAAATATAATTTTATTATTAATATTCTAAAAGCTTCATGATATAATAATTATACATTAGTTTGCAATGACCTGAAGTTCCAGTCTATAGTAGAGATGGAATTTTTTCAAGTTGCAGAAAAATTCCCAAACGAGCTCATAACTTGGCTATTCTAAACAGGAAAATAAACCTCACTAACATTTGTTTACAGTAGATTAGTTATTTACAAATATTAGACTATACTAAATAGTATCCATGCACATTAATTTTTCCTTACTACTGAAGAATTGTGATTCTTTTAAACAATAAATAAAAATAAATGTATTTCACTCTTTATTTAAATTTTTACGACGCCCTGCCCACCAACTATTTTTGGATTACATACACTTCAAAAAACTAGACCCCATATGCTCCTTATGCAAAAGAGAAGATGAGCCAATCATGCACCTCATTAAAAAATGTAAAGCATTGCATGGCTGTAGAACCACAATATGGTCCATATTCCATTATAATCAACCTCTCATGGGCTTATTCATACATGCTATTTCAGAAGGGGAATATGCAATAGTCCGTACTGTTTACCTTTCTGATATATGAAGATCTGGTTAACTAGATGCAAATTAATATTTAATGAGAACAGAATTACTCATACCCAGATCTTCCTCAAAAAACTCAGTAAAATAAGAGAGAGATCAGCATATTCAAAGCACCAACTTAAAAGGAATAAGCATCCATACCCTAGTTGACCAGAGTCTTGATTTATGGCAAAATGTGGTTCAAATTCATCATTATGGGCCTAGAAAATCTTGGACTATGTGAGTTAGACATTACACAAGAACAAGATCTAGAATCAAGAAACACAATAGCTAAAGTGATTGACTCAGTAAAATAAATATTAAACTTGTTAATTAAACGTCTTGATAATAACCAACTTGAAAACTCTCTATCAGAATCTGGAAACACTCGTTGGCTGGACTTTATCCTATTTGAACTCAAATAATTTTCAAAATTACATGTACAAATTTTTCTTAATTGTCTTCTTAATTAATCACTGTACACATTAGTAATAAATGTTCTTGTTTAAAAAAAAATCATATTTTTAAAATAACACTTGCCAATTCCATACATATATATTAAAGGATTTGCTCCTGTTATATAAATAGACTTGAATCTGGGCTGAGAAAATTGAAAACTTATTTAGCAAGCTTAGGATATTTTCCCCAGGTAATCAACTCGTAACCAACCTACATCCTCATCCAATATTGTCAATAAATAGCTAGCTATGTATTCTTAGCTAGAGGATACAAGGATGAAAAACTGGATAAATCCTAACACTCGGATATGGACAAGCCTGGAAAGAATTGAACTGCTTCTTTTTTCCTGTTCCCCTGTTTGAAAGCTTGCAATGGACTGTTTAGAGGCTGTTTTATTTATATAATGGCACAGACGTATATAGAAAAATTTTGATCCAACAAATAAATGACCAAATGTCACTTATCATTTAGTAGTTTATGTTGCCGAAAAATTCATTATTATTTAGTTAGAAGTATCAAGCGTCTTCTAATTGCATGGGTGGAGTTAATGAGGACTAACATTATCAGAACAATCTCACCCGCTTGTAACATCAATTTAGCAAATTAATACGAAGAAGATAAAAGAAACAAAAATTATTTCGCCACATTCTTAAAATAAAACAAAAACATTTACATGTTGATAACATTAAAAATAAAAACTGAAAAATAACTGATATTTTAATAAAAAAAAAAAAAAAAGGAAAACAAATTTATATAATAAAATGACTCAACTCATTAATTCTCAAATGGTTAATGAAGCAAATAACCAGACTAACTAATAATGAAAAATTACTCTTTTTGAAGCTTAATTTACTGGAAAATTTTTAAAAAAGTACAGAATACATGTTTATATATGTGCATTAAAATGAATTAATGCAATGCATATCTTCCTTGGGATTTATGGTGTAATGATAGCGCATCCACCTCTCATGGATATGATCTGGGTTTGAATCCGCGCCGAAAAAAGCTTTTTCAATAGAATTGAGATTTTTCGATCAGTTAGCTGGATTATAGCTCAGTCTCTTTTTCTCTATGTAAGATTATCTTCCTTAATTAATCTCGCTTTTATTTTTCACGCTACTTCTACTGGATTTTATACTTATAAAACGTAAATTCTACGCAGTAACAAAATTAGGTATTTGTTAAGCATTGTTGGCCGAGAGGTCATCACAGCCGCCTTACAAGCAAGTAGTTGGTTGCAGACGGTTGTGGGTTGCCTCCCGGCCGATGCTATGACATATGGAAAAAAAAAATTAAGTATTTATTTTTTTAAAGCAATGACTGTGTTTATATAATTATTAAAAAAAAGAAAAAAGAAATGATATTGAAAATGGAATTTCCCTATTTTCCAATATTCATTCATAAATTTTTCTTTTTTTTCACCACAATCAAATGAGATCTTAATTCATCAAAATGGAATATATTTTTGGTTATTACATACAACAGAATCATTTTTCTCAAAATCAAAAGCCCATTGGGGCAATAATCATATTTGTTTTGCAAATACCCCCCTATGTGATTTGGAGCTGTGTTAAAATGGTATATTCTGGAGTTCAAAGTCCACGAATCACAATTCAATCTTTCCCACAAAATCTATGTGAACGTTTGAGCAACAAGCTATTTAATTTTTTTATTTTTTTTACTCTGCATGTTTAGTGGTGATAGATGACAGGTTCGAAGTCTATGATCCAAAATTGATTAATCATTTTTAATGCTTAAACTTTATGCATATTTCAAACTATTCATTTTATTTTTTATTTTTTATCAAGTGACATTAAATAGAAGATCATATGTTATATAAAACCAGCAACTACTCAATGAGATTGAAAGCTGATAATTAAATCATTAGTAAATATTAACCTTGAAATCAAAGTGTAAAGTTTACAGATGATGCAATAGAAGTAAGTAGATCACACACTTGATTAAATCATTCCATGAACATTGGTCTATATTCTGAATTGGTTTAAATTAATAAGAATGTATATTCATAAATTAGTCTTGAACTAGGTCTTAAGAGATGTATGCCATGAATAGATTAAATAGGAAAAATTGGGGAAGTGATAAGAAGCTATGGTGTTGGAGAAATTAGATTTACCTTGGAGATCTTCATTTAGCAATGGATCACTAGAAACTAAAATTTTTGTCTGTGCAGTAGAACAGCCAAGAACTAAAGATAATTGATTGATCTACAGCTGAGAAAATTCAGTCAGCTCACTCCATTTTTTAAATTCTTAGGTGCCACTCAACCTCTCCCTCTTCAAATAATTGATATCAATTATATTCCATTAGCTTTATATTCTTCTGTGTACAATGTGATTATTGTCATCACAAATTTTATTTAGTAAGACTGAAAAATGAAGAAATTAGTGAGAGCCATTAATAAAATAAAATTAATGGGTTTTGATTAAAATTATTTGGAAAATTTAATGCAGGTTATATATGCATACATCATACATTGGAGACATGTAGAATTAATTGTATAGTCTCAATCCCGTAGGTTTCTAACTGCTTTCTCATCTTTTACAAAGACTGAGCCATATTATGTGTTTTCATTTCATGGCCAGTGTACTGATTTCATCTGATCAATTTAGATTATCATGATATTTAGCTAATAATAAATAAATACCTATTTACATTCAATGATGAAATGCAATGTCACCACCAGAGGACTCTTAAGCATAGAACTGAGAGATATTTTCATTTAAATCAAAAAAAGAAATACAAAAATCAAACAAAAAAAAGTTGGTATATACGTCAAAACACATATAAAGAATTAGAATGTACTACATTGACTTGTGCAATTTTTTACAGTGATAAAATGGCCGAGTAATGAGCTAAAGATTTGTTAACAATTCTTAGCTGAGGAGGAAAATATTTATAAGTAGATCAATTCAATAGAAATGTAGGTGCTTTCATGTCATGTGATATCTTGATCAATTAAGCATGTGATTTTTTTTTTTTTTTACACGCTACATCTGTTTCATATATATTTGATTTAAACAAATTCTAATTTTCATTTGTTTCCTGATAAGAAAACTTATTAACAATTATGATTATTTGTTCATTCCTCGAAGAGGGAAAAAAATTCATATTTGATTGCACAAGCTATATTGTAAAGGCATGGCTTCCTGCACAAACTGTGGAACCTCAATTCGTTATATATAATGATTTAATATTTTCAAAGAAGTTGATTAATTCTAGAAAGTTTATGACTATAACTTCTATTATCAAATAATAATAAAGAATGACCTTAATGATTGATAGTTTGCAATCAAAAAAGTTAGTTATTTTTTTAGGTTTTATTGAAAAAGCAGTCACCTGACTATTCGGTTGGGGATATTCTGCAAAGCTTGATAAGAGCTTATTTTGCGAGCTCTATTAAACCTGATATACTGTATATATGTTACAGATGTAAAGTAAAAAATAGATCAGAAAATCTTTTAAATAGCCACATGGGAAGGACATACTTAATAGACATGGCAATTATGGAGTAGTGAGGATTTGAATGGTTTTCTATTTTTATTATACTCTCTAACCCTATATAACTAAGATATCTATTTACTGAGCAATATTGGATAGATAAATGAATTGGTTATAGGCTAGCTTTTTGAGAAAAAAATTTCTAGTCTTGTGAAAAAAATTTCAAGTTTACTTTCCTGTTTTTGAACCCAGGATGTGGCAGGCAGATACAATATTATGGAATGGTGAGGCTCTTGGGTCATAAATAGGGTTATAGAAAGAGTAAGAAGATTGCTGAATTTGTCACTAATGCTTAGGACCAAAATAAAAAAGAGATATTTGGAGTAGTTGATTAACTCGAGACTTAAAATCAATTGCAAAATAAGTTATTGTTGTTCTCAGCAGTGATTTATTTACAGGTTTATTACAACCATTAGTAGCTATAATTATTAAATTATCTCAATGTCATTGTAATTAATGGAGTAAATTACTCTTCTCTCAAGTTAATAAATAAAATCTCATATTTTTATCTGGCTAATATATTGCACTCATTCTAAGTGGATCCATTCTACTTTTGACCTTTTGCCAATAGCAGTATTTATTCATAGCCAAAGGGGAGTGTAGTTTACTCCATTAATTACATTTATATTGAACTATGCTAATTTGATGTTTACACTTACTAACTTTTCTTTGATTATTAAAACAAGATTATTGAAAGTAAGATTAAGTTTCCAGCATTATATAATTGATTATTAGTTTATCATTAATGCTATTTTACAATATACTGATAGATGAATTCACTCTGATTTTTCTATCAATGCTGGCAAAAGTAACCTTAGAAACTTCAAAAACTTAAAAAAGTAGATGAATCCATTTTATTATTAATCGTTAATAAACAAAATGTTATTTATTCATAGTTTGGGAAGAGAGAGGTTTACTTTGTTAATATAGATAAGAAAGATATTGACTAATAAAATATAATGAAATTCTATGTCTTTATCCTGTCAAAAAAGTGTTAAAATAATCAAGATTGATTTAATACATACTTATTATATATTCTTAAATTCCTACTCGGAAGAATCATAATTTGCAATATATATTTGGGTATTTTTAATAGTTATCACACCTAATCTGGCTGGGTTTGTCATTGTTTCCATTTAATGATTATATCCTTTATTTACATTCGTATATTAACTTTTTTCTTGTTTCATAAAAATGACAAAACCAAGCATTTATTTACTCTAACTGATCTTTGAATGTCAAGTAACTGCAGTCCCAGAATGCATTGCTCTGATAACATTTTCCTTGCACTGTTATGTCTTTGTCTAGTATAAGCAACTTTTGAATCAAATCCATACAATATAAGAAGATATGCCATGATTTGACATTATGGTGAGCAGTAGTTTAAAATTACTAGTAGTGGTTTATACTTCTCTTTTCTCTCGTATAAAACATTGATGGTCAAGAGGTCAGTGACTGCTTTACAAGCAGTTGTCCCGGGTTAGCAGGTTTGCTTCCTGGCTGATGCTATGACACATGAGAAGAAGAAAAACATTATACCAACAGATGGCAACAAGAGAATATACATGTAAATGAAAAAATATGGGTGATTTAGTCTGTAAATTATGTAAGGAATAAATAGAAAATATTAGGCATCTGTTAATTGAATGTAAATGCTTGAAAACAGAAAGGAAGAATAAATATGGAAAAAGTGATTATACAGAAAGTGGATTATTGGTTTTTATGCTGCGTTTGGGAAAAGATAAGGGGGATTTAGATATAAAGGCCATAGAGGTGACAAAGATTATGTTGTGGAAATGGGATAGAGCAGAATATGGGGAAACTTAGAGTGAGGAATGGAAAATAAAGTGGCTAATAGGTTTATCTGGGCATAATTGTTGAGATATTCTTGACTTCATTTAAGGAGAAACCACAGTACATCACATCACATCACATCAATAGCTTATGCATCTTTTCCCATGCCCTGAATAACATTGTCTTGTGTTCAATAAATTTACCAATGTCATTTAAGTATTATTAAAAATATTTCTACTTTAAGTTATCAAATTTTAATAATGTAAGAGTAATGTTTCACTCTTTTTTTGCTATTATGGTGTACATTTTTTAATAATATATATACTTTTTAAATTCATTATAATTTTGAAATCAACCAATTTATCAATAAATATTGATAAATAATTATTGACAAGATCATTTAGATTTCCATGATAAAGTAAAAAAATAAAAAAGATAGGAAGATCAAAATCAGAAATGGTAAATTTAAATACTAAAATTAAAACTGTATTTAGGATTTCAACACAAGCTATTATATCACAATATCTTAATTAAAAGCCCTGTGCTGTTTGGCACAGTGAAGAGCATCCAACTTGGAATTTGGGAGGTTCCTGGATAGATTCTGGTGCTCATGGTTCTGGCACTCAAACGTCTTATGAACTGCTGAAAAATTAAGCAATTAACCCTTTTTTTTTTTGTCAAATGGATGTAAAGAAAGAAGCAAAATATTTAATTGCCATGCTTTCGTTTTCAAATGAAGATTAAAAAAACATGGAATTCTGCTGTTTTTAATGGTTTAAACCAGTGGTCTTCAACCACCGGTCCGCGGCCCGGCACCGGTCCGTAGAAATTTTTTGCTGTTCCGTGCTAGACTGGCAAGAAAGTTTTTAATAACAAAATAATAAGATTTTAAACTTTTAATTAATATAAACAATTTTTATTTTTTTTTCATCGCAGTTTTACCTGATTAAAAAAAAAAGAAACAGAACAATATCTAATCAATCATACATAAATTAATTTGTTTTTTTAGTTATCACAGATGTTTATGGGGGGGGGGGGGTAGAATTAAATTTTTATTACTTTTCTAAAAAAATTCAAAATTAAAAAAAAAAAAAGTTTTTTATTATACAAACTCCATATATATATAACTTCATCTAAGGCTAAGCTGTTTATATCTTTAAGAAAATTTATCTATAGACTTCTGCTGGTCCACGAAACCTTATCCTTATTTTTGCCGGTCTGCAGGTGTGAAAAGGTTAAAGACCACTGGTTTAAACAATTTCTTTAAAGCTCAAAAAAGAAATGAAACATCATTAAATCATTTATTAGTAATGATTTTATTTACAACATTTATTCCAGTTCATATTGATTGTGCTATAAATGCACAAGCAGTATTAATTATTTCATTTGCAATGAAAAAGTTGGACCCCTCCCCCCAGAAAGTAGGGCAACATTGGAATAAATTAATTAGCATTCTGTCACCATGAAGATGACTGTTCTTGCAATAGAAACAACTAAGTTGATATTTTTGTGCATTCGTTAATCAATTACAATGAGGTATTGTCGTATTGTCGTGTCAATTTGAAGCTGGCCCGGGTTCGCTTCCTCGTCAACGCTTTGACATATATATAAAAAATAACTATAGAAACTTTTCTTTGAAATTTTATATAACCTTTTTATATACATGAATAGACTTAAAGACTTGTGATGTTTATTTTTACCCAAATTGATTTATCTAAAAATGTCATAAACTCATTGCATAAAATTGAAAGATGATTTTGTTAATGCATGTTTATGACAGATATTTTTCAAAGTTAAGAAATGAATTAATAAGCATTTACAATTCAAATGATTTAAATATATATATAACTTCTATAAATTTAAATTCGATATTTACACAAATCAATTTTAAGAAGAATGACAAGGCTGTTGAAAAGAGTGCATGTCGCTCAAACTGTCCGAACGCTCATCACGATTCAAGACAATTTAGTTGTTTTTTCCCTTTGTATTTACTTTGAAAAATAAAATAGTATTACTTTGCACCATAATCTTGACAATATTTTATACTAGTTTATGTATAGTTTAAGATTCTTTTCGGCACTGAATAAAATTAAAAATCATGCCCAAAATACAACCTAGACAAAAGTGTCTATCAAAATTAGCTTTAATATCAAAAGAAATCTTTGTTAACAATTTGCTTAATAATCAGAAGGAAATTTTTATAAACAAGTAATCAAATATTATTAGATTAGATTAAAAAAAGTACTTATTCTGAAAAAAAAAACCTAACTAATATATATGCCTGCCTCTATGAAGATATTATAGATTGATGATCTTTATATATTAATTAGAGACAAATTGGCCCTTAAATAACTCACTCCTAAGCAAAGACCTCTCCTCTTCACAGTCGACTCATCAGACTTCTGAGAGTTTTGTAGTAAAATCTGGAGAAAAAAATCCAAATTGTCAAGCGTTGGTGGCCTTGTGATTAGCAAAGCTGCCTTCCAAGCAGCTGGCCAGGGTTCGCTTCCTAGTCAACGCTTTGACACAGGAAAAAAAAATCCAAATTCTGCCTAGATTCATACTTAAGTTATAAGCATGACAGACAAATATAGTAAGCACTACATTATAAGATCCTTCATATACATGTAAAAATTATTGAAAGCAACTTGCAAAAAAAAAAAAAAAAAAAACCCTATTATTTTTTTTACAAATATTGAATGCCATATGTAAATACCATACAACTTAAAAGAAAAAAATTACTAAGAAAAAAAATTTTTTTGTCTTATTATAGACACTTAAATATGAATAAAATACTATCTATTACAAACTAAAATTAGATACCTTGAAATAGTTAAAATAATTCGAAATAAATTGATAGTATTAAAAAAAAACGTTTACGGTTTATTTAAACATAGGCTAAAAATGTTTAAATTGTTTTCTGAAGGCCATATTTAGCATTATTTAAACTAGACAAAAAATAATAAAAAAGAAATAATTATGTTAGAATAATAAGTAGCTGTGCTTAAAACTTTCATTTCACCATAAAGTTACCATGTCGATAAATTTAATAAACAAGATATATTAATATAATTAGAGGAATTTGAACTCAGGATTTTTTAGATTATATTCATCCTCCCCTCCATCTCAAACAACTGATACACATGCAAAAAAGGTGCATGATCCCCACTATATGTATTTCGTGCAGAACCAACACTCATCAGTTAATCTTTAACTAAGTTTGAAATTTAAATCCGATTTTAAAATGATACAATAATCTCTTGCATAAAGTATGATTACTAATAATCATGAATCTATTTGACTTAAGAGGGTGATGTCAAATATTGGAGTGCATACACTAAAATGCTTTCCTATACAATTAAAGAAAATATTTAGAAATAAAATATGGTAAAAATTGATTACTTTTAGTATTTGTTTTTTATGTGGTTTGTACCCATTTCACCATATATACACAACCACATACATAATATGCAATTACTTATCTAGCTATTCCATTATTGGTCAATAAATAAATAGGGTACTTAACTATTTTAAGCTAAAGATAAGGTAGGTAAAAATGGAGACAAATCCAGAAATCAATGTCTTTTTTTCTTTTGTTGTTTCTCTGATGAGAAATCCTGAGAAGCCTTTATTCTGCAATGGGTATTTAATAATAGAAAGGGATAATAAATTATTAATAATAGAAAGGGATAATAAATTATGTTAAGAGAATGACAAATCATAATAAGTTACCACTAATGGTGATTAAGTACCATTGTTGGCCATGTTATTTAAACCGGAATTTGGTTAGAGAACTTCACACACATGCACCACATATCTATTTGTCTGAAAATTGGTGATGGGATTTTGTTTGCAGTTATGTTAGATTATTCTCATTTTCTAGTTTAAGAATCAAATGTGTTATAAAAAAAAAACAACTTTACATTCAATATATTAAGCTATTAGTAATATTACACAGGTTAGAATATAGCACAATGTTCGAACAGTATCAATCTCCTCTCTTCTTTAAGTATTGCCAATCGACCAGTGACAGTGCTAACATGGGAATCAAACCAGTGACCTTTAGATTCATAAAACACTGAATTTAAGATGCTATAACCAACTAGGCCTCTTCCAAAATGATCTAATTATCTTAATTAATATCAGTATTCGTGAACTGAAAGATCAACCAGATTGATTCCCATGCTAGTATTGTTCCTAATCATGTGAACAATATCATTTAAAACACATTCTGCATTAACTTTAGAATTCCTTTCTAATAAACAAAAGTAGATTATAATTTCTTAGTTGATATGGGTAACAATAGCTCCTAAGATATAATGGAAAAGAAGAAATAAAAAGCACAGTTTTGGAAAAAAATAGATGCTAAAAATAATAGATGAACATTTATTAAAAATAAAATAAAAGGATTTGAATTTGTTATTCTTTAAGATATAGAGTTTTAAAGACAAATGAAAAGAAATTGTTTTAAAAACTAATAGTAAAAGAAAAGTAATTTTAGGAAATATGTGAAAATTTTATGAAAATCAATAGGAAGATTTGAAGATGAAATAACATGTGAACTTTTGGTTGGACAAATTATTGGGTTCTGCATAGGTTGGTACAGTGATACAGTATCACAATCTGGAACTCAAAATCCATGGATCATGGCCAAGTTCTATCATTTCTGTTGCTCAAACTTCTTATAATGTCTTGAACCATAAACTATTCAGTTATTAATTCAGTGATATCAATAAATGAGTTACTTCATTTTCCACAGAAAGTTTCCAGCATAATATCTATTACTTTTATTTAAATGTAAAACTTTTAAGTTTTTTATTGAATTTTTCTCACATAATTCATGACAGTAAGGTATCCAGATTATAAAAGAAGAGGCAAGCAGTTGTATCACCGTAATATCAGACTAAATACTGCATAAAAAATTAATATTTTTTAACCATCGTATTTGTATATATAATATTTGGATAATCACTATTCTAGTTAATCACATTCTTGAGTAGACATAACATTTCTATGGCCAAAAGAATACCTTTATTTATAAAATGGTGACAAGCAGCAATAAATTCCCAATGATGATGGTGGTGTTGCTTATACACAATATTCTACTATTGCCTAGTTATTCTATTTATCTACGTAGCATATATTTTTTTATCAATTTAATTTTTTAATCATTTTAATACATAAATTCACTAATATTTATAAATTGCTTACCTTCCTAGGGCTGCCATCTTCTTCTACTCCACTATCACTGCCCTCTGAAAAGAGAAATGAAAAATTTTGACTTAAAAAGAAAAGCAAAGACTGGAAGATAAATGACAGTAATAATAATTATTATATATTTGATTGTTACATTTTGCAACAATAGAAAATTAACAAATAAGAAAGTATTATGACTTATTACAAATATCGTTAGAAATAAAAGATCATAATAATAATAATTTCTAAAATCCATTAATGTTATTATAACTGTAAAATGATTATTATTTCCCAGTAATTTTCATTTTATTAAAAGATAAAAACAAATAATGGAGATGTTGAAAGGAATAAAAGTTGATAAAGTATTCCAGAAATTTATTGTCTATATTTGCATTTTAAAGATGTAAAGGGTTCATTAAAATTTATAAAGTTTTAACATTAGGATGATAGGATAAATTGTGTTAAAAGAGTTGGTAGTATGGGCGAAAATTATCACTGATAAGGCTGAAATGCTATTATTGGGTGGAGAATTATATTGTTTAAATCCTCTACTTATTTTCTGGGGGAAAAACATTTGTTAAAAGTTGTCTTATTTAAAAATAAAACAATTAAAAGACACATTAAAAGAAGCAAGCAAATATTTCTCACTAGCCCAAGTAGGTATTGATAAGACCTCCGCCCCCCCCCCCCCCGATATATAAAGCTATCTTTTCCCATGCTTAATTTCATAAATTGTTGCATTGACTTCTTGAGTTTTACTTTTTCATTTCTCTACTACTATCTATTGTTGCTTTTCTTGTAATTCTCTTTCACTTATGTTGTTTCAAAGGAAAGAAAATCGATTTATTTTAAATTAGAGTTGCATTTAAATGAGCTAAATATCCATTTATCAACCAATAATTAGATGGCTAAGGATCTGGTTAAAGACAGGCTACATGATAAAGAATATGAAGTCTGCTTGAGATATAATATATTATAAATTAAAAATATGCCCTGCATAGTTTAGTATAGTGCTAGGGTGTAAGTCTCTGGAGGGTAAGATCTCAGATCAAGTCCACTTCAAGCAATTCCAGGAGTTGAACTTGTTATGAATGCTTGAGCAATAAAGCCAGTAGATTATTCATTTAATTAATGATATTAATATTAAATAATACAAATTTTTTTTGAGTTATTTATAAACTACTGATATAATCTTTAAAATGTTAAAAAAAATATTTTTTAACTGTAAAATATCCAAATTAAATAATGATGATGATGATGATAATAATAATAATATGGATAAAATTTTTGAATTTATTTTTTTCTTTATTTTAATTAATGTATTATGAATTTTATGGCAGTACAAATGTTTTATCTATTTATTACTATTATGTTTGTTCCTCCGCATAACGAAGTGATTTATTTCTTCTTTATAACTTAAAGCTGAGTGCACTTTCGGTGAAGTTCACCATAGCTATGATTTGCTGAACTTCATTGAAAGTGCACTCAGCTTTAGGTTATAAAGAAGAATGAAACCATTTTGTTATCCAAATGAACAAACATATGAAAATTTGAATTATAAATACCAACAAAAGACAAATCAATATTACATAAAAACATAAATATAGGACAGTCAAATAATAAAAGTCTAGATAAATTAATATGTAATTATAAAATAAACATTGACAAAATATAAAAAAGAAACTGCATATAAAATTAATTGTTGAAATAGGATTTTTACTATAAACATATTAAAGATCAGTCTTTCAAGCTATTGTGCATACACTTTTTACGAGTGTTAATAATAAATGAAAAACGTGCTATATAAAATAAATGCTTATGAACATATTGGAAAATGATTAAATAAAAGAGCAAAAAAAAAATCATAAGAATGCAAATAATAGAAGAGGTCTTAAATCTGCTTTATATATTCATCATTTTAAATATGAACATAAAATAGATTATATAAAAAAGTCAACATAATTTTCAACCATTATTATTCCACAGCAAGATGAACATGTCTCCAAATTTAATCCAATTTCTTTGATTTCTAGCTTCTATTCTCTATAACACATCAGCAAACTTTCTTATTTCATCTATCCATCTCACATGTGGTATCTTTCTAGATATACATTATTTTGGAATCCAGTTTAAGAATTCAACTCTTCATATATTACCATTACTTCTAGATAATATGTCCAACTCAGTCCCATTTTAGTCCCTTAATTCCTTCAAGAATGTCAGTATTATTTGTTTGTTTTCTCACCCATGTATTTCATTTTTGATCCCTTCTTGTTAAAAAAAAAAAAAGTGAATCTTTTTAGTATTGTTATGTAATCTAATCATTGTTGCTGCATTTTTGATCAGTATCCTTCAAAATATTATGTCCTATACCTATATTTAGATGATCTAAACTCAAAGCATAATGACAACTCATATTCACTGGTCCTTTCTATAACTTTTTCCAGTACTTGGATATGATCCATTGAGTTAAACCATTTTGAAATCCAGTGTATTCTTTAGGATTTTTAAAATCCAAAATTTGCTACAAATGAGTTACAATTATCTTAGTAAAAATTATATATAACTGTTAAAAAACTGTTAGGTCTGTAATTTCTAATATCTTCTTTATCATCTTTTTAAAATATTAATATTACTACAGCAAATTTCCAATCATCTGGTACATCTTTATCATTTAAACATTTTATATATAAACTTGCCAATATTTTTCTATTTTTCACCTGGTTCTTTTAAGATATATCTATTATAATTCTATCATTCAATTTGGAAGATGTAGTAATTTTAATGGATATTTTGTTTTCTTGTTCTTTATTACTCCACAATTCTTTATGATGTCATCTCTCTTTTTAGTAATAGTTCCATCACTTTTTCATACAGCAGAATTAAATTTACACTTTTGAGACTTTTATTCTCTTCTATAGCCTTTCTTGTTAATTCACATTTACATTTTCTTACATTGTTATTAATTCTTTTTCATATCATTTTACAATACTCTAGATATTCAATTTTTCTTAATGGATCATTTTTATATATTTTCATAGACCTTTTTTTCTTCATATATTCTCTTTTCCCAATAGAAAATTTTACTAGTAAATTAAAATATTAAACTTTTAAGCTACATTAAAGAACTTAATAGAATGAAAACATGTAAAACTAATTATATTAACTACAATAAAGATAATTTATAAATACATATAAAACATTAATAAATTTAATTAAACCACTAAACATCACATGATCATGATTCTTTGTGATTACACGGCTGTTGTACAGAGGCAGTAGCGCCACTCAGTGCAAGCCAGAGTAATCAATAGATATAATACACAAGCTAGAAATTAATCTGGAGATATTGAATAACCAAGCACTAGATAGGGATTTTATGCACAAACCTTCTTGCATCCATTGATTACTCTAGCTTGCACTGAGTGGTGATACAGTATGGGGAGTTTAGCCTCTGTGTAAATTTAATTAATAATTATGTGATTTTATATCATGTATATTTTATACATTCTGTATAATTGTTATGTTGAAAAGTATTTGGTTTACTATTGTAATTTTATTGTTGATATATATATATATATATATATATAGTTATTGCCACATATTGTGTTTTCCTGAAGGCTTGTGATGATGGTATTTTAGATGTATTTATATATTGGACTATTTTTATTACCTAATATTAAATATTGAATGTTATTAGAAAAATTTTAAACTTTATTTAAATTTTCCAATTACATTTAACTGTTAGTAAAAGCACACAGATTAGTATATACAAAACTTTTGAATATTATTCTCTTTTTTTTCTGGAGATGCTGGTCTAACCAGTGACAGTACTAGCATGGGAATCAAACCTAGACCTAATCTTAAAATTCTGTATCCAAGAATCTAAAGGTCCAGGTCTGATTGCTATGCTAAAATTGTCACGAGTCAGGCTAGCAACACCTGAAGAAAAAGGAATAATACCACTTAAAAAATTATAATTGGAAAATGTAAATAAAGTTTAAAATTTTTCTAAAGATATTCAATATTTAATATTAGATAATGGAAATAATTATATATATAAATACAATAGTTATTTATGCAATATATATTAAAGATTAAAATAGATTATATTTACATTAGTGTGGGTATAAAAAAAATTTGCCAAAAGTTTTTGTTTTAATATTTTAAATATATATAGTTAGATGTTATATAATGATATTTTATACTATTTGCTTATAGATTACATTAAAAAAAACAGCATGATAAATTATGTCTATTTTCTTTTAATAACATTAAAAAAATAATTAATTAATATTAAAAATTCAAAATGTCTGCTTGTAGCAATGAAACCATTGGTTGTATTTTAGTTTATTTTTTGGGCTAGTCTGCTTGAGTAGTGAATTTGGAGTAATTTTGATATTAAGAGTAGTAGAAAAAGAATACATTTAAAACTATCAGGCATCTTGAATATTATATATGCAGTTATAGTCAGTTGCTTGATAGGTCATATGATATTTGAGTGCCCATGTCTAAATATCAAGACCAGTGATAATTGATCAAACTGAGTTTTTTTTCTTGACTGAGATTTGATCCAGAATCCTTAAGCTTATGAATCCCCACTAAAATTGTATTTGCATATGGTTTAACTGTAAGTAAATAAATATCTGAATACTGGTAACTATATATTAATACTTAATGCTTCATTGTATACAAATGTAAAGATGTCACAACTTGCATTAAATCCCTATTAATTTCAACATTAATTGATTTGAAATCAGATCATCCCATATCTAGAATATGTGGGATTATAGGTGATCTTAGAAATTCTTCGAGTGACCTTTAATTGTTTAGATTTTAGAAATCCCAATAGCATATTCAATTGCATTGTCAAAACCTAAGTATCCATTTTTGTTCTTTTTTTTTATTATTCATCTTCAAACCTTAGTCTTTTTTTTGTTCATTCGCCTTCAAACTTTATAAGCATTATATATATTTTGTAATAAATAAATTAATCTATATAATATCTTTTTTTAAATAAAAAAAAACAGTAAAAAAATTTTTTTTATAAAAAAGGTATTTTTAGTTTTCTATATTTTAATTTTTTTAATTTATGATGCATATGTGATGTCATTATCATCATCATTATCATTTTCAACCATTATTGATCCACTACAGGATGGAAGTCTCTCCAAATTCAATTCTTCTTTTCCACCATCCCAGTACACTTTCTTATTTCATCCATCCACCTCACACATGGTCTCTTTCTAGATCTTTTACGGTGTTGATGCAGATGGGGAAAAACAAAGATTAGTTTTTTTATATCTGTATCTCATTTACAGTATACCATAATTATATAAGCAGCTAAAGACAAAATTTTAATCATCCATCTATTATCACATCTTCTAGAAATATGTCCATGACAACTCCACTTCAGTCTCTTAATTTTTTCAATGATGTCAGTAGTACTTGTTTGTTTTCTCACCCATATATTTTATTTTCAATCTTTTCTTGTTGCTTCTTTCCATATTTCTTTTCAGTTGTCTGAAGTTTCTGTATTGTTTTTCTGTTAAGTGTCAAAGTCTCAGATCCATAAGTAAGAACTGATAAAACACATTTATTAAAAAACTTCCTTTTCAAACACATAGATATATTTCATTTTAATATTAAGCTATTTCTACCAAAAGCACTCTAATCTATTTTAATTCTGTGTTTAATTTAATCCATTATGTTCCATCTGTAATAATAATCTGACAAAGATATTTGTAATTGTTAACTTCTTCTAATTTATCATTATCAATCGTTATTTTCTTCTTTTGAGAAATGTATTAAACATTACTTTAGTCTTTTTAATATTTATCTTTAATCCAACTTTCTTTCTTTCATTTGATAACTCTTGCAACATTTCCTGAAGCTCTAAAGCATTATTTGCAAAAATAACTACATCATCTGAAAAATCTAGAGACTTAAATAATCTCCTATAATGTTTACTCCCTTAGCTTCCCATTTTAATCCATAAAATACTTCTCGAAAAACTGCTGTAAAAGGTTTTGGAGATACAGAATCATCCTACACTGTTCTCAATGATAATCTTTTTAGTATCATTATGTAATCCAATTGTTGTTGTTAAATTTTTATGAAAATTCTTTAGAATATGACAATAACCAGGACTTATACCTTGATGATCCAATGCTTTAATCACTGAAGAAATGCTTATAGAATCTAATGCCTTTTCATAATCTACAAATCCAAAGCATAATGGCAACTCATATTCACTGATCCTTTTTATAACTTCTCTTAATACTTGGATATGATCCATTGTAATAAAACCATCTTTAAATCCAGATTGTTGTTTTTTTTTGATTGGTTAAAACCAAAGTTTGTTATAGGCAAAATGTAATTATTTTGGTAAAAATTTTGTATAGAACTGATAAAGAACTGACAGACCTGTGATTTCTAATATCTTCTTTATCATCTTTTTTAAATATTGATATTAATACGGCCCCTTTCTGATCATCTGGTTTATTTTTAGCATTTAGAAATTTGATATATAAATTTGCAAAAATTTGTCTATTTCTTCACCTGCATCTTTTAAGATATCGATTATAATTCCATGATTACCTAGAACTTTTCCCTTCTTCATAAATTAGTTGCATGTCTCACTTCTTCATTTAAAATCTAGTAGTAGTAGGTACTTTTCCTTATTCTTTACTGCAATATAATTCTCCGTAAAACTATTCTCTCTTTTTTAGTAATAGTTCCATCCTTTTTCCTTATTGCAGAAATGTTTCCTATCAATACCAAGACATTGTTTATACTCTTGAGACTTTTATTCTTTTTTATAGTTTTCCTCATTAGTTCATATTTATACTTTATCATTATCAACCCTTTTTTTGCAAGATTTTACAAAATTAGAGATATTCAATCCTTCTTAGTGTATCATTGTTATATATTGTCATATTTCTTATTTTCTTCATAAATTGTATTGTCTCAATAAAAATTTTACTGGTCAAATGCTGCTCTTTTTTTGTATCTGCTGTCTTTGATGCAGGTTTTAAAAGTGATTCAGTTATCTTTCTATTTGAATTATATTTTGACTAACAGGAACTACATATTTCAAGATTGTAATGTTCTTAATAAATTCAACTTAAGAAGTGATTATTGATTATCGATTATTGAGATTTAAGATATATGTTAATGAAAAATAAGAGAGATTAAAATTATTAAGAAAAAGCAATTTTCATAATTGATATTCCTAATATTCAGTTACATCATTTACACACATCTATATATGGGCGTTATATGCACGTTTTTAAAATACTTATTGCTGAAGTAATTTTGATAATATGAGCAATAAGGTTTACTCTGTTATAAAATATTAGAATCTTAAAACTTGGATAATATAAATTGGATAATTGTTATCCATCACTTTTTTACTGGTGAATTAAGACTAATTAGTAAGAAAATGGTTTAGGAAATTAGCTAGCAATGCGACGTAAGAGCAAACATAACAATTTTGTTGAGGTTGATTTGTTATGCATTTGAAAATATTATTATTATTACTATCATCATCATCATTATCATCATCATCATCATTATTATCATTATTATTATTATTATTATTTAATAGCTGAGCTAATTTTGCTCAAGTTTTAATGCATTGATATATAAAGATTTATGTTCTGAAGTATCTCTCTTTCCTCCATATCCATGTCATTTAGTTCTAAGTTCATGTATAGAAATTGAATTTCATGGGAAATAATGAACCATAATTAATATGCATTTTAGCATGCACATATATCATCACGTGAACACAGGAATCTATTTGTTAACAACTTCAATTATAAATTAATTACAAACATGTTTGATCTTCTGATGTAAGAACAGTAAATTTCAAACCAAGTATTAAATGATTAGTAGTTAAATGTCTAATGCTGAGAACTAAACTGATAGTATATATTACTTGAACTACCATTTTCTCTCTCATCTGATCAGTTCTCTAGGATATTTTCTGAGAAATTTATTAGTGTTGATGCAGATGGAGAAAAATAAATATTAGTTTTATGTCTGTATCTCATATAATTCAAAGCATATATTCCATATTTATATAAGCAGTTAAAGACAAAATTTAACCTCTGAACTCATAGATATATGACGATTTCTCTTACCAGAGGTAAATGGTGCATGGTATTTATAAGAATGTATTCTCTTTTATAATTAATGCAGTAACACATATTTATCTGATACTAATATTTAATATCCAGTTAAGAAATGTAAATGGCTATTTATAAACCAATGGTTAGGCCAGTTGTATATGGGCTGGCTATTTGAAAATAATTGTAAACTTGCTTTAAAATTCATCAACTACCACAATAAACATCTTCAAGATTTACTTCAGATTTGAATCTTATATCATAACATTAACATTTACACTATGATATCCTGCATTAAGAAAAAACATTGAAAAGGCCTTTTGCAATGGCAAAGGTATTTTTAATATTCTTCCACAGACCTGAAGAACAGTGTGTCTTCCTCTCATTAATTTATAAAAGACAAACAATCATTTCTCTCTTTAGTAATAAAAGATGCTTAATATTGTAAATTAAATGTATTCAATATCTTAATTTCACCATATATCCTTTAAATATATGGATTAAAACAACAGAAAAAGTTCATTGTTTATGTGTTTAAAATGTCTGTGATGAAGTTTAAATGTTGATTATATCTAAAATATGATACATATTAACAAAAAAGAGGAATGAAGTTGGATAAAGAAAATACTTGCTCATATTTAATCAGAATAGATCCATTAATCTTAAATTTAAAAGTTTATATCTCAGTTAAAAAAAATATAATCTCTAGCCTAATAAATGAATAATAATAATATCATTACAGTATCTATGTAGAAAGGATATGATCAAGGGTGCTAGTGTGAAAAAAATAGGACTTATAAATTAAGTTGTATTTACAGTCGAATATCAGCCTTTCAAGCTAATTGTGCAAACGCTTTGCGGGTGTTAATAATAAATGAATACTTTCTCACCAATACAAGATATAGTATTTATGCAGGAATAAAAGGAATCCTCTTATCCCTACAACTCAAATATTTATATATGAGCAAATCTGCATAAATACTATATCTTGTATTGGTGAGAAAGTATTCATTTATTATTAACACTCGCAAAGCGTTTGCACAATTAGCTTGAAAGGCTGATATTCGAATGTAAATACAATTGTATACAGATGCTATATAAACTAAATGCTTATTTATAAATTAAGTTGTAGTAATTTAATGTTGTGTGTCTATCTTTTTCTTTTTTGTTTTAATCTTTGAACTTGCTACTCATTTAGCAATCAATAAAACAGTACCTGCTGTAGTATTTATATTTGTATTATTGAAATAATGTTCAGTTTTAGTAATAATAACACACAATGTGATAAATAAATGCCAAGTTATTTATTATAGGTATTTACAAGATTATACATAATACTTTAAATATAGAGGTTCATCTTCATTTTGGTTGGTCAACTATGAATGTTTAATTATTAATGATACAACTAGTATTTGGCCAGAAATGCCATGACTCTCTGACACTCTCAGCCCACAAATGGCTTCTCTCATGCAGATATCATGATGTTAGTAGCAAGCAGTTCCCTGCTCTATGAAGCATGTCTCCCTGCATTCTACTAAATAGTGAACAATGATCTTACTGTAATTGATTTATGATAGTTATCTGATATTGCCTGACTATTCTCTCAACTGGACTTCCAATAAGTAAAATCATTTTTTCTTAATGGAACAATTGGTTTCACTGATCTAGCTTTCCAATAGGTTATTTATTTACTTTCATTGCTATTTCATTGGTGCAACATTTTATGGTCAATCTTGATAACATTGTAGTTTGGATGAATCCATTATTTGAGGATAAGTTTATAAGATAATTTATAATGAGTTCACAGCAGCTATATTAGAAGCAATAATTCATTCTCATCCATTACAAGCTTGTTTAAACATTGGATAATAGATAATAGAGATGCTCAATTTCTGGCTAATTGCTTTTATCAGTAAGAAGTATGATTTGAGATTTAAGCACACTAAGATTTTAAACTCAAGAATTTCATTTAATAACTATATTTTGGGCACCTGTAGTCAAAACCATAGGTTGATAAGTCTCAAGCCATTATCTTGAAATAATAAAAGATTTGTACTAGCAATCTTATGCTTTGCATTAATGAAGACTAATACATATATAAACCAATCCGAGGATTTAAAAGACATTGACTAATATCCACTGTTTACTCAAATTTAATTGACTCTGAAACAAATTAAATAGAATGAATTACTGCTCCTAATATGGATCTTTGAAAACAGACTAAAAAAGTTTGCATCATGCTTGATGCTATAGACTAGAGTTTTTCTTTGAAAGTTTGCATCTTGCATGATGCTGTAGACTAGTAGTTTTTCTTTGAAAATTTGCATCTTGCATGATGCTGTAGAGAGTTTTTCTTTGAAAGTTTGCATCTTGCATGATGCTGTAGACTAGTAGTTTTTCTTTGAAAATTTGCATCTTGCATGATGCTGTAGAGTTTTTCTTTGAAAATTTTCATCTTGCATGATGCTGTAGACTGGAGTTTTTCTTTGAAAGTTTGCATCTTGCATGATGCTGTAGACAAGTAGTTTTTCTTTGAAAATTTGCATCTTGCATGATGCTGTAGACTGGAGTTTTTCTTTGAAAGTTTGCATCTTGCACGATGCTATAGACTAGTAGTTTTTCTTTGAAAATTTGCATCTTTCATGATGCTGTAGACTAGTAGTTTTTTTAAAAAATTTGCATCTTGCATAATGCTGTAGACTAGTAGTTTAGAAATTTCCTGTTACCTGAATAAAATTACAAGCTCTACCGATTTGAACTGTAGATCATGGATATGTCAGACAAATGCACTAATCATTATATTATAAAAGCCCTGCAAACATACACATACACCCAAGTATTTACATACTGAAATTTGCATGGATAGGGCGTTGTCATTTAACACTACGTTACATTGAATTTTTAAAAGTTTTTGACTTTTTCAAATTAGTTTTAATTAAAAAATAAATTTCATACTTTTAGTGCAATAATTTTATTTGCTAAATTT
Source organism: Epiperipatus broadwayi (assembly GCA_028023455.1). Taxonomy (NCBI): domain Eukaryota; kingdom Metazoa; phylum Onychophora; class Udeonychophora; order Euonychophora; family Peripatidae; genus Epiperipatus; species Epiperipatus broadwayi. The sequence continues at coordinate 2,298,760 of JAQFVV010000109.1, forward strand.
AAAACAATCAAGGTGATTAAACATTTCAGAGAATCAAATAAATTACTTATAAATACAGAACAAATGATTTTTTTTTTTTTGACATTTTAATACTGTTTTTTTTTTTTAATTATTTGAGAGCAACTCCTTCCTCTCCCGTTATTATTTCATTTAGAATTTGAATAACCTGTCAGCCATCAGGTAAAAGGGTAATTTGTTTTATTTTTAAATTAGCCATTAATGTGTCAAAAATAGACACAAATGAAAAATGACTACATACATAAAGGACATACCAGTGTATGATTTTATTATAAATCTACTGTAAAATGAACACGCATGTGGCTAACACTTTTATTATGAAACCTTTTCAAATTTTGAAATTTGTATTAAATATAAAATAATATATAGACGTATTATATACATAAACAGGTAGAACTGCTTTAATCTGGATTCATGGAAGTTCTACTATCTAAGGAAGCCCATTTAAATTTTTATAATCACCAATTTTTATTATTTTCGCACACATATTACATCTAATAATATTGGTTCTTGTCTAATCACTAAAGCCAAATTGGGATTAATATTTGGATGGGTTTCATTGAGAACTCTGTGTGCTATACTTCTGCCCCCTCCCCCAAGATACAATAGTCATATCATAAGACTAATCAATGTATTCTTCACTTTGCTAGATGTGATACTGAATATCCTGCTGTAAGATTACATATTCAATGGATAGTCAATGTGGAATAGTTGAAGAATAAATAAAATCATTAAAAGAGCATTTTGTGGTGAATGTGAACATCATTTTAATAGAATTAGGTTTAGTTTGCATTGTAAAAATTCAAAAACATTTGAAAGAGATGCAATATTAGTTGCTTTTATTGTGATGACATAACTAAGAATAGATTGCAAAGGAGAACTATAATTAGATAGCGTGAAAATACATTTGCAGCAGAGGATATGAATACAACATCTCAAGGCAACAGACTTAAGGGCAAGTATGTGATATCCATGAAAACAAATATGGTTTTTGTATTGACCCATATAAATATTGCAGAAATTATCTTTTAATTGTTTTTATCTTTCTTTCTTTCTTGTTGTTGTTGTTGTTGTTGTTATTATTATTATTATTATTATTATTATTATTATTATTATTATTATTATTATTATTATTATTATTATTATTATTATTATTATTATTGGAGTGAAGGTGCTTATTCTCATTTATAAATAGCTTATAATGATGATAATAATGTGAATTTACTAAAGTGACATTTGAATATATTCATTTAAAAAATTAAACAGGATAAAATAAATAAATATGTATATAAATTTTAAAATTAATAAACTCAATGTGAGCACTATGTTTTTATTTTGTCTTTTTATTAGTTTTTTTTAATTTTTCACTTACTATAGACTGCAGTGAACAAAAACTTTTTAAAAAGAATTATGTCTGAGTATAAGTGGAGAGGAGAGAGAGATGAATCTAAATCAACTGTTATGAAGATGCAACATTTAAAAAATTTTAAAAATAGATTTTAATTCCTAAATAAAAAATGATGAAAAAAATTAACCAACTAATATAAGTTTTTTAATATTTTTTTGATTATATAAAATAAATAAAATAGTATTAAAAATACATAGTTTATAAGAAGTATAATGTTGAATTATTCTTCATCCAGCAAATTGCTAATCCAGAAATGCTCAAAAATCAAATATGCTGTATTAATGATATTATAACTAATATTTATAATTTTTGTTTAAATTACTTTAATTCAAAAAATAAAAAAAATAGTTGTCAGTATATTATTGTTACTTGTCAATAGCTAACAGGGGTTGTTTTTTTTTTTAGCTTATTGGCTTTAGATTCCTGATTTGGATAAAATATTTTGAAAAAATAAGCAAATTTGCTTATAAAAATAAGATATTTAAATTACAATAAAAATTTTGACGATGTTTAATAATCAAATTATTTAGATTTAATTATTTATTTCTATGTGTTGATGCAATTTTGGCCTTTTTCACCACTAATATCTATAGAGGACAGCACTAGTATGAGTTGTTATCTGATCACAGACATGGCAACAGTAAAAAATTATTTTAAACTATACAGAAAAAAACCATTTATAAACTATTATCATATACTTGTTTAAAATTTTATGAAATAGCTCTGTATTATTTATATGATTACCAATGAGTCAATATTGAATAGGTAACATTTAATAATAATAATAATAATAATAACAACAACAACAACAACAACAACAACAACAACAACAACAACAACAACAACAACAACAACAACAATAATAATAATAATAATAATAATAATAATAATAATAATAATAATAATAATAATAATAATAATAATAATAATAATAATAATAATAATAATAATAATAATAATAATAATAATAATAATAATAATAATAATAATAATAATAATAATAATAATAATAATAATAATAATAATAATAATAATAATAATAATAATAATAATAATAATAATAATAATAATAATAATAAAAAAAAACAGATACTGAATATGGCTATTCCATCTTCATAAATGAAAGAAAGAAAAAACTTCCACAGAAATGAGTTGTGTAATGCCCATACAAACCAATTTGTGAGGCACAAGTATGTCCACATGTCAAGCATTGGTGGTCGAAAGGTCACACAACTGCCTTACAAGCAGTTGTCCTGGGTTAGCGGGTTCACTTCCTGGCCAATGCTATGACACATAAAAAAAAGTATGTCCACATATAGAATACATTGGTCCATTTTGTCTACTACTTAACATTTCTTCAGCAGAAACCTTTTTTCATCTGAAATACATCAACACCATGTTTAATTAGTCCTCTAATCTATTCCCTGCCATATCTTCCCAATGAAAACAATTGGGAATTGCACTTCTTTAGAATGTCTTTGTGAAAATCCTTATAAAGTAAATAAGGTCTATCCCTACCATGAAAATCATGTTCAGGTTTGCCATAAAACAATCTTTTAAGTCTTGCATTGTTCATTCATTTTACATGCTCAGTCCAAAAAAGATCAATAGTAGAATCTGTAGAACCATATCATGCAAATTGAAAAACACATTGATTGGTTTTATAATCTTCCATCATTGTATTGTTGCATCCTTAGATGAAATAAAATTTTAATGCTTTTATACTGCACTGATAGGGTGTCCAATATTCATTTCCATATAATAAATTTAAATGGAATCACTGCTCTATATACAGATAACTTAATTGCAATAATTTTTTCTCTGTGATTAAATACTCTATCTTTTAACTTGTTAAAGATAACGGCATCACATTGGAGTCTATATTATACCTCAGCATATTTTATCCCAGAAGTAAAACTTTCTATACAGTAATGTCACTCAGGGCAAGTCAAAGTATTCAGTGGATACAGGAAGATTTGTGCATAATATCCTTATCTAGTGCTACTCATCCAGTATCCTCAGACTAGTTTCTAGTTTATGGCATTCATCAGTGGGGAGACTTGGATTTGAGAGCACTGAACCTAAACCATAGGTTTTAATGTAACCCTCCAGCATCCACCTTTTACCTTTTTAGTTAACTATAAATCTTTGAGTCCAAAATGAAAACACAAATAATGTTTTCAATTCAAGCTCATTCGGTTGTATAGTTATATAGATCTGAACTCAGTTCTATATGGCTATGGTTATTAAAAAACCAAATACACCAAAATGTATAGATACTGAACTGAGTTCAGAACTATATGTAAATACAAACTCATGAGCTTGGATTGAAAATGTGTTTTCATTTTGATTTCAAAGCTTTATAATTAACTAATAAGATAAATGGTGACTGCTGGAGAGTTGTATTATATTGTAAGTTCTAAGTGCAGTGCTCTCAGGTCCAAGACTCCTCACTGATGAAAGCCACCTAGTCTGGCGATATTGGATGAGTAGGCACTAGATTGATCTTATGCACAAACTTTCCTGTATCCATTGATTACTTTGGTTTGCACTGAGTGGTGCTACTGTATGGATAGTTTTGCCTCTGTGACAACAGCTTGTAAAGCATAAGGAGTGATGGTCATGTGACAGTTAATAGCATTTTTATGACAGTCAATCAGTAATAAATATAAAATAAGTTGCCTCAGAGTTGAATACAGAAACAAAAATATGCCATACAACAATTTATTTATAGTGAACATGTAATGTTAGTAGCATATTTTATGACAGTCAATCATTAATAAATATAAAATATTTTGCCTCAGAGTTGAATACTGAAACAAAACTATGCCACGCAGCAATTTGCTTATTTTTTAAAAACAAAACTAATTAATCGAACTGCAATTACACAAGAAAACAAATTAAGAATTAGTCACTCATAACAATGCATCATTGTGATGTGATGTGATGTATTTGGCTTCTCCTTAAACGAAGTCAAGAATATCTCAGCAACTATGCCCAGATAAACCTGTTAGCCACTTTATTTTCCATTCCCCACTCTAAGTCTTCCCATATTCTGCCCCATCCCATTTCCACAACATAATCTTTGTCAACTCTATGGCCTTTAAATCTAAACCCCCCTTATCTTTTCGCAAACCCAGCATAAAAACTACTAACTCACTTTCTGTATTGTCACTTTGTTCATACCTATTCTCCCATAACTTCATTATCTGTACCCTTTCTGCTTTCAAGCATTTACATTCAATCAACAGATGCCTAATATTTTCTATGCCTTCCTTACACAATTTGCACACTAAATCACCCATAGTTTTCCATTTACATGTATATTCTCTTGTTGCTAAAGATCCCGTTCGAGCCTTAAACAATAAACTACTTTCCTTACTATTATCATAAATTAACTAGCTTCCAATATTCCATTTACTTTTATATATATTTAAACTCTTCTTACCCTCCATACTACTTTTCCATCTCTCCAACTCCCTATTCTTTATTAATAAATCTATTCTTTTATCCCATTCCTTACCACTATAACACTCAACAATCCTCCTAATACAGTCACCTTTATACAAGTATACCGATATAAATTCTTTATCCAAATCTTTTGCATACCGCATTAACTTTTTCACCCATCTTGTTACCTGCCCTTTACTCATAACCCAATTAAACACTATTTTGGCTATTCTTTTACTATCCATAAACTGCCAACCTACCAAACATTTTCATTTTACTTTTTGCATCTCTCATATAGAAACTTGACCATCCCATTTCTCCTTGAATTGCCTCCTTTGCTGTCCACATCTCTGCATCTAATGCATGTCTTCCTACTTCCCTTTGTACTTTCTCTAAATAATCTAAAATCCTTTTACTAACGCATAATGCATCATTACCATATGTTAATCCTGCTACTGCAACTCCCTTTCATACAATTCTAGCTACATCATATTTATTATATGAAAATATTGTTAGTTTCTTTACCAAATCTTTTCTTTTCTTTGCTTCATTTACCAATTTTTTCTCCCATTCAACCAAGCAATTTTCCTGATTACATAAGATGATTCCCAAATACCTATATCTATCCACCACACTTAACTTTATATCCCCCAATAAAAAAAAACTACATCCTCTCTTTCCCCAGTATTAACCATCATTATATTTGATTTTTCTTCACTAAATTCAATCCCCATCTCTTTACCCACCCTTGCACATGTCCTCAACATAATATCCATATCTTCTCTTCTTTGGCGCCATGGACCCGGAAAAAAAAAATACTATGTAACAGTCAGAATATCTCGCTAACACACTGCAGAATTCAAACCCCAGACACGAAACTGAACATTCTAGGAGGGGTTACCTTCTAGATATACTAAGTTCGAATCTAAAGTCCAAATTTCACAGCGCCACCTACATGATAACGCATCTGATGCTACTACTAGCATAACCCTTTACCGGTGCCTGGTGGTCAGGGAGAAACAAAAGACTCTATACTAAAAGAAGCGTGGGTGGCTAATTAACGTCTATGGATTTACAAAAGAAATGCAGAATATATATATAGACCGAGACAGTGCTAGGAATCAATAAAATTAGATATCAAATTTAGTTTTAAATAATTTCACAAAATTTATTTATATATATATAACGCCACTGTCTGCTTATATGAGACAGGGAAGCGTATTAAATAATTGTTGGCATTATATTCCAATAAATGACAAAAAGGGTTTTAAAGCAAAATGATATATTCTATTCCTCGGGCTAATAGCATTACGATAATGTGCTTGACGAGATAGGAACATGTGCAAGGTGCTTTGAGTAAATTATACAAGTTTAAGAAAGTATTTGAAAGTTAAGTGTTGTAAAATATTTATTGATTTCGAGAATAGCACGGACAAAAGCTTACTAAGCAACAAAGTGGGGATGTGATCAAGGCATTTATTTGATAATAATAATAATAATAGAGTTACATTGGGGGGTCAGTATTGCTGATAATGAATTTATTAAAGTTGGAGGGTGTGACACGTTTAAGTCACGGATGCTTTGTAAAATAAATATAAAATAAAACAATATTGAAGATCCGGAATGACTACGGAGGGCATCTCGCCGCTAACCCGTAGGAAAGTATTTTCATGAACAGCCGAAACTTAGCGACTGGGTGACGATTGCGTTTAATTCCCAGGTGTGTATTTCATGATATAACTAGAAGCGCCACAGATGACCCAGGAGACATTATACCATGACCCAGGAGACATTATACTATTTCCAACTCATAAAGTGACATGATGATATAATCTTCAAATTATAAATGTGTGATTCCATTCAAGAGTGAAAAATAGAATTAAAATTTTGAAAATACAATAGATTGAACCCCTGCTATTATAGTAAACAATACGACGACATCGTAAAAGAATATATATATATTAATTTAAAAAAATCAAGTAAACATTCAATGACATATTCATGGTCATCATCATTTTACTGTTTACATTTAAAAAACGTATTTAAAAATTTTAAAATAAAATAATCATATATATATATATATTACATTTATGCGATGAAAGTATTCTCGTTTTCTTAATATTGTTTATACTCTGTTAGAGTGTCTATATTTTTTTGTTTTCATATTATATATATATTTAAATTTATATGCCAGGAATTGATGAATTAAAAAAAAAAACCTATAACATAAAACTGTATATTCACTCTATCTTATACAAACGATACACATGACCACACACAAGGGTAAAAGATAAATGATCTCCAGAACATGTATTTCGTGCTAAACGAACATTCATCAGTAGTTCAGCACGAAATACTCATATGAGAGATCATTTATCTTTTTCCCATATGTGTGGTCATATGTATTGACTGTATGAATAGAGGGAAGCTGAAGGGAGCTTGAAAGTCTGTGTTTAAATCCCTTATATTACATCTAGACTCCAGGTATATAAAATATACTTGTATTTAAAATATTAAAACTATTCGATGAAAGTGTGAAGAGAATAAACAATTAAAGATCAGAGTTTTCTCAGTAAATTGTTATAAATGGTACTGCGGGTTGCAATCAAAAACTAACCAAAGGGTTAACCTATTTAAACTAGGAGGAAATGTGATTGATAGTAAATAATGGGGGAGGGAATGATTATTTTCAGTTAACAGTTTAAAAAGCTTTTTAAAAGCATTTTTTAAACTGTTTTTTTTTTTTTAACCAATTCAATTTCTTGAACTTTGTACAGCAAGTAAAGTTTAATCGAGAAAAAATAATATCACTGTCTATCATAAATACAGCAAAATGTTTTATCAAATAACAAACGCGTTTACAATAGATTTTTTGCATGTGTGTGATCATGTGTGTCGGTTGCTCATTGGAGGATGAATAGACCGATAAATCCTGAGATCAAATCTTTCTACTTACATATATAAAACATGCGTTAAAAGCAAGTTACATATTACATATTGCTTGGGAAATATATTACATCTTAGAGTAAGTTCAGCCCATCCCTCCTATTAATATATATGGATATGTAATGGTCCGATAATAAGAAGAGTTAGATTGATGTAATGTTTACATGAGTATGACTACAATGTTAAATCCAATAAAGCTTTGAACATTCCATTGTTGATTTTTCAATTAAATGAATAGCTGAATAGTTGAAAGTGTGAGAAGATTGAAGCCTGTTCATTAAAGTTTGAGGAATTGCTATCTTAATATAAACCAAGCACTAACTGTATATATATGGAAGATTATAATCTGGCCCAACTGATGAGTGCTGTTCTGCATGAAGTATGTGTATTGGGGATCATGTAACATTTTTGTATGTGTGTGGTCATATGTATTGGTTGCTTGAGATGAAATGAAGAATGAATAGATTGAAAAATCCTGAATTCAAACCCTCTACTTACATATATGAAACATTTAGTATAAGCAAGTAACTTACTGCCTAAGAATAACAGGTTTTTTAAAATCTAAAGCATCATGCTTTATATACCAAAAAGACAGATTTTGTATGTCAATTTAATATATCTTTCAGACTTTTTGTTATCAAACATGACCATGGGCTGCATGTTGCCCACACAAAATGACAACCAATATGATAATTTAATCTTTGACAATATTATATTTTTGAAAATTAAACATGATTTAAATAAATAAAAACACATTTCAAAAAATTAATATTTTCATTATATTTCAATCTACTGCACAATTTTTATGTATATAGATTGAATACAATGAACATCCAATACACATAAACACACATGTGAAAAAGATACATATGTGGTTATATGTATTGGTTGCTTGAGATAGAGTGGAGGATGAAGTCTGAAAAATCCTGGGTTCAAATCTCTCTATTTACATATATAAGAAACATTTAGCGTAAGCATATGACTTACTGCTTTAGAATTGCATATAGTTTTAAAGTGATTCTTCCAACTTCTGGAATTTTTTTTTTCTAAAATTGAAAAATTATAAATATGGAATATTAAAAGATGATCAATGGATAAAAGATTTAGCTTTTTCATTTGACATTACAAATCATTTTAGTTAACTTAATCTTAAACTACAAGGCATTGGTGACCACATTATTTGATAATATCAGTATTTTCAAAGAGAATTTATTTCTTCTGGAAGAAAGCAAATTCAAATATATATCTATCTCATTTTTAATGTTGACAATTATTATTATAAAAATCACCAGAATAGAAATTTTCAAAATATGATTAACAAATTAATTATTAGAAAATGAATTCAAAGAAGATTCTTGGATTTCAACAAATGTGAAAATCACTTTCATTTCTCCTCTATGGATATTGAAATCATTGATGACTATTTACAACTGAAATCAAAATTCAGTGCTTCTGTATTGAAACAAAAAGTTATGGATGTTTGAATTCTACATTTTATCAACTGATCAATTTCCTTATGCTTTATGTGCAATAAAATATATTTTAGTTATGCTCAATAGTGCATATTTATGTGAAAAACTATTTTCAACTTTAAAAAATAATAAAACTTCAGAAAGATTAAGATTAACAGATTAGCATGTGCAATCGATTTTAAAATATAACTATAGCTCAACAAATTTTGATAGTTTGATTAATCAAAAACATTGCCAAGTTTCTTCAAAATAACATAAACTTAAAAAAAAATTGTACTTTGTACTATTTTTGTGACATTATTATATTTTGTATATGTAATTGTAATGTTAATAATAAAAAAATCAGCTTTCTCTTTAATTTCGAGTTGTTGTTGTTTTTTTTTTGTAATGTGGCCACAGATTGATCTATAATACTTACTACCGCCCTCGGTTGTGAACAAATTTGGCATGCCTTCTTTATAGTATTGGTTAACTTTTCCCCTTAACTTATTCATCAAATCCTTAATTTTGATGCTTTTAATAAATGCTCAACTTTTTTTCATAAAATAATGAAAGAAAATATTAATAAATATGAATTTTATATGTAGAAATTTAAATAAATTAATATTACATTATATATAGCATGGGTGAGAATAAGTTATTAGACAGTAAGAGATCTGTTGAAGTCCGATAGAACAAGAGATCTAAGGACATACATAAGTACAAATGCATGAAGTGCAAACTTGGACTTCAATTTCTGGAAACATAACAGCTCTCTAATCTTTATTCTGTAAAACTATGAAAAGTTCTTAAGCATTCAGGGAAGGAAAATATATTTCCTCTCAGAGTATGAATATAATTTTTCTTATTTGTGAAATATTAGAATTAGAAAAGTAAAAATTAATTTTTTATTTTAAACAAAATTTTTATTCAACTTATTAATATATAATACTTGTGTATATACTCTCGTATATATAATACTTGTGTATATACTCTCGTATTAGTCATACAGTAAATATGTATGTTCTTTCAGTAAAGACACTAGAACATAAGAAGTAAAGAATACATCATTCATGATTAATTTATTGCTAGTCATCTCCTCTTATTTTTTCTAGTACAAGTAAACCACTATTAATCTGAAATCCCTAGTTCCAGAGTTATTGTTTTTTTTTTTTTTGGGGGGGGGGGGGGATTTGTGAATTTTCCGATTTCAGCAATAAACTTTTCCTCTCCTATTATAAACCAAGTTCATTGAAATAGTTTTTGTAAACTGCATAAATTTAACAAATATTTTTAAAATACGTAATATGGTTGTACTTATACAGCAAAAGTAGAATAATTAAAAAATAATAAATCAAAATTATATTTTAAAATTTTATCTGGAAAATAGATGTTTTTGAATTAAAAGTGTTTAAATCAATGGTAGTCTGCCTGCATCAGTTTTAAAGTTACACCATAAATTTAAAATTCAGAGTAATAATGAAATGTTCCTTGAAGACTATATCTAGAAATTATTTTAAATTTTACTTTTAAAAAAAAACAACAATGTATCACATCGTATCAGTTTAGAATTTTAAAAAAAGTATATGAATTGTTTAAATTTTGCAAACCTAAGCAAGGAGAAGTCAAGGTATGGTTGTTTTCTTGCTTTTTATCAACTCAAAAATAAGATGAATTGCAGAAACAGTTTTCTACAGCAAAATAATCAAGCTGTAGGGAGAACCATGAGAAATAATAACGTAAATATTAATCTTAGAAGGCCTAGGAGTAGATCTCTAGAATCTAATTCAAAAAAGTTTTCTAATAGTACTAAACCATCATTTAGTCATGAGATTACAGTTAAACAAATAGATTTATCATTTAAAAACTTTCAAAAGTTAGCAGAAATACAAAATAAGTCAAAAACTGGAAATAACATTTACCAAATACAGGATTTTAAAAATAGCACATCGGTTCAATTGGTCAGAACAGATCAAATTGTTTCAGAAGACTCCACAGTCAAAAATAACCTAAAAAAGAACTTAAATTACCAAGAAAATAGGTCTATGTTAAATATTTCTCAAATTGAAAAATACACAGCAAAATTCTGAGGAAAACAAAATATATAACATTAAAATGATAGAGGGTTTTAGGTGAGAACAGAAAAAAAAAAAGGGAAAGGGGGGGAGGGGAAGGAGGAGGAAGTTAAAGGAAAGGGAGAGGAGGGAGAGAAGGATTGTGGGGTAAGGGGGTGGGGAGGTGAGGGATGAAGGGGGGGAGTAGGTGGGGGGGGGAGAAGAAATAATCTTAAATAGATATGTAATGAATATAGAAAGGATGTTAGATGTGAATGATAGAGTGAATAGAAAACATGAAAGCATATAGTAATGGGAATATTAGGTTTTCAGAAAATGAACTGAATGAGGTAGAGAAGAAATTGAAAAATGGAAAGGCAAGAGGTTTAGATGGATGGGCAGCAGAGATGGTAATAAATTTAGGATATAGGGCAAAAGTAAAGTTATTATCTTGTTTTAATAAAATGGCACAAAATAGAGTTTTCCCAAGTAGTTGGAGTAATACAAGAATAAGATTATTATTTAAAGGAAAGGGTAAGGGTCATAGAAAATTGAATAATTATAGACTAATAGCAGTAACATCAGTTTTATATAAAGTTTTCTCATATATGGTGGCTAGAAGAGTTGTAAAATGGATGAAAGGGAATAATGTAGTGGAGGAAATGCAAAAAGGTTTTAGATTAGATAGGCATATAGGAGACAGTTTATTTGTAGTTACACAACTTATGGATATGAGTAGGAATTTAGGTAAACAGTTATATATGAGTTTTATAGATATAGAGAAGGCATATGATAGAGTAGATAGAAATAGATTATGGATAAGTTTAGCAAATTTGGGAATGGATGAAGCTTTAATAGATATTATTAAGAAATTATATGAAAATAATTATTATATATATCAATTAGGGAATATAGAATCAGTTAAAGTTAAAAATGGGGTGGGGCTAAGGCAAGGATGCCCTATGTCACCTATTTTGTTTGTGTTGTATTTGAGTGAAATGGAAAGAGCAATAGAAAGATTAGGAAGAGGGATAGAGATACCATTAATAGGTAGTAAGGGAGTATATATTTTGTCAGGTCTTTTTTTTGCGGATGATATATTTTTGTGTGCAGAAAGAAGAGAAGATATGGAAGTTATGTTGAGGACATGTGCAAGGGTTGGTAAAGAGATGGGGATTAAATTTAGTGAAGAAAAATCAAATATAATGATGGTTAATACTGGGGAAAGAGAAGATGTAGAATTTTTATTGGGAGATATTAAGTTAAGTGTGGTGAATAGATATAGTTATTTGGGAATTATTTTAAGTAATCAGAAAAATTATTTGGATGAATGGGAGAAAAAATTGATAAATGAAGCAAAGAAAAGAAAGGGATTGATAAAGAAATTAACAGTGTTTTCATATAATAAATATGATGTAGTTAGAATTATATGGAAAGGAGTTGCAGTAGCAGGGTTAACATATGGTAATGATGCATTATATGTTAGTAAAGAGGTATTAAATTACTTAGAAAAAGTTCAAAGGGAAGTAGGAAGACATGCATTGGATGCAGATGTATGGACAGCAAGGGAGGCAATTCAAGGAGAAATGGGATGGTCAAGTTTTCATATGAGAGATGCAAAAAGTAAAATGAAAATGTTTGGTAGATTGCAGTTTATGGATAATAAAAGAATAGCTAAAATAGTATTTAATTGGGTTATGAGTAAAGGGCAGGTAACAAGATGGGTGAGAAAGGTAATGCGGTATGCAAAAGATTTGGATAAAGAATTTATATCAGTATATTTGTACAAAAGATGGGATGATTGTGTTAAGAGGATTGTTGAGTGTTATAGTAGTAAGGAATGGGATAAAAGAATAGATTTATTAATAAAGAATAGGGAGTTAGAGAGATGGAGAAATAGTATGGAGAGTAAAAAGAGTTTAAATATATATAGAAATAAACAGAATATTAGGTGTGAGTTAATATATGATAATAGTAAGGAAAGTAGTTTATTGTTTAAGGCTCAAACAGGATCTTTAGCTACAAGAGAATATACATGTAAATGGAAAAAAATGGGTGATTTATTTTGTAAATTATGTAAGGAAGGAATAGAAAATATTAGGCATTTGTTAATTGAATGTAAATGCTTGAAAACAGAAAGGGTACATATAATGAAGTTATGGAAGAATAAATATGAAAAAAGTGATTATACAGAAAGTGGATTATTGGTTTTTATGCTGGGTTTGGGAAAAGATAAAGGGGATTTAGATATAAAGGTTATAGAGTTGACAAAGATTATGTTGTGGAAATGGGATGGAGCAGAATATGGGAAAATTTAGAGTGGGAAATGGAAAATAAAGTGGCTAACAGGTTTATCTGGGCATAATTACTGAGATATTCTTGACTTCGTTTAAGGAGAAGCCACAATACATCACATCACATCCAAATGCAAACGAAGATTATTTACATAAAAAAATAATTTCAGGTCAAATTTTAGAGTCAAATAAAGACCAAATAAGTGTTGGTAACATTTCTAAATCTAAAAATAACAATTGTTTGTCAGTACAACAAGGTTCTAAACAAAAAGAAAAAATCGATCTCAATTTCAAAACACAAGAAAAAGAATGCAAACAAAAAAAAAAAAAAAATTCTTCAGTTATTTCACATCTCAATTGATTTTCCTGAATTAAATACTAATCAAAGTCTATACAGTGAATGCAATAAAAGAACGGATCAGGCCAAATACTTTGAAATTGTACAAATGCAGGCAACCACTAGGAAACACATGAGTAGCTCAGTTAACTCTGGTAACAATATTACATCTCTTTCAAATACAAAATCAAACCAAGTTGAACAGGGAAAGAATAAATCAGCAATACTGAATGCCATCATGGATTTTGAGGAAGATGACTACAATGAAAAAATAAAGAATGTAAATGACATATACTCAAATGTCCAAGTTAGATCATAAAACAAACTGTTACCAAACAATAAGTGATCAATTCTATGCAAGAATACAACCTACTTTATTTAATTCATTCTTTAAATACCATAGTAACAACATACTAATCTTAACCACTACAAATGAATAATGTCACCTCTTTCCCTTTCCCACTGACAAATTGTTTCAACTTATCAAAGACAAAAACCTCACTGATGCCATTAAGAAATTATACCACCATCCCAATGGCAGATATTTCATAATGGATTTATAATCTCATGCAGAAAGAACCATTCGAGAGAAACTAATTAACACTTGACAACAAATATTTAATCAAGATTGATATAAAGAAAACTAAAGTTGCACAAGGTCTTGCTAGAAACTGCTATGATGACTTTACAGGAACCGACTTGCAAAAAAAAGCTTCTCAGCAGAGTTGGTAAGGTGATACACTTCCAATATTTAATGGAAAAAAGGGCTGAAATTGAATTGCCATCAAATACAGCAGCTTTCACTCTCAAATTAAATAAAGATATCATGTTCCTCGACATACCTTCAATACTTGAACAACAAAAATGTCCAATCTACATATCAATAAAAGGGATCAAACCACAGTGTTTTGACTGTGGAGACAGATCCCATCTGGTCAAAACTTGTCCTCAAAAATATTGTGAAGCATGTAATTCAAGAATGACAAAAAACCATAAATGTCAAATTATGGAGAAGCCAACTGATTTTATTCAACCTTCAACCTCCAAGTCAGCCTCAATAACGCAGGAATTAGCTGAAAAAATGCAAACAGATACACAAAAGAAAAAACCTCAGCAAAAGTCAACTGAAACTCAGAAAAGCAATATAGAAGATAATCCAAACCTTCAAACTGATTCACAATCTAAGAAATGCCTGGGAAAAGAAACAACAACTAAAAGCCAATCAAATAAAACTAAACCTTTGCCTTCCAAATCAAAAGCACATGACTACACAAGAGGAAAACTAATGATTCCTCCAGCTCCATGGCTGATGAATTAAACATCTCAAATGCTGACTCGGACATTGAAAATCCTGAACACAATGCTTTAAAAGAATAAACCCCAAAATTCCAAAAGAAATAAAAAAAAGAAAAGATTTAAACTAATTGATGATATAACAGGATAACAATCCATATATACCTGAATCCTCGATGTCAGCAGATGAACAAAGTGATAACTGACTCTGAATATCACAAGATGAGAAGTTAAAATCCCAATAGTAACTCAATTAACATTAGTATTAAAGAACAATAGTAAAAACCCAGACGAATCACCCAAAATAGTGAACATTTTGACCTTGTTTCTCTCAAAACCAATACCATCACTAGGTATCATTCCATCATTAGTCTGGCTAGGTTTTCACTCATTTACCATAGTGACTTTCAATGCCAATTATTATTGGGAGAAAACACTCTGGATGCACAGTCTGATTACATTGCAATAGTAAAAACATCAAATATAGCAGGGGTCCCCAACCTTTTTGCACTTAAGAGGACATTCTATAATACCAGCCAGGTGGCGGGCACCAATTATTTTTTCAACTAGGTAGCGGGCACCATTTATTTTTTCAATGTAAATTTATAGTTGGATATTGTTAAATAATACACATAATGTACAAAAAAGTATTTATTTCAAAAATAAAATTTTAATATATAATTAACGTTTATATTTTTACGCTGTAAAAGTATAGTATGCCCTACAATTTGATTACAATATAATACAATAATTTATAAGAAATTTTAAAAATTAAATTTATTTGTATCAGATAAATAATTTTTATCATGTTAGGATAGTGGTGGGCACACATAAAATGGTCTGCGGGCGCCATGGTGCCCACAGGCATAGGGTTGGGGACCCCTGAAATATAGTAATAGAGTGCTATTAATTCTGTAATTAACTCAGGAAACTTTCAACAAGGAATCATTTTCTGTAAATGAAGTCACAAAATGCATCAACGAATAATAAACAAACAGTCAAGAGCAAATCTTTGAAGTGGCTATGAATCTAAAACTATATCCTTTGTAATTCAAGAAAAAAAAGTAATCAATTGTAACACATTGTACATGATAATAAATTATATTTATTTTTAAAAAAAAAGTGATTTAAGACAGTCACTTTTAAGCAATAAAGCTCTTTATTCCAGTACTCCTTTATCTATCATCCATAAATGTTCTTATTCCAATAAGCAAGTCATTAGCCAATAGATGGCAGTGCAGTTAATGTCTGCAGCCTCTCACTGGTTTATGAGCTTTAGTGCAGAGAAAGCTGCTTGATGAAAAAAAATTATCGCTACAATAAACTTATAAATTTATTATGCTAAACAAGCTAATAGATGCGTATAGATTAAATCTAATTTATTTATTTTGACCTAAAGCTGTGTTTAAAAAAACACACTTAAGTAGACCACTTTTTTGATGCTTCCCTGTCGAATGTATTTCAATTTAATGCTTACTATTTTCAAGTCTCTATACATGTGTAGTTCTGAATCAGAGGAATAAAAAAAGTGATGTGAATATGGATGGACTCAATATTCTGAGGAAATAGATGTCGTTACTATACTATGTAATAAAAATATGGCGAAAGAGGATAAATGTAACACTTAAAATATATATATATTGCTGCCAATGTTCAGAACACTAAATATTAACTTATCAAAAGTGATCAAAATATATATTTATAATGATCTACTAAATAAATAAGTAAATTATGTTTAGTCTTTATGGCACTGAAAGTTTGAATTTATTACCTTGGATAATACAAAAAATACATAAGCTGTCAGCACAGCTGCCTTATGAGCAGTTGTCCCGGGTTAGCGGGTTCGCTTCCTGACTGATGCTATGACACATGAAAAAAATTTTTTCATTGTCTTGCACTTTTCTCCACTTTAACAATAGTGTGAACCTGCAGATATTGATTGCCCTGCCCTCTAGTTGCAAATACTGGAACAAGAATAAAAGTTAAATTGGCCTATAAGCATTTGTCTTCAAACAACTTTTGTAATCACTCTGATTTCTGAGAATACTTAGATTTAAATATAACTTTAAATCTAATATTATAAAAAATAAAAGGTAACCAATAAAAAATGACCATCATCGATGTATTATTAAGTGATTTTATTGAATTTAGTAAAGAACCTAGATACTACAATGTGGAAAATTTTTTGGTTATTACTCTCCCAAACTAATCAATGTCATAAATAGTGGTAGTGGTGGGGAGGGGTATAGGGTTTATTTAACAAAAGTTGCACTTAAAGAATTCTAGTCATGAGTAGGAATTAGAGTGAGCATCAGCCTGCCATGCTGAAAAACTCTGAATGTTCAGGATTTTTTCCATGTAGTAGCCTGTAGATAGTCTAGTAATGGTTGCCTATTCTTACTTGGAGATGATGATGACTCATCTTATTTTAAATGTATTAATATGTGAAAGTATCTTCACATCTTTGGCAGAAAAAATATAACAAGTAGTGATATATGATGATAGAAAGACTCTAAAGTCTTGTTCTCCAGATATTAAAAACAAGTACTGATAATAGCAGTAATTTATAATACTTGGCTTATACTCTGAAAATATAAAATCATGCATGAACTACTAGAGTTATCATTAAGTACAGTCTTTGGCCATACCCATACCCTAGGATCTGAATCTGAATAAAATAGGGAAGTTTTCTGATCATTGAGGATTTCCAATGAGTTTAGAATTTTGTCCAGATAATTGGCCAATGACCAATTGATATAGACCATTAAATTGATTGGTAAATGCATTTATTTTTGTTTTTAGTTAAAGAGTAAAACAAATAAAAAAGTCAAAAAATTCTCACTAAATGGCCATGGATAGGTGTGAGAAGTAATATCTTCTTAACTGCATCTTTGTGTGTATGTAAGGATGGGGGCGCTGGTGAGGTCTTTTATTTTGTAGATAGCTATTATAAGCTGTTTCCTCTATTGACTCATTAAAAATAAATAAATGAGTGCTTTATTACTAGCAAGTTCATAAAAAGTTAAAGCACCGGAAGTGACGAAACTAGGCCAAGATCAATAGATCTTGACCTCCAGAGTCCATTCTATTACTACACCAAATTAGCAGTGTACTAATTTACTAAAAAAAAAAATGCTATATGATTAAAACGCCAAAAGCTAAAAATTAAAAAAAAAAAAATAGAAGCAGTTGCTAATCTTTTAAATAAACAGAAAAAGATTACTAAAATACTATTAACTATTAAAAAGCGGAAGTTTTAAAAAAAATGAAAGCATAATATAAAATTAATAAATACCTCTAGGAAGAATAAACAATATTAATATACTTCAAAAAACGAAAAGAAATTAAACTAACCGTCTCATGAATCTAAACTAAAATGTAATATGTATTTGTAAAATTTTATATAACTACTGTTAAATTATTGATCAATTGATTATTGTTATTTTTAGATGCAAAATAGTTTAGATTAATCTTGAGAACGTTTCTGCATGGCCAAGCATTTCAAAACCCTGGAGAAGAAATTATTATTCAAATATCATTTTGGTTTAATAACAATAACCCTATTAATTAGAACTAAAGGAGCATATCAAACATTCATGAAGAGAATGATTATTCAATTTAAATTTTTTTATAAGAATTTAAAATCTTACAAAAAAAAAAAAAACGGTAGTATTTGTATATCATTCTTAAGTTCTCACGACTGTTATAGAATAGTGGTGTGAACGGAAATTAAAGAACAGAAGAATTAGGAATTGACTTCCATCTGTGAAAAGTTAAAAAAAATTTGGTCCAATGAATGAAACTGTCTTTATCCTCTATTTCAGTAATTGAGTATCTAATGATCTACTGATCAATGGATCATATGATTACTTATATTATGCTACAGCAAGATGTGATTTAAGTCTCATTTTGTCTATCATATGTATTTTTAGTATACAGAGGCTAAACTCTACATACAATAGTGCCACCCAGTGCAAGCCAGAGTAATCAATGGATGCAAGAATGTTTGTGCATAAAATCTCTATCTAGTGCCTACTCGTCCAATATCCTCAGACTAGTTTCTAACTTGTGACTTTCATCAGTGAGGAGCTTGGATCTGAGAGCACTGCACCTAGATCTTAGAATAAAAAATGGTGATTATATGATATTTAGTGGTTTAATAATTTTTAATATAAAAAGAGTTCACTCTTGATAGAAATCGAGCTATAGTGGTAGCAAATAATGAAAACTTGCAAACGATGATAATTATCGCTCGTCCATAGTACTATGTTGCCTAGTGCTATTTAAGACAGAGAAAGAACATACTAACATTTTTTCACAATATTTTGCTATCTTTTACCTTTATTACATATATTAATTTTTCTACCAAAAGATAGTTGATATATTTAGAAAATAATATGTTAAGATCAGGTGATACTTATTATCATTGACAGTAGTTTGATATTACTTTCCAAGTCATGCCCATACTTTAATTTCTGAAGAACTATTCTACTAAGATGAAATTCTGGTGGTCATAAAAGCTCAAAATTCTCATATCAAGGATGAAAAAAGCAACTGTTGTTTGCAAAGGACAAAATTGGAAAACAATTGTTAAAAGCAGAGGAAACTGGGAAAACTATCGTTCAACTTTGGATCAACAAATATCATAATTTGAATTATAATTATTTAACAGAATATATTCCAAATGGGCAAAAACAAGTCAGAAAAATGTACTGCCATGTAATAACTAATGACTTACTGTTGTTATGAAATAGGTGCCATTACCATATAATGCATAAAAAACTGCTTTTTTTACATACTATGGTAGGATCTATGACTGGCGTACAAATAAGATTAACAAAGAATCTAATACTTTGAGTTAATTTTAAATCTATTAGAACAAATAGATGCACTGAATTCAAAACATTAGAGGAGCATAATAAGTATGAAAGTTATTCTGTGAACGAATTATTTTGTGCTGCAATTTCTCCTGCCTATATAAAAATCAAATAGCAGAAAGTCATGAATGTTATGTGATGCGATGTACTGTAGCTTCTCTTTAAACAAAGTCAAAAATCTCTCAGCAATTATGCCCAGAGAAATCTGTTATCTACTTTATTTTACATCCCCTATCTAGTGTTCTTTAACTTACATATTCTATATAAGATTGTTATATATAGTGATATCATTATTGTGGAGACTTGAAAGTAAACAGATAATGGAGAGTTTAGCAGTTTTTAGTTTATTATAGTTTATATCAAACTTACATTTAAAACCTAGATTTAAACTTAAAATAAATGCTAACACATAGTTAAAGACCATATAAAATTATTTTAAACATCAGTAAACTTTCGCTTTAATTTAAAAAATTGTTTGAAAAATAAATTTTTAAAATGATTTTTGAATAATAATAAAATTTCTTGTTATCATATTTGATTTAATTAAAAAATCATTTGATATATTAAATTTTTTTAAAGTGAAAAATTCTACAGTAAAACAAGTTAAATGTTTTTTTTTTTTAACTTTTCATTGTATAAAAAGAAATATGAGGCAAATTCATGTGAAGAAAGTTCAGGAGTTGCCAGTCTTAATGGTAATTGTGTCTAAATTTAGCATCTAGTTTTAGATATTTTGTATAATTACAAATAATGATGGTGTTACATAATGTCTTATTGGTTTAATGATATATATTTTGTGTGTATATGTATATCATTAGCAGTGAATCATAAATAAGTATGATTATAATAATATCAATAAATAAAACAGTAAAAAGAATAAAAAATGGAAAAGTGAGTTTGTGATCAATATAAAAATAAATCTGTTAAGCACAAATACATTCACATATTTGGTCTCAAAGTCTGTTTAAATGACATTTTGCAATGCTTTTGGTGTATCCAAAAGTCCTCAAAATGATACATCTGTTGCAAATAAAAATAATTGAATGGCTTCCTAACTCAGAAGTTTGTAAGAAGTTCAGGAACTGGAAATGACAGAACTGTATCACATTCATGGACCTTTAGCTTCAGCCTCACTACCATTGCATCAAATTACATAGGGTATCCTTCCAGTGAAAACAATTAATATTATATCTCTATATAATATCTTTGAGATAATCTTTATAATATAAGCAGAATCTACCTAAATGCAGAATAAACTATATAAAATAAATACATACATAATAATTTGAGATATGTTAACGTAGAAATTCATTAGCAGATTCTGGAAATATATCTAAAACAATGAAATGCTTCTGATATACACTATGGATAACATCAATCTTACATTAAATTTATATTCGTGATTTCCCATTTGAAAAAAAAAAAACAAAAACAAAAAAAAAAAAACAATTTTTTAAAAGCATTTGAAGAAATTACTAAGAAATCAAAAAAAATAAAATTCACCAATTTAATGGTAATTCCAAATAATTCAAACTGTTAATTTTTTAAAAATCAAAATATAACTTCACTATAGTTAAAGATTTTGTCTATAATTTTATTTTGTGAATTTAGATTCAAAATCACATTTTGAAAAAGTAGTATGGAAACTAAAATTTAAAAATGAGCATTAGAAGTTATTGATAAAATGGAGCATAAAGGAAATTTTGAGTAGCTATTTCAGATTCATCTAGTTCTAGAGAAGAAAAAGAATCCCCACCCCAAATGGCAATGAATATACTTGTCTAAAATCGTGTAAAAAGTTTTTTTTTTTTTTTAAAAAAAAAAATACTTTTATGTAAAAATTGCTAGCCAATTAAAAAGTAGAAAAATAACAAAGTAATCTGACAAAAAATAAATAAATAAAAAATAATTGAATTTTAGCTAATTTGCCATTCTTGGAAAATATCAGAGATCTTAAGAATCTAGACTTGTTATAAAACAATTGGCAGGAATATTATCATTTCAAAAAGGCATTTGAAATTCAAATAAATCACAAAAATCAAAAAGGCTTCAAATGCTTTTTATGAAATGACATTCCTGCTATTTCCAATTGTTTTATAACAAGCTCTCTGATATTTTCCAAGAATGGCAAATTAACTGAGATTCATTTTTTTTCTTCTATTTTTAGTTGAATTACTTTGTTATTTTTCTACTTTTTAGTCTATTAGTACTGTTTACATAAAATCATTATTTAAAAATTTTTTTTTTTACGTATTGTTAAAACTAAAAACAAATCTCAACCAAAGCAAATTTCAAAAATGTGGACATATTGACAAAAACATACACAGACATGGAAAATTAATAAAAAAGCATATAATTAACTTCTAAGGCAGAGAAAAGTGAAGAACCAGTAATATATATATATATAATAAAAGTAATAAAGTATAACAGGGATAATATATTTTATAAATAATTATAGTAACCTGCAAAAGTACTTTTAGTTAATTTCTTATCTTTCTTCAACTGAAAATCTTTTAAATCCACATTTAGCTAGAAGTAAATGTCATCATATTATATTCAAAGATTCATGAATTTCATGTGATGCTCTATCACATATGCCTGACTAGATTGTATGTTATTAAAAAGAAATGGAGATTAAGTATATTGATGTGCTAAAGAGTTAAACCTTTAATATCAAAACAGTAGCCACATGGACAGACAATGACTGTGGCTGTCAGTGGATTATAAATCAATTTCATACTGGTTAGTCAAATCATTGTCCAACTTTTCTACATAAAGTGCTAGAAATGCTCATGAGAAAAGACTTCATTCTAATGGGTGATCACATGTTAATACCAGTATAACAGTTTGGGTTTTCCACCAGAAGAGGAGGAACAAATCTCACTGTGGTTGGACCTAGGATCTTCTGGTAGGATGCTGTGACTGACATGATGAAATATCTAACCTATGATCGTATCTATCTCCAATGGGCTAGCTCTAAGTTTACACATTAAATTTAGACACAATTTGGGCTAGTTCATCCATACCTCACCCCTCTCAGATTCCATTACACTCGGAAGAAGAAATTTGCCTTCAGCTCTCTTCAGGGGTGAATTTACACTAGATAGCAATGACTGCACCTCTATATAGATTCCAATTAAAGATCCATCCAATCATATTACTGTATAATATAAAAATGAAACGTGTGTGTATGTATATATATCCGGTTATAAGTTGATGAATGAATGTGTAAAAGATTTTGATAAACTAGAGACCAATGTAATTTAAATCAAGTTAACAATGTTTATTAATAACAAAATAAAAATGCAAAAACTCTTTAACATGATAAAAAAAAATTATAATTGTATGTGACAAGATTCACTATCTCAACCCTTATCCCATGGTAGAAGTACATAACAAGGCACTTCTCAACTCTCATGTGTTCCATGTGTTCATCATTTGATTCACGTTAATCTGAAAATCCTGTGAGTTAGATTTCATTTGACATTAAGGAGTATCATTTGAATGTGGTTCTCTAGACTCCTGAGATTCACAATTTAACTTAAATTGTACAATTTTCCAAAACAAATTTTTTGGGGGGTTTGGGGTTTTTCCCCATCCTTGTGTGGTTTGGGGGTTTTTTTATATTGTGGGTTTTTTTTTTTTTTGGGGGATTCTTCTTTTCCCTCTTTCCCCTTTCTCCCTATTTTTTTTTTTGGGGTTCTACCACCATCAAAATAATGATGATTTTTTTTTTTTTTTTATTTCTTGTATAAGAGAGGGGATTTTTTTATATAATATTTTTTTATTAACCAACAGTGCTACACTTTTGGATTGCTTTATTTCTATTTTTGTGCCTACCCTTATATTACTCACATTTACCTTTAAATCTCTCCATATACAGTTCATGTTATGGATCAGTCTAACTTCCATATTACTCAATTTCTTCTCTTAGGCTGCTCATTTCTTCTTGATACTGTTCATGTTATGATCTAACTTTGCCACCATACTGCTCATGAACATTTGGAGCATTTGTTTTAAAGTCACCTCCTCTCCTGTATTATGTACTATTACAGTTTCAGATACTTGAGCTATCTCATTTATTGAGTTTCCCTTGTGTTAAGGTGTTGCTTGACCAGTGATATGTGCCTGTGGAGGATGATTAACCTTGGTTATGGACCCCCAGGTATTCAGATCTGTGAAGATCTACTAGTAATATCTTCTACTTTACGATCACTAGTACTTTATGGTTCCTCAGAATGTTTCATATTTATGCTTGATAAATGTTTCTGCTTCTGGTTATCATCAAACTTTTCTAATAGTTAAATATAGTTATTTATTTCTTTATAGATACAAATAAATACATGTCACAGGACCTTCTGCTACTCCTTGCCATTCAGTGCCTATGTTTGTCTCTCTCTATAATTTTTTGTTTGTATATATTGTTTTTTTAATGACTACTTTTTAACCTGTCCTTTTATTCACCTAACTCACCTATTTTAAATTTAGTTTATTAGTTAATCATTTATTTATGGTCTCAGTTTATCAATTCATTCTCATCACTTAACATATATTCAATGTTTCACAGGAGGTTCTTCTTTTTTTTTCTTTGAGTGATTATTTGGAAATGGTTTAAATTCACAAGTCTTATCCTTTTATGGTTGGATGTATCAATTGATTGCTACTCAGGTGAATCCATCAGAGTTGTGTCCCTGTGAAAATTTGGCAAAAGAATATGTTCATAGAAAACAATTTTTTTTAATTTACCCAATCCAATGACCTCCTTAGAAACTACTCTTTCATGCTCCTAAAGTTTGGACACCAGAATGTAATGGTCCAGGTGTTCCACCAGAAGAGGGGGGTACATTTCACTATGATTGGACTTAGGCTCTTCTGGTAGGATGCTGTGAATGAAGTAATGAAATACCTAACTTATGATCATATCTACCTCCAATGGATTAGCTCTAAGTTTACACATTAAATTTAGATACAACTTGGCCTAGTTCATTCATACCTCATCCCTCTTTCAGATTCCATTATACCTCAGAATTCAAATTCAGAGAGAAATTTGCCTTTGGCTCTCTTCAGGGGTGAATTTACACTAGATAGCAACTACTACACCTCTAGGTTTCCAATTAAAGATCCATATAATCATATTACTGTATTATTATATAAAAGTGAAACATGTATGTATGTATATATATCCAGTTATCAGTTGATGAATGAATGTGTAAAAGATTTTGATAAACTAGAGAGACCAATGTAATTTAAATTAAGTTAACAATGTTATTAATAAAATAAAAATTCAAAAACTCTTTAACATGATAAACAAATTATAATTGTATGTGTCAAGAATGCATTTCTACCATATCAATAATTAATATATTCACTATTCCAATTCTTACCCCATGGTAGAAGTACATAAGAAGGCACTAATTATTTATAAAGCAAAAAAAATATTTTATCAAATTGACCGCAAAGCTGACTAATTTATAATATTCTACAAGTATATCCATGATAGCCTTGTCAGTCAATTCCAGTTGTTGTTGTCCCTTCTTCTTTGGGGACTTCCCCTATGTATGTATAATTCCTAAAGTTGATAGGAAAGACCATTTACACAAGAAGATTAATAATCCATACTGAAAAAATAAACATGAATAATTGTTAGTTAATGATGAAAAAATAAAACACAAACTGTTCTTTAGTAGTAAATGCACTTAATATGGAATAGTATCAAAAAAAATCTTATCTCATTCCATATAATAATGGTGATGGCTAAATATCAAGTCACTATGAAGAAAAGCTGATCTAAACTTTATTTAACATAAAAAATATTTTATCTAGCTCAATAATCCTCCTCCCCACCCTTTTACTTTGTTACTTTCAATCATAATGAACTCTCCCAAGTTCTAGACATGTTTAAGCTTCCAAATATAAAAATAAAATAAAACTAGAATTTTTACAAATAAAAAAACAATATATAATAAATGAAATGTTCATTAGTTCATTTTGGTTAATGTCCCCATGAGTTTATCAATAATGTCTTCTATGGATACAGTTTATTTCTTTTTGAATCATTCTTCCTCTGTAAGTCATTCATTACCCACTAAAATTCATCAACAATGTGTTTGAAATTATGTTGTTTCCATTTTCTGCAGTTGCTTGCCTTCTGGATCCATTCATACAATTATTGTAGGACTTTTGATATTTCTTTAGGCATTATATAGGCAAATAGATTAAATCATTGTACTTCTATGGTAGGACTGTATCAATCCAGCTCTATGGCAATATTAATTTAGCCGGAATACATTGTGTAGTAGTTCATAATAAATTTATCTTTTCTTAATTTACTATTTGGAATTTAACGGTTTATATAAGAAAGAGTTACTTCGTTATTTATATATATATGCTAGTTCAATTTAAAATTTTTTCTAGTTAAATGTTGGTTGTAATTTCTTATAATTTTGCACTATAAAGATTATACAAATAATTTGGAATGTTCGAACAAGTCATCCACATTCACTTGGATTTGAACATTTGATCTTCAAAAGTTAGCTTTGTACAGTTCTTGTATCATTTGAAAAATAACAAAAGATGACAGAAATGAACTGGGTTTGCTTTTATACCTCACTTAGTTTCCATTGTTTAGTATATGAGCATTTCCATTTTCTTTTCTATTGCTGTAACTGTCTATTGTTATGTGTATTATACTGAATGTAGTTTTAAAAAATTACATAATAGAATTCTACTTTTATCTTCCATACTTGGTTGCCTAGTGATTGGCTTGACATTGGGTCATCACTATGTTTACTAAGTCTAAGTCTTTATTCATGATGTAACACATTTATAAATAATTCAGATATACTGTAGGGTATTGATTTCAAACCCTACATTACAAATACCAAACACTCAGAGGGAAAGTGGGAGAAATATTTTTTTTCTCTATGCAACTAATTTTCTTAATGAAAGAAGACAATATGAATGTCTTTGAATAGTTTGATAGTTATATTTAAGAATTAAATATATTAGGCATATATAAATAATTGTCTGTAGACATAAACTCCATGGGATATTATTTTTCTAAGTCTATTTATTAACTTCCTATGTTTAATGTATATTTAACAAATTATAATGGTTTTTCTTTGTTAACAATATTTTAATATTTCACCATTACTAATTTATTCTGTAACTTTGATACCAATAATATTAACAATCTGTAGCTTTCAGATTATTTAGATTATTTTTGATAGGCAGGTTTTACAGATATGAGCAGTGATATATATATATATATGCATGTGTGTATGTACAAACATTAAAATTTTAAACATTTACAGACATATTAAAAAAGTTTTTAAATAATTTTGTATTTTCTATGTAAAAAGTTGTTTTTCTCCTTATATATTATTTAAATTCAATTTTTCCTATTTTGTTTGAAAGGACTAAATGTTGATTTAACTTCCATGTGTGAAATATGGAGGGATGAGAACAATGACTCCTTAAGAAGCTATTAAAATTGCAGAGATACCAGATTGTTTGGCCTGCAGCTGCACTGATAAAGTATAATTTATATATAGCTGGATGTTTCAATAACAACATATATATACTGTCATCAAAATACCAGCACACATATAGTCTGAAAAATAAGACAGTTTCAGAAGAAGCAGAGAAGAGTAGTTTTTCTACAAATAATGGTGGGGTAGAAAAGATTTTGTTTGAGGGTGCCTTTTTGGCTACCCAAGGAACTCTGCGCATATGGAAAAGTTAAATCTGAAAAGTGTTTAAAATCATCCTATAGCTGATTTCCAATGTCCAAAGAAAACTTTGAATCCTATAATTGTTTCACCTATGCCATTGCTGAATTCAAATAAAAACCCAAAGCAAAGATGCTGAAATTTATATGAAAAGCAGAAATATTCATTTGTCTATAGAAATGAAAAAACCATCTCAGTGTTAAAATGGTCCCTAAAGAAATACAATTGATGTCATAGTTTCATCATCATCACAGTAAAGCAGAAGAATCACAACCCAAGCTGAAAATAGAACTTTTCCAGTAAACCACTATAATTGATGAATCTATGCATGTTAAACATTGGTATGTGGCTGCATTCAAATCCTTAACCTTAAACTAGCTGACTCTCAAAATGAAATTCATTGGACTCCTTGAAACTGTCTCTATATCAAAGATAAAAGAAGAACTTGGTAATATCACTTTTAATTTTGTTTTCTCAATACTATTAACAATTCTCTTTTAAATAAATCCATTTATCTCTCTCTCTAAGTATTAAAACAAGAATCAATTATTAGAAAGGGTTTTTCAATCTATGATGTGTTGTTTAATTATCATTACATGTAACCATTTATATATGTATTTTTTTTATAAAATGTTTTTATTATGTATTAATGCAGGTATCATGAAAATATGTTTATTCGTGTTATATATAAAGGTTAAATACAAATTTTGTTAATAATGGGGAGTAACACACACATCTAATGATATATATATATATACTCACATAAATACTTGTTGAGTATAAATGTACAAACCCACCATGAGAGATAGATTTTAAAGTAGTTAATAACCGAGATTAATGGAAATTGAGATAAACAATTTGAAAACGATTTCTTTATATATTCGTATCTTTATAATTTAACTAACTTTCTCTACTTATTTCTCATTTATTATTTTTAAGATTATAAATATGGAAATGTATGTTATATACAATTTGCGAGTATGTGTGTGTATGTTTCTATGATATAAGATTTTATTCACGCATTAGAGATATGAACATACACATACCATCCTACATAATATTATTGGTTGAGTTTGAGCTTCATTAAGGGAAAGCGGGGAAGACTTTTGGTTGTTATCATTATTATTTCATAACTATACATTTTAATTTGTTTTTATTAAAAGAGGTTTATATATTTCTTAGAGTTAAGCATTGTCTTATGAAGTTAGTATAGTCATCATCATCACTGATGGATGTCAATCGTATAAACATAGTTTAAAATTAACAATATTGTGGTAAAGAATTAGACATTGATAAAAGATACAATTTGTGTTGTGAGTAAAGTATAACGCTGTGGCTGGGAACATCATTATCATCATCTTATTAATCAATAGTTTAAATAAATGTGTTTAATGGCCATATATAAATAATATTTCTCTGTTTGTTTGTTATTTGTGAGCTATCATAAGAACTAATAACTCCCACCGAAGATCACTCAAGATTTAGTGAATCGCCATCGATAATCCATAGTATTAAATATGAACTAGTAAAAACTTACAATATTATTAAATATGAACTTGAAAGAGTTATATGAGAATTTATTTGCACAACTAGATAATAATAAGGATGTTTTACCCTTAATACAAGTATAAATGATATGATTATAAAATGAAAAATCCTACACAGTGTTATAAATAATGTAACAATTGAGGTTCAAACCCCGGTAGAGTATAAGTAGGTATCTAATGTAACTTTAGCTATGTTTAGACAGCCTAGTGGTGACCAAATATACAGACATAAATATAAGAAAGTAATGAATAAAGAGTAAAATGATTAGTTGCAGAGTGGTTTGTTCTATTGGAGTATAAGCTGCTTACATTGGTTATTGGTAATAGATCTAAAACAATTGATCTGATGCTAATGACTGCCCCAATGAGGAGTAGTAAGGAAATAAATTTTGACTTAATTGATTTCATATTTCATTACAGGCATGTCATTATATAAATTCTTTATATTTTTGGTTATAAATGATCTAGTTATTTTCCTTCTGTTACAAATGGCTACTCAATGTGGATCATATATACTAGATTATTTCTTTTTCCCAATCTAGATGATTTTCATTCCGTTACAATACATATAGGATGGATTTCTTTAACTGGTCTTTTTATTTCTCATTAAACAAGAAAAATTAGTTCATTGTGACAATTTTTTAATTTAGTGCTTAATAAAGCAAACATTAATCGCGTACATATATATATATATATATATATATATATATATATATACACACACATATGTATGTTTTCATACAAAAATGATATTGCATATTTAACCACCTGTTAGCTAAGTTTATGTTTTAAATGAGTTGGATTGGGTGGTGTTAATGGATAAAGGCTGGTATCAATAGGATTGTAAGTTACTCTTACACCAGAAAGGGGTAGAAATCAAATATTGAAGTTATTGCATGAAGGGCATCCAGGCATTATCAGAGAAAAGACATTAGTCTGTAGTTAGGTCTGGTGGTCAAACATTAATGATATATTCAAAGTTATATGCTTTCTATATTACATATTTTGTAAATACAAGCTTATAAAAGCAATGTAATGCTGTATATGACTTGGTTTATTGATTACTATTAAAAAATGCAGTAACAGTCAATCATGTGCTAAAATTCCACCATCAAAGTTTGAAGCATGGCCAAAAGTGAGAGGCCATGGCAGCACATCCACATTGATCACTGTGATCCAATTGACAGACATTTATTCTTCATAGTGGTTGATGCATATTCAGTGTGTGCTGAATATAAAATAGTAAAAAATATTAGTTCTGATAAGAAACTGAATAAATTTTGTGAAATTTTTCATACTATTGTTTTCCTAAAACTTTAGTTTCAGATAATGGAGTTTGGCTTCACATCAGAAAAGTTTGAGAAAGCTATGCAAAAATAAGAGATAAAACATTTAATCACACTGCCTTACCACCCTCAATCTCATAGATTGGCCATAAAAGCCATTCAAAACCTAAAGTGATCCATTAACAAAACTGGAAAAACAATAATACAGGAAGCAGTTTTTACCACACAGCTTTATCAGCATTCAACTCCTGTGGTAAAATCTGGAAAATCACCTGCTGAAGTATATTTAGGTCAAAAGCTGCATACTAAATTAACAAACATTGTACCTACAGAGAATCTTAATGAACAGACTGAGAGTACTTATAAATTTGCACCTGATGGTGACCATGAATACTAGAGGGAAAGATATTATGCAAGCACATCAATCAACTGCCTAAAGATGAAATACCTAACTTATTCAAGAAAACTGATAACAATGATAAAGTATTAAGGAAGGATACTAAAGCAAAAACAAAGTTTACCCACATTGAAAAAGACCAGCTAAGCTTGCTGGGGAAAATACAACAAGTGAAGTAGAGATAAATCCACCTCAATGAATTAAAAGGGAAAGAAAGATTCTGAAACACCTTCACAACTTCATATTAAGTCCAGAGAAAAGATAAATCTCTGAACTTGGAAATGTGTTATATATATATATATATATATATATATATATGTGTGTGTGTGTGTGTGTGTGTAAATATACTCATTAAATTAAAATCTAGTATTTCAAAGATTAGAAAAACTTAAAAAATAATAAATAGTAAAATGTGATCAGAAAAAAATTAATTTCTAAGTAGAGTGAAATAGTAATTAGTTAAATCTTTAAAGATAAGTAATGAAATTCCTTCAGTAAAATATATATAGACCTAAAACAATTACATGATTGTGAGTTACAGAGTCAGTCATTATTAACACTCAAGAATCTAAAAATAACTCAATAGGACTAATTAGAAGTAAAATTCCATGGTCTTATTTACAGGATTGGAAATAGAAACCAATCGGAAGAGAATAAATTGGATAATTAATCTATTCCAGCTAAATGAAAAAAGACTCACTCATGTGGAGAACCTCCATGTATGTGAATGGACTTTTAACCTCGGTGTTGAATGTCATTGTATGTACCTTAAGCCTCTATTGGGGAGAACTTGCCTCCAAACATGTAAAAACAAGCCTAGGGACTGAACAGATTGTATAAATCTTTATTACTATTTTTGTATGCCTTTGAGTTCATTTGTATATTGTAAATAGTATATATTGTATTAATAATGTAATCAATTGTCTAGTGTAATATTTAATACTAATAACTGAAATTAGTAGTTGTAGTTTTTACCATGGAAGAATTTCTAACTTCATTCCAACTTCATATTTGATGGAAGCAGGATTCAGTGTGATCAAAACAAAACAGCTTGGATGTACAAGAAAAAAGAGATCTTCAATTATTTTTGACAAAACTAAAACAAAACATAATCTATTAAGTTAACCAACATCAAGCCCGGGGTTATCATTAAAAGTAATTTCTACTAAATATTTATTTTTTGTATACTAGCTATTAAATAAATATGCAATTATTTCTCATTTTTATGCTATTATAATTAATATAATATGTACATTATAATGAGTTCTTGCATTAATATAATTTTAAATTTTATTTTATGTCTTTAGGTATGATTGCTCATATTTGTATTGGTTACTTTCTATATCTTATTTCATAGTTATTTCTCATTGTTATTTTTAAATAAAATTATGTTTTATAAAAATATTATCAAATTTTATGTTAGGTGGACAGTAGGCATATTATAATCTCTCCAAAATATGTCAAAATGGGCGGTGAACGAAAAAAATATTGAAGACCTCTGATCTGCAGGATGTTCAACATTGTTACAAAGCAATGTCTTTACTATCTTATGCATGCATTAAGATCTTTTTGTAATAATATATCTGGCATTGTTGTATTTTATATACATTTGTACTAGAATTACCATCGTAACATTGTCAAAATTAAAATGAGAAAAGCAGACTGTGGTAATTGCTAATTGGATATAATATTAAATTAGGCAGGAAGTTAGGAAAGTAATTAAGAATAGTTTTGATGGTGTGATTTCATGGTTAAAAAAAGATTTAAACAAAACACAAATAAAATAAATAAGCACTAATTTATAGCATGTAAAAATATGTATCACATATAGGTGTGTGATAAATTAATGTATAGCAACAAATAGTTTCCATTGCTCATTTATTTACTATTAGAGAACTTTGAATCCATAAGACAAATCAAAAAGTAAAAGAGGTATAAGCAACTTTTGGAACTATTTATGGATGGAAATGAAACAGTTTGAATATATAAACATTTGCATAGACATGTCACTCTATATGAATTTGTGGTTGGTACTCTGCAAAAGGCACAGTTAAAATTTGCTCTTTTATTATAGTGAAGTGGTGGTTGATCTACATACCTGTATTTATAAACAGCTTTATTTAGCAGTATCTTTAGTTAGATAAATAATATAATTGCCAAATATATATGATTTAAATTATATAAAATTCATTTTTGTTAAAACCTAAAATTAAAAACAAACACTCTTAGGTTGTAAGTTTTTAAATTATATAAAATATAAAAAGTTAAATTTTGGAAAATAAATTAATTAAAGACTTTAGGACAGTGGCCTTCAACCACCGGGCCACGGACTGGCACCAGGCCACAGAAGTTTTATGTCGGTCCACAGCTAGACTAGCAAGAAAGTTGTAATAACAAAATAATAAGATTTTAAACTTTTAATTAATATGAACAATTTTTATTTATTTTTTCATCGCATTTTTTCCCGATTTAAAAAAAAGAAACAGAACAAAAACAAAATTTAATCAATCATACATAAATTAATTTGTTTTTCTATTTATCACAGATGTTTATGGGAGGGGGGTAGAAAAAAGTTTTTTATTATACAAACTCCGGTTGTCTTTTGATAGCCAATCACGACTGCTTATCAGCTTGTTAAAACAATAAAATGTAACGTGACTTTTTTTGATCTCTTAAATTTTTTCTATGGCGATTTTTTTTTTTTTTTGGCTTTAAATCAATTTTTATTACCTTTTTTTAAAAATAAAAACCAAAAAATAAGTTCTTTCTCTAACTTTTACAAAGTATTTCTCAATACACCCCACCACCCCAAAATAAAGTAAGATCAAAACTTTTGACTTTTTCAAGTTCCGTTTTCTTTTTTTTTTTTGTTTAAAAATACGTCCACTTTTTTTTGGCTTTATTTGTATACCGCTAAAATACTAAAACTTTTATTTTTAAAACCAATTACTGTTACCTTTTTTTAAAAATAAAAACAAACAAAAAATAACTTTGGTGTCTATCTTTTGTCTCAGTATTTCTCACCCCCCCCCCCGAAATAAAATAAGATCAAAACTTTTGACTTTTTCAACATTCAGGTGAATAACATTTTATTCTTGCACATTTTACCAATGAAATAATAAACGTAAAATGCAAGCACATTAATGAGAACGATTGTTATTGTATGTTTTCTGTAGCAGTATTACTGTGCAACTCAGAAAGAGTGTTTAGCATGTGAAGGTAAGTAACACCATTACAATACACAATAACTAGTGTGCTGTTTTGGTCAGTTAAAACAATTATGCTTATCTAAGGCTAAGCAGGTTACATCTTTAAGAAAATTTATCTAAACTTCTACCGGTCTGCGAAATCTTATCCTTATTTTTACCGGGCCGCAGGTGTGAAGATGGAAGAAAAAAAATCATTGTGTGCAGATAGTATATTAGCTTCTGAATTTGATAAATAAATGACTGGTGACATAAATAGACTGCAAAAAGTAGCTTAAGAGAATTGTTATTATATATTCACTATGAAATAAGTACAGATTGTGCAATCAGAGTATTCCATATATGTACTTGCAAAACAATGCTTTAGCATACTAAAAGGATATCAACAACTTTTATTGGTGAGTTCTAGCAATAAACTTCAGTGGCATCAACAAAAAAAAATATTGCCACTCAGTCAAAAAAAAAAAAAAAAAGGAAGCATGATTTCAGTGGTGGTGGGGGGGGGGGTAATACTTTTCAGTAAATTCATCAACTGCAATGATTATAATTCACTTTTGTACTTATAATATTTTTTAGAATGTCTCGCTAATAAACTCTGGATATGCAACTTGCTTTTCCATTCATCTAAAGCCTAGAAAGAAACAACTAACATGCCAAGACCCATGAAATAGATTTAAGTTAGGTAGATGTTGAAATCACCAGAGAGGATCTGCTTTGATGTTCAAATATCAACTTATCATAATAGAGACTAAGAAATACAATTCCTGGATACTAGTGAATAAGTTGTGTTATAATAATGGACTTTCTAATTTAAGAAAAAAAGTGGGTTTGTAAAAGTGCTAAGAGTTGGCTTCAAGAGTAATATATCTGTAAGATATCTATCAGTGTTTTTGCACATAATTTTTAATTAAAACAATAGTAAAAATTTTCATTATTTCAACTTGAAAAGACCTAAATTTAAAGTGTATTAATTGTATAATTTTTTATCATTAATATATAAATATAATGTGTTTTAGTTTTTTTTATATTTTACTTTGTGAGATTTTGGTGGATATATTCTAGCCTTTTTGTGAGAGAATGAGAATTTTACATTAAAATAATAATCTAAAGAAGAGAGGGAAAGCTTTTTTCAGTTTGATATATATACACTGTAGTAGTATGTTAACATTTATCTTCAATCCAAAGCATTTTCCATATATTTTAAAGTATGACAATAAAATAAAAAAGAATTATTGTTTACGTAAAAGAAAAATACATACCTGACAAATGTACAAATTTAAACTATCTAATGTACATATATATATATAATTGTGATGCATTTATATCAATTTCTTCACTTTCTTGTTATTAAAAAAAAATTAAATTAAAACAATAATCACATGAGTCTATCACATGATTCCAACTTAATTATTAATGTTTTGCAGCATGCATTTTTCTTGCATCACTTCTATGCCTCCTACTGCAAGTGTTAATAACTAACAGATGCCAGATGATAGTATTTAATAAATTTATGTCCTCTTCTGTCTATCCAGTACCCCTAAACTAGTTTCAAGCTCATGACCCTTAATGATGAGAAGCTTTGAACCTTGGAAAAAGGCATATGGATTTTTGGGATCTAATGCACCTTCCTCTGTCATATCATCAAACAAACTATCAAACAAATAGATAAAACATATAAACATTTCCAATCTTAGCTAACCTGTTTGTTTATATAGACTTTCTAGTATCTAATGTTCCTCATTGCTGACAGCAGGATAGAGAAATATAGTAAATACTGTTACCTGAAATCTACTAGATATTAAAGCTTACAGAAGATGTCATAGAAGTGATCATGTATTAAATTGTTAAATAACCTATTCCTAATATCATTTCATTGTCATATATATACTGTATATATATTCTCCATGATATATAATTAATTAGTTATTAATTTATGGTGTGTGTATCAGCATTCTCAGTTTGCATGCACTATAACTAACTAGAAAACCAGAGGCAATAATAGAATATGATTAATAAAAATGCATGAAAGATTACAATAATTATTGTAGGATAGTCCTTCCCATCCTGAAGATGGTTATCAGTCCAACATTTCTCAGTGTTGAATATAAAGAAAGCTATTATTACAGATTATCCATTTTCCTAATCATTTAGGGATAGAAGATGAATCTTAAAATAGAACTCAGTACTCTGAAAGAATCATTATAATTCTAAATACAGCAGAATGCTTGGTTTGATCATCATCAGTAGCAAGGGATTATGCATTAACTTTTCTTAAAGCTCATAAGAGAGGCTCTTATTTGATATATTTTCATTATAAGAATTATGATCAAATAATTGAATCTGGCAGCAAGCATCAATAAGAGCAACAATGTGTGACATTTTAAATTCCTATTACAATACCTATATAAAGATTATCATAAAGTCCAAATATACATTGTGAAATTAGTCATGAAACCAATGATAACTCATGTGGAACCCTTGGGTTCATGGAAGCCAATTTGAGAAACACTGCACCAACACATATATTTCAATTCCTAGTAATAATTTATAAATGTTCATATTATTAATTTTAATATGGCTATTTCACTTTAAAATTATAAATTTCAAATGATATATTCTCTTTCATTACGTTTTTGGTCTATTTTTAGACTTTTAGATATATGCATACATAGACAATTCACTCATTTATTTAAACAAGTACTTATTCATAATTATTTTTAATGAATGCTCAAATAATTATTTCAAGAATATACATTTAAATTATTATCATCATTATTAAAAAAAATAATTTAGCAACAACAATAAATCCTCTTTTTTTTTTTTTGCTTTAAAAAATATATATGTTCTAAAATATATAATATTCTCTTCATATAAATGCAATAAAATATATTTTGCTCCTTTTTCATTTGCTATAATAAGTACAGAAATATTTTTAAAGCCTTTTCCTATTTTATTATTTAAATTCATAACATTTTCTAGAAAAAGTTAAAAAGTCAAGGATTTTGAAATGAATAGTATATGACCTATATCTATATGTTAACCATTATACAATTTCTTTACATTCAATATATTTTAATTAGCAGTAAAGTTTCTCCATTTTAAAATCACCCACATTGCATTATCATTTAATACAAATTTATTACTTAATGCTTATTTAGTTCAATTCTAGAATAAACATAGATGTCACCATTATATAAAATATAAATTTAATTCAACGGTGCTATAAAATTCACAATATGAAAATGCAATAAATACACAAATCAAAACCAATATTGTCAAGCATTGGTGGTCGAGAGGTCAGCGACGGTTGCTTTACAAGCAGTTGTCGCGGGTTCGCTTCTTGGCAGATGCTATGACACATGAGAAAGAAAAAAAAACAATATTTTTCATAGACCAAAATTTAAATACATAAATTTATAAATTATATATATTTAATTTTATTTTTAATAAATATGACTTTCAAGTCACATTAACTTTTCTTTAAAAAAATGTGAGACAATAAAAATTTTATTTTATATTAAATACAATAGGATGTCAGTTATCCAAATATCAGCAATTAGAGCGTAATTGTCGTTTATCAGAACCATTGCCAATTCCCACCTTCCAAAATTATAATATTTACACATTGCATTTTGTGTTGTGCTGAAATGCTACTCTGTCCATATAATGCGTTCATTTTTGGTTATTTATGTAAATGAATATGAAACAAAATTGTTTTGTTGTTAGATTTGCTTTTAAAAAAATGTTGTTAAGTGTTGTTAGCTGAGAGGTCAGTACAGCTGCCTTGCAAGCAAGCAATTTTTGCAGACAATTGTTGCGGGTTCACCTTCCAGCCAATGCTATGACATATGGGGAAAAAGTAACAATATTTGGAAAGAATGAGAAATGTTGATTAAAGATTGCACTTTTAGAATTAATAAGCAGAAACTTAAAGTACGAATTTTCTGCACAGAATCTAAAATTAATTTTTCTTTTTCCTATATCATAACAATTACTTATGGACATGATATATTAAAGTGCATTTTTTTCTAAATAAAAGAATGAGAAATCAGAGTAACAAGTCTTTCATTTTATATATAAAATGATAGGCAATGTAATAAATTTATAAATTATGAGGTAATCATATAGTTTTTTCATATGACTGATTATTATATGCAAATTTAAACCAATAATATTTTTATAATACTTTATGCTTCAAAATACAAAAATAATTTATTTTGTTGGATATAAACTAAATATTTTCATGTATATTTAGTTATCTGATCTGCTTATTTCACAATTAGCCTGGGTCTTAATTAGTTTGGATAATTGATGTCCTATTGTATATTATTTAACTAAAGTGACAATTAGAACTAAATAATAAAGTTTTGTTTGAATCCTTATTTCATAATTCACAGTAATCATAATTTAAATAATGGCGTGCAGTCATTAAATAAATATATATAAAAAAAATCAGCACCTTGGGTCTGTAGCAGCGCTTTCTTTTTTTCATCCATTAAGGCCACAAGTTCTGGTTCCACACAGTCATCAAAATCTGTCATATGTCTCCCTGTATTGCAAGCCTCAGTCCTAGCTTCCCCCGAAGCACACACCGCATCAGTGTTGTTAACAATTTCAC
The DNA here is from genome assembly GCA_028023455.1 of Epiperipatus broadwayi. Taxonomy (NCBI): domain Eukaryota; kingdom Metazoa; phylum Onychophora; class Udeonychophora; order Euonychophora; family Peripatidae; genus Epiperipatus; species Epiperipatus broadwayi. Next base: position 2,337,672 of record JAQFVV010000109.1, read on the forward strand.
CATTCATGTTGCTGGTGCTCACAATCTGAGGCTCTGTCAGCAAATCATCAGAGAGACATTAGTTAGACAACTTAAAAGTGTTGAAATATTTGCGATACATAATCTAAAGCATTTACTACAACCCTAATTAAATTCATTAGCATCATGACATTGCCCGAATACTAATATTATATATTTAAAAGCAGTTTTTACTATAATGTCACATAAGCCATTTTATCTTTTAATGCAATACAAACTTATCACTAAGTGGTGCTGATAACAATGCTAAGTGCAGACTAAGCTATATAAATATATATATATTATTCTTATTATTACCATAAAACAGCCAATAGATTATACTTATAATAAACTACACATGCATACAATTTTTTTTAACACTTAACCTTCATTATCCTTCACTTAAATGCATACAATAATAATAATTGAAAGGTTATTTATTTAAGTGATGTGTGATGTTCAACACTAAAACTGACCGTGTTTGAACATACTTCTATTTGATTGACCAAACTGGGAATTATTTTTTACTTTTCTCAGCTGGAAATCATTTCAGAAAGTGCTTAGTTTATCACATTGCTCTGTGCTAAATTGTGCAGGCAAAAATAATAATATGGATAGTCATTCAAGAAGTCATGTGACATTTGAGCATTTAAATGTACTTTAAAACGTTCTTCAATTGACAATTTGAGAACAAAGTAGCAGGATAAGAACAACACTTTTATTCAATTAAACAAATGGGAGAGGGGTTTCTCAGTTTAGGAATATAAATTTTTAAGTTCTTAAAACCAACATTTTTACTGAAATCAAAATACAAAAACAGTAAAAGGTAAGTAGGAGCAATCTTAACTAATAATCATGATAAGATTCGAATTTTTATATAGTTCACAAAATCATATATTATCATATCAGAAAGCAAGATCTCCAATTAATGTTTGGAAGCCACAGAATTTACCCAATAAACTTCTTACTTACTACTATAAAATAAAATTAATTTGGTAAAAATGTAGATTTATTACAAAAATCCATAGTGATTCTTGAATATTCTGTTCTAACCTTGCCATAAACTTATAATAGTTACAGTATTATATGACTATTATATGTAAGAACTTATCATGTGACTTATCTAATAGCTAATCATAATTCTGTGCCTCATTTTTTAAAATGCTGTAACCATACATTTATAATATTGCAATCTTTGATGTTTAAGACAATTTATTTTATTTACTTTACTTCAGACTATTTATTATAAACTTCAGTAATTAGTGGGCACTAGATGATAAAACCACATTCAAATTTCCAGACTAGTTTCTGGTTATTGCTTTTTATCAATGAGGGGTATAAAATTTGTAAACATACATCCAACAGCCATCCCTAGATTTTTATATTTCCCAAACTAGTTCAGCATCTGTTCCTAATGCAGATAGATGTTGGACTAAACAGAGAAGATAATGTGATAATTTGTATGCTATGTATTGAAAACAATAATTCATCTCATATCTATAAAAACCATCTATAGTAAGAAGAAATTATCAACAGAAATCATATGGTAATGCCAAACTATTTTCCAAATTATTTTTTTAGTAGAGAATCAATTTTTCACAGTAACAGATTCAGTGTAAGCTAAACAAATCATTGCATTACATTGTTTTGAATAGACAAATGATGAGTATGACTATAATGATTGTTCTTGGATTTGTGAATGATTCTGTATCTTAATATAACTATTTATTTATAATTTTTTAAAGTTGTTTATATTATATTAAAACAGACTGTGAAAAAAAAAACTCTTACTACATTATTCAGTATACTAATCTTCAGTTAGTTTCTATTTTTATGGTATATATTTTTTTGCTCATTTTTACATATCACTTTTTAAATTGAAATTACACATTTTTAATTATACAAAAGTACTATTATTTTCTAATGTAGCAGTAAACATCAGATACATCAGAATTCATTACAATTTATAAAGTAATGCTACATATGGAAGTGTTAATTGTAGAAAGTAGTAAAATGATCATAGCAGTGGTTAATTATAGCAACTGATTAATTGCATAACTGTATCATTCAAATTACATGGCTTTCTTTCAGTAGGAAGGTAGGAAGCTGAAAACAGAATTATAAGTCCTAAGCTAAAATAGAATGAAAATAATATATATTATTTCCATATTGGAAGTATTTGAAGGCTTTCTCACAATTCTGAAGTTATTACTTGTCAACTTTTACATTGCAGTTATTTTATTGCATGTAAAAGCCCTTTCAGATGTTGCTACTTGGTATTTTTGATAGCCAAATGAATCATAACATGAAAACACATGTGTTGTGTAATTAAAAAGACACACAAACAGTAGTACTTTTGTTTAAAAATTTCTGCAAATGTAGCATAGAATAAATAAAAAGAAAAAAAAAGGGGGGGGGGGATTAAAAAGGAAAAAAAAATACAAGTCCTTAAAATCTCAAATATTCAGCATGAATCACTAAACATACATATGTAATAAAAATGAAATCAGACCCGTTTTCTATGAACTGTCAAAGACTACTTTATCGTTACAAGTTTTGTGATAAAGAGAAAGTGGATGTATAGTTCCTGAAAAACTAGTTTACAGTGCTGATTTTATTATATATATATAAATTCACTGAAATCAGTCAACACTTAGATAATTCCAATATTAATAACAATTAACAATCTCAAACTGTTGTCAAGGAGAGTGCAATGTGACTACATAGAGTGAAATTATTGATACAAATAAGTTTAAATAAAACTCATTGAACAGATAAATATAATATGTTTTGAATGCACAGTAACAAACAGTCAATTATGATATTCAAACTGCAATTATAGTTTTTAAACTGTACTCCAACAAATTATTACTTAAATAGTACAACTTTTTTATATTGAATAATTTCACAATTTCATTTTGTGTGGTCAAATTGCAATGTTGATTTCCATATTTATGCAAAAGGAGGTTATCTTACAACAGATTAAGATTGTTATTGATATTGTCTAAAGTGTTGATTGCTTTCAATGAATTTACATTTAAACCACTAATATCACATGATCACCATCTCTTATACTAGCACATAACTGTTATTAAACAGGCAAAATTCTCCATACAGTAGTGCCACCCTGTGCCAACCAGAGTAATCAATGGATGCCAGGAGGCTTGTGCATAAAATCCATATCTAGTGCCTACTCATCCAATACCCCCAGACTGGTTTTTTGGCTGTGGCCTTCGTCAGTGAGGAGCCTTGGATCTGAGAGCACTGCATCTAGATCTTAGGATCTAATGCAATATTGGATGAGTAGGTACTAGATAGGGATTTTATGCATGAGCCTTCTGGCATCTATTAATTACTCTGGTTGGCACAGGGTGGCACTACTGTATGAGAGTTTTGCCTGAATTTACATTTATAAACCTATCTAGCCTTAAGCATTATTATCTTTTAATATATGCAAAGCTGTGATATGTACTGCTTCAATTATATATTAAAATATCAAACTCAAAAAAAAAGTTAGATATTATCAAAAAAAAAAAATGTAAATAAACAAAAACAAAAATGTTAGAATTTGTATATGTATTTAATAAATTTTACTATATGGCATGATCATTTTTTCATGGCAGAGCACTGTTTACGATTAAATTTATTAATAATTTCTTTGAATTATGCTGGAAGCATATACATCTTAGACTTCATTTTTTTTATGCATAAAGTTAGAAGCTTTACAAAATTTAAGAAAATTTATAAAAGTATTTTTTTTAAGGGATAAGAAATTAATAACTGGTAAAATGTTCATTATGGTTGCATCAGAAAGCTTTAAGTTTGTATCTCAGAAATTTGAAATGAATAACTGCAAGTAGGATAATATAGATTTAAAAAATATCAAAACAATTGGAAAGATTATGCCTGCTGATAATGAAACTGTGGTTTGTGTTCCATAGAAGAAGAAAAAAGTTATTTTAAAAAAAGACTATCATCCAAAGAATATATAATTGTAATAACACTGTTTACTTAAAGGTTTAAGAAAGACAAAGGGATACTTCACTGTTCTTATTTTTTTTAAAAAAAAATACAAATATAATACAGTAATTTTATTTTTATTTTGTGAGATTATATAAATGAGTGAACACATACATTGAATATTTATATATATGTGTGTGTGTGTGCTTTCTCAATTTATTTTTAATAACTACATTATTATTATTTTTAAAAAAAATTGTTACTAGTATAATTTTAATTCATATATGCATATTATCCACAAAAACAACTGTTTTACGCATGTGTGCATGCATGTTGAAAAGTACTATATATTTATAAAGCATATTATATTGAAATCCAAGATTATCAACAGAACATGAGTTATATGTATGTGAGAGAGCTTAGAACAAAATACAATGAATATTGTGGCTCTACCATACTCAAAGTCATGATATTATAATATGGTTATTAATGGCAATATTTTATAGTGCTATTTTTTTTTTGCAACACTAAAAAAAATACAGCTGCAACACAATTTATATAAAGAATATTTAATATAGCTTATCATAAAAGAAAATTAACCTCATTTTAGAAAAATCAAAACAATAATTCTTTAACATATATATTTCTGACAAAGTGAGAAAACCAGCATTGCATAGAATGCCTAGGCATTTTATACAGTGCCAAAGATGGTATGTCCAAGTATGAAATGCTTATATTTTTACACATTTCTAAGACAAAGGAAATTCAACAAAGTATAAAACATTCCCAGCATGTTTTCTTTCATTTTATTACCTTTTTTTTTTTGTCTTTTTGAGTTGGAATGCCCTAACAGTTTTGAGAGTAGCTGCTAATCATATATATATATATAAGGATTTCACTTTTATTGTTAAAAGGAGGTTGCCTTTACAACAGTTTGAAATTGTTAATTGTTGTTGATTTTGGGATTGTCTAAGTGTCGACTGGCTTTTAATGATATATATAGGTGTGTGTACATTGTACATACTATATACACCCAGTGAACAAAAATTTTAAATGTAGAAAATTTTAAGAGTAGTGTTCTGTTCTATCATGCCAGTCGCTTGATGGCGTTGATGCTAAGCAAAAACACATAGATATAACATTTTTGGGCCAGTGATTCAATAGAACTATTGACTTTATTTTTGAAATATGAAATAAAAGTAAATTATATTATAATTTACACCAAATTAAAAAAATTCAAACAAAATATAAAAATGAAAGCTGACTTTTTGAACTTTTAGGGACAGTAATTCATCAGAGCTTGGCTTTTTGTGTGTGTGCATGTGTGTGATGTTATATAAAAAGTTGTGTTACTTTTTTAATAACAAATAATAGTAAATATAGCAGAAAAGTTACATTACTTTTCTAATATAAAATAAAAGTAAATTTTACCCTTTTTTGGACAGTAATTAATCAGAGACTGAGTTTTGTGGAAAAAGTAAATTCGATTGCAATTTACCCACTAAAGTTAATAATTATAACAAACTATTAAAATGAAAGCCGATTCCATTGTGTGACAATTGCCAATTTTCAGAATTCGAAGCAGCCATATTACTTGTCTCGTTATTTTCATTGGGATCTTCAAAATAGTGCTGTGCCACACTCTAAAATCCAATTTGTGAGGGTTGCACAGTCCTGATGGAACAGTGACAACCCCGTTAAAACTGTTAGAAGATACCAGTAGGTCAGTTCACATGTAAAAAAAGATGTTGGAACTGAAAAGTTAAGTTATTTTGACACGATGCAGTCAACACACCCTCACATAATACTGTAGTGAAAATAGATAACAGAGCATTATGATAAAGTGCATAACACAAGCAACTACGGTAGTCAATGAAAGCATTTTTCTGTGCTTTTAGCATAGAAAAAAGGCACAGTGGTAGCTGGCAGCCAAGTAAATGGACTCTTTCTGTGTTTTATCATAAAAAGGCTATTGGCTTGGCTGTGACCGCAGAAATGGCATATTTCTAGCAATTTAGCTAGAAATAGCACCATCAAGCGGCTGACCCAATAGAACATAATACTACTAATTTTAATTACATTTTTTATTAATTTATAATTACTATTTAATACTTTTTTCCAATTACTTATAATTGAAATTATGGATATTGAAAAAGGTGGGGAAATCATATTTTTGCCTCATTAAACACTTTCTTTTTTACAATTAATTTCATTTTGGGCTAGATTTAACAAAATATAAATGGTTCAAAAAAAAAAAGTTAAGGGTGAATCCAAAGCAGGGTGGTGATGTTTTGCAATATTTTTTAAAATGCTTTTGTATAAAAAAAATATAGTTAAGTGCAATTCATAAGGTCATTCCAGTTTATCTTATAACAAAAAGTAATTCAGCACTTGTCTTTTTCTCTTTATGTAGAAAAATCCTGTATCTGATATTTTGTATTTCTTACATTATTGCTTATATCTTTTTAATAAAAGCCTTTTTATACTTTTCTGAAAAAGTATTTATCATTCTTTATAATGCTTAGGTCAGGGGTTTCCAACCCTATGCCTGCGGGCACCATGGTACCCGCAGACCATTTTACATGTGCCTGCCACTATCCAAACACGATGGAAAATTATTTATCTGATACAAATAAATTTAATTTTTAAAATTTCTTATAAATTATTGTACAGGGTGTCCCAAAAGTATGTTTACAGTTATCACATAGACTATTTATTTGAAAATTTGACACTAGAACAGCGGGAAATTCATTATACCTGTTAACATAAACATAAACAATTTAATCTCTTAGATGCTCAAAATATTCTCCTTCAACATTGCAACATTCTTCAAATCTCTCCAGGACACTCTGACACACAGTGCGGCACAAATTCCGCTCTTCCTCAATTTCTGTGAATGTGAGATGAATGTAATCTTTTAAATCATTTATTGTTTTGGGTTTCTTCTCATAAACCTTGTTCTTAACAACACCCCAAAAAAACAAATCCATAGGTATCAGGTCAGGTGAACGTGGTGGCCATTCGATGCTGCCCCTTCTTCCGAACCAATGCTGTGGAAAAACTTGGTTAAAGTAATCTCTTACTGTAGATGCATAATGTGGTGGTGCTCAATCCTGCTGAAAGAAAGCTGTTTATGTAAGTTAGATTTATACTCTGAGGAATGTTTTATATTGGTATTACTATGCAAGTAACTTCAACCATATAAAAGGTAGTTTAATAACTGTAAACCTACTTTTGGGCCACCCTGTATTATATTGTAATCAAATAAATATTTTTTTGGACATTATGTATTTTATTATCAATATCAAACTATATATTTACATTGAAAAAATAAATGGTGCCCGCCACCTGGCCGGTATTATAGAAGGTGCTCTTAAGTGCAAAAAGGTTGGGGATCCCTGGCCTAGGTATTTTATACAATGTGAAGAGAAAGTATGTAAAAAATAAAAATAAAATTTTGTACTTTCCCTCAAAACGTTACACATTGTATAGAATGCCTAGGTGTTCTATACAATGCATGTTTTTCACTCTTTGCCAGTAACATATATAACAAGACTTGAATACAGAAAAATATACCATGCACACAAGCTGTGATTTGAATCTGGGCTGGAAGAATCTTAAAATTTTTTATCATGTACCTTCTCCCTCATATCTATATTTTCAACAACTTCAACTACATTAAATTACTTTTTGAAAGAAAAAAAATTAAATAAATAAAAAATAGAAATTAATAAAATAAATTTTAATTTCAAAATTTTAATCTTAAATACACAATAAATCATCAGACATCACCACACACACACAAAAAAAAAACTTTTAAAAATATTTATATTGTACTAAATCATTTAGAGAAAAAAAGAGTGATAAAATTATTTAGTTTTAGAAAAATATATTTGCCTGGATAAAATATATATTTTTACTCGTTCTTTTAAATGAAAAAAAAAAAAAAGAAAGAATAAAATCATTTATTTAGCTTTAGGTAATTTTACAAGTCCTGTGGGCTAAAATTACCCATTCTAAATTATTTTATTTTTCCTTCCAAAAAAAAAAAAGGGGGGGATATTCTTTCATAATTAATAGAAAAGTATGGTGTGACAAATGTGTGTACACTCTAAATACTCATGCTGAAAATGTCTGCATTATATACATGCTTAATGAACTATTATATATAATAGTTTCATAACTATCTGCAAAATTTTTATATCCATGACAAGATTTGAAAACAAATAATGTGGATATAAAGATTTTAAAATATTATGGTCCATAACCAATAGTTTGCATCTGGGCTGAATAAATCTGTAAAAAAGATTCAGGTTTTAAGCAGATTTAACATTTCTCTTTTAAATATTTTGACATATAATCAATCTAGCTAGTTATCCAATCATTGATTGTGAAATGACTTTCTATCATTAGCTAGAGGATATAAGTCCCAAATTCAATTTTGATAGGTCAGATGAGTATTAATGCTCTTATAGATATAAAAAAGATTCCAATATAATGCTGCTTTCACTATTAGTGGATAAGGTGTCAAGTCCAAGGTCTATCTTTACATTTGTAATTAATCACATCTATCCAGCACAATTGGTTTTTATTTAAATTTCTTCTCTTTTATTTTTATTTTTCCAAGTGGCATAGCATCGGCCGGGACGCGAACCCGCAACCCGGGCAACTGCCCGCAAGGCAGTCGCGCTGAACTCTCGACTATTGGGGGAAAATTATATACAAAAATCAAAGGATAATTAAAAGTGGATAATCAGCAAATAAAAGTAAACCATGATATTTTTCTTTATGTTAGGTAAATAGCCCATTAATGCTTATCTGATCATCCAGATATTTCCATGTCTTATTTTATCATGCAGATAAAAATAAAACATCCACTTACTGACCAATATTGGATGGTGAGTGGCTCTCATGGCGCAGAGATAATGTAATTGCCTGTCATGTTAATGATTCAGCTTCAAATCTAGGACAAATGAAACTATTCAAGAGACTTAAGATTTTTCTGTCAGCTAAGCTGGATAACTATCAAGCATGAATAAGAATATTGCAGAGACATTTATTCTTGGAGTTGGCTACTTATTAAAATATTTGTTCACCTCAAAGATGGCTTGTGGTAAACTTATTGAATGAATTCGTCTATTCCACTCCTGATTGAACTCCAACTCTTGAACATAATAGATTAAAGTACTGAAGGCTACAGAATAAATTTCTGCATAAGAAAATACTCTTTATTTTTAAAACAAACAAACAAATATTTAATTGATTTTTACAAAAAATCCTATCAATGTCTCTATAATTTATTCTACTTTATAAAAGGTAATAAGAAAGCATCAAATGCAAAAATATTATTAATGCTATTATTATAATTTTTATGAATTAGAAAAATAATTACAAACACACTGCAAGAAACATCTTAATGATATAATGAGTTCATTAAAGTTTAGGATGTTCTAATTTTTGTAATGATGGAATAAAGTGAATTGAGAGAATGGCGGTCAGTGCCAATTAACTACCATGCTTGTTTTTAGTACTATATTGCATAATTATTATTCTGCCACTGGATACAGAACTTAACATATATATATATATGTATAATAATAAAAACTTTAAATAAAGCTTTAAAATATAGTAATAATAGATTTACAAAAGAAATAATAATAATACTTAAAAAAATCGATTCTCAAATAATAGCTACATAAATACAATATACTTTAAAGTAATCTAAATAAAGAATTTTTTTTTTTCTTTTAAATAAATAAGAAATTTTTAAAAAAATTGAACTAATAAATCAATGAAAATACAATTGAGAATTATTTTAAAGAAGGATCTTAAAATATTATATTATGTTTTCATATATATATATGGCCACGTTTTACTTCTAACTAAACTCAAGACACAAAAAAAACTATTGATGGATATTAGAGCAAAGTAATTTAGCTTAGGGCTATCAAAGGTAATTGACAACATTGCTAAACATTTCTAGTTATAACATGGGAATATCCCCATTCATTTTTTTGTCTACATCATATATATATATATATATATTGATGTGATGTACTGTGGCTTCTCCTTAAACGGAGTCAGGAATCTCTCAGCAATTATACCCAAAAAAAACTGTTAGCCACTTTATTTTCCATTCCTCACTCTAAGTTTTCCCTTATTCTGCTCCATCCCATTTCCACAACATAATCTTTGTCAACTCTATGGCCTTTATATCTAAATCCCCCTTATCTTTTCTCAAACCCAGCATAAAAACCAATAATCCACTTTCTGTATAATCACTTTTTTCATATTTATTTTTCCATAACTTCATTATTTGTACCCTTTCTGTTTTCAAGCATTTACATTTAATTAACAGATGCCTAATATTTTCTATTCCTTCCTTACACAATTTACAGACTAAATCATCCATATTTTTCCATTTACATGTATATTCTCTTGTTGCTAAAGATCCTATTCGAGCCTTAAACAATAAACTACTTTCCTTACTATTATCATATATTAACTCGCACCTAATATTCTGTTTATTTCTATATATATTTAAACTCTTTTTACTCTCCATACTAGTTCTCCATCTCTCTAACTCCCTATTCTTTATTAATAAATCTATTCTTTTATCCCATTCCTTACCACTATAACACTCAACAATCCTCCTAACACAATCATCCCATCTTTTGTACAAATATACTGATATAAATTCTTTATCCAAATCTTTTGCATACTGCATTACCTTTCTCACCCATCTTGTTGCCTGCCCTTTTTTTACTCATAACCCAATTAAATACTATTTTGGATATTCTTTTATTATCAATAAACTGCAATCTACCACCCATTTTCATTTTACTTTTTGCATCTCTCATATAAAAACTTGACCATCCCATTTCTCCCTTGCTGTCTACACATCTGCATCCAATGCATGTCTTCCTAATTCCCTTTGTACTTTTTCTAAGTAATCTAATATCCCTTTACTAACACATAACACATCATTACTATATGATAACCCTGCTACTGCAACTCCCTTCCATATAATTCTAGCTCCATCATATTTATTATATGAAAACACTGTTAATTTCTTTATCAACCCCTTTCTTTTCTTTGCTTCATTTATCAATTTTTTCTTCCATTCATCCAAACAATTTTTCTGATTACTTAAAATAATTCCCAAATAATAATATTGTGATGTGATGTGATGTATTATGGCTTCTCCTTAAACGAAGTCAAGAATATCTCAGCAATTAAGCCCAGATAAACCTGTTAGCCACTTTCTTTTACATTCCCCACTCTAAATTTACCCATAATCTGCTCTATCCCATTTCCACAACATAATTTTTGTCAACTCTATAACCTTTATATCTAAATCCCCCTTATCTTTTCCCAAACCTAGCATAAAAACCAATAATTCACTTTCTGTATAATCACTCTTTTCATATTTATTTTTCCACAACTTCATTATATGTACCCTTTCTGTTTTCAAACATTTACATTCAATTAACAAATGCCTAATATTTTCAATTCCTTCCTTACATAATTTACAAAATAAATCACCCATATTTTTCCATTTACATGTATATTCTTTTGTAGCTAAAGATCCCGTTCGAGCCTTAAACAATAAACTACTTTCCTTACTATTATCATATATTAACTCACACCTAATATTCTGTTTATTTCTATATATATTTAAACTCTTTTTACTCTCCATACTATTTCTCCATCTCTCTAACTCCCTAGTCTTTATTAATAAATCTATTCTTTTATCCCATTCCTTACTACTATAACACTCAATAATCCTCTTAACACAATCATCCCATCTTTTGTACAAATATACTGATATAAATTCTTTATCCAAATCTTTTGCATAGCGCATTACCTTTCTCACCCATCTTGTTACCTGCCCTTTACTCATAACCCAATTAAATACTATTTTAGCTATTCTTTTATTATCCATAAACTGCAATCTACCAAACATTTTCATTTTACTTTTTGCATCTCTCATATGAAAACTTGACCATCCCATTTCTCCTTGAATTGCCTCCCTTGCTGTCCATACTTCTGCATCCAATGCATGTCTTCCTACTTCCCTTTGAGTTCTTTCTAAATAATCTAATATCTTTTTACTAACATATAATGCATCATTACCATATGTTAACCCTGCTACTGCAACTCCTTTCCATATAATTCTAGCTACATCATATTTATTATATGAAAATACTGTTAATTTCTTTATCAATCCCTTTCTTTTCTTTGCTTCATTTATCAATTTTTTCTCCCATTCATCCAAATAATTTTTATGATTACTTAAAATAATTCCCAAATAACTATATCTATTCACCACACTTAACTTAATATCTCCCAATAAAAATTCTACATCTTCTCTTTCCTCAGTATTAACCATCATTATATTTGATTTTTCTTCACTAAATTTAATCCCCATCTCTTTACCCACCCTTGCACATGTCCTCAACATAACTTCCATATCTTCTCTTTTTTCTGCTCACAAAAATATATTCTTTTTTCAATGACTGATGGCTCCTTCTGTTGGTGTTTAGAAGAAACAATAATCTTTACATAAAAACTATAGCAAAAGACTAGTGATGGTTTTAATTGTAACTAAAAGAAAAATTAAAAAAAAAACTCAACCTCTCTACCTGCATGTATAGGTTACTTATCCATTTACCTATTCATCCATAGATCAATGATTAACTTGTCAATCTATCTATCTTATTTCTTTCCTCTCTATCTTTTTTTTTTACTTTTCTGTGTTTTATTATACCTTTTTTTGCACCTACCTACAGACCGACCTACCTACCTACCAACCGACCTACCTACCTACTGACCGACCTACCTATCTATCTATCCACCTACCTACCCACCACCCACCCCACCTATCTACCTACCTATCTATTTATCTAACCTCCTCTCTCAGTCTAGCAAGTAATTGGATTCAAAATAATCTTGTATAGGACATAAAGTGTCCTGCTCCAGTCCTGCAGCAACTTATAATAATTTAATGTAGCACTCAATTTTACAGCTATATCATAAATTTAAATGAATCCTTATATCATTTGGTCAAAAAAGCCCTCATAAAATCAAAGTGAGGTAACTTGGTAATACTGTGCTTGATCAGCATAAGAAGTAGTATTGCTTTTGAATTGGACAAACATTAAAATTAACTTTTAAAGGATTTAATATTATTCTATTGGTCATAATATGTGCTACACATTTAGTGTTTTCTCCAAAGCCAAGAGGCACATTTTACCCTTAGTACAATAATATATGTATCTCTATATCTGAAAGTGTGTGCTATATACTTAGTGCTGTATGCATCCTCCAAAGCCAAGAGTGTGTGATATATTTCAAATTATTTTTTTCTGTAAGCCTCAGACTTTATTTATTACTCATTGATACATGTAGCATATCAATTTTAGCTTTTATTTATAGATAGCAAGGGGGGGGGTCCTAACCTGCATATTAGAAAAATATCTTTATAGCTTTTGTATATTAGTAATGCCAGAGAAGTATTTTTTTTTTACTTCAAATCATCGAATATATATGATGGAGTACATTTGACTTTTTTTATATATAAATAATGCTTTTTCTAAGTATTGCAAACTTATGTAACAGGAGATGCTAATACACTGGAAGGGGGTTAATGATATATATATCCAATGATATTATAAATAAAAATATGCAATAAATATCTCAACTGAAGTGACTTACGTGAAAAATAAATTGTCATTGATTGGTGGTCTATATACTAAAATAAAGGCAATCGAAAATTTAGTTAGAATTACAATTGAATTTGTTTTACTTATAAAAAAGATATAAACTGTTAGCTTGCACCCGTTTGAGATCTTTACAAATTTTTTAGCAGCCAATACAATTTTTATTCATTCAAACAAATTAAAACCACTACACATCACATGATCACCATCTCTTATGCTAGCACATAACTGTTATTAAATAGGCAAAACTCCATACAGTAGTGCCACCCTGTGCCAACCAGAGTAATCAATGGATGCCAGAAGGTTTGTGCATAAAATCCCCATCTAGTGCCTACTCATCCAATATCCCCAGACTAGTTTCTGGCTTGTGGCCTTCGTCAGTGAGGAGCCTTAGATCTGTATGGAGTTTTGCCTGTTTAATAACAGTTATGTGCTAGCATAAGAGATGGTGATCATGTGATGTGTAGTGAATTAACACCAATTCTGCCTAATAGGATGGTGGTGGCTATGGTTGTTAAAGAGCCAATGACACCAAAATGTATGGGTGCTGAACTGAGTTCATTTCCATATGACTATATAAGCTATTGAGTTTAGATTGAAAATATTGTGTTTTCAAATTTCATTTTCATAGTTTTGTAGTTAAGTAGAGATAAAAGGTGGGCCAGAAACTAGTCTGGGGATATTGGATGAGTAGGCACTAGATGGGGATTTTATGCGCAAGCCTTCTGGCATCCATTGATTACTCGGTGGCACTACTATATGGAGTTTTGCTTGTTCAAACAAATTAAATTGCTTGAAACTCTTTTACCCACAAAATAAGAATAGCTGAATAAACATTTTCTATATAACTATTTTGGCTACAGTCTGGCTATTTGAATTATTCTATTTGCTTTGAAAATTTTCCAATACTTGAAAACATATATCTAGCTCTACCTGGATTTGAATCTCTAACTAAGGATGTAGCTGACAGATGTGTTAACCACTTCATCATAAAATCCTTCTATAAGTACATTCCGGTTTAATTATGGAAACATTTCATATCCCTAATATTATTTATATTTTACAAAAATATAGATACACACTACTGCCTACTGGATTTAAAACTCTAGTCTGGTACCATTCCTCTAATCTTGGGATGACTGAAAACATTTGTACCCAACAGTGGTCAGCTGACCTGCCTATTTTTTTAAAAAACATTTAATGTAAATAAATATGAAAAACTCACTAATACAGTAGCAATTTTTTTCTATACAATATTGCCATCTAGTCCAAACCATAGTAATCAATAGATTCTAGAAGGTTAGTGTATCAAAATCCCTATCTAGTATCTACTCATTCAATATTCCCAGACACGTTTCTAGCATATGGCTTTCATCAGTGAAGAGCCTTGGATCTGAGAGCACTGCATCTAGATCTCCAGCTGCCACATTTTACCTTTTTAATTCATTATAAAACTATGAATTCAAATTGAAAACAATAATGTTTTCAATCTAATTCACTTGTATTGACATATAGATCTAAATCCAGTTCAATATATATATATTTTGATATCTTTGGTTTTTTAGTAACCATAGCTCCTTACTAATGAAAGCCGTAAGTCTAAAAACTAGTCTGGAGATATTGGATAAGTAAGCACTAGATAAGGGTTTTGATGTACTAATCTTCCAGCATCCACTGATTATTATGGCTTGCACTAGGTGGCAATATTGTATAATGAAAAGATTCTACTGTGCTAACAGATTGTAGAAGCTAAGAAATGAAGCTCATGTGATGTTATAGGTTTAAAACTTATTACTCAAGTATCTCTCACAGTGAAAGTATTTTAAATTTAAAATGCATAACTTTTGTGGTTATTCATTTTCATATGGCAATACAAAAAAAATCGTAAAAAAATTTCAAAGTTAAAAACTTTTCCGTTATTAAAAAGTTAACACTAAATACTTCTAATTTTTCATATTTCATTATAACTGTTGCAGGGTAAAACTGTGGGGGAGGAAACGGTAATGAGAAAATATGATGGTAATATAAAAAATAAAAAATGTGTCAGACTTAAATTACAACAGATGAAACAATGAAATGTGATACGATAGACAAAAAGGTTTAAAACACTGTTTGAAAAGAATGAGAAAATGAAATTTGCCATTAATCTATTATATAAAACTTTAATATATATATACACACGCGTATAGGATAGCTTCTCCCAGAATTATATATATCAGTGTGTGGGGATGGGTGAATGGGGGGAGGGTTGATTTTTGACTCATATAAAAAAATAATCTTCAAAATACCATTAATTTGTTTTATATAAAAATACACACACTCACATATATATGTGTACCTGGCTTTCCTCAAGCATATACATGTGTGTGTGTGTGTGGAAAAAAGACATTTCGATTTATAATTCCATACCAAAAAATCTACAAAACGTTCTATATCTGATTTTATTTTACAAACTTGTTAAATATATATATTAAGTGATCTATCATAATCAGATTTATTGATTCACAAGAGTCTCTTCACAAACGCTAGTATTAATTATTTAATCGAGTTGTTCAAGAAATCATAGTAACATTTGAATGTGGGAAGTGGCATATTGAGTTTTGATCCAAAAACTTTTAGCTCTTAAGTCAATCATTCTACCACTGAGCTAAACCATTCAGAGTTAGACCCAAATCGTGACTAGTATTTTACCATAGCTTTTCATCTAGTTCTTAATAAAAAATTATTATAGCATCTCGGATAAAAGAAGCATTACAAAGCAATAACCTCAGTAATGTATGTTCGATTAATTACACTTGAAAGCAATAAAAACAATAACGAAAATAGGATTTATGTCATTTTTCAAGAAAAGAAATTAGATTAATTTTTCGGATATATTTTAGAAGATTGAAAAATAATTGCACATTCATTAATAGTTAGTAAAAAAATTCTAAAACAATTTTTTAAACCAACATGTTTTTTTAAGACCGAATATCCGGTTCAGTTGTGTATAAACTAATTGCCTTACCTGAAAATGGGATGGATAACCAGGTAATAAGATAACACAGTAGTATTATTAGATTATACTTAATAACACTTGTCCATAGGAAATACTTTGTTATTGATTGAACATCTATTATAAGCTAGTCTTTTGTCTAAAATTAAATGGAAGGCTGAAGAGTTGTGGGTTGGAGATTGGCTATCTTAATATAAAGCTGAGCATTGATTGTATATATGTGTGAGGATAGTAATCTAGACCAACTAATGATTGCTGGTTTAGCATGAAATATCATACTGGTTATTATTTATCTTTTCAACATGTGTGTGATCAGTTGGGTTAGCAATATGAGATAGCACTGAGATTAGTAGGTCGTGTGAAAGTCTGAATTCGAATCCTGCATATATTAAAAGCAACATCATAAAATGAATAAATTTCTTATAACATGAATGCAACTACATTTTAATATTTTTATTTACTGCATATTTCAAATGATTTTGTATATAAAGAAAAGAGAAATGACAGCAAAAAAGCAGAAAGAAAAGGGGAAGTGGAAGAGAGAAAGAAAAGAGGAGAAAGGATAAAAAAGCAAATAAGAGAGAGAAAAAAGAGGGAAAGAGACAAGAAAATAAGCAGAGAAAAGAAGTGAAAGAAAAAATGAAAGAGTAACAGAAATAGAGAAAAAGGAAAGTGGCCACTAATGGATGATAGAATTATTCACAGGTAATTATGTTTAATCAATTTTCCATATCTACATCAATTTTTATTATCATCCTTTCATCATTTTGCTTCCACTTTTTATAACTTTTATTACTCACTCATTAATTTATTGATTTAGTCCTACCTACATCATCATCATCATTACTTATTTAAAAAAAAAAAACAGGCTCACCATTTTTTGATAATCTTTATGTTTCTTGTTCTCTCATGGCTATTTCCCTTTGAAATCACTGACCAACTGCTTCATTTTGCTATATTCTTTTCAGTACTTTTCAGTCCATATTTCATAATTTCTCTAACTCTTAGAAATCTCCATTCTAATTCTACTTTATAATTTTCTTGAAACCTTATTCTTTTTTATTCTTTTCAATAATTCTATACTGACAATCTTATCTTTCCAAGTTTTGCAGTTTCCTCCAAATCCACATACATCATTAAAAACTTCTCATTTTTTCTCATTTTTTCTGATTGTTCTCGTAAAGCCTGTAAGAAATGACTTTAGTAGATATAATTTCATAACTCACAGAATAATATATCTTTATTAAAATCTAATCAGCTATTGGTATTTTTATTCTTAATTTCTTTATCATTACATTCGTCTGTTAACTAATTTCTCAAATATGTAAATGTACTAATATATTTTCTGTCTGATGCTTACTCTTAATTTTTCTTCTCTATCTACTGACATTTATTTAGAGGAATTGTTGTAGAAAACAAATGTAAGAAGTTACAGTACAAGATAAAAAAAATTAAAAAAAAAATTAGATCAGTTTAATAGAAACAAGACTAGAAGATAGGTAATTAAATTAAATAAATATGTTACAGAAATATAGAATATAAATACACAAAAACTATTAATTTTAAAATTTATTCTAAAAAATATAGGTTATATATATAAAGAATTGATAGCAATAAAATTATGTTATAACTAATCAAAATTAGGTAAAATATGAAAACAACATAAATTAAGATATAAATATAAAAGGATATATAAAAAGTTAAGATTTTTTTAGTAAATTAAAAATTATACATGTGTAAATACATTTGGCAGGATAGCTCAGTTGGTTAGAGCATTACCTCAACAATTCAATACTCAAGAATCTAAGGGCCCAGGTTCGAATCCCATGCTAATACTGATACTAGTCAGGTCAGCAACACCTGAAGAAAATTGAATAATATCTCTGGAAACATTGTGTGTATACTAACATATTTGATGTCCTATTATTAACAGTTGAATGTATGTGGAATATTTAAATAAAGTTAAATTTTTCTAAAGACATTCAATACTCATATTAGATGGTGGAAATAGTCCAATATAAAAATACATATTAATATCATATTTATTATTTTCATTGTATTCATATATATATATATATGTACATATTTTGTAAAACTGTAAGCAAATAAGCCAATAATAAAAACGAGAGATGTTTCTTCGAAAAAATGTGCAAGAAAGGAAATTTAATAGCTAATGTTTAAATTTACATTGTGGTAGTCATATATATATATAATTGGCCAAATTTTAGAAAGTTTATGGCAATTTTATTTTTAATATTCTGCATTTTTATTGGCATTAAAATGTAGAAAATATATGAAAAAATCATAATTTCTGAAAAATAATAATGGCTTTGTTCCTGGTCAAAACACTAGATATAATTAATTTATATACAAATAACTTAACCTAGCTGTTAGCATAAAAGCTGGCCCGGGTTCGCTTCCCGGTCAACAGTTTGACATATATATAAAAAAGTGTTGATTCACAGTATAAATTTATACAACTCCGAACTTTTTATCAAGCATTGGTGGTCGAGAGGTCAGCGACAGCTGCTTTACAAGCAGTTGTCCCGGGTTAGTGAGTTCGCTTCCCGGCTGATGCTATGACACATGAGAAAAAAAAAACAACTCAGAACTTTTTCCCCCTTTTCTAAATGTACTTGTTAGTAACAAAAATAATTTTTCATATATTTTTTTATAAAATAATAATTAAAAAATTAATATTTATAAGTGTCTGAAAACTTAAATCTTAGTAAAATTACCCATTGATACATGTTACTGAATAATGAACAATATTGAAAACTCATTCTGATTTGATCAGGAAAATAAGACTATGCAATAAAGACAATTACTGAATTTATGGGGAAGATTGGGTTATTTCTTCGTTTATTTAGGAACTGTTACTGAGATATCATTAGCAGAAAACTATCAGAAAGCTTAGATTTCAAATCCCATATGGTGAAGTTATTATTATTGGTTGAATAATCTGTTATCCTCCACTCAAAATTTCTCAGTAAATACTAAATTGTAAGAATAATGGCAATGAAGAAAAATTTTAAAAAAATTAAAGTGCACTGGAAAAAATCATAAACTCATTAATTTTTATTGTCATGAACTAAAACTTGTCTTTTCTGAAAATAGAATAAAAGACGAATTCATTAATAGAAGTTTACATGTTTAATGTGTATGGTTTTCATGCCATTTTAAATTGAAACTGACAATCGTTAATTTCAGGGGGGAAATATGGGTGCTGCATTAAATGCACAGTAATGGTTAAAGTATAAAAATTAATTTCTAATATTTTTAGTCAGATTATATTAACTTATTTATGAGTTCTCATCTTTGTGTTGAAACATTTGAATTTTTCTGAAATTTCTTTTTAAATAAACAACTTTCATTTGCTTTTAAGTATTTAATATCATCACCACCATCATCATTTTTGACCATTATTGATCCCCTACAGGATGAAGGTCTCCAAGTTCAAATCATCTTTTCCAATCTCTAACTGCCCTTCTTCACATCATCCCAGCACACTGCTTTATTTTATTCATCCATTTCACATGTGGTCATTTTCTAGATTTTTTACAATCTCTTGGAATCCTGTTTAAGATTTCAGCTGTCCACCTACTATCATCTCTTATAGCAATATTTCCAACCCAATTCCACTATAATCTCTTCTTTCAATGATATCAGTGACATATGTTTGTTCTCTTACCCATGTGTTTTATTTTTGATCTCTTCTCATTACTCCTCACATCTATCTATACTTCTTAAATAGTCAAAAGTCTCTGTATTACTCTTCTGTTAAGTGTTCAAGTTTCAGATCCATAAATAAGAATTGGTTAAACACATTTATTAAAAGTTTTTCTTTTCAAACACATTGGCACATTTCCTTTTAATTTTAAGTTATTTCTACCAAAAGCACTCCAATCAAGTTTAATTCCATGATTAATTTTATCCATTATGTTTCCATCTGTATTAATAATCTGACCAAGGTATTTGTAGTTGTTAACTTTTTTTAAATCATCAATATCAGTTTTCATTTTTTTAAACTACTAACCATCACATGATCACCATTCTTTAGTTTTGTCCCTGTGTTTTTATTTTTTTCTTGTGAGAAAATCCATTAAACATTACTTTAGTCTTTTTAACATTTATCTTTAGTCCTACTTTCATCTGGTAATTCTTGCAACATTTCCTGAAATACTGAAGCATTATTTGCAAAAACAACTACATCCTCTGCAAAATCTAGATGACTTAAATAATCTCCATTTACTTTTATTCTCTTAGCTTCCTATTTTAATCCACAAAATACTTCTTGAAAAACTGTTGTAAAAAGTTTTAGAGATATAGAGTGATGTGTGTATATATTCAGTGAAGCCATTAACTATGCTAGCTAAATATACATGACTTCAGTTATATGCTATGCAACAAAAATATAAGTGAATAAATAAAAATGTAGATAAACAAACAAACAAAAAAATGCATTAAAATGAGTAAATTTAGTACATTTTATGGCATGTGAGCAACCATTTTTTCCAATTCTGAGCATCATAAATGATCATGTCTACAAAAAAAAAAAAAATTAAAATTTGTAAATAAATTTTAGAAAATGCCAGCAGCTATTTTTTTTTATTATCTCAAAGAATCATATGCAATCAAGTTTATTAATAAAATTTCTTCATATTATGTTGAAAGCTCATACATCTTAATCTTCCTTTATTATCCTTTCTGAATTTTTATATGCATTATTTCACATAACAATTATTTTCTAAGCATAATGTTAACATTTTTAAATTTTTTTTAGAACATATGCAAAGTTGATATTGACTTTAAAACATCAAAATAATTAGGATTATAATTTTTGCTAACAAGATTACTATTATGTTTTTGTAAAAAAAATAAGTTATTGAAAAGAAAAAAAAGAATTGTGATAAAAATTAGACATTTCATTATTCATTTTATCTAAAAAGTAAAAATAGTCAAGCATTGTTAGCCGAGAGGTCAGCGTAGCTGCCTTGCAAGCAAGCAGTTGGTTGCAGATGGTTGTTGCAGGTTCGCCTCCCAGCCGATGCTATGACATATGGAAAAAAAAAGTAAAAATATGGTATAGAACATTTTTTTCCTCATTATTTTTTTACACTCAGTAAAATATATATAAATGTGTCCCCTTAATTTATTATTAATAATTATATTATTATTATTTAATTTTGTTTATACTAGAATCTTAAGATATATATATATATATGCATACTATACATATAGAAAAGCATTTGTGTTTTATTATATATATATATATTTGTGTTTTATATATATATATATTAGAAGGAACTTGAACGCAGCCTTTTAAGCTCCATACAGTTATGCACTCCATCTTATACAACCAATACATTTGAAAAAGGTAAATGATCTGGTCTTGTGTATTGGTTGTATAAGATGGAGTGAATATCTGTAGAGCTTGAAAGTCTGAGTTCAAGTCCCTTCTAATTACATTAAGTTTAGTATAGACTCTATACTTATATTTGAGTAAATATATATGTGTGTGTGCATGTTGAAAAGTTATTCTATACTTGCAGTTCAATAAACAATATGTATTCTATTCTAATTAAAGCTTATCAACAAAGTGTGATCAATATGTGAAGGAAGCTTGGAACAAAATATAGCAGATGTTGTGGCTCTACTGTGTATAATACTCATTTATATAAATTGTCTTACTGACAGCATTACAAAAAGACCCATGGTAATTAGTATTTAGATATGTTATGTTGTCTGTTTGAAAGTAAGTAGAGCAATTAGACAATAGTAAATGAATGGCTTTATTGTTCTGGAGTTCATAAAAAGTTTGAGGGCTGAATGTCAGACCCGAAATTGATCCAGGTATCTTATGCTCTAAAGTTTGAAACTATACCACTGCACTAAACCATCAGGTGTTAGAAAGTAGAGATTATAACAAAACAATGGTATCATCATCATTGATAATTTTCCGTTTAACTATCCTCAACACAATTTATTCTAGTATCTTAATTTTAGAGCTACATCGCAAACTTAAATGATGCCTTACATCATATATTAATTTAATTTTAATTTAAACAAAGGCAATATTAAACAAAGTGTTATGTGACCGTGATAAGATAAATATATAGGAATTTGTAATTGATACCTAGTAAAGATTGAAACAGGAGAGTAAAAAGATATACTAATTAAAAGCCACAGAATTAGAATGAAATAAAGAATCTGAATATATAGAGAAATAAGTAGATTATCAAGAGCAAGATATTTTATGACAGTAATAGAAAAGTAATCTACTTTTTTAAAGTTAAATCGAAGCATTAGTAAATTATGAATAGAATAACGTGAGGGATTTGTTTTAGAAACTATCGAATAAAAATGTTCTTAACATTTATTCTTCAACTGTAGACACAATCAAAGAGTTTATATAAGCAAAAATTCAAAAAAATCATTTTATTTTATTTTTTTCGTTTTCTATTGAGATTAGATAATGATAAGAATAATTTTAAATTAAAATATAAATTTGAAGTATTATAAGTTAGATAAAATGAAAAATATGGTGTCTAGATGGTTTTTTTAAGGTTTTTTATTTGAGATTCTCTAATTTTGATAATAAATAAAAAAGACATATGTCATGATCTCACAGTTTTTTGGCAGATATATTTCATTTTTGTTGGATTATATTAAATAGTATTTTTTTATAATATAACTGAAATTTAAAAATAACTCAATAAGATGAATATTAAGAACATCACTGTAAACAAAGGCAAAACTCTTTTCTCCATACAATAGTGCCACCCTGTGCTAACCAGAGTAATCAATAGATGCCAGGAGGCTTGTGCATAAAATCCCTATCTAGTGCCTACTCATCCAATATCCCCAGACTAGTTTCTGGCTTGTAGCCTTCATCAGTGAAGAGCCTTGGATCTGAGAGCACTGCAACTAGATCTTAGGTGCAGTGCTCTCAGATCCAAGGCTCCTCACTGATGATGGCTACAAGCCAGAAACTAGTCTGGGGATATTGGATGAGTAGGCACTAGATAGGGATTTTATGCACAAGCCTCCTGGCATCTATTGATTACTCTGGTTAGCACAGGGTGGCACTACTGTATGGAGAAGAGTTTTGCCTTTGTTTACAACAATTATG
Source organism: Epiperipatus broadwayi (assembly GCA_028023455.1). Taxonomy (NCBI): domain Eukaryota; kingdom Metazoa; phylum Onychophora; class Udeonychophora; order Euonychophora; family Peripatidae; genus Epiperipatus; species Epiperipatus broadwayi. The sequence continues at coordinate 2,361,478 of JAQFVV010000109.1, forward strand.
TGCTAGTATGAGATGGTGATCATGTGATGTTTAGTGGTTTAACATCACTGTATTAACTCTTACTTAAAAGTATGAATATCACATTCCTGGTCAGTCGCAACTACAATGCAAAATTTTAAATATTTATAATTTCTTTATCTTCCTTTAAAATTTATGAAAAAAATCATATGGACTATACATTCCACCATTACTTTCATCTATTTGTTATGTTTCAGAAGGTATATGCCACATTTTTATACAATAAAATTTGAATTTCTGATGAATTTTTATTTATACATCATATAATTTTTCCATCTATTTATTAGACTTTATGAAGAAAATACCACATTAATATTTTAGATGGAGGAAAAATAGATTCTGACTGCAGATTAGCATCAATAATTCTTTTCTAATTTCTAGATTGTTGAACTTTGGAGATACTTAATCATCTAATCATTGTAATTAATATTTCAAAAGGCATTTTTTTGGAAGATAAATTAATTTTTTTAAGAGTGAAAAACAAAGAAAAAATAAACAATCTGTACTTACAAAAACTAGTGATATACTAGGTGTCATATCTGACCTTGCCTTTAAAAGTGGACTATTCCAGATTACTTGCCTGATTGGCTAGCACCCATTCACTATCCAATAGGGATAAATCCTTCATTGGGGTTCACACACATAATCTGAGTGTTTCCAGTAAGGTAAGGGATCTGCCATTAAATAGTAACCCTTTTTGGAGGCAAGGCAGAGAGCAATTACTTCTGTCAATCTGAATGACTGAATGTGCTCTCCAATAAACCCTCTGCCATTAGCAAATGTATTTTCTCTAGTCATTATCACAATGTCCACACAGTGAGGCAGTTCCACTTAAGGACTGAAAACTGCTACATTTGCAGCTGACTCAAGATCAAACTGTCCTGCAGCCAGAAGAATCTGAATTAGAGCTGACTCGAGGCAAGCTGTACTGCACAGCTGGAAGAGTTTGAACTCATGAATCAGGGTATTTATATAGCTGGAAGTGAGTTCCATTACTCCACATGGCTATCTCAGCATTAAATTGTACAGACCATATTTATATGTTTTATTACTAACATGTGTATATTTTTGTCACTAATAAATTATACATATTACTTGTTGAGTAGTGTCATCATTTGTCTGTTGCTTTGGAACCGAACCTGTAAATTTAGTCAAACACAACACTAGGCTTTATATCCCGACAACTTCTAAGAAAAATATCCCCAAACATAATGGAAGAGCAAACAAGTGTAAACTTTTCACAAAATCTCCAGATCTGAAGTTTCTTACTACACTTATGTAGTAAATTTTTATATATTTTTTATTTTAATTTTCATGTATATTTTTTTTAATTATTAATAAAACTAATAAATATGCCAATAAAAAAAAATGTCGTCAAGAATTGTTTTCTTTTGCTATGACAAAGAAATTCTTGTAAGGCACATGTAGTTCAGTTGAGGGATACTTAAAACTAAAATTCAGATATAAATCTGAGGCAGTCTTATTTTTAAGATCTAAAGACACCTAATTGGTCTCATAATTTATTATCATGCCTACATTTTAATAATAAAAAAAAATGCCAGATAGCAATAATTAATGGAGTATATAAATTAGACTTATACATATAGACCAATGCAAAATAAAATTGACAGATGCTTATCAGATATATAGAAAAGTAGTAATTGACTGAGAAAGCATTAAATTTACTGGTCATAATATAATGCAATAATATGATCACTCAAAACTAGTAAATTAAATGAAGGATCTGTGCAGATAGCGATAATGGGTATGCGTACTATAAGGAGTTGTACATAAAATAAAAATACAACTTCTTAAGCTGTTCCATGTCTGAGTACTCAAGTTGGGCTTTCAGTAATTTTATAATATTCAAATAGAAAAAGTGCTCAGAGAGAGAGGGTGTGTGTTTTATTTCCTATTAACTAAAATTAAGGTCGACAGTGCACCACATCAAATAACACCTCATTTAGTATCTTCAGGAATGTTGAATGATGAGCTAATTTTATCTAGTATCTTTCTGTGTGTATGCTTTTGACTTTGTGATCAGAAAAAAATATGTTTATTTCTGCAGGATTACAATAACATTTTATTATTTGTAAGCAACTATTTTGTAGGAATCACAACTTTTCATTTTAGGCAGATTCTATCTAATCAAAATGAAATCTTTTTCACAATGCAAAAGGTAAAACAGATAATAAAAAGAGCATTATTATTACTAATATTCTACATTGCACTAAATCTAAATCTTTCTTGTTAGCTATACCATGTATTGAATCTGAGCCATTTGCAGGCTGAAGAGTATTTCGATTAATTTATTTGTATCTGCAACTTTCTCTTCATTCATTACATGCAGACCCATGAAAGAAAACAATTTTTGTGGGGGTTTCTTAGAAAAATGAAAGGTATCAATTATTCTATTTTTTGTTTTGACCTAATAAATTGTAATAGCTAAATCATGTTTTTAGCTATTTTATTGGAAATTTTATAAGGAATATAGTAAACCTGTTGATAAAATAAAATAAAATTTATATATTAAAATTGAAAAATTCTGAAGAAATATAAAATAATTTTAAAAAACAAAAATGTAGCAATTTAAAAATTGCTAAAATCTTGTTTATTTTGAATTTATATTAATATTTTTTAAGATTTATTACATTTTCTGATATTTTATCTTTCTCATAACATAAACTAGATGTTTTTTTCTGTAATTCTAATTGAAGTTATTGTAAATATTGTCGTATACTAATTCTCCAAAAATACAAGTTGGCTGCTGCTTCATTGAAATAATTAATAAAGTTTTTATATCTAAATCTTTATTTATAGTAGGTTTAATTTTTTAAAATTAATAATGGCTCTTTAATTTTTCTTTCTCTTTTATTATTAGTATAGTAAATCACTTTTATACTGTTTTCTTCAGATTTATGATTTGTTTTTATAGTCATCATCAACCATTATCAATCCACTGCAGGATGAAGGTCTCTCCAAGCTCAATCCATCTTCTTTGATCATTAGCTTCTCTTCTCCACACCATCCCTGCACACTTTCTTATTTCATTCATCCATCTCACATGTGGTCTCTTTCTGGATCTTTTACAATCTCTTGAAATCCAGTTTAAGATTTCAAATGTCCATCTATTATCATCTCTTCTAGCAATGTGTCAAGCCCAACTCCATTTAAGTCTTTTAATTTTTTCAATGAGGTCAGTAACACTTGTTTGTTCTCTTACCCATATATTGTGTTTTCGATCTCTTCTTGTTACTCCCAACATGCATCTCTCCATACTTTTTTGAGTGGTCTGAAGTTTCTGTATTGCTCTTCTATTAAGTGTCCAAGTCTCAGATCCATGAGTAAGAACTGGTAAGCACATTTATTAAAAACCTTTTTTTTTTTCAAGCACAAAAGCATATTTCCTTTTAGTATCAAGTTATTTTTACCAAAAGTGCTTCAACCAAGTTTAATTCTATGATTAATTTCATCCATTATGTTTCCATCTGTATTAATAATCTGACCAAGGTATTTGTAGCTCAAAATATGAAAATAAAGATTGATTATGGTGAGTTTTTATAGTATAATCACTTATATTTGATAATATAATAAATGAAAATAAGAGAAGAAAATTACAATTACAATGTAAATTTTTGAGATGCATATTAGGATGCATGTCAGATGCATAGAGAGAAAACAATTGAAGCTATTAAAATGTACTGATTGGAGTAGCATGAAAATAATATGCTCAGTCAAAATCAGCAAAGTACAGATTCAAGTAATGGATCTGTACAAATAATCATAATAAGCAAGAGTTTAAAGGATGGGTCTGTGCAAATAACCATAATGGATATGTGTGCCATATGGAGTTAAAACAGGTAAAAATAGAACTTCTGATTCTGGCCAATGCCAGGTTGCTCAAGCTGTGTTTTCATTAGTTTTACAACAGTCAATAAGAAAGTGATGTGTTGTCTATCATAAAAAAAGTACATGAAACATTTTTGGGCTAAATGAAGTAATGATTGGCATATAGGTAAGTATTCTGTGAGAAATCAACCAAAATTGAGATAGGTGATATACTTCTTCAAACACTGCCTCATTTAGCTTTTTCAGTAGGGTTGACTGATGTGTCAGATCTATGCAACATCTTCCTGTGAAGGTATCCATTTTGTTATTAGAAGAGAATGCACCATGAATAGTTCTAATGGGTAACTTATATCTGTATTTTTATTTAAATGTATATTCTTTTGCAGCATAGTTGCAATCATATTTTATTATTTGTAAGCACTCATTTTGTAATAATCACTTAATTTATATACTTTAGATGGATTCTACCTAACAATAAAAAAATTTCCCCCAAGTGAAAAAACATTAAAAACTATTATTACTATTCTACAGTGTACTAAATCTAAAGTTTTTTTTCTGATTTAGCTATACATTACATGATGAAGAGACTATTTCAACTAACTCATTCATCTCACCACTTTCTCTTCATTGATTATAACTACTTGTGCAGTTCTAGGAAAATGAAAGATATCAATGTTTCAATTTTTCAATGGTTTTTAATAATGAATTATCTTAGGAAAGTCACGTTACATATCATTTTATTGAAAATTTTATAAAGAATTTAATAAATCTATTAATAAAATTATAATTTTTAAATTGATTTATGATGAGGAAGTGTTAAAAACCTTTTTTTTTTTTTTTTACTATTTTGAATATGTAATGACTACATATTTTTCAGTTTTATTACATTCCTCAGTATTTTTTTTGTTAATATACACTATTTAATTTTTTATAATGCAAACTGAAATTATCATCAAAATTCTAATCAATTCTGCAAAAATACAATATAGCCATTGTGATAGTTAAAAGGTTAATGAATGAAAAAAAAATCAAACATCAAAAGTTAATAGAAAGCAAATTGTGTGCGTGACACATATATAAACACATATATTTATGATTTACATCATGGTTAATGAGTTGAAATTAAACTACCTATGAAAATATTATTAGAAAGAAAGTAATGAGATGATGTAATAACAAAGAAGTGGCAGGTATGACTCGTTCTTGAAGTATATTTATTATACATAAAAATATATGCATTGAAGGAAAATTATCATCTATTTGATTTGATTTAGTAATAATTGTTAAAATTTGTCTCACAGAATTCACTTATCATGAGTCTTTTCATTCTATCATTCCTATCACTGTATTATCTGTGACACTAAGATTATACATATGTTCAATAATGATCACACTCACAATAGTTTTGAAACTACAATTTTTGTCTTTGGCTTTTTTCTTATATGTTTTCTTTTTTCCTTTGGAAAATTAAAATGGCTAATCTCATTTATGAGGATGATAATTAAAACAATGCATATGAACATATATGATTTTTTTAATATAAAAAATTACTTATATAAAAATTGTACATACAAAAAGATCAAATCTAAAAATGAAATGAAACGTATGCTTGAAAACATTGCAAAATAGGCAATATAGTGCATACCACTATGAAAGATGTTTCTAGTTATCTACATGGGATTAGCATTTATATTTTGTTTATGTCATAATAAATCCATGAAAATATTTATTCGATATATATAAAATGCCAACGGAAAAAACAGATAGTAAGTAAATTTTTATGTTTAAGTTTTATGAACTATGTAGATTGTCAGAGTCAGATCTTCACATTAATTTGATTTCTAAAACTCAAACCTTCTTATGATATCACAGTGAATAAAGTCATTTGGTTTGCCCTATGTGGTTTAAGGAAATTAGAGTGCCAGACTTTGGAATATGAAGTCCTCAGATCGATCCTAGAGTGCTCTTCCAAACTTCACAATTTCTTAAGAACTCTCGAATAATCAAACCATTGCTACCTTAAATATACATAAAAAGTAGTTTGATTTTTAAAAAATTTGACATGATTATTATCCTTTTCTCAATAAATAAATAAAAAACTAGATTTAATTTATTTCTTTGATCTAATTTTATGTCGTAATATTTTATTGATTAAAATAACAACAAAAATAAATTAAGGACAAAAATATAAATTCAATTTAAAAATAGATCATAGATATAAATATATGTTAACTCCTTTCCCTGAGGTCAGAATGACATAATTAGCACTACTTGATCGACATCAGCAATGACAGACTTTATTTTTCACCATCACATTCTTTTGAGAGCATTAAAGTTTTTTCCTCAGGTATAATAAAGTTTTAAATATTATATATTAAAATTTTAAATGCGTAAATCTATTTATTTATTAATATTATTTTTTGTTATGGCTTAGTTAGTTGATAAACAAAAGTTCATTGTTCAATTCGAGATTGGGAGAGGGAAGGTGTCTGATTTGAGGTGGAAATGCTGTGCTAAAAACTAGATCCAAGCTGGACAGATTTTATAGCAGTGAACTAAGATTAATAGTAAATGACATTTTAGAAAGACACAGATCTAAAATAAATGATCCCCGACAATTTCAACATAATAGACAAAGTTTCATTGAATTTTTCATATCATTAAATTATCACCAATCTTATAATGAATACATTACTAATATTCAAATGTTAAAATTAGTAGTGTAATAGTTTATAAAAATACAAATATTGATCAGTAAATGGGTATCTGGCTACTTTTAAGTATAAGATTAAAAAATGCTCAAATCCTCACCATTAAACAATTATTGCATCTTTCATTATTCTTCTTCGAGTCACTTCTAGATAAGTCTTAGTCAGCTAGTATGATTCTGTTTGCATACAACATGCTTGTAGAAATATTTCCATCCAATTCCTTCTTTTATTTTTATTTTTTGTTTATAATGTTTCACAGCACAGTTTATTAAAAATTATAAGTTAATCTATAAAATAAAAAAATGCTTTTTAGAGATTATTCACTGTTCCTATATTTGTATATTTCAACAGTTCATTGTAAGGAATTTTATTAAGTAGTTTCAAGAAAACAATGCATCTGCAAAAGGATAAAATCAATTAACTTTTGCATATAAATCTGAAGTACTTGTCCTTAAAAGCTTGCAAGTAAAACATAAAATTCACCCCCAGAGGGCTAAGAAAATTATTCAGTGAGCAAATGAAGCTCGGCTAAGGAAAATAATAAATGTTCAAAGATTTTTAAAGTATTGAATCTGATCTTCCATGGATAATATATAATATTTACTAAAATAAGCTTATTGATGAAGAGCTCACAAAAATCTTAAAAGAAGAAACTAATATGGGTATATCAAATAACCTACCAGCTTTGGCAGTTAAGATTCTGAAACTTCTGTTCTGGACAAAAGGCTAAACTTTGTTATAATGCCATCTAGAAGCAACTTGGGAATTATTAAAAAATTGCTTCTAGAAGAAGCAGAAGAATTATGCTAGAGAATAAAAATAATACTTTAGAGATACCAAAAACACAAAACAAACATTTTTTATTATGAGAGAAAGCAACTGAGACTCTCAATCGAAGCCAATCTATAATCATTTTCCCTACTGATGAAAAGAAACAGATCCAGTTGTAATGGATACAACTGATTATAATGACAAAATATGATAGCTCCTCGCAGCAGGTAAATACAAAGAAAGTGGCAAAAAATTGTATAGCAGTTACAAAAACAAAGTTATAAACATAAGTCTGAAACCATTGCAAGTAATTCATTAATTCCCAAAAAAGTAAATTAGCATCATATTTCAGCAAAATCTCTTATTTTTATGATCTATCTAAAATCCATATGGATCATATACCATTAAAACCTATTGTTAGCTTTAGAAATTAACCTTCCCAAAACTTGCCAAGATTTCTTCTCAAGATTTTTAATCTTTTGGTATAAAAACTATTAAGCTTTGTTAGAGATTATAAGCTCTTTATAAAATCAATTAAGAACATAAAAATAGAAAGAACTGACATACTGATAAGATTTAATGTGAAAAGCAAGTAAGAAACATTATTATTATTAAGAAAAAGATTAAATGAGGATAAGTGCCTACAAACCTAATTCTTTCTATTGATAGTATAATAGAATTCTTAATATTTTGTAAAACAACATATTTTCAATACAACATACAATTCTTCCAGAAATATTAAAAGATAACTATGGATTCACATCTATTACCTCTTATTAATAACATTTTCATGAAATAATTTGAAACCACAGTCATAAGTCTTGCTTCACCAGGTTAATATATTTGTTTAATGCTCACATGGTAAAACATTATTACAATTTTTTTGGACACACATTAATAATATAACTGCTTCAATTAAATTTACAATAGAATCAAAATAAAAACAACAATAGGCATTCTTAGACATTCTTGTGATAAGGTTCCTGAAAGGCAAAATAAAAATTATAGTTTACAGAAAACCTATACATACTAGGACATATTTAGCATATACATCTAATTATGCCAAAAACATAAAATATGAAATTATAGTATCACCATGAAACAGGGCAAAATAATTTTATTCAAAAACCAGTGATTTGGAAAAAATCTACATAGAACAAACTTCCATGAAAAATAGCTATCCATCACCTATCATTACAAAACATTAAATAGACAACAACAACAACAGCAAAAAAAACAAAAAACAATTGTAATTCATGCATGCCAGAGACAACAGATGAATTTTAAAAAAATCTGCAATTAATATAATATCGGAATAGCTTTCCAAAGCTGTAACACACTATGAGGAAATCTAGTCTCTATAAAACTAAATTTGAAATGCTGAAAAACAAAAACTGCCTCTATAAAATAACTTGTAATGTGGAAGGTTATACATTTGCCTCCATTGAATAAGTAATTAAAAGATCAGGAACTGGTGATTAAAAAGAGTAGACCATTTATGTACCAATGAATATATATTTGACTGGGAAAAGACAAACAGAGAAGAAAGCATACAAAATATTGAACAGAGAAAAAAAAATTATTAAAGAAGCTGTTCACATGACAATGACAAAAATGCACATAAATTCAACCTAGTTTGATAATTTATAATATTGGAAATCACTTATTAACTTTGTGCTTAAAAAAAATGTGGAGAAATCAGGAGGATTCTCATGTGCATAAAATTTCTATTATCTGTTGCCTCTGATAGATAATTTAATTGGTTATAACATTACCTTAACTTAAAATCAATATTTCTCAAATCTAAAGATCTCTATTTCAATTCCTATGCTAATATTGACAGTGGTCAGGCCAGAAATACCTGAAATGAGAAGAGTATGATATATACTAACCTGCATGCAATTACTAACAGTTGAATGTATTTGAAAAGTTTAAATAAGGTTTGATTTTTTTCTGAGAACATTTAACAATTAATACTAGATATTAAAAACAATTCAACATATAATTACAAATGATGTGCAATATCTTACTGATTCAAAACTTTATCATATTCTAAAGAATGAGGATCAGAATTTCTATCATTATGTTGGTAAATCCTATTTTTTAATGTCATTTACTTTAACTTTAAAGTGTATGACTTTATGAAAATACTCTGTTGCTTAATTATTTCAGGCTACAGAGTTGAGTTTTATACTTCAATTAATCAAATGCAAGATAGTTAGTTCATAAGATAATCTTTTTAGTTTTATAGATTAATAAACTTTATTGGAAAACAAAAAGAAATCTTTAGATGCTTTGATTGCCACAATCTTAAAATTCATCGAATATTATACAGATAAAACACCATTAATTTAAAATTCCTGCTTTGGGGGGGGGTGATTGGGGGGGGGGGGTTTAAGAATATAATTTTCCTTCTTTCCTTGTAAACATAAACATTGCTAAAATAGAAAATGAAGACAGCTCACTGAATTTAGGTTTATTAATTTATAAATATTTACTCAATTTTTTTTTTTAATTTCATTTGCAAATGTGGGAACAAACTAATTTAATCAATGGAAAAAGTCTCTGATATTTTGTTAGGATAACAGAAAATTTTAAATGTAAGTATTTGTATTAATATATTATAACTGTGCTTAGTCCAATGCTGCAACAAATTTACTAAAAGTAATTTTGAGATAATAAATGTGAAATGTTAGTTCATATATTATCAAAAACGATACATATTATCTATCACCATTCATCCAATATGTCATTATTTTTGCAAAATCCATACAGTGATCACATTGTTTTTTTATATTTTCATAATTTTGTTGTGAATTTTAGTTTTCAACTAACCATGACTACTTGCATCTTTTCATTAAACACTACCATATTGTATAATATTGAGGAGGAGGGTTCTATCTTTAAGTGAATTTGCTCAGAATGCTCAGTGAAGAACAAGAAGTTCTGCTGAAATGCCATTATGCTTTCCTTTCATATAAATGTTTATTTTTTTTAATTATATAAAAATGTTCAAATGATTAGTTGCATGAGATCATGTGATGTTTGGACTAGAAGTGACAAGTTGTGCTTTAATCCAAAAACTATTAGTCCATGAGTCTATATGCTAAATAATATAAACAAAAGCATAGTAGAAGCATGCATAATAATACACAAGATTAAGTAAACAAAAAATATGTTTAAAATTCAAAGCTAATGAAAAAAATTGAGATACAACTTAAGATATCACCCAAATAGTAAAGATTTCAAAATGTCAAGTTTTAACTATGATTTTTCTAAAAAAATTTTAAAAGCAAGTATATATAAATATTTGAAAACCAGGCACTCTTCACAAACCTGGAGCTTATTTGTAAATATAGGGGATTTGAACTCAGATTTTCAAGCACCCTTCAACTATCCACACTATCTCATACAACTGATACCCATGACCACACACACATGTAGAAAAGATAAATAACCACTATATACGTATTTTGTGCTAAACCAGCACTCATCAGTTGGTCCAGATTATCATCTCCCACACATATATATAGCACTGATTATATATGTGAGTGGGAGATGATAATCTGGACCAATTGATGAGTGCTGGTTTAACACGAAATACGTATATTGGTGATTATTTACCTTTTCTACATGTGTGTGGTCAGGTGTATCAATTGTATGAGATAGTGTGGATAGTTGAAGGGTGCTTGAAAATCTGACTTCAAATCCTTTATACTTACAAATAAGCATGTATGTATGTAAATATATTTAGTTGAGTTTATGTGTATTATTCTCATCATAATTAATTTGGATGTATACGTGTATGTTAAATGTATCACGATTCTTTTTTTTTTTCACATATGAAAGTATAAAAACTGAGGCATTGTACAGATTTACAATTTTAACATAATTGAATAGTAGGTGTTGATAATTAATTGATTGTTTGTAAAAGACTGATATCCTGAATTACACAAAGTAACTTACATATTTGAAATAAGTGAGCGTAACATATAACCACTAGTTGCATAGAATATATATAGAATCAAATTTAAAATTAAACCTAAAGGTAATGTATTATTTCGTAAGAATAGCATGAAAGGTTTTTGGATTCTGTTTAAAGTGTTAATAATGTAGAAAGTGCATATTTAATTGTAAATCTTCAAAAATTGATATCGCTTTAAAAATAGAAACGAACATCTCACTAATTTGTTCCAAACATCTATTTGTTATCACTCTCACTTTTTCAAAGTAAAATACAGTAGTTAAAGTTGATATAAAATAGGAAAGATAAGTCAGACCTAAACAGCGCACCCAGAGACCATCCCTCCAAAGAAAAACAAATAAAGAAGAAAATATTATCAGGCTAGCAAAATAACCAATTGCTAGTTAGTAAAGAATTTTATTATTTTCCTTCCCTATTTTACTTTCTAGCTGAGTATAGGCAAATATTATTTTTTAAAAAAATTAATGAATGAATAATTAGTTAGATCGGCCAGCAGATGGTTATTTGAAAAAAGTACTAAGCTCATTCAAAAATCTGCTATCTGAAAATTTCCAAGGTTGAGGCTATGGTACATGGATATCATACGAATCACCTAACCTCAGGCCTCTCCATCAGGTTCTCAGAAACAATTGCAGAAAAGCAATACTCTTAGTTTTGTCCATAGTGAGAAATTTGAATGGATTTCTATTAATATTTCTAATTAAGAATAATTAGTTATCCATTTATCAACCAAGATTAGATAGTTAGCTACATTGGCGGAGGGGGGGGGGTCAAATTTACAGATTTTTTTCCAAGTTTACTAGGCCTAGATTCGAACTAGGTTAAATCGTGGTAAGTAAATTCGTTACTGTTTGATATACATAATCAATTTAAATAAACTATTTTTTTTTAACTTGTAAAAACTAGATTTTAATTTTTAAAGTGAATATTAAGCTGCTATTTGAGAAAAAAAAAATAGAAGATTAATTAAAAAACGCCCGACAAAGAGCAGATCATGAATTACAGTTCAAGGTTAAGGAAATTAAACAAAGTGAATAAATTTATCAGAACAAAATGTATAAAAGAAACAAGTATTGTTTAATGCATATATTTTTTATTTTATTAAAGCATTTTTTTTTTTTTAAAAAAAAAAAAAAACGTTTAATTTTTTTAAAATAAGAACTCAACGTAAATAACTCCCACACTCCTATTAAAATAGAATTTTAAATAAAATATTTAAGAATAAAATTTGTAATAAGATATTTAAAATAAACGAAACAAATCAAAATAATATTCGCATCACACATCTATAATTTAGTTTGTTAATTCACATATTTATTATAAGTCCAGACCTAACGGCTCGATAATAATGCAGCCGCCTGAAAGAATAGGTTGGGTTAAACTTAGAGATGTTTTCGGATTACAAACATATAGATTTTTATCTCCATATAATTAGCTCATAGAAAACTTAGCAGTCATCCCAAATTAATAAATAACTGTGCATCTAATTATTTTTAGTTAAAGAATAGAACAAGAATAGAAAAAAATCTCATTCCCTAACCAATATTCTGCAAAATTGGTGAGTGATAATTTCTCTTATATAGTGGTTGGAGATGCCTTTGCTCTGCAGTAGGGTATTTAAAAGCTGTTTTATCTTTTTTTTATCTTTATCATTTAACATAAAACATTGTTTTGCATGAAAAAGATTTCAATTCCTATCAGAAAATATACAGAAATAGTGTTAATTAAAATCTATTATATAAAATATTTTAACAAAATATTTGTTAATATAAAATAAATTATTTAAGTATATATGTGGGATCAAAAAATAAATAATTTCTATTTTCAAAATTAAAACTTTATTTACATATTAGAGTTGATACAAGAGAAATCAATGATAGCATAAAATTATGTCAATAAGAAAGTTTCAATGAATACATATAAATGTGGTATGCAAACCATGTATATAGAAAAATCAAAAGTTGTATTAGATCAATAACATAGTCTCAAGAGCTGCATAAGAAAATTATGATAGGCAAATTAATGCAAGTATGAAAGAAACATAAATATATAAAATTAAAGATTATACTAATGCCTTAAGGCAGTGCGTCATATGCATAATTTGCTAGGAATATAAAGTAAGTCAAACCTATATATAAAGTTTAGAAATTCTATTGATTAATGACTATCTTGGCCCAAAGGCCAATGAGGACTATAACAATATTTACAATTTTTTTTTTTTTGTTTCGAAAAATAATTAATTTCTAACTTTAAAAATATTAATGGTTTACAGTGGTGCAGTAGTAGAGTTGCAAAATTTGGGGCTCAAGGTCTTTAGATCGTGACTCAGCCTTGTCATTTTCAGTAATCAAATTTAAGAATTCATGAGCGATGAATCATTAATTTTTTAAAGACAGCATTTAATGCAAATTAATAAATAGTAAATAATAGAAATGGACATTGGGATGTGTATGATGATTAACCACTGATAAGACATAGTTCATGTCGAAATGCATTTTGGAAATCATTTAAAATTTTGCTATATTTGCAATCATATTTTTAATAACTAATACATACAGTATTTCAAGTTATATGTCATATATTTAAAGAAGTCAATAAATGTGAGGTTATTTAAAAATCATATAAAGACTTAATGCATAAATGAAAAGAGTGATGAATGTAAATTAAGAAGCAGACATGTTAATACGTATAAATAAATATAGCTTGTTTAAAAAATATTCTAATATTATTTAACCAAACTGCCAATCATTTGTATATTGATTCTTTTTTCTGATTATCGTCTACATCGCTACTTTTACAATTATCAGTATTAATTTTGGTTAGCTTTCAAAAGACTTTCTGAGCCACTAAAATAATGCATAGCAAACAAACATCCATTCATTAAGATTTTCTCTTAAATATAGCAATATCTTCAGAAGCAGATTTTATAATATTTTTTTAATAAGCAAGAAATTTATTGACTGTTTCTTTTTCATTTGAAATCAGGCTTTATTATTATCTTAAAAATAAATAATAATGATTAGTAATGAAGTTGTTTAAAGATAATAATTATCTGTGAATGCATGCTAATAAAGTGGTGTTTCTAATTGGAGAGTACAATATATATAAAAATCATTTGTTAGTTGCTCTGAAGGTCATAAAATATTTAAGTATTATAGTGACAGGTTGAACACAATACTTGCACTCAAGGACTATTATTGAGTTTTCTGTTCTCTTTTCTCAGGTGTAAACTTTAACTCTTGAAACCACTATTCTATTACAGTGGGACCATAAATTACACTATTTTGTTCTAAGCTCCCTCTTGTTCCAATGTGTGTAGTGTATAATAGCTCACATTTTGTTAATAAACATTGATTAGAATAGAATATATATTATTTACTGAACTACAAGTGTACAATACTTTTCAACATACACATATCTAAAATAATTACCACAAATTCTTTTTTTTCCATTTTCTCCTGAATATCCCACTCTGCATTCTCAACTAGTTTCAGAATTCCTTGTTGTATCAGTTCATCTAGTTTTTCTTCAATCTTTCTTTGCTGGGCTAGTGGCATTTTCTGAGGTTTTGTAATAACAGGTTTTGCACTGATGCTTAACTCTATATCAATAGGTGAGTTTTTATTTTCCTGGTACTTTTTTGAATAGATTGGAATAGTTAATTTTTGTGATTCTATCTTGATTTTCTTAATAATATATATTCTTATGCCTAGGGTTGCTAATTATTCTCTGCCTATGATCAGGTTAATTTTCCCCTTTACTATGTACAGTATGTATTTCTTTACACTTTTTTGTTTCTACCTTTACTTTTGTGACTCTTAGTATTCTTATAGAATTTTTGTTAGCATTCCAGGCCTTGAGGTGAGTTTTCTCTACTTTTGGGGGAAATTTTAAATCCTTAATTAGACTTTTCCCAATTCCTGATTTGCCCAACTATCAATTTCCATGGTTCTCGTTTTGCTGATTATTTTTACATTTAGCATAATTTGATCTGATTCATCTATGGTAGTATTTTTATTATAGCTACATCCCATTGCACCACAGGTAAATTTTTTACTCAGCTTCTTGTCCATATGGTCATGCCCTCTTTTGGGGTTTCCGGTTATTTTATTACAAGTTTCACATTCTTGCTTATTGCAATCATGGCCTTTGTGACCAATTTTTCACATTAGAAACATTTAACTCATTTGTTTGTCTTAAATTCAATCTGAATGTTTTATAAATTGTAGCTTGAAGTGGTTCTGGTCTTGTGAAACTTCTGAATTCTCTGGCTTGACTGAATAGTAGTTTGTGAGCTGTTCCACATCTGATTGCTTTTCATAGGTTAGGTCTTTTACTGCTAATATTTGCCTAAACTGACCATCTATTAGCCCATATAATAGTTACTAGAGGAGAGCTTCCACTAAGTATTTGTCATAAAGGCATGGTTTTGCCATCTCTCTTAGGTCCATATCATTATCTTTTACTTTTTTATTTTTCCCTTGCCTTCTGCCCCTAAAATGTAATTGGGCAATAAACTTGAATGACTGGGATTAAAATAATAATTTAGCTTTGTTATAAGCTCTTCATATTGCTGTGTCCCCAGTGAATCAGCTTCACATAGTTTGTTGTCTATCTCAATTACCTACCTGCAAAGCAAAGAGGCTACTTTTACAGTATTATCAGTAATACTAATTAGTGTAATTTTTTTTGTCTTCTGAATATACAGTGGCCAATCACTCAGATTATCTACACTGAATTCGCATATACTGATTTGCCTGCCATTTTTCCTGTTGGTTCAAATCCAGATATAACTGCACCATTTGCTGTTTAGGCAATTACTTGTGTTTTAAATCCTGTTGACCACCAATTTTCTATGTCTGAGAGCAACAAGTAAATAATTGACAAAGGCAGAATTGAAATGGTAAGCTAATAGTTTAATTTAAATAACATATGAGAATATTTACAAGTTTATGGATAGCCTATTTAAGGTGCATAAAATAATAAAAGTTCATGGTCAACCTTCATATTTTTGACTTGCAGAGGCAGGAATCTCTGAATTACATAAATACCAGAACCCATATACCAAGTTTTGCGAGTTTATTTACTCCTTAAGACTTCTGGAGTCTTTTACATACCTTACCATAATATGGCATTTTTATGCACCTTACCATTTATGGCATTTTTATGTACCTTACCATTTATGACATTTTTATGTACCTTACCATATATGGCATTTTTTAACATTCCTTGACTGATACGTGATGTTTTTACATACCTCAGCATATATGGCATTTTTTACAGTTCTCTGACATTATAATACTAGGTATGCAACTCTATAGCCTAACATCATTGCTATTTTAAAGGTTTTATTATTATATATGTGTGTGAATGATAATTACATATACCTTGAGTTATTTTATATAATTATTATATACAATTATTTCACACAATCATTATACATAATTATAGTGCAAAGTTATTTTTATTCTTGACAATTATTATATGTATTTTTTATACATTTATTGTCGCACACACATATGTATTCCTTGTTTGACCTTGAACACTGCAATTTTAAAGTTTCATTTTATTATTAAAATAAATTTAATATTTAAATACAAGTATATTGTCTATACTAAAATTAATGTAATTAGAAGGGACTTAAATTAGACTTTCAAGCTCCTTACATTTATCTACTCCATTTTGTACAACCGATACACATGATCACATATATGTGAAAAAGATAAATGATCTCCAATACTGTATATATATTTCATGTTTAAATAATATACATGTTCTCCTTCTTTATAATTCTTGTTTTATTATATGAACTATTATAAAATAAATAAATAACATTCCGATGTTTCGATTATAGTCTTTATCAAGGAACAAACTAAAAAATAGATAAAAAACAATAAATGTAAATACAACTATTTGTATTTATTATATGTATTTGGATTATTGTGGAATATTTGTAATTATATTTTTATTATTTTTTATGTATTTTTTGTACTTGTATTTATATTTATTTATTTTTTATGTATTTTTAGCTTGTTCCTTGATAAAGACTATAAAAGAATATAATCGAAACGCTGGAGTGTTATTTATTTATTTTATGATAGTTCACATAATGAAACAAGATTTATAAAGAAGAAGAGCATATATTGAAATCAATGGGCTATTTTTAAAATAGAAGACTATGTTTGTTGATTATTGATTCCAATTTATATATTTCATGCTGAACCAGAACTCATCAGTTGGTCCAGATCAATATCTCCCATACATATATGTAATCAGTGCTGGTTTATATAAAGATAGAAAATCTTCAAACTTTAATGGATAAGCTTCAATCTTCTCCGTTCCTCAAACTCTTCAGCCATCGATATCATTGAAAATCTGATGATAAAATGCTCAATGCCCTTGTTGCTGGCAATATTATTATTATAGCCATGTTGACTTTAATTAAATTTAATATGCAGAAAATATTTATATTAATATGGAATAGGTATATATTGTTAAATTATTACTGTTTGTTTATGTAAGATGCTACATTAATGATATTAATTTAAAACAATTTTTAAATACTTTCAAAGAACAATGATAAAAGATATTTATCACATGCTTGCAATTATCAGGTTTTTTTTTTTTTTTTTAAGTGTCATAGCATCGGCCGGGACGCGAACTCGCAACCCGGGCAACTGCCTGCAAGTGCAAGGCAGTCGCGCTGACCTCTCGACCACCAATGCAAGACGCAATTATCAGGTTGTGAAAAGTTTTTAATGGTTTTCCAGTTTTATTTTATATTCTAACCAACAATAGTATGACACTGATTTTAGATCACTAGCTAGTTTGGCTATAGGCATTTTCTTAAAAAAAAACCATTCCGATTGGAACTTGGAAAAAAATGTTACAAGTTTTGTTTAGCCTACATTTGAATCCCGATGAGCATGAATACATCATTATGCTGTAAGATTTTACGCACACGCATGAATCCACACAAGCTGTCTAATCTTTTTTTTTTTTTTTTTAAAGAAAAAAAACAAGCTGCTTATTATGAGATAATGATTAAATTGAAGTTGTTTTTAATAACAACTCCGATCACGTTTAAAAGAAACTGATAAACATCATTGAGACTTACAATTAATTACATTAAAACTTTTACTACCATTAGAAATTTAAATACACTATCGAATGGCTTTATTTCTCCGGAGTTCATGCGATGTTCCAACACCAGAACCAGAAATCGATACACTGCGCTAAAACACGTAGGCTAATATTAAAATATTTTATTAAATGCATAAAAAGCATTAGAAATTCATCAATGATAGATATATAAGCACATAGCAAACAAATTTTATTAGCAAAGTTTGTTTCACACCCTTTTCAAGAATATCCCCTCCTTTAAATTTGTCTTTTATTAATTAAAACATATCAATCAATTACCTGCAATTTCAATATATATATACATTTCTTTTATAAATATTATTTTCATGTACGCCTACATTTTGTAAGCAGACATATTTCTAGTTAGTCTTTTATTTATTTATTTACCCACAAATGTTTAATCATTAGTTAATATTTATAAAACAAGAAAAAATCAGCTATGAGAAACCGTATGCATATTCATAGTCAATTCTGCCACCATTTTTTTTATCCCACAGCTGCAAAAGATTTAGAAAAACGAGAAAAACGAAAGTATTTTTTTTATTTCATATTACAAAATTTTAAAAAAGTATGGCGACCATAATTAATAGAAAATTTCTTTGAAGTCAAGTGTTGAAATATGTGACTATTTTTCCCCCATAAAAACATTGAAATCTATAAAATTTAGACACGCATTCTTTAAAAAAAAGTATATTTTGTTAATTAATATTTTTTAATCTAATCAACATAATCAAGTTTAATATGCAATTAAAAGTCTTACGTGTTTAAATTTTAATCACACACAGACATATATATGTTTAGACACTATGCTCTTTATTTAAAGATAAATCTTACATTTGATATCGACAGCATATTTAAACGTTACTTTTGGTTAAAAAATTGGGAAAATTAAACTACATTGTGGTGTCAAACCTTTATTTTCAGTGAATATTTGAGAAATATTTTATTAATATTTCAGAATATGAAATACCCAAGAACATTACATTTTGAATAAATGTTTTGCGCAATCTAGGATATTATACATTAAGTTTGGAGAATATTGAAAAATACAAGGACAACAGTTCTTTAAAATAAATGTTTAAAATATTTTATTATTATTCCAAATTATAAAAAACACAATAGTTTTCAATTTATTCTCGTCATCATTTTCAACTATTATCATCCATTGAGGATAAAGGTCTCTAAGATTAATAGTGTCTTTGTTCTCTAGCTTCTCTTTTCCACACTCAGCAGCAAATTTACTTATTTCCTCCATCCATCTCATATGAGCATTCTTCCAAGTCCTTTGCAGACTCTTGAGATCTAGTTTGGGATTTCAACTGTTTATATATTATCTTAGCTTCATTTCAGTCTCTTGATTCTTTCAGTGATGTCAGAAATATATATTTGTTCTTTCACTTATGCATAATTTTTCTATACTTTGTTGAGTAGTCTGAAGTCTCTACATTCCTCTTCTGTTAAGTGTCCAAATTTCAGATCAATAAATAAGAATCGGTAAAATCGATTTTTGTTTAAAATCCTTCATTTCAACATAGAAGCATATTTACTTTTAATATTAAGTCATTTCTACCAAAAACATCCAAATTCAATTCTATGATTAATTTCATTCATTGTTTCCATCTATGTTAATAATCTGACCAAGATATTTGTAGTCATTAACTTCTCATGATAACCATTTCATATGCTTACACAGGCTGTTAATAATAATAACAAACTCTCCATACAGTGTCACCAAGTGCAAGCTTTTGTAATCAATAAATGCAGGAATGGTTGTGCATAAAATCCCTATCTAGTGCCTACTTATCTAATATCCCAGACTAGTTTCTAGTTTTGATTTTTTATCAGTGAGGAGCCTTGGATTTGGAACATTGCACCTAGATATTAGGACAGCAGCCCAAGATGAAAACACAATAATGTTTTCAATCCAAGCTCATTTGCTTATATAGTCATATAGATCTGAACTCAGTTCAGCATCTATATATTTTGGTGTCTTTGGTTTTTCAAAATCTCCAGTCACCACTGTTCTATAGATAAAAGGTAGCTGCTGGAGGGTTGCATTAGAACCTAAGATCTAAATGCAGTGCTCTCAAATCCAAAGTTCCTCGCTCATGAAAGCCACAATCTAGAAATTAGTCTGGGGATAGGCACTAGACAGGGATTTTATGCATAAACCTTCCTACATTCTTTGATTACAAAGGCTTGCACTTGGTGGCACTATTGTATGGAGAGTTTGCTTTTGTTATGTGTAAGCATATGAAATGATGATCATCTGATGTTTTGATGGTTTTATACCTATCATGCCTATAGGACAATGGTGACTGGGTTTTTTAAAAAAACAAAGGCACTAAAATATATAGATGTTGAACAGAGTTCAGATCTACATGACTATACAAACAAATGAGCTTGGATTGAAAACATTATTGTGTTTTCATCTTGGGCTTCTAGCTTTGTAGTTAACCAATTAGGTAAAAGGGTTGCATTAGATCCTAAGATCTAGGTGCAGTGCTCTCAAATCCAAGGTTCCTCACTGAATAAAGCCACAAGCTAGAAACTAGTTCCAGATTATTGGATGAGTAGGCACTAGATAGGGATTTTATTCACAAACCTTCCTGCATCCATCGAATACAAAGGCTTGCACTTAGTGGCTGCTGTATGGAGAGTTTTCTATATTTTCTATATTTAACTTCTAAATTATCATTACCAATCTTTATTTTCTTTTAAGAAAAAACATTATTTTAGTCTTTTTAACATTTACCTTTAATTCTATTTTTTTACTTTTATCTGATATCTTTTGCATTATTTCTTGAAACTCTGAAGCATTATTTGCATCACAATTGCAATATCAGCAAAATCTAGATGACTGAAATAATCTCCATTCACTTTCACTGATTAGCTTTCCATTTTAATCCATAAAATACTTTTTGCAAAACTGCTGTAAAAAGTTTTGGAGATGTGGTAACACCCTGTGATATACTTTTCTCAATGCTAATTTTTCTAGTATTATTATCTAATCTATTACTATTGTATTTAGATAAATGTTCTTAGAATATGAAAATATATTGCACCTATATTTTGATTATCCAATGCTTTAATCAAATGTCTTTTCATAAATCTAAAGTATAATAGCAACTCATATTCATAGGTCCTTTCTATAATTTTTCTCAAAACTTGGATCTGATCCACTGTATTGAAACCACTTCTAAATACAGTTGTTTTTTAAATCCAGAGTTTGCTGTAGATATGTTGCAATTATCATAATAAAAAAATTGAATATATGGTGATATAAATTATAGATGAAAGCTGAAATATTCATTCAAATGGGGAAAGAAGCAAATGGCTTTACAAGGCATACTAAACCAAGGCTCAACATATATTGGTATATAATTTTTTTCTTCACAATGCTGCATCATGGTGTTTACTCATTGTAACATTCATATGTTCAATCTATGTCATTTTGGAACTTTGAATTCCAGCTAAGAATGCGTAGACACTTATTTACTAACCAATATTGGATGCAAAAACAATTGACTATAAACTATTTCAAAAAATCATAAATTTGTTTGGAAAATCCTCAATTATTTGAGGGAAAATTGCCTTTATTGGCAGTCTAGACTATACAGATAAAATATCAATAATCAAAATTTCTCATTCCAAGGCTTTTTTGGATTTAAATTTCCCAGATTTCAAGAATAGATTTCTTTCCCCTCTTCATTATAAACCTAAACTCTGCTAACATATTAAAAAAACCACATATATCTCACTAAAATTAGGTTTATTAATTTACAGGTATTTACTGGAAGTTCTTTTTTTAATTTTGTTTGAAGTGTGCCTAAAATTTGTCATAAAACATTGAAGATCACTTTTCCAAAAAAGCTTTTGAATCAAAGTTATTTGGATTAATAGTATTCTAAATGTAGTTCATATATGACATTTGTTAGTAAGAAATTAATGAGATCTTCTTTTTAAGTTTGAAAAAAATCAAAATATCCATATCTGGTTGGGAAAGAAATTCAGTGTTTCATTTCCAGCTACATCAATACTTGAAAATGCTGCTGAAGGATTAAGGAATATTGTTTATGTTTGCTAACACATGCACTTCAAGAAATATTTACGTGATGTGATGCACTGTGACTCCTCCTTATACGGAGTCAGGAATCTCTCAGCAACAATGCCCAGAGAAACCTGTTAGCCATTATACATTCCCTTTCCATTCCTCACATAAGTTTTCCCATATCCTGCTCCATCCCATTTCCACAACATAATCTTTGTCAACTCTATGGCCTTATTTTTTCCCAAACCCAACATAAAAAGCAATAACCCACTTTCTGTATAATCACTTTCTTTATATTTATTTTTCCATAACTTTACTATTTGTATCCTTTCTGCTTTCAAGCATTTACATTCAATTAACAGATGCCTAATATTTTCTATGCCTTCCTTACACAACTTGCAGACTAAATCACTCATGTTTTTCCATTTACATGTATAATCCCATGTTGCTGAAAATACCATTCGAGTCTTAAACAGTAAATTACTTTCCTTGCTATTATAGCTTCTCCTTAAATGGAGTCAGAATCTCTCAATAATTACACCCAGAGAAACCTGTTAGCTACTTTATTTTCCATTCCCCACTCTAAGTTTTACCTATTAGCCACTTTATCTTCCATTCCCCACTCTAAATTTCCCCATATTCTGCTCAATCCTATTTCCACTACATAATCTTTGTCAACTCTATAGCCTTTATATCTAAATCCTCCTTTTCCCAAACCCAGCATAAAAACCAATAATCCACTTTCTGTATAATCACTTTTTTTATATTTATTCTTCCATAACTTCATTATTTGTACCCTTTCTGTTTTCAAGCATTTACATTCAATTAACAAATGCCTAATATTTTCTATTCCTTCCTTACACAATTTACAGACTAAATCACCCATATTATTTCATTTAGATATATATTCTCTTGTTGCTAAAGATCCCATTCTAGCCTTAAACAATAAACTATTTTCCTTACTATTATCATATATTAACTTGCACCTAATATTCTGTTTACTTCTATATATATTTAAACACTTTTTACTCTCCATACTAGTTCTCCATCTCTCTAACTCCCTATTCTTTATTAATAAATCTATTCTTTTATTCCATTCCTTACCACTATAACACTCAACAATCCTCCTAACACAATCATCCCATCTTTTGTACAAATATACTGATATAAATTCTTTATCCAAATCTTTTGCATACTGCATTACCTTTCTCACCCATCTTGTTGCCTGCCCTTTACTTGTAACCCAATTAAATACTATTTTGGCTATTCTTTTATTATCCATAAACTGCAATCTACCAAACATTTTCATTTTACTTTTTGCATCTCTCATATAAAAACTTGACCATCCCATTTCTCCTTGAATTGCCTCCCTTGCTGACCATACATCTGCATCTAATGCATGTTTTTCTACTTCCCTTTGTACTTTTTCTAAATAATCTAATACCCCTTTACTAACACATAATGCATCATTACCATATGTTAACCCTGCTACTGCAACTCCTTTCCATATAATTCTAGCAACATCATATTTATTATATGAAAACACTGTTAATTTCTTTATCAATCCCTTTCTTTTCTTTGCTTCATTTATCTTTTTTTTTTCCCATTCATCCAAACAATATTTCTGATTACTTAAGATGATTCCCAAATAACTATATCTATTCACCACACTTAACTTTATATCCCCCAATAAAAATTCCACATCTTCTCTTTCCCCAGTATTAACCATCATTATAGTTGATTTTTGTGCACTAAATTTAATCCCCATCTCTTTATCCACCCTTGCATATATCCTCAGCATAACTTCCATATCGTCTCTTCTTTCTGTACACAAAAATATATCATCCGCAAAAAAAAAGACCTGACAAAGTATATACTCCCTTACCACCTATTAACGGTATTTCTATTCCTCTTCCTAATCTTTTTATTACTCTACACTAGAGCCATCTACTGAAAGATATTGAAAGTAAACTGAAAAAAAATTGTGATGTTTTATATATAACTATTTTTTGGCAATGTTTCGCAAAATCTTTTTTTTTTTTTTAATTAAAATTTATGAAGGTCTATAAATTTTAAAGAAGTGAATCATTTAAGTTAAATGTAGCAAATCTAATGGTGTTTAAGTGTGATTAATTGAT
Source organism: Epiperipatus broadwayi (assembly GCA_028023455.1). NCBI lineage: Eukaryota > Metazoa > Onychophora > Udeonychophora > Euonychophora > Peripatidae > Epiperipatus > Epiperipatus broadwayi. The sequence continues at coordinate 2,386,144 of JAQFVV010000109.1, forward strand.
TCAAAAAAGTATCAATAAAAAAAAGGGTTAAATTAAACAATAGTTTTCATATTATATGATATTTCCTTATCAGTGATGAAAGTTGCAATGAATTACAATTACGTTTTTTTTTTTTTATGGACAGTCCATTAACATACATTTGATTAAGCATGATAAATAATACCTACTATAACATTTCTTTATAGGGAGAGACTATTGCCAGATCTTTTTCTTGCCATGGAGTTTCTTTTTTATTGGGCTGAGATTCCAAATTAATCATCTTTTTTATTATTCTTATATTTTTAGCTCTTGTCAACCATTTAAAATCATGATTTCCTTTACATATAAATATAAACGATGTACTGTTAATTCTCTTCATGAAGAAGATTGTTAAGTATTTAAGCAAATGTGTACAGATATAGAAGACAGTAGTGATAAGGCAAACATATATATTTTATTTTAAAATATGCTTTATTTGACAAAGACAATTAATAAAGACAATTTCTGTTTATGATGAGTAATATTGAGGGGGGGGGGTAAAACTATAACATCAAGTTATGTGATATTATTATTATTATTAGATGCCACCGATTTGGCATCAATTCTTAACAATCGTCTGAATAGTATTATTCTAGAATGACATATCATCCGTTTGCCAGATTTGTCACTGTGATGATGAAATTCATCTACCTCACTATCATTCACTCTCATCTTTTTTCAAACAACCTTTCCAAGTATTATATATTTTTCCAATAAATTAGATACTCATATTGTGATCAAATAAAATCATTTCAATATAATCATTTGTTTAAAGTCTAATCTAATCAAATAACAATATATACTTTTTTTTAAATTCTCCACTGTATTCTTAAAAGTCGTTCTCAGCCGAAACTATCTTTCTTACCATTTGTCTTTATTATCCCTCTTCCAATTCTATAGAGTTGCAGAAAATCCTAAAGATCTGAATAATTCTGATCTTCATTTTTAAAACTATATCTTTATTTCAAAAAATATTTTTCGAACTAATCATGGGTAATTCTGTCAATGATTCATTTGTAATAAATTTCTTTACAGGATTTTTTGTTATCAACAAATATTCAGGGAGATTAAATAGACACCACTATTGTGCCTTCATCATCAGTCTTGAAGCCAGCTACTGGCTTTGTGGTAACGATCTTTGTCTTCTTTATATTTAAATCTCACTTTTCCACTCTCTTAGCATTTTAAATAATCTCAAAATTTCAAGCCACAAGTGTTATGTCAGCACCATACAAATTAGTGCTATTGAATTTTTCAAACATTCCTAAATCCACATTTGTTTTTAATCATTCTGTATTTATTCATTGTTATGTAAACTTGTTAACTAAGTCCAATTATTTTACCAATGTTAAACCAACCTGTTCTGTCATAACTTCTAGTTGTTCCTTTCAGTTCCATATAGAGAACATTCTATAATGCAACACAGTCAATTGAATTTTTTAGCTATAATCAAAAAAGCATACATATACTTTTCCCCCTCATATTTCATGATTTTCTCACCACCATTACACCATCAACAATGATGTTTTTAATTCTTTTCCTAAAACCAGCTTGAATATCTGGCAATTTTCTTTCAATGCAAGGATCAAATTTGAGGACAATTTTATTTTCATGAGGTATATATAGTTTGCATACTTTCAAAGTTCTGATTTTAGCATGAATATAAAGAGACTTTACCCAATCTGCAAACTACTGAGTAGTTTTTCAGATTAATTGACATCACTTGATCAGTACTTTTATTAATTTTTTTTTCAGTTTTCTGCAAAATGGTGAAATTTAGGGACATCAATTCCAATGGTCTTACATTTTAAATATGATCTCAAATACATCTGACATCTTCCACAAATGAAAATTTTTTTTGACGTAGGCTGTTTCATACAAACAGTCTTGGTTGATATCTTTGTAGTTTGCCCTTCTGTATATTCTTTCAATTTTCATTTGATCTTTACTGCTTTATTTATAATTTGGTTGATGTCATTTCTCAGAAACCCTATTCATTACTGGAATTTCTTGTAATTACAAATCCTCAGAAGAAAAACTTGTTTTTTCTAAGCTTGTTTACAATTTAAATACCTTTGCAAATAATGCTAAAATATTGCTTATCTTTCCTGGACCCTCTGAAAATTTTCATTTTTTTAAAGATATTTGTCCCAATTACTACATAGTTAGTAAGACCAATTTTAATTTTTCTGGCTGTTTTGGTTTATACATATTTTTTCACATATCTATTTAAACCCCCATCCCATTTACAGGATATTTTGTTCACCATCAGCTGCAGCCTAAAACATCAAATCAATTTCAGATGTTATTCCAAAAAGTATTAATTACATTTTATATGTTACATTTAGGATGTTAGATAGGTGAATAGTTTCTTTTCACTTTTATTTGAAGTTTACAATAACTTATGATCTGTTCCACATTCTTCTTCTACTCATCTATTACTGTGATTTCAACTAGTCTTCCAAGGTGGATGCCAAGAATGTATTCTCACTTGATTTTTGTAAATTTTTCTGCTGAAAAATAATATATCAGCAATAAAAAAATCAGCAACTTCATAAAAGCTTAATGGTTGAGTATTCCCTACTCATTTTTGTTTCAAACCCATACTAGTCAACTGCATTTCTTTGCTTTTATTTCCAAAATTTGCCATTATTATACAGTTTCTAAAAGTATATTTTGCTTGCAAGTTTTGTCTGAATAAACTTGCATTTGATTATAAAACTTTTCAATTTTTTTTATTAGTTTGAGTTATTGTAGCATATTATTAAATTGTAAAAGATCTAGAAAGATACCATGTGTGAGATAGATGAATAAATAAGAGTTTGCTGGTGTGATGTAGAGAAGAGAGGTTAGAGATCAGAGAAAGTGGATTAACCTTGGATAGGCCTTCACTTACAATGGACTGATAATGATTGAAAATGATGATGATGATGATATATTGCTTAATCCAAAAATTGAATTAATATCAATTGATCATTATAAGATTACATTAATAACAGTACCAGAAATATCTTTTAGATAGTAAAAGTCACATTTCTTTGTTGTTCTTAGCTTGAATAATCTTCTATATGTTCTTCAGATCTATTTTTTTTTCAACCCAATTCTTATTACTTCATTAACTATTAAGCGGTCAATACATACATGGTCCATTTCTGTATTTACTGCATTTTTGATTCATAATACATACATCCAGAATCCCTTGTAGCTTCTGATTTTCTTTTGCTGCATAGTAACATCTTATAATTTAATTTTGGTCACTTGTATTGTTTGATTTGTTTTACTAATGATATTATCTAGGCAGGAGTAATTTGAGATTGTTTTCTATTATTATAAAATGTTTAGTTATTGCCAAGACTACACATAATGAATCATTGAGAAACATAAACAAAACAAAGAGAAGAGTTTCAAGAGAATAACATAGAGATTTCTCTTATAAAAAATATTAGCAAATGAGAAGGTGAAACTCAATATAGTTTTAATACAAACAATATTTAAAATATATATAAATTATGCCTAACTATGTCCCTTTAGGTTTGTTATAAATAAACAAGAAGATTGTATTATACTATGTACCAAGAACAAAAATTAAATTAAACCCAATGTAATAATTTATTAAAAAGTCTGATGGAAAATATACATTTTTTTCTTTGATATATTTATTTACTTGATAAACATTGGTACTATATACCATAAATAGAAAACAATGATCTATGAAGTTTAACACATTGGTAGAATGGTGAACTTGAGAATTAAGTTTCCTGTAATAAAACTCAACGTATTAATCTGGTATGTGAATGTCACATGACTTTCAGAATAACAAATCAGTTCATAACTTCCTTTAATTAATCTAGATGAAAGCTTATTGTTTTTATTATATAAATCAATTATATATTATTTCATTGCACCTACTTTTTTTGCAAGTAATTTATTATTTCTATGTTCCATCACAAGTTCATTTTTGATATTCTGATGCTCCATCCATACCGTTTTATTCTACCATAAATTAAATAAAACTTTTATTTATATTTCCTTTATTTCACTATATACTCCTTCTAACTGATCATCCCTAGCCTTATATGTTTATGTGTCAATTTTATGTTAAGCATATGTTTTAAAGTATTACATTTTTTTATAAGATTATAATAAGTAAATAAATTATTTCAATAGTATGAGTTAAAGTAATTTAGTTAGCCTCATCATCATCATCAAACATTATCAATCCACTGCAGGATGAAGGTCTCTCCAAGTTCAATCCATCTTTTCTTATCTTTAACTTCTCTTCCCCACATCTCCCCTGCACACTTTCTTATTTCATCCATTCATCTCACATGTGGTCTCTTTCTGGGTCTTTTATAATCTCTTGGAATCCAGTTTAAAATTTCAATTGTCCATTTATTATCATCTCTTCTAGAAATATGTCCAGCCCAACTCCACTTCAGTCTTTTAACTTTTTCAATGAGGTTAGTAACACTTGTTTGTCCTTTTACCCACACATTACGTTTTTGATCTCTTCTTGTTACTCCAACATGCATCTCTCTATACTTCTTTGAGTGGTCTGAAGTCTCTGTATTGCTTTTCTATTAAGTGTCCAAGTCTCAGATCCATAAGTAAGATCTGGCAAAATACATTTATTAAAAACCTTCCTTTTCAAACACATAGGTATATTTCCTTTTAGTATCAAGTTATTTCTACCAAAAGCACTCCAACCAAATTTAATTCTATGATTAATTTCATCCAGTATATTTCCATCTGTTAGCAGTTATTTAAAAAGTTATCTTAGATTGTTTAGTATTTACTTGAAAGAATAAAATTAATATTTTTAAACTAAAAAAGAATTAATCTAGATCTTGCTATGTTTCAAATAGATGTAATAGATAATGTTATTTTTATGCTGTCTGAAGTGGTTATTTAACTTTGTTAGTATTTTAAGCTGTTAATTTTTAAAATAAATAATTTTTAAATAATAGTTATGATTTATTAAATATCAATTTATGTGAGAATATTTAAAAATAGAATTTAAAAAGTTAGTATAATTGACTGAGATTATTATTAATTTTTAATTGATTTTAAATGTCAGTCAATAACTAATTTATTTTCATTTCATTAAAAATGATTATACTTAATGTGCCCATGTGTGTGTGAATGATTGGAGCATGCATGTGAAATATTGAAAGTTAAAAAGATCTTTTAAAAGAAATGTGTATTTTAAAATTAGGTACATCTATTATAATGTTAAAAGGTTTTAGTTAGGATAAAATAAAAAAGAGTTAAATAAATTGAGAATAGTATATTTAATAAAAAGAATCTTTAACTTGAAAATAAGTTGATAATTATTTAAAATTACTAAAAATTAATAATTAACAAGTTTATTTATTATCTAGATGGTTACATGATCAAATTGTCTGGATTTAAAGTGAAAGGTTAAAGTTAGATCAATTAAAAAGTCAGTAATGCACTGTTAATTTAAATATTATAATGTGGATCTGTAAATGATTGGTTTGATAAAAAGGAAATGCAGTAAAGATCTTGTTGCATGGATATGAAAAAAGAGCAACACACATGCTAGTATACAAACAGAAATTCTAAAAATTTAAAAACACTTCACTTAAATCTGCAATTCACATCTCTTCAAATTTTAACTTTATTTTAGTTGTGGAATAAATTGTTGGTTTTTATTTAACTATTTTTTAAAGTCAATTTAAAAGTTTACATCTGTATTTTATCATCTTCATGATTGAGTAGAAAACTAGCAGCTTATCCATGCAGTATTTCTCCTGAAAGCATATATTCAACTGATTTGTCAAATAATTTTAAAAGATACTAAAGAAAAGAGAAGTTACATAAGGAAAAATATGTTATTTAATTGTTATATGACAATAGTTAAATTCTGAACTTTACTATAAGACTATCTTCAGCATGTTTTAACTAACTTTTAATTAGTTATTAATACTAATTATTGCTACTAAAAATAGTCAATCTACTTATGTCAAGCTCAGATATAGGACAATAAATTTTTATAAAAATATTAAGTCTATAAAAAAGCAGTGAAAATTATTTTAAATTGTCTAATAAAATTATCATAAAAAACAAATTTATGAAAACTAACTTTTTAATTATCATAATGACAAGTCTCTATCCAGATTGTTTTGTATTAAAACAAATAATATAGCCATTCATTTCAAGATTACTTATTCATTTATTTATTTGAATATTTTTTTAATTGCTGATTGCTTCAAACATAGTATTATATTTAAAGGAATAAATATAATTTAAGTTTACAGCAGTTGATTTATAATAATAAAACCTCATGAAAAGCAATTTTAAATAAATATCATTTTGTTTATTGTTCATCTGATTTTCATTACCATAACATGTTTTAAAAGAAAGTATTTGCTATTAGAATTATTTGCCATCAGTTCCTGTTATTTTACATTTGTGAAATTATTGCAAACTTTTTCTCAACATATTTCTGCATGTATATGTATCTACTCTACTTTAGTAAATGTGTTCATATATCACTTCAAGAAAAGAAAATTAACTGTTAATCTTTAAAAATGGTATTATAGTTATTGTGTGTATATATATAAAATTATCATAGCCATAGTTTATATATTATATTATGATTATTAATTATGATATTATAAATATTTGTGTGAACAGTGTTCCAGAAGTAGAATTGGTCAGATATATTGTAAAATGTTTTACTTTATGGGTTAATTGTATTATTCCAGAGTTTTCTAAATGATTATTTAAAATTATATAAATGTTTGTACTCAGAGGTATAACAGCCTTTTATATATTTATGAATGAAAGTATTATAAATATCCGTATATGTGTGAGAATCTTAAATAGTTTTAAATAAATTATTGTCACCATTATGAAATACTAGTTTTGTCGATATACATATAATCTTAAATGGAATGAATGAATTATATGCCTTTTATATGTGGGCAAAATAAACAATTATTATTATTATTATTATTATTATTATTATTATTATTATTATTATTATTATTATTATTATTATTATTATTATTATTATTATTATTATTATTATTATTATTATTATTATTATTATTATTATTATTATTATTATTATTATTATTATTATTATTATTATTATTATTATTATTATTATTATTATTATTATTATTATTATTATTATTATTATTATTATTATTATTATTATTATTATTATTATTATTATTATTATTATTATTATTATTATTATTATTATTATTATTATTATTATTATTATTATTATTATTATTATTATTATTATTATTATTATTATTATTATTATTATTATTATTATTATTATTATTATTATTATTATTATTATTATTATTATTATTATTATTATTATTATTATTATTATTATTATTATTATTATTATTATTATTATTATTATTATTATTAGCTCTATGCCTTTCATTATTATTAGTATTTTTGAGGCAGTTTTAAATGGATATTATATTACTTTTATGTATATTTAGCCCCTCCATAAGAGAGAGTGGATCATTCAATCATCAGCACCATCCGCACATAGTACTAGGTTCTCAATCATATTTTTGGTATCTCATATTGCCCTTTTCCACTATGCCTAGACTTTCAATATTAAAATATATTTTGATATTTACAGGTATGTTCAGCTTTGCAATTCAGTATTAGCTCCACTACAATTTTTTTTAACTTAAAGTATATTATCAATGTTGAAGATAGTTATTTCCTCACCCCAACATAGATATTGTTAATGTTAAAAGTGTCTTATTTGTTGCTGCCATATTAATATTTATTAAGCATCTCCATAATAATTTTTAATACTGATTTTTCATTAAGAAAAGTGTATATCTCCTAGTAGCCTGGACAAAGGCATATAGGTATATTGTTTACTTTATGGGTACTGGTTGGAAATAAAAATTGTATTTGATGAATAAGAGAACTATTGGGTGAATATAACGTATGTGATAAAATTGTAAAAATGGTTTTAAGAAAGGTACACCAATGTATAAAGTTATTAATATTTGTAAGTCATAGATAATAGATTAAAAGACAGAATAATAATTATTGTAAATATTTTTATTATATGGATTATTATATGTTGCAAATAAATATTTTATTATTAATTAATTAATACGTTTTTGTTTTGTTGCCATTATGACATCATTGTATTAGCACATCTATTTATCAGAAAATCTACTTTAATAAAGTTTGTATTAACAATTATTTTTAAGAGGAAATAACAAAAGTAATATAGTGTTTATACATTCATTTTGCTTAATAATTATTTAATTATTCCATTTGCATTCTTAGAAGATAAATGTTATATTTACTTCACTTCAGGTGCACTTGTTGTATAGCTGGCAGTATAAAAGATGCCCTTACTGCCTTCTATATTATTTAGATATTGCTTATTCAAATTTGCATCAGAAAATATAAGATTTTTGTATTTTATAGTAAGTAGAAGCGAAATAGTTACATTTAAATAACTGTAAAGTATTTAAAAATGTTTTTCTAGTTACCGATTATATATTCCTTAAGTATTTGAGTATTCTGCTATTACATAATTTCATTTCTACTTTCTTAAAATACTAAGATTTCAAAATAAATTAAGTGTTAAATGTTCCATGTCTAGGTTAAATAATAATCATATTTTTTGTTAAGAAGTTAAAGTATTACCATTAACATTTTGTTCGAAGTGCATTTTATTCTGAATTTGAACCCTGAGATCAAGATATCTTAAACTTTTAAAAGAATTTATATTTAAGATAAATATATTTTAAAACCTGAGATCAAGATATTTTAAACTTAAAAAGAAGCTATATTTGATATAAAGATATTTTAAGAATTAAGATAAATATTTTGAATTATAAAAGAACCTTGTATTTTAATAATTACATTTAGCTGAGGTGTTGTCTACAAGAAGGCTAATACTGTGATGTTTTAAAAATCCATGTTATAGGGTGTCTGCTTGTGTAAATTTAGATTGTTAGCCATAGACTCTTTGTTTGAGTTACATGGTTTAGGGTTTGTTTTTTTTAATATGTCAAATGTGTTGACTGGGAAGCGAACACAAGCCAGCTTCTTGGAAGGCAGCTATGCTAACTGTTATGCCACCAATGCTTGACAGCATGATTTAGGGTTTTTGCCCAAACTATGTAACCTAGAAATTGATCGGTAACTTATAGCTTCCTCTTTTTATCATTTTACTCATCACTGGATTGCTATTCCATAACTTTTTTTACATATTCTTTTATGTAACCTTTTTCTCTCCTTCAATTTTTTTTTTAAAAAATTTTCTTGAATAATTCCCATCTTCATTTGAATTTATGAATTTATGTTTATTTTTTGTCCAGTATATCCTTTCAATGTGACAATCTCAACGTGTGATTTGGCTGATCTCAATAATAATGGAGTTATTATCAGAAGAATATGATCAAAAATGATCATCACAATGACATAGCCAAGTAAGAAATGGTAATCATATTAAAAATATTTCAAATCTATGATTTTCCATTCATTTAAGCATTTTCATCATGATCTTGATCCACTGATTCATCAATGGGTGACAGTCTCAATGAACTGCCTCCTGATTGTTCTTTTCTCTGCTTGTATGCTTCAAATATTGTCAATCCCTTTCATTCCATAATGTTATTCATCCATGACAATCTTGGTCACCCTCTTCATCTTGATTTATTCACCATACCAAGCATGATAATCTTTTCAAATGTGTTAATAAGTCTTGCCACATTTACAAAATATTATAATTTTTATCATTTTAGCATTCCCCAACAATTGTCTTTTTTTTATAGCAATCTTCTCCAAAACCCATTAATTAATTTTCTTAATTGCCCAACGTATGCCAAGCATTTTTATATAAAACTTCATTTTAAAAGCATCAAAAAAATGTTACTTCTGTTTCTTCAATGTCCATACCTCACATCCATATACTGCAATAAACCATATCAAGGCTAAAAAAATTGGCTTTCACGATCAATTTCAATGTTTTATATACATTATAATATTTAAAATACTTCTATAAAATCCTTCTATTCATTTGTGTAATCTCAAAAATGTATTACAATTTTAAAACAATATATTATTAAGACAACAAACTAAAAACAATATTTATTTTTTCTTTTCTCAATTTAATTTCAGGCTTTTCAATTCTGCTTCTTAAAAACCAGAAAATAATAGCCACAACATAATTGTATTTGCTAATTCATCTCTACCAAATCCCTAAGGATATATGTTAATTACAAAAAAAACCAACATTATAAAAAGTTATTTATTACAGAAAACCTTACGACAAGTTTTAATTTTCCAGCAAAAAAGAAAAAATATTGAACAATTTTAAATGATTTCATTTATAGTAAGTAAAAATAAATAAATCAGTTTCTTATTTAAACCACCTCACATCAAGCTGTTATATAGCAAGTTTTTTTAATTAGTGTTGCAACAAGGGGCATTATAAGGATGGGTTCCAAGTATCAGGAAGACTTCATAAAATGTCAAAAAGGGAGTGTACAAATGTTCGGTCAACATAATTTTCACTTGCTAAAATTAAATTTATACCTTAATTAGTAAATTTAAGAGATTACTAAAGCTGGAATCAAATAAAAACATTTGATTATCATCATGCTAATTTGCTATTACTGTCTATCGATCCTCAGCAAAAAATGTTAAATCTTATCTTCATTATAAAATAAAAAGCAAAACAGTCTTAAAATAGCCCCTTGTAAAGTTAGGGTCTTTCCAATAGTCCCTCATGTAAAATACAGCAAAGGAGAATAGGTAAGCATGCCAGTTGCAGAATGGTGAAAGTTTGAGTAATATCCATTCTTATTTTATGCTCTACCAAAGAATAGCTAGATATTCATTTACAATCAACACTGAATGGTCACTTAAGTTGATTGTGGAACAAATTGTAATTCTGTTGAACTAAGCATGAATTCTAACCCAGATCATAGATTTAGTGGGAAGATAAGGGATCCTTTCATTATAAAATAATTATAATCATCATTATCATCATCATTTCAACTACTATCAATTGATTACAGGATGAAGATTTTTCCAAATTTAATCCTGTTTCTCCTATCTCTAATCTTAATTCTCCATATCACACCAACTCCAATCATCTCACATGATCTTTTTCTAGAATTTTTACAATCTCTTGAGATCCAGTTTAAGATTTCAACACTCCATTTATTATTATTTCTTCTAGAAATATGTCCATCCTGGCTTCACTTCAATCTCTTAATTCTTTCAATGATGTCAGTAACACCTCTTTTTTTCCACCTGTGGATTTCACTTTCAATCCCTTCTTGTTATTCCTAAGATCTCTCCATATTTTATTGAGTGACCTGAAGTCTCTGTACTGCTCTTCTGTTTAAGTATCCAAATCTCAGATCCATAAATAAGAATTGGAAAAACATGTTCCATTTAATATTATCATTTTTACTAAAAGCACTTCATCCAAGATTAATTCTAAGACTTTCATCCATTTCCATCTATATTAATAAGCTGACCAAAGTATTTGTAGTTGTTAACTTCTAATTCATCATTATCAATATTTAATCTTTTCTTGAAAAAAATCTATAAAACATTAATTAATTTAGTCTTTTTAGCATTATCTTTAATCCCACTTTCTTACTTTCATGTGATAACTCTTGCAACATTTCCTGGGCTCTGAAGCATTATTTGCAGAAACCACCACATCACCTGCAAAATTTAGATGACTTAAATAATTTTTATTTATTTTAAATTTCTTAGTTTTCTATTTTAATCCACAATCCACAAAATACTTCTTGCAAAATTGCCGCAAAAAGTTTTGGATATATGGAATTATCCTATTGTAATATAATCATTGCTGGTGCAGTTTGATAAATATTCTTCAGAATATGACCATATTCCCTTGATGATCCACTGTAAAAATGCTTATACAATCAGATCCTCTTCATAATCTACCAATCCAAAGTATAATGACAATTCATATTTATTGATCTTTTCTATAGCTTTTCTCAACATTTACTTGTGATTCACTGTGATAAAACCATTTTAAATCCAATTTGTTGTTTTGATTGTTTAAAATCCAAAGTTTACTGAAATTGACTTGTAATTATTTTGATAAAAATTTGTACAGAACTGATAAAAAGACTGATAAGATCTGTAATTTTTTATATCTTCTTTATCATTTCTTTTTTAAATATAATTACTGAATTTTTCCAATTATGGTACATTTTTATTATTTAGATTGGTATATAATTTTGCCCAATAATTTTTCTATTTTTTCACTTTCTTCTTTTAAGATATTGATTATAGTTCAATCATTACTTAGATTTTTTATCTTCTTTTATAGATTTAATTGCACATCTAGCTTCATTTAAAATGTTGGGCAATTCATAAGATATAGTGATTATAAGGGGCTCTTTGTTTTTTATTCATTGCCACAACCTTTAAATAACACTAAGGACAGAATTTCATTTGAACATGCTCCCCCAGATTGTATATAAAATTTCATGCTCTGCCCTAGCTTGCAATTCAGTGTATTACAGGAAATCTCACACTAATAGATCAACGAGAGTCACCCAGCTCACATATTTATATAATAAAGTGAAGTCAAATCATGAATATAAATCGATCTTTTTTGATCATGAACTGGATATAGTATATATCTCCCCCACCTCTAATGTTAGAACAATATGCATAGAGAAAAACGATAGAAAAAATAAATATAAGGAAGTGTGGGCTATTGCTAAAAATTCTTATTCCATTGATAGAAAAGACAAGAAGAGATCGAAAACGCAATATATAGGTAAGAGAACAAACAGGTGTTATGACCTCATTGAAAAAATTAAAAGACTGAAGTGGAGTTGGGCTGAACATATTGCTAGAAAAGATGATAATAGATGGACAACTGAAATTTTAAACTGGATTCCAAGAGATTGTAAAAGACCCAGAAAGAGACCACATGTGAGATGGATGGATGAAATAAGAAAGTGTGCATGGGTGATGTGGAGAAGAGAAGCTAAAGATCAGAGGAGATGGATTGAACTTGAAGAGACCTTCAACCTGCAGTGGATTGGTAATGGTTGATGATGATTGTCAAAAAAATTGAACATCTAATTTATATACTGTGCTCTATTTGTTAATTTACCTTTGCCACTATATATACATATTTTAATGATGCAGTTAGTTTTAGCACTACGATTCTGGCAACAACTTGTCAAAATCTAGCTCAGTTTGCTCGGTCTTATTGCATTATATTTACCTTTTCATATTAACTTGAAAAGCACAAGTTTTGTATAATTACATATTTTATGAAAGTGTATAATTTTAGAGATTTATATAATTCTTTATAAAAAATTTTGAGGTCATCTCTCCTTTTAGTAATAGTTCTCTCTTTTCTTCTTGTAACAGAAAAAAATTTCCTACCAATACCGAAAATGTTGTTTTACACTTTCAAGATATTCTCTTCTATAGCTTTCCTTATTAATTACATTTTTTATATCATTATTAACTCTTTTTTATACATTTTTACAAAATTCTAGATATTCAGTTCTTCTTAATGAATTATTTTTATATATTTTCATATTCCTTCTTTTCTTCATACATTGTCTTGTCTCGATAAAAAATTTACTGGTAAATTGCTATTTTTTTGTATCAGCTATCTTTGTTGCAATTCTTAATAAAGTATCAATTAAATTCATATTGATTTCATTCAAATCTGACCATCTTCTAAATTTGTTAATATTTTAAAATGTTTTGCTAATTTAAATTCACTGAAATATTTTTGAAGATAAGGATATCAACTGTGAATACTATTTTTAGTAATAAGCTTTATCTTTCTAGTTTGAAAATCATTTTTATGTTGAATCTATTAATAACATTATAATCTTGAAAGACATACTTTCTGATAATCAAAATATAATCCAATTAGGCTGTGCCTTCATTTAGATGCTTCTAAATCTATTTCTGTTAAGTATTTTTCTCAAAGAAAGAATTCATAATATATATATATATATTCTGCATACTCCATAAATGTATGCCCTCTCTCACTTCTATCAACGTAAGCAAATTCATCCACAGAACTTTCAATTGTTTACCAATTCTAGCATTAAAGTCTCCCATGACTAATTTAAAATGTTGTTTGGTCTGAACAAAAAGCCTTTTGTTCATCCATACAAACATTTCAATTACTTTTCATAATGAGAACTTGTTGGTGCTAAACTTGAATTATCTACATTTTGGTAACTTCTATTAAGTTGAATAACTAATTTTGCTACTCTATCATATTCCACAATATTGTTCTTCCATTCATAATCTATTTATATTTACTCTATCATAGGCCTTCCCTATATCTTGTGTGACTACAAATAAACTATCTCCTATATGCCTATCCAGTCTAAAACATTCTTGTATTTATCCCATTATATTATTTTCTTCCATCCATTTTGCTACCCTTCCAGTCGCCATATATGCAAAAACTTTATGTAACACTGATGTTACAGCTATCGGTTATCTTTCTATGGCTCTTACAATTTCTTTTAGATAATACCCTCAATCTTGTATTATTCCAGCTGCCTGGAAATTCTGTCTTCTATGCCATCTTATTAAAACATAATAATAATTTAATTTTGTTCTATTTCCCAAATTGATCATCATCTCTGCTCCCCATCAATCTAAACCTCTTGTTCTTCTACTTTTCAAATTCTTCCCTACCTCATTCAATTCCTTTTTTGTAAAATATTTCCATTACTCTGTGCTTTTATATCTGTTATCATTCTGTCCTTCACATCTAACATCTTTTCTATATCCATTACATACTTATTTAAGATTGTCTCTTTCTTCTCTAGAGTTACACTCTTTTTCCTCATTATTTAATAATACTATTTCTCTCTCCCATACATTCCTTCTTTTAATATATTTCCAAAAAAAATTTTTACTTCTATTTTTTACACTTTAATTAATATCCTCCAAAAATTTACTATTTAATTTCATTCTCTATATATAATTATCTATTTTAGCCAATTTCTTTTTTTTAAAAATAGTTTTCCCATTTAATATTAACATCTTTTTTTACTTTCTTTGTTTTTAATAGCACATTTATATTCTCTGCATGCTTCCCCCCTCTCTTTTAAAACACTTTCATTAATTCTCACTTTGTTATTACGTTTATTCTTCTGAAAATTCTCACCTAAAACACTATTTGCCACATTTTCTACTTCACCACAATAATCCTTATATTCATCCCCAACAAATGCTTCTACGATTTCTTCTACTTGTATTTTATATTCTTCTAACTTATTCTTATCATTCATTCTCCATCCACATCTTTCACTATCACTATTACATACTCTCCAAACAATTCTCTCCAAACAGTAGCTGCTGTTTAAACATATTGTATAAGCATAAGAAATGGTGATCATGTGATTATATACAATAATTGTGAAAAATATGACTGATGTATTTACCTCATTTTTATCAAGTAACCATGACAGAATACTTCAATTTATGGTACATCCAAGGCAAATATGACTTTCAGTGTAAATGGCAGAAAAATAAATACATTTTTATTCACCACAATAAATAGTAAAAACATACTTTGGTCATTTACAGTAACATACTGCATTAATAATTAATTTTAAAATTTATACATTTGCTAAAATATTTTCACTTATTTTAATTTTTGACTAAAATTTTCTTAAATGCTGCCATTGTTAATATAAATTATTTTTGCTTTCAAAAAAAAGGAGGGTGGGGGGGAGCATTATTTTATGTATTAGACAATCAGTAATAAACTTTTTATAATTAAATAGTACTAAACATAAGTCGAAAATAACCATACTTGTTTAATTTTTACCCAATGCTTTCATAATAACAGTAGAGTATTGAAATTTAAAAAAAAAAAAATCTAGAAATTTCATTCAGTACAAACTTTAGACATATACAACAATAAAATATATTTAATAATACATTTTAAAATGTGTACATTATCTCAAAAACAATTTTTTTATTTAACTAATTTCTAACTAGAACTTTTATATTTACAGAAATTTTAATTACCTCAGGCAAAAATGCATTATTCTACAGTAAACAATATCGCAAAAAAACAAAAAAAAGATTTAAAAATATTACAAGATTAAAACTACAAATGATTGTGTATTACATTTCTTTGTTTATTACTGCATTTATGTAAATAAATAAAATCGTGAACCATTGCTTTTAAAAAAAATTAATAGCTCTATTAAAATAAAAAAATCGAAGTACTTTTGGTTAGATAATTACAAAAATAAAAAACATTAATAACTACCAAAAATAAATTCTCAAGTGTATACTGTGTTTATTTATTTATTAATTTTTTTATGCGTTCATATTAATTTAAAATGGCCGACTATAAATTGAAAAAACTATAAAAACTGAAAGGGTTTTATTATATATATGTTTATTCACAATAGTTTATTTTTTTAATAATAATATATTTTGTAAAATATTTATTTATTAATTATCACTATTTGCACTCTTAAGCCCCCCCCCCTTTTTTTTTTTTTAAAAAAGTAAAACCCCATTCCTGTGTATATTCATCATTATAAGTATATTTCCTCTTTGGTATGTTGTCTATTGTTTAGGGTTATTAATATTCCTATTAATTTTATCACCATAGAAAATTAATATAAACAAAAAACCAGTAAAACTATACTGTCAATTAAAGCAGATGCAATCACAGTTCAAATTTTAGCCTACAAAAATACAATTGCACATGCTCCAGGGTGATGTTGATGGTGCAACCATGTCTAGCAAAGAGAACCCGGCCATATAACATAATTGTGATCTTTGTTTTGGTGTTGGAATTTGTCTGAAGTTTTTATAATATTACTGTAGAGACTGAAATAGAGGCCAAGAAATTATCATTTTTGCAATGAATTATTTATTAAGAGAAATAATTATTAGTACTGTATTTGAAAATCCGGACATACTATGGTCCCGAAAAGCTACTGGGACATCTAATCAAAAATAGGGACAAATCCTGGAAAATCAGGATATCTAGTCACCCTAGAATTTCAGGGTATAATTGCCTGTTTTGTATAAAATATTTTTGATTTAAAAGGCATTTTGAAAAAGCAACTGAATTTGCTTTCTATAATAAAATTGTGCCATAAGAATCATGACAAGACTATGTTCCTGGTTAGTGTGTGTGAGTATAAATTCAGCTTCCACAATAACATTACTAATAATTTTTTACTATACTTAATTACAGAGAAATCTCATTGGGATCATTCCTGTATCTATTATTTTTCCACATCATTCATCTGATAATTTTGGTTCTGGAATGAGAACTATAAAAAGAATAATTTGTTATCAGTAATTTGATGTAATAATATTTTCCCACATAGATAACTTTTTTTATATAAATTTGAAATATCATACAATTGCTATTATTGTTTATATATATTTATCTGAAATGAATGATGTCAATGTTATGAATGACTGCATAAAGTTTTATATAAATTAAAGTGCAATTAACATATATATATATACACACACATGCATTTAAAGTAGAAGCAAAATTAGATCATTCATCCACAAGCTTCATCTATCTGTTAGAAAAGCTTCCAAGAATAAAATGGTAAAAAAAAATAATCAATTAGTTTTATTGCTTGAGAGTTCATAAAAAGTTTGCCTGCTGGAAGAGCCAATACTGGAATCTGCTCCTCTACCACTGCATTAAACCATCCAGGCATATGCACTAACAGCTTGTGGATGACTACCTACTTCTGCTTCTATTTTATATATTTTTATATTTAATGCAGAAACTTTGACACTTGTAAACCAAAACATAATATATACTCATACATATATAAATATATTAAATACTAAATATGTCTTCTTCCACAAGACGTTTTTAAATATAAGGGATTTGAACTCAGACTTTCAAACAACCTTCAACTATTCACACTATCTCATACTACTGATACACATGTCCTCATACATGTAGAAAAGATAAATAATCACCAATATACATATTTTGTGCTGAGCCAGCACTCATCAGTTTGTCCAGATTATCATCTCTCCCACATATATATAATCAGTGCTCAGTTTATATTAAGATGGCAAATCCTTATACTTTAATAGACAGGCTTCAATCTACTCCAACTTCCAATTCTTTAGCTATCCATACCATTGAAAATCTGATGATAGCATGTCCAGATCCCATGCTGACACCAATATTGTTGTTATGTCCATGTTGACATTAATCACTCTGACAAGACATTTTTAAATATATATGTCCATCTTTAATCAGAAAAACCTTTAAAAATAAAGCCATGTTTGCATTTATTGACAACCAGAATTATCAGTAAAACACAACTCAAGATAAATTCTAAAAAGATTTAAGTAAAAATATCTTGACATTATTAATGCAAATGGAAACACAATGGATGATTGTAATCATAGAATTAAACTTGGGATGGAATGCTTTTGGTAGAAATAATTTAGTATTAAAAGAAAATATGCTTATATGTTGAAAAAGATTTTCTATAAATGTGTTTCACCAATTCTTATTTATGGATCTGACATTTAGATATGTAAAAGAAGAGCAATTTATAAATTTCAGACCACTCACAAAGTATGGAGAAATATACGTTGGGATAACAAGTAGGGATTGAAAACAAAATATTTCAGGGTATCAATGATGTCACTGAAAGGATTAAAAAGACTGAAATTGAGCTAACCTGGACATACTGTTAGAGAGATGATTATAATCGGACAAGTGAAATATTAAACTGGATATGAAGTAATTGTAAAAGACTTAGAAGGAGACCATATATTAGATGGATGAATGAAATAAGAAAGTTTGTTCGTGTGTTGCTGAAAAAGAGGCTACAGATTAGAGAAATCTAATTAAATCAGGAGAGATTCATTTTGCAATGGATTGATAACGGTTAAAAATGATGATGAATGAATCATTTTAGTGCCTATTTCAATTTGGCGCCTGAGGCAGGTGCCTCACCTATGAGACCAACTCTGGTTGCAAATAATAGAGCGTCAAAACATTTAAAATAAATCGAGGCATTTAAAAAAGAAATATTCGAATAATTTATTGAACTTCAAATTTATTGAGCAATTAATAAATAAGAAAATTCTGTAATCAAAAATACTTTAATTATACTAAAATAGATTTATTTTCTGCAAGAAGGGTTAACAAAAAATATTGAAATCAGTCCTAAAGATTGGGACAGCATTTCTTATTTCTAATTTCAATACTATATCGAATATTTAATGCAATGTTAATTTTTATTTAATCAAAAAATATCTAGTAAAAATTTGAAAAGAATTTCTAAGTTAATAAACAAAGCGCTTAAAAAAAAGACTCGTTTATAAAAACTTGATTAAGCAGGTACAGCGTCTTTAGACTAGAGGAGATGGGAAGTTGTTCTCATTAATATTCTTAGTGTTAGCAATAGATAATTAGAATGAAGAGCCAACTTAAAAATGAAGTTAAAAGCAAATTTATCTAATAATGGCAATGTAGGTGATTATGATGTCAAAAAACCAGATAAATGAAGTTAAGTGGGAGAAGAGGGGATACTTGAAAAAGCTCACCGAAAAAAAGTTTTTCATCTTTTTTTAATAAACAGAATTTGATTAGCTTTCCACCTTCACAAAAATACAATACAAAACAATTACACTTTATGCAATTTTATTTATTTATATATACATTTAGATCTATGAGTCATATGAGATGTTCATTATATAAACATATACGCGCACACACGCGAAAGTTATTTGATTCATTGATCAGTGTTTCTACGTATAAATGGTTATCTTGTGTCCACAAAAATACTTGATGATTGTTACTAACAGAAATAAGAATTTCCTGCTGAAATGATAGACGCACACACAACATTCCCTACAATATAAATTCGAATAAGCCTCAATAAACTTTAAAACTTTTCAACAAAGTTGGTTTTTTTTCCCCTTAGATAGCCAGCCAGTTTAGCTGACATAGGTAAAAACCCGACATTGGTTAGAAAGTGGGTATCTAGCTGAAAGCTAAAATAGTGATAGAAACAACCTCAAACCCTCATCATACTATTTCTGTATAAAGAGGTGTTGGATAGGCTTTCACATGTCAGAGATCTATTTAAAGGCGAATTTACTATTTATTACTTATAAAAAATGTTTGCCAAACCGCATTTAGCAGAATAGGAGAATACACATACATTCGATTCAAAAATTTTAATTTACATTAAATTGATACATTTTTTGAGGTATAGATTTTTTTAAATATATTTTTCTATAAATATGTGGATGTAGATTTTATCTGAATAATGAGTGACTACTCCAATCAATTAGAAAACTTACAGAAATTAAAAAATATATATATAATCTATTTGCGAGATGATAAGGCTGAATGAAACTGGATTAACATGCAACTGGGCCATAGAAAAATGTATAGCCTATGAAGCCATGCTAGAAAATGCAACAGAGATCTAGAATAGTATGGAGATAAATAAAACCATAATAAATATAAATAAAGCAAAAGCTGAGAATAAAAGTAGTAAGAATACAGATAATACCTGGACATGCTATTGCTGTGTGGGAGTAGGGGCTATACGAAAAACTCTTGTAAATTTAAAAAGGACCAATGCCGTACTTATGGATTAGATGGACATTTGTCACAAATTTGTCATAACAGACAGATAAAGTGCAAAGATGAGTTATTCTCAAACTGTAAACTGAGGGGAGGGATCTGTAAAAAAGAAATAAATATCAAAAAGATGAAGGATGTCAACAATAATGACACAAAATTGGATTTTTCACATTCTTTAACAAAAAGTCAGAAGGAAATTGACAATGTTGCAGTCATGTATCATATTAGAATGAGAGAAAGGGAGAGTGGTTGGAGATCACAAGTAAATGTAAAAAGCATATAGAAATTACAAAAAGTGAAGTTGTGGTAATCAATGTAAACAGAAATGTGATAGCTATACATGGTATAGTAACTGTTTCAGTAAAAGTAAATTTGAGAGTTATAGAGATTTAGGCCTGATTCTAGACTGAAATTGATTTAAATCATTAGGAATTCAAATTAAAATAATAAAAAGGGTGCTGATGGAATCAGAAGTCAAAGAAAAGTTTAAAAGTCAGGCCGATCAGGGATAAACATATGACAGTTTGACATAGAATTATTAGAGAATGCTCAACCTGTTCTATGCAGACCATGGAAGATTTTTTTGCTTTGGAGAAGAAATGATGAAATAATTAATAAAGAGAGACATTCTGTCATCTATTGAAGAGCCATCATGGTCAACACAGTTGTAATAATATTAAAGCCATATGGAACTGTTAGTTTATGTGGCATCTATTGTGTGATCCTGAACAAATATATAAATAAAGGAGCATACACTGCATTAATGTTCAGGAGGTCTTAGCTTCACTACAGAAAGCAACATACTTTGTTAAGATTGATTTAAAGTTCATGTTCTATCAAATTCCATTAACAACAAGAATGGCTGAACTCTTAACTATCAATATTCACTTGGGGACTATTTAAGTATAATAAACTGGCATACAGAATTATTATTGCCCCAAATGTTGTTTCAAACAAAAATAAAAGGAAACAGTCACAACTCTCCATACAGTAGTGCTACTCAGTGAAAGTCAGAGTAATCAATGGATGCCAGAAGGCTTGTGATATCCTCAGACTAGTTTCATCAGTGAGGAGACTTGGATCTGAGAGCACTGCACCTAGATCTTATGATCTAATGCAATTCTCCAGCAGCCACCTTTTATCTTTACTTAACTACAAAACCATGAGTCTAAAATTGAAAACATAATATTTTCAATCCAAGTTTATTAGCTTATATAGTCATATAGGTCTGAACTCAGTTCATACCTATACATTTTGATATTTTTGGTTCTTTAATAACCATATCCATCACTATCCTATTAGATTGGAATGATATTAAACCACTAAATAGCACATCATCACTATTTCTTATGCTTGCTTATAACTGTTTTAATAACAGTTATGAGCAAGTATAAGAAATGGTGATCATGTGATAAAAATGAAAGGAGATTTCTTACCTGGTTAATATTTTAATAACTTCTGATATTGAGAATGAATTTAAAACACCCAAAAATAATGTATGTGATAGACTACAGAAATTTGTAGCATAAATGCCATGAATTGTATTTTGTCTGCTACAATAATATTGTGCTCTCATAACATAATCTAGCCAGATGACAAATAGAACATCATATAATCATATTATTGTACAATTTATTCATTTATTTATCCTTTATTAGTATGTAATCACTATTTATTGTTAATAAAATTTTTATTGAAATGAATAAACTAGGCCATATTGTAAACAACAAAGAAAAATAACCAAACTCAAGAAAGCTGAAAGTTATCAAGAATGTACATAAACTGAAAAATATTAGGAATTTGCAAACTTTTCTGGGATTATTAATTTTTTTCCGAGTTTCCTGAAAGTCAAATCATACACAGTCCATGCTGTTGTGTGACATGTTAGAGAAAAAAAGCAATGGAAATGGAAAGTACAGCATCATATAGCATTTAAGAAAACTAAACACTTATTAACATTGAGCCAACTCCTTGTCCACTATAGAAATGATCAAAATATAATTGTTACAATAGATGCTTCAGAATACAGTTGGCATTTTTATTTCACATAGAATATATGGAAGTGTATGTCTGATTACATGTGCATCCAGAGTTTTAACAATGGCTAAAAAACTTATAGTCATCTTGTTAAGGAAGCTCTAGTTATTATTTTTGCAGTGAAGAAAATTTTACTAATTTGTATGCAGACATGTATTCAAGATCTAAACAGATTATAGACATATGTTAGGAATATTGGAAAAATTAAAGAAAACTCCACATTATAACCAATCAAAAGCTGATCAGTTGATAAATATTTTAGCATCCTATGATTTAAACAAGTTGGGATAAAAAATTGGACAACCTGATGCCTTATCCAGAATGTAAGATAAGTGAGAGAATGAGCCTCAAACTATGGAAATTAATTATATAGATTCTATAGAATTTAATACATTAAACAGCACAGTTGAAGACAAATGGATCAAACAAGATCCTGGTTATCATCTAATAAGAAAATGGACAAAAAGCAGATCTCTCTGAAGTTTACCAAGATGTAGTTAAAAATCTATAAGGAATGTGCATGGGTCTGTCCATGGGCAATGGTTGTATGTTAATGATGGACCACTTATTGGTTCCCACAAAAGAAAGGAAGCAAGTTCTGAGATTGCTACATGAAGGATATCCTATCATTGCCAGAATGAAAAAGTTAGTAAAATCAAATGTATAGTAGCCTTCTATAATCTGAGAGCTAGATTGTAAAATGTGTTGGTCCACTAGACTATCCTTGAAGGATATGGAATTATGGCCATAAACAATCAAATCATTATAGAGAATGGATATGGACCATACTGGAACTTTTAATGGATATGTTTTCTTGGTAATTATCAATTCTTATTCAAAATGGACAAAATACAAAATAGTCAAAAATAAAAGTGTGGAGAATAACTTTAGAGTATTAAATGAACTATTCATGTATACTATTGTTTCAGATAATAAAGCCAGATTCCATTTCATTGTGATAAAAAGATTTTTTAGCTATCAAGAGGAATAGACATGTCTTGCATTGGTGGTCGAGAGGTCAGTGTGACTGCCTTGCACTAGCAGACAGTTGCCCGGGTTGTGGGTTCGCATCCTGGCCAATGCTATGACACTTAAAAAAAAAGAGGAATAGACATGTTCTAAAATCTCCCTATCAGTCTGAGTCTAATGGATTAGAGGAAAAATAGTGCACCATTTGAAGCTAATGTTAAATAAAAAAACTGCATAAGGATATTAATTAAGCTTTAATAGTAGCTATTTTTTTTTCAGCATTTTACACTCAGCACAGCTACTAGAAAAGCACATGCTGAAATGCTGGAGAGAAAAAAATATCAAACTCACATATCTATATTGGTCCCTAGTAAGATAGAGAAAATGTGAAGTACAATGTTAGAAAAACAGTATGAATGTAAGATCTAATAAGAAAAGAGTGGAAAACAAGAATTATATCGAAAGTATTGAATAAAAATTACAGCTGGCAAATAGAAGTTTGAAGGCACATTAACCATCTTAAAAATTACCAAAGAGAGTCTAGTGAACTTGAGAACACAAGAATGGATTTTCCAGTAGCAGACATAATTGATTCAATTAAGAAGAGAATTATGGTCCTACATCATAGCAAGTGCAAGAAGAGATATTCAGCACTGGGCTGATAGATGAAACCAATTTCTCAAAAATGTATAACCGGGTTAACAATTCACCAGAAGCCCCTGTCATGGATTTACTTAGTTCAGAACAGATGAAGAAAGACCTGTACCATCACTAAGTCATGTGTGAGATCATTGAAAACCTGAAAGACTAAAGGACTATATTTGTAATTAAAACTAGGAACTACTTTCTAGATTGAGGGGAGCAATGCACTGCCTGACTAAAACAATAATGTATGGGCATATATATATAAAGTGATTGTAAATAAGTTGATTACATTTGTTTGAAACAGAGAGTCAGACAGATAGTTGAATAAATTTTCAATTGTTAATACTAGAAAATTAATGCATGCAAAGTATACAGATGAATACTAATTATGCAAAGATATGCTAATTAGGCAGACTAGACAATATGCAATAAAAATCGCTGAAAGCAGCCAAGACAAAAAGAAAGAAAAAAAAGAGAGTGGCAGAAGTGATGTGTAAATGTGCGTGCGTCACATACAAAGTCCAAGAAATCCATTAAGTGAAGATGTGACGTATTTAATCTAATATACTATATCTAGCATGAGAAATTTTATAACTATCTAGTTTTACTTCTATGCTGAGTTTTATTTCACTTAGAAATAATCCGGGATCTGTCGCTACCAACTTTGTGAGAAAGCAACAGACTTGAGAAATGAAGTTTCCTAAATCAAAATTCATATATGTTTGAATATTAATGTCTTCTAACGATTATGCTAAACTAATAGAAATTAAATCTTTATTAGTATAAAATTTTAATATCAAAGACCTTTAATTTTATTGTTAATGATAGTATCATAAATAGAAAATTTAATCGAGTAAATATTGCCACTCATCAATTGTTGAATTTATATTTATATTCCCATATACAATTTCTGACAGGAAATTGCTATGTTTAAAATAAAGGTATTCTAAAGTGAATTTTAATCACTTAAATAATTAATAGAAGAAGCAGACAGATTTATAATCTTAAATCAACATTTTAGCAAGATATTAATAAACATAGCTGTTATTTTCAATTGTTAAAGACAGTTGATTATTTCTTTAAGAAGTAAAACATAAAATTAGATTTAGATTGTAAAACTGTGACAGAAATACAAATTTAATGCAAAAAAAAAAATGGAGTAATTAATTTAGTTTATTTACCATTCAAACGTGAAGTGGAATACATAACATCATAATTTTTTAAAACTAATGTGAAAATTTATAAATAGAGTTAATATTAATGTCGATTCTTTATAAAGGCTTCACAGAGTATCTACTAGTGTATTCACCTGCCACACTCAAGACTTGAGGTTAAATCTGAGTAAAGCATTTTTTTTCTTACACAGCAGAGGATTTATCAAACAAGCTTAGAAGATTTTGAGGCCCATAGTCAACCCACCCAGCTATCCAATATTGTTCAATAAATAAGAATTTTGTATTTTTAGGATACAGGATAAGTGTCTCAAGTTAATCCAAGATCGCTAAGTGAATCGTGTGCTGTCTTATAAACATTATAATGTATTGTTCCCACTGGTGAGAGATATGCTGAACTTATAAATTGTTATTTGAGAGTATTATAGATCTAAAGCTAGCTAATTATGTGACACTCAAGCACTAGAGTAAAAAAGTCCATAATCAAATGGCTTTATTGTTCAAGAATTCATAAGAAGTTCTACTGCTGGAAGTCTCCATACCTTACATTTTCACTCCAGAATTGGACACTCTACAACTGCATTAAAGTAGTATAACACAATCGCTACTTTCAATTGCTCAGTCTATTTCTATTAACTTTTATTTCCCTTTAATCAGGAAAAGATTAAAAAATCTTTTGCTCAATTCAAAACCAATTTTGTATTTAGAGAACTCTTTATAATGATGTTGCAGGAAGTCAGTAAAAATATTAAAAATAAAATAATTATTTTTTTATTATTAACTTCTTGCCCAATATGTAGAAATCTAATAGAGACAAATAAGTTTTATTTTTTATTACATTAAATAATTCTGATATAAATAATTAATTTAGAGTAGTGATAGAGACGCAAACTGTAGAGCTTAAAATCCATGAATTGTGCCTTGTTTTGACCATTCTGACATTAGAATTTCTTATGAATTACTTAATAATAAATCCACTTAATTATTTTTTATTTTATTTTGTGTATTAGATAACTGTTATATATGACTATTGTTGCAACCAGTGACTCATAAAACTATGCTGTCAATAACTCTTTTAAGTAATAATTCCAATTTAAGCTCAACTTACTTAGATACATCTTTGGGGATGACAAACTTATTCTTGTATTGTTATTTTAATAATAATCATCAGTCTTAATTAAGAATTGTATATATAAATTAAATTGTAAATAAGTATCAATCATTGTAATGTTAGCTTCAATTAAATATTGTTATTAAATTCATAGTATTTCTTTTGTTCTCAGTATTTCAAAACTTTGATTGCATCTACCATCATTGATATCATATTCTTATACTGAATTAAGTTGGTATATTGTAATATATAATCAAAATTATACCAAATTCACAACTCAACCAGACTAGTTCAAGAAAATAAAATCTAAAATACTACCTATGGTTTCACTGCTATAAGAAAACTTCTCAAGTGTAAAGAACTACAAAATAACATATTTAAACTAAACATTAATCCATCTTTAATATTAAAAGAACTTTTAAATAAGTTAACTGATTCAGAATCATAAATTTTTAATAATAAAGTTTGTTTAATTCCTCTTTTTATTTCATTACTCTCAAAAAAGACAATATTTGCTTCACCAAAATTAATAATGTGGCCTGCATCTTTTACATGGATATATAAGGCAGAACTAAGATATTTATTTCTAACCCTACTTTTATATACCTTTATTCTTTCATTGTAAAATATATGTAAGGTTGTGCATGTTTAATTGCCTTCTATATGTCATCTGTCAAGTTTATATTACAGTAGCATCCTGATCAAATAAATTATAATGCTTTTATAAGATCATGTTGATGATAATAATTATTAAAGATAATTATGTCATTAATCTTATCATATTTGGGAATTAAAAACTACTACTCTGCTACCTAAAATTAGTTTTATGATGGGTAGACTTGAAGCAATGATATATATTTTCAGTTACATTATTTATATATATATTGTAACAGGACAGTCTAATCGGGGTATGCACAAAGGTGGGTGAGTTCCTTCTGATGATTAAAAAGGGTGTATCTACTTTCACGCATACCTTCTTACATTAAATTCATACACAAGAGAGACGAGAGTAAGATTTAAATAACTACTGATTCTACCCTTTATCATCTACATATAGTAATTTACTCCCGCTATTCTGGATTTTGAATTCAGGGAGATGTATATGATTCTCAGGTTCATGTAATATTTGTATCACCATAATATATATAAAATGAGTATATGCTTATTAATGAGAGTGGGTACAGCATATTGTATACATGCAATTAATGATCATGATATGTATATAAGGATATGACTAAGCAGAATTCAACCACAGAAAAATAAACCAAGAAACAGCATTTGGAGAATAGAATTTATAACAAGATTAAAGAAACTCATTTAGACATCTGTGGTTATTCTTCATTTGTTTGATTTATACCAATGTTTCTCATCCTAACCCCATAAAGAATAGTCACTACATATCCTGATTAACATAAACGATCTTCATATTATATACAACATTATTATACATATAGTAACATTTTCATTTTTTTTATGTCTTAGTTAATGCCATGATGATTGTTATGTATAATAGGTGTGCAAAAAAAGAGAGTTTTAAGTTTAAGACACAAATAATAATAAAAAATGTGCATAGAAAATGTATTAAAAATATTAATAATTAACACAAACTTTAGAATAAACAATTAATAAATGTGTGTGAGTGTTGTACATATAGGAATGTGGAATAAATATATATCTTAGGTAGCATCTTACTTTGTCTCATTTATAATGATCGGATTATTTCATAATCAAGATTGTACCTCATAAATTTTGTCTATCCATATTAATTAAACACATTACCTTTATTATTAATTTCATAAATTTTAAATTAAAGTTATTCAGCCCTATATTAAAATAAAGAAAATAAATTATTATATATAACAGACAAACAATTAATTATCGATGACGTCAACTTTATAAATGGGTTTTACAGTTTATATGGACATTTGTTCTGATGGCTTATTCTTATAATCCATGATAGTTTCAAGAATTCGAACATCTGGTAGATTTTTTGACTTTATTAGCCTTTGAACTGGAGTTTTGGAATGAGGTGTAAAAAAAAGGAGTTTATGATGGATCATTCTGATATTTATCAATCCAGACATGGAGAGATAAGACAATCCCATATTTGTCTTGGCAATTTCTAGCTTCATGGACGATTTTTCTTCCATGACATTCCCCTTGTTTTCAGCAATGCATGATTACTTTTGTCAGATATTTATATAAATATTTGTAGTTGATATTAGTTGGAGAAGTGTCAATATTTAAACCCTGAAATTTATAGCGAGGAATCAGTGGTGATTTTTTTTTTTAAAGATTTGAATGTTTTATTTTGTTTGTAAATTATTAATTCATGAACTCTGCACTTAGATGTTTTAGAACTAAATATTTCTACTCATTTTCTAAAAAACCTTGTAAAAGATTTCTTCAACAATATTACGAATTTGACTTGGTTGACATGAACCTTCCAATTTTTATTTTAACTCCTTTATACAGGGAATAATAAAAAATTTTACTCAGGTAAAAGATTTATTTCCTCCTTGAACAAAAAGTTAGTTGAATATATTATATATTAAACCAGTTCATGCTAATTTTTTTTACTTTATTGTTGACATCAATCTTTGGCTAAGTATTAACATAAACAATTTGTTAAAACAAAATCGTAAGAAAAGATAAGAAAATAAACATTGTGTTTTTCTTTTCTTTAGTATTATATACATTAATTTTTTTTATTGATTAAGTTCATTCATCTGATCTATTGTATGTCATGATATTCATTTGACCAGTTAGGTTTAACTTATGTTTTAATGTTTATTTACATTTGGCTTTAAATATTAGGTTGTGATAACTGGTTTGTTAATTTGTGCCCTAACATTATCTGATTCTATCGCTTAATAAGTAATATTAATATCATGAGCTTGAATTGGGCTTTATGGTGTGTGTACTGGTTATTGGAGGAGTGTTGGAGGCATCCATCACAATATATATATATATGGGTGTGTGTGTGGTGGAAAGTTGTGAGCAGAGAACATTAACATAAATATACATGCGTAATATATATATTACATTATCAATTAATAGTTCTGGAGAAGGAAGACTGTTAAATAGTCATTCTGGAGAAGGAAGACTGTTAAATAGTCAAAGTTGTAAGAGAAATACTAACAACATGCATTGTTAATTTAAAAATGTAGAGTATGTAAGTAATTTAAATTGCGCTTTACGCAAAAAAGTAAAGCTTGTCTAAAATATCATTAAAGAGTTATATGGCTAAGCACTTTCAGAGAACTTAAGTCTCCAGATTCATAGCCTACTTTAATTGAAGTTTAGCGGTGATTTATGCGAAATTTATGCAGTTCTCTTTCATAAAGACCATTTTCTGGAGATTGAAAAGCACAATTCTTTTCGGTTTATTGCACAGTTGTCATTTGCAATAAAGCATGCCTCCTTAATCTTTCGTTTCATATCATTATGTTCAGTGCATAGTGCCCTTGCCATAGTGGGTTCGAACACATGGCCTGTTGTTTTTTGGTGCTCGAAGAATATGGATTTGTTTTCAGTATTATTTATAGCTCTCCTGTATAAATAATGATGTTGAGATGTTCTTGTTGTAATGTTGGCATGGGTCTCTCCATAATATGCTGCTCTACATCCATTGGTTGGGCATGAAATCTTATAAACTGCTTGGGCTATTTGATCAGAAGGTATTTTGTCTTTGGTATTGTTTATCATTCTGTTTGTTGAAGGTGGAGTGTGGAATCCTAGTTTGAAGGACTCAGCAAATATTTTATAATATTTCCTAGCAATTGATGGTATGTAAGGTAGCAGTATTCTGGGTTTATTGTTTCTAACCATGTCAGTTTGTAACTTAGTTTGAAATTGCCCGATCTTTTTGTAGATAATGTTGTGTGAAAATCCAACATTTTCTAGATCTTTAATATAATTTGTGAGGTTCATTTTGCAGTTAGCTTCAAATTTACATAGTCTGTGATTTCTGTGCAGGAAGGGAGTCCAGCCAATTTATGTGAGTTGGATGAGTTCGAGTTTGGATGTATAAATCCTTGAATTTCTACTGGCTTGACTATCATGGCGTAGGTAAGTTGGTGTGGATCTCTATGAACTTGAATATCCAGATATTTAACATTGTGCTGGAGGTTTTCAGGTATGCAGTTAATTGTTAAGGAGGTTTGTGTTTGCAGCTCTTTTTGAATATCCATTATTATTTGTTCTGGTGCCACTATGAATACATCGTCGACATAGCATGTATATATAAAGTTTGGTTCAATTGCATAGTACTTAGTCAGTATTTGCCTTTCAAAATGATTGAGGAAAGTACTAGATATTATCCCATTTATTGGGAGGCCCATTGCCCATCCATCGTTCATTCTAAACCATTTACCATTAAATGTGGCCACAATATTTTGATCCATCCATTTCAAAAATTCTCCTATGAAGTTCAGCTGCACTTGTGGGCAATTATTATTTGTAAGTTCAGCTACAATAATGTCAATCAAGCTTTTACGGTTAATTCACCCATATAGCTCTGTTACATCCAGTGATGCAATACTAAATTCAGGTTTGATTCTGGCTTGTTTAATTTTATTAATAAATTCAAAAGATGAGTTAATAGAATGTATGCCAAAACCTATTCTTTTGAGGAGCCATTGATTTATCATTTTTGCGGTATTGACATAATGCGCTCCGCCGAAGTCTACCATAAATCTTAACGGTACATTAGGTTTATGTAACTTAATGTTAGTGAAGATTCTTGGGACGTAGATGCAGATGGATATATACAATAATATTGGGCCTTTGAAAAGGCCTTGTTATATAATTTTATTCCATATAAAAGCATTGCAAAAATGTAATGTTTAATAAAACATTTGCATTGGATGCATATATACATTAATTTTTCACATTTTTTATTTTATTTAAAAAGCACATATGTAACATATTTTAAGTCTCATAATATAACTACTTGAATTCTTTGTCATTTTATACATTAAAAACTATTATAAGTCATAAAAAAAATTCAGAATATGAATTAAATCAATAAATTTAAATAGAAGTTTGGACAGATGTATATTATGGTATTGAGTTCATCCTATAAAAGTTAAATATCACATAAGTAAGTAAAAACTTTAAAGGGCAGATGGGCTGATTAATAATAAACTGTAAGCAGATATAAAGAGCCTTATGGTATTATTTTTACTAAATTCATTTTCTATTAATATTGTTTGGTTTTGAATCTGTGTGGAACTTGACATTTTTTCCAGATAGTTGAAAATTTTTAAATTGAACCAGGAAGTCATCCAATTATTCAACAGCAATTTGTTATCTAGAGTGTTCTTCTTCAAGAATAAAGATCCAGGATAATATGGATTAATCAAATGAATGTTGATGTTGCTGAGGTTTAAGCTTATTTTTACCTTATGCAGATAAAAGTATACATAAATCTCTTCACTGAAAGTCATATATTATTTAATATATAACTTATAACTCTACCCATTTAATTGTACTTTTGAATTAACCTAAAATTTCAAAAGTGAAAAGAATTAACAGTTACTAGATGTGTTTGCATTGTTGACCTCGATATGCAGATTTCATTTTTCTATTTACTAATGTCTTAAATATGCTTAATATTAACAACATATAATGGTTTTAAATATTTCATAATCACTGAGCACCCTTTAATTTAGTTAGCAAAAGATTTGAGAATTTTCAGATTAAAATAGTCACAAATTATTATATATATATATAATGAATAGTAACTGCCACTAGAATATGTGTAATTAATAATGCTGATTTTGGTAAATTCCATTCCATATATAAGTTTTAATATTATAAATTGCTATCCATGTAAAATAACAGTCAATTCTTTTCATGCTATGCATGTGCTTCAGCTCAATAGATGTCTGGAGTATTTGGCAGATGCTCAAAACTTCTAGCATACCTGATGAGTTTTTGAGCTGAAATGTAAAAAGACTAGGTTGTTATTTTATGTTGGATAATGGCCAATAATTTTAAAATATTTAATGGAATGCACCAAAAGCCATGTACTATATGTTTATGATATTTTTAAAACTAAAGCATTAAAATTATTGTAATGCATTCTAATATCACATGATAGACACTTCAAAGATGTTGAAACAAACAAGTGTTAGTATACAAATCAGGATTGTTTAAAGTAATATATCATTTGACATTAAAATTTATATATATGAAGTAAATAGTTTTCTGTGAAGTTAACTGAAAAACTTAAATAATAATAATTATATGTAATAATTAATATCCCAAGGTAGGAGGAGTCTTAGATATATCTAAATCTTTTATTTCCCCACAGACTTCAAACACATGATCTTCAATATGCACTTCTGGCTAAACCAAGACTCTTCAGTTGGCCTAGATCAAACCTCATACATGTCTACATCTCTTATTCATTGTTTATTAGTATCAACTTACTATAATTTAATCTATTTATGAGCAATAGCACAAATTCTATTTATAACCTACTAACAATAATTTTCAATACCTGAAGATACTTAAATTTAATATTAAATTAAAACTAAGATAAATATATAAAAGATCCTTATGCGCACACTTTCATATTATATATAAGCTATGTCTATACTATTATGCCAAAATTATTCAGGACAAATAAACAGTTTTCATGGATAATTTTTTTTTTTTTTAATGACATGATAACATGAAGAAGTAAAACAAAAAATAAATTTCAAAATACAATTTCTAAGTTATATTTAATGGCATCGTTAATAATTCCTTTGCAATTTTTTTAATTGTTTCTACTGAAACCAACTCCAAACATTTTTACTTAATTCAAATAAATTCTTAAATGCAGCAAACATTTATTCTTTTTCTTATTCACTTAATAAGTATAAATTAAAAAAAAAAAAAATCACGTCTGTTCTCAGATCCAATTCAATTGAACGAAACACAGAAGTGAACAACATCTTACTGGTTTGTTCGATCATGCAATAATCTAAGTATAATAATTATTCCATCAAATATCATGAATTAAAATTTATCAATAGAAAAAATTCATATTTCAATATGGTTTATAAATATTTTTTTCTATTTCTTAGCATCAACTCTGACACGCGTTTTTAATCAGATGAGTAAATTCGTTTGATTCAAAGATTTGAAAAACACAATATTTTTAATAAAACTGTGGTCTGAGGGATTTTTCTCATTTCGCAAAAAAGAAAAATTTAATAGATATTGTATACAATTGGCAGTTCACATATCTGATTTGTGGCAAATGTCAGAATTCAAAGTCTATTGCCAAATGGTGCCTTCACTTTTGCACATGAATTGCATTCTCACTACAGACAAAACCATTACTGCCAAAACTTAAAATTTCACCTGGTACTATAGATGAGGTTGGGAAGTACTGCCTCGAGTGCTGAATTAAAATAGGCATTTTTTATACATATATATTCTTATTTAATATACATATTTTCCTATTTTATTCATAACTTGTTTAGTCATCATAATTATCAACAACAACCATTATCAATCGACTGCAGGATGAAGGTCTCTCCAAGTTCAAGCCATCTTCTCTGATCTTCAGCTTCTCTTTTCCACATCACCCCTGCACACTTTTTTATTTCATCCATCCATCTCACATGTGGTCTCTTTCTGGGTCTTTTACAATCTCTTGGAACCCAGTTTAAGATTAGTAGATTACTTTAAATAAATTTTTTCAATAATTTTAAAATGCTTTTTTTTGTTAAGATTTTGTCTCAGATGCTAAAATTGATTGGCCAGGTCTGCTTAAGAATTATCCATACTTTCTATTTTGGATAATCTACTCCTGTTGATGGAATAAAACCAAGAATTACTTTAAAATTCCATATGATTTAATAATATGTATGTAGTTCAAGTCACTAGCTATCTGAAACTAACACAATGAATTCAAATGAGTATTTCCATTCAACCAAGTGATTATATAATCAAGTGATACAACATGTAATTTAGAAAAAAAAAGGCATACAAAAAATATCTCAATATTTTAAATGAAAACAGAGATAATGATATTTTTAACACATACATTCCTAGCCAAAAGTGATAGATTATAATCAATATAAAATTAAAACCATTAAAATATTTAGTTACTGACCAAATATCATTTATATGTAACTATATATATACAGACAAGTTGGCTTGAGTTCAAAATTTTAAAAGTTTTTGAATTTCAGTCCATTAGCTTGATAATATAAAATAGCTAAAGATGTCTAGTAAGATGTGTAGATGTAAAACTTCTCATTAAAGGTTATAATGCTAGAAACTATTTCAGACATTGGAATATAATAGCACTACTAGTTAGTTTCCATTGATAATCAAATTTCTAATCGATTCCTCTGTTGAAGAATAAGCTAAATAAATTACTGCTCCTAAAAACATATGTTAAATGTAAGCAGAAAAAGTCACATAATGTTTATTGGCATAGTAGACTCTGGTAATTTATGTAAATTAATATTTACACACGACTCACCACTCTATCTCAAATCACTGATACACTTGAGCACATATATGTTGAAAAGATAAATAATCACCAATATACATATTTTAGGTGGCCTTTGAGTGTTGGATGGATGGTTGAAGAGTTGGAGTGTGGAGTGGATTGAAGCCTGTCCATTAAAGTATGAAGATTGGCTATCTTAATGTATATCTGAGCACTTGTTGCATATATGTGTAGAGATGATAATCTGGATCAACTGGTGATTGCTGGTTTAGCATGAAATACATATATTGGTGATTATTTATCTTTTCAACATATATGGGTTCAAGTGTATTAGTGATTTGAGATAGAGTGGTGAGTAGTGGGTCATGAGAAAGTCTGTGCTCATATACCCTAGATATTACATATATTGATACAGTTATATAATAAGCCTGTATTTCAGTTATTAAGTTAATATTGTTTTAAGCAAAATTACTAATGATTAATAAATGTAATTTAATTATTTCAAATTGGTAATGTTATTAAGCATATTAGAAGATGGCCGTAATCCTGCCAATATAATGGACTTTATATTATCACACATGCATATGTAATCTTTCTATTAACATTTTAAATGATATTGTGTAATAATTCATATGTATCATAAAAGATGCAATTTTACAATATAAAAGTTCTAACTGTTTATGAATAACTCATGATAATCCTTTTATGTAAACAAGAATTATCATGAATATAAAAATTAAAAATTATGGATTACATTTCGATATGCAAGTTCAAATATCTTGGTGAATGTTGGTAAAAAATTTTTATCTTCACCCTCCAGATAAAGTATTAATTCGTTGATGCTACAAATAATGCATGCACACAAAATACTTTGATACAATAACCTACACAAACTGATACATATATTGAAAATTCTTATTATAGGAGCATAATATGAGTACCAGCTCCTAGCATTATCAATAATTCAGGATATCAACTAATGTCTGATCATCTCAATAAAAAACATTGATGTCCGAGTGGTTAGTGTAGCTGCCTTACAAGCAGTTGTCCCGAGGTTCGCTTCCTGGTCGACCCTTTAACATATTAAAAAAAAAAAAGATATCATGATTAGTTATGTGGAAGGTCTTATGACATTCATGCACTACAAGTAACAGCTTAGCTTCAATCCAAGGATTTTTAGATCTTAAGTTCATTATTCTATCACTATCAAAACTGTACAAAACAAAAAACAATTGAATGATTAGCTGTTCAGGAAGTTATGTGATATT
This sequence comes from Epiperipatus broadwayi, assembly GCA_028023455.1. Lineage (NCBI taxonomy): Eukaryota > Metazoa > Onychophora > Udeonychophora > Euonychophora > Peripatidae > Epiperipatus > Epiperipatus broadwayi. The sequence goes on from JAQFVV010000109.1 coordinate 2,422,478, forward strand.
CAAGCACTGGAAGTATCAGATTGTTTGATGTCAATAAAACAAACTTTAGTAATTTCTAGTTCACTCAGAAGATCAGCAAAAGGTCTGGAAATCTTTATCCCTCGATTCTTGTTAATCTATCACTCTGCTAAACTGTGCAGAGCAATCATTTTCGTTCACATCTTTCAGCCCCTCACAGAAAAATATTAACAAATATATAACAATTAATAAAAGTTACATTTTTATAGCACTTTATATAAAAATTGCAAAATTTTTCAAACCAATTGGTTTAAATTATTAATATTTCATTCAAGGCAAAGCTAATTATTTTGACAGCAAAACTTGAAATTTTTATTATTATTATTGATTTTTAATTGAATAATTGATGTCACCAAAAAAATTTTTTTAGCTGCGTGAGAATGAATCACTACATTCTATAATTAATTTTGTTAATTTTTAATTATTTAAATAATTGATTTGTTTAAATTTGGTAAATAAGTTACAGGATGGGCCAGAATAAAACGTGTGTGTATACAGATACGTGTTAAATGATTTGATGAGTTTATTGGCTACAAGGAGTAAATAAGTAATGAAAGAAGTAAATATGTAATGAATATTATAATCAAAGGAAAAAAGGCAGTTTTAGCTATGTAATTGAATTCTTCAAATTGAATTGCTTTAACCTGTCACCCCTCAGAACCTAAATAAATAATTCACCATAAAGTGTTTTATACAGTAACCAATTTAAGTCAAAATATCAATATGGCGACGCTCAATTGCAGTAAATGCTACCTGAAAGCTAACAGATTAAAAATAATGACAATGGTATTAAAATCTAATTCCCCATTTCTATTTATGATTCATTCTTTGTTAATATGTATGTACTTTTAGTGCCTATCTACTTATATGATTGCTTTTTAACTTTGTTTGGTGTCAATGAAACAAATTTTCAGTAATAACTTTTAATGACTTCTTTGTGACCTCCGGTTCACCCAAAAGATCAGCAAAAATTGCACAATTGATGAGGCAATAAACTAAGACCAATTATTGACTAGCATCTAGTTCTTTTTAAAAATTGCTCCTCATAAATGATAATATATGTATAAAGAGAAATAGCTAGGGGAGTATTTGAGTTTTTATAAGTGAAAAAAAAAAGATAAAGAAATACGGACATAAAGAAGTGATTTTTTTAAAAATCAGCTTTAAGATGTGCTAATCGATATTATATCAAATTGTTTACGGTGCGATTAACAGTTTTTCTTTATATATATAATTCTAGGAGTGAAAAAACATTAATAAAGTAAATCACATGTATATTTTGAAAAGCTTTGCTTTTATTACTATATAATTATTTAAATAGAGTGAAACAAATTATAAATAGCCCACTGTAGGACAACCGCTTTTCGATAGTTTTTGTAGGAAGAGAATTGACGGAGATAAAATACTCACTAGGATTGTTTGGTTGATGAGAGTTTTCCCATTCTTTTTTTTTTCGCGTGTCATAGCATCGGCCGGGAAGCGAACCCACTAACCCGGGACAACTGCTTGTAAGGTACCTGTGCTGACCTCTCGACGACCAATACTTGACAGTTTCCCCCATTCTTGCTTTGCCTCCAAGCTATGAATAGCTAGATTACCTGTTAATAAGGTTAAATAGCTGCTTACAGATTACCTATTGAAAAGAAAAATTCAAAGCCTATTTAAAATCTAAAAAAAAAAAATTCTCAGTTTAGTAGTGATTATGTAGATGGATGCATCCTTCAATACAAACATACAGTGAAATTAAACAAATCTTCAATAATATATCAATAATTATTTGCACTTAATAATAGCAATAAAAAGTTTATTGCAAATGGATATTAATATGTATTTTACAAATTTCATATTTAAATATAAAAACCTGTTTGTGAAACAATTATATGCAAAAATATTACTACAATAATTTAGAAGTCAAATTCCCAAAGAATCATTTAAATAAATTTGCAAATAATGTCCACTTTATTATATTATCTCAATCTATTGTTTACTTAGATAACTCTTTGGAAATCTGGTTTATGAATTATCGCAATAGTGTTTTTGAACTTAATTTTTCCATGAATAGGTTTATATTATCAAGTACTATATTTGTTAAGATATAATTTATATTCAGACTTGTTAAAATTATTAAAATTATATTTATATACAAATGTTGTATATAAAGTGTATATATATATATGTATGTGCATATTTATGTGTATGTTTAGATGAAGTAAATCATAAATCTAAAATAAAGGGCAAATATAGTTTAGCTTACTGCATTTTCAGTTCTGAGCAACAATATAATCATGCTACTATTGAATGCCCATGAATATTGCTTTAATTATATTAAAGTGCGTACTATCATATTAAAATTATCCTTACATATTCTATTAATAACTTAATAGGACACTGTTTGACCTCTTATTTATCGTATTATCAGAGTTAGCAATGTACCACATCTCTTGTCCTCTTTCGGCCATTTTGCTCTAGACAAACAAGTTTAATTTTTTGTACATTGAAAATATGTTCCTTTTCCTTTTAGTAATGTTTGTATTTTTAAATTATGGAAAGGATTGAATTATCTACAAAGATTTAAATTGGTTTGTGTGTGCAAAAAGACTGTAAAATAAAAATAAAAAGGCATGGTATATTGCTATGGTAATATAATAAATAAAAAATTGAACAATGTTTAATTAGGTAAATACTGGAATACATAAGGAGGAGATAGCACTGTCTTTAATATATTTAAAGCAATCTTTATATATATTCAGAAATAGTTATGATTATGGTGCTATGCAGTGAAAATACATTAGCTAAATTTTTCTTGTACTTTATTTTATATTTACTGTTTACTTTATCTAAGCATATGTAAATATTGTTACATTTACTTTAATGAAGAATTTTCTTAATTATTATAAATATTATACTATCAGAAAGAGTAAATAATGCATTAAATGGGAAAATGTGTTCCAATGTTAAAAAGGCTTATCCCAGGAATTGTACTTCCAAGTGTAATAAAGCCAACGGATACCCCACCGTTTCTGGGAAAAGGTTGGCTGAACAGCATAATAAATAAAATTGCCAAAACCACAATGCTTCCCTTTCACTGAGATTCAATAAAAAATACTTACTGGGAAACTTACCTGCTTATAAACAAAATACCATTGATAGAGTGCATGCAACTGGATACCACCAACCGCTCTAATTAGAAAGTTCAAAAGGTGGAGCCTAGAACCTAAATTCCTTGACTTTCTTCTCAAATTAAACATGGATGCACTGCCCACAAACTATTTTCTAGTAACCTGAAGAGGCTTTACCATAATAGATCCACTCTATCCTCTGTATAAGAGAGGAAGATATGATTTCTCATATATTAGAAAAATGTATAATAATGCAAAAGTACAAAAGCATAGTACAGTCTGTATATATCATTACAAACAGCCATTTATTCCCTTACTAAGTAAAGCAATAGTGAATGGTCAATATCCCATAGTGAGAAGTGCTACCTTTCTAGTGTTCAATGCCTGGTTAACAAGATGCAAAAAAATATTTGGCTTGAACAATACAAAATCTTACAGATATTTATTGGAAAGCTCAGAAAAACTAAAGCTAGAGATCAACTCATTTCACAATATATATATATATATATATATGTATATGATATATATATATATATATATATATATATATATATATCACAACATGGGAACTGTTCTCCCAAAGTATATGAACAACAAGACATAAACTGAATGAAGCAGCACAGAAGAATTTCCTGATCTCAATGAACACATGCAGGGAATGAGATGAAAGTATTGTCATTGTCATTCAAGAGAGTGGCAAAGAAATAAATAACAAGAAGGGTATTACTATTGTATTGTAAATGTAGTTTTTGAAGGACTAATTCAGGTTTAATTTAAAGAGTTTTAACAAACTTAGTCTAATAAATGCTTTTTTAATAAAAAAAAAAAACTAAAAAAAAAACTCTGTTAATTGTCAAGCATTATTAGCCAAGAGGTCATCGCAGGTACCTGGCAAGCAAGTAGTTGGTTGCAGACGGTTGTGGGTTCGCGTCTCGGCATATGCTATGACATATGGAAAAAAAAAACATGTTAATTAAAAAAAATGTTAGTGTATTTTCTGTAAAAGGTTTATTAAATTTAAATAATTATTTATATATTTAAGGTTTAGAAGAATTATAATATAGAAAAAAAACTATGAATTCAAAAAGTGCATATGTACCCCCCCCCCTTCTTATGGCATAATGATTATCACAACTGCCTTCCTTGACATTAACTTCAAATTCCATTTTGAGCAGTTGAAACTTGAACACTTTTCAGAATCATTAGTTAAGCTTACAATTTTTTTCCAGGTAGCTATCTCACAACTATAAGTAGATATGTTTATTATTAGTTAGGGCAGGATGCAGGTTCTATGTTAATATCGATTGGTCAAAAAAGTATTGATGTGATATCTGTAAAAACCAAAAAAATGTAGATGAATAATATGATATGGTATTTATCAATTGATAAGGAAAGCATCATACATCTACAATAATTGGTTCATAGATGCAAATTATCCTGAGAGTTATCATGCTCTTGTTTATTGGATGTCTAGTTAAACAGGCTGAAATATGACTATATAAAAATATTTTCAAATTGCAGTCCAGATTTGAACTCAAAGCTCTGGCATTTCTACAATGCAATTTCTATAAAAATATTATTCATAAATATGAATTAGAAAACACAAAACATTCCTAATTTTTAATAATGTAACTATGATGTAACTTTTTTGAAACTATTGTCATTTAGTGAATTTGTTTACAAGAGGAACTCATTAGCTTTGGGACAAGTGAGGGGGAAATGCATCAATTTAGATTAGAGGAGATGACCAATTTTGGATTCTAAAGCTTTATCCCTCATATCTGTGACCATCTTTGCAATATATGTTATTAAGAGCATTTCTTTTCACACTATCCAAGAGCCATCTATCATAAGTTTTAAGTAATAACGTTTGTTGGTTCACTATATCACAATAAATTTGCAACTTTTGCTTTAAGAATGTTGAAAAAAATCCAGAGGAGATAAAATAAATTTTTGATAACTATCAGAATATACCCTAATAGAAACAAAATTTAAAGTATATTCCAAACACGTAATCTGGATGATTTGAATAAATACTGATGTAGGCTGATATAACAGTGAAACAGTTAATAATAAAACTGATGGAAGTTGGTGTCATGGAACTAAAGACTTTAGATTATGGATATTTTCTCTACATTTAGTTTTTTTTATTTCTAAAATATATGTCCAAAATATGCTAGCTTTCATTCTGCATAATTTCAATAAATTTTACTTTTATTTTCATCAACTTCAGTACTTATAATAAAGCGATAAATCATTATTTATTGATTATTTAAAGTAGACTTCCATTCTTTTATTGCATTCATTCAATTAATTTTTTTTTCTAATTATAATTTATATTATTTGATTCATTTAGTATTTTACATCCTATTAAATAATTAAATAAAATTATTCATATTTCAAAATTTCAAACATATATATCTTCAAATGTTTTTTCTTCAATTAAATTAATTAATGGATACAACTCTTATTGCAGCTTTCTAAAATAAATGTTTTATTAGCTTATCTCAATCAGTTTAGAATGTGTATATAAAAAATAAAGGTAATGAAATCGTAAAATCGGTAGAAAAGTTCATGTATTATAAATAAAATATATTGAACACTTATTCAAAATATAGCACAAGCTTTAACCAGATCAGCTTCTCAAATACCATGTGAATCAACTTTCAAGGAATATTAATTACAATAGCCTAGAACTGTTCAACTTTACTAAGAACTCAATATAAAATAAAGATGGATTTGTGTTATGTTACAAAAATAAATAAACAAACCACTGTAAAATATTTTTTTATTATATGCACATTAAGTTCTCAGTCCAAAGATAGATGGAGCCACTGGGCAGAAAAAAGTGAAAAGGCTGTTACTGCTGAATGGGAAAAGTATTTAGAAAAAAAGAATTTGGCTAAAATAGATAATTATATAGCGAGAATGAAATTGAATAGTAAACTGTTGGAAGAAATTAATAAAAGTGGAAGAGATGGGAGTAAAAAAATTTGGAAATACATTAAAAGGAGGAATGTAGAGGAAAAAGAAATAGTATTACTAGATGATGAGGGAATAAAGTGTAGCTCTAGAGAAGAATTAGAGATAATCTTAAACAATTATGCTAGATGTGAAGAGCAGAGTGATAGCAAACATGAGAACATATAGTAATGGGAATATACAATTTACAGAAAATGAACTAAATGAGGCAGGCAAAAAATTGAAAGGTGGAAAGACAAGAGGTGTGGATGGAAGGGCAGCAGAGATGGTAATGAATTTAGGCATAGGGCAAAATTAAAACTATTATCATGTTTTAATAAGATGGCACAGAAGAGAAATTTTCCAGATAGTTGGAATAATACAAGAGTAAGGCTATTATTTGAAAGGAAGATTAAGGATTATAGAAAGTTAAACAATTATAGGCCGATAGCATTTACATCAGTGCTATATAAAGTTTTCCAATATATGGTGGCTGGAAGAATTGCAAAATGGATGGAAGAAAATAATATAGTGGGAGAAATGCAAGGAGGTTTTTGATCAGATATATGTATAGGAGATAGTTTATTTGTAGTTATACACCCTTATGGGTAAGTTTAATAACTTTGAAAATGGATGGAGTTTTAGTGGATATTATTAAGAAATTATATGAAAATAATTACTATATGTAGCAATTAGGGAATATAGAATCAGTTAAAGTTAAAACGGAGTGGGTCTAAGGCAAAGATGCCCTGTGTTACCTATTTTGTTTTTGTTGTATTTGAGAAAAATGGAGAGAGCAATAGAAAGATTAGGAAGAGGGGTAGAGATAGCACTAATAGGTGGCAAGGAAGTATATACATTGTTGGGTCTTTTATTTGTGGATGATGTTTTTTTGTGTGAAGAAAAAAAAGGAAGATATGGAAGTTATACTGAGGACACGCACAAAAGTAGGTAAAGAGATGTGGATTAAATTTAGTGAAGAAAAATCAAAAGTAATGATTAATACTGGGAGAGAGAAGACAAATAATTTTTATTGGGGGATATAAAGTTAAGTGTGGTGAATAGATATAACTATTTGGGAATCATCTTAAGTAATCAGAGAAATTTCTTGGATGAATGGAAGAAAAAATAGATAAATGAAGCTAAGAAAAGAAAAGTATTAATAAAGAAATTAACAGTGTTCTCATATAATAAATATGATGTATCTAGAATTGTATAAAAAGGAATGGCAGTATCAGGATTAATATATGGTAATGATGTATTAGTAAAGGGATATTAGATTATTTAGAAAAAATACAAAGAGAAGTAGGAAGACATGTATTAGATGCAGAAGTGTGGATGGCAAAGGAGGCAATTCAAGGAGAAATGGGATGGTCAAGTTTTTATATGAGAGATGCAAAAAGCAAACTGAAAATGTTAGGTAGATTGCAGTTTATGGATCATAAAAGAATAGCCAAAATAGTATTTAATTGGGTTATGAATAAAGGGCAGGCAACAAAATGGGTGAGAAAGGTAATGTGACATGCAAAAGATTTGGATAAAGACTTTATGTCAGTATACTTATACAAAAGGTGGGGATAATTGTGTTAGGATAATTGTTGAGTGTTATAGTGTTAAGGAATGGGATAGAAGAATAGATGCATTAGAGATGGAGAACTAGTATGGAGAGTAAAAAGAGTTTAAATATTTATAGAAGTAAACAGAATATTGGGTGCAAGTTAATTTATGATAATAGCAAGGAAAGTAGTTTACTGTTTAAAGCTCGAATGGGATCTTTAGCAACACACTTAAATGGAAAAATATGGGATTTAGTCTGCAAGTTGTATAAGGAAGGCATAGAAGATATTAGGCATCTGTTAATTGAATGTAAATGTCTGAAAGCAGAAAGGGTACAAATAATGAATTTGTGGAAGAATAAATATAAACAAAGTGATTATACAGGAAGTAGCTTATTGATTTTATGCTGGGTTTAGGAAAAGACAAGGGGAATGTAGATATAAAGGCCATGGTCTTGACAAAGATTACATTGTGGAAATGGGATGGAGCAGGATAGAGAAAAATGTGGGAAAGCTTAGGGTGAGGAATGGAAAGGGAAGTCAAAGTGTCTAACAGGTTTCTCTGGGCATAATTTCTGACAGATTCCTGACTCTATATAAGGAAAATTCACACTGCAACACATCATCTTAATATCAACATATTAGTGTAATAACATTTGATATGATGTGTTTTGTATTGGCTGGGAAACTCAGAAATTTTAGAGAGAATATAAAAGGAAATAGTCAGATATATAGTAGTGTTAATTTGTCAATAACAAATGAGGTTTCATGTGAAATGTGTTAGAATTCTTTTTTGAAGAAAGAAAAGTAAGTTTAAAATGGTTGAAATATTACAATATATGAATGAAAATGTATTTGTAGAAATATGCAGTGAGGACAACAAAAATGTCGGACAAGAAAGATTTTAAAATATGCAAAGTTAATAGATTTCTATATACTTAAATAATGCATAGAGAATATACTAAAAATATATAGTTATAAGAAATGGAAAAAGAAGATTACTTGAGATGGTTAAAGGAAAAAAGCAATCTTTTGGAAAATTAATACAAATAATAAAAAAAGAAGTTATACAGGAATAAAAATTGAATAAAATATAAAAAGATAAGTTAATCCTAAAAAGAGCCTACTGATATTTGGTGCAAGGCAGAAGCTTTAGATACTAAGAGGAAAAGGCAAAATTGAAAAAAATTTTGATTTGCAGACATTTTATATGAAGACAGAAAGAGAGCACCAAACACTTAATTTTGGACTATAAGAGATTGAAAGAGAAACAAGATAAGGTGTATGGAGAGTGGGGAAATTTTAAAAGCAAAGGGAATTAAAATTAAATTGGGGAATATGAGATTGAAATAATGGAACCAACAAAACAGTTTTTATTAAAATGGAATAGAAGGAAAAAGGGAAATGAAGTAAGGCTGAAAAAATAAAATGGATAATAAGGAGTAGGAAATGAATGTGTTTATTGTTGTAAATAAAGGGTTTGAAGGGATGGAATGTTTAAGTTCAATAATGGAATTTCTTATAGCCTATCCACAGAAATTTCTGACTTCATTTAAGGAGAAGCCATTTTACATTGCATCACGGCAATACTAGACCATTATCAGGTAAGTTAATCATTACTTACCTCATTCCTAAAATAAATTTCTCTGGTGTTTTAATATTGGGAGCTGCATTATAAATTTTCAATGAAGTTTTTACATCATTAAATTATTCAAGTTTGAAAGAAAGACAGCATGATGAAATCACTTAAGCAAAAACTTATATATATATATTTTTCCATATGTCATAGCATCGTCCGGGAGGCGAACCCACAACCGTCTGCAATCAACTACTTGCTTGCAAGGCAGCTACGATGACCTCTCAACTAACAACGCTTGACAAAAACTTATATTTTTCTTTATAAAATATTCAAATTTTGAATAAAATAGCAAACTTGACAGATGCTTGTCTAGAAAGCTCACCAATTTGCATCAATCATACAGTTAGAAAATAATGAATACATCTTAACAGTAAGTTCATTATTCACAAACTGGAATTTGCTGGCTGAAAATTATTAGATTGGCGTAATAATGGAAAATGAATCCATATATATTTATTAACTGGATTTTGAAAAAGTATTCAATAAGCATTTACAATATTTGAAAATATTTTTCACTTCCTATATTATTAATATTAAATTGGTTTTAGTTGTAAATTATACTAAAAATCACGTTTGCTAAAAAATATTCCTAACTACGTAATTATACATATAGCTTTGAAACACTACTATTGGTCTTATTAGCAAGAATGGAGAAATATTTTGTGCAGATTAGACATATATTTATGGGGAAAAGCTAATAAAAACCATATTTCAAAGAATATTGCAAATTTAAACAAGTGATGAGAGGTTATTATATCTAACCACCTAGTTACTTTTGCACTGATTTATATAATTTTTCTTTATTTTGACAATTGAACTTGCTTGAGAGAAGTTTGTCATTGCTTGAATTTTCTTCTATGTCCATCTGGAAACTGCAGAAAAACATAAACATCCTATGATGTAAAATAGTAATGCAGTTTCCTGTGTTGTCCACACTTGGATTCTAATCCCAGCTAGTGTAAAACTTAAAATTGTTTTTAGTTTCTGATTGGATTGGATTTTTTTCTTTTTAAATAAACAGCACATTTCTGAATTGCATATTGCTCGGTAAATGGTTTTGAAACTAGATGGTAAAACAAGAAGCAAAAAAACATTTTAAACCTCACAAAACTAACAATTGAAAAGTCTGACAAGAAATATCTTTTCCATCAATGTTCCTCAATGTAGGGAAGGTGGAGGATCTATTAGGGAGGAACTATTTTACTTCTTTACTGTTTTTCTGTTAAGGTCATAGCAGATGAATACATTAACTGTTAAACTCAATTCTCATTTTCAAATTACACACACAGAAATACATTTACTGATAAACAACTGCAATGCTAAATATAATGCTCAAGATTACTCTCTTGATGTAACTATTGCTTTAAATAATTGATATATTCTCTAGCTATGGCAATTGGTAATTTATATAGTAAAAGAATGACTGTCTATCAATATTGTTATATAACTGAAGTTATTTATGTTATTCCTCTAACAATCTCATTGTTTGTGATAATCCTCTATGTAGCAATATAGAACACAAGTAATAGTCTTTTCTTAATGCATAAAGTATTGAATTTTGTGTCTGAAGGGTAGATCAGTTATTTATAGCAACAATCATTTCAAGAAAGTAATTGCTAGTGTTACACACACACATGTATATATAATTGGATATTTTTTGGTCAAAATAAAAGTTTAGATTGGTCAGGTGAGTACTGATGCACTGACCATATGAATCCTTGTTTTATCCATTCTACTTTCTTTGCTCTGTTCTATATAATTATTGTCCTTTTAACATAGTATGTAATTTCTATCTTACTGTTCACTTAATTTAAAAACTTCTTTAATTATTTGTATCTCAATTGATTAAGTATCAGTAATAATGATTAAATTATTATTGATTAGTTGCATTGCTTTGTATATTAAATGTTCTTTGTTGAATATAGAGCAAAGCATCTAGTTAATAGGGTTATACAACCAATCATTAATACTTCTATTTAATCTTTTTATCTTTGGTAGTTGCTAAGTGTTGCATGTAATTAACATGTGCACATATTATATATATAATGTATATTTAAGTTTTCTGTAGAAAGCAGGTTTTATGAATCCAAAGGATCATATGATAAAAATCTGTCACCAAGCAGGAAAATGCATTTAATTAATATGGAATGATGACTTATCATTAACACATTATGTCATATTCTAAATGGTTTAGCTGATGATAGTAGTAGTGAACACAAAAATAAGATTCCAATTAAGATTTAAAAAAAGTTTATTAGTTTGAATATTTGAATTCAATGCTCATCCTAACACTTTGACTCCCATATAATTACATGACCCATGAGCAATTACCATGCAACTTATTTATCTTTTATTCACAATTCATTATTACAACATTCAAAAAATAACCAGATTACAAAATTGCAAAATATTAATTTTTTTCTACAGTACAGGCTTTTTCATACTTGCACCCCAATATGTGTCAGCAGAATGAGATAGCATAGATAGTTGAGGGTTGTCTGAATTCAAACCCCCTAAAATTATAAAAGTAAATCTTGGATTCACTATCAAAGAAATAGGAGATCTCCCTTATCTGTGAGGAAGTCGATATCTTATTACAATCATATTTTTGTTTTTTAGCTGAATCATAGGCAAGTTCATCTAATTAATTCAGATTAAAATAAAACCGTTATTCTTTAGCTAATAATAGTTGGATAACTATTTATGACTGATAATGGCTAGATAAGTAAAATAAATTCCACAAAAGAAAAAGACATCTCCCTTATTTAGGATGAGGTCAATATTTTATTACAAATCATAATTTTGTTTTTCAGCAGAGTCACATTCTGTTCATCAGGTCAATTCAGATTAAAATAGAATCTTTATTCTCTAGCTAATAATATCTGGATATCTATTTACTGACCGATAATGGGTAGCTGAGTAAAAGAAATCTCATTTGAATAGAGGTTCAAATTCTGTATACTAAGCTTAATGCTCTACATACTGAGTTATCCTGGCCAGAATAAAATAAATGTTGTAAATATTATTGCTTTAATTAAACAAATAATAAATATCTTTTTTTTTTTCAGTTAAAAAAAATATATAATAGTATCACAATAGCATAGTCCCTTAACTACAGAGGTTCGTATTTACATATATAATAAGATTACAACTTGTAAATTTTCTGCATTTAAATTAAGTTATTTCCATTCATTAAAACAACTAACAGTTGTTTTAGGTTCGAAATATATAATTAAACAAATAAAACTTGAATGAATTCTAACTTTTTATCTTGCATATATATTTTTACAGGAAGTAAAATATTTCTAGATTAAAAGGAATGCATACACTGTACTGTATTTTTAACTTCCCCCTCTTTTTGCCCTTTTTGATATACGAAAGGAAACCCATTTATAATTAGAACATCTGATTTTTTTAAAGCTTAATTAATAAATTAAAATTAATTAGCATTATTAAAAAAGATTTTAATTATAAGTATGATGAAGAAATAGTCATGAGAAAGAACAGTTAAAAAAATCAAATAGGTCATTTGAAATATTTAGGAAACTTGCATAAAAACGATAAATAAAAAATCACAATATTTTGCAATCCCAAAATATTTTTAGCTGAAGATATTTTTGGTTGAGCAGTTAATTTTACTTGATCATCATCATTAATGACGATTTGCAATAACTTTTTGTTTACGTTAACAATTAAAATTAAGTTTTTTAATGATATTTGGATTCTTACATATTAGATGCTATATTGATAATTTTTATTAGTCATTCATTAGACTAGAGATTATCCAGTGATGAATAATATTTCCGTAGTGTAATTTTCACTACACCACCTTTACATAAGGCAGATGCTATATTGATTTTGTTAAGATCAGATGACAATTATTTCATCATACACAACTGGTGAAATAATCAAGTATTTTCATGTTGTTAAAACAGGCAAAACTCACTATACGTATTGCCACACACAGCAAGCTTTGTCACTGAAGAGCCTTGGATCTGAGAGCACTGCACCTAGATCTTGGGATCTAATGCAATCCTCCAGCAACCACATTTTATCTCCATTTAACTACAAAACTATGAGTTTTAAACTGAAAACACCTTAATGTTTTCAATCCAAGCCCATTACCTTATATAGTCATATATGTGGTTGCGGGAGGGTTGCATTAGATCCTAAAATCTAGGTGCAGTGCTCTCAGATCCAAGGCTCCTCACTGATGAAGACCACAAGCTAGAAACTAGTCTGGGGATATTGGATGAGTAGGCACTAGATGGGGATTTTATGCACAAGCCTTCTGGCATCCATTGATTACTCTAGCTTGCTGTGTGTGGCAATACGTATAGTGAGTTTTGCCTGTTTTAACAACAGTTATACGCAAGCATAAGAGGTGGTGGTCGTGTAATGTTTATTTTCATGTTGGGTATATTTTTGCCATAAACCTTCAAACAAATCTCTTTTTCATATTCTAGGAAGGCTCACAGAAGTTACATTACCTTGAAAAATCTATTGATTTATCAATGTAATGTGAGAATTTACACAACTGCTTACAATGTATAAATTGTGAATGAGTGAGATACTATGACTGAGACTGAAACATCTAATCTAAGGCAGTTTATGATGTGGACAAATTTATTTTATGATATTCAAATTCATTTTCTTCAATATAAATACAAATGCATTCACAAATTTAAACTTTAATATATTAGTATGTATGTGAATTTAAAATATTAAGCATTTATTTTTTGCCCTTCAGTAAGATAACAGTAAAGATTTCATTTAGCTTATGGATTAACTAACATTATAAAAAAAAAAATCTGTAGAGATTCAAATCATGAGATAGATTCACTAATGGCTTTATTACACTCTTCATTTCTATTACTATATACAAAATTTAACAACCATGAAATATGTGGTGCATTGTTTATGTTTACCTATAATTATATTAAACTAGAGACTGTTAAATTCCATTTTGAAACAGATAAGTGCAGCTTCCATGGATAGTCCTGATTATGTTGATGAGATCTTGATAGCATCTCATAAGATCAATTCACTGGCTTTATTGTTAAATTTGGAAAAAGACAATTACTGTATTTGGTCTTCCTTAGAACTTCATTTTTTACACTATAATACTTCAATTATTTAAAAGGATTCTTGGTTGCATATCAGAAAAGGGATTTGGATTTAAGACATAATATAATTTCTTTATGTCAATATTAATATCATCTATGTTCTTTATTACTTTTTACAAAAAAAAAAAAAAAAACGTATTGTAAAAAGTAATAAAGAACATAGATGATATTTCAATTATTTAAAAGGATTCTTGGTTGCATATCAGAAAAGGGATTTGGATTTAAGACATAATATAATTTCTTTATGTCAATATTAATATCATCTATGTTCTTTATTACTTTTTACAAAAAAAAAAAAAAAAACGTATTGTAAAAAGTAATAAAGAACATAGATGATATTAACATTATATGGATTTGACAATGCAATATGAAAGATAGTATCTTGAGGTTAGTGACAAATCTGATTTAATTATTAGATCAGGGGTGGGCAATTGTTTTGGCTCGGGGGCCACTTTGTGGAAGCGAAGGGCCGCATCTTTTTTTCATGACACAATAAACACACTGCTTTATTCCCTGTATTACCAAAGAAATATTTGTTTGTCCATTTTTCATTAAACACATGACATTCATTACCGATTTTACATTTTTTTGGAGTGTTCATGGTTTCACTGAAGTTAGAAATGTATATATTTGCTAATGCAAAGACAAAATTGAAATTAATCAGATCAACTGGTAAAGCACTGCACATTGTATCTATACTGCACATGTGTATTGATGTAGTCATCCTAATGGAAAATATGAGATGAATATTCATTCGGTCATGCAACGGGAAGGAAATTCAGTCCAAGGTGGATTTTTCTGATTGACTTGGCGGGCCACATAAAAATGCTTAGCGGGCCGCTATTTGTCCACCCCTGTATTAGATGATTATATAAGCTATAAAATTAGTGCCTATAAAAATATGATTTCCATCTCCTGGTTGGTAGCAATATATTGTAATCACATTTTTGTTTTTATACTCATTATTTTGATAATCACTAACTCAATCTATGTGAATTTGAAAACATCTCCCTCCTTCTCAGCTAATAATTATAGCTAGTCACCCATTTATTAAATAGTAATGGAAAGCTATCTGAATTGGTTATAGATTAGATACCCAAAACAAAATCCTAAGCCTGTGTGTAAACTGAAAAAAATTTCAGAGTTCATATGTATGGATTTGAATTCTAGGTCATTCTTATGTTGATGGTCTCTTAACCACTAAACCATGAGCACTTTGAAATAGTTTTGGTGGAGAAAGTTAACTTAGAAGCTTTTCAAATTTTTAATAGAAGATAGAAGCAAACATCAATTGATGGAAAAATTGTAGTTATTTATATGTAACTTAAAATCTACAAATCACTTTTTTAAATATCCATTAAATTTTTTTTTATCCAAAATCTATTTAAAAGGATAACAAATTGCAATTTTTGGTCAGCCATTTTTAAAATGTTTCTAATAATAATAGAATTATGAAATCCCTCAAAATAGATTTGTGTTTTACATGCAAAAACATATTAAATATATGTATTGTCATTTATATTTTATCTTTCCAAAATTGAGTTTTAAAAGGAAGTAATCATTAACTAATTGGAAAACCATCAAACATTTATAATACACAAGTTGAAATTTAGGTAATAAAGTTTTGTAAACACCTAAGTAATAATAATTTTACAATCTAGCAAAAAAAAAAAAAGATCATTGAATTTCAAGATTTATAAGAAAGGGAACCTTAATATAATGTTGTCAATGCAAAAAATACCTGGTACATTGATTACTGGCACATTGCAAGTCAAACAGTTTTAAATGTAAACCAGTTTTTAATACTGAATTCAATTTTAACAATTTATTGTCTTTCTATACATTTTTATGTAGCATATGTTAATTTAATCATTACTTTGATTTAATTTTAAAAAAGTTTGAGATTTACATAACCTTTACACTTTATCATTGATGCTACTGAAATTTTTGGGCATCCAGAATTAATACTTTGCTTGACACCTCTTATCTAATTTGAGTATATATATATTCCATCTAAGTGGAGTAAAACGTGCATAATAGCATCTTCTATTTTAGGAATTAGGTCAAATCAACTCCTTTTTGGGTCAACTCTGTGTTCTGCTACTGTAACACAGATGAGGGGTGGATTGTGCATTTGAGGTCCATAAGATATATATAAAATTTGGAAGCTCCATCTAACATTTTAAAATAATGCTATTTAAAAGAATAAATGTATATAAAAAAATTAAACTTTTTATTTGTATAACTAAAAGTATATATACAAATTATAAATAAATACAATTATTGATTTACTCTCTATAAATTTGAACAAATAATTGAAGCTGTTGGTTATAGCATAGATATTCCATAATGTTTGGATTTAGAATTTCTTGAAGTTACTCACTCATGAGATACTCTTATGCTCAAGAGTTACTCTTATACATTGTGTAAAAATTCACAACAAAGCATAGTTTAGGAAAAATCCAGGGAAGGAATAAGAAGCTCACCTCCCCACAGATCTATGATGCCATATGGGAACTTCTCTCCTTGCCTAGCCATGGACACCAATCACTTCCATCTTAATCTTCATTCCATAATTACCTCACATACTTTTGCCTCCACTCCATGTGGTTTGCATCCCAAGATCTTCCTTCTTCTCATTCATTTCTCCATTACTCCAAAATATATTAAAAACTCTACTCCTATTATTTAATCAAGAGATTTTTGATCTTCACCTATATTAATCGATTATGTTTGCTACAGCCTTATTTCTACCCTAATTCACTATAGTATTTATGCTAACATTTGTCAAATTCGATATATTTCAATGATCATCCCTCATTATAAATATCACGTCTCCCTATAGGTTCCCCATTCCCTAAAATCACATATCCTGCTATATGTACAATGATTAAATCTAATAAAATATACTTCAATAAAGAAAAAAAAAGCAAAGTTTTGACATTTTATGGAGCTCAATCCAAACACAGTTAATCTTAAAATTTTTATCTTCTATATAAAATTACAAAGTTTTATTTTGATTTATTCTTTTAGTTACTATTATAGAAAATTTGTGCTAATATAAATATTCTGTAGTTATAGAATAACATATATTTTTATTAATAAAATAAATTTATACAATATTAAAAAAATATTTCCATATATATAACTTATAGCTAGTAAAACTAATGTTTATTCAAATTTTCAATAGAGTTTGTGGCTTTAATGAGGTTGTGGGGTGATATTGTTAAAATCTGCAAATATACAAATCCAAAAAAGATCTGCAATCAGGGATTTTGGATTAGTGGTAATCTATCTACAGTTTTATTTTTATTTTTAATAAAACTTTAAAACTTTTCATCAACTCGTATCTGTTATGGTCAGGTGCTAAGCTCAGGTTACCAACAGAATCTACAGGTGACTAATGATGGAAATCACTTTCAGATATGAAGGCCAACTATGAGTAACAAATAAACAGTGCATAACCAAAAATATCTCCTGCTGCCGTGTGGGATAGGTTGTTGTTTTATTAGAGGCCATTACAATCTTTTCTGTCTATTTCTTTGTGAGACACTTAAGTTATTGTAGAGTTTGGTTGTCATGAGCCTCTCATACCAGCAGACATCCTATAATAACTTGACATTGGGATTCTGTATTTGTGAAACCACATTTCCATCTTATAACTATATGCACATTTTGACCCTAATTCTCTTTATATATATATATATATATATATATATATATAGAGAATTATATATATAGTTAATATATATATATATATATACGTGTGCTCTTCCGATCTATATTAACTCAAGCTCTCAGCCCTCAAGAATTAAGAAAACAATTATGATGATAGACTTATTAGGCTAGCAGTCTTTATTAGTAATCTTTGCTCAAAGCAATACAATCATTGAATTGATTTGGAACTGGATTTGAGTCAGAAAATAATTTCAGCTGGCAAAGATTGTTAGATAGCCCTATTTAGGGTCTTTTCTGCTAGCCATGGAAGTAGAAGGCCTAGAAAATTTAGTTTAAAAATGGCCTGTCCAATTGGTAGATTACTTATTACAGTGATACAAATATTACCAATAATAATAATAATAATAATAATATTAGTAGTCATGTGGCAGTGATAGTACTAAAGATGAGTATTATAAATTGTTTTCCCTCTATATATAAGTACATGGAATATGTAGACTTTTCTTCAAGTTGAGAATGAAGGGTTGCATTGGTAGATAAATAGCTGTCAAACTGCTCTTACTGAAATTCATCTCCCAGAGGAAAAAAGTTTAATAGAACAGATGAGTGGATACAAGCTTGTTTTGAAAGGGCAACTCAATCACTGAAAAGAGTGCACAGTTTGGATTTATTGTAAAGTTTAATTTAATATCTTCTATTGTTGGAATTCTTTGTTGTATCAGTGAAAGGCTAATGATGTTAAAATTCACTTTCCACAATGAGATTAGTGCCTATGCTCCAACTTTAGATTTAGAGAATTTTGAGAAGGAAAGTTATTATTTCTTATTTGTTAGCATTATTATAGCAGTAGCATTAAAAGATCGATTTTTTCTTCATGAAAACATTAATGCACACATTGGTATCAATAGTAAACTTTGGCCAAAAGTTATTGTAAATAGTGGCATTGGTCCTGGTATTGAAATTTTGCACAACACATGATTTATCCATCACAAACACTTTATTAGGACAAAAAAAAATCACTATAAAGAAACAAGGACTCATCCATGCTTAAAACAATATCATTTAATAGACTATATTGTAGTTAGATGTCTGAATATAAGAGAAGTTGATCATTATGTGAGTACTTAAAAATGCAGATTGTTAGATAGAATGTGGATTAATAAGTTTCAAGAGTAAAATGATGGTTGCATTAAAACATAGATATTATTCCAATCACATTCACAAGAAAATTAAAGTAAATTTTTTAGAATAATCTATTATATATAATAAGTGTCAACAGGTATTAAATACAAAAATTATAAATTTGGATTTTTCAGGATTTTCATATTACAGAAGCATGCAATTCTCTTTAAAAAATGAGTTATGGATATAAGTAAATATATTCTTGGGTTTACTAAAAAGAAAGCGTGACTGGCTTTCTGACAATAAATTTATTAGTGATTTAACTAAAAAATATATACTGACTTTCTGCTTGGAAAAATAATAACTTAAATGTGGAACTTCATAATAAATATAGATGTCTGAAGTCAAAAGTTCAACGACTGACAAGTAGGCTTAAAATGTTAGGTGAATTAAATCTGCAAATAAGATGCAGACATTCACTGCTTGGGATCATTATAAATCTTTTTTGATGCATTGAAAGTCCACTTAGACCTGAAAAATGGTGTCACAATCCTATTAAATACAGAATGGCACTCTGATATGATGACAATAATATTTTGAACAGTTGAAAGGACTATTCTGATCATCTTTTGAATAATGATGCAAGAATTAAGATGACAACTTTTAATGATATATCCATTTTGCCAATTCATTTAGATTTGGACCAAGATGTTCAGTTTAATAAAGTCAAAACAGTTCTTTGTAATTTTAAGAATGAAAATGCAACAGGTCCTGATAAAATACATAGAGAATTTTTAAAATATAATGGTGATATGTTAGCTTCAAAATTATTTTAATTTTTTAAGTATATATGATCCCATGAAAGGATGTTTTTATTCTTTCAATTTTAAAAAACAAAGGAATTATGGGTAGACAAGATTCCAGCAATTATCATGAAAATCAAAAATACTTTCAAAGAATTTGTTGAGTAGGTTTCTTTAATTTATAGATGAATGGTTACCAGAGACTTAATATGGTTTTAAAAAATCAAGAAGCACCATAAACATCCTTTGGTCAAGACATTTGATTTAATTAATAGAACAGGTCTATGACATTTTTTGAAATTAGTTTATATCATATTGTAGAGCATTTACATAGTGGAATGAGAGAAAATGATTACTATAAATGGAAAATATGATACATTTCAAATAGAAACTAGTTTTGAACAAAGATATGTACTTATTGCAACATTGGTTATTTTTGAATTATTTAGAACAGGGATGAACATGATACAGGTTGGTGGTGAACTTTTTAATTTGAATCAATTAAAATTGACAACAAGAACTTCAGTTCATTGAATTCTGGATTTACAAAGATGTTTTACAGATTGTACTTAATGTTTTGAATGTTACATATAAAAACATTGTTTTATTGATGAATGTTTAAAAAACTCTGGTTCTTTATCATCTAACATCATGAAGAAAAAACCCTCAACAATTTCTAGTTTGTATATTTAACAATTTGATAATATAATGTAGTTTAAATACCTTGGTGGTTTTATAAGAAGAAAGGTGGACTTAGATAATAAGGTACAACACAAACTCCAATATGCTGCTGCTTTTAACAAGTTAAAAAATAGAATATCTCATCCCAGAAAAATAAGTACTGCAATTAAGTTAGTTGTATTAAAAGTTATTTTATATAATTTAGCATATGGAAGTGAGTCTTGGATACCCTATCGATGTCATATAAAGGCATTAGAGAAGTTTCATCTAAGGATGCCTCACAAAATTTTATAAATAGAATGGCAAGATCATAGAACTAATCAATATGTTTTTCAACTTGTTGGATGTGGACACTATAGAATCCACTAATATAATATCATACCTTCCTAAAAGAATGCTCTATGATAAACTTGAGTATGATTTTCGTGGAGAGATAGATCCCATTTACATTATGAGAATTATTTCAAAGACATACTAAAGAAGTGTCAACGATCTTCATTCAAAAAGAAGTTTTCTATCGAAGAAATTAAAAGATAACATCATAAAATATCAAGTAAAAAGACAAATGGAGTAGCACGTTCTATTTGTGGTTCACATATCAAAGAAGGTATTAATTATAGTGATGCTAATGTTAAAATGTATTATAGTTCCAAAATAAATATATAAAAAGTATATATAAGTAGATAAATAAACAAGTTATTTACTGCCTTATTTGCAAATTAAAGTCACTTATGTAAATAATAAAATTTATAAAAGTATTTGCATTCCAACACTAAACCAATTGTAGTAATAAAGACAGTAAAAATTGGAACAATTTCGATATTCTACTACTTGTGCATTTAAAAACAATTCCAAAAAATAATAATATTAAACTGACAAATAAAAACGCTTTCCTTTTATTTTTATTCACTTTTTGTTTAATTAAAAATAAAATTTATTTATATACTAAAATGATAAATAAAGCAAAGGAAAAAAATGGACTGATAAAGAAATTAATAGTGTTTTCATGTTATAAATATGATGTAACTAGAATTGCATGAAAAGGAGTGGCAGTAGCAGGGTTAACTTATGGTAACAATGTGTTATATATTAGTAAAGGGATGTTAGATTACTTAGAAAAAATACAAAAAGAAGTAAGAAGACATGTATTAGATGCAGAAGTGTGGATGGCAAAGGAGGCAATTCAAGGAGAAATGGGATTGTCAGGATTTTATATGAGAGATGCAAAAAGCAAAATGAAAATGTTCGATAGATTGCAATTTATGGATAATAAGAGAATAGCCAAAATAGTACTTAATTGGGTTATGAATAAAGGACAGGAAACAAGATGGGTGAGGAAGATAGTATGGTATGCAGAAGATTTGAATAAAGAACTTATGTCAATATACATATATAAAAGATGGGATGGTTGTGTTAGAATTGATGAGTGTTATAGTGGCAAGGAATAGGATAGAAGAGTATATGCATTAATAATAATAAAAAAAGTAGTTGGAGAGATGGAGAACTAGTATGGAGAGTAAAATAAATTTAAATATATATAGAAGTAAACAAAATATTGGATGTGAGTTAATTTATGATAATGGCATGGAAAGTAGTTTACTGTTTAAAGCTCAAACAGGATTTTTAGCAACAAGGGAATATACACGTAAATGGAAAAATATGGGAGAGTTAATCTGCAAGTTATGTAAGGAAGGCATAGAAAATATTAGGCACCTGTTAATTGAATATAAGTGCCCGCATGAAGAAAGAGTTTAAATAATGAAGTTGTGGGAAAATAAATATAAACAAAGTGATTATACAGTAAGTGGGTTCTTGGTTTTTTTATGCTGGGTTTGGGGAAAGATAAGGGGGGATGTAAACATAAAGATCATAGAGTTAACAAAGATTATGTTGTGGAAATGGGATAGAGCAGAATAGTGAACAGTATGGGAAAAACATAGGGTGGGAATGTAAAGGGAAGGGAAGGTGGCTAACAGGTTTCTCTGGGCATGGTGGCTGAGAGATTCCTGACTCCAATAAAGGAGAAGCCACAGTACATCATATCACATCATTGCTGTTCATAAGAGTTTGTGTATGATCATGTGATGTTTTGTTGGTTTTATACATATTAATCAGCTGTCAAATCACTGTGGAACCTTTTATTTAAAATTATGATAAATGGTTGCAGACTCAAATTTTTTTTTTCGGTCTTTTAAATCTATTTTATTACTCTGATTTGAAATTTTCTAGCAAGGAATTAAGTAATAAAAATGTTACCGTAATAAATTTATACAAAATGAAAATAAAATAATAGCTCAGTATGGATTGCTTTGATTTATATGCATATATTGTCTTAACATCTATAATGCATAATTCACTCATTAATTGATGTAGGGATTTGCATGTGATCGTTTACTTAAAATGAATATGTTATTCATGAAAATTAAAATGACATTAAGAAATAAAATTATTATTAAAAACTTTCTTTAATTCTTTTAGCTATTTGTCCAGTTAAAAAATGAGAACTAATGCAAATAATTAATCAGAAATCAAATATTAGTAATACATTAATTCAAATCTCAGGACTTTTTTGGACTTGTGAATTTTTTAGATTTCAACAATAATCCCTATAACGTTACTTTCACATATTGTATAATAATAACAATATAACATGGAAATATACATACTTATATTCATATCAGCATAAAATCTTTATATAGTAGTAATTAAAATAATAAATTAAAACAATACTTTATAATTTTGTCGATTCTATCTGGATAATAAAAGTTTTCAAATTAGCAACCAGATTGAATTAATAGCAGACTACCTAACTGAATGTTTATATAACTTGAATTAAATCACAAATTTTATATACTTTAACTAATAAATCTTATAGATGATTATATATATATATATATATTTAAAAAATCAAGGTTCCTAATGAAAAAATTATTGCTCACAAACATACATATTTGCATTATTCAAATTTAATATTTTTTAATGGATTAATATAGATGTAAATTACTTAATAAATGGGAATACCGTTATCTAAATGAAGTTAAAACCAAAGCCAAAATGTATTGAAGTGCAGCAACCAATCAGATCGGTTCTGTAATGATCAGATTAGTTACTGCACTTTAATATATTTTGACTTTGGTTTCAACTTCTTTTGTATAATGATATTTCCATATACTGTACTAAGTAATTTAACAACCAATCAGATTGGTTCTACAAAAAAAAAACCCCATCTGATGCTGCACTTCAATACCTTTTGGCTTTGGTTTCAGCTTCATTTATATAATAGTATTTCCAGTATACTAAGTAATTTACACCTATATTTGTGTTATATATATATATATATATGTGTGTGTGTGTGTAAATGCTACTCAGGTTGGCATACATGCTCTAAGCTGGCTATAGTTATTCTTTATTTTTTTTTACAATAGTATATTGAATTTTGGAGAGTGAATTCCAGAGTTTTTTGTTTATATATGTAACAAATAATTGAATAACTTAAAGGAATTGAAATAAAATGTGTGGCAAGTTACCTTTAGATGCAGCTAAGAAAAAAAATTATAGTAAAACTAGAATTTATAATTATATACTTGGGTTTAATATCTTTTAAGTGTTTTTTTATTTTTTATTTTAGGCTATTAGTCTGATAATATGGCTGTAGAATACCTTACTGTATTGGTTTCATTTCTGAATTCAAAGTGCTTATTTGTAAATGCAAAAGACAGAAACCAGTCTGAGAGTGGGCATTAATAAGTTGCACTACCATCTGATGACTATTGTATCAAACTTACAATAGATGGTTTCGGAATAGAAAAAAGAAATACTCTTAATTTATTACAGTAAGCTGAAAGAATTTATCTAATAGTATATTGACATATCTTTTTAAATTCTATATTAAAGCCTTACATGATTTCAAGAAGTAGTGAAAAGGACAGAATAAAGCATTAAACAATTCCTGAATCAATTTTCAGTTGAGAAAAGCAAGAAAAAAACATTTATTTGATCAAGTAATGAAAATGTTGTGGTCACTCCAATGTTTGAGCATTATAAGCAGCATTTGACTATTTTATATTCTTCTAATATACATATATGTGTAAAATTGAAATACAAGTATAATGTATATACTTAACCTATTTAAAGGGAATTTGAACCCAGACTTTCAAGCTCCCTACAGTCATCCACTCTATCCAATATAACCAATACACATGACCACTTACATGTGAAAAAGATAAATGATCTCCAATATATATATATATATATATTCCATGCTGAACCAACACTCATCAGTTCGTCTGGATCATTATCTCCCACACACACATATATATAATCAATGCTTTGTTTATATTAAGATAGCAAATCTACACATTTTAATGGAGAGGCTTCAATTCTCTCCATTCTCCAACTCTTCAGTCTTCCATATCACTGAAAGTCTAATGATGGAATACTCAAAGCCCTTGATGATATTAATATTATAGTCATATCCATGTTGACCTTAATTCAGTCTGAGACCTCATATGTAGAATCTTAATATATCAATTTAAATATACAGAGGAGGAATGGGCAGAATACAGGCTGAATATATAATATTGAAATACAAGTATAATGTATATATTTAACCTAGATGTAATTAAAAGAGATTTGAACCCAGACTTTCAAGCTTCCTATAGTCATTCATTCTATTTAATATAACTGATACACATGACCATGTAATGTGAAAAAGTTATATATATATATATTCACATTATGTGGTCTTGTGTATCGGTTACATTGAATAGAGTAGATGACAGTAGGGACCTTGAAAGATTGGATTCAAATTCCCTTTAATTACATCTAGGTTAAGTATATACATTATACTTGTATTTCTACATATTCAGTCTGTATTCTGTCCATCCCTCCTCTGTATATTTACATGGACATATTAAGATCTTACATATGAGGAGTCAGGATGACTTCAGGTCAACATGAATATGATTATAATATTGACTTAATCAAGAGCTTTGAGTATTCCATCATTAGACTTTCAGTTATGTGGAAGGCTGAAGAGTTGGAGAATGGAGAGAATTGAAGCCTCTCCATTAAAATGTGTAGATTTTCTATCTTAACATAAACCGAGCACTGATTATATATATATATGTGTGTGGGAGATAATGATTCAAACCAACTGATGAGTGCAGGTTCAGCATGGAATACATGTATTGGAGATCATTTATCTATGTGGTCATATTTTATGTTATATTGTTTAGAGTGGATGCCTGTAGGGCTTGAAAGTCTGGGTTCAAATCCTTTTAATATATGTATAAATAAACTTATGTAGATGTAAACAACCAATCACAGCACTTGGAATCTAAGTTGTTTGATTGGGTATATTACATAAAAGAATTGACCAACTGTTTTGCATGCCTTTTTTTCAATAGCTTCCTAGAATGCTCCAATTACTTATGTAAAAATAGCAATTGTTTTTACTATATTAATAATATTAAATTTATTGACTTGATATTAAAGCATTAATAATCAATGCAAAAATCTTCTATAAGTCAGCCTATTTCAATACAGCTAAACATTAAATAAGGCAGTGCAGTATGAAATTCATTTCACTAATTAAATCTAAACCAAACATCTAAATATGTAGTTCAATAAATTAATGAATATATAGGCAATGAAACTGAAAGAATGTAAGCTCCAATCACAGTACTTGAAACATTCATTGTCATAATGTTATATTATGTAAAAAATTGACCAATCGTTTGGCAGGAATTATATGAAATAGGGTGTTTTACAGAAGATGATTGCATTGATTATGTATTGATGCTTTAATATCAAGTTGGCCAGTTTAACATTATTAATGTAAGAAGAATGATTGCTTTATTAACATGGACAATTGGCAAAATTTTAGACAAATTATGATAAATATTTCCTGAAATGTATGCATCCTGCATAGTGATTGGTCATTTATAAGACAATTGAGTGATGAATGTTTCTATCTTTGTGAGTGAAGTTTACATTATTTAAGTTTGATTACATACATTTCTGTGAGCATTAATTTATTTAATATCAATTCTTTTTATCGTATATATAAAGAATGAAAAGAATTGTTTTTAGTAATATATATATAGTGATGGGCATACTTTCTTCCTACTTCCTGGAAAATTTTATTACTTATTTGAAAATTTCCAAACAAATTGTTTATTTCTAGACATTCGACCTATTGCCAATCGAATTTGCCATGCAATTATTAGCTTATTAACAATAATCATTTGATCAATTATTCTTTATATATATTTGAATATATATATATATTTGTAAATATATGGCAACAACTAAAAAAAAAAAACTAAGGTCAATATTTTTTAATTTAAGTATTTGACTACAATTATTTAAATTTTAAAGGTGCACATTTTTTTAAAATTACAATAATTTAATATAATGAATGACTGCTCAAAATTTTTATGCTAATATACTAGTTTTTGAAATATATATATGCATGCCTTGAGTAGTAACTGATTTTTAAAAAAAGCTGGCTGTACAACAAAAAATAAATTTGACTCCTGCACTGAAACAAACAAAAAAACTAACTATGGTTAACTGAACTGAATTGCTGACTTTAACTTATCATGTTGATGCTCAAATGTCACGCGATCTCGTGAGTACTACCCATTCGATAAATAAATGATCTACCAAAAAGCAGGTTAGCCAACTCTGAAAGGACTTAAGGCAAGACATCTCAATTATATAACAAAAAGTTTCTTAATTATTCTGTACAGAATTCTAATTGATAAAGTGGGGGGGGGGGGTGAAAGAAATAAGGCAAAAAAACAATAACAACAACTTAAGATTAATTTGTAAAATTTTCTTTAAAAAAATGTTTTTAGTTTAAATAAATTAAATACATTGTTGTACATATCCAATGTGCTTTTAACTAATAAAATATTACATGACTTCAGATCACACATTACTGTTTCAGCAGTATACACTTTTTGGATCTTGGAATAGAGATCTCTTTACTGGTGATAAATTAGACACTAGTCAGGAAATCTTTAATTTAGGATAGCACTGGGTAGGGATTTATTAAGCATTTTCAACTACCATACATTAATTATTAAACTTTAAATTAGTTGGCATAGTTGTGATGAAAGGGAAAATAATATTTACTTGTAAATGCTGAATTTGAACACTAAATAATTGAAGAATAATTGATATAAATCTAATGATCTCAATGATTTAAAAGAGATTGTTTAGGTCTTGTAATTGATGATAATGAATACGGCAAGATTACTATACTTGAAGTCTTAACCATTTGAGACAGATATTTTATTTGATGCTTCTTAAACTAACAAATATATAAAAAAATATCGTTTTTCTATTGGAGTGTAGTAAAACTTATATAAATCTTATAAAAATCTTATGTTACTATTTAATTTCTGAGAAATATCTTTATTAGTTTAGCATAAATAATATGTTTTATAGGAATAATTCATTTATAATAAAAAAAATACCTGATATAATTAATATATAGAATAACCTGTGTAGTTTAGTGCAATAATAGAGTGATGGATTTAAAAACAAAAGATTCATAACTCTGTCACTTTCAATGCCTCATCATTATGTGACCTCCTAAGCAACAAACCATTTGACTATCTAACGATAGAATGATACAATATACATTAATTTTTCACCTATTTTTTTTATTTCCATTTCTGAAAACTGTAAGAAACAATATAGTATATTTCAAAAAAGTTGAGCAAAGAAATCAATCATTGTAGTCAAAATGGGAGTTAAGTACGTTATACATATAATGTATTGAGCAAGTATAAAAGAAATAAAATAAGAAAAAAATGTAAGAAAATCATCGAAAAATAAGGGGGGGGGGCAAAGTAACAAAACCAAAAATACATATATAAAAAAGTGAGAATGAGTAAGAAAGTAAGAATGAGGAAAAAATAAAAGCTCTACTAATAATAGTAATAACGTCTAATAAAAAAAAAGTTAAGAGTAAACTTATTCATCACTTAGAAATAAATATTTTCCATTATATATACACAAGCCAACACTTTAAGCTTTGACAATAAATTTTAAAGTTAACTACTGTTGAAAATTTATTTCTTATTATCGTAAACTGAGAAAAACATCTGTAAACAATGAGTGAATTTAGAGTTAGCTGATAAAGAAATATTTACAGTGAGGACGTGTGCCTGACTTTAAACATTAACTAATATAAAATTATATATACACACTCGTAAATAT
Source organism: Epiperipatus broadwayi (assembly GCA_028023455.1). Lineage (NCBI taxonomy): Eukaryota > Metazoa > Onychophora > Udeonychophora > Euonychophora > Peripatidae > Epiperipatus > Epiperipatus broadwayi. The sequence goes on from JAQFVV010000109.1 coordinate 2,451,416, forward strand.
ATATGTGTGTGATTGGATGCTAAAAGGAGTTTCATGTGCCCTTAAAAAAATGAAAGATCACATTTGATGGTAACAGATCCAAGTATAAGATGATAAAATAATCAGTCTTAATGCTATAACCTTAATTGGTACATTCATTTCTGGCAATGATATCCAGATGTATAGTATATATGTTGAATTCACTTTATTTTATTGATGCAATGCAGAGAATTATTATTATACAAAGTATAAATTGTGACCTAATTTATCTGCAAATAAAACGAATTGAGTGGTCTGTTACTCACGAAGTTATTATATGTATCATTTAAGCATTGCTGTGAACTATGAACCTTTAGTTCTTAGTAACATTCTGCCATTGCGTTAAAGCAAAACAAATAATACAATAGTTTATCACCAAATTGCTTCATCTTATTTTATATTCATATTAATAAATATGCTCAAAGACAACATATTTCCTATCTGTTATAATGATGAAAATAATTTAAACAGAAGGGATTTACACACTAAGCACACACACTGTAATGTTGTTATAATAGCTCAATGATGTCTTGTTGAGTACTGAGAATACTTTCAAACCAAAGCACAAGATAGGGAGTTTTGCTAAAGTAGGAGCAGAAGTCTTATCTTTTGTACCTAAATTTAGTTATATAGACATATCTAAAGCATTTTAGTTTGAAACTGTAAAGATGTTTCTTTATTCACTTTACATTCATTAATTTCTTTCTGTATATTAACATTTCAATTTAATACATATTAATATTATGAACTATTAGATACTATGTAATATTCAATTTTATTTACTAGTGCAGAGATCGTACGTAATTTAAACAGAAGGGATTTACACCCTAAGGGATTTTATACAAATAAAAACCTTAAGATTGCAGAGTTAAAACTCAAGATGATTAAAAATTTGGAAGTTTATACATATACAATGTATAAAAAGGAACTCCTTATATAAAAGTTTGCTCATTTTCATATCCATGATTTAGGGTTTGAATCTGGGAGAAACATGTTTCTCAGCTTCTTAACAAGGTTGGAATTTTTCTTTGAATTAGGTAGTATCTGAATGTTGATTGGTAAATGGGATTATACTTGAAAAAATGTATAATAGCCAAATTAATAACAATAATCCATTAGAGAGTAGAGCATGATTGTTTGCATCTTATTATTTATTCAAATGCAAATCACTTTTAAATTTTTTTTCTTACAGTTAAAATTTAAGCTATACTAAGCATAGTCCAATAACAGAGAGGCATATTCTAGAGCTTAAGATCCATGGATAGTGCCAAGTTCTGTAACTTCCAGCACTCAATCTTCCTATAAACTCCTAAACAATAAAGATAGTCAATTTTTTATATTTTTATACAAAATATAAATGGCTGGATGTTGTGATAATCACATTATTGGCTTTGAAATGAAATAATTTATGCCCTGCATATTGTATGCTTCTAAAGCTTGGTTTAGAAGTGTTTTGGGCATTTTATACTGTTCTACGTGTCATAATACATCATTATAAAATTTTGCATATTTTTTTTTATTTTCATCAAACTGAAACCATACTTGAAGTTTTATATATATGTATAAATGTATAGTTATCACAAATTAAGTTTAGTGATCTATTCATAAACATATTTGTGTGCATATCTTTATCATGAATGCAAATCTAAACATTTAAATGCCTCAATTTTATGATGAGACTGTTTTATGGGTGTTAGCTATTACTCAGGTGGAATGCAATGGAAGTTTGGTAATTTCTGGATGCTGTTTCGGCATTTAGCTATGCTTGTTACTAATTAGCTATGAATAACTAGATATCTATTTACCGACCAGTATTGGAATAGTTAAGTAAGTTACCTAGAGCCAGGTAACTAAAAAAAATGCTAAGGCTAAATATAATCTGAAAAATCGATTCAAATTCAGGTATGGGCATGGCAGGTGAATAAGCTATCGCTATACTTAAAGCTCACTTATAAAGTTTTACATGGTGTGAACATGCATTCAATCATAGATATAGTAGACTAATATATATTATTGTTACATCCGAGGCACTTTTACAATATATATAAAGTAAATAGTTATAAGAAATTACTGTTACTAATAATTGAATTTAGGTTATATGATTATTTTAAAAATGTAATCCTCCCTTTTAAAAAAGAACATATTAAACCTTCATTTTTATACTTCCTGATGATATCTGTCGAGTAATGTAACCTAACTGAATAAATAGCTTTGTTTACAATACTTTATGATTCAATGTAATATTTTTTACGACTACTAACTAATGAAAAACAATATTTTATTAACGTGAAATGCAATAATCATTTGTAAATTTTAAGAAATTAAGGAGAGTATAATTACTATTCATTGTTTTTGTTTTTTTAATGATTAGTATTCTACGTACACTTGCTTCCTTGTGAATAATAAGCAAATTCCTGATATGCATTTATTTTTAAACTCAGCTTGAACAATCCTTAGCATTCGATTGAATGTATTTACAGGGTTGAAATAATTTTTTTTTTAAGTTTTTTTTTTTAACAATCCATAAAATGAAGATTAATTCAAATGCTCGTTTATTCAAATAACAAAGCTCAAATAACAATAGTTATTAAGTTAAATAGTTATGATTACTTCCGATTCTTATTATAAATATTTTAAAATGATCTTTGTGTGGGTGTATAGATATTGAAGAAAATCAAAAGGTAAAAACAATTCATTATTAGTAAAACTGAAATAACAAATGTCAATAAGGAGTCTGAATCAATCTAATAATCACTTGGACATGTAACCAGGTAGAAAATGGACAGCAAAGAAAATGCTAAGAAACAATTAGGAGATTAGAGCATTCTGAATAAAAATGAGAAGGGGGGGGGTAAATACTTAAGTATACATTTTTTTTCTCTCTCTCTCTAGTGTTTTCACTCAGTAAAAACACAAGTAATAATAAAATGAAAAAACACTGAAGATGAACTGTTTTAGGATGCAATGAATTTTAGAACTAGCTTTTATAATAAAATAAAATCAATCTTGCATGGACAATAGCAAAGCCTTTATAATACACATGTTAACATGTATATAATTTTTAAAATGTACACATTAAGACATGATTAAAAATGATTAATAAAAGTTAAAATTAATGCAGTATAAAAAAGAGTACAATAGTAAATAGAAAGTTGAAAGAAAAACAAAACCACACAATTGATAGACAGATAAGACTGCAACACAAAGCAGTAATAGCTTAAAAATGATATAAGGTAGTTCTCTGGCACATTAATTTTTATTTTTTTATTCAATATTTTTTCATACTATGGGTTGCTGAAATCAGAAATGGTGAGTCTGTAGGTATGGGAGGGGAGATAAAGTTTAGTTATTTATATTTTAAATATTTTATACACATATATAAAGAATAGAAATGAGATTATATCCATGTAAACAGAGACAACTTTTAGATTTTGATGTTATCTCTGTCTACATGGATATAATTTCATTTCGATTCTTTATTATAATAACAATCCATGGAAATATTCAATTCAATATATATATTACAAACAAAAGTAATTATAAAAGAATCAGAATTCTGAATTTTTAATATCAGTAATAATAAAATGCTCTCTCAATCAAAATGTTATCCAATGTTTTTTTTTACACTAAAGTATAATACAAACAGTCTTTAAATAGATCACTGTAGGACAAAGAGCTCTCTAACAATCCATCCTTGAGGACAATGAAGAATGCATAACTTATTAGGATAGTCAAATAGTTGAATGGCAAGGATTTAAAAATTTTCATTTCTATTTTTACTTCTAATTAAGAATAATTCAATATACATTTGCTGACTGATATTGATTATTTGTGGTTATGCAATGAAAATCCTAAACTTGAATGAAATTTGAAAAAAATCTTAAAATTTTAACTTGGCCCAGATTCAAATGCTAGCTTATAGTTGTAGCAGATGAATGCATTGCATAATACTAATTGGTGAGAATATGTAAAAAGCTATCATAATCACATATTACTAATTTATAATTGATGAGTAATGACCATCTTTCTCTGTTGCTAAGCAATTATAAATAAATGCTGTAATTGTAGTGGGTTGCTTTTGGTATAATAGTTCTTTAAATATATAATTACAACAAAAATCATTTAATTTCTTAGCTTACACAATAATTGCAGATTACTCAAGCTTCCTATAAATGTCATTAGAGTAGTGAGCGGCTCATTTATATACAATAATATAAATAATGCAATATTTCTCATTTTAAATTGAAATAATTAATTATATTATTATTAAGCTATATGATTAGTAAAATATTGCTCCTCTGGGCAGATCTATTTATGCATCAACATGATTCTTTAATTGGTTCAAGCAAATGCAAATTTATTAACAGCCATTACAATTCTTGAATATGGATACACATAAACAAAAATGGCTATGTGTTTTGTAAGCATGAATGCTAAATTGGCAATTATGAATACAAAGGATGCCATATTAATTGTTTCCAAATACATAAATAAGTGACATAAGATAGAATCTTTTAAATTTATTTAAACAATTAAATAAATTGTATATGTGTAATAATATAAACAAGGCATTACTTAGATACTTAAATTGAAATCAACAATTATTATTAATAAACTTCAAGTTCATATTATTAATTAAGCATAAACACTTCTGATGCACATTACTACTTATGACTGTATATAAGAACTGTAACAATCACTTAGTTTTTTCCTGAAAGTTTATGATAATGGTGTTTTAGTTGTATTTTTATATTAGACTATTTCCATCATCTAATATGATTATTGAATGTCTTTAGAAAAATTTAACTTATTTAAGATTAGTATATGCACAACATTTTGAGAGGTATTATTCGCTTCTCTTCTTCAAGAGTTTCTGGCCTGACCAATGACAGCACTAGCATGGTATTCGAACCTGGACTCTTAGATTCTTAAATATTGAATTTTAAGGTAACACTCTAACCAGCAAAACTACCCTGCCAAAGGCAACAGTCAGTGAAGATTTTGTATATTTGTCTATGAGGTTCTTCCTGATTTCTCCTCTTTTTCCTAAGAGCAAAGTTGATTAGTGGTTTCCATACATTATGTATAGTCATACTAAGTTGACTTATGGGATTGTTTGCCATTGTCATGTGAGCAGTTTCTTTAAATTTTCTTCTTTGTACCTTTTCTTCTCTATTCAATATTTTTGTATTTTTCCAATTGAACATATGTTCACTGGCACATAATAGTCTGCTACCTTAGGCACATATGTTTTCTCTCTTCTAATCATCCATTCTTGCAAGTGCTTTTCAATGAGATGACTGGTCTCACTAATATGTTCTTCCACATTCATATGGTATTTCATAGATGCTGTTTTTTTTTTCAGCATTTCAAGTTTAGGCTTTGTAGATGTTAGAATTCATTGTAGTATGGTATGGCTCTGGAAAGCTGTTCTGATGTTATACTGATTGCAGATTTTTCTTAATTTGTCTATTTTTAGAATGTATAGGAACACTACAATACCAATAATTGTTTTTCTTTTGATGGTTCTTTTTGTTGTCTATTTAAGGTCTTAATAACAGCTGATGGATAACCATTTTTTATAAGAGTTTATTCTATATAGATTTTTTCTTTTTCCAAATTGTTGGTTTCTGAACAAACTTCTTTTGTTCTGTTCCATAATTATAGGATAACTCCATGTTTGTGTTTCTGGTATGATTAGATATATAGGCTGTATGTGTAGGTTTTCGGTAAACTGTAGTTTTGATTTTGCCATGAGGGAGTCTTATCACAAGAACATCTAAGAATGCCAGTTTTTGTTCTTATTTGGATTCTATTGTGAATTTAATTGAAGGGAAAACAACATCATATTTATTGTATTATTGTGTTACATATATATATATATATATATATATATATATATATATATATATATATATATATATATATATCAATAAGTACTAAATTAGCAATCATAATAAATTCAGCATTGTATCTTCAAATCTTTAACAAAAACTATTGCCATAATTAATCATCTTCTTCAACAATTATGGAACCACTGCAAGGTAAAGGTCTTTCCAAGTTTAATTCAGTTATTATGATGTTTAGCTTTTCTTTTCCATAACACATCATAAAACTTATTTTGTCCATTCATCTCCCATGTGTCCTCTTTCTAGATCTATTAAATCTCTTGACATCCAATTCAAAACATCAACTGGCCATCTATTATCATCTAACTTTTAGCAATATTTCCAGTTTAGCTCCATTTCAGTCTCTTAACTCTTTCAATAATGTCAGTGGTTCCCATTCATTCTCTTTTCTATATATTTTATTTTCAATCTCTTCTTGTTATTCCTAACATACATGTATCTATACTTCATTGAGTGATTTAAAGTCTCTGAATTGCTCTTCTGTTGTGCCCAAATCTCAGTTCCATTAAAAATCTTTCTTTTTCAAACATAGAGGCATATTTCTATTTAATGCTAATATAATAATAATAATAAAAGCTATTGTACCATCTACTATATTTCAGGCAGTGAATATATATATACCTTCATCTATGAAACCTGCTTTTCCACAGTTAATAGTGCATTAAGTAAAAATTGGTAGAACTTAAATCTAACGGCTTAAGAAAATATAACATATAAAAAGTAAATGTGATCGTTTATATAACTAACAGTTAGTAGTCCATGGTGGAAGTGATTTGTTTGTTTAATTATCAAAAAAAAAGAATAATATTTCTAACGATTAGATTCAGTTGTTTTTATTTAGTTGTCTTTCAAATTTTACAAATAGTTTATTTTAAAAAATCATATATTATTTTTGCAAAGAGTAAATGGGAGAAGAAGTACGTATTTCCTTCAGTCTTAAATACTGAAAATTTCTGAACCAAGGGCTTTTCTGTCAAAAACAAAAAAAATATAATTTTTATTACAGCTTGCGCACTGATTTAACAGATATAATTAAAAAAAGTCTCCCTAGTTTGAATCATCAATTCTATTCTCGACGACAGTAATGCCTGGGGCTTTAATAGACAGTCTGCACAATTGTCTGATTTTGTTTGGAGGACGATAGGTGATGGATTAACCTACAATTAAAAATCAAACAGCAGCAAAGATGTAGTTTATCGGAGACATCAGTATTATTTATAAACCAATGCGAATTGCCGCAAAAGATCAGTCCTGGGAATGAATCAGTCAGATGACAAACTAACTACAGAGCAATTAATCCACCAATCAGAAAATAGTTAACAAGTTGGAAAAAAAAACTGACTATTATTTTAGGAAATAAACTAATGCAGACTTTTAAACGTCCATATTTAAGTTTTATTTATATGTGGTATTTATACGCAGAAACAGACGACTTCAGAAACCAGCTAACTAAAAACATATACACATTACTATTGTTATAAACTAGTAACACAGCATATAATTTGAAGAAGAAAAAAAAGACTTAAGAATTTTTAAAAAGGAGAAATTCTTTCAGAGCAGTAATGCTAATAAAAATAGCGGCTATGGATGCATTTATAGCAAAACCGATAAACAATCCAAGAGAAAATGATTTATTTATAGTTAAACTGATATGAAATTGTAATTTTTTTTCTCTTAGTGCGAATTTTTCAATATGAATTTAAAATCAATATTTTAAATCAATTTTTCAAATATTTACAAAACTCAATCGAAAGAAATACGTCATCAAGGATCAACAAACGCTAAGCAGACTATTTTTTTCTTTATTGCCGCCATTTTGGATGAGGATGACAATTTATTTTCACATCATTTTAAAATGATCTTTAAATGTATTCAAATATTTAACTATAGACTTTTTTAAAAAAAAAAAAAAGTTACAATAAATTTGAAGTGTCTTAAAATAATTTATCGGGAAGGGGGAGGGGGCGCTCAATTTTAGCAAAATACTATTTTTATAATAATGAATAATTTAAAATGGAAACAAGTGTTAATGTTTTTTTTTTTTTTCAAAGAAAAGCATTCCTATTGACGGAAACAACCTGATGATTATAAAAATTGCATTTTTTTTTTATTTTTAAAAATAACTTTTTGCATGTGGTAAAAATTATAGGTTTAAAAAAATATATAAAAATCATAAATAGACTTTGTAGTTGTAAATGAGAATTATTCGAAATATCTTGATTTTTTTTCCCCAGTGTTAAATAATACAGAAAAAGAAAAAAAATCTTTTAATTATTGCGCAAATATCGATTATCATTTGGCTTTTGGCTTTTTTTATTTTTTAAAAAATCTCGGTTGTACAGTCTGTTAGAATTTTAAATTAAAATCCCTTTGCGGAGGAGAAACATGGCGAATGAAAGGTGAAAAAAAAAACAGTAAACAAACATACCTTCACAAACAAAAATCGCAATCTGTAAATACTTTTTAAAAGACACCTTTCATAATTAGTAAACTGTTTAAAAATATTTTGATATAAACTACAAAATATTAATTATTTTATTGGTACAAATATTAAAATAATTCGTATATATATTAAATATGTAATTTGATCAACGTAGTTCTCAGAGAGAAGATTTTCACTCGCCTATTTTTTCTCCCTTCCTTTTAATACACAGGCACCAAACAACAACTTGATTACTTCCACTGTTATAATTAAAACAGAAATAAAAGACAGAAAGATAAAAGGAAGTGAGCTGAATAAAGTAATCAAAAATAGACAGATCGTCGTAAATGTCAAGGTTTCGCAGTTTATAACACTCGCTATGGTAATGACGCTCATTCAATCAGCCAAGCCCAAATTTTGCAACACACAATAGCTAAAAGCAACTAAAAATTCACTCCAGAATACAGTATTTATAACAACAGCTACAATAAATATATTTTTTTAAAGCAAACATAGCTTTAACATCAATATAAAATAATATAGTAAAAAAATTAAAATCACTTACCGTGATCATGGATGTTTAAATTTTTCACTGCTACTTCTGCCGCAGCGTCCGCCATGATTTCCCACTATGTTATCCTGCAATTTTTATCACTTAATGTTTTGGCTACTTACATTAGCCGACTGATAACAGCGTTTATACGCGTGGACAAATTGATACACAGTACCAAATAAATATAATCCGATACAAACGTTATAAAATCTCTTGCAGAAAGATAGTCTGTGGTTATTCGCGCCAACTACAAGACCACTAGCGGTCTTCCACGTGTATAATGAATGGGAGGGAGATTAACCCAGCAATACGATGTCAAATTATGTTTCTGACAGGAATGACATAAGTAATTTAGCTTTTTTTTTCTTTTTTCCGCTATCTGCAAATGGTTTATAGTAATGTTATGCTTTATATGTCATTATAATATGAAATGAAATCGCCACTTTAATATTAATATTTAAAACACACTCGTTGTGTTTACTTTTTAACTAAGTTAATGACGTTAATGGTAAGAGTAACCGGAAAGTTTTATTTATATATGTAGTAAATAGTTAAATAAAAATTATATTAACTGTTTAAACCGAAGTGTTCTATCGAATATATATATATGAAAAAGTGGGATACAAGAAGAGTACCTTCCCATTTTATCTGACACGCATTACGCAATATTTATTTTCGAATGAAAAAAAATATAGAGAGAAAGAAAAACAAGTAAATTTGAAGAATCTTTCATATCCAGATCGTGGACACAGAAATGCCATTCCATACAATTATAGATTCAATATAATTTATTGTTTTTAGAAAATCCTAATTTATAGAGTAATTTTAAAATCAATATTATTGTATTTTCAAAATATTCTCTTTCATTTTATATAAATGTGCGTTTAATCCTCCTGCATATCAGCAATTAGCAAATATTCTTTTGTCCTATTCCCAGTATTGCTCGATTTTGAATATGTAAATAATGTTTTGCTCATGTTATACAGTGGAGCCTGCTTATTTGTTTCAGAGGAAAGAAATGCCATTATCATTAGAAATGGGGGGAAATTACATAATCTTCGGTTAAGAATCACCGAATACCCATTTACCAATCAATTTTGGTTGGTCATGGACTAGCTATACAAAAAGTACTAGAGTTCATCCTGTCTTTTTTTTCATTCTATCATGTAACAATTGTATAATGTGAATCAATTTTTGAGGACAATCACTTATTTTAAAATATTTCCCAATTCTTTGGGATTATTCTAGATAAATGTCGACTAAATCGATAAAAGCATTATATGTGAATTACATTTTTGCTTTATTACTTTTACATGGTAGCAAAAATAATATTTCTAGTTCTTCTTGATTCTAAACATGCAATGTGATGTTAAATGACTTTTCCTTAAATGAAATCATATGCCAAAAGCTGTTAGCCAAGATAAATATTCCCACTTTTTGAAAACTATATCAACACAAAAACTCTATTTACTTTCAATTCCCTCTTGTCTATTATGCTTGCCAAACTACAATTCTAGAATTGATGGATTTCTTCTATCCTAATTCAATAAAAGCTTTTTCATTAACTCCACAACTCTACCCTATTACTCCCTATGTTTGTCATAAAGTCTTAAATATAAAAACCAGAAAATCTCTATCTCTTTCAGTTCCTTCATTTTTATGTTTCTTTCATTCTAAATACAATTTTTCTTGAACTTCTTTCAACAAGTTGCATTCCAAAAAATAAATATTCAATACTCTTCCATCTATTTCTGTATAAATTTACAACTACAGTCAAAATTCTTAATCCATTTTACACTTCTAATTGGATTCCAAAACTTATATCCTGTGATGTGATGCACTGTGACTTCTCCTTATATGGAGTCAGGAATATCTCAGCAACTATGCCCAGATAAACCTGTTAGTCACTTTGACTTCCCTATCCATTTTCCACCCTAAGTTTTCCCATAATCTTCTCTATCCTGCTCCATCCCATTTCCACAACATAAACTTTGTCAACTCCATGGCCTTTATATCTAAATCCCCCTTGTCTTTTCCCAAACTCAGCATAAAAACCAATAAGCCACTTTCTGTATAATCACTTTGTTTATATTTATTCTTCCACAACTTCATTATTTGTACCCTTTCTGCTTTCAGGCATTTACATTCAATTAACAGATGCCTAATATTTTCTATGCCTTCCTTACACAACTTGCAGACTAAATCACCCATATTTTTCCATTTATGTGTATATTCCCTTGTTGCTAAAGATCCCATTCGAGCCTTAAACAGTAAACTACTTTCCTTGCTATTATCATAAATTAACTTACACCCAATATTCTGTTTACTTCTATAAATATTTAAACTCTTTTTACTCTCCATACTAGTTCTCCATCTCTCCAACTCCCTATTCTTTATTAATGCATCTATTCTTCTATCCCATTCCTTAACACTATAACACTCAACAATTCTCCTAACACAATCATCCCATCTTTTGTATAAGTATACTGACATAAAGTTTTTCCAAATCTGCATATCACATTACGTTTCTCACCCATCTTGTTGCCTCCCCTTTATTTATAACCCAATTGAATACTATTTTGACTATTCTTCTATTATCCATAAACTGCAATCTACTGAACATTTTCATTTTACTTTTTGCATATCTCATATAAAAACTTGATCATCTCATTTTCTTCTTGAATTGCCTCTTTTGCCATCCACACTTCTGCATCTAATGCATGTCTTCCTACTTCTCTTTGTATTTTTTCTAAGTAATCTAATACCCTCTTTACTAACACATAATGCATCATTACTATATGTTAACCTTGATACTCCCCTCCTCTATACAATTTTAGCTACATCATATTTATTATATGAGAACACTATTAATTTCTTTATCAATCCCTTTCTTTTCTTTGCTTCATTTATCATTTTTTCCTCCCATTCATCCAAGCAATTTCTCTGATTATTTAAGACAATTCCCAAATAGTTATATCTATTCACCACACTTAACATTATATCCCCCAATAAAAATTTTTGGCTTCTAAAAAACATCATCCGCAAATAAAAGACCCAACAATATATATACCCCCTTGCCATCTATTAATGGTCTCTCTATCCCTCTTCCTAATCTTTCTATTGCTCTCTCCATTTCTCTCAAATACAACAAAAACAAAATAGGTGACAAGGGCATCCTTGCCTTAGACCCACCCCATTTTTAACTTTAACTGATTCTATATTTCCTAATTGATATGTATAGAAAAAAATTATTTTCATATAATTTTTTAATAATATCCACTAAACCTTCATCCATTCCCAAATCTACTAAACTTACCTATAATATATTTCTATTTATCATATGCTTTCCCTATATCTGTAAAAACCATATATAACTGTCTACCTGTATTTCTACTCATATCCTATCTCCTATATGTCTATCTGATCAAAAACCTCCTTGCATTTCTTCCAGTATATTATTTTCTTCCATCTATTTTGCAACCCTTCCAGCCACCATATATGAGAAAACTTTATATAGCACTTTATCAGTCTATAATTGTTTAACTTTCTATGATCCTTACCCTTCCCTTTAAATAGTAGCCTTACTCTTGTATTATTCCAAGTATCTGGAAAATTTCTCTTCTGTGCCATCTTATTAAAACATTGTCAATAGTTTTAATTTTGCCCTATGCCCTAAATTCATTACCATCTCTGCTGCCCATCCATCCAAATCTTTTGCCTTTCCACCTTTCAATTTCTTACCTGCCTCATTCACTTCATTTTCTGTAAATTGTATATTCCCATTACTATATGCTCTCATGTTTACTATCACTCTGCCCTTCATATCTAGCATCTTTTCTATATCCATTAAATAATTGTTTAAGATTTTCTCTAATTCTTTTCTAGAGTTACACTATTTCATCATCATCTAGTAATACTATTTCTCTCTACCCTACATTCCTTTTAATGTATTTCCAAAATTTTTTACTCTCATCTCTTCCACTTTTATTTATATCTTCCAACAGTTTACTATTCACTTTTATTTTCTCTCTATAATTATCTATTTTAGCCAACTTTTTTTTTTCTAAGTACTTTTCCCAGTTAGCATTAACATCTTTTTCATTTTCTTTGTTTTTAATAGCACACTTATATTCTCTGCATGCTTCCTTCCTCTCTTTTACACTTTTACTAACTCTACTTTCCTATTACTTTTATTTTTCTGAATATTCTCACCTAAAACCCTATTTGCTACTTGTTTTATTTCATCACACCAGTCCTTATACCCATCTCCAATGAACTCTTCCATGGTTTCTTCAACTTTTATTTTATACTCTTCTAACTTATTCTTATCATTCACTCTCTATTCACATCTTTCACTATCCTTTCTATTTCTATTACTATTTTTCTCACATTACTAACCATTTTTATTATAAAGAAATTATGATTACTATTACATACTCTCCCTTCATTATCAAACACCTTAATTTTCCATACTTTATTCATTTCCTCTTTTCTACTAATATATAATCTATTGTGTGGAGTATTGTCCCTCATAAATATTCAATAAATTTCCAATGCTCAAATTCACTCTCTGACAAAAACTCTTCAATATCTGTCTATTCTTATTACCTACATCATCAATATCTTCAGTATGTCCATTCATATTTCCTATAACCATTATTCTCTTCCCCTTTTCTTTGAAACTCTGTATATCCTTAACTAAGCATTCATATATGCTACTGTTCCATTCCATTATATTTTGACTATCTCCAGTGGCTATACGCACTATAGCCACAAACCATTGTTGTCTTTCTAATCTTATCTCAAAACATAAATGTTATTGACATTTACAGTATTTAAATATTTTTTGACATAACTCTTATACCCCCACCCCTTTTTTCTTTTTTTTTTCTATTTATATCCTGCCATACCAAGTCTTCCAAAATAGGTTCTTCTTTTTCTCTTAGATGTGTTTCCACTACCGTTAATACCTCAAGCTCTTTAATTTTAATTGCTTTGTTTAATTCCAGCCACTTTTCTGGTCTTCGACCACCTTGCATATTCAAATACCCAATTTTAATAATTTCTTCTTTTCTAACTACTCTTTTATAAATTCTTTTGACTCTTTCGTCTCCATTTCATTTATAAATAACTTGCTTGCCAATAATTTTACAGACCCATTCCCTCTCCATATCTACATTTATATCTAAATCAGCTACACTTTGATTATTACTTACATCCTGTCCATTCTTCTTTCTGATAACACTGCCACTTAAAAATCCTACCCCCCTTTATAAGTTTTCTGAACAATATTATTTATAAATCAAACTCACTTAAACTTCACTTCCTTGTTTTTCTAAGTGCAAACCATCTATACTATATAACTTCCTCTTTCCAATAACAAAATCCCACACATCCACAAATGTGACATCATTTCTGTCACGCAATTTTTTCAATCTCTCATTTATAGAACATGCCCTATCTAATATATACCTCTTGGCAAAGCTTGGTAATAATCCAACTATTCCTACTCTTCCTTTAATCTTACTCAAATTTATAATCAATTCTAAGTATTCATTCATTATTCTCTCTAATGGTTCTGAAAAATTATTAGTCCCTACCATGACATACACACACATCTCTACTTCCTGGCTTCTTTACTTCATCTGTAACATCCCTAATTCTAGCTCCAGGCAAACATACTCTTACATATCTGTTTCTATCTTCTCTTGCAATTATAACTCCACATTCTCTACCTAATGATTCTCCTATCAATACTGTCTCATAGTCAGCTTTCTCTGCTTCATCTGTAACATTCTCTATTGCACCAAATAGCAATAATCTCCCTCTAACCTTATCAGACATATTTTCTTATTTTGTATATTTTTTATTTTTACATATATCTAATTTCTATTCATTTACCATCTTACCTACTTTACTTTTTTATTTTTCATAACTATGATGTGAAATATGAATTCTACAAATTTATCCCCATTTATTATACAATACAAGGGGGGGGTGTCCATTAAGTTAATGCATTTCAATATCTTTTGAGCCTACCATAACGTAATTAAGTATTATTTTTACTAATCTATTTTCATTCATAATTTATAGCCTTCCAGAACATTTTGATATTGCTTTTAATTTTCCATCATGAAAAAAAAAACAGTCCATCTCATTTCTCTTTGAATAGCTTTATTTGCTGTCCACAATTCACCATTCAATGAATATACTTGCTTCTTTAATTCTATCTGAAAATTTCCGAATCCTTCTGCAAATAAATAGAATTTCATAATCAAAGTTAAAGTAGGCACCATCATCCTTCATAAATAATGACATATATTTTATAGTTTTTATTTTTAAAAAATGAATGCTTTTTTTAATCAATTCCTTTTTATAGTATGTCTTTTGTCTCAACTTTAATTCCCATTTATATATACATTTGTCAATTGACAAAGTGCCTAAATATATACCATTCTCTATTTCTTTAATTCAAATTGTTTTATTTGCTATCTTTCAATTTTCCTTTTCTCAAAAAAAGTCACATTTTCCATCTTTTAGCTTTCATCTTCTTATTAATTTTTAAGATCTTAGGTATTTTTCCAATTTTATTTCATATTTCTTTTTATAGCTATATTTTTCTAATAACTACTTTATATCTTTTATATCATATCATTTACAGAAAAATCTTATATTATCCTGTTGTTTCCCCAAAGGGAATTCTCATTTCTATTCTCATTCTTTCTATTTCAATCTTCAATTTTCTTAAAACAAATAATTAAAGTGATAATGGATATCTTCATTTTATCACAATTTCACATTTAAATTGCATAGATTCTACATTGCCCATTTGGTATTTATAAAAACATGGGTAGGATGACAATCTTGGCACTGATGTGGGTTTTGAGCGTTCCATCATCAGATTTTTAATGAAATGGATAGCTGAAGAGTTGTGGGTTGGAGTAGTTTGAAGCCTGTCCATCAAAGTATGAAGATTGGCTATCTTAATATAAAGCTGAGCACTGATTATATATATGTGTGGAGATAGTAATCTGGATCAACTGATGAGTGCTGGATTAGCATGAAATACATATATTGGTGATTATTTACCATTTCAACATGTGTGTGATCAGGTGGGTCAGCAATATGAAATGGCAAGGAGAGGTGAGGGTCATGTGAAAGTCTGAGTTTGAATCTCTTATATAAAAATTATCTTTGTAAAAAAAACTTAACCATTTACAATAATATCAAAATTTATTCCCATATTTTCAAGACTTCTCTACAATCTATTTCCATTCACTCTATCATCAATTTTTTTTGTATTTAAAAACACTTTAATTAACAGAATAGCAATTAATAAGTATATTCTGTCCATCTCTCATAATGAAATTCATTCTGAACTCTCATCCTCTAATAATTTTACTCAAGTTTCTCCTTTCCATTTATATGATGCATTTATTTTCTAAAGTTATTACTACTTGTCTATATTATTTAACTTAAATTCTTTCCTATTTATAAAATAATCTGATTCTCGCACTCTTTCATTCATCTGGAATTGACCCAGTTGGTAGAGCATCTGACTTTCGGGTCAGGAGGTCCCAGGATTGACTGTGGTACTTTCAGTTCTGACACTCAAACTTCTTATGAATTCCTGAGCAATAAAACCATAAATATTTTTTTTTCATTAAATAACAACAATAAAAAATTGCATTCTTTATTTCTTCCTGCAACCATTTCAACTGCCACCTTATCTAGCCCTCTTGCTGATCCTTTTTTAATCTATTCATTGATTTATTTAATTCGAAATATATCATTCTATTCATTTTCTTATCAATTAAATGCTCTAATAAATCTTATCATCCAAACTCATTGAACATTATTACAATGTCTTTCCTATTCTCACATTTTATGCTCTCTGCATTTAATAACCTAATAATCTTTTTTTGTTGTTGTTGTTTTTCTTTGTATATTCAAAATTTTCACGTTTCCTTCTGCATTGTTAGTTTTCTCACATAATTTCTTACTAAAATCATCTCCTTTCCTTCTTAATTTTGTTATTACTATTTTTTTAAAATAAATATTCCAACTATCCTTTATTTTCTCAATTGTTTTTTTTTTTTTTACAATCTCTTTATATTTTTTTCACGACTCTCCTTATCAGACACTTTCTAAAGTATATTTATTTCATTCTTAAATTTTGTTTTATTATTTCTAACTAAAGACTTATTTGCAAAATTTAATGAATAATATTTCTGTAGTGTAATTTTCCATTAAACTACTCTCATCCAACAGGTTCCTAACTGCTTTCAACACCTTCTGAAGGTGTGCAATCATAAATATATGATCAAAGACATATAAAAAAACATGTATGATTCCCAAGATGCACACATTGTGCTGAACAATCATTCACCAATTGGCCCAGATTGCAATCTCTTACACATATCTTTATCATTGTTCAGTATATATATATATATATGTGTGTGTGTGTGTGTGTAATATTATAATTCGATGTCTGTATTTCTTCGAATCAATATGCATAATCTTATAATTGAATATTTATAAACACAGTAATTAGATATATGTAAAGTATAACTTTAAAATTTTTTATCCACCTAGGAGCGCTTTCAACTATCCTTGTAATTGAAAGCGCTCCTAAGTGGATAAAATTTTTTAAAGTTATACTTTACATATATCTAATTATTATATTTATAAATATTCCATTAGTAGGATATATATATATATTGTAACGATATATAAATATGCCGTTACATTAATTTAAAATAAAATCTTAAAGTTCGCAAATAAAAATAAAATCTATTAAAAAAAAACAACTAAACGCTAAAATTAAAATGTTTGTTAAACGTATATATTCGCACAGATTCAAAACTTTAAAAATATTTTTTTAAAAAAAAAAACAAATAAATAAGTATTTGAACGTACTTTTTTATAAAAAAAAGTACAAGACTTAAAGATAAAATATTTTTGAAGATGGAAATGATTGTTTATTAATTATCCAAAAGCTGTGTAATTAAAAAGTCAGATCAAAATTAGATAAGGAATAAAGAATTAGCTTGTCCAGTATAGAAGCAGCAAATAAAGGCCCGGACCATAACGAAAAAATGGAACAGTGACATCGTTGTTCATGGAATTTATAGGAGGACTATAAAAAGAAAAATATTGAGTTCCAGTGAGTTTTCGAACTTGATTTGGGGAGACGAATGACAAGACGCACTTGACGTTCTCTCTCACTTATTTAAAAAAAAATAAAAATGAAAAGACTGTGATACCATAATGAAACCAGCTAATGCCACCTCCAGAACATTATTTTCCAATGGAGACATCACGGGAATTAAAAAACAGGAACCTGGACTCTTCTACCATAAGCTATATTGACATGAACTATAGACTTTCTTTCTGAGCAAACCTGAACTTTTATCTTTCTATAAACTTTGTGATTTTAAACTCTTAGCTAAAGTTTTCAACGTAATCTTTTAAAAAAATGTATTGTATTTTATTTTAGTTTATTCATGTTTAATTAATATCTATTTGTAATAGGGTAGGGGTTTGCGATTGCAAACTTAAATTTAAAAATAGAAACGTATATCGTTATTTGTGCATTATTAAATTTTAAAAATAGGTTAAAAATAGTATTTCTGGTAAGAAAATAAGTTAAATATAATGCTCATTTTAAAAGGATTTTAAAACTAAACTAAATATTTTCTTTTTATTAAATTAATAAAATGATTTAAATGTTAGTTGAGTATATATGGCTGCTAGATTAGTTTAAATATATGTTAGTTTAAAGAGGATTTGATTTCGGACTATTTGAGAGATATATGGACATTTATATCAATGTAATGGGAAGTATGTTGGCACCTAGGGCAACAAGTCCAACTGAATGCATGACCCCAAAGAGGCAGTCATACCATTGAAATGGATGCAGACGTATTTCCTGCACCATTGACCCATTTCAGCTCTATGGATTTTGGATGATAAGCCAGCAAGATAAGACCACTCTCCCATCCATATGTAGCATTTTTTTTAATTATTTTATATGCATATTTCCTTCACCTGACAGATGCACATTCCTGTGGGATGAAGGCCATGTCTTCTCCAATAATATCATGCTGTTCAGATGCACAATCCTGTCAACATGATTCTATGCTAACATGTTCACATTGCATTGGTTGCTGATATATATCTGGAAGCGAGTATTGGTGTGGCTGCGGATTTTTAGTCTGGAGTCAAGTGATTTGAAAATTTATGAGTGCATCTAGGTAGCTCATCTATACTCAACATTCTAAAATTTAAAATTAAAGTTAAAAACAAATAAAATAATGGAAGAATAAAACATAAATTTCTTCTTGTGTTATAAAAATTAATTTTTTAAAGTTTGTGTGTTATTAATTATATACGTAAATAAAATCTTTTTTTGTGTTATTAATACTGACAGCAATTGCTTTTTTATTCTTTATTATTAAAAATATATTTTAATAAATATATTAAGTTTCTGCATCTACTTGAGCTAGTGACTTGGGCTGATGGCCGTGAGCTTATCAGCACGTATCTGTCGCCTTTATAAATTTTCTAGGTTCAAAGTAGCCTAGTGGTGCTCTGTCAGCAGATGTGGTAACACTGGATAACTTCATCATCACCCCCGACTGTTATAAATGGTGCCCAACATGGAATCTTAACAGCACGTATCTGCCTACTCTATAAATTTTTCTAGGTTTAAATGCCTAGATGGCGCCCTGTAGAGCAGATATCGTAGTTTGCAGTTAGATTCGATCTTCACTTTCTTTTCGATCGTTATAACTGGCTACCCAATTTGGGCCGATCTTTAATAAACACGAGTGCCCTGAGAATTTTAAAAGTGAATCATGCCCATAGTATTTTTTCTGAAATTAGTATAAATATATTTGTTGTATTAACGTAAGGTTATACTTGGAATTTTGTCTTAAAGGTACTGCCAGAAAGAAAAATTGCGCATATGTAAAAATAAATGCGAGGAATAAAACATAATAATAAATATAAATCGTAATTTTTTAAAAAAGTCTTGTTTAAATTAAAATCTAATCGTTCAACTTGCATAAATAATTGTTAAAGGGAGAAGAAAATAAATTTGGAAGGGAGGGGGCAGAAATTTAGCTGGTAGTAAGGAATCATCAGTCAACATTTTTTTTATCATTATATTTGTAATTACTGTTTTGTCTTTTAAAAAAAAAAGTTTTGTCCTTTTGAAATTTCATATATAACAAATTTGTGTAACGTAATTACTAACACTAAGTAAATTCTTTTTTTTTTTTTTAATGTTTTTATTTTTTTGAGGAAGTTTACTGATATGTAACGATATATAAATATGCCGTTACATTAATTTAAAATAAAATCTTAAAGTTCGCAAATAAAAATAAAATCTATTAAAAAAAAAAAACTAAACGCTAAAATTAAAATGTTTGTTAAACGTATATATTCGCACAGATTCAAAACTTTAAAAATATTTTTAAAAAAAAACAACAAATAAATAAGTATTTGAACGTACTTTTGTATAAAAAAAGTACAAGACTTAAAGATAAAATATTTTTGTAGATGGAAATGATTGTTTATTAATTATCCAAAAGCTGTGTAATTAAAAAGTCAGATCAAAATTAGATAAGGAATAAAGAATTAGCTTGTCCAATATAGAAGCAGCAAATAAAGGCCCGGACCATAACGAAAAAATGGAACAGTGACATTGTTGTTCATGGAATTTATAGGAGGACTATAAAAAGAAAAATATTGAGTTCCAGTGAGTTTTCGAACTTGATTTGGGGAGACGAATGACAAGACGCACTTGACGTTCTCTCTCACTTATTTAAAAAAAAATAAAAATGAAAAGACTGTGATACCATAATGAAACCAGCTAATGCCACCTCCAGAACATTATTTTCCAATGGAGACATCGCGGGAATTAAAAAACAGGAACCTGGACTCTTCTACCATAAGCTATATTGACATGAACTATAGACTTTCTTTCTGAGCAAACCTGAACTTTTATCTTTCTATAAACTTTGTGATTTTAAACTCTTAGCTAAAGTTTTCAACGTAATCTTTTAAAAAAATGTATTGTATTTTATTTTAGTTTATTCATGTTTAATTAATATCTGTTTGTAATAGGGTAGGGGTTTGCGATTGCAAACTTAAATTTAAAAATAGAAACGTATATCGTTATTTGTGCATTATTAAATTTTAAAAATAGGTTAAAAATAGTATTTCTGGTAAGAAAATAAGTTAAATATAATGCTCATTTTAAAAGGATTTTAAAACTAAACTAAATATTTTCTTTTTATTAAATTAATAAAATGATTTAAATGTTAGTTGAGTATATATGGCTGCTAGATTAGTTTAAATATATGTTAGTTTAAAGAGGATTTGATTTCGGACTATTTGAGAGATATATGGACATTTATATCAATGTAATGTGAAGTATGTTGGCACCTAGGGCAACAAGTCCAACTGAATGCATGACCCCAAAGAGGCAGTCATACCATTGAAATGGATGCAGACGTATTTCCTGCACCATTGACCCATTCCAGCTCTATGGATTTTGGATGATAAGCCAGCAAGATAAGACCGCTCTCCCATCCATATGTAGCATTTTTTTAAATTATTTTATATGCATATTTCCTTCACCTGACAGATGCACATTCCTGTGGGATGAAGGCCATGTCTTCTCCAATAATATCACGCTGTTCAGATGCACAATCCTGTCAACATGATTCTATGCTAACATGTTCACATTGCATTGGTTGCTGATATATATCTGGAAGCGAGTATTGGTGTGGCTGCGGATTTTTAGTCTGGAGTCAAGTGATTTGAAAATTTGTGAGTGCGTCTAGGTAGCTCATCTATACTCAACATTCTAAAATTTAAAATTAAAGTTAAAAACAAATAAAATAATGGAAGAATAAAACATAAATTTCTTCTTGTGTTATAAAAATTAATTTTTTAAAGTTTGTGTGTTATTAATTATATACGTAAATAAAATCTTTTTTTGTGTTATTAATACTGACAGCAATTGCTTTTTTATTCTTTATTATTAAAAATATATTTTAATAAATATATTAAGTTTCTGCATATACTTGAGCTAGTGACTTGGGCTGATGGCCGTGAGCTTATCAGCATGTATCTGTCGACTTTATAAATTTTCTAGGTTCAAAGTAGCCTAGTGGTGCTCTGTCGGCAGATGTGGTAAGACTGGATAACTTCATCATCACCCCCGACTGTTATAAATGGTGCCCAACGTGGAATCTTAACAGCACGTATCTGCCTACTCTATAAATTTTTCTAGGTTTAAATGCCTAGATGGTGCCCTGTAGAGCAGATATCGTAGTTTGCAGTTAGATTCGATCTTCACTTTCTTTTCGATCGTTATAACTGGCTACCCAATTTGGGCCGATTTTTAATAAACACGAGTGCCCTGAGAATTTTAAAAGTGAATCATGCCCATAGTATTTTTTCTGAAATTAGTATAAATATATTTGTTGTATTAACGTAAGGTTATACTTGGAATTTTGTCTTAAAGGTACTGCCAGAAAGAAAAATTGCGCATATGTAAAAATAAATGCGAGGAATAAAACATAATAATAAATATAAATCGTAATTTTTTAAAAAAGTCTTGTTTAAATTAAAATCTAATCGTTCAACTTGCATAAATAATTGTTAAAGGGAGAAGAAAAGAAATTTGGAAGGGAGGGGGCAGAAATTTAGCTGGTAGTAAGGAATCATCAGTCAACATTTTTTTTATCATTATATTTGTAATTACTGTTTTGTCTTTTAAAAAAAAAAGTTTTGTCCTTTTGAAATTTCATATATAACAAATTTGTGTAACGTAATTACTAACACTAAGTAAATTCTTTTTTTTTTTTTAATGTTTTTATTTTTTTGAGGAAGTTTACTGATATGTAACGATATATAAATATGCCGTTACATTAATTTAAAATAAAATCTTAAAGTTCGCAAATAAAAATAAAATCTATTAAAAAAAAAAACTAAACGCTAAAATTAAAATGTTTGTTAAACGTATATATTCGCACAGATTCAAAACTTTAAAAATATTTTTAAAAAAAAACAACAAATAAATAAGTATTTGAACGTACTTTTGTATAAAAAAAGTACAAGACTTAAAGATAAAATATTTTTGTAGATGGAAATGATTGTTTATTAATTATCCAAAAGCTGTGTAATTAAAAAGTCAGATCAAAATTAGATAAGGAATAAAGAATTAGCTTGTCCAATATAGAAGCAGCAAATAAAGGCCCGGACCATAACGAAAAAATGGAACAGTGACATTGTTGTTCATGGAATCCATAGGAGAACTATAAAAAGAAAAATATTGAGTTCCAGTGAGTTTTCGAACTTGATTTGGGGAGATGAATGACAAGACACACTTGTCATTCTCTCTCACTTATTTAAAAAAAAATAAAAATGAAAAGACTGTGATACCATAATGGAACCAGCTAATGCCACCTCCAGAACATTATTTTCCAATGGAGATGTCACGGGAATTAAAAAACAGGAACCTGGACTCTTCTACCGTAAGCTATATTGACATGAATTATAGACTTTCTTTCTGAGAAAACCTGAACTTTTATCTTTCTATAAACTTTGTGATTTTAAACTCTTAGCTAAAGTTTTCAACGTAATCTTTTAAAAAAATGTATTTTATTTTTGTTTAGTCATGTTTAATTAATATCTGTTTGTAATAGAGTAGGGGTTTGCGATTGCAAACTTAAATTTAAAAATAGAAACGTATATCATTATTTGTGCATTATTAAATTTTAAAAATAGGTTAAAAATAGTATTTCTGGAAAGAAAATAAGTTAAATATAATGCTCATTTTAAAAGGATTTTAAAACTAAACTAAATATTTTCTTTTTATTAAATTAATAAAATGATTTAAATGTTAGTTCAGTATATATGGCTGCTAGATTAGTTTAAATATATGTTAGTTTAAAGATGATTTGATATCGGACTATTTGTTTGTAGTTGTGTCAATGCTGGTGGAGAGATATATGGAGGTTTATATCAATGTAATGTGAAGTATGTTGGCACCTAGGGCGACGAGTCCAACTGAATGCATGACCCCAAAGAGGCAGTCATACCGTTGAAATGGATGCAGATGTATTTCCTGCACCATTGACCCATTCCATCTCTATGGATTTTGGACGATAAGCCGGCAAGATAAGACCGCTCTCCCATCCATACGTAGCGATTTTTTTTATTATTTTATATGCATTTTTCCTTCGCCTGACAGATGCACATTCCTGTGGGATGAAGGCCATGTCTTCTCCAATAATATCACGCTGTTCAGACGCACATTCCTGTCGATGTGATTCTATGCTAACATGTTCACATTGCATTGGTTGCTGATATATATCTGGAAGCGAGTATTGGTGTGGCTGCGGATTTTTAGTCTGGAGTCAAGTGATTTGAAAATTTGTGAGTGCATCTAGGTAGCTCATCTATACTCAACATTCTAAAATTTAAAATTAAAGTTAAAAACAAATAAAATAATAATGGAACAGAATAAAACATAAATTTCTTCTTGTGTTATAAAAATTAATTTTTTAAAGTTTGTGTGTTATTAATTATATGCGTAAATAAAATCTTTTTTTGTGTTATTAATACTGACAGCGATTGCTTTTTTATTCTTTATTATTAAAAATATATTTTAATAAATATATTAAGTTTCTGCATCTACTTGAGCTACTTGGGCTGATGGCCGTGAGCTTACCAGCATGTATCTGTCATCTTTATAAATTTTCTAGGTTCAAAGTAGCCTAGTGGGGCTCTGTTGGCAGATGCAGTAAGACTGGATAACTTCATCATCACCCCCAACCATTATAATATATATATAGAGAGAGAACTACTGTAGTGTAATTGATATCAAACTAACTGCCATCAGTACTTTGAGCTTGATGGTGTCATTCATTAGATTAAAAATTATCCATTTAATGAATGATATTTGTGTAGTGTAATTTTCACTACATTACTCTCATGCAAGTTAGAGACTTGTTTTTTTATCTATTTTTAATACCTTGTGGAAGGGTGTAATCATAAACATATCTTTGGGCATATGTTTATTAAAATAGGCAAAACTCTCCATACAGTAGTGCCACTGAGTGCAAGCCAGAGTAATCAATGGATTCCAGAAGGCTTGTGCATAAAATACCTATCTATTGCCTACTCATCCAATATCCCCAGACTAGTTTCTAACTTGTGGCTTTCGTCAGTGAGGAGCCTTGGTTCTGAAAACACTGCACCTAGATCTTAGGACCTAATGGGTACTGAATTGAGTTCAGACTTATATGACTCTATAAGCTAATGAGCTTTGATTGAAAATATTATTGTGTTTTCAGTTTTATTCTAATAGTTTTGTAATGAAGTAGAGATAAAATATGGTTGCTGGAGATTAAGATCTAGGTACAGTGCTCTCAGATCCAAGGTTCCTCACTGACAAAAACAACAAGCTAGAAACTAGTCTGGGGATATTGGATGAGTAGGCACTAGATAGGGATAAGCGCAAGCCTTCTGGCTTCCATTGATTACTCTGGCTTGCACTGAGTGGCATACTGTATGGAGAGTTTTGCCTGTTTTAATAACAGTTATGAGCAAGCCTAAGAAATGGTGATCATGTGACATTTAGTAGTCATATGTTTATGATTAGACCTTTCCACAAGGTGTTAAAAATAGATAAAAATCAGTCCCTATCTTTCATGAGAGTGATGTAGTGAAAATTATCCTACAGAAATATGGAAAAAAAGACTGATTGGCCAGTGTTCTTAAATTCATTTCTTCTAAAATTATTGTTCACATTTATTTTTTTACCACTGAAAACATGTTTTGCTTCCATATGTATTAGTGAAAGTCATCTTTTATTGTTTATTATTATGAAGTCAATGTTCATGGCATCAAATGATGTTTAAGCATCAAAATGACAGGTGAGCAATGCAGTTCCTTAAGGCTATTACTTTTATTATTATTTATGCTAGAAATTGATTCAGGAACTATTTACTCTTAAATCAGCCTATCTTAACCCTGGACTAGATTGTAATAAAAGATTTACATAAAAAGGACACTTCATCTTTTGAATTAAAAGCCTATTTCTTTTTTCTGTGAAACCATCTTAAATTATGATCAGTAATAAGTAAAATTAATTAAGAATACATGCTATATAATTTTATGCAAATGTAATAAAAATAATAATTTGATTTTTAAAAAATCACTGCATGATTTATTACAGAAATGGAATCGCAAAGTCGTAGTCAAAACCTCATGAATCAATTCTTAGAGATATTAAGTATAAAAAAAAAAACCCAACAATTCAATTTGATTAATTATTTTATTTATTTAGTCTAGACAATAATTATTAATAAGCATTTAAACGAATCTGTAAAGATTCCAACCAGGAGATAAATTGAGACTCATTTCTGTTCTGTCTCTACGAATTGGCAATTATTAAATATAACTCTATCAAATTTTGCTTAGTATTAGTTTTATTTTCAAAGCGGGTTACAACAGTAAATATGGCTGATTCTGAAACTCTAATTAACATCCTGGAAAAACAAATCTAGAAAATTTTATCATTGGATCTGAAAAAAAAAAAATTTCTTTGGAATCTCACAAAAAATCCATTTTCTTTCCCTCCCATAATTCTTTTCTTTTTTTCTCAAGGATTCTTGGTTGAGCTTTCAGAAAAGGAATCTTGATATGAAACTCTTCTTCTGATACCTGATGGAGAAAGAAATACGTGAAAGGATGAGAAGTCTTTGTAAGAGAGTGGACTTACGCATATTAATAATATTTCTTATGCTAATATTAAATTGCATATTCACAAGTTTAAATGAGAGAACATTTAATGCTTAACTCGCAAGTCAGGTGCTTGATTGTCACATGATCTTTCATATGATAACAATTTCTGAAAGTACATTCATGTTAATAGTTTGACAATAGATACTAAATAAGTGTAAATCATTTTCACATTTATTTATTTTAAATTTATATTTCTTTTTATTAGCAATTTTTTTTTGTAATTAAATTATTTTTTATTATTGTTTAAACTAAAATATGAAAATATTTATAACTTTCTAATTTCGTTAATTTATAGTATAAATTATTCAAGTAAGAAATATTGATTATAACTATGAATCATATTATTATTATTGCATATTCTTTTCACCATTTAAAGCTGCAGTTCACTTATAAGTTAAAAAGAAATTACATTTATTTTAAGAAACTAATTCTTAGCCACATGTCTGTTTTTAAAGTGCAAAGAATTATAAAAAGAAAGAGCATCTATCAGTTTTTGGTTTTAAAATTAAGTTCTCTTTTTGAAGGTAAGTTGTAGTAACTAGACAATATGATAACTATAATCAAGCAATTTCCCACTGCTTGAAACTTTTATGAAATAACTGACTTAGAATTCACAATTAAATTAATATGTTCTATTAAAAGATAGTTTTTGCACTTAGTTTTTATTATAATTAGTATGTCTTGATGCTATTATTATTGTACAACATGTACATTAATTTTTGCTCCTGCTTATATAAAGGAGATTTGATTACCTAAGTAGTCTCCAGACAATAATGGCCTCTTAAGATAACACCTGAATTTTTTTAAAAAAAATCTTAAAATGGTGAATTATGAATATTAATAACACAGAAGTGTCTACCATAATGAATACAATTGGTTTCAAGAGATTGTTTGTTATACTATCTGTTTATTGTGCATATATTAAAATATATATACTTAGAGGTGATCTATTCCAAGCCCACAGCTTAAAACAATTTTACTATCCAAATTAAACATTTAAATACAGGGAAAATGCAATATAAAATTGGAAAATATAAAGAAATATTTTTAGCAGCATTAATCAGCATTCTAAATCTGCTTTTCAGAAAGGTCTTGAAAGAACTTTTGTTATGCATTCTACATTAGCCAATGATTATACTTACTTTCCACTTCTTTTCCTATTTTGTGTAGATTTCTATATATATAATACCATTCCTTAATTGAACACTTTACAATGTAATTTAATATAAAATAAAATTTATTCTTTCTTGTTTACAGTTTCAACTTCCCAGCAGTCATCATCAGAGCTGATATGACTGCTGGGCAGTTGAAATTGTAAGCAAGAAATAATAAATTCTATTTTATATTAAATTGCATTGTAAAGTGTTCAGTTAAGGAGTATATGGTATCAGCCAATGGTGTTTGGCATATTATTTTTATTCATTGACTATTTTACCTTTTTTGTTGTTTGGAAATTTTTATTTATTTTTTGATAATGTTAATCAGCTTTCTAACTCTATTTCATATAAATTAGTAGCATTTGTTGCAGCTTTTTATTTATTAATACTTTTAAAGTTTTTTGTTTTTAAATTATTTCTTTCATGAGAACATTAATCAGTTTCTAATTCAAAATTTTGGGTTATGATTAACATTATTATATGTATGCTGAAAAATAATTTAATGAGAAAAGCATTCATTGTAATTGCAGTAGAAGTCCTCATTGTAGCAAATCTCACAGTAATGTAGTGAAAACTGAAGTTAAAGTTGTAAAAAAAAAAAAAAAATTGTTCTACTAGGCTGTTAATATTAAAAGGAAGCCAATTTTAAATAGCTAATAAGAGTAATTTTCTATAGTCTACTTCAGAACCATTTATTGTAAACTCAAGTAATTAATGAATACTTAATGTTAATGCTTTTATATCCAATTCCTTTACTTATATATTTACATCCCCAAACTAATATATGACTAATACAAAAGCACTATTTTCCATCAATTACTCAAGTTTACACTAGAAGGCACTTATTATATTAAGTAGAGATAGACATGTGATATCATTGATTTACATATTCAAAATAGATAAAAAAAAATTGACAAAGCATTATGTTGATTTAAGCACAAATAAAATAACTCAGCTGTAGTAATACATCTCAAAAAATAAGATTTCAAGAGTATTGTTAATATCAAAAGAAAAAAGGAAATAAAAAAATCTCTAAGAAAATTCAGCATTAGACAAAACACATTTAAACTAAACAATTTTCAGAAATGGGAAGCTAATGAGGACCAGATGTTTATTTTTTATTGCCATCAATAAGGACATCTACCCAAGTACCAAAAAAAAATAAAGAAAGATCAACTGAAACAAGAATTGAAAACAAACAAAAATCGATTATGTAACTGTTGTTAACTAAAGAATATGAGATCACAGATTAAGCTGGATTGGCCATGAGAAAATCAATGTGATGATTATAAGAAAAATGATTGTAATATGCTGTCTGCTGTGGGAATAAAACACCTCTACAGGTGTTGGGCCCACAGTTTTTTTTATCTTTTTATTATTAATTATGGTAACAGAAATAATCATTTAATGAATCACTTAAAATAGAATTTCATACCTGTTGGGGGGGGGGGGACATAATTTGTAAATAATAATGGAAAATACTGTACAAGCTATGCACAATGACTAAAAGTCATGAACTTCATTGGAAGTTCACTTATGTTTTGTCCAGTAGCAGAAACATATTCCAAATGCAATGCAACTCAACAGCACATTCATTTAGAGATATTTCCTTATCATTTGTGAAGTTAAATATTTGAATTCAAGTGTATCAATAATTACGATGATGTCTCATTCAAGTAGATGTTGGGTTGAATAAGGTGTTCAATATATTTTATATGTGATTTTGCTAAAGGTTTGTCAAAGTTTGATATTCAAACTTATGCTTACAAAGACACTTCATCTTATTTCAGAGTCATCTAATGATAAGCCTGAATAATCAATGGCCAATATTTGACATATGCCCTTTATCAATGAGAGGATATAAGCTGAACTAATACATTTATATATCTTTCAGCTCTATCTTTAATATCTTTCCACTATCAAGTTGATATCTCAAAATCAAAGTCCAAAACAACTGGCTTGTTTAGTTATTTAGACCTAACAATAGAATAACAACCTATATATTTTATCGAGTTTAGTAATACACTACTATAGACCTCTTTCATTTTTTGACAAGGATAGTTTATACTGATAAAACATCATGTGACTTTCTTTGCTTACTCTTATGGTTTATGCTATCAAGAGTATTTTTTTTCCATCTCATCTCAAGCAATTCCATGTCATTTGATGGCAGGGCTGTTACATTCACATTTTCAGGCTGAATTTTGCCTTAATGTATATAGATAAGGAGCGAGTAAAGAGATCTGCTGTTGAAAACATGTTAAGAGAAAAATTGAGAAAGTTGATCTTTTGTTGGCGTTGACCATCCTTGCCAAAGAGTGAATGTTTTGTTGATATTATTCAAATATATATAATGCTGTTTTCTATACCAATTCATATCCTAGTTAGGATTACTTGTCTCACTTGAAAACACCTGCTGCAAAAACGTTAAGGATTTAATTAAGTTGATACAAAGAAGACAAATTCGCTATTCGTGTTTAGGGTTTATATAAGTTGCATCTACGAAAAAGTTTTCAAAGTCAGATTGCAAAATTTACTGAGGATGGAGAGAAGCAGAGAGTGAGAACTTTTAATATTCCTTATGTGATTTCTTCAATTTTTGGTAAATTGCATAAAAGTTCAAAAAAAAAAAAAGAAAGCATGTCGATTTTTATTTCATGAATTAATTTTATATAAAATGATAAGATCTCTCTATTAGCTCATTATTTAATTAAGGTATTAGATATTAGATATATTAGCTAATTTTTGAATTATACATCATTTATTTTTATAAAGAAAAAAATCTTTATTATATAAGAAATTAAACAGTTTTCAACGAATCTATTGCACGGTAAGAATTTCTGCAAAATTTTCCTATAGAGAAATAATGTGACACGGACGATATTTTTCAGGTTAATCATTTGCCAAATAGTGAGAACTTAATTTTTCCTTTATTTTATTCTCTGTACAAAAATAATTAAAGACAATGGTATTCATCCATAGAATCAAGAAAGCGTTGGTTTTCTTAACATTATCATCATCATTTTTTATCATTATTGACTCACTGTAAGGTGAAGATCTCTCCAGTTTAATGCATTTTTTTCAAACCCAATATTTTTTTCCCACATCTCACCAGCAAACTTCCATATTTCATCTATCCACCTATATACAATTTTTTTAGGCATTTTACAATGTCCTGGGATCCAATATAAAATTTAACCTGTTCACTTATCACTTCTAGAAATGTATCCCGTCCAGCGCTATTTCAGTCTCCTAACATTTTTAATTAAGTCAGTGATAAACAAAAATATATTTATATTAAAGGAAAGCAATGCATTTATTTCTTCTCTGGATTAAACAAGTATTTATCATAGTGGATCCATTTAATAAAGCACATTCAATACTTATAACACGAGTTCTTTGATAATAATTTCCTCACCTTGGTAAAAGCATTTTTTTTAATTAAATCTACATAATAAAAGGAAGTTAAGCTGGAAAGTGTGGTGTCCGCATGGTTTCACAGTAATTCAAAGATATTTATAACAATCTCTACAATATTTTGTTCCATATGTCATATGAACTATATATGAATTCTATCTGTCTCATATTTAGAATATTTGTGAAGAAAATTCATAATTTATTCAAAAATGCAATGCATATTATTTTTGAATATGTATATCTAAAAAAAGGCTACACATTATGAAATGCTTCTAAAAATATCTAAATAAATTTTGAGATTGTATTTTGTAATATATATATATATTGATTTTTCCCCTTTATTTGTATTTATAATTTAAATTTGCATGGTTTCTTTTTATTTTATGACTTAAAGGTGAGTGCACCTTTGGTGAATATAAAGTTTTTAATTTTTATTTGATAGATAAAATGATTTTTATCTATTGTTTCTTACTTTTTCATGCTATATTACATTTTTATATTACAGATATTTTAATATTATTAAACACTTTATTTAAATTTTAATATGTGATTTTTTCCCCTCTACACTACAGGCTTTTTCATACCTGCACTCCAATATGTAATATATAGGGGTTTGAGTTCAGGCCTTCACATGACCCTCAACTATCCATGCTATCTCATACTGCTGATACACTTGATCATGCACAATGTCAAAAAGATAAACAATCACCAATATGCATATTTCAAGCTAAACCAGCACTCATCAGTTGGTCCAGATTATCATCTCCACACATATACACAGTCAATGCTCAGCTTATATTAAGATAGCCAATCTTCATACTTTAATAGACAGGCTTCAATCCACTCCACCCAACAACTCTTCAGCCATCCATTTCATTGAAAATCTGATGATGAAATGCTCAAAGCCCACATTGGTCCCAACCTTCTTATTCTACCCATGTTGACCATAAGTCACTGACCCCTCATAATTGTAAATTCTATTTGTTTATTTAGAATACAGTTGTAATCAAAACTTAACATACTTCTATCAATTGGATTTCTTTCAAATTTTATATACGTATCAGAAATTGATGATACTACAATACAACAAAGAAATATTTCTAGGTTGTCAAGTAGTATATGCAATCCAATGATATTGGCAGTTCAAACTTGATATTGGTTTAGTATGTTTTCAGTGATGCAAGTGAGAGAGCAGTAGGTTTTTGTTTTAACCCCCCACCCTGCTTGGACTAAAAAGTATTAATAATCAATTAAAATAGAAATGAAAACAAATCTTAATTGTAAATGTTGATTTTTTTAAGGACATTTCATAAATAAAAAATGAGTTTTAATACATATGAATTCAGACTACATAGTTTATTATCCATTTTAAATTTTGAATTGGCATAATTACAAAAAATATCCGAATACTAAAAAAAATGCATCTGCTTATAATTTACATTTATATTGTTACATATAGTTTTACATATAATGTGTAGACAAAAACTGTTTAAATAAATTGAGAATTTTAACACATTTAATAAAAAACAAATTTAATAATTAATATGGAATTTGCATTTCAATAAATCTCATAATTGCTTTTATGCTTGAAATTACATTCAAATCAAGAGCTGTAAATCATTTTGTGGATTTAATTATGATCAATATTGCATTTTAATAGCAAATTAATTTTGAGAAACCAATTTCACATAAATATATCGATGTAATTGAATTGAAACTTTACAAAAAAAGTAATTAATGGCTTAATTGCTCAGGAATTCATAAGAAGTTTGAGCATTGGAAATGCCAAAATTGAAATCAATTCAAGGACCTTATGCTCCAAAGTCTGATAGCTACTACTACTACTCTAAACCATGCAGATAGTTAAAACTTTCATTACCTATTTCTTCAATTTATATTTTTTTCCAGTCAGTATTGCTAAAGATTTAAATTGAGAGCACAATGTTTTATCACACAAATAATAATTATTCTTTTTCATTTAAAAAAGATATTAGAATTAAGAAGATCAACTATATATTTATTAATATGCAGAAGCAATAATTAAAATATGTAATAAGCAACCAGTATGATAAAAATGCATCTAAATGAATATGACAAAGAATTTAAAAATATAAACAGAACACACAAGTTTTGTGTATTTGGACAAGTTTGTTTAAACTGGGAGTGATGGAAGCAAAATGATGAATCAATATAATTATTGCCACGTTAAACAAGTCTGAATGTTATTAATACTGTTTTATGGTGAGACATAAAGATGCCATTTTTTATATTATGGATAATATGTTTCAATGCAATTACTATCAAGGTAATATAAAAATTAAACATATTATTATATTTATATTTTATATACATTAATTCTAATATTCTCATGGATAAATGATGGATTTATACTATTATTTCTGGGAGTTTCCCTGTAATAAAGATATAATAATTAAATAGCTGACATTTCAGTATAATAACAATTTTCCTCAGAGCTTCTTTTTCAAATCATAAGAGTGTATGTGGTGAGATTTAAAATTATTTTTTTCTTTTGCTATTTTCTCCTCATTCTCAAATTCTATTGATTGAAAAGTTTTAAAAAATATTTTATTCTCCAATAGATTTTTCCATATATATATTATGGAATTTTAAGAAATTTATATATAATAATAATAAAAAATTATATCGAGTGCATAAATTTCATAAGAATTCCATAATACCCCAAACATTATTTAGCAACTTCTCAAATTATCATGTCCTATGAATTGTGCTCCACTGAATTAATTTATTATCTCTGAAGAATAAAAAAGTATTGAATAGATGAACTAAAGATATTGTCATTATACAAATTATAACAGTATCCTTCACATACCCCAGTTTAATCTTCTCTTCAGGTATCATGAACAATGGAAACGCATTGGCTCAACAGATTTCTGTATCAATTACTATAAATATTAAAATTATAATTAATAATTTTAAGATTTAAAAAACTTTTATCTTCATCTTGTCAAACATATAAGCATGATATTGAATAATGATTTAAAGACTAAGATACTTTTTAAAAAGATATTCTTGCAAATTGATTTTTACTGATATTGTTAAAGTCTTTCTGAACATTTTTTTAAGACAAGATTTTCATCTTCAGAATGTAGAGATCCACTAAAGATATTGTGAGTTAGGGCAGATCCTATCTGCTTCATAAGTCATAATGTTTTACATTAAATAAAATTAATGAGCATTAAACACCAATGCAGCTAAAGTAACCGAGTTCTAGATAATTGAGCTTTTCTCAATGAATCACTAGTAGCTGATACTTGTAAATGTATAACAGCATTTCAATTTTTTATTACATTGATTTCCTTTTTGAAGTTGGAATAAAGACACAATAAGTGATCCACAAATACTCTGTATTGTTTTTTCTGATGAAACTATTTCTTTATGAAAGGCTTCAATTGTAGCTTTTCATGATATTCAATGCTCATCGTATCTTACCAATAAAAGCAATCATAATTGCACTTCTTTAGAATGTCTTTGAGATAATCTTTATATAATAAATGAGCTTGGTCTCCCCCCAAAAAACCACACTCAAGTTCATTATAAAATGTGTTTTTCTAGAAAATCTGTTATCATTCATTTATTTCACACAATCCAATAAAAATATGATTTATAATAGTAGTAGTAATACACTGGGCAAATTGAAAAATATAATCTTGTCATCATATTTTAAATTTTTTATGAAGATTCTAAAATAATTTTTAATGCCTTTGTGTTATATCAATAGGGGTTCAAGTCTCATCTCTCTCATTACCATTATTTTCAACGATTATCAATTTGTTTCAGAATGAAGGTCTCTCCAGTTCAATCCATCTTCTCTGTTTTGTAGCTTTCTTCTCCACATCACACCAGCACATTCCCTTATTTTATCCATCCATCTCACATGTGGTCTTTTTCTGGATCTTTTACAATAGTTCAACTGTCCAGGTATTATCATCTCCTATTCAGTCCAACTCCATTTCAGTCTTTTAATTCTTTCAATGATATCTATAACACCTGTTTGTGCTCTCTCATGTATTTCGTTTTTGATCTCTTCTTGTTACTCCTAACACACATCTATCCATACTTTGTTGAGTGGTCTGAAGTCTATATTGTTCTTCTGTTAAGTGTCCAAGTCTCAGATTCATAAGTAAGAACTGGAAACACACATTTGTTAGAAACTTTCCCTTTCAAACACATAGACATATTTTCTTTTAATATTAAGTTATTTCTACCAAAAGCACTCCTATCAAGTTTAATTCTAAGATTAATTTTATGCACTGTTTCTATCTGTAGTAATCATCTTAGCAAAGTATTTATAATTATCAGCTTCTTCTAACTCATCATTATCCATCTTTATTTTATTATTTTGAGAAAATCCATTGAACATTTCTTTAGTTTTTTTAACATTTACCTTTACCTTTAATCCTATTTTCTTACTTTTATTTAATACCTCTTGCAACAATTTGTGAAGTTCTAAACATTGTTTGAAAAAAACAACAACTACATCATCTGCAAAGTCTAGATGATTTAAATAATCTCAGTTTACTCTTATTCCCTTAGCTTACTATTTTAATTCACAAAATACTTTTTGCAAAACTGCTATAAAAAGTTTTGAAAATATGGAGTCACTCTGTCATACATCCTTCTTGATATTAATCTTTTTAGTATCATTACATGATCTAATTGTTGCTGTTGCATTTTATAAATATTCTTTAGAATATGACAATGTTGTGGGTCTATACCTTGATGATTTAATGCTTTAATCACTGAAGAAATGCTTATAGAATCAAATGCCATTTCATAATCTACAAATCCTAAGTAAAATGACATCTCATATGCATTGGTCCTTTCTATAACTTCTCTCAATACTTGGATATGATCCACTATACTAAAACCACTTTTAAATCCAGCTTTTTTTTAGTTAGTTAAAATCCAAAGTTCGCTATAGATAAATTGTAATTATTTTTATAAAAGTTTTATATAGAACTGATAAAAGACTGATATCTTCTTTATTACCTTTTTAAAATATTAATATTAGTAATGCATTCTTTCAATCATCTGGTACATCTTTATTATTTAAACATTTGGTATATAACTTTTCCAAAAAAATTTCTATTTCTTCATCTGTTTCTTTTCAGCTATCATTTATAATTTCTTCACTACCTGGAGCATTCCCTTCCTTTATAATTTAATTGCATGTCTCACTTCTTCATTTAAAATCCTGGGCAATTAAGAAGATATAGTAGTTGTAGGATATATTTTTCCTTGTTTTTCATTGCTATATAATTCTTGATAGAATTCTTTTATATTTCATGATGTCATCTCTTTTTTTAGTAATAATTCCATCTTTTTTTCTTATTGTGGAAATAAATTTCCTAGTAATACCAAGATATTGTTTTACACTCTTGAGACTTTTATTTGTTTTTTTATAGCTTTCCTTGCTAGTTCACAATTATAGTTTATCATTATCAACTCTTTTTTCCAACATTTTACAAAATGCAATGTTCAATCCTTCTTTTTTTTTTTTTCCATATGTCATAGCATCGGCCGGGACGTGAACCCACAACCGTCTGCAACCAACTACTTGCTTGCATGGCGGCTGCGATGCCTCTCGGCTAACAACGCAAGACTTTTCAATCCTTCTTAATGCATCATTTTTATATTTTTACATATTCCTTCTTTTTTTCATGAATTGTCTTTTCTCAATAGAAATTTTACTGGTCAATAACTGCTTTTTTGTACCAGCTGTCTTTGTTGCAGTTTTTAAAAAGTATATCACTTATCTTTCTATTGATTTTATTCAAATCTGAATCAAATTCAAAATCTGTTAATATTTGAATATTATTTGCAAGTTCTAATTTATATTCATTAGAATGTTTCTGAATATTAGGAATATCAACTGTGAATATTGATTTCCCTTAATAGTTTTTGACTCTCTAATTTTACATTAACATGTACCTTATATCTCACTAATCGATGATCACTTCTTATGTTGAATTCATTAAAAACATTACAATCTTGAAATACATACTTTCAGTTAGTCAAAACATAATCCAATTCTGTGATACATTCATTTAGATGCTTCCATGTCCATTTCTGTTTAACATTTTTTTCAAAAAAAGAATTTATAATGTACATTTTTTTCTTTTTCTGCAAACTGCACAAGTCTATGACCTCTTTTATTTCTATCACCATATTCAAATTTACCTACAGCACTTCCATCTTTCAATTATTTGTCAGTTCTAGCATTAAAGTCTCCCATGACAATTTTAAAATGTTGTTTTGTCTTATCAGTTTTTGTACATCCATGTAAAAATCCTCTGCTTCATCATCACAATGAGAACTTGTTTGGATGTAAATCTGAATTTTTGCATTTGATATCTGCTATTAGATTGAATAACTAATCTTGCCACTCTGTTCAATGTTGTTCTTCCACTTTTTTATTTATAATGAAATTCTACTCCACTTGCACTTCCAAATTTGTACCTTTGTGCTACAGTATATGTCCACTTTTTAAATCAATTCCAATAATGTCCCATTTAATATGAGACAATTCTTCCAATTTTTGCAATCTTCCTTTATTTGAAAGTGATCTGCAGTCATAAGTACTAAATAAAGTGACATCAAATGGTATCCTGAATCAACAATCTGAATATTATTAGCATCCTCGGCCTTTGACTGCTAGCCACTGCCTTGTCTGGTGATTTTACAGCCTCTTGGCAATAAGGGCATGGTTTATTTTTGTCTGTCATGATTATAAATATTTATTTTAAAAAAATTCATTCATACCCACACATTCATTTTTCCTTTAAGAAAACTCAACTGATTTCAGTTAATAGCTGTCAGTCAACTGAGAAGAAATACCATAAAAAACAGTAATCTCACTATGCTGGGTAATGGGTGTTGGTGAGCATCCCATTCATGTTCATATACTATATGAATAATCATTTAGTAATAGCAGCTTGCATGTAGACTTTAGGAATTTGCCTGTCTCAGATCCTTTAAAGCCTCCAAGAGGAATCAAAGGGTCTTCTTTTGATTAACAGCAAATTTCTTTCTGCAGACCTCACCTCCCTACAATAAATTAAGCAAAATGGCAACTTTATATGCAACTAATTTAGCTGATGTAACTAGATCACTGTGATGAAATATCTTTTAAGTTATCAAAAGTATGTTACAATTCAACATCTTAGTGTTTACCTAAAAAAAGTATAGCATATTTAAATTGGATACCAAGTTAATAAACATCCAGCCTAAAAATTTCTAAATATTTTTCTTCTATAACTGCCTGATAGTGAAATTTGAGTTTTTTTGAATATTAATTATTAAATCAAAATTGTATATGCCGCATATAAAACATTAAGTACCTCTGTTTATAATTTCTTGAGTTGTCAAAAATAGCACAATCATGAGTATCCTATAAATCTAGTATCTAAGAAGATGAAATTCTTGTTTTCATTCATTTCATATGAAAAATTCCTATTTCAAAGCTGTTAATTAGATACTAACATCATGCGACTGCCATCTAGAGGTGTTTTTTTTTCACCGTTTACATTGTGTTTCTGAAGTTGAAAATGAGATGTCTAAAAAGGAAATTCATAATATATTTAATATAATAAGCTCTATATTTTCAGATAATCTGCTGTAGTAATGTTTATATAAGCAGATGCAGTTCACATTAAGATGACATTTACTTCCCAAAGTGGTGAATATAAAAGAAGCTACTAGTGTACATCTATGGAAAAGTTAATTCTATCTTATCATGTAATTCTTTTTAATGGTTAAGTATTTATTTAACCGTCCCCCCTTCCCACTATATATATATATATAGTGGAAAGGGGGGACGGTTAAATAAATACTTATATATATATATATAATAAAATTGAAAGAAATAAAAATGTTGTCAATCCTCCAATTCTGAATAATCAACCATCAAATATATATAAGAATGATAGTTCTTTACTTCGTGCTCAATCTCATTATTACTTAAGATCTAACATTTCTTCTTTAAGATCTTAATCTTGATAATGATGAAAGATATTTCATCAAAACATCAGGAATTTAAATAAAATAAACAGTTTAATCCAAAAAATACTTTACATACATATATGGACATAATTCAATAATGGAAGTAGATTTTTCTCACTTTCAAATTCCGAATATACTTTTAGTTTAGTGTTAAGCTCATTTTCTCTCCTCTTCTACTTTTGTGGCTTGTAGCATTGTTTTAATTTAGTATTAAGCTCATTTGCTCTCCTCTTCTACTTTTGTGGCTTGTAGCATTGTTTTAATTTAGTATTAAGCTCATTTGCTCTCCTCTTCTACTTTTGTGGCTTGTAGCATTGTTTTAATTTAGTATTAAGCTCATTTGCTCTCCTCTTCAACTTTTGTGGCTTGTAGCATTATTTAAAAATATCTACTTATCATTATGCATTTTAAAATAATGAATGGACAGAATTAACTATAATTTATAATATATGAAGGTATTCAATAATAATACTGTGAAGAAAATATGATACATGATTGAAAGAGATAAAACAAATATTTGTTGAAAACTGTCATTCAATGTGTGTGTGTGGAGGGGGTGTTATAGGAATTTATAAACATTAATTTATAATAATAAAGAGTATTTAATAATAATAGTCAAATAATTAAATTATAAGACTAAGTTTTATGTCTTAAGTCAATTTTTATTAACCATATTTGCTTTCTGTTAATTTTATGTCTGTGAGTATATGTGCAGTCCAGGGATGAAGGCTTCATATATTGAACAGAATGAGTGCTTTCATCAAAGAATTCGCTAAAAAATTCAAAATCTTTAACTAAAATTCACTAAAATATGCACATATTCAACCTCACAAAATCAATCCAACAAGTTGCACATACGAATGTAAAAAAAAATTCTCTAAATTGTTTCGCTAAACATAAAAAGTTCATTTGCATATGTGTACAATAAACCACAACAGTCTTCATTCATAAAGCTATGAGTATGAGATTTGAATACTAAATCTTGAAAGTGCTAAGCGGACATATTATAGTTATATTACAATTACAGCTTCACTAACGCATGTGAAAAAAATGCATGTTTATCATTATAAAAAAAGAAGAATGAATTATTCAAACTCATTATTTTTTGTATGGAATTTCTGTTGACTTTCAATTTTTTTACCAACAGTTGAACTGTTTTTATATAAGGCAAATAATGAATTTGACCAACACATTATTTGCATTATTCATTGATTATAAGAAGTTCAAACAATGCTAAAATATATTTAATAGTTAAAGCTTAAGAATGTTAAAAGCATCTAGAAAATAAAAGTATTGATAAGAGAGCTCCAGAATTTTCTAGATGTATATAATATGTATATATTAGCTATTATGTAAAAATTGTTGTGCCAAGTAAAATAAAAACATTATATAAAAAAGATTATGTAGTGTGCTTCCGTTTCTAAATAAAACACACTTTATCACTGGTGCAGACGTATATGCATTTATTAACGTGTGTATTTATAGATTATATTATGATTAAGTATATCTGATATTATTTATGGTTATTGAAATGACTCTACATTAATCAATTGATTTATTGTGTAATGCTGATTGTTTTATTTATATTTCATCATGTAAATGGCTGAGTAAATGAACAAAAAGTTAAAAGCTTGTATTAGTCTAATGTATTTTGTTTTCATACAAGTAGAAAAGAGAGATTTAGCAGTGACAAAAATAGCACGTGTAATAGGTGAGAACATTATTCCCCTTTTTATTTTTCTGACTGACATTATCATTCTCAATTGTTATATTTTTCTTTTGGTTTGTTGGTAATATCTTTTTATTAGATTGAAAAAAATGTGAGAAAGATTTTTAAAAGTAAGATATCTAGTAATTAATTGCCAGTTGAAGCAGTCTGAAGCAAAATTTCAAATTGTTAAGTTTTCTTTTTAAAATGGAGATAAAAAAGCAAGTTATTGATTTTATAATATCGCAATCACTTTTGATAAAAATGAAAATCATCCACAATGGTTTTTTTTATATAAAAATATAGAATATTTTATTCTGAAATTTGGTTACAGCTCATATGATAAAGTTAGAAAGAGGATACATTAAATGGTATTCAAAGAGGTAGAAGTCCAATATTGACACATCTTGAAAATCATCCACAATGTTTTCCAGTATAAAAATTTTAACATATAATTAATGTTTATATTTTTACACTGTAAAAGTATAGTATGCCCTACAATTTGATTACAATATAATACAATAATTTATAAGAAATTTTAAAAACTAAATTTTTTTGTATCAGATAAATATTTTTTTATCGTGTTCGGATAGTGGCTGGCACACATAAAATGGTCTGTGGGCGCCATGGTGCCCGTGGCATAGGGTTGGGGACTCCTGCAATAAGCAGTTAAAATGCAGTTGTCATTGGGATTATACCATTTAGCATCACAAAGTATGCTATCATCTCTTGTCATTTTCTCTGGATCCTAAAGCTCTGTTATATATGTCTTCTTAATAAACATTTTCTTCGAAAACCTGAACATTGTCAATGAACAATAGAATATATGGTAAATATAAGTTTTTGTATTTATATGTTGGATTATTTCCATCATCTAATATGAGTATTGAATGTCTTTAGAAAAAGTTAACTTTATTTAAATATTCTAAATACATTCAACTGTTAATAATAGCCCTCAGGTTAGTATATGTACAATGTTTCAAGAGGTATTATTCTCCTTCTTCTTCAAGTGTTGTCTTAACCAGTGACAGTACTAGCATGGAAATTAAAACAGACCCTTAGATTCTTGAGTTTTTAATTTTAAGGTAATGTTCTAACCAACTGAGCTATCCACTTGAAACATTGTGCGTATACTAATCTGTGTGCTATTACTAATAGTTGGATGGCTCAGTTAGTTAGAAAATTGTCTTAAACTTCAAAACACAAGAATCTAAGGATCCAGCTTCGATTCCCATTCTAGTACTGTCATTGGTCAGGCCAGCAACACCTGAAGAAGAGGGAGAAGAAAACTTTTCAAAACATTGTGCATATACTAACCTCTATACTATTACTAATAGTTGAATGTATTTGGAATATTTAAATAAAGTTAAATTCTTCTAAAGATATTCGATGCTGATATTATATGATGAAAATAATCCAATATGTAAATACAACTAAAACACTATCATCACAACCTTCAGGAAAACAATAAGTTTTTGTCCTTATTATTATTATTTATAAATGTATTTTACCGCACATTGATTACATGCTTAAAGGTTTATTGCCTTAGTAAATATTATTATTTATGTAAAATCTTTGAAGCTAATGAACTCTCCACTTTCTTTTTGTAGGAGGTAGGCTTTTCTTCCCCATATGTCAAAGCATCAGCCAGGAAGCGAACTCGCGACAACTGCTTGTAAGACAGCTGTGCTGATCACTCTGCCACCAATGCTTGATTGAATGTTTTACTTTTATAATTTTTATCATATAAAGTTAAAATTTTGCAAATCATTGAATTTATATCTATTACTAATTCTACTACTTTTGCTATTATTAATTTTCAAAGGAACTTTATTGAAAATAATAATAATAATATTCATAACTTGTTGTTGTTGTTGTTGTTGTTGTTGTTATTATTATTATTATTATTATTATTATTATTATTATTATTATTATTATTATTATTATTATTATTATTATTATTATTATTATTATTATTATTATTATTATTATTATTACTGAAATATATGTGCATTAAAATATGTAAAAGATCAATTTTTATTTAGCAGTTTAAATGAAATAATATGATATGCCAAAGTTTTCAAGATTTAAAATATTATAAAACGAGTAATATGTATGCATAAGAAAAAGCAGAATGTTTATTAGAAATCTATATGTTATAAAAGCATTTCTTTGTTATACATATAAAAGTTATTGAAATTTTAAATGCTGTAGAAAAAATATGTGCATGAATAATATAAGATTTATTTAAAAATATACTATTTGTTAAAGAAACAGTATAAATCATTTTCTTTAAAATATGTGCATGAATAAAACCATACCTTTGATTCATTTACTATTTGTTGTGAATACATCTATTTTAAAACTATTTTAAAATATGATAAATAATAAAATATGATATAGGGTTCACGTCTCAATAGAATTTTAGGATTTTATATTTATTAGGTTGTATTGCTTTTCTTAAAGATCTAAAGGTATAAAATACTCTGTACTACATAATAGCTCCACTAAATGTTGTTTATCTAGGTTTTCTTGAATGTGAGAATTTCTTCAATATATTTTGTGGAATTTGACACCTTATTTATAGCTAATAGAGATGAGAAATTGCTCTATTTTGTTTATTAAAAATGTGCTTTCAGATATTTTTTTTAAAATACATAATAAATATGTAATATATAGGGTATATGAGCACAGCCTTTCACATGACCTACCACTCACCACTCTATTTCATATCACTGATACACTTGAACACATATATGTCGAAAAGATAAATAATCACCAATATATGTATTTCATGCTAAAGCAGCAATCATCAGTTGGTCCAAATTATCATCTCTACACATATATTCAACAAGTGCTCAAATATATATTAAGATAGCCAATCTTCATACTTTAATGGACAGGCTTCAATCCACTCCACACTCCAACTCTTCAACTGTCCATCCAATTGAAAATCTGATGATGGAATGTGCCTGTATTTCAGTTATTGCATAGTAGAGATGTCTGCCTATCCTTTGGATATGTATTAAATGGATTATGTCCTGTACATGAGGGGTCATATTGACTTTAGGTTAACATGGGTGTGATGGGAATCTCAGCCTCAGGGTGGCCTTTGAGCATTCCATCATCAGATTTTCAATTGGATGGACAGTTGAAGAGTTGGAATGTGAAGTGGATTGAAGCCTGTCCATTAAAGTGTGAAGATTGTCTATCTTAATATATACCTGAGCACTTATTGCATATATGTGTAGAGATGTTAATCTGGACCAACTGATGATTGCTGGTTTAGCATGAAATACGTATATTGGTGATTACTTATCTTTTCAACATATTTGTGTTCATGTGTATCAGTGATATGAGATAGAGTGGTGAGTGGTGGGTCTTGTGAAAGTCTGTGCTCATATATGCTATATAATACATATATTCATACAGGTATATAATAAGCCTGTATTTCAGTTATAATAAATATGAAAAAAATATTCTATTCCACTAATAATGGGTTTTCAGAGATTTATATATGATTGGGATGAAAATTTCGCGTATGTGTATGATAAAAAGTATGCGTTTTTAAAACAGAATTAATTAATTCCTCTAACTGTAATTAT
Organism: Epiperipatus broadwayi; assembly: GCA_028023455.1. Classification (NCBI taxonomy): domain Eukaryota; kingdom Metazoa; phylum Onychophora; class Udeonychophora; order Euonychophora; family Peripatidae; genus Epiperipatus; species Epiperipatus broadwayi. The sequence continues at coordinate 2,496,077 of JAQFVV010000109.1, forward strand.
GCAACCAAGAATGGTATTCTGTTTTAGATGAGATATTAAATTTTTTTTTAATACTGTACTTTATTTTAAATACATGTATTCTGACAGAGAAGAATTTGTTTACATCAAATCCTTCAAACTTATATATAATTTGTAATCAATTATATTCGTGCTATCGATAAGATAAATAATAATAACAGATAAATAAATTTAAAACTATTATTGATCTGTCTTCACTCACTGCTGGTTATTATATATTTACAACTAATTTTGAATGATCTTTGTATATACATAAGTGTGAGCGGTCATCAACTATACAAACCCTTCATTTTTAAAAACTCCTTAAACTATTTATTGAAAATATTTTTATAGAGATTAAGTGCAAAATAACTTGAATTATTAATAAAATAAAAGGTTGTTTCCGATTATTTTGAATTATAACGGATATATCAATGTTTATTGTTTAATACTTATTTTTGTTGTTGTTTAATTTTTTGCGTATGTTGAATAAATTTTGTTACTTAAAATTTGGGGGAAAAAATAAAATAAAACTTATTATTAGATTTATATTTTTCAGATGAATATAATGTAAAAGACATATTGGAAGGATAAGAGAGAAGATGGAGTTGTTTATGAGTCTGGGTGTAAATATTAAATTATAGGAACGTGCATATAAGATCGTTATGGAATTTTGTACGGTTGAAGGGAAAATGCAGTTGACTCGAATATAATTCTAATGTATTCGTTTGATGGCTAAGCACATTTATTAGGAATACTATGAATAATATGAAATTTATTTATTAGGGATTACTGATTTTCAAAACGAGTATTCTATTAAGTATTTCATTATATATATATATTGAGATTAGATGAGTATTTTTTATTGTTTATATTTAATTGATATTTATTATTATTGAATTGAGTTGATAATTATTACTATGTATGTGCAGCACATGAAAACAGTTACTCTTAATTACAGACACATACACACTCACATTTCTTATATTTACTCTGGAAAAATAATCTCAGAAGTATAAATGATTCCATATAAGCTCACCAGGGTTCACATTACATGATATATAAATATTTATAGTATATTTGTACATGAGGCAAGGATAGATATTGACTATATGGAGATGTATATTTTATTTATGATTGTCTTCTGTTTCCATCAAATACAATAGAATTTAAAGAAAAGACTAATATGAAAGCAAAATTAATAAATGAACAAACTATTCTATTATATCTGAAGTAACATCAGAAATAAAACACGATATGCATATAATTCATTTATTTCCAAACAATTCAACAAGATACATTGCTGAAGCAGTTAGATCGCATAGGCTAGATTTATGAAAAGCTAAATCATTAAACAATTTCTTTATTGGTCAGCTTCGAGGTAATGTGATGATGATGGATTGAATTTATTAGCGATGATACAATATGAATGCCACATATAACCTTGATTATATGAACATAAACAACATCACTAATAATTTACTCCAACTACATTAATATTTTGTCCCATAATGCTAGTTGTATTAACTATTGTAACTTAATACCTATCATCCTCATTGAATAATATTGTATAACTCAAATAGTGTATAGAATTGAGAATAAAAAAATACAAAAGCTTTAAACTTTAACAAAATAAATAAATTAATGAAGTAAGGTTTGAACTTAGTACAAAATGAGCATTTTTTCAGCGTACACACAATCAATTTGTGGACACATATTAGTATTTATATTTAAAAAAATACATTTGAAATTTTAATATTTCTAATTTAAAACATATTTACATTTAAAAAAATTGTGATACTCGGTCATAAAAATATTCTATATGAATGTGTTCATTTTACATTGAGATAAAACAGAATGAAATGAATTATGGGTACATACAATTAACATTTCTCCTACATTTTTGTATGAAATTGAACTATGGGGTCCTAATCTCATTAAATATAAACAAGTGTTACAAGGAGAGAGAAGGAAAAACAAAAACTTTTACAACAGTTCAACTATTCATAAACACTAAACATCTTATAAACCAACAATACAATAATAATAATAATAATAATCATCATCATCATCTTTATGGTAGCATTTTGAATATTGATTTTTAAAAGAAATTATTTTGTAATGATTATAGAAAATTTGCTCTGGTTGAGCATGCTTTCAATAACCAAAATGCTAGTATATATATTACAATTAAAAAAGAAAGAAAAACTTTGTTGAAACAACATTGGTGGTCGAGAGGTCAGCAACAGCTGCTTTACAGGCAGTTGTCCTGGGTTGGCAGATTCACTTCCCGACTGATGCTATGACACATAAGAAAAAAAAAACAATAACAGCACACTTTTAAATATAACTAAAATTAATAATAAATAAACTACAAAATTTGAACAACATAAGTAAATATAAACATCATCACCTGGAGTTTTTAAGGTTTTTGCTTACAACTTTTTTGAAATTTTTATGCTTGTTTGATCTCTTGGGCATACACTTAATTAAATCTGAAGGTTCAACCCTTTTTAGTTCTTGATTTCTGATGTATACTTTCTATCTGCTTATAGACATATTCTTTTTCTTGCTTTAAAATTATTTCTCTTTTCAGTAATTAAAATTCTATTAGGCTTTCATCATTTCATATGGAGATTTTGAAGGTAGGTATTTTATATTCAGTCGGTCACATCATAAGAAAGGCAGGCCTGTTAAAAATCTGATGAGACCACATGTTCTATATCTCATTAGAATTGATTTCAACTGGTGCAATTAGTTAGTCTAGGCATACATTTCACTGATTTCAGCAATACATTGAAACTTTATTTTGATGTTTCAGTACCAATATAAATTATGAGATCTTATTGTATAGAAATATTTTTCGAATTGTGGGCTGAGACTTTGCTTACTGCTAAGTTTATTTGCAAAAATGGTCTGCATATATTCAGTAGGCAACCACTAAATACTGAAATGTCAAATGATTTTTAATTATCCAAAAGGTTAAAATAATGTGTCAGTAAGAAGAAACCAAGTTGTGTCCAATGGAATACAAAGTTATTTTGAGACCACTTGTATTGCAATGGTTGGTATACACAAGAGTTAGGAAAGAATTAAGAAGAACCAAGACTGTGGAGAGAGTTAACTTCATTAACAGACATCATGTAAATCTGGGGGGAAAGTTAACTGTCTCTGCATAGGAAAACTGGCCATCTTATCTACTCAGCAGAAAATAGAAAAGAAAATGCTAATTAAGTATTATAACTTGAGTAAGCAGTGGAGGTAACTAGTCTCTTACCAGAATTCCTGTAAAATATCTGCAATCTTTATTTAAATATCTGCTGTAGAAAAAAAGTTAATCTGATAATTTTTTTATTAAACCAAATCTCAGTAGCTAGAAATAAGTTATTGACAAAACTTGAAGCTTATTTGACCAGCAAACACCTTTATAAACAAGGTCTAAATAAAATCCATTTTGCTAAATTGAATCATAAAGTGGAAATTCTCATAATTTTTTCTGAAGAGAAAATCAGTTTAAATGAATTTTGATAATTGGTGATTGATAAACAAGAATGAGAATAGTAAGAAAATGGCATTTGATATACACACACACATATTTCCAGAGAAAGATTAGTAAGTTTTATCCACCACTATTAGCTATCAAAACTTCCTCACTCATCTTGTTATAATATATATGTGCGTATGTATGCTTACTAAGTTTTTTGACCAACAATTTGTGTTAACTAGGCTAATGAAGTAATATGACCAACTTGATTATTATTGGTGTTACTTTGCCATTGCTTTTACGCTCAACCACTAAGACTGTTAAACATCTATATAATTTTACATCTATAATTTGATTGTTAATCATTTATACTGACATTGCTATTTTAACTCTAAAAGCCATAATGTAATCAATAAGAAAATCCTTAGATGTTAAATGATTATCTCCCAAGATTAGTATTATTTTACAATTATTTTCTAAATTTTCACTGTTCCCATTCAGTAGCTTTTTTTAAGCTAGAAAATGTTTGTGGTAACCTGATTGCATTAACTTTAGTATTAGTGATATCACATATGACTGACATTGTAGCTTCTGGAGTTCAAAGAAACATGTTGCTACAAAACTTTTATGTAAGCTAAGAAGAACATCAACTATACAAAAATAACTTTTTAGATATACTGTACTTAAAAACTTCCACTCTGTTAAACATTCCTGAAACATATGAATAAAGAGTTTGAAAAAGACAAATAACTTCCAAGATGCACATTTTACACTGAAATAGCATTTATCAATTGGCCCAGGTCTCTATTTCTTACACATGTCTTCATCATGTATCAATATTAAATCATTATGATTATAAGCACCAAATCTTTTGTACTCACAACATTTTATTTGTCAATTTATGTTATTAACTTAACTAATGGATTATTTTTGAAAACAAGCAAAAAAAAATATTTTAATAATCTGAAGCTAATTTTTTTAATTAATTTATTTTGTTAAGGGTATCCATTGCAACTATTTACAAAAAGAGATGGAACATCACATTATCTATAATGCATACATTAACTAAGTTTTAACTGTAAGCCAAATTACAGGACTAATAATGTCTCACAGTTATCAAATTTTATGATAAACCATTGTCTTACTAACAATTTCTCCTTGGTATAGTAATGACTCTATTTTTTTTTAAATAATGAATTATGAAAGGCAGTACTACCATATTTTTCAAATCTTGTCATGTTTAAACAAATACAGGTTATTAAAAACTTTGAAGAGCAGTTATCTTCACTTTATGCAGAGCCATCTCACCTAAGCTTGGGTAACCAATTGTCAACAGATGATATAGAGCTATAAAATCCCCATCTCCAGTTTGATTTATGGCTTTTTTCTTGATCAGTGAAGACTAAGTTTTAAAACTGAAACTAATGCACTTTTGCATCTAGAAGACATATTTTATTCCTTTACACTGTTTAAGTTAATATTCTAAAATTTTAAAAAATCACTTTTGAACTCACGCTATCTCAGTTGTTCCAGAATTACATAGATCTGACATTGAGTCCAGTGTATGACAACTATAGGCTCCCATTTCTTGAAGAAGTCAGATAATATTGTTGATATTAAATACTTTTAAACACAGGCAAAACTTTCTATCCAGTAGTGCTATTCATTGATGAAATCCACAAGTTAGAAATTAGTCTAAGGATATAGGATGAGTAGGCACTAGATAGGGATTTTATCAAACCTTCCTGCATCCATTGATTATTCTGGCTTGCACTGAGTGATGCTACTGTATGGGGAGTTTTGCCTTTGTGAAAAACAGGTTGTGTAAGCATAAAGAATGGTGATTATGTGATGTTTGATGGATAAATACTTTTAAACAATGGATGAATATTCATTTTTATTTTAAGATATTATTATTAATGAAATAATAAAATACAATCTAGTAAAGCATAATTAAAAATAATTATATTAAAAGATGACTTTAATTTAGCTCTTAAAACATAAATATTCCTGATTCACAATTACAGACATATATGTACTATCAAACATCATATTTTTAAATACACTCAATGACAGTTATAAGATTGTTACAATCTTATAATAATCTGCACAAATGATTTCTAATTATTCTTCAGCAAATGAGATATAGGCTTTAATTTTTATTAATCCCCAAATGTATTTTTTTATATCCCACTTTTCTTATTCAACATCTTTATCTGGGATTAAAGAGATTTTAATAGTTTCTGGCCTAATAAAGATGATTGATAATCATTTGTTATTTATTAAAAGACTATAACAGTCCATAACAGCATGTTAGAGATATAATTTGCAGCTGAGATTATCTAGTGTACATTGGATAAATATGGAACAATGTAATAAAAATTTAAGGATGTATGAATTTGGACCAATTCAAACAACCGGTTCAGTCAAAATACATTATAGGAGTCATTTATATTTCCCCCTATGCCTTTAGTCATATGTTTAAAGTGCAAGAAGGTTATGTTGTAGTTTAAAAATATACATGCACACACTCACACTATTAATTTTGGCAATCATGTATAAAATCAATGGCAGTTAGATATTTAATGGAGATAATATGTAATATAATAATATTTATAAAGTGTGCTTATTTGACATTTATTACTTTATTGTTTGTGTGTGTGCAATTTAATTACAGTATATCTACAAAGTTTAAACTATCCGGCCAATCAATTCACCAGTAGAAAATTTTTAATAACTTTGAAACGAACAGCTCCAATTAGTTCTTCCAGGACAATTATTTCATAGTTTACAATATTAACCATCAGTTGACCATGAAACATTTTCCCGCATGAGTTGATTGACTTATTAATTTAGTGTGATGTCAAAGTCGATAAAAATTTGTCATCAAAAAATTGATTGTTTGATTAGTTAAACTTTGTTAAGAAGTAATTAACTTATTATCAATTAAAATATGCACATTTGGTTTACATATGAGACGAAATAATTGTATATGGAATAACAATGAGATATAGAAATAAAACATTAGTAATATTATTATAAAAATAAAATGCAAGAGATATGGCATATAGCAAACAGAAAGAATAGTTAAGGAAGTAAATTAATATTTAGCTAACACTAAAAATATATTATGATTATTCCAAAAATATCTCATTTGAGTTGGACTCATTTTTTAGATCATTATGAAAACAAAAGCTTATAATACGTATAGATTAACAACTATTGGGTTGGTCTTGGTCTGTAGTGGACTGATGATGCACAACTATTTGTAGTTGGTGATGTAGCCATAGTTACACATGTATATATTCAAAATGCAAAATTTTGATGAGAGCTACAGTTAATATGTAGACATAATATACTAAAAGTGATAATTTATTACATATGTGTTACATAAGTTTAATGAAACTAAAAAAAGAAAACATAAAATCAAAAAGTTTCCAAGACAATGCACTTGTTTATAAATGTATTAGAAATATTCTGGACCTAAAAAACATCACATGATCATCATTTCTAATGCTTGCTTATAAATGTTATTAAAACAGGCAAAAACTCTCTATGCGTATTGCCACTCAGTGCAAGCCAGAGTAATCAATGGATGCCAGAAGGCTTGTGCATAAAATCCCCATCTAGTGCCTTCTCATCTAATATTCCCAGACTAGTTTCTGGCTTGTGGCCTTCATCAGTGAGGAGCTTTGGATCTGAGAGCATGGCACCTAGATCTTAGGAGATTTTATGCACAAGCCTTCTGTCACCCATTGATTACTCTGACTTGCACTGAGTGGCAATACATATAGAGAGTTTTGCCTGTTTTAAATATTCTGCACTTGATTTATTCGCAAACATTATAGTTATGATTTGGTACTGTAGTAATTTTAGTCCTACTTTGCCAGGTATATGTCCAGGCTTCAAAACTGGAAAAGTTGTCTAAACAAGCCCATAACTTTTTATCAAATATTGTTTTTATAGGGGATTTTTTTCTGTGTTCAAATCCCCTACATTTACAATTAAGCTCCAGGTATATGAAGAATGCCTGTATTTCAAATATTGTTTTATAAATGATTATTTAGCTATTATTTCCTTTTATCCTTAACTTTCCCTTCTTAGAATGTAACCATTCATTTAGTTTGCATTGTCGTAGCAATCCGGTCAATATGATTCACATGTTATAATCATCATTAACAGGCATCCGTACCGACAGAAATAAATAAACGGGGGGGGGGGGACTAAGATGAACAGATATTAAAGATAAGCTTTAAGTTGATTCTATTAACCAACATCGAAACCCAAATAAGTTCTCACATGTTGATTCTTTGATCTTTTTATTTGAGATATTGTACGTGCTTACATAAATAAACATGCACAGAGAGAAATCAAATCTTTATACATTGTCCAAAGATTGTAATTTTTTTGTTTATTAATTATCATCCCCCCCACACACACACACACACGCACAATTTTGAATACTTGTTCATTTATTAATAGATTTTGTTTCCTTTAATAAATAAACTAACTATACATATTATTTTATTGTCTTTTTATATCCTTGTCATTTTTCCGTGGGAGGATTTATCCTTCTTTTTTTCTATTTCAATATTATTAATGATTACTTTGGTTTGATTTTTAATTACTAATTAGAATTCGCAACACACAAACAGTTTCTTGAATTTAACTGACATTACTTTTTTCGTTTCAGTCTTTTTTTTTTTTTTTTGCTAGTGCCATCTCGTGAAGATTTTCTAAATTATATTTAGATGTACAGTACTCTAATTTGCTTATTATTATTTTAAGATGAATCTTCACTGTTTTCTAAATTATTTACTAAACTTGATAAATTGGAAAATATTAACTTTACCTGGGTTATCAATAATTGTCCTCTATCGAAGTTGACAATATTAATTTTGAAGGAAGAGCACATCTTTTAAATTTAGTTATGATAGAGACATACATGCATTAGTGGAAAGGTTTGGATGTAAGCCCTTTCCCCATGCTTTTAATTCAATACTGTCAATATCAACAAAACCTCATGGTTTTCACAGAAGCAAAACTCTCCAAACAGTAACAATCCTGTGATGTGATATTTGATTGTTTAATACCATATAGCTTTTTTAGTTTCCACAATTAACCCACTTAACTAAGAGTAAATTTCCCTCTTTTATTCTAATAAGACTATGGTAGAATTGAAAAAAACTTCTCTTGGAGCATATTGTTTCTTATTTGATGTTCTTTTTAAATTAATATTCAGTTATATTCATGTAAACAATTATATGTTGGTAGATAAGCATTTATTTCAAGTGAAAGTTCATTATTCACTAAAATATGGTATTGAGATTTTTGATGGATAATTGAATTGATTGATAATAGAATATAAATCAAAGATCTCTCCAAAGCCTCCCACAGAGGAATTATGAAACAGACTACATTATTCACTAGGCTTTCCAGTTGTCAGGCAGTGAGTGTTTGGGAGATTTATCTAGCTTTTTTTTTTTTATCTTCTAACTTAGAAAAGCTACACACTATTTACTGAAATAGTTTTGGATAATTAGTTAAATTGGTTGTGGCCATCTATTTGGGAAAGAAGAATTAAGCCTGATTAGAACCTCCAAAATATTTAATTTACCTAACCTAAATTCAAACCCAAGTCACAACAGATGGATGTTTACCAGTTCATTCTGAAACCCTTATAAAATAACTTATATAGATGTATATAATAGATTAAATCACCATGTGCATTTCATTATATAATACATAACCAATAAAGTTTAATTAAATTTTAATAATTATTTTATTTTTTATTATGTCCTTAAAAAATAATAATACACATATCTATGTACTTACTTATTTTTTAATACTTTGACTTGCATTGATTGAATCTTATCGTAATTTTTTTTAAAGGAAACCAATATTACTTCTACTTAGTTATATATGTTTAGGTAAGCTCTGTTGTTTTATAAATCAAGGTTGCAACATTTTCAATGTATGGTTTTCGTTTTCATTTTTTGCATCACACTTAATATTATTAACTATTGTATTTATTAATGAATAATTCAGATTACATGTAAGTCAGCAGGAAATATGTGAAGCTTCTAATGAGTTATATAACATAAATAAACTCTCCAAAAGATAGATGATATTAGCTACTTATTAGCATTTGGTCTTATATATGCTTAGTTTATTTATGTAATTTTAAATGAGGGAGTGATTCACCATTTAAATATTCAGAAGATCTAAGTCTAGCTTTTTTTTTTTTTTATCAAGAGCGTTATTGTCTTGGTTTAAATCTTTACATTTACATGCTTACATCTTGTGTTATACAAAGTTTAATTCATGACTTTACTAAAGTATATGTAGATACATCTATGGTAACAGAGAGATTAAAACCACCCAGAATACCAAACCAGCACCGGCACTGATCCCCCTCATCCCAGAGGTCCCTCTTAAAACCATGCGAGTTAGACCCTGCAGACCATCCAGACCCTTGACCCTCCTCTCCAGGGAGCAAAAATGCATGAACTCACAGTCTCAATCCAAGGTAATTGTTAATTTACATAAGTCACTATAAAACTTCAAACCACCATGGCTAATGTCACCACCCAGAGAAAAGGAGATCTATGTCAGTAATGATCCCAGAACTTCTCCTCCCCAGCCTCTGTCACCAGAGGGCTAGGACTCAGGCCATGGAGACCCTCCCTACCATTAGACTCCCACCTTCATGCAGCAAAGATTAGCGAACCAGTAGTAGCCTGAAACAACCAATAATTCTTTTAGCTTAAACAACATCTATTATTTACAGATATTAAAAATGAATTTTCATTTCATATTTGGATATTCCTTAAACTAAAGCTTGGCTTTGATCCTCTCAATATTTAAATGGTAATTCTTATCATTTATTCTATATATATATAATTTATCAACCAAATTCACTTCCTTATTTAAAATCATTTAAATAAGCAAATATAAGAATAAATGCTAAGAGGCAGGAGGTTTCATCTGTCTACACAGATGTGATCGTATTTGGCTTCTCCTTAAACGAAGTCAAGAATATCTCAGCAACTATACCCAGATAAACCTGTTAGCCACTTTATTTTCCATAACCCACTCTTTAAGTCTTCTCATATTCTGCCCCATCCCATTTCCACAACATAATCTTTGTCAACTCTATGGCCTTTAAATTTAAATCCTCCTTATCTTTTCGCAAACCCAGCATAAAAATTAATAACTCACTTTCTGTATAGTCACTTTGTTCATACCTATTCTCCCATAACTTCATTATCTGAACCCTTTCTGCTTTCAAGCATTTACATTCAATCAACAGATGCCTAATATTTTCTATACTTTCCTTACACAATTTGCACACTAAATCACCTATAGTTTTCCATTTACATGTATATTCTCTTGTTGCTAAAGATCCCGTTCGAGCCTTAAACAATAAACTACTTTCCTTACTATTATCATAAATTAACTCGCTTCCAAAATTCCGTTTACTTCTATATATATATATGTGTGTGTGTGATGTGATGTATGTTTAAACTCCCTATACAGTAGCGCCACTCAGTGCAAGCCAGAGCAATCATATGATGTTTAATAGTATCATCTGTCTTCTGGAGAGTTTATTTATGTTATATAACTCATTGAAAGTTTCAATTATTTTCTATTCTGTACTTTTTAATATATAAATGGATATTATATTTGGAACATTTTCTTTTTTTTTTTTAAATGACTGATTATTTAAATTTTTTCAAATAAATTCAAATTATTAACACTTTAATGCGTTTATTAAGTAAAAATTATAAAAGTATAAAATGAAGTTAAAGACTGGGTGACACCATCAATATGATAATGCATTGTGCCATAATTGAGATTTAAAAAATAAAGAGAAGATCTGCCATTAGTACCCATAAAAATATGATTTCTCTTCCACCAATGGAAAAACTTTAATTTTCTAATTGTATGCATGGCTTTTTGTTTTCTATAAAAGAAATATTTTTTAAAACAATTTTTTATTAAATATATTCAAAAGTAAAAGAAGTTGTATTTTATTTTAAATTATTATTTTATAATCAATTACTTTGATTTAGGCAGTAAAAAGTTTTTTTCTTTATGATTTGTTATTACTATTGTGACTCTACTATCAGAATATTTATATATACCTTTCAGAAATAATAAAAAATAATATTTTTGAAATATTATAGACAATTAAAAAATATTAAATATTTTTACAATATTACTGATTATATATATGTTCAAATTGCACCCAGTCTTATTTAAATAATAAATGTAATAATGCTCAAGGCTAAATGGGTTTGTAAATAATCATTAAAAACCAGTCAACACTTAGACAATATCAATAACAATCAACAATTTCAAACTGTTGTCAAGGCAACCTCCTTTAACAATAAATAAATCGGGATTTCACTTTTATTGTTAGAAGGAGGTTGCCTTGATAACCATTTAAAAATTGTTGATTGTTATTGATATTGTTTAAGTGTTGACTGGCTTTTAATATATATATATATAAGATTAAAAATAGAAACAAAAATTGTTCCTACGCAATAGTGCCACTTAGTGTAAACTCTAATAATCTATAAATGCTATAAGGTTGTACACAACAATGCCTATCCAGTCCTTTCCCACCCAGTACCACCAACCTAGTTTTAGATTACAGCTTTCATCAGTGAAAAGCCTTGGAATGATTGTTATTTAAAAATCAAAGACACCAAAATATATAGATACTGAACTGTTTTCAGATCTGTCTGACTCTATAGGCAAATTAGCTTGGATTAAAAATGTTAACATGTTTTCAGTTTGTGCTGATAGATTTATACTTAAAAAAAGCTAAAGTGGGTGCTGGAGAAGTGGTGCATTAGGTCTAAAAATCTAGATGCACTGCTCCCAGATTCAAGGCTTTTTACTGATAAGAACTATAACTGGAAACTAGTCTGGGGTATTGGTTGGGGAAGGCACTGGTTGTGTATTATGGTGCACAACCTTTATGTCTATTGCTATGTCTGAGAAGTGTATATATATATATATATAATCAGTAAGACTGAGAAGTGTATATATATATATATATAATCAGTAAGACTGCAAATAAGATTGACACAAATACAACTTTGTAGTTACTTATGTATTTATTAACAAGGTAATTACAATAACAAAGAATATATAATAAAATATAAATTAGTTCTTAGTTCAAATAACAGTAATATGAAAATTAACTCATTGAATACACACATTATTTGACAGAGTGTTTTTTTCTAAAAAAATAAAACAATATCAACACATTTATGCCTTGGCTGAGTCAGCACAATTTAAGAATTAACTGTTTCTCTTTCCATTATCATTGTCTGTTACAACTGCAGCTTCACTGGCGGAGACTTTTATTTTACTTTTATAGATATGCAAATGAGAGTCTATTTGCAACACTCTCTAACATTTTAATTTTAGAGTAATTTAGCACATACTTGCCACAATAGGATAAACCAACTGCTAATAAACAGAGACATACTAAAAATCTAACCAGGCATTCCAGTCCTTTCCTACTCCAAAATTAATAGGTTTAATGACAAACAAAATATTCAAATTTAGCAGGTGAGTGGCATATTCTTGGAGATCTGGAAATTACCATAGAAATCTCAACCATTGTGGTACCCATCTCTATGATACACTGTGAATCAATATCTCTTCTTTTTGTAACAATGGGCTATTACACTGTTCCTTTTGGCCAATCTCAACTATAGGATTCTTATAACAGTGACTTATGTGATTTACATTCTTTCTAAACTCTTCACCATTTGGCAACTTTACAAGTCTTATTTCTTTTGGCAGTATCTTTACAATTATTTCAGATATCCATTGACATTTAAGCAAATCTCATATCCACATTTGTTTCTCTTCTAAAATATCCATGAAATTTTAGTTTTTATTTCCCTTAATAACCATAGATAACAACTGAGTTAAATGGGTATGGAAAGAGGGACTTTTTAGTAATTTGGCTCGAGTTTTCCTGGTTGCAGTGCTAGGTGTAAAATGTTGGTTGTACATTGTCTCTATCAAGGCTTCAGAAATGTTTTTACATTTCATTTTCTTCAAAATATTTTTTAAACTTTGTGCAGCTTTTTCAGCAATCCCTTTAGTCTCCAGATGATAAGGAGGATTAAGATATGCTTAATCCTTTTATCACCCAGGAAATCCAAAATCTTGAGACAAAAGCTGTACCATTATCAGTCACAATGAGTTCTGGGAAACCATAATTAGCAAAGATTTTATTCAATGTAGTTATAATACATTATAATACAGTGCTTGTATTCTTGACCAACTTATATTCTGTCCATCTAGAGTAAGTATCAATCAATATAAGTTTTAGGTGTCTGTCTATTGAACCTGCATATTCAAATGGACATGAGTTCATAAAGTTGTGAGTCTTGTCTACACCTCTATTTGCCTGGGTAGAGGTTTACCTATCTGTAGATAATCTGCACATTTTTTTTACTAAATTTTTAATATCCTCTGACATATTAGCCACCAGACATAAAAACGAGTGAGAGCTTTCATTCTGACAATTCTCAGGTGACCTTTATGTAACAAATTTAGTTCTTGAATTCTTATAAAAGTATAATCTTTAACGGAGACTAGTGTAATCATAAATATACAAAGAACATATAGAGAAAAGCTTTCATAAAGTCTGTTTTATTTTTAAAAAAACAGTATATAGTTAGCTGACTTTTGACTATTACATGTCATAGACATAGTATAAAGTGGGAAATGGAAGTGGGTGTGCATATATGCTGTTATTGTTCATTCATTTTCTGGTATCATGTGCACTGGGCACAGCAACTTTGAGTGAAGGATTGAAGAGGCATGGTATTTCTCAGGTGATAGAAGCTCTGTCAATGGAGGGCAATCAGGTGTGCCCCTATCAAAAAGATGGCCTATTCTCCATAATTAATTTTTATATTTAAATTTTATGTAAATTATCAATAACAGCAAATATATATACATCCACTCCCACTTTCCAATTTATGTTACGTCTATGACTTGTAATAGTCAAAAATCGGCTAAGCACATGCTGCTTTTTTTTTAAAAAACAAAGGACTTTATGAAAGCCTTTCTCTATACAATCTTCATATATTTATGATTATTTGAATTCTTATGAAAGGAGGCAGTACGTGATCAGTGTTCAATATATATCCACAACAAACTGACAGTCTATCTCTATTAATACAAATTATTTTATCTAATTCAGAGGAACGAGTATTCAATCAATCACTTTTTATCCTCTTCATCAACTGCTCATAACCTTTATTTCATCTAATTCATTCTTCTACAGCAACACTATTTATTATCTGCAATCTAATTAAATCTATACAATTTATTTTTTTAACTACACACGCTTTTTCATTATAATTGGATAATTGCAACAAGGCATCTTCAAGTCCTATTTTACTTCCCAGTTTAAAAACTCGATAATCATAATGAGTATTATTCCAGCATAAAATTCACTGACTTACTTGATCGGGAATTTTTCTCAGAACTGAAAATTTCCACCAGAAGGCAATGATCTATACAAATCTTAAACCTTCCCCCATAAACATATTGGTGAAATTTCTTGATAGCACATATGATAGCTAACGCCTTCTATCAATTTGACTGTAAATTCTTTTCAGCTGATATAAGAACTCTCAAGACATAAGTGACAGAACATTCACCTCCAAAGCAGTGTGAAATAACAGCTTCTACACTGTGTTCTGATGCATTGGTTGTTATAATCACATCCAAATTGCTTTGATAATGCACTAGTAAACTTTCTGAAGTCAGCATCTCTTTACAATGTTAAAAGCCTTTTAATGATCACTGTTCCAAGTTCAATGTCGTTTTTTCTTAAGAAGTTGATATAATGGAGATAAATAGTGTGCTTTTTCTCTGATAGAAATTTAAGAGCTCTAAGAAACCTTGCAACACTTTCATATTTCTAGTCTTAACACCATTCTTAATAGTCTCAAGTTTATTTGGATCTGGAAACCATCCCTGAGCATTTATAACATATCCAAGAAATTTTTATCTCTTTTGTAGACCAAATACATTTTCTAACATTTATTTTTGCTTTTGACTATCAAAATGGTACATATCTATGTTTGTCTGGAAGACATTAGAAGTGATACATAAATCATGAGGCAATTTAATACATTTAAATAATCTCTTATGTGTAGTCAATGTCAACAACTCAGCTGTATTTTCAGTTGCAAGTATCTGATGAAAAGCTGTTTTCAAATCTATCTTTGTGAAATAATTAGCCTTCTGTAACAGTGCCAGGACTTTGTGGACATTAGGTACTGAATACGATCCTGTCTTTATATATTTATTGACAGTGTCCTATAATCCCCATTTAAGCACAGAGTCCAATATGGTTTAATTACTGTAACTGTCAGCATGGCCCATCTTCCAATAGCATTATGATTTCTTTAGTAACTAGCTCATTGAATGTTTCCCCACTTTATCTCTTAAAGCAATGGAACTTTCTGAGCTTTGCAAATAATTAGTTACACATTTCTTATTAATTCCACATTTACTGGTTTCATTCTTAATTCTGCTAATGCAGGCTTGAACAGTTCCAGCTATTTTCTTTTCATAAGGTGTACCAGGTCTTTAATACATTCATTCTTATATCCAAAGATTCAAAACACTTTATATCCAGTAATGGGCTTACATATTTATTTATTACATGCAATACAAGGGATCTTTGCCTAGAATTCAACTTTACTGGAACTATTACTTTGCAGTGATTATCAACTTTATTTCCATTTAGATCAGTTACAATCTCATCTGTCCTTTTTAAATACAAATTCCTTTTTACGACCTTCAGTAATCTGCAGCCAATCATTGTGTGACATTAAAGACAAACTTGTTCTGCTATCAACTTTTATTGTTATCCATTTATCACAAACCCATACTTCAAAAAGTAAATGAACCATTGGTTGTTATTATACTCTTTATTAATAATTTCTTGTGCTCTGCTTTCCCCCCAAATTGTAATCAGTTTTTTTCTTAAATGCTTCTCGATCTTTAATGTGATGTGATGTGATGTATTATGGCTTCTTAAACGAAGTCGAAGAATATCTCAGCAATTATGCCCAGATAAACCTGTTAGCCACTTTCTTTTCCATTCCCCACTCTAAATTTACCCATAATCTGCTCTAACACATTTCCACAACATAATCTTTGTCAACTCTATAACCTTTATATCTAAATCCCCTTTATCTTTTCCCAAACCCAGCATAAAAACCAATAATTCACTTTCTGTATAATCACTCTTTTCATATTTATTTGTCCACAACTTCATTATATGTACCCTTTCTGTTTTCAAACATTTACATTCAATTAACAAATGCCTAATATTTTCTATTCCTTCCTTACATAATTTACAAAATAAATCACCCATATTTTTCCATTTACATGTATATTCTTTTGTAGCTAAAGATC
The DNA here is from genome assembly GCA_028023455.1 of Epiperipatus broadwayi. Lineage (NCBI taxonomy): Eukaryota > Metazoa > Onychophora > Udeonychophora > Euonychophora > Peripatidae > Epiperipatus > Epiperipatus broadwayi. Next base: position 2,513,034 of record JAQFVV010000109.1, read on the forward strand.
CCGTTCGAGCCTTAAACAATAAACTACTTTCCTTACTATTATCGTATATTAACTCACACCTAATATTCTGTTTATTTCTATATATATTTAAACTCTTTTTACTCTCCATACTATTTCTCCATCTCTCTAACTCCCTAGTCTTTATTAATAAATTTATTCTTTTATCCCATTCCTTACTACTATAACATTCAATAATCCTCTTAACACAATCATCCCATCTTTTGTACAAATATACTGATATAAATTCTTTATCCAAATCTTTTGCATACCGCATTACCTTTCTCACCCATCTTGTTGCCTGCCCTTTACTCATAACCCAATTAAATACTATTTTAGCTATTCTTTTATTATCCATAAACTGCAATCTACCAAACATTTTCATTTTACTTTTTGCATCTCTCATATGAAAACTTGACCATCCCATTTATCCTTGAATTGCCTCCCTTGCTGTCCATACTTCTGCATCCAATGCATGTCTTCCTACTTCCCATTTGAGCTTTTTCTAAGTAATCTAATATCTTTTTACTAACATATAATGCAAATAATATAATATAATATAATATAAATGACAAATGATAGCTAAGTGACCTCTAGGGTCAAAAATTGGCATATTTTTTCCTTATGATTACAGTTCATTTTTACAGGTCCAGCTTTCTCACAACAATAACACTTTTGTGTTGTTGTTTTTTTTATGTTTTGGAAACTTGAATTTCGCCTTTAGATTTTTTTTTGGTAAACAAAATTCAGCCAAGACACCATAAATTCCAAAGCATTATTTAACACAGCCTCCTGAGCTATGTTCTTTACTATGGCCCCTTTGGACATTAAATCTGCATCTCTTAGTAGCACTTTTCTGAAATTATGATCAGACACATTATACAAAAATTGTTCTAGTAGGGAATCATTTATCTCTGCCAAATTCACAATTTCTGGCAGTCTACATAAGGTTAAATCATAATCAACATATTTCTCTTGTAGCAACTGTTTTCTACTTCATAGTCTAAACCACACTTCCCATGTGGAGTATCTTTTGAATGCTTTGTGTCCATGAGTCTTTTAGCTGTGTTACTTTTGGCATGTAAAATAGAAAAGTGTGGCAACTTTAAAACAATCTTCCTCTATCTTGTTGATCACCATCACCTAGTTTTTCCAAGTCTGCATTATTTACAACAAACTCTTGTATTATAGCATTTAAAAAAATTTCCTTTTTTACTGTATCCAAACTGTCAACTGCACCCTCTGCTATATCTGAAAGTTATATATATATATATAACCAATCAGACTGTTAATAAAATGTACACAAGTACAACTTTGTTAGTTACTTATTTATTTATTTATTGACAAGGTAATAATAAAGAATATATACTAAAATATAAATTACTTCACACAAATCAAATCATCAGTTAAACAAATAAATGAATTACAATAAATAAATAAACGACTATTGAGTTTACTCAGCTTTCGAAGAAATACCTTCATTATCAAAGCTGTGTGATAAATAAATTGCGGAGTAAAACTATTAGTACGAGAAATGGAAAGTGTATGCAAATTATATTTGCCATTTTTTGGAGATTGTGTAACAAGTGTCTCTTTTACTCGTCGCATTACAGTCCAGATTGGTAAAATAGGCTTTTTTGATCTTTCTCTTTAAGTCATGGCGCTCTTTGCATAAGATTCGAGGGTTGTCTGGAATGCACTGGTATCTTGGTGGAGGTGCTATGCTGTGCAAAGATGGAGGTGTGTGTGGGATCTGTTTGTGCTTTGTTGTAAGCATAAGTATGCTGTGAGAGTCTTTTGTGTAATGTTGCCTTCGTGACCCGTGTTAAGTAATCTCCAAAAAATGGCAAACATAATTTGCATACACTTAGCATTTCTTGTACTACTAGTTTTTGCACACAACTTTGATATTGAAGGTATTCCTTTGAAAGTATTCAGCTGAATAAACTCAATGGTCGTTTATTTATGTATTGTAATTCATTTATTTGTTTAATTGATGATTTTATTTGTGTGAAATATATACCGCATATATACTACCCATTACAAACACACACAAAACAATTATTAATTATAAATTACTTCTTAGACCGAAAACAGTAACATGAAGAACAACTTGTTGAATACACACATGATTCAACAGAATGTATATCCTTCCTTCTAAAAAAAAAATAAAGTAATGCCAAGACATTTATGCTTTGCTGTGGTCAGCACAATTTAAGAATTGACTATTTTCCTTTCCATTAGTCATTGACTGCTATGACTACATCTTCACTGGACGATAATTCTACTTTCTCTTTCTACAACTGTGCCTTTACTGAACTTTGCAAATGAGAGAGTATTTGTAGCACTCTATAACGTTGTAATGTTAGAGTGATTCATTAGATACTCCCCACAATAGGAAAGACTAATCTCTAATAAACAGAGACATACTAGAAATCAGTCAGACATTCCATCTTTTGATTACCAGAGCTTGCATTGTAGCATTATTGTGTATAATAAAGTTTTGCTATTGTTTTAACAGCTTGTATGAGCATAAAGGGAAAATGATCATGTGATGTTATAGTGGTTTAATATCAAACCTAATCACAAGATAATAATATTAATCATACAAAATTACATGTTTTTTTTAAATCTTAAGCTATGTTAAAAGCCATTATGCATGCATGTTTCTTATTTATAAAATATTATACAGATCAACATTTTAAATAAAAAAAATATTTTTCTTTTTTAATTTCTTTTGTAATGTATTTGATAAAAATACCATTCAGTCAAGCATTGGTGGTCAGGAGGTCAGCACAGCCGCCTTACAAGCAGTTGCCCCAGGTTAGCGGGTTCACTTCCTGGTCAATGCTATGACACATGAAAAAAACACCATTCATTGCAGTTAAAGTTACTACATTCTTATTTAAATTTATCTTTGCTACCACAAGATTTTTATTTGATTATAAATTCCATCTATTGATCAGAACTATCCTAAAGTGAACAAGTATAATTACAAGCCTCCACTAACTCTATTTAGAACAATGCATATTAGAAAGGTATTACAGCATTGCCCTTAAGATGTATTTCATGATAAATGTTCAAAGGATTTTAATCATTATTTTTCTACCATGAATACAAGATTGAAGAGAAGTACTGGATGTTAATTAAGAAATTGATATGCAGAAAAGAGCATTTATTGAAACTGAAACTACTTCTGCAAGCTTTGTATTTTCATATTTTATTATTCAAACATTGGTTATTGTATATATTATCAAATCTCAAATAATACAGTGGTATAAAATTTATAACCCTAGGCAAGTTTATGATGTTGGCTTCACCAATGAGAGAATTTAGGATTAGAATCTGGAAATAATATATTTATGCTTATAACAACTATCTTTTTACTTTTTTAAACTATTTTACTATTGCATGATTAAATTAAGTAGTTTCAGTTTTGAATTCTATCCTTTTACTGATAAAGACAAATTGAAAGGCTAGTCTGGAAATGTGGATATTATAGAACTATATCACCTAAAATTCATTGATTATTTGGGCTTATAGTATATAACGGCTCTAGAATATGATTAGAAAAAGTGTCTTGAAAGCATATGAAAAAATCATATAACATTGTTGGTAGAAGAATATATGTAATTGAAAAATTTACAATTATTTTTATTATTCTGTAAGGTTTAAGATTATACCTATGCCATCATTTCACATAAAATAACAGGTCAGTTCTTTCACACCATACATCTAACCCAGCTCTCCAGACTTGTCAGATGTGCTAAAGATTTCAATCATATCTACATTATATTACAATAATGACCTATGTAGTGTATATAAATATCCTAAAATAATTTTTTTGTCATTTCAATATATGTACATTTATATTTTCCTCTCAAAGATAAAATTATAATTATATACCAGATGCTCGAGATTAATCTTATGCCCCAGAACTTATTACTTAACAATATGCATATTAAATCAAATAAAGAAATTCACACCTAAAAAGTAAATGAAAATGATTTGGCATATCAAACAAATGTGTTAAATGCAACTCTGCCTCAAAGTACTATATAGTTATTAAGCAGTTGCATAAATACTCTTAAGGATTTTCAAAATACAAATGTTGATTTGAATCATTAATTTAAAATAATATCATGAAGTTAATTATAAAACAGGCAAAACTCTCCATACAATATTGCCATTCAGTACCAGCCAGAGTAATCAATGGATGCCAGAAGGCTTGTGCATAAAATCCTCACCTATTGCCTATTCATCCAATACCCCTATACTAGTTTCTAGCTTGTGGCCTTCATCAGTAAGGATCTGAGAGCACTGCACCTAGATCTTAGGCTCTAATGCAACCCTCCAGCAGCCATCTTTTATCTCTACTTAACTACAAAACTATGAGTCTTCAATTTCGAAAACACAATAATATTTTCAATCCAAGCTCATTAGTTTATATAGTCATATGGGTTTAAACTCAGATTCAGTACCTATTTTGGTGTCTTTGGTTCTTTAATAACAATAGCCACCACTATCCTATTAGGCAGAATTGGTTGTAAGCCAATAAACACCATATGATCACCATTTTTTATGCTTGCTTAAACATCACATGATCACCATTTTTTATGCTTGCTTATAAGCATGCATAAGAAATGATGATCGTGTGATGTTTATTGGCCTAAACCAATCCTGCCTAATAGGAAAGTGGTGGCTATGGTTATTAAAGAACCAAAAACACCAAAATGTATAAATACTGAACTGAGTTCAGACCTATATGACAATATAAGCTAATGTGTTTGAATTGAAAATATTATTCTGTTTTCAATTTAAGACTCATAGTTTTGTAGTTAAGTAGAGATAAAAGGTGGCTGCTGGAAGGTTGTATTAGATCCTAAGATCTAGGCACAGTGCTCTCAGACCCAAAGCTCCTCACCGATGAAGTCCACAAGCCAGAAACTAGTCTGGGAATATTGGATGAGTAGGTACTAGATGATAATTTATGCACAAGCCTTCTGGCATCCATTGATTACTCTGGCTTGCACTGAGTTGCAATACTGTATGGAGAGTTTTGCCTGTTTAATGACAGTTATAAGCAAGCATAAGAAATGGTGATCATGTGAAGTTAATTATAATGATCAGAAATAAGTTACAGTGAAAGAAAACCAAAGGAATTTTTATTAAGAAGATTACAAAAAATTTGCGTAATGTATTCATAAATCAATAATTTCCATAATTAGTATGCTGTACAATAACACTAATTATATATACTGTTGCATGTGTTTATTGAATTATATTCTTTCAAGAATTTTTAGTTTGATAAAGAATGGAAATTAAAAGATTACATACATATAAACAGAGATAATTTTAGCTTTTGATTTTGCCAGGAAATTATCAATTACTACTAATTGACAATCCTTCTGAGGCTAAACAATTTTTTTTCATTAAACTATAATAGCTCATTTATTGAGTTTATTGAAGTAAAAGGAGGTCCTCTTTCACTGCAAACCCAAGTTCTTATAAGGATTTAAACTTAGAAAGCCATTTTAATAAATGTGAGATTGCAAAAGAATAACACTTTCTTTGATATCATGCAAATAATATATATTTCTGTGTCTATATGAAATCAAATACTTAAATTTAACAGCAGGATATTTATGAGGATCTGCCTTCTATGCAGATTATCTAGATTCAAATCCAGGCCAAAATAAACTTTAAAAAAATGATTAAATTCTATCCTTAGCTAGAGAGTAAAATGAGGATAAAAAAATACATCTTCCAGAATCTAAACCTAATGTCAAAATCATCTTTGTAGAGGTAGTTTATCTGTTACTGTTCAAATAAATATTTACTATGCAAATAAATAATTTGAATATTATAATATTCAAATAAGTCTTCCAAACATTAAGATATTTTAGCAACATCTTCTGTGAATGAATATAAAGTCTGAACTTCCAGTAGCTGACCCAAAAATTTATTTATGTTGACTTGAAGTTCAGACTTTATATGCCGAAAATTAATGTTTGGAAAAGTGATTTTAATATTTTGTATTTAATTGTCAGTTAGCGATATGAAGTAGAATATTTTCATATATATATAATAAAAAATTAATCTTCCAATTAATTTTCATACTGAGAATTTTCAATAGTTTTTATAAATCTGTTTTTATCATCATCAACCACTTATAAATGTGTATGACCATTTTAAAAAGAAAAAAACAAAACATGAGATGTGTAAAAGATCCTAAAAGTTTTGTGATGATTATGCAAACTAATTCATGAAATACAAATATACCCCATGTATGCAACATGCTGATACATTAATCCTCTTATATGATATTGTGTAAAGTTGTCTTTTAATTTCCTATGTAACTAAGTTTTTTTTGAGAGTCTTCAATATCTTGACTAATGGTAGCTCTCCATTATATTTTATCCTTAGCCATATCTTTCTAATGAATCAAATGAATATTTCATTTCCTTAATACATCTTTGAGATAATTTTTATAATGTAAACAGAGTTGCTTTTCCCATGAAAATAACATTTAAGTTCATTATTGAATCCACTTTACAGTAATAGATTCAGCATTATCACATATATCAAGTTAAAGCACTTATTAACTGGTCTTTACACTGCATTCTGAAATGAAATTTTTTTAATGCTTCTATATTACATAATAAGAGGTTCATTTCCTACTTCTAAGTAATAAATTAGGTAAAATAACAGCTCTGTATTCAGCTAATTTAGTTGCAATCGTCATAATGCTAGGAAGAAGTACCCTATGTTTTAACTTAATAAAAACTGTAATATATTGGGATTCTGAATATTTGAGTCCATTTTTATATTTGAAAAACTTTCATCTCATTTAAATTGATCACATTTTCAAACTGATAACCCATTAAAATTAGTTCTTTCTTCATTAGCTGACAAAAGACTTAAAATTTTTAAACATTAATTATTAAACCTAGATTTTTTTTCCAAGACATTCTGTGTAGATCGCCTTTAGAAGTGACATAAGACTATTCACATACCACAAATTGGGAAGATGGAGCTAATACTCTTATTTTTGTTTTAATTGAATCGGATTTAAAATTTCTCATCTATCACATAATTAATTCCTGCTTTAGTAAATGATCTATAAGCACTTCCAAAAACCACTGTTACAAGAATTGAAAGCTAAGTTGAAATTAGTACACATTTTTGTTTAATATCAGTTTTTTGATTTCAAATATCTCATTTGTAGAAAATAATATTTTTTCTCATTCCATTATATAAAACTGTATAATATTAATATACTTTGGTGGACAATAAAATAATTAGAATCAGTTGCCACAGATGTGTTTGTTTAACTGAGTCAAATTGATCAAATCAATAAAAAGCAATATATAAATCATTTCCTTGTTCCCAACATCTTTTTTGCATTTGCCAGTGATTTCTGATTCTCTAAAATGATAATGAGGGTCTGACATTCATTCGTCTATGACAAGAAGCAACCTAATCATTAAAATTCTTGAAAGTATATTTGCCATAGTAAATAACAATGTCATTCCATGATAATGTCTTCAAACTTTGTCTATTTCCTCTATCCTTTAAAAATAGAAAAATAAAACCAACCTTACAATCAATGGAAAAGCCAGTCTGGGATTTGATCTTTCTAGATTTTGTTGAAATTTCATTATCAGATTCAGTACAATCCATAGTCATTATGCTCATCTGCTTTATAAATGGAATTTAACAACCATTAATAAATATGGATTAAAAAAAGGTAGAATTGAAGAAATTAAAAACAACTAATGAATCTATTGGAATTTCTACAAGTTTTATGGGGAATATTTTGTTAATAGTTAAATTATCAAGAAGAAAAAAAAACATATATTAAATAATAATTGCAAAGAAATCAGGTCATATATCACATGACCTAATTTAAAAAGCTTGTATTATAAATTTATCTAATGAGCTTAACACGCTTTTCAGAATATCCACTAGCCCCCAGGTTTGTGCTTATGGCTTTCTCAGTGAGGTGCTAGGATATTCAAGCATTAGATTTAAAATACCAGGTCAAGCCCAGTACTTTATTTAAATCTGACATTTTCAGACATCCATATATCTTCAAATCCAGTTAACTTAAATAGCTATATGGGACTGAACTAAGTTCAGATACACCATATATTAATAGCTTTAACAATTATATTTCTTGCTATTAAGCCTTTGGTGATTTTATATTGCTAAACATATTAATATATGGTGTATCTAAACTTAGTTCAGTCCCATATGGCTATTTAAGTTAGCTGGATTTGAAGACATATGAATGTCTGAAAATTTCAGATTTTCTACTTAATAGTTAACTGTTAGATAAAGTTCTGGGTTTTACCTGGTATTTTAAATCTAATGCTTGAATATACTAACAACTCACTGAGGAAGCCAGAAGCAGAAACTGGTCTGGTGTTGATGGATATTCTGAAAATCTTGTTAAGAGCTATTAATAATCTCATTAGATAACTAAATAATAAAAAAGCTTGTTACACATAGTTAGTCACCATGCTCAGAAACAAGGGGAGGTAGTATATAGGTGAAACTATAACCATCAATGAAAATGTTGCATTTTACTATAATGAGTTTATTTCATTTAAACCTTTACTTCGTTCAGACATTATTGAACTGTAAGAAAAATTCTATTTATTTACAATCAATTATACCTTAATTCATATATAACTATAGATTTGTTTTACAGTTTGACCTTTTTGATACAAAAATAAAATACTGAGTCTAAAATCAGTTGAACATCTATCATTAATTCAATTCACTGTTGATTTGAATGCAGAAGAAAATATCGATGTTATCAATTACTTTTCACATATATACGACTTTCTATTAAAATAATGATAATAAAAATTTCAGTTATTAATTGCTTGGGAGGGCATGCGATAATCTAGCATCAGGAGTGATAGGCTGAATTTTAATTCAAGAACTTTAACTTAGAGTCCATTATTCCTAAGCTATACAAGGTAAAAAATGCTAATTGCTTGAAAATTCATATTTTAGCACTATAAGTAGGAGTTCGATCTTTGAATCTGGGTAGTTTTAGCTCGTAAGTCCAAAAATTCTATTAAGAGCTCTAAAGACTGTAACAGCAAACTAAAATGAGGCAATGCCTTATTCCTGCAGTATTAAATTGTAATCTAAGAAGATATTATGTAACTATGATCAAGAATGTTTATCTTCAATATTCTTATGTGCCATCTCATTTTGCTAATTACTTTTGTTGTAGAGTTATAAATGAGATGTTACATTATTTAATTATGGACTACTGAAAAAGGCAGTGAAGCATATTATACCTCTAATTGTATATTTTAATGTCATTAGTTATAAGCTAATTGATTGAAGTCTGATCTTTTGGCAAAATATGCAACTACTAAAAGCTACAAGACCATAGCTATAAAAGCAAATTGGCTTAGATTCAAAACCTTAGAATATTTAAACATTTGAAGTCATTTCGTGAGCAGCAAGATTAATAAAAGCAGCTACTGGATGAACACAATAGAAATCAGTGCCCTCTATTAAAAAGTCAAAGAGCCAGTTAACTCTAGTTTAGTATATATTGATTTTACTTAAAGCTCATATTGTAGTTACTAGAGTTGGGGAAAGATGTCACTATCAACAAATACAATGTTAAATCCCCCCCAGGCATATATTTCTAATAATTATATTCTTCAAAACTTAAATGATGAAACAAGTATTTTATTCGTGGGTGGCCAATATTTTACAATTAATTAGGCCTTTTTTTGTTGTTGGTGTGAGTTTGCATGTGCCATATAATATTTGTCATACTATTCATATTATATATAAATAATATTTAACATTTTTTGATTATATAATATAGAAAACAAATATTTTAATGAAACTTGTGTTTGCTTTAATACCATTTTTAACATTTAGAATAAAGCAGAACATTTTTCAAGTTTAAATCAGTCAGAGGTCGTTTTAATTTTAATTTTTTAAAATCAATTTCAGTGATTTAGATGAAAGAAAAAAAAAACAAATGCATAAAGTTTTATTGCTCGGGAATTCCTAACAAGTTCGAGCGCCAGAATCGATTCTGGGATCTCCCGATCTACAACTGCACCAAACCGCGCTGGGTATTTTTTTTTTAATGTGTCAAGGCGTCGGCCGGAAAGCGAACCCAGGGACAACTGTTTGTAAGGCGGCTGAGCTAACCACTCGGCCACCAACGCTTGACAAACCGCGCTGGGTATTGATTTAAATAATTTTCATAAAGCAAAAAACCTTCAAGCGTAACAAAAAATGAACTATTATAATATGAAATTTTAAAAAAACAATTATAAACTTGCTCTGAATTAATCCTCAAAATTAGATGATTGAATGGGGTATAGTTTCACTATTTCGTTATATATTTTTGCCTTCTAAGTAATAATAAAAAATGTTTTTGATTACAGGATTACTTTATATGGTCTAGTTTTACTTTTAATTTTTGTAATCGGAGATTTGATGGTTGCATCATATTTGGCATATGCACCACAAGTTTAATTAATAGGATCTAGGTGTTGAGGGAGTTATTTAAGAATGGGATCATTCTGTCTGTTATAGTATACAACGAAGTACCATTTCTGGAACAAAATATAAATTAAAATGAACATTATAATTCTTAACACACAGAGGCAAAACTCTCCATATAGCAGCGATTATGTGATATTTAGTGGTTTAATTATAATTTTTATAAACTTTTTGAAAGTGAGTACCTGAATTAATATTCTTTCCTGCCTTTTCTAAAATGATTATTAGTTAATTTTCTGCATTAAAATTGTTTACAAAGCTACAGAAGTCATTGATTATTTCTGCGTTCTTGGATTGTTTATCAAGAGTTAAGAATCCAGCATTTGGTACAAAGATTAAATAGAATTACAATGAAAGAAAAGTTAGTGTCCGGATGCATGCTGTAGTATTTGATATGATTCTGTATGAATATAATTCTGAAGATTAAAAATAAGATTATTATTGCATTTAAATTGATGTGATGGTAAAAAGATTTAAGAAAATGATGTGTAGCAAAAAGAACATTTCCTCTTTCTTCACTAAACAAACGTTCACTTGAAGCATAAATGATCTGGTAAAAATTGTCATGCATTAGTCATTTTATAAGGTGATGTAATTTATTAGAAAAGTATTAATTCTCAAAAAATATGTCAAAAAAAAAACCATCATCACAATAAATAACACACTAATGCAAACAGACCATTTCAGAGCAGGATGCAAAGTGTGTGGTAGAATTTAGAGAATGACAGATTTATAGAAACATAAAGTTAAGAAAATTATTTTATTATTTAATTTTACCTTACCCTTTGTTTAAATTAATTCACTGTTTGATAGTAACTAACAATACTAATATGTATTATCAATAAAATACTTTATGTCACCAATATTCTTTTATTACTGTAAGATTTGGAGCATATTGTGAAATAATTTTTCTTTATAAAAGCAAGGAGAATAAATTTGTGAGGATTTGAATTGTATATATATTAACTTTCCTTTTCCATGTTTCATTATTCCTTGTAACAGATTATTCAAAATAATTCGGAGGATGAAGCAAAAAAAACTTTGTATTTGAGTGAACTCATAAAAAAGACAACAGATAATATAACGTAGCAGTAGAATGCCATTATTTTATTCACCAGAAGTTAAAATGATGATGTATAACATAAAGTAACGATAATTATACAAAAACGTTAGATTGCCGTCATATTTTTTTTAAAAAAAAACCTTAATAAAAGTATTGACCACTAGATGGCGGTATTTATTAGCTGTGCTACCTGGTTAGTATTTATTGAATAATTTTTTGAATAATTAGTTAAATGATGATAAAGATAACCACTTTCAAGACTATATTGATGATGTTAATTACTTATATCTAAAATGTTTTATTATAGCTTTCTATTTTATTTCTATAAATTTCTCACATTGAAAAGTACTATGGGTCATTATAGAAATGAATAAGCTGTGTAATACAAATTTTGCTGTGGTGGTTGATATAAAAAAAATTTCTGGACATATATAGATTAAAGAGTGAAATATTCAACCAGCCAGACAAAATATAACTATTCGATTCAGTTTATTAGAATAAAGCAAAAAAAATTTTTTGTAAACACTGATAGGAATGTAATAATTTTATATAAAATAATGTATTTTAATGGTTGTATGTTTATATATGTTCAAATTTTGTAGATCTGATGAAGACTGCATGGTACAGTCGAAACTGTAATCAATAATAAAAGTTTTTTTTGCTGAAAAGTGAAGTGTGGGAGATTTTTGAAATTCAATATTACTTATTAACAAAGTTAAAAATTTTCATTTGTAACATGTAATAAAATGTTTATTTAACCAGTGGTATATAGATCTGTAGTCAAAAGAATTAATCACTTTCAGATTCGCTTGCAAAAGAAGCTCTTCATTTTTAGATTAATATTATTGGGATTAAAACAAAATAAAACATTTAATACACAATGTCTAAATTAAAGTTTTATATTTCTTCTTCATTGTTTGTATGTGTGGTTTTGTCTGTTCAGTTTAGCATAATACTAAAGTGATGGATTTAAGAATTAAAGCTTTCTAAATCAAAACCCAAACTATCACTTTTGATGCTACATTATCACAAGACCTCCTGAGCAACTCAATCATTCAATTACTTTTCATGTACATATATATTAAAAATCTTAATTATTATTTTTTTTTGCTTAAAATCTAATAAATCTAATATCCAAAAAAAACATTAAACTTGTTAATTTGAAAAATATAATTTACACATCCCATCTTTGAGACATCTTTTTTTTCTTTTGTACAATTATATTAATAAATAATTACCTTTTTTAAAAATTATATTTATTAATAAATAAATTTTCAGATTTCTTTAGTTTTAAACATGTTAGTTACAAGAAGGGATCAAAAGCGAAATGCTTAGATGTGAGAACAGTCAGTAACACTGATATCATGAAAAGAATAATTAAGAGACTGAAGTGGAATTGGACTGGACATATTGCTAGAAGAAATGATAATAGATGGACAGGTAAAGTCTTAAATGGGATCAAAGAAATTGTAAAAGACTTAAAAAGAGACCACATGTGAAATGGATGGATGAAATAAAAAAAATTACCAATGTGATATGGAGAAGCTATGGATTATAAAAACTGTATTAATCATGGAGATCTTCATCCTGCAGTGAATTGGTAATGCTAAAAAAAGAACGATCGTGAGATAAAAAATAATTTTCTTAAAAAGATAGTTATAGGCAGAGATCCATTTTCAATTCCGCATATGGTATCATATGATTTTCTTCTTTCTGCTTAATTTATGTGAGCTTTATTGTACTGATATCTATTTTTTTTTTACACCTGTGCAAAAGGAGGCAGTTAATTAGTTAAAAATTCAAGATGGTTATTCAACCAATAATAAATAAATGTTAGCTGCTTCCTTGTATTTATTCATTTCCATCTACAAAAATATCAAAAGGATAGGTGTTTTATTAATTATATTTATTTTTCTCAGTCATTCATATATTGATAATGATTATTTAATCTTATTGAAACATTTCAAAAATAAATCATAAGTCAAAGCACTTGTTTTGTTTGCATTGATTTTCATAATCATAAATGAAGTATTAATAACGTCAATAAAATATAAAATAACTTCTCATATTATATTATATTAAGAGTTTTATGGTTCAGTGATAACTTATCTGTACCTAAAAGAACTTGAGTTCAAACCTGAAACAATATAAAACTTTAAATTTATTTATTTTAGGTTAGGTTTAAGATTTTTTTTTTCCATATAGATGGTCCAGGCACCAACACATTTAAGTAACTAATATTAGTCAGTGTTGAGTATTTACTTATTTTAATCTGACAAAACAACAGGTTGGCAAACCTAATGCGTGATGTCTTCTCTTTTTCTGTATCTTTATGAGAAGCTGCTGGAAACGTCTTTACACTATAAAGGGTTATTTAAAAACTGCTTTTACTTTTTATCTACGTAAAGATTGTAAAAATAATTAATCAAATGGTTTTATTGCTGTGGAATTCTTAAGAAGTTCGAGCGCTGGCAATGCCAGAACTGGAATCGATCAAAAGACCTTACGCTTTATGTCTGAAGCCCCAATTGCACTAAAATACGCAAGTTATGCTTGTAAAAGACCTAGACAAAGACCACTTATGAGATGGATGGATGAAATAAAGAATTGTGCTGGGGTGATGTGGAGAAGAAAGGCTAGAAATCGAAGATGGATTGAACTGGGTAAAACTTTCATGATTGAAAATGATAATGATGATACAGGAAAATAGAAATAAAAGAATGAAATAAATTAGTATTTAAAAAAAAATAGAATGTGTCTGTGCATATACACACACATATGTATATATATATATATTGTAAACACGCATTTATGCATGTTATTTTTATCTAAACTAGATTACATTTTTGTTCCTTTGTAGTAAACAATTTTACTACGATTAGGAATCTTAATTAATAATACACTTGCTATATATAAAGATTGGATTCGAAGAGAATTTCAGTGGATAAATATTTTAAGCATTGTATTAAAATTAATGGTTAACATCTGGTGATGAATGCATTCATTATTCGCATTAATTATTCTGTCAAGCATTAACCTGAGAGGTGATAAAACAACTCTCATGGGTGACGAAGATTCACTCTACCAGAACCTGAGGAAAATTAATTCTAAGATAGATATTTTAATCATCAAAATTCAATGTTACTTTAACAAAAAAATATTTTTTTGAAAAATAGAAATTAAATAAATAAGTTAATAGTAGAAGAATGAAAAGTAGTATTGCTATGGTTACGCTATAAACAAATAGAAGAAACGTGCTCTTCTGAGTCACATAAAGCGAACGTGCTAGCAATGGAAATAAGATTAATGATTTTCATATGTTTTATCACAATTAAATATAAACTAACTCGAGTAAAGAAAAAGAGATAGTTTGAAAACTGTCCTAATAATAAATAGCTATAAAATGAACAAAGAAGTCCAGTTTATTTAATAAACTATAAAGCGGTATCATATAATTTCCAGGTATTTAAATTCATATATTCTCCTTGCTGCTAATTTCCTTCACTTCTATTTTAATTTTTTTTATTATTCTACTTTTTTTTTTTTTGTTAATCATTATAATGTTTTTCAAACATCCTTCGTAACTCTCCATGATATGAATGTCTAAATAGATCTGATAAATTTTATAATGCCAAAACAACATAGAATAATATATATATATACGTATTAATGACACCAGCTTTGTGCGCTAAATTAATTAATGTATATAAAAAAAGAGATCACTTTCAAGTGAAGGAAGATTGCAAGAATTAGAAGAAGAACTGTCTTATATTAAATGGGACATTATTGGACTTTGTGAAGTTAGAAGAAAAGGAGAAGAAACAATTGATTTAAAAAGTGGACATATACTCTATTATAAAGGCACAAATATTGGAAATACAAGTGGAGTAGGATTCATTATAAATAAAAAGTGGAAGAACAATATTGTGGAGATTGATGGTGTATCGGACAGAGTGGCAAGATTAGTTATACAACTTAATAGCAGATACCAAATGCAGATAATTCAGGTTTATGCCCCAACAAGTTCTCATAGTGATGAAGTAGTAGAAGATTTTTATATGGATGTACAAAAGGCTTTTGATCAGAGTAAACAACATTTTAAAATTGTTATGGGAGACTTTAATGCTAGAATTGGTAGACAAATGAAAGATGAAATTGCTGTAGGTAATTTTGGTTATGGTAATAGAAATGAGAGAGGACATAGACTTGTGGAGTTTGCCGAAAAAGAAAAACTTTATATTATGAATTCATTTTTTGAGAAAAATGTTAAAAGGAAATGGACATGGAAGCATCCAAATGAAGGTACAGCAGAATTGGATTATATTTTGACTAACAGAAAATACATATTTCAAGATTGTAATGTTCTTAATAAATTTAACACAGGAAGTGATCATTGATTAGTAAGGTGTAAGTTACGTGTTAATGTAAAACTAGAGAGACAAAAATTATTAACAAAAACAATATTTACAGTTGATATTCCTAATCTTCAGAAACATTCTAATGAATTTAAATTAGAACTTACAAATAGGTTTCAAGTGTTAGGAGATTTTGAACATGATTCAGATTTGAATGAAATTAATATGAAAATAACTGATACACTTTTAAAAACTGCAACAAACATAGCTGGTAGAAAAAAGCAGCAATTGACTAATAAAATTTCTACTGAGACTAGAGAATTTATGAAGAAAAGAAGGAATATGAAGATATACAAAAATGATGTATTAAAAAGAATTGAATATCTCGAATTTTGTAAAATGGTACGGAAAAGAGTTGAAAATGATATAAGAAAGTATAACTGTGAAATAGCAAGGAAAGCTGTAGAAAAAAATAAAAGTCTCAAAAATGTTAAACAACATTTTGGTATTGGTAGGAAATTTACATCTGCAATAAGAAAAAAAGATGGAATTATTACTAAAAAGAGAGATGACATCATGAAATTGGTAGAAGATTTTTATCAAGAATTATATAGTAATAAAGAACAAGTACCTCCTATATCTATTACATCTTCCAAATTGCCCAGAATTTTAAATGAAGAAGTGAGACATGCAATTAAGTGTATGAAGAAAGGAAAGGCTCCAGGAAATGATGGAATTATAATTGATATATTAAAAGAAGCAGGTGAAGAAATAGAAACAATTTTAGCAAAGTTATATACCAAATGTCTAAATGATAAAGATGTATCGGAAGATTGGAAGAATGCAGTAATAATATTAATATTTAAAAAAGGTGATAAAGAAGATATTAGAAATTACAGACCTATCAACCTTTTATCAGTTTTATATAAAAATTTTACCAAGATAATTACAACTCATCTACAGAGAACTTAGGATTTCCACCAACCAAGAGAACAAGCTGGATTTAAAAGTGGTTTTAGTACAATAGATCATATCCAGGTATTGAGAGAAGTCATAGAAAGGACAAACGAATATGAGTTGTCATTATGTCTTGGATTTGTAGATTATTAAAAGGCATTCGATTCTATACACATTTCTTCAGTGATTAAAGCATTGGATCATCAAGGTATAGATCCAGGATATTGTCATATTTTAAAGAATATTTATAAAAATGCAACAGCAACAATTAGATTACATAATGATACTGGAAAAATCAACATTGAGAAAGGTGTAAGACAAGGTGACTCCATATCTCCAAAACTCTTTACAGCAGTGCTGCAAGAAGTATTTTGTGGATTAAAATGGGAAACTAAAGGAGTGAAAGTAAATGGAGAGTATTTAAGTCATTTAGATTTTGCAGATGATGTAGTTGTTTTTGCAAATAATGCTTCAGAGCTGCAGGAAATGTTGCAGGAGTTAGCAGATGAAAGTAGAAAAGTAGGACTAAAGATAAATGTAATAATGCTTCAGAGCTGCAGGAAATGTTGCAGGAGTTAGCAGATGAAAGTAGAAAAGTAGGACTAAAGATAAATGTTAAAAAGACTAAAGTAATGTTTAATCGATTTGCTCAAAATATGAAAATAAAGATTGATTATGAAGAATTAGAAGAAGTTAACAGTTACAAATACCTTGGTCAGATTATTAATACAGATGGAAACGTAATGGAGGAAATTAATCATAGAATTAAACTTGGTTGGAGTGCTTTTGGTAGAAATAACTTGATACTAAAAGGAAATATGCCTATGTGTTTGAAAAGGATGGTTTTTAACAAATGTGTTTTACCAGTTCTTACTTATGAATCTGAGACTTGGACACTTAATAGAAGAACAATACAGAGACTTCAGACCACTCAAAGGAGTATGGAGAGATGTATGTTGGGAGTAACAAGAAGACATCAAAAATGCAATGTATGGGTAAGACAACAAACAGGTGATACTGACCTTATTGAAAAAAAAGATTGAAATGGAGTTGGGCTGGACATATTGCTAGAAGAGATGATAATAGATGGACAATTGAAATTTTAAACAGGATTCCAAAAGATTGTAAAAGACCCAGAAAGAGACCACATGTGAGATGGATGGATGAAATAAGAAAATGTGTAGGGGTGTTGTGGAGAAGAGAAGCTAAAGATTGGAGAAGATGGATTAAACTTGGAGAGACCTTCATCCTGCAGTGGATTGATAATGGTTGATGATGATATTAGCTTTTAATAGCCTGCTATAGAAGAGAAGACTTTCAACATCCTTACAAATATGAATAGTGAAGAAGAAAATACTCATCAGGCTGGCCAACTAGTAGCTAGTGAGTATTGCAGCAATTTTCGTTAGGGTTTTAACCAGATAATTAATATTTGCTGTTCATTTATTCATCAATAATTGAATGACTGCGTTGGCCATGGGCTAGCTAGCTGAAAAAAAATTCCAAGTTGTCAGAAAATCTTCAAATATCTGAAAATGTATTTATGTCCACAAATCGTGTGTGAAGGTGAATATACGGAAAGTTACAAATACGAGACTCTATATATAAATCGTAACGGGATTCCACCTATATATAAACATTTTATGAATAATTCTAATTACTTACTATTTTACTTTATTAAATCATATTATTTTTTAATATGACTTTTAAGACCCCGTTACTCAAGCAGAGGAGTAAATATGATTAATATTTGCATATTAATCCTACGCCCGGCCAGACCGAGATTTAATAAAAATATTAAACTGACAGTCACTTTTCCAGACCGAGGTAAATCTCTTTGGCTGCACGAAACATGAAACGTCTCATGGGGATATAAATAATGGTTTCAAACCTTAGGGTGCCATCTGGTCAACTAGACTAGACCCCAAGAGATATGTAAACACGCTCTAAGCGCTTGACCCAGGGCTAGCTATAAAAACATGAGATCTCACATAATATTTAAATAAAATTGTCTATTTGCTCATAATTAAATTGACAGAGAGAAACGTAAAATGACACTAATAATTTACAAACACATTTATTAAATAATATAACATAAATAATAATGAATATCAGAAACATAAAACAAAATATGAACGCACATAAATGATTATAATTTATAGCAGTCCTATTTAAATGTAGTTAGTATTATTACTTATGAATATCTAAAATTCTAATTAAGATAAAGTTAAAAGTTCAATACTGGTTTTAAGAATTCAAAAGATCTGTTAAGGACATCAGTGAATATATTTACCTATATTCAGTCTCTGGTTTTCATATGTGTGGGTGATCACCCCTGTCTTTTGATCCAGTCAGATTCATGGTAGACGTTCCGCATCCTACGGCATGAGCTGTTTCCATTGAGTTGGCACGGCAGGTTCAAAACATCGGCAAAAGGCAATTTAGAGTAATATATCACTGCATCTGGCTAATGTAGACTGGAGATGGACTCTGGAAAAGAATGAACACTCAGCTTTTGGGTCTAGTCACACATTTCTCTCTTGGCACAATCGTAAAAAGATGGTGTCATCATGCTGGACTTCATTGTTTTAGCTGCTTGTAGATTTAGTTCACTGCAGCTAGCTGATCTTGGTTAACTCTCTGGTCAACTATATTATTTCTTTAATTGATTTCTATAAAATTCTCTGGATAATCATCTGAACAGTCTGAATACAACAATAGGGGATTTCCGCTTTTTATACACTCTTATCTTACTATTGCTCGAGTTTTCACCCATGCTGTCAATCCATTTGATCTTTATTTTTTTTAATTAATACATTTTTTTTATTCTCTTATTTTTCCATTTTAATTACACCGAAATTAATCCTGTACTGGTTATTTAATCAGTCTGGAATCTTAATCTCCAGAATCTGATTAATCTTGTACAAATTGTTTCAATTCATTATAAACTTTTATGAAATAAAAAGTGCTTTTAACCAAAAGTACTTTTGAAAGAATTATATAAAAATAGAATACTCACACACACACACAAAAAGAATAAAAGGAAGATATAGGTACTTTTTATTTATTTTAACTTTTCCTTTTTTTCTCTCTAAACTATTAAATATTGGGTATTTATGGATAATTCAACCGATGACGTATTTGACTTACCGATTTCCCTTCCGGTAGACATCGACGTTTTTTGCATGACAACGTTGTTCATGGCAACAAAGTGACTGGCGTGATTAATCCATCAGAGAGTCAATTTTTTTTTTTCACCCGTGAGATTTAAAATTCGGAGAGAGGTTTGGGAAATTTTTTGATTTTTCTGTCTAATTTTTTGTTAATATTTCTACAATTCTGAAACTTACATTGAATTACGTTTAATGTGTAAATAATTTTCAATAATTTTTTAAAACAAATTTGGAATATACATTACCAAATGCATGTGATAACATGGTTTCTCCAAGGATGCCATTAATGCCAGATTCGCATTAATTCGGGTAAAGTGTTTTATTTGATTATTTTAAATTTACAAAAACTTTTTGTTAATATTTCTACATTACGTTTTTAATGTGTAAATAATTTGCAATAATTTTTTAAAACAATTTTGCAATATACAGTACGTTTTTAAAATTACCAAATGCATGTAAAAGTGCGGCATTTTCTCGACACCATTAATACCAGATTTGCATTAAATCGTGCCTTTTTTATTTAGCTGTTTATTTAAAATTTACAAAAATTTTTTGTTAATATTTCTACAATTCTCAAACTTATTTACAAAAAATATTTGTTAATATTTCTACAATTCTCAAACTTACATTGAATTACGTTTTAATTTTATTTTTAATTTCTGAATTATATCATACAGAAAATTTTTTTCCGTCATCGGCAATTATAAAAATTACAGCTATTAGAGTAATACAATGTCTGATATATGTGTACGCTGAGCCTGCAGCTCATCAACAACATCCGGAGGCTCCCCCCACCAATTCCAGCGCTACGCGCTGCTGTATTTTAAAATTCAGAATAATATTTGGACGCATGCATGTACATATTTATTATTTTTTTTGGTATTTTTTTTTAGTATTTGCCTGACCTGCGTCAGATTTTTTTCATTTTTGAATAGTTTTTAGCATTTGACCTGGATAATTCAACTGATGACGTATTACCCTGAAGGCATATCAGTCTAATCTTGTGATTTTTAAAGTACCGTGTTCACTGATCTGCGGACACATTTTAGCGATTCCATGTGTCCGCAGATCACTTGGAGACGTTATCTTAAAAATCGCAACATCAGACT
The DNA here is from genome assembly GCA_028023455.1 of Epiperipatus broadwayi. NCBI lineage: Eukaryota > Metazoa > Onychophora > Udeonychophora > Euonychophora > Peripatidae > Epiperipatus > Epiperipatus broadwayi. Next base: position 2,534,245 of record JAQFVV010000109.1, read on the forward strand.
GATATGCCTTCAGGGTAATAAGTCATCGGTTGAATTATCCGTAACAACCAAATAGGGACATATAATTGTAATTTTCTTATTTTAAAAATAAACCATGTAACTCGTATATATGCACACATGCAATGTGTATATATATATAACGCACATTGGGGGAAAGTGAATTTTATGTAACCAATTTATAACATGAAAATGAATATATTTTATGGGCAGTTGTGAATTGTAACTCTTACAAAGCGACAATGATAAAATATGGAACATGAGAAAGAGGATTTAAAAATTATTTTTTCTTCATCCAGACTTATAAATGTTTTTAATTCTTGAGTGCCATGTAAATTAGGACATCTAACAATATGCACCATGCCTATGTTCTGTTATACCTAAGACCATGATGGTCAACACATGAAAAATGTAAATCCTAAGATGGGATCTTAATTACTACTTTAACAGAATTAATATTCATAATGTATTATGAAATATTTGATCTTAATAATTGTTCTTATATCTTATAAACAGTAAATTAACATATGTAATTAGATAAGTAGATGAAATGAGAACTAACGTCAAAAAAAAAACAAACAAATTTATTTACATAAATATAATTAATATAGGAACATTAATTTAACTAATGCATGTTTTTTATTACTTTCACCAAAAATGAATAATTAGGTTGACTGTTTATTTTAAATAAAATTGATGTGGGTGAAAAATATATCATAACCCTAAACTTGCACATATGAAATCACTTCAGGACAAGAACATACGTATTGATTCATAAATTTTAATCCAATAAACATCACATGACCACCTCCTCTTATCCTTGTGTATAACTGTTGTTAAAACAGGCAAAACTCACTATATATATTGCCACACACAGCAAGCTAAAGTAATCAATGGATGCCAGAAGGCTTGTGCATAAAATTCCCATCTAGTGCCTAATCATCCAACATCCCGAGACTAGTTTCTGGCTTATGGCCTTCGTCAGTGAGGAGCCTTGGAGCTGAAAGCACTGCATCTAGATCTTAGGATCTAATGCAACCCTCCAGCAACCACCTTTTATCTCCATTTAACTACAAAACTATAAGACTTAAACTGAAAACACCTTAATGTTTTTAATCCAAGCCTACCAGCTTATAGTCATATGGGCCTGAACCCAGTTCAGTACCCATACATTTTTGTGTCTAGCTTGCTGTGTGTAGCAATGTATATAGTGAGTTTTTGCCTGTTTTAACATATTTTTAATCCCTCTTCACTCAGGCTATGTGTATAATGTATTATTGTAGACATTTTATTTATAAATTTGAGCAGAAATATTATTATAAGCTTTAAAATATAAATTTCTCAAATACTTTTTAAAAAGAAATTTGCATTGCAACATAAAATATTCTTCTTAATATCTCTATTCTTATATGATAAATGTAAATAAACTATAAAAATCAAATGTGCAAACAATTATTCAAGATATAATAAATTCCATAACTAATTAATTATTCACTTATTGATATCATCTTTATATTATGATATTAAATACAAATTCAATACTAAACTTTTTAAGGTTTTGATAATAAAATATATCTATCCCACTTCCAATATCATATATATATATATATTTAATTTAATAGTAAAGTTAATATTAATTAACTATTCAATATAATTAAAGTGTACATTAGTATAATTAAAATATACATTATGAAACTTAATATTTGTATTATTCTTTCATTATCATTTTTATAAAATCAACTATTTGACCAAGTTATAAATTATCAATAACAAATTTATTTATTTTTAAACTGGTGTTCATAATTAAATTGAATATTCAAAACATTTTTATTCTTAGTGTTAAGTTTTTATTTTATTTATTAATACATTGTACAGGCTTAAACCTGCATTTTTATATATGTAATATATGCGGGGTTCAAACTCAGACTTTGACACGACCCACCACACTCAGTGCCATCTCATATTGCTGACCCACCTGATCACACACATGTTGAAAAGATAAATAATCACTAATATACGTACTTCATGCTAAACCAGCAATCATCAGTTGGTCCAGATTACTATCCTCACACACATATATATAATCAGTACTCAGCTTTATATTAAGATAGCCAATCTTTATACTTTAATGGACAGGCTTCAAACTATTCCAACTCACAACTCTTTAGCCTTCTATTTCATTGAAAATCTGATGATGGAATGTTCAAAGCCCTTGATAGTGTCAAGGTTGTCATCCTACCCATGTTGACATATTTATTGTACTTTTTTTTATTTATCTGATTGTTCTTTTCATTCTTCAGTCCCAATTTAATCTGTAAATGACATCCAAATTACCAGTTAATAAGTGTAATTAGTATCCTAATTTTCAATTGTTCTTTGTTTATACTGAAAGTTAGACATTTGTATTAATGATCAATTAAGTTAGACATTTGTAATCCAACTAAATGAGAGAACCACGTAAAGTTTTAGTTATTGTCTACCTTAAATATGCAGTTGATAAAGAAAAGGCGGGAAACACCTCCATTCTTGTTGCTTTTCTTTAGCTTTCCACATTATACCTGAGCATTAAATATCTTAATATTTTTTTTGTTAATCTTTCCTTAAGAAAGAATAGAATCCTGATCTTTTGCCCCTCCCCCCTTTTTTTCTAACATTCTATCTTGCACATCAGAAAGTTGCATGTAATTTTTTTTTAATCAATTTTTGGAATGCTAGAAATATTATGTAATATATCAATTTTTTTTTTTGCATTCTGTTAAATTTTAAAATAGTTATAATTATCCAGATTTATAATTATTATTACTTTTTTCAAATTATTATAAATAAATGTAAAATTGCTGTTATAAATAAATGTATGAAATTATTGATGTGTGTGTATGCTTGCACTGATATGACATATATCCATTATTTAATCATTCTGATCTTGCTGTTGAAGACTAATCTTGCACTCTTATATTTTATTATTGTATAACCATGTTTGCATTGGGTTTTAGTAAGCTGCTCTCACTAAAGACATTAATGATTTTATTAGTAATTTTTGTTTTCTTTTTCTATACAATCATTTATTTACTTCACGAATGTATTGGACTAAGGCTGTCTGTCCGAATATATATGCACTTATAATGACACAATGTTTATATTAGCTTTTTCATGCATTATCAGATGGTTTTCATTTACAGTTTTATGATTAATTTGATGTAATTCTTGGTTGGGCAGTTGCTAGATTAACTTTGTTAAAACATATTTGCAGGATATTACTCTCAGTTCATTATGATGACTAAACTTTTTGGATATAATTTGTTATAGATTATTCAATATGCTTAAACCATAGCAGATTCCATGGTTGATAATCATTTAAGTTTAATCTTAGAGTGTGTGTGTACTAATTCTCAATTAAGCTCTGAGAACAGTTAATGATTACTACTCAGATGATGGTATGTGAGATTCAATCAAAATGTCAATGTGGTAATAGTAATAATGGTCAATCACATATATGTGCCAATCCCCCAAAATGTATTTATACCTTACATATATGATAATCTTCATTTTAAAATAAATGTATACACTTACAAGTTTCATTTTATCATATATATTCTAATCACACCAATATCTGAAAGAGGAAAATGACTCTAAAGTTGTAATTTATTGCTGAATAAGTGTTAGTTCAGCATGAAATGCATTTTGATGTCATTTGCCTTCTTCAGATAACTTTATTGAAGTCATTAGAATATATGTGGTAAAATGAAAAGTTGAATTAATTATTTGGTGTGATTGTGTTAATTATAATAGATATGTTTATCTTTACTTAAAGCAAAACATTTGACATATCTTTATTATTTGAACATTTTATACTTTTTTCATCTGCTACTTTAAGATACCTGAAATAATTCCATCACTCCTCAGATATTTGTCTATCTTTATAGATTTCTTCATTTAAAATAGTTGACAATTCAGAAGATGTAATTGAAGAGCTTAGTTTGATTTCTTCTTTATTATATAATTCTTTGTAAAACTCTTCCATACGTTTCATGACATTATCTCTCTTTTAACAATAGTTCAATTTTTTTTTTCAGTTGCTGAAATGTTTCCAAAATCGAATCCATCATTGGTTTTTCAGTGAAATGGATAGTTGAATAGTTTGAAGGATGAGAAGATTTGAGCCTTTCCATTAAAGTTTAATAAATTGCTATTTTAATATAAGCTGAGCACTGATTGTATATAGGTGTGAGAGATTATGATCTGGCCCAACTGATGAGTGCTGGTTCTTCACAAAATACGTATATTAAGGATTATCTATCTTTTTTGCATGTGTGTCAGTTGTTTGAAATGGAGGAGAGGATGAATATAAACTGAAAAATCCTAAGTTCAAATCCTATTTACTTAAAAGGTTGTTTTATATTTTTGATTACTTTTATTTCTATCTTGAACTTTCATCACTAATTTATTGTTATTTCCATACCATTTTACAAAAGTCCAGATATTCAATTTTTCTTAATGAATTATTTTCAAATATTTCCACTCCTTTTTTCTTTATATATTAATTCAAGTGAAAATTATTATACTACCCAAATAATTGTTTTAACATTTTTTTTTTTTTACAAATGTAACAGTTTTTTCTAAACTGAAAAATAAATAAAAAAAATTCATTTAAATATCTGAAATTCAATTAAATGATAGAAAAACAACTTTTTAGAATAATCAGCTCATTGCATTACAAAAGCTTCTATAGCAACCCCTCATAGATGAACAGTAACAAAAAAGGCAATACTTACGAGTTTTACCAATTATTGAAAATTAGGATTTGAGTATTTTCCCCATTCTAGCTAAGGATAACTTAAATATCCACTTACCAACCAAATTTTAACTTGTTAGCTGGATTGAATTGGCCATGATCCACCTATGAGAAAATGTCTAAGGTTCTTGAAAAGATTTTCATTTGGTCTGGACTTGAACACCAGGTTATAGGATTGGCAAATGGATCTCTAGCTCTGTTCCATATACCTTTTTAAAAAGTGCAGTTTTTAAGATTTGCTTCAGATATTAAAACTGATTGGCTCAGCTTTATTGGTGTACAATACATTTCATAAACTGATAATAATAATTCATATATACTTTTGTCAGTAACTGTTTTTCTTACTCTTCCACATATTAAACTATATCTAAAACAATGTTGTTGTTTTGTTTTGTTTTTTTGTAATTAACAACTCTTTTCTTTCTGCATTCATTTTTTTTCACTTGATACTTTATTTTTTTTATATCCATTTTTCATTGCAGATTTTTTGTAACTTTAAGCACTTTCACTGCTGTATTATTAACTTTTTACTATATAAGAAAAACGTTTTTGTATGCTATCTCAAATAGATCACAATGATAATCTATTTGAGAGATTATTCTATAATCTATTTGAGAGATTATTCTAACAGTTCCTTTTCAAATAATATAACTACACTCTCTCTCTCAATTAAAAGTAACGACTTCTGACTTTAATCTAGCTAAGTAAGCATTTATTAATACAGTGAATAGATTTTCATAATCAATTTCTTACTGTTTTGACCTTTTTCATAGAGCTGATAAAAGGGAAAGCAGATGCCACTGCTGTATAATATATAGTTGAGATGGAGAACTAGTATGGATAGTAAAAAGAGTTTAAATGTATATAGAAATGGAATATTGGGTATGAGATAATTTATGATAATAGCAAGGAAAGTAGTTTACTGTTTGTGGCTCGAGCAGGATCTTTAGCAACAAGGGAATATACACATAAATGGAGAAATGTGGGTGATTTAGTCTGCAAGTTGTGTAAGGAAGGCATAGAAATTTTTAGGCATTTGTTAATTGAATGTAAATGCCTGACAGCAGAAAGGGTACAAATAATAAAGTTGTGGAAGAATAAATATAAACAAAGTGATTATACAAAAAGTGGGTTAATGGCTTTTATGCTGGGTTTGGGAAAAGATAGGGGGGATTTAGATATAAAGGCCATGGAGTTGTTAAAGATTATCTTGTGGAAATGAGATGGGGCAGGATAGAGAAGAACATGGGAAAACTTAGAGTGGGGAATGGAAAGGTAAAGTGGTTAACAGGTTTCTCTGGGCATAGTGGCTGAGAGATTCCTGACTCCTATAAGGAGAAGTCACAGTGCATCGCATCGAAATAACTAAGTCCTTTTTGATAAATAGATGTAATATTAGTAATCTGGCACTTTTATTAAATGTAAAATATTATTAATAATAATAACTATTAGATATGTAATTATAATATATTCTGTATAATAAACATTTGTTTATATTTGTAAAGTCCTCTCTATAACATTAATCATAATTTCATTTATTTCTAAACATATATCTAATGAAGTTTTTTTTTCGATATATATTTTTATACTCATAAGAGTATCTATATATTATTAGCTAGAGGTTAAAGGTCATAAATTAATGCTAATGTAATGACGGCAAAACAAAAATACCCCTCTCTGTACCATTATTCTTCACATTCACATCTCGGAAGTATTTTTTACTTTTTGCGCTCAATACTTTCTTTTTTTTCAAATTCGATATTGGTTCACAAAACAAATATTTTACAAATTAAAAGTATATTTAGTAATTTTAGTTCTATATTTAATTTATTTCTAATTTCTTCCACCTAATTTCCTAAATATTTTAAAATCTTAAATCTGGGCCACTAATTCATTCTTTATTCTGTACTCTATTTTTGTTCGTTTTCTTTTGAAACAAATATATATATTTACCCTACGGGTACATTTGTCACTATATAGACGAATTAAGTTTGACACCCATACCCCTTTCATCAAATAAAAGACAAAGAACATATTTTCTATAATTTGACTGCTGTCCTGTGTTGTTAGTAGTATAGTGACCGATTTGAAAGCTGTATCTTACAATTTCAATATTTAAACACCCCCTCTCCAAAAGCAATTAACTATTTTTTATCTGATTGCTATAAACAATGAAAGTATTAAAGCTTTAACTATTAGGAAAATATAAACAAAAATCACATTATACGTCAAGATTTTTATATGAAGCACTTGGAAAAATGAGATAACAGTGTGTATTATATAACTAAACGATAATTAAAATTAAAACAGGTAAAATTCACTAGACGTATTGCAAGCTTGCTGTGTGGGGCAATATATATATAGTGAGTTTTACCTGTTTTAATAAGTTAAAAGCAAGCATAAGATATGGTGATCATGTGATGTTTATTGGTTTAAACGATAACTCTTAATCATTAGCAATTTTCTGTGGTGTGTGTGTGCGCGTGCCATTAACTTACCATTTTATTCTGGCATCTTGATTTCAGAACTACATCACTAACTTTAATGAATTCTTACATTATTAAGATATAAATTTTGGCATTTACATAATAAAGAAAGAGAATACCAATTCTGAAGAAAACTGCCTCATAGGCGCAACTGTCAGATAATTGAATTCAGTGCTGTTGAAATAATGCAGAGTACGATTTATATACTAAATTAACTGATAGCATAAGATATACTAACAAATTATTAATATTGCAATATCTTAAGTTACATAAATGATATAGAAAATTGATATCACATGACACACATTATTGACAATATTTAGCCACTTTAATAGAATATACAATCGTTCAATTTTGTCAAACACATCATTATAACTCAGTTTCCTAATATAAAAATATCTTGCAAATGTTAACTGTGTATTTATCTCTATGTAAGATCATAAACATTTTAATTTACCTATGGAGTATTAGTAATTGCTACCATCCAATTTGTCTATTAATTGTTTGCATTTCCAGTCTACTTGCTAGAGTTTATATTAACAATTGTCTTCATTGAGTTGTAATAATTAATAATTTAATTTTTCTCTCTCATTTGGTTTGTAATAGTGATTTTCCCATTGGTTAAGATTTTCTTTTTTTACCTGTCATCTTTAACTAATGACTGTCAAAAATTGTCACTTTTGTGTCTGTGTTGCATTTGTAATATCTTGAATAATTATTGGGTTATTAATGATACAGTGAAAATTTTAATATTGCTGGTTCAAGTAGATCATTATTGCTTTACAAAGAGTGATTACCATAAGCTAAATAAATGATTTCACCAAATGAAGATGGTTGAGAAAGACCTAAGCAAGGAGCCAAAACTGAGTGCAATATTTCAGAATTGTCCAGACTAAATGTTGGCAGGATAAAGTTCAAAACACAATGGTATTAGTTAAGTCAGTGTTTCCCAACCTTTTTTGGCTCACGTACCACTTGGTAGTATATCATGCTAAATTGTACCACTTCGTAAAAATGATTGTATTTTGTGAAATTTGTTATTGCGAGTGTGTTATTTTATTTGCATTATACATATTATAGGGTGACCATGTATTCACATCACATAATGAGACAAATTACATTGCAACATGCCTAAACGTCATGCTGGATTATAAACTCACTGAAATTATAAACTCACTGTAACATATATGTATGTGTTTGTTCAAAGTATCATATTTATCTACTATTTTGTCATATTTCATTTACTAATAAATGGTTTTAATAAAAACACAAAATTATAAAAACCCAATTAATATATTTTTTTATCATAATCAAATGTTTTTATAAAATAAATTTAATGAGATCCTTGTGCTTGTTTCGAAGAACATAATTTTTTGAAATTTGGTTCAGAAGATGCAAGATATACCCTTAAGTCTACAGCTGCATTCAATCTGTTTCAATACTTTTTTTTAAAAAAAATATATGAAGAAAAAGCTCTTTCTACTAATTCCATACTAGTAAATGGTAATAATAATTTAAGAGCTTTCTCAGAAAACTGTTCATATTCTTTAATGTTTAACCAAAATTAATTAGATTGTGTCGATAATTCTATTAAATTTTCTTTCTCTTTTATTGATAATGATGTAGCTTTTTCTAAATTTTCTTCATAGAAGGGGTTTGAAATCCACTTATCATTTGTGTTTTCGGGTTTTGGAAAATATTCCATGAAAGACAATTTTAATCCTGTTAAATGTGCTATTATATTTTCTGTATATCTTGAGACAGACTAACCTTATTTTCAAACAAAAAAATATGTAGAGTTTCGAATTTTTCCGGTTGATTGTTTTCAATACACTGTTTCCAAAAATCTAATTTCTTAATCATACTTTCAATTTTATCATTAACATTAAAGATCGTTATCGAGTTATTCTGAAGTGTTAAATTTAAGTTCATTTATTTGCAAAAAATATCAGATAAATATGCAAGCACCTGAAGCCAATCAAAATCATACAATTTCGAAGAGAGATCAAAAGGATTGTCTTAAAAAAAAAACCTGTGCTTCTTGTCTAAGCTCGAATAAGCAGGTTATATAGGGATCAATGAATTTTAATAAACAAAGACGATACAATCACAAACAATAACCTGTCACTTGTAAGCCATGCGGTGAAGTGAATGAAAGTGCAGCACTATCACAACAGTGGCGGCAACATCTCAAGTTACTGGTGGCTAACGGCTAAATTTAAAAGTGCACTCCAAAAAAAAAAAAAAGACGATATCAATTGCTGGATTTTCGATCATCGACTGTACATATTAACAACTTTACTGTATAATATTATTCATTAAAATAATTTTTATGAATTATAGGAAAAAACGTTTCTATGATATTTTTATGATTTAATTTTTTTTATTTTTTATGTTTACCATTATTGATTATTTTTCGTGTACCACCAACCAGCAACTCGCGTACCACCAGTGGTACGCGTACCACAGGTTGGAAACGCTGAGTTAAGTAAATTTGCATTGATGTACAATATTTGACAATAAAAAGCATTTTATAGTTAATTAAAATACAAAAGGGGGGTGGGGTTTAAATCTTGATATCTCCATTGTTGAAATAAAATTTTCTTTTTTTTATTTAAATGCAGATTTCATTTCACACCCTGGAAATGCAGTGATATTGTGTTGATTGTCTTTAAATGTAAAAAGTCTATTGCAAAAGAGAATATTAAAAAATAAAATATATAAAAAAATGTTTTTATTTTCTTTAATTATAATTTTGATTGTTATATTTGACTTGAGATAAGAGTAAGGTGTCCAGAAATTAATTAATTCAAGCATGTAATATTGAAAAAATAATTAAGTTCTGGATATCCCATGCTTACATATAACAACAAAAATTGTGTTTTAAAAAATTTTTTTTTTCCTTTTAATGCTTTACTGATCAAATTAATATAAATGTGAGTGCATTAATTTTAAATTATCATTATAGCTATTATTTTTTTGTAATAAAACTTTCCCATTGTGTAAAATATTTTAAAATGAAGAAAAACTGTCAAGCATTGGTGGTCGAGAGGTCAGCGACGGCTGCTTTACAAGCAGTTGTCCCGGGTTAGCTTCCCGGCTGATGCTATGACACATGAAAAAAAAAACCTGGAGTTTTTTGAGGATAAGCATGGATAAAACTCCAGAATGCTTATCATCTGTAAAATAAAAAAAACGAGATTCCAAGTTCTGCATTACAGTATCTACAAAATGTTAATCTACTCTAATTTAGAAAAAAAAAAAAATCATTCAATGCTATGCATAATAAAGACACAGTTAATTAAAATGTTGCACATTCATATTTCTTTGCATTTTTTACAAAAGTTATACAATATTTGAAGTCTAATAAAAATTGTACAACTTTGTTTATAAAAAATGTGCAATCAAATATTTATAGACTATGATTGCATAGTTTTTATTATGTTATTACATGTTCATTCTACTGCTATTGAATACGACATGAATGCTCACACACACAGACAGAAATAATTAAATCCAAATAATAATCAATTAAAAGAGTGCAAAGACAATGTATAAGTAAAAATTATCTTTTATTGCCGTCACTCTAAATATGTCATAATATTATACATATATTCATTCTAATGACATTGCAATAACGATCTGCAGAAAATATATATAATTATAAACTTCAAATTAAACATAGCCAGGCTATGAATTAAAGGCACTCTTGAACAAAAAATTAAGTGCCATATTCTATCTGGCTGATAAATTAATTTCCTCTGCTAATAAACATCAGAGCTACCAAAAACAGATGAATGTATTCTATTCTCTGTTCACCATTTAAGGAGATGATTTATTCTGTTTACTTATATAATTATGAATCTGAAAAAAATACGATAAGCTATATAAATAAAAACACATAATAAAAAACAATTAAAATTTATTTTATTTTTATAAACAATATGACAAATATATTTTATTCTCAGCTCTCAAATCCAACTTTACAATTATCATTAACATTTGTATTTATATTAAATAAAATTTTGAAGGTTCATTTAACAGTGGATGCATTCGTGTAACTTTTCAATTTTGTTTTTGTTTTTTAAAGTAGATTTAATTTCCTTCATTGGTTTATACATATTGACCTATGAGCTTTGAACTGCAGAGAGGTCAGTTTCCCACATACATGTATATTTTATCTAATTTACAAAGAGTGGTCCTTGATGAGGAAACATGTTGGGATAGATCATTACATTAAAAGAAAAAAAAAACAAGGAAGAAAGGGATTTTAAGCAAAGAAGACAGGATTAAATTTCTTCACTTGGATTCTTCTTCGGGGTAAGGTCCAGCCATAACCTTTTTAAGGAAATCTGAAATATAAAGGAAACAATATTAGATAACATTAATGTTAACATACATTTTTCTAACTTGAATTAGAAACTATAATAAACTAAGTACCATCTGGAAAAAAAAGATATGTTTTGCTATCTATTAGCAATTTTTTTCCAATCTTAATTGTAACAGTCATATTTGTGCACTCACACAACAAAATCTAGAAGCCAGGCAAATTACACCAAAGTTGATCTAGATGAGGTGGTGAGATCTTGAAGCTGACCATATTTCAACTCATTTACCAGCACTCTGAGATTTAATACCCTATGAATGACATTTATAAGGTTATACTCTATCTCAATTTCTTCAGCGAGTTGGCTGAGCAAAGGGAGAAACCTAAGACTTAGGAGAAAAATTTCATTACTTAATTATAATTAAAGATAAAGACAGAACTACTCAACATGCTATGTCTTAATTAAGATAATGCATAATATAATAATATAGAGTTTGGATGATTTGGAGTAGATTGTGAGAAATACATTAAACAAATGGTAGTTTTAAATATGTTTAATAAAATAATGCTTAAATAAATTAATTAAATAAACAGAACATAGTTATTTAGCATTGGTTGAATGGATTATGCACACAGGTGTTACAGTAACGATGACATGAATAATGATACAGTGGTCTCATCTTGATATGCAATGCAATTTATATATTTATCTGTAGTCTATGACTTATGCCTAATATTGTGATATGCCAATCTATTCTTTAAATTTACTAATGGTAAGTTAGACATTTACCAGGATAATACAAATAAAGAAGATTAAGCTACTAATTTTAATATATTACCAAGGAGCAATTAAATATGCTCAAAATACAGATTCATTAGGTAAAACCAGATTCCATGTTCAGGCTAATGCTGAAGTTTACTAATAATGAGGAAACAAACTGGTTACTGTAGATTAGTGTGATGTTAAATATTAAATTAAAGATCATGGTGCGAATGTGTAATTAATCAAGGGCTTCAATACCTAGTGCTCAGTACCCTCGGACTGAACGGCTTGCTACTATTAATATTAAGGAACTTATTAGTTTAGGAAGTTGGATAGGCTTTAAAAACTGTTCTGGACTCTCATGTTCCTGTTCTAAAAGATAGAGCCATCCAAACTAAAGAATGGGCAGCTTTAAACTGTAAACCATCTTAAAAGAGGAGCAGCAAGACATTTGTGAACTCGCAACCCTTAATAATAATACTAAAACTAATAATACTAAAACGTATTTAAAATAACTAAGTAATGCGCCTAAATATATATAGTTTCAGTCAACTAACTTGACCCAGCTCTAAGATAGCATATAATAATTATGCTAAGAAAGAGTTAACTAAATATTAATCTAGTTTATATATTGAATCTATATATAATTATTTATAATCAAATTAGTGAGGAGAAAGCATATTTTGGGCCTTACAACATTTACAAATATGCTTTAAATATCATCCGTGGTCATTATCTAACTAAGAGATATAATGATGATTTAAACTGGTTAGACAAACCTTAATAAACATACTAACAAATATTAAAATAAATAATTATTGATAGCAATGAGTGCGTAGTGATCTGTTATCTCATAGAATAGGTTTTTGAAGCAGCGATTCATACCAGCTAAAGAGCAATAATTTTACGCTGGAGAGCTTCTAATTGTCTCTCCCAAAGTTTATTAAATTAACCACTCGCTGCCTTGAAACATTGGCATATCATAACATAAAAATCAAGAGATGAAATAAAATAATCAAAATAGAAAGATAGGCATGGCCACAGATTATAAGAGATTTTAACTAATAACTGATTACAGTTATTATGGTCAAAAGAATAAGTTATATTAAATTACAAACAAGTTTATAGTTAAAATTTAAAAGCTTTACTTTAAAAGAGTTTAATTTAATGAGAATTTATAGTTTAAATGAAGGTTTGTAATAGCTAGCTTAATAAACGTATTATAGATTTTAAAATAAATTTATAGAGCTCTATGGTAAAGAAGTATTACCAATTTTCTTCTTGTAGTCCAGTATTTGGAAGTAGGCACTGGCATTCATCTTGAGATGGGTCTTTGATGATGAAGTTCTTCCTTGACATCAAGCTGTGTCTGGACTCGCCATCCTGATGGTGGTGATGATCATGCTGTGACAGCATGCAGGATTGGGCGGAAGGGAACCATTCTTCCATGGAAGAAACAGCAAATAAGTGGCCTTTCAGGTCACTCCTAAGATTCGAACCTGCGTAGGTTCACACAGCAACAACTTGAATTATAGAGTATATAGTGCTGAAATATAGGGTTTATATACTATTTTCTACTCCCATATTGCATTTTGCCACAAGTTTTACTTACAATTACAAAATTTAGCTTTTCTATTGTTCAATTTTCTAATCACACAATTTCATCTTAGTTTAGCCAACGCGATCCCCACTGGAATAGAAAACAGTGCTGTTTGACCGAGTTTGTTTTCAATAAGTTGTACATTAAAATTTGTTATTGTAAATTTGATATTTAGCCATCATGCAATTTTTAAACAGGTGTGGGTGGCGTGATTTCAATTAACAAGATTGATTTTTAAATTTAGAAATTAACAAATTATTACATAAACATTGTTATATATGTATGCTGGTCACAGGTGAAATTGTACGTATATATGTGATCCTTAAGAAAATAATGGAATAAACTTATATGCCTAAATTGATAATAATTAAAGATTTAAACATTTAAATGTAAATATGCTGTAACATATCTAAATCTATTACATATTACAGTTTATATTTGCATATATATAGGTGTGCTGATACATATATAGTTCCTTAGATATATGTGCACTCGACGGGGTTTAAAGTTAGTATGAGTATTATTAGGGATAAAGTAAAACAGGAAGTCTGAAGGAATATACCATTTCATAATATGTTTATGCCATCTAATGTTAACTTTAGTAATCAATAGTTGCCAGGTGGTAGTGATTAAAAAAATCCTTATCCATAATGTCTTATTCAAATATCCTCAAAGTAGTTTCTAGTTTGTGGCTTTTATCACTGAGGAGCTTTTGGATTTTTGAACAGTGCATTTGGATCTTTTGAATTTAATGCTCATTTCCTTTTATTGGTTTAATGATATATTATATACAATTCCCTTTTTTGTCAAAAGATGGTTGCAAACAGTCTACAAATAAGTTCATCAAACAACAAAACAAGCAATTAATTCATATTGGATCAAATTTTCAAATCTTTAGCCAAAAAAAATTCATGGAATCATAACTAAAATGGGGATAGAGAGATCTTATATATAAGCTCTTCCTTTATTCGAAAAAAATATAACTGTTTCAATAGTCACAATTCCTTTTATTTATTAAAAAAAAAAAGAAGACACATTTCAGAATGAGTTAAGTAGTTTATTCTCAAAATCTTTTTAATAATTAAAGGCTGATAATGATTAGTGAAAAGTAATCAAAACATTTCCAAAATAAATACAAAAGCAATCTGTAAATGCATATTAATAGAAAATACAAAAGTGGCTATCATCTGAGAAGGTTGCAGAAATAGTGTTTGTTTTTCTTTGAAGCTGAAAAGACAATGAACAGGTTAAATTCTCTATGCCACCTCCATATCTTTGCAATATTGCAAACTATAATTGTTATATAATTATTCATATATTAAATGAACATAGATGGTCTGTTAACTAACATGCATCAAGTGTGGTAAGTTTATTGGTTTTCTACCTCTGAGTTTAAGATCAAGAAACACTGTGAACTTTCTTTTCAATTGACTGAAATATTTGTTGAGTTTTTCTGAAGGTAGAATGAATGTGTATATGAATGAACTTTTTTTAAATTGGATATTTATAATCACAAAAATAAAACTTGGTATGGTTTTGATTCCCAGGTGGTGAACTTTTTTTAAATTGGATATTTACAATCATGAAAATAAAACTTGGTATGGTTCTAATTCCCAGGTGATTCTAAAGCACCAGCCAAGGTGGCAATTGGCACCCAAAAGCAGAGGATACTAAAAAACTCTGGATATGTAAAACCAAGCTGACCCTTGATAACAACCTTTTATTTAAGTACTTACAATTGCAGAAGACTTTCAAGTGAATAAATATTGCATGATTTGGAAGAACTGTCTGATATTAAATAGAATATTATTGAACTTTGTGAAGTTAAAAGCAAAAGTGAAGAGACAATTAATTTAAAAAGTGGCATGTACTTTGTTGCAGCGACATAAATATAGGAAGTGTAAGAGTAGGAGGATTTATTACAATAAAATTCGAACAAGAACATCGTGGAGACTAATAGTATATCAGACATAATGGCAAGATTAAATGCAAATAATTCAGGTTTATGCCCCAACAAATTCTCATTGTGATGAAGAAGTAGAGAAATTTTTATAGATTCACA
Organism: Epiperipatus broadwayi; assembly: GCA_028023455.1. Classification (NCBI taxonomy): domain Eukaryota; kingdom Metazoa; phylum Onychophora; class Udeonychophora; order Euonychophora; family Peripatidae; genus Epiperipatus; species Epiperipatus broadwayi. The sequence continues at coordinate 2,550,272 of JAQFVV010000109.1, forward strand.
AAATGCTTTTGGTCAATCAAACAATATTTTAAAAGTATCACAGAAGATTTTAATGCTGGAATTAGTAAATTATTGAACAATGAAAGTTCTATGGGTAAATTTGATTACAATGGCAGAAATAAAACAGGACAAATATTTGAAAAGTTCGTAGAAAAAAAAGCTGTTTACTGTGAATCTTTCTTTAAGAAAAATACTAAATGGAAATGGAAGCATCCAAATGAAGGTTCAGCAGAATTAGATTATATTTTAATCAATAGAAAATATATATTTCAAGATTGTAATGTTTTAATTAGATTTGGCATAAGAAGTAATCATCGATTAGGGAGTTAATGCAAAACTGGAGACAAAAACTATTAAGACAAATACTATTAATAATTGATATTCCTAATCTTCAGAAACATTCCAATAAATTTAAATTAGAACTTGCAAGTTGTTTTTTAAAATATTAACAGATTCTGAAGATGGTTCAGATTTGAATGAGATCAATAACAAGATAACTCTATTAAAAAGTGTAAAAGTAATCATTAACGCAAGTAAAAGCAATAGTCTATCAATAAATTTTCTTATATATTGCTTATAATAATTTCTTTCATATACACTTTAAGGCAAAAAATTTTTTTTAATAAAACTACTTTATTTTCGTGACAGTTTCGACTGTCCGGCAGTCTTCATCAGAGCTTTCTGAACCTTCCTCTGTTTTTTGAAGACTGCTGGACATACGAAACTGTTAAAAATTTTTTTTAATAAAACTACTTTATTTTCGTGACAGTTTCGATTGTCCAGCAGTCTTCATCAGAGCTTTCTCAACCTTCCTCTGTTTTTTGAAGACTGCTAGACATATGAAACTGTTAGGAAAATAAAGAAGTTTTATTAAAAAAATTTTTTGCATTAAAGTGTATATGAAAGAAGTTATTATAAGCAATATATATGAATATATGAAGAAATGCAAAGAAAACAAAGGAGAAGAATAAGAATAAATTTTCTATTGAGGCAAGACAGTATCACAAAAAAAAAAAATAAGAAATTTTTAAAAATGATTTATTATGTAAAGTTGAATATCTAGAGTTTTGAAAAATGTACAAAGAAAAAAAAAGTTAATAGTGATATAAAAAAAATCAAAAACTTTTATTCTCTTGTATAGATTTCTTTACCAATTTACAATTATAATTTTTTATATCGTTGGTTTTTTTTTTTTTAAATCAGTGCTTATGTAGTGATAAGTTAAAATTTTATATTCACAATTGCTTTGCAGTTTTTACATATTTTATGATCTTATATATTGTAACCAGTTGGGTTACATGCTACACCCATAATAATATAGTGTGTGCACGTATATATATGGAAAATAAAGGAAAAGTAGAAATAAACACAGAATAAATTTTTGTAATTTTTTTTTATATTTCCTAAAATAAAATCATAATATGTCAAGGGTTAAAATTGTTTTATAAATTAAACTTTTAAAAGGTCTGATAAATATTATTTGTAATTCTGATTTTGAAATTTAAATATAAGCTTGTTTTTTTTGATAATTTTGAAAAAAATGTCTATTTTTGAAATCTTTAATTAATTTGTAAATTTTTTATTGTTTAAATGAAAACATGTATATGTTTTCAAAAGGATTATCACACCTTTGGTCAAATTCCAAAGATTAAAGTAAAAACATGTATATGTCTTTAAAGGGATTAGAGAGCTAAAAATAAAAACTCTGTTTTTAATCAAAGTGTTGTTAACACCTCAGATGATTTTATAAAAGACTGATTAAAAATATATCAGTTAGTCTGGTTAGTGAAGACTGATTAAAAATATATCAGTTAGTCTGGTTAGTGATTTTTGAAGAGAACAGGTCAGCTGCAGAGTAGGTTACAATATTTTGTTGCAACTTGATGAAGGGCAGCAGTTGGTTTTAGCTGACCATATAGTTGGCAGAACATTAGATTGGGGAGCTGCCAATATTTCCTTCGCAGGAGTTTGAAATTCACATGGAGAAAATGACCCACTTCTTTGTGCTGAAATTCATAGCCTTAAATGTGCATCAAACCAAGACAGCTGCTTGCCTGGAAAAATCCTAGACAGAAAGAGACCAACTACAGACCAAGATTTTACATGGATTATGTACCTTTACCTGATAATGACAATTGCCTGGAATGACCAAAAAACAGCTTGCCCAAGAGAGCAGCTGAATAAAGAAGTAGTTATATGTATGCTGCTGTGTCTACATATGCGAAGAGAAGCACAGATAAACTTGCATACAAAAGTGAGTTGTTTTTCAATAATTTATTTGATGGACATTTTTAAATCTATATTTTTAAATTTAAAGACATTTATAATTAGTTAAGAGGTAACTTAATAAAAGCTTTCTAACCTCTGGAAAATTGACTACATATTTTTTTAAAAGAATAAAAGAAATCTATAATAGAATTTGATAAACTGATTTTTTTTTAAAAATTTTTTTTATGTATATTCAAAATGAAATTATTAATTATAAAAGTGTTGTTATTTATTATTTGACAAATTTAAATTTGTTAATACTCTGTGCAATTCTATATGCGTGTTGTAGTAAACCTGGCATAAGTATTTGTATTATTTAAAATATAATTTAAAAGCTTAATCACGTATTATTGTAGAACAGGTTTAATATGTTCAGAATTTTCACGCACACGTATGTATTTGTGTGTATATCTGTCAATTGTATTGCAGATACCAATGCTTGTCAATTGTAACACATATGTAAATTTTAATCATTTTTTTTTATAATTATTTTATGTTAATTGAAATGTATTCCTTGTATATTATAAAACACATGTCTGTGTACGGATATATATATATGCATTTGTAAAAACTTATTAAAAAATATTGTAAATCAATATGATAACTTTAATTGTGTATATAATATTGTATACCATTCAAAATCAGAACCCTTATTCTATATGACCTTAAATATTATTTTTTTTATTGTTATTAATAAACTTATATTTAATTGTTAAAATTGTATTCCATCATCTCTTATTCACATACAGTAATAGAGTCCATGTTCTCTGAGCTAGATTTCGGACACGGATAAATGGGGATGTGTTTAGTGCTTTGGGCATCCAGAGATGATCATCATCATCCTGGTTGGCGCAAAAGAGGATACTCTTTAAAGCCCATTGACTATCTTTTATTTTACTTTAGTCTTATTAAAAATTAAGTTTATAGTTGGCCAGAGCATTGATGATGATCAGCATGCTTTAAATGTCCCAGCATTATTCATTTGATTTCTGATTATTGTGTATTTTAATGGATGGGCACTAAGCTGGTGCATCCAAGTTCTGTTTATATAATTGCCCAAGCTGGCAAAAGGCTCAATAGTTAGCCTGGTCTAAAGAAGACCCATTTCCAATCCAGTCACTAGGTTGGCTGTTGATTTTATTATGATTTATTGTACTGATTTGTTTATTCCCATCAATGATGATGATGGATGATTATTTCCCACAAGTATTTACTTATACTGATATTTACTTTATAATGCTGTTTGATAATAATTATGCTTTAGTTGCTCTTCTGAGTTAGCTTTTGATCTCTCAATGTTCACAGAGATTTTGATCTCATATTCTTATAATTTAATTTTACTGGTGTTGATGTTTTTCCATCACCCCAGTTCAATTCCTTGTTCCTACCATTTCCTGAACCCCCATCCCGTTACAATATATATATATGTTCTAACAGTGTGGGATCAAACACATTTAAGACGATTTAAATGATTATAAAACAACATCTTGGAATTGGAAGAAAATTTATTTCTGCAATAAAAAGAAAAGGAACTATTAATAAAAATAAAGATGACGTCATGAAATATGTGGAAGATTTCTTTAAAGTAGAATATGGTAATAAAGAACAAGAAAAAAACAATCCCTATAGGTATTACATCTTCTGAATTGCTAAGCATTTTAAATGAAGAAGTGAGAATATCAATTAAATTAATGAAGAGGGAAAAGCTTCAAAAAATGATGGTATCATAAATGATATATAATAAAAGCAGGCGAAGAAATAAAAAAAATGTTGGAAAATTATACAAAAAAAATCTAAATAATAAAGATGTATCAGATGATTAGAAGAAAGCAATAGAATAATTCTTAATTTCCAAAATCTTTTGCAACAATTTGTGAAGCTAAGAGTATAAAAGTAAACAGAGATTATTTAAGTCATAATAGATTTTGCAAATTGTTTTTAAATAATGCTTCAGAGTTTCAGGGACTGTTGTTAGATAAACACTGAAATGACTTTTCAATGGATATTCTCAACAAAGAATATAAAGTTTGATAACCATGGAAAAGGTTAACAACTACAAATAACTTGGTCATATTATTATATACAGATGAAAATATAATAGATGAAATTAATCATAGAATTAAACTTGGATGAAGTGCTTAATATTAAAATGAAATATGACTAAGTGCTTGAAAAAGAAGACATTTAATAGATATGTTTTACCAGTTCTTACTTATGGATCTGAGGTTTGGACCCAAAGATTTCAGACTAGTCAACAAATATGAGCTGCGTTAGGAATAACAAGAAGAAATCAAAAACAAAATACAGGAGTGAAAAAATAAATGGATATCATTAATATTATTGAAAGAATTAAAAAACTGAAATAAAGCTTGCAGGACATACTGTTAGAAGACATGATAATAGATGGATAGTTGAAGTTTTAAACTGGATCCAAAGAGATTATAAAAGATCTAGAAAGAAGTTTGCTGATGCATTGTGGAGAAAGCGCTAGAGTTTGGAGTAACTGGATTCATCCTTCATTGACTTGATATATTTGAAAATGATAATCATCCAAGAAAAGCAAAATAAGAATACCTTAGAAGAAGCTAATAGGATGAAGTGAATAAGATTATTGGAAATAAAAATCTGAAAGCTGACTGATGAAATTGAAAAGAATACTAATTGAATGCAGATAAATTATAGCAACTGTAAAAATTCCATAAGAAGATAAATAATATTACATTTTAGAGAAATAAGAACCATAACAATTGTAAAAATTCCATAAAATAAATGATGTTACATTTTAGAGAAATAAAAAATCAACATTTTTAATAAATATAGTATAAAATATTTAATTTTTTACCGGATAAAATTTGTTTTTAAACTGCCGATTCATTAAGATCATGTGACCTTTCATTTTAATTAAAATAAATATTGGACATCAGAAATATTTGAAATATATTGTTAAATTCCACAGTCTACAACATTTTCTGGTGATATCATATATAAAGACTTTCTATTTGGTGAAGTTTTGAAGATAAGCAAATCTCTGTGACTTTTACATCTATTAGGCATCTTCTTTTTTTTCAGTGTTAGAGAATCAACATTTTTTTTGATGGAATTATTAGCCCTCATTAAATATTCAAAATACGATAATGTCTATTTGTCTTCTAATACATATTTAAACTAAATTTCTTGGATACTTAATTATTTATTGTTGTTTTTTCTTTTGCTGTGTAAGACATTCTAAGCAGTTTTTGTAATCAATACAATTCAAAAAGTCTGGCTTCTTTTTTTATGCTTATAAAGTTAATTTTTCTGATTATATCTTAACACTGGGAAGACTAATGCATAGAAATTTTTCACTTTTGTTTTATATTCATGCATATCTATCTTTCAATATTGAATTAAATATCTAAAAATAATTTTATCTAAATGTATAGTGGATTTCTTTGGTACATATTCACTGCTGCAAACTTTAGATCCTAGAAAGACAAAGTCATAAACTATCTCGTATCTTTTTTATTGTTATTTATTTGCAATTTTTTTATTTTATGAATACAAAGCATTAACATGTAAATAAATTTTCACTACTTAAAATATGTGAAAAATAAACGCTGTGGAAAATTATAACTTTTAACATACAGATTGCAATTCAAGTAATTCATAATTTCTTTTTAAAATCCTAAAGATATTTTAATACTTGTTCTAAACTTTTCATTACCACTGTTCCATATAAATATATCAGCCATTTTTTCCTGTCTACAAATGCAAGTTATTCTAGATCAGGGCTGGATTTACAGATGTTAATTAAACTATAGCTTAGGAGTCTCAGCAATTCAATATCTTTAAAAATATCAAACTCTCTATTCCCTATCTAGTGCCTACTGATCCAATATCCCCAGATTAATTTCTAGATTGCGGCTTTCATTTGTGAAGAGTTTTGGATTTGAGAGCATTGCACTTAGATATTAGCATCTAATATAATCTTCCAGCAGCCACCTTTTATCTATTTGGGTAACTATAAAGCTAAGAGCCATAAGCTAGAAACTAGTTTGGGAATATTGGATGAGTAGGCACTAGGTAGAGATTTTATGCACAAACCTTACTGCATCCATTGATTAAGAAGGTTTGCATTTGGTGGCACTATTGTATGGAGAGCTTCATACTCTTATTAACAGCGTATGAAATGGTGATTACGTTTTGATGGCTTTATACTTATCCTGATCATAGAATAATAGTGACTGTGGTTTTTGAAAAACCAAAGATATCAAAATGGCACTACTATATGGAGAGTTTTGCTTTGTTTTGGATTGTTTAATGTATAGAGATGTCGAAGTGAGTTCAGATGTATATGACTATACAAGTGAAGCAGCTTGGGTTGGAAACATTATGGTATTTTCACCTTGGGCTCCTAACTTTATAGTTAATAAAATAAATAAAACGGTGGCTGCTGGAAGGTTGCATTACATCTTAAGATCTAGATGCAGTGCTCTTAAATCCAAGGCTCTTCACTGATGAAAGCCATAAGCTAGAAGCTAATTTGGGATGATGGATGAGTAAGTACTAGACAGGGATTTTATGCACAAACTTTCCTGCATCCATTGACTACAAAGTCTTGCACTTGGTGGCACTACTGTATGGAGAGTTTGGTACTTTTATTAACCGCATATCCAAGCATATGAAATGGTGATCATGCGATGTTTTGATGGTCTTTAACTCAATGACTTCTCAAGAACCTTTAAACATCACATGATCACTATTTTCCATGCTTGGTCATACCTGCTGTTAAAATAGGCAAAACTCTCTCCATACAGCAGTGTCACTCAAAGCAAGACAGATTAATCAATGGATTCCAGAAGGCTTGTGCATAAAATCCCTATCTAGAACCTATTCATCCAATATTTCCAGATTATTTTCTAGCTTATGGCTTTCATCAGTGAGAAGCCTTGGATCTGAGAGCACTGCACCTAGATCATATGATCTAATGCAATCATCCAGCATCCACCTTTTACCTCTACATAACACAAAAATGTATGGGTACAGAATTGAGTTCAGACCCATATGACTATGAGCTTAGATTGAAAATATTTGTGTGTTTTCAAATTTTATTCTCATAGTTTTATAGTTATGTAGAGATAAAAGGTGGCGGCTGGAGGGTTGCATTAGATCCTATGATCTAGGTGCAGTGCGCTCAGATCCAAGGCTCCTCACTGACGAAGGCCACAATCCAGAAACTAGTTTGGGAAAATTGGATGAGTAGACACTAGATAAGGATTTTATGCACAAGCCTTCTGGCATCCATTGATTACTCTGTCTTGCCTTGAGTGGCACTACTGTATGGAGAGAGTTTTGACTTTCTCAAAAAATTAATAAATAAATATTTTTGCTGGCAAAACTTATAACTCTTGTAAATATATTTTATTATTTCATAGCTATTAGTGCAATTAAATATATATATATATTTGCAACACCACATTAGTTGGTTCAAATACTGAAATAAGAATTCATTTTTGTCAAAGGCAATGTTATGCTTATAGGGCTCACCAATTTTAAATTCAGTCCTGTTTATAGAAGTTTTTCATAAAAAATAAATTTACAAAGTATTATCAACTTATATTCTTCTATGAGCATTAATACAAATTCGCCTTTCTTAGTAGTTACAATGCTTATTTTATTAAAACTAATCAACCTTATAGTTTTGATTGATTAGCAACAGCCTTAAGCGCTAACTGATACTAATATCCATATTATTATTATTATGGAGTTGCTGGTCAATGGAAACTAAGATTGACAGTATTAATGAAATAAGTATTGTAACAGTAAAAAGAAAGGTGGATTTGTTTAAAAATTAAATTTAGAATTAATGATAGTAATATATATATATTTAAAAATATGATTTTACTGCAAAGGTTATATGATATAACAATGTAACAAAAAAAATACTGTGTTTTTATTTCCAATTAAAAGTAATCTCTGTAACAGGGTGGCCAATATTTTATAGTTCATGCGCCATTTTTCCTCATGTAAGCTCAGATAAACTGCACAACTTTTGTGCTACTATTCACTTTGTATATAAAATATGTTAATGAGCAAACAGTTTAAACTTCGTGGCTAATTGTTTTAAAGTGAAAAATATAAAATGTGCTAACATTCAGCATTTTTTCATAATACAATAATGTAATATAAAAAAATTTTTACAGTCTAAATATTGATTTAATTTAGTGAGATTTCGGAATCTGTTTAACTTTCAACTTTTTAATGTTTAGAATTAATTTCATTAACAGAAACAGCAAAGCATTATTCATATTTGAACAAATCAGTTATAAGTTCATTTTTCTTTTAACAATTTCATGGATGAAAATAATTTTTGTGATGAACAAAACTTCAATTATAAAACGAGAGCTAAAAAGATTAGAGATGTGCTCTGAATTAGATACCTCAAGATTAGACAAAGGTCAAACATGTGCTTATAAAATGAATGGGGGGGGGGGATCTTTTTTATTTAAGTTTGATTGAATTCTTGTTATAAATTTTACTATTAGAATTTTTATATAGTGATAAAAAAAGCAATTATTTTTGAGATTTTAAATTCTTTTAAATTCTATTTTGACAAAAATTGACTAATGAGATTACCTTTATCAAGCCAACCCAATTTAAATTATAAGTATATTCTTTCTAATATATTAAAAAAAAACACTAAAAGGAACTACACATTTTTTAAAATTCTATTACTATGGACAGTGCAATTTTTTAGATGAAAGATTTAAAAATTTTTGTAATAAAAATGAGAAAAGATATTTTCAGCAATCAATGATAATTTTATAAAGTCAAAAAATAAGATTAATTTTGAATTATTTAAAACAATATTAAGTAGAACTCCAACTCTTGCAATAAATATAGACAACCAATAGATTATAAAAAGACAATTAGGTATTCATGATCTATAACCCAATATTCTTTCATCCAAAAGTCTTGCATTATATAATGCATTGAAAAAATGGAGAACTTTGGTTCTCAAGGTCCATGTGTCATAACTCCAGCTCTGCCATTTCTAGTACTCAAATTATTATGGAACTCCTAAACAATAAATCATTGAATTATTTATTTATCTACTTCATAAACCAAGACAAAGCATCATATAAATCCTCCATTTACAAGATTAAATGTAAATCAGCAGAATGCTTGCCTTACCTTAAAACTGGAGTCATTGAAATACAAAATTATAAGAACTTATAATACCTATAGTATACAAGCAAATGGGATTGCCTTCAAAATTTCATAAAATTATCATAAATATCACAGCATCAAATTGAAAGGAAGACCTTAGATGGATACAGAATATTAGCTTCTAAATTGAAGCCAAAACTATCTTAATACAAATTGAGCTGCCATCTAAAGATCTCTTATTACTCAACGGTGAGTTGATACTAGAATGAAGCCATTCCTATTTAATAACAGACAAAAATTACCTTCATATTTTGTATTGCCCTCAGAATCTTCATTACCAGCAAATTGGAAGATTAAGTCCATTTCCTGTTCTGTCAGACGGTCACCTAAAATAGAAATTAAAATAAAAATCAAATTACCAAATCTCATGTAGTAAACATTTTAATCAAATTTCATATAATTAACATTTTATTTCAAATATTATTGATAATTTATTTAGTAAAATGTTGAATTTTGTTTACAATTAAAGAGAATCTCATAACTATATTTTTATTTCGATAGATATTGAAAAGATAAAAACACTACAAATAATCCAGATCTCTCTACAAAGAACAGTGATGGAGAAGAAAATACTCACCAAACAAGAGAATTGCTGGATTGAAATAATTTTTTCAGTTTTATTAAACACTTCTATTTAACTCTGTTTGTTTAGAATAAATTTTATAATATAATTTTAACATACTTCTCTCAAATAGATTTCCATCAAATTTTGTAAATGAAAGAAATCAATGACAATGCAATATGACAAATATTTCAGTGCTGTTAAGTAGTTTATATAATCCAAGTGTTAGTGGACTGAATTTCAACATATTGATATCAGTTCAATAAGTTTTCAGTTATAGACACAAGAGGGCAGTATATTTTTAAATACTTTTATTTTTAAAAAGGCTACACTAAGTGATAACAATTAATGGAAACAAAAATAAAAATAAATATATTTCAATTGATTATAAAGTTTCATTTTTTTTTTTTTTTAAAAAAAAAAACACTTCTTTCATAAACAAAACAATATTGAAATAAATTTTTAATGCACAGTAAATTTCCTTTAAAATGTGACATAATTTTTAATAATAACAAAAAAATCTAAATATTAACAACTAAAAAATAATATGTATAAAAATTGTTAATTTTTATTTACCATTGTCAAACTCACTCCACTCACAACTTTGATCTCATCCATCTCAGATAAATACAATAATGATTATTACTAATCATTTTCTAAACTAGACATTATCTCTAGCACAGATATAAACTTTAAACCTCAGTTAAAGATTAATATATCTAAATTTTTTAATTTTAAACACACACACACACACATGGAATTATTCACCTTTCTCTTTTTCATGTGTCATATCTTTATAGATATATTAAACAATCTCCATACTTTCCCATTCTTTTTTAAATTCATATAAATAAAGATACATATAATCTTCTGGGCCAACTGATGAGTGCTGGTTCAGCATGAAATGCATCTTGGAGGTCATTTATCTTTTATTGTATTTGTATTTATATGAATTTAAAAAGAATAGGGAAGTATGGAGTTTGTTTAATATATCTATGTATAAAAACTGTTTTATAATAAATGTTTTGATTTTGCTGTAAACTAAAAATTCAAAATTTAATTGTTTTCTTTAGCCACAATTAGGGATTTTACATTTAACTTAAAATAAAAGTGTGGGGTGTCCAGATATTAATTCAATCACTAACTTTTTTCCACATCCCATACTTTTATTTCACAATTAATAAAAAACCCTAATTGTGATTGAAAAAAAAAAAAAGCAATCATTTTTTAACTTTTTAGATCCAAAAAGAAGGCAAATATATGAAACATATTATATTAAAAATAATTTGCCTAATTGTATGAATATTTATAAAACTTCTACAAATTTGGTTAATAATTGGTTGATTAAAAATGAATGGAAAATTATATAAGTTGATAAAAATAATTATACAAAAAATGCATGTAATATTGTTAACATATTGTTATGATATAATATAAATATAATATAACAATTCATCAATTGTTAATACAGAGTTTCTTTAATATAAATAAATAAAATAATAACTAAATAATATTTCCAAGCGCTTTCAACTCTTAAGAGTCCTTATCAAGGCAGTGTAAAAAATTATATTTTCTCCTAGGTGATGAATTTAACATTTCATTGTATTGCCAAGAACAACTAATCGGAAAGCTGGTTAATTTCAGATTAGTTGTTCCTGGCCAATACAATGAAATGTTAAATTCATCACCTAGGAGAAAATAGAATTTTTTACACTGCTTTGATAAGGACTCGTAAAAGTTGAAAGCGCTTGGAAATATTATTTAGTTATTATTGTATTTATTTATATTAAAAAAACTCTGTATTAACAATTGACGAATTGTTATATTATATTTATATTATATATTTACGGAAATATTATTTATTTATTTGTTATGATATAATCAATTGTTTTGTAATTATTGAATTTATATATGAGGGTTTTGATTTGTTTTAATTATTTATATTATTATTGTTTGTTTTAATTCCATTATTGAATATTGGGTGGTTTTATGACAGGTGATTCATTAATGTTAAATAGATTAGGAACATTTGAAAAGGGCACCAAAGCAGGTGCTGAAAAAAAGCTTTTTAATGTATAAAATTATTATTTGATTATATAGCTGTTGTAAAGAATTATTACTATTTTTTGATTAATATTTATTTAATAATTTAATGATTTTGTACATTGAAATGCATGCACATTTACACATACAACATCTCAGTTATTTATATATTTTGAAAATATATTAATCAACAAATACCATTTTATGTAATAACTATAATTGCTATATTAATATGATTTCATAATTATTATAAATAAATGAAACAAATGCTATTTATAAAATTATGATATTACTCTAAATATTTAATAGATAAAAGATCTCTTCTATAAAAATTGATTATATACTGTAACTGCTCTGCTGCATTCAAATAAAGATTAATATTTTTATTATTATTATTTCTACAAGGCTATGTAGTAAGTATCTGGTCTTGACTTCATCCATAAGGTCTGATTGCTACAATATATATCTAAGTACATACTTCATATCCAAAACACAGACATGATCAAATGAAAATATTATTTTGCATATTTTATTAATAAGAGTAATTAAAAACTACTGCAATGTGATATAAAGAATAAAACCATTGTTATCAAATAAATAAAAGAAACATGTCGCTAATAATATAAATGTTTTTTTTTTTTGGTTGGTTTTAAATAAAACCTTACTGAAATTTTTATTAATATAAATTTTAGAGAGAAAAACAAAGGAGAGTATACATATAAGAAGGAAATAATTTTCGTCTTTAGAGTGAAAAAAAAGTTCTAAAACAATAATTGAGACATATCTTTAATTTTGTCCATATAGCTAAAGTCTTAAATTTAATCATAAAAGAGTGCACAAGATCTAAAAAAGACTATATGTAAGAGTTGATGAATAAATAAAAATCATTTATGTATTTATTCGAAGGCAAATGTGCATAAATAATTTGTAAATATATAATACATCAATACAGAATCATTTCACATAAAATATCCATAAATACAAAAGTTATTCACATATATATAACAATATTAGTAAAGTGAAGCAAAAACATTTCATGATTGTTCTTTTCCATTGCAGAAACTATTTTTTTTAAAATGTTTTCATTTTGATGCTGCTAGTCTTTTTTTTTTGCAAAGTCACATATTGCATCTTACTTAGCACTGATGAAGATAAAATCTTATCATTTATTCATATTGCTCAACCTGCCTTTGGAAAGAGAACTTAACATGCACACAAAAAAGTTAGATACACAATTATGATTAAGATTATGGATTAATTCAAATTTTGAAAAAATAGGCTTTATGATTTTTTTGTACAAACAATGAACTGTTTTTTCCTTTTAATTTAACGTTTATTCCTTTTTAGCTTTATATTATATTTTACTATCTTTAAAATTTTATTTCAGTATTAACTTAAAATAAAATATTAAAATATTTAAAAAATAGATTGTCATTTTTTGTTTTGTTTTATTGATTAAATAATATAGCTATTATAAAAGGATATCTTTTTATACAGGGTATTATTCAATAATTTTTTTTTTCGGATAACAAAAAATATAGTACCAAAAATCAACAATAATGACAAGCACTTGTTAACAAGATTCAATCTTTATTATAATTTAGAAAATATTAAACCATTAGTTTGCTTTTTTAAATAGTACAGCAAATTATGACAGCAATAATTTAATCAATGGATACTAGATGACAAACATAATCTCTATTCAATAGACTATATGGTAATATTAGCTAACTTCTGCAATTAATTTCTGGCAGGTGTTTGAATGGCCTAATAAAATTAAGATAGGTAATGGATGGATACATAATGATATAGTGCCTTGTGTCTAAAAAAGGTGATTAATCAGAAACCAATCATTAAAACATATATGCTGCCATCTAGTGTGAATAGTCTTCTAAACCACTATGGTTTAATATTAACATTTTCATTATTGCAAAAAATTATTGGAGATTAACAAACCTTTCCAATTGAAAAACTATTATACACAGGGGGCCCCCAAAATAACTGGAATTTTGTAATAAAAAATTGCAAATTTATTTTTTGATATTGCAAATTGAATTGCTTTAAAAAGTATAGTACTCTATTTAATGCAATGCACTGGTCTAAACCAGTTTGACATTTTTTGAAGTAGTCTAGAAATACTTGCAAAATACCTCCTGTTCTAAATTTGCAAAAATAAAAATATTGAGACATTTTTTCATTTGAGAGAATTAAAAAAAAAATCACATAAAGTGAGATCAAGTGAAAATAGATGATCATGCCGAATTTAATTAAAAATTGGGTAGTAGTTTGGAGACTGTACTGCCACCATCAGAGGGCACGGCGACACCATCAACAACTGGCCTGAAACCTCCAAATGATAAATTTATTTACCAAAGTGGCTCAAAAATGACAAATAAAAAAAATAATCGATGAAAGTGGCTCAAAAATGACAATTAAAAAAAAACCAGATGAAAGTGGCTAAAAAATGACAAATAAAAAAAATAATCGATGAAAGTGTCTCAAAAATAACAAATAAAAAAAAAAACCCGATGAAAATGGCTGATCCTCCCCTAATATCAAAATTTCTTCACTTAAATCGAAAAATAAAAATGGCTGAAGATATATATGTACACAAGAAATAGATAAAAAGGACAAATTATTAAAAAAAACACAAGAAAATGGTATCAGATCCTGTAATAATTCAAATTTAAAAAATAAATAAGTCCGTGATTAATACAAAAACAAACATGCTGGACAATGGCGGACAAAACGCGGGAAATCCAAAGCAACGGTTATATAAACTAACAACAAAATCCTATGAAATTCAAAGAAAAAATAAAAAAAGCGATGAAAGTGCCTCAAAATTGACAATAAAAATGAGAACAACAAAATGCTATGAAATTCAAATAAAAAAAAAATAAAAAAACCATGAAAATACGAGAGCTACGCCCCCCCCCCCCAACATAATCAAAAATTCTTCACTTAAATGGAAAAATAAAAATGCCTGAGGATATATATATATATCCAAGAAATACATGGAAAGTACAAATTATTAAAAAAAAACAAACAAGAAAATGGTATCAAATCCTATAATAATTCAAATTTAAAAAATAAATAAGTCCGTGATTAATACAAAAACAAACATGGCGGACAAAAAGCGGTAAATTCAAAATCATCTAATTATTTACCTTTCGACATTTCCATATATGAATGGGCAAATTAAGTAGCTGTCAATATTTGCAAACGATCAGATTTAAAAGCAAAGGTTATATAAACTAAAAAGGATATTACTGGTTTGAAATCTCATCAAACAGTAACCCCCCCCTCCCAAATGAAGAATTTCTATCCAAAAATAACTGAAATACACTAATTAAATAAAAAAAATACTTGTAAAATACAAATAAATAAAAATTCGATCAAAAATAATTAAAAGCAACGGTTACATAAACTAAAGAGAATCTATTTCTCAAATTGCATCAAGAATATGATCAAAAATAATTAAAATGCAAATACAGAATTCGGTGTATTACTGAGAGATAAACTCTCTCCCCCTCCTGCATGAAGAATTACTGAGTAACTTTTCAAAAATATACATTTAATATTTAAACATGAAAAGACTATTTGCAAATAATAAGTCACAACACTTAAATACAGAGTAATAAATAGTAAGTAATTAAATATAATTATAGCAAATTATTCGTTATTTATTAATTAATAATTATATAGAGTTTAAAATAATCATTGATTACAGTTAGAAAAAAATATTATATTTATTGGCAAGAACATTACAAGATTTTATTTTAACAACAATTTAAATAAATAAGAATATTAAAATAGAGTTTTAAAAATATATTTGTAGAAATTTTACCAACTTTTTGTTCGAAGTTCAGTTCAGTTCGTCATTTTCACAATGATCAGTTGATCAATGTCCTTCTTTACAACTCTTCTTTAATTAGAATTATAAAATTTACCTTTCTATTCTTAAATTGGTACTTTTATCAAAGGTGATTGATCTCCAGGTGAATAATAGCAGATTAAAAAAATACTTTAACAGAAGACATCGATAAATCTTATAGCAAAGTTATTTAAAGAAGTTGTTGCTTGAAATATAGCATATATAATATCCCAAAACAGTTTCGTTTTTCTTAAACAAAGTTGCAAATTGAAATGTGATGTAATAGCTCTTTCTTACTTTAAAAAATATAGGTGTTCACAATATCCTTCCACGAAAATATAACATCATCAATACAATTCAAAATATGAAATGATCTCCATGTGAATAATTTATTATTTGATAATTCTAATTAAAGAAAAATCATTTCGTATTTTAAATTGTATTGATGGTGTTATATTTTCATGAAAGGATATTGTGAACACATATATTTTTTAAAGTAAAAAAGAGCTAATACATCACATTTCAATTTGCAACTTTGTTTAAGAAAAACGAAACTGTTTTGGGATATTATACATGGAGATCATTTTAAAGAAAATCATTTCTCTTTTCAAAAGAAAAATCATTTCGTATTTTGAATTGTATTGATGGTGTTATATTTTCGTGGAAGGATATTGTGAACACCTATATTTTTTAAAGTAAGAAAGAGCTATTACATCACATTTCAATTTGCAACTTTGTTTAAGAAAAACGAAACTGTTTTGGGATATTATATATGCTATATTTCAAGCAACAACTTCTTTAAATAACTTTGCTATAGGGTTTATTGATGTCTTCTGTTAAAGTATTTTTTTAATCTGCTATTATTTATCTGGAGATCAATCACCTTTGATAAAAGTGCTAATTTAAGAATAGAAAGGTAAATTTTATAATTCTAATTAAAGAAGAGTTGTAAAGAAGGACCTCAATCAACTGATCATTGTGTAAATGGCGAACTGAACTAAACTTCGAACAAAAAATTGGTAAAATTTCTACAAATATATTTTTAAAACTCTATTTTAATATTCTTATTTATTTAAATTGTTGTTAAAATAAAATCCTGTAATGTTCTTGCCAATGAATATAATATTTTTTTCTAAATGTAATCAATGATTATTTTAAACTCTAAATAATTATTAATTAATAAATAACGAATAACTTGCTATAATTATATTTAATTACTTACTATTTATTACTCTGTATTTAAGTGTTGTGACTTATTATTTGCAAATAGTCTTTTCATTTTTAAATATTAAATGTATATTTTTGAAAAGTTACTCAGTAATTCTTCATGCAGGAGGGGGAGAGAGTTTATCTCTTAGTAATACACCGAATTCTGTATTTGCATTTTATTTATTTTTGATCGTATTCTTGGTGCAATTTGAGAAATAGATTCTCTTTAGTTTATATAACCGTTGCTTTTAATTATTTTTGATCGAATTTTATTTATTTGTATTTTACAAGTATTTTTTTTATTTAATTTGTGTATTTCAGTTATTTTTGGATAGAAATTCTTCATTGGGGGCGGGGGTACGTTTGATGAGATTTCAAACCAGTAATATCCTTTTTAGTTTATATAACCTTTGCTTTTAAATCTGATCGTTTGCAAATATTGACAGCTATTTAATTTGCCCATTCATATATGGAACTGTCGAAAGGTAAATAATTAGATGATTTTGGATTTCCCGCTTTTTGTCCGCCATGTTTGTTTTTGTATTAATCATGGACTTATTTATTTTTTAAATTTGAATTATTATAGGATTTGATACCATTTTCTTGTTTTTTTTTTTTTAATAATTTGTACTTTCCATGTATTTCTTGGATATATATATATTCTCAGGCATTTTTATTTTTCCATTTAAGTGAAAAATTTTTGATTATGTGTGTGGGGGGGGGGCGTATCTCTCTCGTATTTTCATGGTTTTTTTTATTTTTTTTTATTTGAATTTCATAGCATTTTGTTTTCTTTTTTATTTGTCAATTTTGAGGCACTTTCATCGCTTTTTTCTTTTTCTTTGAATTTCATAGGATTTTGTTGTTAGTTTATATAACCGTTGCTTTGGATTTCCCGCGTTTTGTCCGCCATTGTCCACCATGTTGTTTTTGTATTAATCACGGACTTATTTATTTTTTAAATTTGAATTATTACAGGATCTGATACCATTTTCTTGTGTTTTTTTTTAATAATTTATCCTTTTTATCTATTTCTTGTGTACATATATCTTCAGCCATTTTTATTTTTTGATTTAAGTGAAGAAATTTTGATATTAGGGGGGGGGGGTCAGCCACTTTCATCGTTGTTTTTTTTTATTTGTGATTTTTGAGACACTTTCATAGATTATTTTTTTTATTTGTCATTTTTTAGTCACTTCCATCTGTTTTTTTTTTATTTGTCATTTTTGAGCCACTTTCATCGATTATTTTTTTTATTTGTCATTTTTGACCCACTTTCATCGGGGGGGGGGGGTTGTCATTTTTAATCCACTTTCATCGATTATTTTTTTTATTAGTCATTTTTGAGCCACTTTCATCAGGTTTTTTTTTTTCATTTTTGAGCCACTTTGGTAAATAAATTTATCACTTGCAGGTTTCAGGCCGGTTTTTGATGGTGTCGCCGCGCCCTCTGATGGCGGCAGTACGGTCTCCAAACTACTACCAAAAAGTGTTTCACACTCAAGACTTTGAAAGATAACATTGTTGGGGTGGAGTTTGCACTCGTTTCTTTGCACAAAATGGGATGTTTATGTTTTACCACATCATGTAAATGTTTCAGAACTTGCAGATAAAATGTCTGACTGTTTCGAACTGAGAGAAAAATGCCATTTGCATAAAAAAAAATTAGCATTAATTTGAATATTTCAGCCATTATAAAAAAAATTGACAAATACGTGAAACGCACTTTAGAAAAAAACATGCTAAGTAAAACCACAATTTCATATGGTGATATCATTTGGCAGATTAATGAAGACGGGTTCCTGCAAGATATAACAACAAAAATATATATTACTGCAGGTGAGCAAACCAAACAATGATTCCAGTTATTTTTGGGATTAACAATAAAAATATATTATTAGTTCACAGCATAGTCATAAACAGTATGTATAATAGAAATATATTTTTGTAAATATTTAAAAGCAAAATTTTTAATTTCCAACTGCTTACTATTAAAAAAAAATCTTACCTAGTGAAGTCAAAATGTGACGCAATTCTGCAGCAATCATTGTTCCATTAGCTTCTTTATCAAAAACTTTGAGACCTTCCAGAAAGTCTTCCATACTACCAATATCTTTCTCCTTGGATACTTGACTGTAAATTGGGAGAAATTCTTCAATTGTTATTTTTTTTTCACCTAAAAAAATACATAATTATTTTCTAAATATAGAAAAATAATGCAATATAAATGATAAAAATATTCTCTCTCTTTCTCTCTATATATATATATTGAACAGTTAATGGGGAGATGGTTTACAAATAGATGAAAATAAAAATTTAAAACAAATATAAACAGAACTTAATTTAATTCATGTATATAAAAATGAATTCAGTAACCTTCATATCTACTATATTACTTTTTATATAAGCATATTATTTATGCTAATTACCTACCATCTAAAGAAATCATCAACCCCATTATTAATTATGCCTGTCTATTTTTCGTAACAGTTTGTACTTATGGGAAAAAAAACCGGGTATGTAACACACATATATGTCTTAATGTCAGTATGATAATAGTAATAAAAAAAAATCTTAGACCAAATAAAAACAATGATTCAAGCAGTAAATTGTCATTGATTAATTGATTATATGTTTTCTTTTATGTAATATTAACTTAATACAAAATACTAATATTAATGAATAAATATTAGATTTTAAAAAATGTATTTAATATTTTTTGCTAAAGAAAATATAAGATAAAAAAAATTAATAAAGTTAATACAATTTATATATGGATATACTTAATTTAATTGATATAAATATAGTTTTTTAAGTTATTGTAATAAATATCAACACTTTTATTATATTCTATTTACATACAGAATATAGACTTGAAATCAATTAACACTTTAAACAATACCAACATCATTAATAATCAACAATCTCAATCTGTTGTCAAGACAACCTCCTTTAATCAATAAAGGTGAATATCACTTTTATCTATGGACTAATAAGTTTTATAGACACTAAAGATTGCAACTTGGCTATAGAGATTGAACTTCAAATAAAGAAACCTCATTAAACAGATAAATATAATCTGTTCTGAAAGCAGACTAACAAATACACCTGGGTCTCATTTTATGTGGTAGATAGGTGCCTCAGAAAACATGCACAAAAGAAATAGCACAAAAATACTTAACTTATATTGAAAAATGGGGGATACATACTGTAATTTTCCAAAAATCGCATAAAAGCAAAGCAACAACATAAAATTACTTTAAAATTTGCATTAAAAAAAATAAAATAAAATATGATTAATAAAAAATTTCAAATTTGAAAAAAATTGATACAAGACAAACTTTTTTTACTTTTTTTATTAACTACAGTATTTAATTTTATTCAAAACAATATATTTTTATGTGTAATTTACATTTTTTTCATACATGTACGGTATTTTAATAATTATCGCTATTTGAGACATCAGATTCGTCATGATGTGATGTGAGGTACTATAGCTTCTCCTTAAATGAAGTCAAGAGGAAATACAACTAAAACATTTTCCAATCGCTGTTGATCCTTCCCATATCGCTAAGTGATCTAAAATTGAAATTTTTGTTCCCAAAGAAATTCATTTTCTTGGGTGTATTTTCCTCTCCATTAGGGTAAAAAAAGTTTAAAATAAAAATAAGAACTTCAACTTACGATAATAAAAAGACACCGACTCACCATTGTTGGTCAAAATTTAATTAAAACTAACAATTAAAAATTTTCAATTCCGTTTAAGTTTAAAAATCAAATTTCATCGTTTCAGATCAGGTTACATAATTTTTAAATTGTTAATTACAATTAAAAATCAGATTTTAATTGTCAAATTTAATTGTGCCCATAGCTGTTACTCACCTTTAAAAATAAACTTGCGGACACTAAATGATTAATTGATTATGCACTCTTTTTAAAGAAGCAAAAATAGAAGGTGATTTAAAATGCAAAAACAACAACATATACATAGTATAGGCATCTATAACGTTTGAACAGATTTACATTATAATCTTGTAAAATTTAATATGTGTATATAAAATGGGGAAATACTGATTTTAAGTGAATTATGAACTTCTTTATTGCATAAAATCTATTACAGTACTATTATAAAGCGCTGAAAACATTGAAATTATTAGATGGAAGTCGAACTCCGATAATCAGCGATTACTTTAAATATGACATGAGTGCGCGAAATTTATAATATTTAAAGTAATAGCACATTATCGGAACTCATCTTCTGATCTAATAATTTTTATCAAATAAAAGAAAACCGCATACAAAGATATTAAGAAGAAACATGAATCGCATAACTTCAAAATCGCATTAAATAAATCCGCATAAAACGAGACCCGGGTGTAACCAATTATAATTTTCAAATTGCAGTCAAACTATGTCTTACTTAAATAATAAAGCTAATAATGCTCAAGGCTAGATATTCAATGTAAATACACATATCAGTAAACACTTTAATACCAATGCCATTAACAATCAGCAATCTCAATCTCTTGTCAAGGCAGTGTCTTTTAATCAATAAAGATGAACACCAACCTTTATCTATGAACTAATAAGTTTATATAGACACTAAAGATTGCAACTTGACCATACATGTATATAATTGAAGTTGAATTAAATGTATAAGAATGAATTGATAAAATTAATATAATGCATATAATTTTTTTAAATTTATATTCAATTTCAACATGTGTGTATATATAAATACACACACACAAAGATTGAGGAATAATCAGAATTGTTAGCTTAAATTTAGAAATAAATAAACTGCATGGTATTAAAGTATTTATGAAATTATTATTTTTATTTACACATGGCACATAACAACATAGTTGTGTGGGTGCACATACATATATAAAGTAAAGGAAAAGTAGAAATAAACACAGACATAATTTTTTGTAGATATTTTCTACATTTCACTTGGAGTAATAATGACTGCAAAGGGTTAAATAACTATCAATTTAAAATTTTTATTATTAAATAAAATATTTTAAAAATGGTCTAAATAAATAATTAATATTGAATTCTGATTTTGAAATTTAAAAATAAGCAATTTTCTGATAACTGTAAAAATGTCTTTAATTAACTGGTAAATCTCTAAGTAAAAGCATGTATATCACACTTTGATAAAAATTTCAAAGTTGTTTTCAAAAGGGATTAGAGATTAAAAAAACTATTTTCAATTAGTGTTGTTGTCACCTCAGATGATTCTATAAAAGGATTGATAAAAAATATCAGTTCAGTTTGGCTTGCAGTTTTTGTAAGAGCTGGCCAAAAGAGTCTGGTTTTCAGTTTTGAACAGTTCTTGTCTTAATATTTTTGTGAAGCAGAATAGCTAGCTGCAGAGTTAGCTAACAAAGTTGGACAGAACTCCCATGAAGATGGAGCTGAAGTCAAGACAGGAGGAAGCAGCTGCTTTACAGTTCAATAATGGAGTTTGAATTCACATGGAGGAATGACCCACTTCTTTATGTTGAAATGCATAGTCTTAAAAGTTTTCTGGCCTGAAGCTTATCAAGCCCCAGATAAAAGAAAGCTCATGGTATGCTAACAAATCACCTGAATTATACTTTTACCTGATGACGATAACAAACAATCACAAAAAACAAGAGAAAGCTTGAAGAATTGTTATACATATGCTGATGTATCTATATGCAGAGAAGCTCAGATAAACATATATATATATATAGCTGGTGAGTAACATTATATATTAAAAATTACATTTTAAAGAACAATTTTGCTTTAGTTAAACATCTAAAAATGAAGATTTAATTGATAGATGATATTATATTTGTTTTTTCAAGAGAATGAGTGAAAATATTTAAACTCTATATTTTTAAGTTTAAAGACATTTCTAATTATTCAATCAACAATAATCAGATCAAGATTGACTGTTATATTTTTAAAAGAAAAAAAAGGGGAACTTATAAACTGATATTTTTTTTTTTTATAAAAAAACAAACTGATAACTAATTTTAAATTATATCTACATTGTGTTTATACACATGTATATGTGTGAAATTTATATATGTTTTCCAAATGGAATTAATTAGGAAAAATACAATTTAAAAGTGACAACTAAAAATGTTTATTGTAGGACAATTTAAATATGTTAGGAAATTACGTGCACACATGTACGTCAATTGTATTGCAAATACCAATGTGTGTCAAATAGACACTTATATATAAAACTTTAATCTTTTTTTTTAATTAAATATCAATTCAAACATGTTCATTTTATATCAAGCCATATGTCTGTGTTCTGAATGGATTTTAAGCAAACTTAGTGTATTAATTATGTAAATCATAATGTAATAATTTGAATTGTGTCTAATTTTATAAATCACATATAAATCAAAATTGAAGGCTTAATTGATATGTATAGCCTAATTCTAAAGACCTTAATATCATTTTTATTGTTAATAAACTTGTGTTCAATTATGAAAATTATTCCAGTGGTTCTAAATGTTTTGAGAATATCTGTTTCCATCACCTCTTCGTCGCATATAATAATGGAGCTTATATTCTATGTGAGATAGATTTAAGCACAGGCTGAATATACAAATGGAGATGTATTAGTGCTTTTGGACACCCAGAGATGATCAATCATCATCCAGATTGACACAAAAGAGAATACTCTTTAAAGCCCATGCACTATCTTTTTATTTAGTTTAGTCTATTAGAATTAAGTTTATAGATAGCCAGTACATTAATGGTACTAAGTGGCCAGAGCACTGATGATGATCAGCATGTTTTAATGTCCCAGTATTGTTTAGATTTTTCTGATCATGTACTATAATGGATGAGCACTTAGTTGGTGCATCCAAGTTATGTTTAAATAATTTCCCAAGCTGTTAAAGGCTCAATAGTTAGCCTGGTCTACAGGAGACCCATTTCTAATCCAGTCACTAGATTGATTGTTGATTTATATTTTTTATTGTTCAAACCCAGTCACAAGATTGACTGTTGATGTATTTTGATTGTGGATTATTCATGATTATGAACAGTGAGTATTTTTACTTTTTATAATGCTGGTTGATTTATAATGATGCTTTTAGTTGCTCTAATGGGTTAACTGCTTTAGCTGGCTGATCTCTCAGATATTTTATGATCTCATGCTCTCTTAAATATCTCTTATATATTTTTGAATGTTAAACATTACTTTAACATTTTTTTTATTGTAATATCTTTACTTTAATATTTAATTTTAAAATTTTGTTTATTTGATAATTTTTCCATTTCCACCATATACTTCATCCCATTACAATAACTTGCATGCTATTAAAGTATTTATAAAATTATTATTTTTATTTACACAATAACTAAAAAAAAAATTATTTTTTTTAAAATTAAAAATGTATTTAATGTAATTTTGTATTCTAAATTACTACAAAATAATACATTTTTTTGTGTGAATATTTGAATTTATAGGTAATTTTTGTTAAAATAAATAATTTCTTTTAATTGTATATTGTTTATAATATTTAGTAACTAAAATTATTTATTTTATCTTTAATAATCTTGATTTAAAAAAGATTTGAAAATTCCTGAAAACTGGAAAAAAACTGAAAGTGAGAGAAATTTAGAATGAAAAAAAAAACCTCACGATGCAATAAGATTTCTCTGGCAATACTGCTGTAAGTCCAGTAAGTGAATGAGATAAAAAAAAATATTGTATAAGAGCAATAATACTAAAACATATGGCATATACAACTATCTTCAAAATTCAATCTCAAAGACTTCTAAGATGATTTCTTAAGGATATTTATAATGTGAAGAAAAAAATTGATCAATCTACATGAAATATCAGACAGAAACAATGAAATGACAATTTTATTCTAAAATACAAATAACCTATTGATTAATTAACTTTATTCAATTTAAACTGGCAAGTTAGGTCTTGAAGAGAAAAAAAAGAAAATCCTATTCTTCTGAATATTAAATATGTATCATATAATATTAGTTTGTAAATTTATAGCCCTTATTACCCAATGCTTTACAGAAGACAACTTATTTCACCAGTAATAGTTTTCATATCAAGTTTCCGATCAAAGAAAGTTCGAACATTTGGAAGATTCTCTTGACAATAGAATATTGTATTCAAACAATAAGCAATATAAAATCATATATTTGGTGCTTATGTTATATGATGTTCAAACACTATAAACTAAGGTAATACATTATGATTTATTTTATTTTTAATGACTTTGTATTAATATTACTGCAGACAAAAAAAAACCATAAATCTGAATCCAGACTTTTTGGATTTGTGAATTTTCAGAATTCATGAACAGATTTTTAACATCATTTTAAATCCAAACTCTGTTAAATATATATATATATAAGCCAGCAACTCACTTATGTTTTTTAATTTATAAATATTTACCGATTGATTTGTTTTAAAATTTTGTTGGTAAATGTGTGGATAATCTACTTCACTGTAAAAGATTAAAAATCATCTTGGAAATTTTGTATGGATAACTGAAAATTTTAAATGAGGTATCAGATTAAGCACTCTATCCATACTATTAAAAAAAAAAGGACTTAATTAGCTTTAAAGCATAAGTTGTTTTTCATTATTCATTTTGATTGAATAAGATCGTAGCAAGCAAATACCAATTTTTTGATATTTTATGTATTATTTTATCAGTTCTGTTTATTACCATATAAATTCTCTACTAAAATTCTAATTTGTTTTTTAAAATTAATCACGTAATATGTGAATTTTAAATACCTGCTTTTTTAGTTCCGCCATGTTTTTCTACGATTTTTGCTGTGGGATAGCAACCTAATGATCGAAGCAAATCACCCAAAATGAAAGCATCCACACTACCTTCACTTCTCATGTCATAGACACTAAACACTTCACGAGCATCTAAAAAATAATAAATTAAAAATTAGTATTTTAAAATCAAAATGTTAAAATGTATATATGTGTGTAAATTTGCTGTTAAAAATCATGTATAAAATTATTAAAAAATATCAAGTAAAAAGTCTAAGAGAAATGTTTTGTAATCTTATACTATTTAATAACAATATTTACTAATATCACAAATAGGGGTACTAGAAAAATAGTATATGAAAAACTTTTTCTGTTTAATAAATAGTGATTACCAATTAATTTATTTTTAGTAAAGACTATCATACAAAAATTAAAAAAACAACAACAATCTTTTAATTGCTACTATTAAAATGACTAAATTAATAAATTTTTGGGCTCTATGCAAATAATCAAAATAATTATTTATAGGAACAAAAATAAATGGACAAAAATTAGAAACAAAACAGAGTAACAGCAGTTTATAAATTAACAAATTAAGAATGATTAAATAATGCCCCATATATAAGGAAGAGAAAACAATGTTTCAATCTGCTGAAGGGTTTATATCTAGCATTCTCCTAGGCCTACAAATGGTCTAAAAAAATAAACAAACAAAAAAAAAAATACCTAGAAAAGCATTTATGATTAGCAACATAAGGATTAATTAAAAAGTTTGACACAATAAAATAACTTCCTTAGTCTATGTACATATGAAAAATAAATGACAATTACTTTTAAAAAACAGAAGATATATATTACTTGAGAAAGCTCAAAGATCACACAGTTAAAAAGTTTTTAGAAGAACGGGTGGCCAATTCAAGCATTCAGTTTATATAATGAATTGGATATAAGGGCTGACTTATGATATGTGCTATACACTAAAAATAACAATTGTTCTTAAGAAGCTTCAGTAATGAATATAGAATTGAGAGACTATGAAAAAATATGCCCTTATATACATAGATCATCAATTTATTTCTCTTTATGAAACTACAGTAGCATTTATCTTTTCACAAGAAATAGGTAAACATTGATAGCTATGTGGTTTATTGCACTGGTAGAATGCCAGACCCTAGTTCACAGTTCTGGCTCTATCAATTCAGTTGCTTAAACTTCATATGAACTCACAAATAATAAAGCCTTTAATTATTTATTTATAATAAATAAATACTTATTTGTAATAAGTGGTGTATAAAATGCTAGACTCAGAGCTCAAGTTCACAGGTTGCAACTCTAGATCAATCATTTATTTATTTATTTTATTAAATTTAATAATGAATACCAGATAGAAATCCCAAGGATGATCATGACTTTGTATGAAACAGGCAAAACTCACTATACATATTGCCACACACAGCAAGCTAGAGTAATCAACAGTTATGCACAAGCATAAGAGGTGGTGATCATGTGATGTTTATTGACTTTGTATGAAAAATGTCGGATACAAATTAAAGTCTGTAAAGCTGTAATTCACTGATAAAATAAGGATTGAACATTTTTTGAAAAGATTAATTGGAAAGAGCATCATATGGCTGAAAAAAATGGATGAGATGTAAAAAAGTTAAGTAAATGAAAAATACATTTTAATGTATCTATACAATAAATAAATAAAAAATTGAAAGAAAATCCCAATAATATATTAGCATACAAGAAGCTAAAGAGTGGTATAGATAAATAAATAAAATAGCAAAGAAAAAATATTAGCAAATTAGCAGTGCTTAGTAAAGTACAATTTGTCAATTAAATAAAAATATGCTAAGCTACCATGATGGCCTCTATATTTGCTCACTGGAAATATGTAAGCATTAATAGCTGCAGTTTATTGCAGTAATAGTAAAGCAGACTGGAAACTCAAGTCCATATGAACTCCTAAACATTCCTTAAGTAATTGATGATATAATTATTTTCAAAGTGGAAAATGGAAGATTCAAGAGCTAAGGTTTATTTGATTAATTTTCAAATGAAAAAAGTAAAAAAAACAAAAAAACATATTTGATCTAGGCATTTTACTGTGACGATTATTTTATTTCATAGAACAAGGTGACTACTAAAACTAAAGATATGTATAACATTACAATAAGTCAACTATTGTTTAATGTGAAGACAAAAAGTTTAGAGACAAAAAAAAAAAGAAGAAGATTTAAACATATTGTGTGACAAGTGTAAATATGACTTAAAAATGTAGTCACATGATACTAAATGAATCAAAGAAAAGAGAATAAATGATCTAATGTATCCAATGAAAGAAAAAATTGTGTATGAGGTGATTGAAAAGTATCAAAGAAAATGGAATAAATTAAGGGAAAAATGAAAATCCTTCTTGAGAAATAGAATTAAAAATAAAAAAAGAGATTGATAGACAAAACAGACTTTAAAATAGTCTACTGAGTACAAAAAGTCATTACTTTTCAAGTTTGCCAATCACCATTTGATCAGAATTTGAGTATTTCCAATCTTGTTTACCCTTTAGTTAAAACGAGTAGACATCCACTTACCAATGAATATTAGTTTGTAAGTAGGATTAGATATGAACCAACTACTTAAAATAAAATTCCTAAGATCATGGATGCACTCCTATTGAATTATAAATCCTTTCCAAATAGATACATAAGAAAAGGAATTTATGGATATTGTTTTGTGACCTCAAAAGAAAGCTGAAGATTCACAGTATCTTATCAGTAATGACTTCTGTGTAAAAATAATAATCAATGAATTACATCCATCAAATTTCCATATTCAAGTTAATATTTGAAAATTGTAAACATAGTAAGATTTCAACCCCAAGCCAGCTTTCACATACAATTATACATTTAATAAATCATCAGAAACTATATATTTAGTAATCTCAATTAGTGAATTTTGATAGAGAATTTGTGCATTTTATACAAATAATATGATTTCATATAAAAAATAATAATAATTTTACATTAATCAAATGATTCAATAGCTTTATATATATTATTTTTATATTTTAACGGGATAATCCCATATACCACCATTCCCAATCGGAATGGTCAATATACTGTAGAATATTATAGGAATAAATACTATTACGTATAATGTTTAGCCCATACAACAATATTTCCTGCCCATTATAGAATATACTTTTTTATAAGGCCTGAAGTTACGAAAAAATTTAGTTGTTTTGAGTAGAGAAAGCCTCAAAATGGCACCACTAGCAACCACATTCAAACTATGCCCTTTTATGGATATCTTGTTTGCTTAACATATCTCCAGAAGCAATGAGAATTAGGTGAGATATTGCACAACTAACACTACTGAATGGATTGCATGAATAGAAAAATTACACAGAAACATATAGTTAACAAAATGATTTATTTTACCATAACAATGTGATGAGTGTCAACATCATAAGAAAGTAATATACCTCTTGATAAGGCATTTGAAATCCAATTGTAATGCTTTTAATATATTACAGTTTATTAATATTAATTGAGATTTAAAATATTTCCCTTTACTCCAAATGCCTGATCAATTATATTATACACACACGTGATTATACTAAATACAAATGATTAACTAAAAATTAAACCACAGTAACTCTTGAGTCCTTATTTTGTTTTCTTTAGCCCTGTCCATTTATGTGTTTTAGTTCCTCGTCCATGCTTCTTTCTTTAAGAAAACGAAGCTTGTCAGGGTCTATTTGAAGCATGAATTTATAATTGTTATACATTTTCAGTTAATGAAAGGATTGTCCTTCATATTTCTTTCATTTTTGTGAAAGTAATGTTAGAAGTTATTATCTTGTCCCACTTATAAATATAAAATTCTTAAATTTTAATTTTTTTTAAAAATCCACTTTTAAAAATTTATTATAGTTAATTCCAGAGGGGGAAGGGAGGGAGGGGGGAGAGGGAGGGAGATAATTGAGCAATGTGTATTTAAAGATTATTTCTAGCCATTCTTACTTTTCAGATTAGATAGCACAAAAACATACTGCATTTTAGAACTGATTGTGCTAGTTGACAGGGGCCATGAACTGCTGTAGCCTTCTACTGGATTAAACACTTTCTAAATTTAATCATATCCATGTGTATGTTTAAAATGAATGTGATATATATCGATTATTCCAAGCTATATTTCTTGATAGCCTTTTTTGAAAACATCCGAGCAACTTCTCAATAGCAATTGAAACATTGGGTGACTCATGACTGGAACACTGGCCACATTTCTGGTGAACTGTACTATAGCTATATAACTATGAAACTGATCTCTGGCTATATAATTGATGAACTGACTTCTGACTATAAAACTTGTGAATTAACGTTGACTTTAAATTTTCAGCCCTATTTGACTATAAGATAATGCTTTTCAAAAAAACACACAATAGAATCTTCCCTCTATGGCAAATACCAAACTAAATTAAATACAAAGTGCAAGGCTATATGTGTTTTTACATATGCCAATCTAATTAATTATATACCTAAAGTCTATAGGTATATATTTTTTTAAATGAGTAGCTGTTGATGATGTTTCCAAATGCTTTAATTAATTACAAAAATAATTTTAAAAAAATATTAATTTAACATTTCATTTTTTTCTTTACATATTCACATATTAAAATATACACTATACAAATGACAAACTTATCGACTTTCTAGTTAATAAAAGTTTTCATTATATTGATATTAAAGCATACACCACATATCATTAAATAAATCTTAACAAACAGGATATTTCTAACATTATGGTTAAACAGCTATTTTTATATGTGTAATCGATGGTACTAGGTTACTATACATAAACAACATTTTTAAATTCATAATTTTAATTAGAAAATAATATTTTAAGGAGAAAAGTACTGTCATTAATATATATACATTAAATGATTTATTGCTCAGGAATTCACAAAAAGCATAGCTGGGAGGTGATTCATGAGCCTGCAGCTCCTAACAATCTGCCACTTTATCTCTGGACCAAACTATATTTGTCTCATTATAATAAAAGCTAATATATATATATTAATTTTAATTCTAATATTCTCATGGATAAATGATGAATTCATAGTATTATTTCCAGGAGCTTCCATGAAATAAAAATATAATAACAAAATAGCTGACGCTTCAGTACAATAACAAGTACTTTCCTCAGAGCTCCTTTCTCAAATAATAAGAATGTGTGTGGTGAGATTTAAAGAAAAAAATAATTTTAAATTTCACCACATACAACATTCTTATGATTTGAGAAAGAGGCTCTGAGGTTATGATTTGAGAAAGAAGCTCTGAGGAAAGTATCTGTTAATGTACTGAAACATCAGCTATTTAGCTATTATATTTTTATTACGTGGAAGCTCCCAAAAATAATACTATGAATTTCATATATATATACAAACACTATAAATGACAATCCAAAATTATTTATTTTATCTCA
This sequence comes from Epiperipatus broadwayi, assembly GCA_028023455.1. Lineage (NCBI taxonomy): Eukaryota > Metazoa > Onychophora > Udeonychophora > Euonychophora > Peripatidae > Epiperipatus > Epiperipatus broadwayi. The sequence goes on from JAQFVV010000109.1 coordinate 2,581,682, forward strand.
ATAATAAACTAAATATATTATTTTAAATAAATAGAAACACTAAATTCAATTTGATTTTTTTTTTTTAAAAGTAATGTGAAGCTTTTAACTATGTTAAAATATCTTATGAAAAAATATACTAAAAAAAGTCATGCACTTTTAAATACTTATGTATAAAAATAAACTGTCTTTTTTAAAAAAAGGATTGCACAATAAATTATAATGTATTATCATACATAAGAGAAGTTGCTTCACTTGCTATCAAATCTATTTAGCAGGATTTTTTTTTTTTTTTAAAAAAAAAAGGATTTATATTTAAAAGCAAGCATCAAAGGGAAGTACTGAATTATTTTATCAATACAAATTTCATTTTAAAAAGCTTTAAAATGCAAGACAATATCTATGGTAATTTATCAAAGAAATGGTGGTCTTAAATATTTTGTGATGGAATTTAATTTCAGTTATGTTTCAAGTATGGTTAATAAATATCATTAGTCTTTGAATATAAAATGTATATATATAATTATTATATTTATATACTTTTACTTGTTTTACATGTACAGGAGAAAATGTTTTTGACTGAAATTTTGCAGTGTATTCACAGATGCCTACAAACATAAAAAATTTAAGAATATTCAGGAAGTTTGAATTAATATAGGAGAAAAAAAAAAATTATACACTATTCTTAAAAAAATCATTTCCAGCAATTTTCAAAATTGAGAACTGTGAATTAAAAGTGAGCCAAAATGCGACTTTATGTTATATGAGATATATGTAACTTTTGATCATATTTACATATCTATTTCTTAATAAATTAAAAGCTTTGTTCTTTTACTTACATAACTATAAAATTATGGTGAAAAGAACATCAAAACTTTTAATTTATTACATTATATTTCATGCTGTAAATGAAAAATATTTCTATTTTATATGTTTATATATTTTATTATGATGATGAAACTGAAAAACATTAAAAATATTTCTCAAAATTAAAAAATATTTAAAAAGGTATTTGATATAATCAAATTTCTATATAAAAAGTAATACAATTCAAAAGACTGACAAAAAAGATATAATTTCAATCCAGATTAAACTGGAATCTTAACCCTCTAGCTAATAATGCATAAATATCAATACATTAATCATTAAAGATAGGTTAGCCATAGGCTGGTTCAGTGGGGGGGGGGGTAAGCTTGCTTATGATTTGCAAAAAATTTCAAAGTTTATCTGATCAGATTTGGACTTCAGAAAAATATTTACACAATTTCTTTCCAATTTGGTAAAACAAACATATTTTCTATGATGTAAAGGAATTATTACAATTTATGCTCTTTAAAATGTTAAAACCATATAAGTATATTGATTAAGTGAAAAAAGTTTAGAAATATAATAAGCAAAACAATTAACCATGTAATACTAGCCAGTAGATGAATATCCAGCTACTACTGGTGAAATAGCTAAATCCAAGGGTAATAAGTATGTAGAAAAGTCATAGAGCACAAAATATTGCCCAAAAAGTTGTAATATGAAATTCACCGATGTTGAAGTACAGTCATCAGTATGGATAGCATGGTTTATTTATGCTATACCAAATATTTATAAGTCATTTACATCATTAAAAATTAGAACAGTTTGATGAAATTCCACACATCTTGAAGTATTAAAATAAAATGATTTGGAGTGGTGATTGTTTCCCTAATAATTACCCAAATACCAAAGACTGTTATTTCCTCTTTTCTGGATAATTGTAATATTCACATAAATGTTCTGGCCATTCATACAAAAAAGGTAGTCTACATAATTTGAATTTAGCAATCCATCCCAAGTCATTAACACCTATGTCACACAAATATACTGGACTTAAAGGTTTTTTATACAGCCATTTCAAATTGTATAAATTTGAGATGAAAATAAAAAATAAAATAGCTGCGTATATTAAAGACTTACAAAACTTAGGATATATTATTAATAAAATTCTTAACATGATCAACAGATTTTATAATAAGCTAAAAAATCCAACACAGCTTCAATCTATGGAAGCTAAAAAATGGATAAGCCTTCCCTTCCATACATCCCAAAAGTCTCTCAGAAATCAATCAGAATATGCTCTTAAAAATGTAAGTTTCTGTATTTCCCCTTCACTAAACAAACTGGTTCACAATTCAAAGGACAAACTACTCACAGAATTAGCTTATCAAATTATCTACAAAATTAAATGCAACCAAGCCATGTATAAGTTAGCATATTATGGGGAATCAAGGGCTAGTTTCTCAATAAGATAAGCCCAGCATAAACATACACTAAAGCATATAAGCTCAATAAGACTAGCACAGCATAAACATCTATACACTAAAGCATATAAGAGTAATGAATAATCCTCAATATTTATAAACCATAAACAAAATTCTGGCCATAAATTTGATTTGCCTAGAATTGTAATTATATGCACTGAAAAGGAAGACAGAAAACTAAAAATTAAAGAGGCTTAGGCAATAGGAGAAGACCGATACTTGATAAACAAAAAAGACACAAGCATCCCCTCTCCAAAGAAATGAGCTCTCTGAAGGGATTTAAATATTTCTGAATATAAAATAAATAAATTTAAATATAAGGAGATATTATTTTATATAGTGCTATGTTTTTTATGTAATAGTGATATTAGCGATTAAGTCAATGCACATGCGCTTTAAAGATAAATTATAAATGAATACTCTCGATTTTTCCAGACACAAGATATAGTATTTTAGAAAGAATGGAATGAATCCACCCATTCTTTGGACTCAAATGTTTATGTATGGGCAAATCTTAAGTGTGTGGAAATAAGAGCGTGAAGGTGTTAAACGATCACTTTAAATTACATTTGTTATGTTTGAACAAATGACACTTGCGAAATCTTTACAATTTAAAATATTTATCAAATATACATATAAGCTTAGAACACTAATGAAGTGAGATTGCTATAATTATGATATGAACATTTATGTGAATATTACTAGTAATTACATATCATCTAATCACTTCCACCTGTCTTCAGACAAAGAACTTAAAACAAATATCTTGTTATAAATGATATTATTGGACAATTTTTTTTAACTGCATAAATGCTGTGATAACCCCCTTTAAATATCTTGGAAAGCCTACATCATACTTTTATATTTGTTTGGTATATTATTAGTAATATAAATTAGAAAAATGCAATAATAATATTGTTATTTAAGAAAAATGAAAAAAAAGAAGAAGAAAGATATTAGAAATAACAGACCTATCAATCTTCTGTAGAATTCTATACAAGATATTTACTAAGATATGAATGCATCGATAAAATTAAAAATATGCAGGTAGATACATGATATAAAATAGCATTGCTAGATATTAAAGAATTATATGATTTGGTACAAAGATCTAGTTAATGAATTACTGCAAAATTTAGAATATGATTCGAACAAAAAATAATTTATTATCGAAGTGCTAAAATGGTTAGACGGAGACATTACAGTGATTGCAAATAAAAAATATTATAAGATAATTCATGGATGGCAATGAGTCTCCCTATGAATGACATTACATGTAGCTTGTTTGTATCTTACAAAATTTGAAAATACTATAATCCCAAAATTTGCCACCGAATATGGACACAATTTATATGAGATATGTTGGTGATACATTCATTTGTTCAACAGATACACAGACTGCAAATACATATCATGAATTAGAGCAAATATCATCATTAAGTTGGACAATGGAAAAATACAAAGAGAAAAGCATAAAATTCTTAGACATGTATATTCAGAGAAATGATTAATACATTGAACTAAAGAATGATTTTAACCACTATAAGTCTTTTAACTCCAATAACACATAAATATGCTGGAATGAAATATTTTTTATATAATAATCAAAAACTGCAAATTTGAGGCGAATAAAAATAATAATATAGATGCCTGTAGTAAGGATTTAAAAGACTTAGAATATAACCACAATAAAATCATGAAAATGATTGAAAGATTTTATGATAAATTAAAAACCTTCTCCCTCAACCAATAGAGACTAAAAATGAATTAGTCTTCCTTATGTTCCAGAAATCTCACAAAAATTAAAAAGAATATGTAAGGATATATATAAATTTCTAACACCCTCCCCCATCCTCAGTTAAATAAACTATACAATTCCAAGAATAAATTATCCACAGAGTCAGCACATTAAATTGTTTACAAAATTCTGTACAACCAGCTCATGTGCAATGTTGCATATTATGGTGAATCGCAGGCAAATTTATCAGACTAGCCCAACAGAGACATTTATATAACAGGGCATAGGAAAATAAAGAATACACATCCATATATATTGAGTATGAATGCAATTCAGGCCATAAGTTCAATTTGATTACACCAGAATTTTGTATTACGAAGAGAGAGGACAGGAACACAAAATTAAAGAGACCTGGGCAATTGCAGGAGCTTATGCACACCACTTTCAAAGAAATGGATTATTTAAATAAATGGAATATATTTTAAATATTAAATAATAAATGTGACATTATAAAGCCATGAACGCTAAATAAACTTAGATAGCTATGAATATGATATATATATATCAAAAGTATGCTTAGCACAAATAAAGTATGTATTATAAAAAAGTCTACCTTTTCTGCTAAATGTACACAACATTTACAATAGTCAGATAAAATATAGTATTTATGCAGGAATAAAATTTAATTTAAAGTGAGTGGTCTTTCCTCACGCTTTCCTTGCCAGTACTTCAGATTTGCTCATATATAAGCATTTGAGTTGTAGGAATAAGTGGATTCATTTTATTCCTGCATAAATACTATATCTTGTATTGGAAAGGAAAGTATTCATTTATTATTAACACTCGTAAAGCGCATGCACAATTAGCTTGAAAGGCTGATATTTGAATGTAATACAATTGTAAACACAGGGCTATATAAAAATAAATGCTTATAGTCAGATAAAAGAAAAATTAGCCTTGAGTTATGCAAAATAGACTTTAAACTTAAATCATAGAGGATCATATTCAAGTATTGAGGGAAATTGTAGAAAAGACCTATAAATATGAATTGCCGTTATGCTTTGGATTTATACATATGAAAAAACATTTGGTTCTGCAAGCATTTCTATAGTGATTTAAGTTTTGGATTATCAAACTATAGACCAGAATATTTAACATTCTGAAGAATATCAAATTGCAACAGTAGTGATTAGATTATATAGTGACATTAAAAAAATTAACACTAATAATAGCATATAATAGGGTGATTACCCAACTCCAATACTTTTTACAATAGCTTTACGAGAAGTATTTTGTGAATTAAAATGTTAAGAAAATAAAAATGCATGAGATTATTTAAACCATCTAGATTTTGCAGATGTTGTGGTTATTTTCATAAATGCTTCAGAGCTACTGAAATGTTGCAAGAGTTATCAGATGAAAGTAAGAAAGCAGGATTAAAGAATAAAGAACAAAAAAGACTAAAGTAATGTTCAATGGATTTTCTCAAAAGGAGAAAATAAAGATTGATAATCACGATAAAAAGAAATTTGGATCAAATTATTAGATGGAACATGATAGATAAAATTAATTACAGAATTAAACTTGGATGAAATGCTTTTGGCATAAATAACTAATATTAAAAGGAAAGTATGCCTATGTATTTGAAAAGGAATATTTTTGATACATATTTTTCCATTCTTATATATAGATCTGAGATCTGAATACTTAACAAAAGAACAAAAAAAATTTCAGATCACATTAAGAAATAGGAAGATATATATTTTGGAAGTAATAAGGATGGATCAAAAATGAAATATATCAGTGAGAGAATGATTAGTTATTATGGGCATCATGGCAAGAGTAAGAGATTAAAATGGATAGTTGAAATTTTAAACTAGATCCCAAGAGACCGTAAAAAAAAAACCTAAAAAGAGGTCACACATGAGATAGTTGAATCAAATAAGTAAGTTTGATCTATTGGGACAAGAGATTTATGGATTGGATTAAACTTTGAGAGATCTTTTTTCCCCATATGCCATAGCATCTGCAGGGAGGTGAACCCACAACTGTCTGCAACCAACTACTTGCTTGCAAGGCAGCTGCGCTGACCTCTCGGCTAAAAACGCTTGACTAGAGATTTTTATCCTTTACTGGATCAATAAAGTTTGAAAATGATGATGAAATTGTTACTTTTTGCAAAATTTCAATGAAGATTTTAAAATTGTGTTCAATTTATGAGCCACTCTTCAGAGTGCATTTGAATAGCAAAGGAGAATGGTAATCTATATCACGGATAAAATTTAAAAATTGAATACATGTTATTTCATTTTACACACACACAAAGAGAGAACAAAACCGTATAAATTAAATGAACTGAAAGTAATTTCATTATCCATATGTATAATTAAAACTATTAGGATAAAATGAATTTGTAAAATATTCAAATAACAGCTGCATACATATAAATAGATGCAGGATAACCCACAAATCATAAAGAGGTTTGAAAATACAAACACTTTTTTGATTGGCAATTATATGAGATAGAAAATTTTAAGAACCACTGCAAAGCAGTCCGTTTTTCTGTAGTAAAGTTTTCAATAATAAAATTTTCCAAAATATAAAACGTAGCGATCTGCAATAAATTTAAACAAATAATAATAAAAGCCATGATTGTAAAATGTTTTCATAAAGTCATCTTTATACAGAAATATAGTATTTATTTATTAATTTTGTGCAAGTTTGAGGCTTTGAAAAAGCTGTCTTTAAATAGCCCATTGCAGAGTAAAGACCTTTATACCACAAACCCCCCTCCCCGCGCCATCCAAGAAAAATAATGAAACAGATAGTATCATTATCAGATAGTGAGTGTTAACAGCCGTTTGTCTTCTTTGCTTAATTTTAATAACCACAATCATTTACGGATCATTAGTAGGTACATATCGTGAACCAGCTTTCTGAAAGAAAAACGCCAAAATCAAACCCAGGTCAGGAGAATGGCTATCAGATATGCTAATAACTTCAAAATACTCTTTATTCGGATAACTACTATCTGGAGATTATGAATGAAAAAATAATCCATGAAATTAAAAAAAAAAAATGTTATGAATAATTTTAAATAAAGATAATTAATGGAACATTTCTTATCTCGTTCTCTTTACTTACTATTTTTAAACACACACGAAAGTATTGGATACTGCTTTAAAAATATTCTAGACAATTATTTTAAAAGTTAAATATATTTTCTTTAAAAAGTACATTTTCAGAGTGACAGCTATTAACAATGCAAGGATTTTGTTTTATGAATAAAAAAAATTACTAAAATAAAAAATGTATAAATTTATAGATTCTTTATCTGTCTAAAAATATACTTCACACATAGCTCCGTTTCACATTTAACTCATTCTCAATTATCTTTAATAGAAGACTTGACATAATTCTATTAAACTGCAGTAATATTTATAGCACAAAAATGAGCTCAACCAACAATATATATATCTTACAGAAATAAATTCTTGAGTTAGTTTCCTAAAGAGGATTTAATATTGTAGACCAGACTAAATGCAGGTTAAAAAAAAAATATTAACTTTTTAAAAGTGCATTAAAAGTTCTGATTGCCCCCCCCCCTTCCATCTTTTTAAAATTAATGTTTTTTTTAATAGAAGTTTTAATGCACTTTTAAAAAGTTGATAAATGTTTTACAAAAGCAAGGCATTGTTAGATAAACCCTGCTTATAATTAGCTTTAAAGGAAAAATGAAAACAGAAAGAGTAAATTGCCAAATGTAATGATTAATTATTATTATTTTATAAAATATATTCATAACATAACAGGGAGACATAACAAGGAGATGCTCAAATATGTAGTCATTAAACTAACCATTATCAATCCTATATAACGAAACAATGAACTGAATTTGGTATCAAAAGCTTAGGACAATTGTATCTCTGTTTATTGGCTTGAAGAATGCAAAAGTGAACCTAAATGCTGAATGTATAGGATCAAGTCCAATGTTCCTTATTGATGAAGACTATTAAACAAAAATTAATCTGGAATTTGGATGTGGCTATGGCTTCTAGTGTTTACTGATTATTCAAGTTTACAATAGATGGTGCTGAAGTAGAGCAAATAGAGTGATTTACTAAGTCTAATACAGATAATGATAATAAGCAGAGAAAGCCATGAGATGCTTAGTCTGGCATATTTTCTGTATTATAAAACTATCAACTCTCCCCCACAGGATCAAAGCATTTCATCCTTCATCCAAGAATTAAATTACAAAAATTTTTTAGTAAAAAGCCGTTACAAAAAGAAAGGAATGATGTCTTACAATATTTATTTTTCTAAGTAATCTTCATGGATATGATACTAGTAAAAACCAGTCCCTAAAAACAAGCCATATATAAATAACATTTTGTTTATTATATAACTATTTATTCAGCTTTTTTCCCAATATCTTCTCATTATTATATTTAATTTAATGCAACTAATATTTTTCACCATAGTCAAAACTATATCTTTATTAATATTCATTTTAGTAAATAACTTTACCCCCCCCTCCCAAAAAAAAAACAGACAATAGGAAATTGCTCCTCAGTAGTATATTATTCAAATATTGCTATTCATTTAACAAGAAACAACCACTGAACATGTGTACCTGTTACTTAGATTATGCTGCTGATTATTTGTATACATAAAATCTCTGCTGCAGATGTTTAATTTCATATGCAACCTATTATTTGATTTTTAATTCCTAATAATGTCATACTATCAAAAAAATAAAAAAAAAATATTTCCTTAGATACTCTTACTGTCATCAGCTTCCCAAACAGTAATATTCATGATTTGCACTAATGGTTCTGTTTAATTGTAAAGATATAAACTTTAACATCTCATCATAAATGCTGTGATATTCTGAATACTAAAATCCTGCAGGAAGCTTATTTCTATTCTATTACTTATCTTGAGAAATGAGTTTTAAATACAGTCCCTTCTAATTATTTCTTAATTACTAACTAACCATTATATATGACATTAACAAGTTGAAATTATAAGCAATAAGCATTCATTTTTTTTATAATATAAAAATTCATTTGAAATGACTGCAAACCCATTTACTAACCAGAATTGAAATTTGAATATTCTAGTGATTTGAAAAAGTTTGATTATATCTACACTAAGTAAAAAAAATTTTTAATTCCATTCTAAATTTGAATGCCAAGTAAACATAATGTAAATGATAGTTTAGAATTGGAAATACATATAACATAAATAATGACAATTCAGACACACTATCAGAATTTTTACATAGTGAAAAGGAAATTTTTTTAAAAATATTTGGCTTTAAGTTAACAATATAAATATATCTAATACAAGATAATAATAACTGTTGTTCCACTTAAGAAATTAATGCTGAATATCTTATTATTCTACCCCTACCCCAACCTCAACACTTAATTTAATAAACACCTTCACAATAAAACTTTTTTTTATTAGAATATAAATCAGTTAAGTTTTGTGTGAGGATAAAACAAAATTATCTCTATGTAAATTTCAATTGTGCAGTGGAGTTATTTCATGATTACAACTGAAAGCAAATGTTTTTAAAAATCTATTTAGAAGAGTACAAGTTATTATTACTTGAATTACACTCCCCCTCCCCCCTTTAAAAAAACCACCAGGATTCTTCCATAAATATTGATTGATAATTAAGATAGATTAATATACAACAATGACATACTACATTAAATGATGAGTAACAATTTAATATTATAAAAGGTTTTATTCGACTTTAAAGTAATTCAAAATCTTAAAGTATACTAGAGTGGAAGCAAGTTAAAACCAGACATTTACTTTCCACAAGTGATTTTTTTTGCTTAAACTGAATTTTAAATTTCCAATTTTCTTTCAGGTGTTTGATTATCATTAACTGTGGTGTAGAATATAAACAATGAAAATAAGTACTATGATGATATACTATGCAATACAAGTTATTGTGAAACTAGTTTTAAAACTTTGTACAGTATTTCCATTCTATGAGAACTTATGAAGAAAATTAAAATTCTTTTAGAACTCAAATTACATTTTCTAATAGTTATCTAATTATAAGAACATCTTACTATTATTAAGACCAAATATTGCTGTGGCCCTAAAAATATAACAGCAACAGGATCCTGTATCTGTAACATTTAAATAGCAAACCATTGCAACAATACAGAATTACATAAATAGTAGAGAACTATATCATATGTATTTTAACACACACACAGATGTATAGCATTCATATATAACATCCTTTTTTTAATCAAGGATAAATGCAATATTGATATGGAAATTGTAGATATAAAGACTTCTCTATTATCTAATATATTATAAACTAAGCAGATATTAAATTCATTAAAGTACTTGATGACTGTCAATGGTAGTATGCTATTGCTTGCTAGTCCTGTAGTACAATTTATTCTAACATTTTAATAGTTATAATTATATTAAAAACTTTATTGAGTTGTCAAATTTAATCCTATGTGCAATACAGGAATTATAATGCAAACCAACTCCCTAAAATTTGGCAATTTCTAATACCAGGACAAAGATTACTAGTAAGTCTTTTAAATTTTTATACCTGCCAGACTTTATTATTTCAGAATATGTATTAAAATAGGTAATATTTTTCACTATTGTGAACATACAAACATTATAAAAAAGGTAAAAAGTATGGTATAGTAATTAAAGTAATACAGCCACATATTTAAAAATAAATATTGTAAATTATTAAACCTAATTTAATGAGAATAGGATGTTTCTATTTTATATTTTAATCAATTTTATTTTTTCCTAGGGAAAAGTTTTTAATTATCCCAGTATATAGCAAATAAAAGAAAATTGAAAGGAAAAGGATGGTGGTTCTAAATCAGCTGACCTGAATTTGCAACAGAAAGTTTTGTTAAGATTTTAAAAAACAGATTTCAGTGAAGAAAAAAGAAACACTAAACAGCAATTTTTTTTATTTAAAAAAATAAAGTTATATTAAATTTCAAGTTGGCATATAGATGTTTAAAGACTCAGATCTTTATAACAAGAGTAGAGATAAGATATATATGTTTATTCAAAGTAAAGCAAACTAGGACAGGAATACTTTTTTAATTAGTTTTAATTTGAAAGATAACATAAGAGAAATATCACACAAAAGTATTATTAGCTTGAATTAAAACATATTATTGAAAGTGATATCACATTGAAAAGAATAATATACAACAGGTAAAGTTAGACACATTTTTAAAGTTGTATAAATATTTTTTTATATATATAAAAATTAGAAAACAATTCAATTAAAGCTTTAAAACGAAGTGTGAAAACATAAGCATCTGAAATGCAAATCTTTAAGAAGATTAAGAGTAAACTTCCAGTTTTTTTAAAAAATATGTGATACTGGATGATAAATAAAATAAAAATTGAGTGCAGTTAAGAGGAGACAATAGGGAGTGAGGATGGGGTGGAGGATTCAAATATGTTTTAAATATATAGCAGAGTTGAATCTAGAATAGGTGTTTTTATTGTGAGCTCAATTTGTTAATAAAATAAGTTCTTTTTTTCTGTCTTAATGCCATTATTTCATTTTCTTGAATTCTGTAGAAGAGGATAACATGGTTGGGATATATATATATATTTCTATTTTTTTGTCAATTTCTATTCCGTAATTTTAATTTTATACTATTTTATTACATGTACATACACCAAATAAAATATATTTTACCAAAAAGAACTTAGCTACATACCTTAGACCTGACAAATAATGTCTTTTTTTTTTTTTAAATTATAGCTGTTCATACATAAAATGGATAATATTAAGTACTATATATATACCAAAATCACACTTTTCTTTATGTTTGCCATAATATCCTATAAATACAATTTATCCAAACTTCAAACACTTTTTAGCAGAACTCTTTATTTGTACATAGAAGATCAAAATAAACTTGCTCTGAAGAAGACTGCAGGTCAGTCGAAATGTGGGATGTATGTGTATGTACAAATAAAGAGTTTTGCTAAAAAGTGTTTGAAGTTTGGATAAATTGTATTTACTATATATATATAAAACAATGCCAAATATAATTAAAAAAAAATACATTAAATGCATTATTATTATTTTTTTAATCAAGTCACCATTTAAAAAACTAGATCTCATATAACTTTATATATAACTCTTTCTAGATATTTGCTATTTACTTAGCATATTTTGTCAAAAATAAAGAAAGAAAATGTCTTTGGAAAAAAGATTTTATTTAAAAATACAACAATAAAAGAATTTTCATAAAGTGATGATATATTTTAAAATTCTTCATTTGCAGTGTTTTCAAAGTAAATTAGCTTTAAATAAAAAATTCTACAACATATTTTATGAGTGAAAAAGTGGTTTCATTTTGAATCATGATTTATAAATATGCAAACATTTATTTTGTACAACACTTAACAAATTCAAAGTTATTTATATTTGATCCTATATATTTAAGTATATTTAAAAACTACTTTATCCCCTTCCCCCATTGCTTTAGGCTCAAAAGTTATTTTTATTTACCATTCTCAAAAAATTTTAATTTTATCCCTTTAGTATTCAGAAGCAGCAACTTACTCTATACTGGAGAAACTTATTGTAAGTTGGAGTAATCAATGAATGCCCAAATGGTTGTCCATTTCCAAATCCCCAAAACAATTTAAGATTAATGGCTTTTGTCAACAAGAAACATTAAACCACTAAACATCACTTGATCACAATTTCTTATGCTACTATATGGAGAGTTTTGCCTGTTTTAAGAAACATTAAATTTATACTTACACACGTAGAAGCCATTTTCATTTCTTTTATATTATTCAAACTATGATATATTAGAGCCCTCCCCCCCAAAAAAAAAAAATCTAGAGGCCCAGTAATGTTATATCGCTATGTTTTTAACTAGCAACAGCATCACCACAGGCTGTACAGTGAATAGTTTACAACTACCAAATTTTATTTAAACATCTTGAAATGATTTTTATTGGATACATAATAAAATGTAGAATAAACAAACAAACCACTGAACATATAATTGAAGAATATATCACTTCTTGCCAGGTTTGCACAAGAAATAAGTTATGTTTTTAATTCATAATTGTATTCCAATCTGTTTTGTAAATATATTATTGATTAAAAAAAAAATTATTATATGCTCTGGAATGAACTCAAAATAGATTCATGATTATCTGCATATAATAATCATATGGCTCATTGTTCAGAAAATTATGTGACATATGAAGAACATAGTGGTTGGTTGAATACAACCAGTACATTATTAAATCAGTCTTTCCACAATATGTAAAAATAGTTTGCAGCATCATAAAATTGTGTTCAGATTAACAAGAGGAATATTAATTTATAAGTATATTTCCAAAACAACTGAACTTATAACACTAGAGTTATAAGACGTCTAATGTTAAGTTTGTATATAATATTAGACAAATCCAATAATTAAACAAGATGGGAAAATAACACAAAAAACGATGGCCAGCAGTGTGATGGAAGAAATCTATTATCACAAAAAATGTGATAGGGAAGCATAAGACCCAAACATTTATTAGTCAACATCAACTGGACTACACCCAAAGAATGGATAATAACTATAATATTCAGTAATAAAATTAAAACTAATATTTTGCTCTAAAAATTATTACTTAACCATATACCCATATACATTTACCTTTTTATTAGTTGAAAATCATTTTTCTGTAAGTATGTGACATCATAATTTTATTGTTATAATCTTTTCATAACCTATTTCTCAACAAAATCCATATTCAAAAATATTTGAAAGTTGAGATATTCCACACTAAAATTAACATGAATAGATGTTAAATTATATTTAAACATTAGCTGTAACTTCTAAAGACATTAACTCGCAAAATAACATTAACCACTTCTACCTACTATTCATAGTTTTAGTGGAATATATAAAAGAAACTTAATACATTATAATTTAACAACTTTTATGATAAACAAACTATTGAAATATTGTATATATAATTTACATACATACATCATGCAATATTTTTAACTTTCATTTTTCTTATTGCATTACCAAATCTATATAATATTAATATCATCTATGTAAAAAAAATTGTAAAAAGTAATAGATGATATCATTATTTTTAAAATATAATTTATTCTCAAATTTTTGCAAAGTTCTCTAAGTGTTAAAGTTAATAATTTTTAAATTAGCAATAACTATGTAAAATAAATAATCTGACAAGAAATATTGTATAATATATACAAAAGCAAATTAATCAGAATTTGTTTATAGTACTATTTAAAATTATAGCCTTGCATTGTTAAATCAATGAAGAAAGTTTCAATAAAACATGCTTTGAAGAGAAAATTTTATTTGTTATAATGAAAAATGTAATGCTAACAAACTATTATTTTTTAAAAAAATCCTTCTTTGCTTTGAAACTTCACCAATGATTGTACTTTTAAAAGTCAACATAACTTTTTTGACTTTTCATAAAAACTGGCTCACAGAGCCATTTATAAACAGAATGCACAAATTTCAGATAAATCAAAGTAAGCTATCAAGATAATATACAAATTCTAGATAGACAAAAATAATATCGGGAGCGTACCAATAGCTCAAACAAGCTCTTATTGATAGATGCAGTAAGGAAAAAATATTTAAAATCTCTATTTAGGATATTTCCACCCCCAGATCAATTGGTTCTGAGCTTTTGGCTCACCTCAGTGAAAAGCTAGATCTAAAATATCAACTCAAAAACCAACACTTATTTAATACATAACTATTGAATAGAAAATCTGAAATTTTCAGACATAAAAATGTCTTTAAATCCAGCTATCTAACTCAATATCGTGCAATATATGACTTGCTTTATTGATTATTATAATTTTACCATTGAGTTAGATAGCTGTATTTAAAGACATTTTTATGTCTGAATATTTCAGATTTTTTACTCAATAGTTACGTATTAAATAAGTACTGAGTTTTGAGTTGATATTTTAGATCTAGTGTCTGAATAAAGAAGAAATGGACAAGAATTATACTGAGTTTTGAGTTGATATTTTAGATCTAGTGTCTGAATATTCTAGTTTCTCACTAAGGTGAGCCAAAAGCTCGAAAACAATTGGTCAGGGGATGGGAATATTCTAGATAGAGATTTTAAATATTTTTCTCTTACCGCACTTATCAATAAGAGCTTGTTTGAACTATTGGTATGCTCCCTATATTACATATTTGTAAATACAAGCTTATAAAAGCTATGACACATAATATATGACTTGCTTTGTTGATTATTACAAAATAAATATATAGCTACCAAGAGAATATAAAAATTCTAAACAGGCAAAATAAGTATATTATTATTATAAATTAATGAGGAATTCTAGAAGTACTAACATAATAGAATAATATCAATTTTATAAAGTAAATTATAATTTTATTTATATAATTATCATCAATTTGAGAAATGAAGAAATATAATAAGTAAATACAATGAACAATAAATCTAGCTCTCTTTATATAATTATATCATTCATACATATACAAAAATTGATACATGATTTTGCATATTACATTAACCTGCAATGGCTACTCTATTGTTACGTGATACCAATATAAATTTTCAAATGCCTTAATTTTATATAATTTTAAACTTAGCTCACATAGTGTATGTCCACCTTTTAAGTCAATAAACATCACATGATCACCATTTTTTATGCTTGCTTATAACTGTTATTCAAACAGGCAAAACTCTACATACAGGAGATTGCCACAAGCCTTCTGGCATCCATTGATTACTCTGGCTTGCACTGAGTGGCAATACTGTATAGAGAGTTTTACCTGTTTGAATGTCCACCTTTTCAAGTTTAGTGATATCTCATATCATTCATAGTTTAAATGGAAGTAAATTTTCTTTACTTTTTGCAAATTATAGCTATTTTTTTCTACTCTTTTAGACTAACATTATAACACTTATCGTAACTGATGCTTACAGTAACAAAAAACAAACTTATTTCACTATAATAACTAATTGTAAGAAAGAAATCAAATGACTCCAGTTAAATACTACTCTAAACAAAAGTCATTTTATTTTTCCATTTTTGTGATTTTATGGTTATATTTCTCTAATTTTTTTATATAAATATTTTAATATTTATTGTAAATAATGCTTATAATAAAAAATCAAATTTGGAACAATAATTATATAAAACAAATACTTTTCTTAGGAGTAGTATGAGATACTGCTCGAAACATTTATTACAAAATCATGTTGTATCAATTGCAGGTTAACATAATAATTACAAAAACAGATAATTTAAAATCATATATATATAAAATGTGAACATAGAAAGTTTGATACTTGTATATCAAATTGTAATAATAATATAGAATCAAATATACTAAAACATATTATTATAGCTTTCTGATACATCTGGCTTCCATACCTATGATCTAAGTTTGAATCGAAGTTGACTACATTTTTTTAATCAGACTTATTTTTCCAGATAATCAGCCATATCAATGTAGATAACTATCCAAGATTGATTGATAAATGTGTATGTCTAGAGGATAAAACAATAAAGAAAAAAAAACCATTCAAGTTTTCACCACTCAGAAGTTGACATGTCTGATAATGCTTTTCTATTATTATTTCTATATGAAGAACTGTTGGAGGGGTTTTTGTTCTGGGATGGGCTATTTAAAAGCTTTATCTTTTCTACCTTTTATCTATAAATAAACACATATACATACACAACAATTGGATTGACAAACTTTTTAAGCGCTAGCTATATTGTGCATGCTCTCTTTTTTTAAATCTGCTAAGTAAGTATCCTGATCTAATCAGTTATCTTTATAAGACCTGGAGAAAGAAAACAGAAATGGGCTCATTTTTCATTTACAAAGCTGATTTAAAAAAAAGATGGCAGTGCATGATATAACCAGCATTTGGAAAGTTACTGTTTAAGTGATTAAAAGTAGGCAAAAATTCTGATAAAGTAAAATAAGTTTTTGTGTGAAAAATTATAATTTATAATGGTGCTCAGTATGTCTAAATATATATCATGTTCAAACAATATTAGTTTTATTTTTTAATCACTTTCAAGTAAATAACATAAAGACATGCATACATTAAACTATTTATGCCGTATATTTGAAACCATTTCTTTTGTTATAAGATTGAAACATTGCACAACTAACAGAAATTATAATTACTTTTATTCTTAAAAACATTTATTTCTAAATTGTTCTACTAAATAATTTATTTTTGGCATAATATACATAACAAAAAAAGTACAAATAACTCTCCCAAATATTATGTTTTTCATTAACGCCCTCGGTGAATAAAGTCTGAATTTCAAACAGCATAACTCAAAAAGGCTTTGCTAAAAAAACATAATGTTTGGGAGGGTGGTTTGAACATTTTGAATTTCAATTTTCAGTTAGTGATGTGCACAGGAATATTTTCATAAATATATACACACACAAACACACATAAATAATACATATACATTTAGATATAAAATTAATTATATTTTTGCATTTCTCATACTGATCAAATATAACTAAAATGGTTTTTTAAAAGTAGTTATACAATAGTACAGTGTACAAAAAATAGAAAAGTACATATGATTTAATGATAAGAATAAAACAAAAAAAAAAACTATGAAAAAGAATGTCGTTAGAAACAGGAGATAAATAGGGATAATACTCAATAAAGTTTTATCAAAATATATTAATACTGCTAACCTATAGAATATGAAATTAAGCCAATAAACATCACATGACTACCACCTCTTATGCCTGTGTATAACTGTTGTTAAAAACAGGCAAAACTCACTATACATATTGCCACACACAGCAAGCTAGAGTAATCAATGGATGCCAGATCCTAAGATCTAGGTGCAGTGCTCTCAGATCCAAGGCTCCTCACTGATGAAGGCCACAAGCCAGAAACTAGTCTGGGGATAGTGGATGAGTAGGCACTAAATGGGGATTTTATGCACAAGCTTTCTAGCATCCATTGATTTCTCTAGCTTGTGTGTGTGACAATATGTATAGTGAGTTTTGCCTGTTTTTAATATGAAATTAACAAACTATTATGTATAAATACATTTAAAAAAAATCATAAAGTCAGTTATATGCAAATCATTTAAAAAAAAAGAAAATCACAATAGAATGGTAGAAAACATACATAAAATGATTAAAAAACAAAAAAAATCCACAAATATTGGAATCCTAGATCATGACCCATACTTTTGTTTTACATTCTATTATTTTCAATCACAAATAAATATGCTCGTATATCTGCATATGTATTTACACAATTAATTTTTTTAAAATTAAAATGATTATAAATAATCTACAAAAGTGAAAAAAAGACAATTGGAAATTTTGATCTGTTTAAAAAGTGCATGTGTGAGAGAAAAAATATTTGAAAAAGAGTGAGAAGAAAACAGGGCAAAGATATAAGAGGAAATCTATTAATAGATCTATAAATGATAAGTTTTTAATGCACACTAACAGATGGTAGCAATATACAACTAGATGACATATTTTGTAACAGACAAGTGTATGTAACTGTTCTTGAAGAATATAATATCAAAAGGAATATGATGGGGGTTTTTTTTGTGGATAAAAAGGCTTCTTGCAAAGAATATTTAAAATAATAATAATAATTGAATGATTGGTTACTTGAAAAATTATGTGACATTTGAACAATGCAAGTGCCAGTTACTTTTCTAACCAGGGGCTTTCAGTTCCTGAGTTTGTTTTTCTATGCTTGTGATGGCAAACTACTAGCAACTCTTAGCTAATGATGAAGAATCGGGTAAATAGTTGAAACAATAGACACATGACTGATCAAGCTGTTAATTTTGAGACTAGTAAATCAAGAGGCTAAATCATTTAATATCAGTGGAGATTAAATTAATAAATCCATGTCCTTTATAAATTCATATCTTATTTATTTTTACTTTTTATTTGTAATAAAGATAGGAATATTATGAAATTTTACAATATTTTATAAGATATTTTTGAAACACGAGTGTAATTCATATACTTGAAGTTTGAATGTAATATAGGGGATTTGAACACAGACTTTCAAGCTCCCTTCAGCTATCCATTCTATATCATATAAACAGTTGGCGAGTGCTGGTTCAGCATGAAATACAGATATTGGAGATCATTTACCTTTTTCATATGTGCGTGGTCATGTGTATCAGTTATATGAGAGAGTGAATATTTTATATGATGTATAAATAAAATTGGATAAAGAAAAGAAGCCCCCCCCCTCAAAAAAAAAAGATCATAAAAATAATAGACACTGATTTAACACAACAGCAATTCTCTACATGATCATGTGATGTTTTAGTGGTTCTATGCTGATTTATCAAAAAAAAAAAAAAAAATTAAAGGAAAGGAAAAGCAGAAATGTGAATGCTAAAGTTATCATATATATGCTAGCTTGTAAAAAGAAGCATGGTATATGTTAGTGTTTGATGCATACATGCTTAATATTTAATGCGATCAAATGTGTATGTTTTCAGTTAAATCAGGTTCAGATATTTTAAGAATAAAGTACTAAATAAGCATTTATTTTTATAGCACTATGTTTTATAAATTGTAATACATTAAAGATCAGCCTTCTCAAGCTATTGTGCATGAGCTTTTCAATAATATATGAATACTTTCAATCCCAACAAAAGATATAGTATTTAAGAAAGAATAAAATGAATCCACTTATTCTTTCCAACCCAAATGCTTATATATGGGCAAATCTTAAGTACTGGAAAGGAAAGCGTGAGGATAGACCACTCACCTTGAGAAGGCTGATCTTTAATGTATTAGAATAAAGTACTATAAATGAGAGATAAAACTCTATATAATTTGCTATTTTTTTAAAACACAACTTATTGTAGTAGCATATACTCAGAATTTCATTTTTCTATTATAATTATAACCAGTTATTTTATATAGCCGAAAGTCTGAGTTCAAATCAGTTGAGAATACTTAACAATACATTTTGTAAAGTTGCAATTATAGATTTACCCGAATCGTGAATATAAGAAGTTATACTAATTTCGTATTGGATAAAATAATGGCAAGCAACTATTGACAATAACAAAATATTTTTATTTCTTCGATTATAAAGCCAATTTTCAAAAACTATTTGGAGTTTTTAAACCTTAAAATGATTCATCGCTACCACTGTTATATGGAAAAGGCCGTAAACTTACTTTAAAAAAAAAAAAAACAACGAAGGAATATTTCGAAATGTAGCAATAAATTTTTAACTTTTTTTTTTTTTATATTAATTCAATTTAATTTTATTATCACTGTTATAGAAATGATAAACCCCATTTAGAAAACAGCCATCAAAAAGTCTCAATAGAGCAAATGCGATAATCTTTTCTTCAAAAAGCCCAATTTTAATAAAAAAATTCCATATAATCTAATAAATCAATTCTGAAAATCATTCGAAATTCCCAAATATTTGAAAGAAAAAAACTTGTCAAAAGGAGATGAGGATGAAGAGGATAATTCGTTATAATGCTGTATAAACAAACCTTAAAACATATTATAAACATTATTTTATTACGAAAATTATAATAATAAAGACATCGTGAAAAATTTGTACAAATATTCTGATTTACAAAAAAAAAAAAAGTTGTCTATTTAGGGGAATTTTCATCAATATTGTTAGTAAGATACAATTTCCGTAAGATGCAATTTGATTGGCTTGATTTTAACATTAGAAATTAAGAAGCGCCATCTTTAAACAGATCCTCTTACATCCGTGCCAAATATGGGAAAAATCCTGAAAATTTTTATTTATAGCGAAGATCGGCATATTTTCAACTTATACAGAACTTAAAATATAGAAAGTAAAATAACCTTATAAAGATTATTTAAATACAATTTATTATTACATTATAAAATAATACAAAATGAGAAATAATAAAAGAAATTATTGGATAAACTTGCAAGAAAAATGATGCGGATGGGGGATAAAAAGTTCAAATAGCTTCCTTATACAGAAGTTAAAATATAAAAAGTAGTATAAAGTTTAAAATATAATTTATTACAGTATTATAACGTAATAGATGTAAAAACAAAAAAGACGCTAACAACTCAATTTAAATAAATCAGGAGAAAACAGATGAGAATAAAAAGTTTCAAATGACAAATATAAATTAAATATGACATGTTATTTTTAAAAATATTAAAAAATATATTATATGAGAATGCAATTTGCTAATTATATTAATTTATCTAATATACAAGTAAATAAAGATAATATTACTAGTAGCTCTACTGAACATTCCAGTGGAGAAATATTTTTAACCAATTAAAATATTTAAAATTTTCTTATATATTTAAAAAAATGGCACACAGACGCTCAAGTAAAGAGAAATCAAATATTTTAAATTTATCCAGCAATAAGTTATTAGAATGTAACAATTAATGAATTAATTAAATTAGTGGAAATGAAAATACTCCAATACAATTAAAATTTATCTTGAGAAAAAAAAATCACGACCATAGGAAATAGTTATTTTTTACCAACCTTTTTTGTTGCAAAAGGTAAGTACAATAAATTTAAAAAAAAAAGCATTAATATTAAAATATGCAAATAAGATTTATAAATTTCCAAAAGTTGAAAATCATTTAAAAAGTACTTACGTTCCACTTCAAAGTCTTTCAAATCGGCCTATATAAACAAATAAAAAAATTAATAAAAGCAAAAAAAGTACAATGCTTTATTAAAAAGTTAAGATAATTTACCATATTTTATATTTTTCGGGTTATGCTTCTACCTCTGCAGTACGGCTCAAAGTGAAAGCAGACTACAATAAAATTCTTTACTTTATACATAGAGGGCGCATGACCTCGTTTATTGCCGTATATTTCCGATTTTTTTAAAATAGCATTATAATTAATGAAATATAATATTGAGAATATATTTAGTAATCTTACAATCTTTATGAATTATTTTAATGCTCCAATTCTATTATTTTATTAGTCTTAGATTCTCGTTAAATATCTTCTGAAAATTACAAAACATGGCGGATACTTTCACTGGTAAGTCGTGCATGTAAACTTAATGAATCCTGTGTTTGCTTCTTTTATTATTGTTACAGCTGTAATTATTTAGATCGCTTCATTTTTTTTTTTTTTTATGTGCTTTAATTTTATGTAAAGCTACTTTACTAAAATATTGATGTTATTTAATTTGAAATCATAGCTTGTTTAATTAAGTGGGAGTTATATTCGATTTACCGAATTTTTAAAATTCTTTAGCTAACTATTTTTGTAGTTTTCAATATAAAGTATGTTTCGATCTTTAAGAGGAAAAAAATAAATATTTTTAGGTCTGTCTGTTATAAAAAATGCGATTCGTTTTTTTTTCTTTTCTCAAAAAGTTTAAAGAATTTTTAACAGATGTGCTCCGAATAATCGTAATTTTAAAACGGAAAATTAAAGCTTTTATAGAATTGCTTAATTAAAAATTATATGTATTTATTTGTATGTACTTGCATTCGGCTATAGAAACTATATCAATTTTATTGTTAATAATTAACCAGAACAAAAAGCGAAAAATCTCTTAAGAGAGAAGTGAATTTTTAGTTAAAGGAAATAGTGAAATTTTATAGGAAAATATCTTCGCAAAAATGTCATTTCTGCTCGAAGGTAAGGAATACTAAGCTTCAGTAGGAGACAATATTTGATATCATTGATGGTAATTTGCCATCTCTTCGGACTTTATTTTACCTTTTGCTGTGTATTGATTCTTCAATTAAAGCGCGCAAAAGCTAATTCGCGAACTTGTTAGAGTTTAATTCACAAAATAGTTCGATGCTAATTAGTTTATAGTTTATACAAAGTTCTGATTCCCGCCGAGCTGTGTTAGAAAAGTACGCTATATACACACAATAACGAATACTCGCACTATAGTCCTGAATGTATAATTTCTACGTCTTAAGTCTCTCCTTTCTCAACGTAAGAGTAATTCTCAATTCCCACACTGTTCCCTTACAACGAATGCTCTGCCCGAATTCATTGAATGCGTTCTGTACTCTGTTTCTCATTTCAAAAATACGCCCCCCCCCCTTTTGTCGGTTTGATTTTTTTTGTTTTCTGGAGTAACGCTTATAAATTAATGTGGGATTTAATTAAATTGGGTTTTGCTAATTAAATTCCTTCGTTATCTGTTTATTTTGTTTGTTTTAATTGATTGCATTTTAAGCCGAATCAGGCAAAAGACTAATTAACGTCTATAATTAAAATATTAGAAATTTAAATGTCTTTTAAAAGTAATATTTTAGAATAAGACTCTTTCGTATGTACGTTTAATTTTAAAATGTATAATTTACAATACTTCACCTTACTCCAGAAATCCCATGCTGCGATTCCTCAGTGCTTTGTTTTTTATTTTCCCAAACTGGAGAAAAACTTTATTTTTACGATTAACTGATGTAACCTTGAAATTTGTGTAAATTCTTCTTTTTCCTCGCCGCCCTGAATGCCCTTTTCTCCCGCTTGGAGAGACTGGATTTTTCCTTGCTCTACGGTTTTTGTATCTGGCAGCTCACTGTTTAAAGATTGCTGTTCTTCTAGAAAATCTTTGAAAGTGTCTAGTTCATTTTCACTTTCGGCCATCTTTTCTTGTGGCTCCATTTCATACAGCTGGCAACTCTCTATCTGTTCGGATAATTCTGACATTGCGAGTTTACTTTGCAATTTTCCATTAGTTTTGTAGTTCAAGTTCTATTACTCGTTGTCTAGAAGCCTTCAATCTTCCTTGAAATTCTTGGAGTTCAGCTTATTTCTGTTTTATGACCTGCTGACTTTGTGCCAGGGATGACTGCAGTTCTGTTTTTTCTGCGACCAAAATATCTGTTGTCTGTATGTGAATCTGGAGTTGCTCCTTCAGAGAACTTTGCTCTTTTTACATTCCTCTTCAAATTGATTTTGTAATTTGCAGTTATAAGTTTTCAGTTCTTGTAACTGCAAGATGAGTTGTAACAGATTGCATCTTTTTCTCACGAATGGTAGCTAATTCTTGGTTCCTTGACTCCAATTTGGTCTGAAATTTAATGATCTCTGCGCTTGCGAAATGGTCCTATCTCTTATGGCCCTGCTTTGCCCCTTGGTAGATATATAGTTAATACTATACGTTCTACCATTTGTGCCTGGATTACATTTCCTTTGTCGACCATCCCTTTCTGGTGTTTGTCTACATGCACGTGCAAGGTGGCCCTTAGTTCGGCATTTGAAACACGTTTCTTGGTTCCATTTGCAGTCTTTAGCTGTGTGACCTGTTTTCCTGCAGCAGTAGCATTTAATTCTGTTATTTCTCTGGGGCCCCTGTTGAAATGAACTTATTTCTTCTTTATCAGTTTTGAAAACTTGCTCGTAAGTTTGATTTTTTGATCTGAAAGCCTGTGCCTATTCTAGAATTAGCTCATAAGCTATTTCTTTCTTTATAGCGCTTTCATAGGTTAGGTCTGCCTTTGCTAACAACTGTTGTCTAAGCCTGTTGTCGACATTCCCCATAGCAGCTGATCTAGTAATATTCTACGAAATCACTGTAAACAATCTTTCGCTAGCTCCTTGAGAGCTAAATTATATTGTTTGATTGTTTCACTATTTAGTTGTTTTCTATTTCTTAACTGTAGGTGTACTATGTGGCAGGGTGGGCGAGGGCTAAAAAATTTGTTTAGCCGCTGGGATAATTCCTTGAATGGTACATTCTCATCTACAGGATTTTGATATAATTTATTGGCGATTTTAATTTTTTTTTTCCTGAGAAACATAAGAGGGTGGCTACTTTCCGCTTGTTGTCTTCAATGCCATTTAAAATGAAGAAATTTTCGATTTGCGACAGGTATAGCTGTTAATCGATAGAGTTTTCCACGTTGAACTCTCCAACAGAGTTTTGTCCGAAAACTGACATTTTATTATTAATTGCTGGTTATTCACTATGGTTTTTAGGTTTGACTAATTTGACTGCGCTAGGTTGCTGTGTATTGATTCTTCAATTACAGCACACAAAAGTTAATTCACGAACTAGTTAGAGTTTAATTCTCAAAATAGTTCGATGCTAACTAGTTTATAGTTTATACAAAGTTCTGATTCCCACCAAGCTGTGTTAGAAAAGTACACTATGTACACACAATAATGAATACTTGCACTATAGTCCTGAATGTATAGTTTTTACATCATAAGTCTCTCCTTTCTCAACGTAGGGTAATTCTCAATTCCCACATTGTTCCCTTGCAATGGGTGCTCTTCCCGAATTCACTGAATGCTCTCTGTTTCTCATTTCAAAAATAGCCCCCTTTTATCGGTTTGCTTTCTTTTGTTTTCTGGCATAATGCTTATAAATTAAGGTGTGATTTAATTAAATTGGGTTTTTCTAATTAAATTCCTTCGTTATCTGTTTAATTGTTTCAATTGATTGCATTTTAAGTCAAATCAGGCAAAAAACTTCTGTAATTAAAATATTAGAAATTTAAATGTTTTTTTAAAAGTAATATTTTAGAATAAGACACTTTCGTATGTATGTTTAATTTTAAAATGCATATTTTATACCTTTTAAAATAATCAAACATTTGAATAAAGTGGAGCACTAGTATTCAACTTTTTTACTCGCCTATCTTTAGATCTAATTGAACTTTTACCTACACCTAAGGTTATTGTTATTTAATTTCAAGTATTCAATTTCTCTATGTCTAAATAAAATCATAGGACAATATTTAAAGTATTTAATTTTTAAAAAAATAGTTAATTTTTATCTTCTTCAAGAAGTATAATAACTACTCTTTCTTATTGCTTTGCCAAATGTGTACTAAAAATTAAAACAGGCAAAACTCTCCATAAAGTAATGCCACTCAGTGCAAGCATAAGAAATGATCATGTGATGTTTAATGGTTCAAATGTATACTATATAATGCTACATCATCCGTGCACTTTACTACTTTAAACATTTTAAAATTTGAATTTAGCATTGAAGTTAGGAGATATAAAACGTGTTTAAAATAATAATATTATGACTTAAAATAGATTATGAATTATTGAATGAATAAATTATAATGATTGTTAGTAAAATGAATAATAATGTAAAATATAAAAGATATTAAGTTAGAGTTAAATATTATAAGAATAAAAATTGAATATATATATAGAAAAAATTTTAATTAATAAATATAGAATGTAAAAAAAAGGATAAAAAATGAATAATAATAATTTAAAATATAAAAGATATAAGATATATATATAGAATGTAAATTATATGTTTATATATATTTATATTCATATATTTGTATTATGTTGTAGTTCTGAAGAAGATTGCTGGGGCAATTGAAACTGTAAACTGTAAAAGAGGGTAGTAAATAAAGCATTGTGTAACAGTAGTGATGATTTAGTATTATATAGTAGTTAACTTTTAATTATAAAAATAAGAAATTATTGTATTTTTAATTGAACAAAAATCTGATCTTGCTGCTCTTTTTCAAAATAATTTATAGCTATCAAAGCTGTGCTATTTGTCTGAAATTTTTGAGAAGCTAAATGATCTTAACTTATCTCTTCAAGGAAAAATAGCAATATTTTTACTTCGAATAATAAAATTGAAGGTTTTATTAAAAATATCAACATTTGGAAGACTAGGGTGGAAAATGATTCATTGGAAATGTTTTTGACTATCAACAATTTTATAATTGAAAAAAATAATTATAAAACTTTAATTGCAAAAATTATTATAGATCACTTAAAAACCTTAGAATCACAGTTTTGCAAATACTTTATATTGAATTTAGATTTCAAAAAGTTATCTTGGATTCAAATACCATTTTTGATTGACATTAATGAGATTAATCGCCTCCTATATAAAGCCCAAGAAGAATTTGCTGAGCTATCGAGTGACTCAAACTTAAAACTTGACTTTCCACAAAAATCCTTGACTGAACTCTAGAGCTAGGACTGAATTTCCAACAATTTCTGAAATGGCATTAAATGTTCTTCTGCCATTCAGCACCGCATATTTATGTGAAATGACTTTTTCAGCTTTAATGTATATTAAATCCAAATATCGTTCAATGCTGAAAAACATTGAAGATGCTTTACGTCCAGCAGTATCAAATATTTCACCAAGATTTAATTTGTTATACAGCAAAAAACAAGCACATCCGTCTCATTAAAACATGATTTTCTTTCATTAATTTTTGTATACTTAAAACAAATCCTAAAACTACTTACTTTCATATGTATATTGTTTATCAAAGAAATAAATTATTTATGGGAATATTTATTTCTATATCTATTTTATATTTAATATCTGGGGTTGTGAAAAAATCTCTATGATAAAAAGGAGTTGTGAGTGAAAAAAGTTTAAGAAGCGCTGTTCTAATTAAAACAAAATAAATATTAACTATAAATATGTATAAAAAATGCTCATTAAAAATCTCATTAAATAGATTCTTAACATCTAATTTATAAGAACTTATTTTTATTACAATCTAATATTGAAAGAGATTTTTAAAAAAAGTTAACTAAAAAGAATTATTTTGAAAGTGGTAAAATATTTTACGCTATTGGCTTCAAAACAGATTTTAAAACTACAAAGTATCTCTTGATAAAAGTCAAATTAGTGTTAAATAAAGTAATTAATAGTTTTTAGATTATCTCACATTTGAGCATCAGCAGTTACGGCTTTAGCTCGAGTCTGCCAACTCTATTAGTGTGCTAAACTCAAAAGCTGAAAATTTGTGAATGTAAAGGAATAATATATTACTATTCATATAATTTTTAAAAAATGCAGTGGAAGAGAAATGATTACATCTTCAATAAATGACCTAATGATTTAAACATAGTGGCAAAAATGGCAGACTCTAGAAATAAAGATTCTTGAATGAATTTTCCACCTCTACAGTGTGTTATTTCACAACCTCTGGAAGAAAGACCATTCTTATTTTCATAAATGAAGTTGGGATACTATTCTAGATTTCTGTATATAATATGCTAGGAACAATTTTCAAATTTTATTAAATGTTTTAATCTTTTTTTTTTTTTAAAGGTCAAGCTATAAATATATTGTAATGATAGATTGAGTGCATGGAATCGAAATGATCATCATGATGATCAATATGCTTTACATTAAGCAATCATAAATAGTAAAAGGGGAATGCATGAGATTGAAATGATAAGAACTGCAGAGATTTATTTACAAACTAATGTTAATGAAATACCACAAGCATTGGTGGTCGAGAGATCAGCGACGGCTGCTATACAGGCAGTTGTCCTGGGTTAGCAGGTTCGCGTCCTGGCTGATGCTATGTCACATGAAAAAAAAAAAGATTAATGCTTCTTAGTATTTACTAATATGATAAAATAGATGCATAGCTACAATGTGTTGGTATGCCAAACTTAATGGATTATAATAATTTTTTCATTGGCTTCTAAAAGTAATGTTACATTTATAAACATATTGTCTATCTAAAACCTACCTTCATTTAGTTGATCAAACATTCATCTGGTTAAGAGTGTTTTCTTTGAATATAAATAAAGCACAATTTATTCTTTGAAAGTAACATTTTCTTTGTAGGAAAACCATTCTTATACAATGTATGTTTGAAACCTTATAAAAACAAAAAATATTGCAGTTTCTCAGTTTTTGCTTCCATTTGCTATCTGAGTGAAGAGGACAGCTATGTACAACATGAATCACATATACACCTGACTAATTAAGTATATATTATGAAAATAAGATGCACATATGTATACAAAAATAAGAAACAGAACATCAATATTCTAATTAATAGTAATAATTTTATTAATAACAAAATAAGTTTAAATATTGATTACAATATAAACTAAGTTTAAATAAATGATCCACTGATTAATTTATTAAAAGTATATTTTGAATACAACTTATTAAATGCTTTCTATTCTGCTATTGGTGTGGAAGACACTGGAAAATAAAAATTCAGTTTCTCTCCACATAATTCAAGTCATGCAAATTTACAAGAAAAAAAAAAACGTTTTTAAGTATAAAAATAACAAAATTGTTAATTGAGCATTTATTTTATATAGCATCTGTATACACTTGTATTTACATTCGAATATCAGCCTTTCAAGCTAATTGTACAAATGCTTTGCGAGTGTTAATAATAAATGAATACATTCTCACCAATACAAGATATAGTATTTATGCAGGAATAAAAAGGAATCCTCTTATTCCTACGACTCAAATATTTATATATGAGCAAATCTGAAGTACTGGCAAAGAAAGTGTGATGATAGAACAGTCACTTTCAATTACTCTATACGATGTCTGAATGAATGATGTCGATGAAATTGTCTAGAATTTACTAAACGTCATTCCAACTGAAAATTAATCATATGTAAATGAGCATTTATTTTATATAGCGTCTGTATACACTTGTATTTACATTCGAATATCATCAAGCAGCCGCTTTGCGAGTGTTAATAATAAATGAATATATTCTCACCAATACAAGATATAGTATTTATGCAGGAATAAAAAGGAATCCTCTTATACCTACGACTCAAATATTTATATATGAGCAAATCTGAAGTACTGGCAAAGAAAGAGGATTCCTTTTTATTCCTGCATAAATACTATATCTTGTATTGGTGAGAATGTATTCATTTATTATTAACACTCGCAAAGCGTTTGCACAATTAGCTTGAAAGGCTGATATTCGAATGTAAAATTGTTAATTATAAAAAAAAAGGTTAGGACTTTCAGAAATTGAAAAGTATAAACTCTCTGTTTAATTAACTTGAAATTTGTGCACATATAGTTTCATATGTACCTAATATAACTATGTCTTAAAGCTGACCATGACAAATTTTGAAGATTTGATTTTTCTTTTGGATAATGACGACCAAAATTGGTAAAATATTTGATTTTAAGCAAGATTATCTAATCCTGGTGTAGTTCTTCTTTCATATATCAATCACTATGCTCAATTTTCAGTTTTATTTTTGAGCAGGACAATTCAGTATATATAGGCTTTAGTAACTCAACATATTAGACAATAGTCAATCATTTTAGGACTTAACTTTGTAAATTTTTCCAGTATATTTTTTCGTCTCCAAGGAGCTATATGATAGCACACTTAGAAGTCTAATCAATCATCCTGTGGTTCATAATAGTATCATGATCAGTATTCAATATTAGAATCATCTAGTAATTGTATGGTTCCTTGTTATAGGATTTTCCTTTACTTCTGGTTTCACCTGAATTTTTGCTTAATGGCTTGACTTGACCTCAATACTTAATATTAACTGTTCACAATTCTTCAACAACTGTTCTCTAATTGAAAACTACTTGAAAATTACTTTTCTCTTGCTGTTATAAATAGCTTAATAATGAAAATGCATTTCTATAACTTTCATGGTAGCTTCCTGGTTATTCAGAGTGTTGTTGCTAAGGATCTTATTGATGACAAGACAGATAGAGTTAATTGCATCATTTTTATTAAACATGTTAATTTGTTTATAAATTTATTTATTTTTGCTAACAATACTTTTTACAAAAAATATACATTTTAAGCATCACACATTTGTCATAATTATATAATATACAAAGTCTTGAGATTTTTAATACTACAAATGCATCTGGTTTTAAATATACTTGAAAATGTGTAATTATATAAACCAAATTTTATTTTACCTAATAAATATCTTACTCGCATAATGCACACCTCCTCTGTAATCAGGCTAGTATATTTTTGGTCAGCAGCATCTGAACATTCATTAAAAAAATAAAGAGATATTTATTGGTTTGTTTTTTTTTTAAATTTTTTATAACTGTAAATAATTTTAACAGTTGTCATCCCCTCCCCCTTATCTCGGACTAAAGTTTTAATAAATACTATGAGTTAACACAGATTACTGAAGCAATTCATGTCTGTACATTGTCTCTTATACACAATGTGAAAAAGTGTTTGACTCTCCAAGTTGCCTTTAGTGCCATCTCTGAATCACATTTTACATAGCAACAGTTTATTATTTACCAAAAAAATGTTATTATATTAGCATAAGTGAATTATGACTTGAAATGTGTCTCGTGTCTTTGTAAAAAATCCATGATGGAACAATATGATAACATTAAATTTTGTTTTTAATTGGGCAAAACTGCTATTGTTTAAAATTATTCAAACTATGTATGGCAGAGAAGCCATGAGTTGCAAGAACATTTTCAAGTAGTTTGCAAGATTTTGTGATAGCAGGGAAAGCATTAAAGATGATTCACAATCAGACATATCGAAAATTACTGTAAATGATGAGGATGTGCAAAAAGTTGCCAACATTTTTCAAATTGATCACTGCTGTCCATCTAATTTTAATAGATTTAAAAAAGTAGGAAGTATACACATGCTTCTTTGTGTTTCATTTATTGGCAATTGACCAAAAGAATAGCAGAGTGATGCAGTGCAGAGACATACAAATAATTGCAACTATGGATCTGGAGTTCTGATCAAATGTAATGGGTGATAGGGCATTGTTCCAATATGAGCCATCTATCAAATGTCAGAGTGCAGAATTGAGATCTTTAGAAGGAAAGCCCAAAAAAATTGCAAATGCAAAAGTATCAGATCAAAACATTGCTCTTTTTTTTTTTTAAGTACAAAGCATTTATTATTCACCATGAATACATGCCTGAATATCAGATAGTAAACCCTAAGTGCTATTTGAATGTTCTGAATCATTTGTGGGGCAAAATTTCATCTGAAAATCATGAGTAAAGCATTTGACTAATTATTCTACAATAATGTGCTAGCCTGTGGTGGTTCCGTTTAAGACAACCAGAAATTTTGACAAAGTTTCTGCATATAATTTTGCAAAGCATTTCAAGAACTACTTTAGACAGTTTTACTATCAATTTTAGCTGAGTACTAAGTTTCAAGGAGATTATTTTCTATAGTCAATAATAAAAACAATGTAAATGATGCCTTTTATTTTATTTTACATCAGTTTCTTGAACACTATATGGGATACATGCTGTACATTTCTTACATTCTTTTAATTTTAAATTAAAGCTATGACATCACAATATTAATATTCCTAACTGTATTTTACTAAACTTTGCTGATTTACCTAACCTTATATTATTTTTCATGATGTTTTTATACATGGGTATTATTAATGGTTGTAACATATATATATATGCTTGTATGAAAACAGGATGTAGCTATGAAGACAGCTTTAGAAAGAGAAAAAAAATCATAATATGACATAAGTATATCAAAGTAAATTGGGGGAGATTCAATATTTATAATTTTGGTGAAATATAATGAAACTGATTGTGATGGTTTGGTTATATAGGCAGATGTTAGTTATTGGACTAACTTATGTGCATTGTATGAAATGGAGATCAAAAGTTGCTAAGTGAATGAGGAATGTGGGATTGCTGATTATATAAAGGTGTTGATGAATGTGGGACACATGTCAAAATCATAATAAATAAGACACATTAAAAATAACCAATTTATACGAAATATTTTCTGGATATTATTCTTTGTAACATTGGAACTAAAAGTTAAATTAATACTGCATACTAATATTTAAAGGATTATTCCTATAATAAATAAATATATATTAGTGAGGGGCAAGAAATAGATTAAGATGGAGATGGTTAAACAAAATAAAGATTGATGTCAGAAAATATTAGATAAATGTTATGATGTTAACAAAAATAGATTTAAATAAAAGGAATCTTGATTTCACTTATTTTATAATTTGTATTTTTCATTTATTTATTAAATACATTAGTGCCTCCATTCTTATATTCATTAAAAATTGAAGAAAGAAAAAAAACACCTAAGGCTAATATTTATTATATTAAAAATATAATGTCAAATTGTTTAGAGGTTAAAAAATGATTAATGGAAAATAATTATCTACTAAGGCATTTATGGAATAAAAGAGAATTAGATTAGACATACTTTTAGAGGAAATATTGGAATTGGAAAATGACTATAATGGGTAAAAGACAAATAAAAATAAAAATGGCAGTTAATCTAAAGAAACCATTATGAGTAATCTGCCATTTAATAGTCTATTGATAATTGCTTTACTGGTAAAGCATCCAAAGTTGCTGGGGAAAATCAAACTTTTAAGTAATTTTTTTTCTAGTTGTTTCAGAGTAAAATATTCTGATATTTTCATGACATCTATACTATAATTATATATTTAAAAGTAATTATGTTATTTGTTTTGCAGATATAACATTATAATTTTTTTTTTTTTACTTAGTTGGAGTTTATTCAGAATTATTTTTGATTCTTTGCAACTGTAGCATAGCTTTGCTAATAAAATTTATTCACTTCAGTAATTCAAATTGATTTTAACATATATGAATGCAGATTGAATTGTGAACTTCATAACTTTGAGTGCTTTTATTATTATTTTCTAAATTCAATTAATTTAAGAAATATTTTAGTTTCTTTTTATTACAAACTTCACAAATTGTGACTTCATCCATTCATACAAATTTATTTTTTTGCTTTTAACTATTTTATATAATAGATTTTTTAAAATAAATCCGTGAAAATACTATTATAAAAATTATTCCCAAATATCTTTATAAATTTACTAATAATGAAAATTATAAGACAATTTATAGAAAAAATCCTTTAATGACAATTTTATTTGTCATTTTAAAGAATTAAAATTACCTAACATCTTATTCCATACTTTGCAGAGTATTTGAAACAGTCCAGTAATCAGTATAAGAAAAAGAATAAAACCTTCAGGAGGTCGTAGCAGCATCATGTGAAGTGCTCTGTCTTCTTTCATCTTTAATGGTTTTGAGTCTAACACATGTATGTCCTTTGGAATCGATTGTCAGTTATTTGTTTCACTTAATCTGTCAATTACATTGGAAAAAGAATGTGACTGGTGATTTTACATCCTTCTCTCAACAAACCTTTTTATAGTATTAAATCCTTAGAATGTATCATAAATATATCTCTTTCTGTTTTCAGATCGATGACAGTTTCCTGTTAATTTTACATTCTAAAATAAATGTATTAGACTTGTGGCCATTCCAGGGGATTTGAAGCATTCTCCAATAGTATCACATGTGAAATATTATATATATATATCATTTCCCTATTTGAGCATCTGCATTTAATTTGAAGGTTAAAAAAATATGGCAATTATTTATGTTTAATTTGGTGGCTCTTGAAATGTTTAGATTTTTCTTTATATTATAGAGAATTTTGTCATTGTTGTTGCTATCATGATTCTTTTATGTATTTCTGGACCTTTTTTAATTCAAAATCATATCATTTGCTTTTCTCTACATCTTTGTGATATTTGTTAATTTTTCTTTATGTGCAGTCAAAACCAATGTGTTACCAGTGTATACTGTCTTCTCATTCCTCAAGGATATCACAAATGATGTCCTCATTGCAAGCATTAAAAAAACTGAATGAAAAGTAAAGTATATTTCCCAGCCTAACACATGCCTATATCTTCAGTTCCACTGATAACATTTTATCTATTCTGATTCTCACAGAATTAGATTTATTGAGATCTTGAATAAGCTGAATCAAATGTAGAAAGGTCTTTAGATCTAAAGGTATCTTTCATAGCTTTGTCCACTTTATTTTGATCAGAAGTCTTTTTATAGTCCATAAAAGGCTTGTATATATTCTCTTTATACTTCTTAATTTGTTTTAATTATTCCATAGAAATTCACTCTCTTTCCAAGTGCCTCTTCCAAGCATGAATTATGACTGTTTGTCAGATATTTGTGGAAGAATGAACTTTAGGTCTTTATTAATTATGTATTATTTTACTAGCGCATGAAATTAAGCTGTTTAATCGCTATAATCAATCGGTAAGTTTTAAATTGTGTTTTACACAAAAAAGTGAAGCTTAGTATTATTAAAAAAGAATTATATGGCCGAGTGCTTTCAGAGAACTTAAGTCTCACTTTTTTGTGTAAAGCGCAATTTAAAACTTACCACTCAAAGTTGAAGTAAAAAACAAGGATTTTATAATCAATTGGATTGGGATTTTTGAAAATCAACAGATCGATTGATGCCAGTTTTAAACTATTCTGGTGTTATAATTTTTTTTTGTTAAAATTGATGAATGATTTCATATCTAATTGGTCTTTTATCACTTCACCATTAAATTTCATCTATACTAGCAGCCTTTTTGCTGTTTAATTTCTTTATAATGTAATGAAAATAATATTTTAATTTGTGAAGTGCAGATAGTTGAAAATTGAAATAAATTGAGATACTGCTGAACCTTACTGCACTCATTAAAATAAGTATATGACAGCCAATCAGAATGTCATGATAGCCATCTAAACGACAATCAAACCTAACACACAACAAAGATTTTACAAGGAAAGGGCAGCCACCCTTATCTCAACTTTTCTTTCTATGGTAAATTTTGCATCAAAATAAATATTTATATTCTGGTAAATATACACTTGAATAAAAATGATTAAATTCAAATGTATACCATAAAATTAGCCAATTATCTGTGATTATGATGATGATGATGATGACTTATAGCCTAGCACTGAAAATTAAACTTACTACAAAAGTAACAGTTTCAATAATAATAATAATTATAAAATAGATCTTTAAGGCACCAAACCTAAATAGAACGTTTACTTATGGAAAGCTTAATTAGCATCTGATAATCATTTATAAATTATTATTGTTATCCTTGCATTTTTCTCTAGTGGATTGCAATAATTTCTCAGGATTGTGGATACTAATAGCATAAGGTATGTTAATAACATGTTTGGAATGAGTTTGATGAGTAAACACAAACTAAATTAATTAATAACAAGACAAATACATTAACAATAGATATATAAACTTGTTTATATATTTGCAACTTTTACTAAATATAATATGACAATAAAGGTAATAAATATAATAATTATTAGAGATATGTAAACTTAAGGCTTTGGAATAATTATTCTGATAAGATCTTAATGAAACTATGGTTTTGTAATATTTTACTATATTTACGAATAAGTCCTAATTAATCAATCCAGGAAAATAGTTATCTTCCTTGGGCATTGGTGATGTTAAATTATACAGTAGTTAAAACAGGCAAAACTCTCCATACAGTAGTGCCAACCAGTAATAACAATAATGTGCTAGCATAAGAAATAATGATCATGTAATGTTAGAGATATACAGTAGTTCTGGGTAGGTCTTACACTACAATCCACCTTTCTTATGGCTTGATTAAAACAGGCAATGGTTGGTTTTAGAAAATTTCAGCACCCTGACTGGTGTGGTTATTGGTTTCTAGCCACATATAGTAAATGGTTTTCCACTGACCAATGTCATAATTGCTGTGCTGGATCTTAGTTTTGAAAAATATTTTTGTGTCAGCAAGACATAGGGATTAAACTATGTTAGAAAACTTTTAACCAACAGTTTCACATCTCTTCGTGGGATCATTGTAGTACTGCTTCTTGAATTAAGACAGAATAGACTACTGTAGTTATTCACTTCTGATCTATTTACATTCTACTTGTTTTTCACACCTATTGTTGTACTCCATGGATCCTTTCCGCAAAGCAGCTCTCAGCTTTATTTGACATTTTACTATTTAGAGAAATAAATATTCATTTCACATGTTATGGAAACAAATAATTTTAGATATACTTTTATATTATATCATTATTTTATAACTAAATGAACAAAAAAAAATTTTTTTCCCCTTCATTTATATTAGAAATAGAAAGAAAAAAAAAAATCATTACCAACCTTTAAAAGATCTATAACGTTGTTAATTTTAGTAACCCCTAATTTTTAATAATGTATTCAGATTGTTCATTCAATTTACTATAAGAATGGACAAATTGTTTAAAATCCCAATCAGAAGACAAATCAGAAAAGTATCACAAAATACTTCATATTTTTATAAATTACACAATTCAAATTTTTGTGCACATCAAAACTGTTTTTTTCTTCCTTTACTTAGTATGAGCTTTTGTTATTTTCAATTTCACATAGTACACCTATAAAAAAATATTTAATAACATTATATAAAAAAAATTATAGACCATTTTTTTCTTTTGTCTAAACCAATGGACTTAAGTGATGCATATATTATATCTAGTGATGCACATATACATATGGCCAATTTACACACATATATATTTGAATATGCAGCTTTGTAATGTAATTAATTCAAGCTACTGATCGTTTTTATTCTGTTACAATAGCTTTATTTTACAACGGTCAGTGCCCTCTCTACCACATCCGCCTCACCAGGGCGCCACCTAGAAAAATTTATAAAAGAGGCAGACATATGGGTGAGGTTCAACTTTTATTTGACTAATAACCCTAATCGCAAGTTCATGGAGAATCAGAACTTTATAATATAACAATTCAAATTTCAAGTATTAATAAAGATAATAAAACAAGTCATTGCCTGAACTAATTGAGACAAAATATTTATTATGCACATACAATATCAAAACAAATTTGAGGATTTAATTTTTTAACAGTTATTATTAAATAGATTTAATTCATGTTATTTATGTTATATGTACATATGGATGACTCCAATATATTTTAACATTATTTTAGAATTTTGCTAAGCATAAATATACTGCATAGAAAACGCATTTAAAAGATAAAAGACTAATCTTTAACTCCAGGCCAAAAGTTCACATCCAAACCAATGCTAGTTTATTGACATGCCCATGTAATCAATACAAACTAAGAACGTTAGCATAAAAAAATCATGCTTACAGGAATTTACATCTGCAACATGATATTATTAAAGAAACATGATCCTTATCCATTACAGAAATATGTGTCAGTCTGGTGAAGGAATCACATGAATATACCTCGGAAAAAGTGCTCCATACGGAAGGGAGAACAGTCCTTGCCGACTTTAAGTCCCCATCTAGAGTGTAAGAAAATCAGTGGCGGAGGAGATATCTACTACCATTGGCAACATGATGGCTACTGTTTTCGGGTCATGCATTTAATTGGGTGATATACCCTATATGCTAATGTGACACAGGGGAATGAGAATCCATTGTGCCTTACCAGATTGCATTGACAAATACACCCATACATCCCTCCAGCAGCATCGATTAAACTACGAAACAACCCTACCTAACTCCACATAATCTTAATGAATCTATGCAGCGATTTACACCCAACTTTAAATTTATTAATTTAATTTAAATGAGGATGGAAATGACAATGGCAAACATGTTATGCATAAAATATTTAGTAAATAATTTAATTTAATTGTCAGATAAGAGATTTTTTTTAGGAGAAATAATGTTCAGGTTTAATAATTGAAAGTTTGTATTTTAGATAATTTAAAGTTCAAATCTCAGTTTAAAAACAATTCATGCTTTCCGTGGTATTTCTGTGAGTTCTCTGGGATGCTGCAGGTTTATTGAAATGAATTTTTGTGGTCATTCATGCGATACGTGTCCACTTGGAGACATCAGTTTTTGTTATTCTTCAGGAACTGCTACTCTGGAGTTCACCTCAGTGCAACTGAGGGAATGAAGTCTATTGCATGACCCCTACATTGTGGAGATCCACAATACTGATACAAAAATATTTTTAATCAAATCATCTAATTTTTTTGAAAATAATCTAATTCCTCATTTTATATGATTTCATATCCCTTATCACCATATTCTAGGATCTATCTCTCGTGGCTTAGCATGGTTCTCATTATTAATGATGATCTTTCTCTTTGGACTGTTGTATTCCTATGCATCTTTATTGGTTAGTTTGCTTTTAGAGCAGGGAAACCAATATTTTCTTATCACTAGTAATTTTAATTTATCTTATCTGATTTACAATCTGTTAAATACCTCAAGGCCCTGTTTGCCATTACATTTCAATAGAAATTCATTTCCATCCTACTATAGTTTAAAATAACTTTTAAAAAAATAAATTAACAATTTTTATAAATTTATTAAATGCACATTGATTATGTAAGTAATATTTACTGAGGCTATAACCTCGAGAATATGCATGTAAAATGTGATAGTAGGGACCTCTACAGGTGTTTAACCACAAGCTTACGTTATGGAAGAAAAGAGGGGAACCCTTCTTTACTTCAACCTACTTTCTATTTAAATAGGTGAAGCTGAAGCGGTTAGATCTGCGAGCGTGAAGCTATTCAATACTTCACTGATTAAGTCCACATTTCTTATTACACATTAATACTTGCGAAATCTTTCGATTTACGAGTCAATGGAAAGATTTTATAGTTATAAATCTATTACAGTAATTTAAAATCTTTCCCTTGACTCGTTGTAAATCGAAAGATTTCGCGAGTATTAATGTGTAATAAGAAATGTGGACTTAATCAGTGAAGTATTGAATAGCTTCACGCTCGCAGATCTAACTGCTTCAGCTTCACGTATTTAAATAGAAAGTAGGTTGAAGTAAAGAAGGGCTTTGCTTCCATAGCGTAAGCTTGTGGTTAAACACCTGTAGAGGTCCCTACTATCACATTTTACATGCATATTCTCGAGGTTATAGTCTCAGTAAATATTACTTAACAGTTTTTATTATTTTTTTGTTACCTTCCTTAAAATAATATTTTGTTTTTAGATTTTTAACTTTTTCTTATCACTTTTAACTTTAAATAATTATTTAATCAGTTTACCATCTGTGCATTTTCTTAAATATCAATTTAAATAAATTTTATTTATTGATATACATTTAAAATCTGTTTGATGTAAGAATGTTTGTTGGTTCTAGATCATTCTCTTTAATATGTTTTATTTATGTGGTGGTATGAGTCATAGTAAAGGTTACATTTTTTTCATGTCAGTTGTTTAGTGTCAGAGTCTGCCGTTATTACTTTGACCATGATTTTTTTACATTTATCATTGGCAAACCATGCCCTGATGCAAT
The DNA here is from genome assembly GCA_028023455.1 of Epiperipatus broadwayi. Lineage (NCBI taxonomy): Eukaryota > Metazoa > Onychophora > Udeonychophora > Euonychophora > Peripatidae > Epiperipatus > Epiperipatus broadwayi. The sequence continues at coordinate 2,621,637 of JAQFVV010000109.1, forward strand.
ATTTTCCCATATGGACAGTTTGAAACAACATACAAATATTATTACTATATATAACTGAATAAGAAATAATTTGTTCATTTTTGAATAATATTTTAATAATTTTCATAAACCAATTATAAAAACTTCATTAAAATATATACAGAATAATTTTATACATTTTTTTCAAATATTTTTTTGTCTAGGAAAAAGTCAATCCTATTGACAAAAAATAATTAAATGAAGTTTACTCAAAATCAGAATTTATACTGCCCTCCTACAACCACTTTTTTTATGGTAATTGTTTTAAATTAGCATGTGACCAATTTCCTTTGAATCAGTGAGAGGAATTAGATAAATAACTTATCAGTTAAAAAAAAAGAAAATGGCAATCATACTAAAAATCAGATGGCACAACTTTTTGAATATATATATTCCTAAAAACTTCCAAAAATTTTAAAGCTAATATATTACAAGCCATATTTTAATTCCCCAGTTGTTTGATCTGGACCTACAAAGATTGTTTTAACTTTACTAAGCTGGATATTTTTGCCCACAATCTAGTTGAGAAAATAAAATGGATATATCATTATCATATCAATTTTTATATCATTATTCAAAAGATGATCAAACTACTCCATCTATTCAAAATTTCATTGTCATCATATTAGAGAGGGTTATTGCTGCTTTTAATAGGATTGTGATATTGTTTCTCGGGTCTATAAGTTGCTTTCAGTGCATCAAAAAAAAATTTTAAATTACTGTAATCAGCAAATATATGTATCATTGAAGTTTTAATTTACAAATCATTTTTAAGCCTTTTGTCCGTCATTAAATTTCTGTCTATAAGTCTCTATATTTATTATGAAACTGCATTTAATCTATTGTTCTGCCTAGCAGAAAAGGTCATATTTTCTTTGAATCAAATCACTAATAATATTGTCAGATAATCGATCATGGTTTTTTTTGTGTGAACCAAATTCTGGATGTCCAAATTAAACAATTTTTGTGTTTGCTAGAAAAAACATTCAATTTTTTTTATAAATATGATTGTAGTAAAATTTATTTTTAATGCAACTGTCATTTTAATCTTAGAGTGACTAATTTATCATCTGTCCAACAATCTGTGATTGAAAATGCTCACATAATATGAAACTTGTATTCTGACTCCTAATTGTAATGCAATCTATTAAATGCCATTGTTTTGAGTATAGATGTATCAATATTCTTTTATTGTGGTTTTTCTGCCTAAACAAGATATTTGTGATAGTTAATCACATTGCACAATAATTCAATAACAACAGATCATTTGAATTTACAATACTGTTATTTTCAACAACCTTTGGTCAAAGTCTTCTATTTATACCAACACTTGCATTAAAGTCTCCAAAAAGAGAAAATTGGCCTCTTAGTCGTATTGCTGCAATAATGATATCTAGTAAGGAATAAAAGCTTTCCTTTTCTGATTCTAAGATTGGAGCATAGGCACACCTAAAATGAGCACTAGTACCATTGTGCTAGGTAAGTTTTAACATCTTTAGCCTTTTATTGATATGAGGAATTCCAAAAATACTAAATTAGACTTTACAGCAAGTCCAATATCATAAATTCTTTCAAATACTTATCTGCCTTTCTAAAAAAAATTGTAACCATTCACTTGATTTCTTGAACTTCCTTTCTTTGGAAGAGTAGTTTTATTAGGAGCAGTTGTATGATCTTAAATCTTAGCAATTCCTTAACTACCAGTGCTGACCTCTGCTCTGGTCTTGAAGAATTTGTATTAAATAAAGCTCACACATTGTATGTACTATACATAGGAAAAAAATAGATTTATGATAATTTTAGTACAACACCAGTCTTTTGTTTACCACTACTAATATTTTTATCATTTTAATGAATAATCTGCTGGGCATGGCAATCTTGCCAAACTGCATGAATTAGTCTATTTTTAGACTATTTTTTAGGTCACTTCTATGGAAGAAGATCCCTAAATAGGGTTTAAATATATATTTTCCAGGTAGAATTTCTGTCTTCTTGAAGAAAGATAATAAGTAAGAACTGCCATTCTACTAGATTTGTTACCATCATTGCTTTTTTAATTCTCGATAACTTGAGCTAAAAAAGGGAATTGGAGTCAGAAATGTTGTGCGAGTTATTAAATTATGGAAATGTGATTGTACAAATACATAATCCTATTGTCACAGTATAGAGAGAGGGCTGATGGCATGAGAGATTCATAATGACTGGGTTCTAAAGTAATTTAAGTAACTGAAAAAGGAAAAGCAGTAGAAGAGGCTATTTATATCACAAACAATATCTTGTCTTTGATGAAACAAGATCTTGTTTTACAAAGTAGGAGGTACTCATCTCAAGCTCTATTGATCTTTTTATCTGAAGGTCATTTCAATATATATTACCTGTCATGCCCATTGACATCCTGAGCACAGCATCCAATAGTATATCATGCATTCTTTTTTTAAATTGAGTTTTGTAGTAAAATTTTTAAATAATCATAACTAAATTTGTGATCTATATTGTTAAAGGATATTTTTATTTCACATTGATAGATAATTTAAATGTAATGATTTTTTCAGATATTATCAATCCTTAATGAAAATCTTCTGCAGCAGTATGTTCAAAATTTACTAGATTCTTTATATAACATTTAATGAAAATCAATATTTAAATATACATATATAGCATTTAATATCTTTTGATTTAATGTTTGTGAAGCAATTTTTTAAATGTTGATTATTATGAGCAGAAAATGAGAATGAACTTAAAAATATGTTCTATAGGTTAGCATGTTTTGGTTGAGAATAAACAAACTAAAGCAATGACATAGACAATAAAAAATTAAAGAATAATAGTTGAACTTGAACTTATAGAATAAATTGTGGTTTTAAATATTTAGATTTATGGTAGCTAAGCATGCTTTTAATAAGCGTCATGGTACTCTATGGTTCAATTTGAAGTCAATGGGTTTAAAAAAGAATGGGAAATGTAAATTGGAAAGATTCGTTGGAAAAATAAATTGGAAAGATGAAATTATTGGAAAAATTAGAAAGATGAGAAGAAAAGAATGGCAGGAGGAATTTGATTGCCTTTGAAGTTTTGAATAATAAAATACATGACAAGAATACTTCGAGAAAATTATGAAGCTATGCACAACTTATGATAGAAAATATTAATTTTCTTACATGAAGGAAATGGATATAATTATTGTACATTACTATAACTAATAGTAGTTTGTTATTACTTGCCATATATTTTTACAATTTATTTTATTGATATTCTACAAATCACCGTAAATTTTATATATTTTTTTTCTTTCAGATAATGCTTGTGCAATCAGAAAATTTTCAAAATATTATTTCTTTTTTTGAAAATCCATATGCTTTGGGTATATTAGAATTATTGTGGTCCTTATTGTTAGCATCACTACATCTGCTATTCCGTAACAGAAAAAAAATATATTAATTTTTAAAGAAAACTTTTTAGTTTAATTTCTTAATTTAAATAGGATTAGTTCATTTATTTATTTTTGATTTAATAGCATCTGAAGATTTGATAGAATTTTAAGATTCAAACTTTACATTATTATTCTTTTGTGACTTTCCGGCAATCTATGTTTAGAGCTGATGTATTTTTTTATCATAAATATGCACATTGCTGTATTTATAATTCTATATGTCACATTTATGATAATAAAGGACATCAAGTTGTAAATGTAGAGTGGAGAATTACAATATGTGTGGCATTGGCAATCTACTTCTGATGATATTCAAATGTCGGTTTAATTATATTATTTCATTGTTTAGCTGCTTCAGTCTGCCTATGGGCACTTTCAAATATCTACCCACTCACATGAATATATACCTTTTTTTTTTTTTTTTCAGATTTTGAAGATGTGAAAAAACTACATACTCCAACACTATGGAAATCCTATTGTAAGTTTTTTTTTTTTTTAATACTGACTTTTTTTCCTTTTTTTAATTCATAGTGTAAAAAAGATTGCATTTTATATGTTGTATTTTTAATATTTTCTGCAATGAAATTAAAGTAAATCTAAATACTTTTACTTAAGAATCCGTCATTTTTGAAATGATTGTTAATCAAAAAAAAAAATTGTAAATTTTATTTGTTGCCAAGTAATTTTAGAATTTTTGTATGTCTGCGATCTTTTCTCTAGTGTACCAACTCCAGCAACAGGCTCCGCAGCCCAAGCGGATAGTCTGTTACAAACAGGTAGGTGGTTTTAATTTTTACATTGAAAAGAGGAGACTGTTGATATACAAAATGTATATAAATAAAATTAACAAAACTTACTTGCAAAGTGCTTATTTGTCTACCAGTTTTTCTAAATTATACTGGAAAATTATTTGCAATTCATTTTTAAAATGTATTGACACAGATAGTACTGCATTTAAATATACAGACTTAATAGAGATATGCTCTTTCAATTTAATAATAATAATCCATTAAATATTCAATTTTTTTGATTGTTTTATATATATATAATAAAACATTTCTTTATTGCACTTTTTATAATTGTTTCTTTTAGTTTCAACTGTCCATTAGTTTTCTTCAGAATTGAAACATCCATTTAATTAGAAAAATAGATATTGTAAAAATAAAAAAATTGGAAATAAGTATATATATATATTATTTGCTTTTATGTAAATATAATAAGGAACATCAAATTATCTTTTAGAAGATTATTATAAAATAAAACATTAGGTGCTATATTAGTATGTTACATAAGAATAGAACTATATCATATTAAATCTTATTTTGTAGTGAGCTTTCTAGAAGTTGTCTTGGTGTTCTAACTCTTAAAAAATGTTACAGTATGCAAAGTTAATAAATAGACAATTTAATACAATCAGCATTTTATTTATGGTTTCATTATTAATAAGTATTTCATCATTTTCTTTCTAAATATAGCCCATTAATTTCAATATGTATAAAACAAATCAATTTTACACATTTATTTTTTTTTAAATCTTGTTTTAATTTTTAAGATTGAAAAGAAATGTAAAGAAATAATTATTGACAATGACTGTATAATATGGTCCAAAAGTAAGGAAAAAATTGAAATGAAAAGTCCGTTCATAAAAAATAAAACAAATTTTAAAAGTGTGTGAAACTGGTTTTATATATATTAGACAATTTATTTCAGTGCATTTATATAAAATGGGATAAATGTTAATTATGAGAAATGGGAAAAGAGATTAAATAAGTTAAAGAAATAGAGTTGTGGAAAATAAATAAGAATAAAGTAAAAGTTTGGAGTTATATAAAAATTATATAATTATTTAGGAATGTATGAAAGAATATAAAAAAAAGTTTGGAGTTATGTAAGAATAAAAATTATATAATGTATAAAAGAATGTATGATAACACTAAAGGGAGCTTATTGTTATTTGGTTCAAAGGCAAGAACTTTAGTTACCAGAAGAGAAAATCATTAATAGAATAATAGTTTGAATTAGAGATGTAGTTTATGTGATAATAATAAAGAGAGTATTGAATATTTATTTTTGGAGGATAGAATATTAATAGAGGGTCAGAATAAATTATATGATGAACACAGAGGCAAAACTCTCCATACAGTAGCGTCACTTAATGCAAGTCAAAAACAGTTTGTGTAAAACATAAAGAATGGTGATCATGTGATATTTAATGGTTTAATAAATTATATGGAGAGTGAGAGATATCTAATGATAAAGAAATTGTAAGAGTTAGAGATTTTGTGATTTTATTTTTATTTTTAAGCTTTTATAACAAAGGTGAGAAATACAAGAATAGGATAATATAATGGGATGGAAGGTAAAAAGAAATGAATCTGTGCTGAAAAAATATTTGGATAGTAGGGAATAAGAAGTAGATGAGTTTATTGTAATATCTAAAAGTTTTAGGGGAGAGAAGTTTAATAATAACAACTAGTTTAAACAATATATATATATTGTATTACATGATCACTATTCCTTATGCTAGCACATAACTGTTATTAAAACAGGCAAAAATTGCATGAACATACAGCGAGATCTAGAATCTAAGCACAAGTACCGCAAGTCCAATTATGCGCAAGATACACAATCAGGAGCACTCATGAACTCTGATCTGTATGCCCAGTTTCCAGATCCAACAACTTATGAGCAGCAACTTTTATGGCACCCGATTATTTTAATTATTTCTGGTCGACTTCACACAGCGGAGAAACATAGAGACTATTTAAAATCATGATATGTGCGTTCATACATACGGCAGAGAAATGATATATATTCATAATTAGCGAGATGTTATGATTTAGTCTCATCATGACATTAAAAACTTGACAATTATTTATCAAAACTAATTAAATAAATTCAACACAAGAAATTGCAATGATCAGAGATAATGAATTTTATATAATATTTAATAATAAACATAAAGGAAAGATTGTAACTTTATACATTGATTCATCATTAAATAATTAGCCTCACATTACAAGCTTAAGTCATTGCATGCTCAGTTTGCACTTAGACATGGATATATACATATAAATTTACATAGCACATTAGTTTTGGTGCAGTTTAATGATATGTCAATAATTGTGCTAGTGCTATTATATAAAACACATACAATTCTAATAATTTGCTCTTAATATAAGATGGAAGCACATCTTCGCTCGTTTTCAACATGATTTACATATATGTTGGTTAAATAACCTTTTAATTTCATCATTAGTTTGTTACATCTGAGAGAGATATGCAATCAGGATTTTATTCATTTTATTTGACGGCATAACATATGTGGAAGCAGTAATTCTTAGTAACAATAATCTAGAGTCAATGAGTGACATACTAGAAAGAAAATTTATTAAACTAAGAACTAAATTTAGCTGGATCACACCATTGTGGCTTACAGATATTTATAAGTTTAAGATTTAAAAGAGAGAAGTATAATACTAATAAAAATTGCAATGCTATCATAAAGGCCAATTACGATTTCGGATCCGTTCTTAGGAATTTGAGTGCTTCATCATTTGATTAATAGAACGCCGACTTTCCACACCCATAATTTTCGTGAGATCGGCTTCATGAAGTTGAGGGTTTCGGATGGTGTTGCTATAAGCCGGCTTTTCCGGCATTATCCCATGCAGAGATCTCATTGTGCAAGTATACCTAAAATGAAGATATGATGGCCCGGATTTTCCGATGCACATCTATAATAAAACCTGATTAACGAAGAAGAGCCTATATAGTTAAACATGATAGTATGATCGAATTACTTTGTAGATTATATAAAATTATTTTAGAAATTATATTTAAATTTAATGTTAACTAAGATCCCATCTTTATTCTTTATATAATCTCTACATACATTAAATATAGATACAGTTTTATGGCCTAAGGGGTGCTTCAATTAATAAAATATACATATAATTTGGGTGGGCGAGGATCAAGAGACATAGAAAGAAATATATATAATTAATATAATATTTGTTTTAAAATTAAGTTTGCTCTAGTAAATAATCATGAAGGGATTAAAAATTGTATAAATAGTAAACTGATCAAAGGTGGAACTTTGTTTTCCTTTTTGTTGTTTACACAAATATATAATATTGAAGAAAAAAATACATTTGATATCTCCCAACCTAGCAAGCGTCAGTAGTTTAAAGCTAAACAATTAATAAAGTGGCGCTCCCCTTTAATGGCGAGGAATTAAGTAAATTAATTATACTTGCGAGAGTGGCAGTTTATTGGTATATCATATTGAATTTAAAATAATTAACTTATAAAGCTAATAAGGATTATTTAGAAAGTTATAGAGAGTCAAATACATTAGAGGGATTACATATTATTTATAAGATTAATTAATTTAACAAGAAAAACAACAGGTTACATAAAATTCATAAGGCATTAAATATTATACTCTTGATTATATTTGTGAATTATTAGAGAGAAAGGTTAAAGTCTATGAGGGTGGCATTTCAATGGTTTATCTTCAGTCTTTATGATTTTTGATCGGGTGTGAAGTTCATAATATTTCACCATCGCTTATTTCAAATGCGAATGTCCTTCACAGTCATATTTGAAAGCAAGTAGCAGATTTTCATGGTCAGTGTTCATGTTGTTCAAAGGTAGAGTAGTTTGCTGCTGGGAAGTGGTTTGGGAACGATTGGGAAAAGGTCCATTTTACCCTTCTACTCAGCAGTTGACATATTAACAATTTGAGTGGCGTGGATTAGTTAAGCTGACGCTTCAAAAATTTAGGCATTGAATACTCTTGACTAAATTTCAGCCCTATTTATTCGATTCCTGGTTATGTCAGGAATGCTTTTAAGATCCATTTCCTGAGTTGTTGTACAATGCTGCTACAGATGGTTTTACTTGCAGGAATTCATCTTTTGTTCTGCAGGTAGGACAAAACAATGCAATCGGGTTGATAAGTTCTAAATGATTGTTTAAAATCTATTTCTAATTTAGAAATAGATTTTATTAAACGATAAATTTTTGTTAATGGACATTGACTTGATTTTATAAGATTGATAACTCATTTACTATTTTAGTAATACTAATAGATTTTTATAATTAAATATTTCGAATGCTTCTAGAATCTTCCAAACCGATTGCATCATCCTGTAACCACCATTAAATAAATATGCACTTAAATATAATATTTTAATATAATTTTGAATATACAGTATAATATAGCTTATATGAATATGATTATTTTTTTATAAGCAATCCCCATCACCTGTTATTTATATATATCCTTTATGCACATATACGACTTTATTGGGTTATGTAGGTGTGTATATTAGCATAGGGATGGAGTTTGAATTTGGTTTGGTGATGGGAGATTGGATAGGGCTGGGAAGTGCAATCTGTCTCAGATTTACTGCTTCAATATATGCATATATATTGTTTAAGCTGGGTAGTTGTTATTAACCTTATACAAGATTGTGTTAAATCTGAGAAAATATTTAACTTGGATAATAAGGTTTTTGAGATATAATCTACAAATAGAAACTTTTGACTTTGTATAAGGAGAAATCATATTTGTTTTAAGTGCAATATTAGAATATTATTAATCCAGCTTCCTATAATTCAGAAATCCTTCTGTCATCCAGGCAAAATTATGAGGGAGCCTTTCACATTTTCATAATAACCAAGCTTCATTCTTAAATATCTGTATATTATGTTTAAAAAATAAATAGGTAATTATACTATAATAAATAAAATAATATGCCTAATTGGTATAGACTTAACCCTTTTATTTTTTTTTCTAACAGAAAGTGTGGATGGCACATATCTCTAAATTTAGATAATATGAAGTTTTGCAACAGTTTGAAAACAAAAAAAAATTGAAGAAAAAAGAAGTGGAACATTAATTACATAAAAGTCAATATACAGAAACTATATTTTTTATTTTAGAATTAATATATAATCTTGTGTGGTTCAGTTCAGTAATAAAATGCCAGATTCTAGAACTAAAAATTTTTGGTTCAATTGCAAGCTTGCAGATTAAAAAAAAACAACTGTTTAATTAATTATATGAACCTGTTGTGCTTAACTTACTATTTGATGCATGTACCATATGGATTTTAAAATTTATATTTAATATTTGTTTAAGTTTCCAGAAGTATAATACTTTAACCTCTTAAATCCTAGGACGCCATCTTTAATTTTAAAAAAAAATTACAAGAAGTATAATTTTTGATATACTCCTGGGTCTCATTTTACATGATAGATAGGTTCCTCAGAAAACGCACAAATAAACGAAATTGTGCAAAAATAGACGTAACTTACATTGAAAAAGGGGGGATGCGGTCTAAGATTTTTCAAAATTCGCGTAAAAGCAAAGCACAAACGTAAAATTACTTGAAAATTCGCCCAAAAAAAAATAAGGAAATAAAATATGACTAGTAAAAAATTTCAAATTTGAAAAAAATTGATACAAGACAAACTTTTTTTTAACTATAATATTTAATTTTATTCAAAATAATATATTTTTATGCATAATTTACAGTACAATAATTTATATTTTTTTATACACGTTTTAATTATTATCGCTATTTGCTCAAAAACACGTTCATTTGCAAACTAATAAAAAATCAGATTCTCATGTGATGTGATGTGATGTATTTGGCTTCTCCTTAAACGAAGTCAAGAATATCTCAGCAATTATTCTCACAAGAGGAAATACAACTAGCACCAAGTTCACTCTCATGTTGTGTTAATGGTTTTCTGTTGACGACGACGATGATTTTAATAATTGTTTATGAACTTAGACTTATGATAATAAAAAGACATTTATTCACCACTGCTGGGAAAAATTTAATTAAAACTAACAACTAAAAATTAAATTCTTATTTTTGTCTTTAATTTTCAATTCCGTTTAAAAATCAAATTTCGTTTTACATCACATTAATTTCAAGTTACTTGTAAATAATTTTTAAGTTGTTAATTACAATTAAAAATCAGATTTTAATTTTTAATTGTGCCCACTGCTATTACTGACCTTTTAAAAATAAACTTGTGGACACTAAATGATTAATAATTGATTGTGTTCTTTTTTAAAAAGCAAAAACAGAATGTGATTTAAAATGCAAAATTAACACGCACAATGTTTGAACAAATTTTCATTATAATCTTGTAAAATTTAATGTGTGTATACATAAAATGTGGAAATCATGATTTTAATTTCATTATTGCATAAAATCTTACTATTATAAAGCACTGAAAATATTGAAATTACTAAGATGAAAGTAGAATTCCAATAATGTGCTATTACTTTCAATATAACGTAAGTGCATGAAATTTATTATTTAAAGTAATAACGCCTTATCGGAGGTCGACTTCCGATGAAACACGAATCGCGTAACTTCAAAATCATGTTAAATAAGTCTGCGTAAAAAGAGACCCAGGTGTATTTTCTATTTTATTACAATAAATATATATATACATTGTTAGAAAGAGAAACATGAAAGAATGTAATAAAGCTGATAAAATAAGAAATTTATAATGAGGAAAGTTTATTATTAAATTGGATTTAATCTAGCAAAACTGCTAATCTAGAAAGACTAGTACTAAGAATGATGGCTTAATGATATTACACATGTACAGTAAAATTATTTATATATAGATATTGTCCAAATGATGCATACATTAATATACCCAACAATAAGTAATAATTTTATATTTTAAATTTATTGATTTATAAGTAAATAACTTTAAATAACACCAAATTAAAAAAAGTAAAAGTATACAAGGGAAAATTAATCTTTAACAGGCAAAACTCTCCATACAGTAGTGCCACCTTGTGCCAAACAGAGTAATCAATGGATGCCAGAAGGCTTGTGCATAAAATCCCCATCCAGGGCTCTTCACTGACAAAGGCCACAAGCTAGAAACTAATCTGGAGATATTGGATGAGTAGGCACTAGATGGGGCCTTCTGGCATCCATTGATTATTCTGGTTGCCACAGGGCGGCACTACTGTATGGAGAGTTTTGCCTGTTTAATAACAGTTGTGTTAGCATAAGAAATGGTGATCATGTGATGTTTAGTGGAAAATAAATATAAATAAATTATGTTTAACAAATGCTTTCATTATTATTATCAATCAAATACATAATATCAGATATTTGTAGCCCTACATTTAAGTAATTATTAACAAATGTGATTGACTATTCTCACAAAAATGTGAATCCTGCCAAAATGCTCAATATTTTTTTTTTAACATTTCGTAAAAATAATTTAGACTTATTATCAGTTGCTTTTAATAATAATAATATATATAATATTCCTTTCCACCAGCACTACTTCACCCCCTATCCCTGGCCAAAAAAAAATTATTACTAATATTCCTGTTCAGATGTCTTCAGTCATCATAAGATTTAAACAATTACAGTAAAGAATTACACATTCCCATGATTTCTCTACCTTTTGACTAACAAAAGTTTTAAACAAGACACTTTATTTACAGATATGTAGTAAAGATTGGAATAATATTAAGTATTAGAATTGTTGATTGATTGTAATTGGCTTTTCAGCATATTGGGCATAGTTATAATCATTTATTATATAAATGCAAATTTTCTTAATTATTTTTTTCCCCCCTCTTTGTAAAAGTTTTGAAATAATTTATTTTTTCATTGCATATTGTAACCCCATCTCCCTTTAGATAGATAAGATATGATGGAGACAACTAGTATTAATAATGTTTTGTAGGTATTTTACCCGGGCACCAAATTGTAACTGTAGCATCAAATATAGTATCCACCCGAGATCATCATCGCTTAATAAGGGAAGTCTGTGGAGGAAGCAAGTTATTAAAACTTTTCCAAAAGAAGAATATAATCTTAGTGATATTTTAAATTATAAATAATATGTTGAGTTATGAATTTGAACTCGGTAATTATTACGCAAATAAATTCATGATAAATTATTTAGAAATATAAGCAAATATCCACAAATCCACATAGCTATATGACCTCCAGTGGCAACTACAATAATGTTATTCTTTATTTTCATGTGTGACAAATGGAAATGGATCAGTAATCCATGCAGAGAACTCATAAAATTATACTAATAAAAAATATTAAAATCTTATTCCTTAACTAAAACAAAGTAGAAATTTTTACTCTCCTCCTCCCTTACAAACCAATTAATTTTCTCTTCGTTCTCCGCATCGATGACCCTCCATAGTTACAATTATTTTAATCTCAAATATTAGTATTTAGGTCCTCCATCCCATCTCCCGAATTATGACTCTTCCATGCAATATCTTATACGCATACAGAAGTGGAATGTACCATTTATTAACTCAATCACTCTGTCTTCTCTAACACTAGTAATGATACTTTGTTCTTTAAAACTAAAGAATTATAAATGCTCTTGTTCTCAGGGTCTTGACTTGTGGTGAATTGCAACATTCAATCACTTTTCAATTCATTGCTGACCTTTGGACACGATCCCAGCAAATACAAACTGAATAGACATACACTTATTTAAAGCTAATGTCTACTTTAACTAAAGCTAATAATAGGACTCAATGATGATGATGATGATGATGTGTTAACTACTTGGTTAAATAAAACAATAAATTTTGAATATAGTTTGATCAACTGAGAATGCATCCAAATATGAAGAATGAAGGGATTTTATGCCCACTTGTAATATTAGTCGAAGTGCAACGAATTGAACCATTAAATATTAATTTTATAATTAAGCCATTCTCTCATCTGTTTGTCAAGTAATTATTAAATTTTAACATACATGCCATTAATTTAAATCTTCAAATTTTAACAAATGAAAAATGTATTACTTTGGAAGTAAAAATTAATGAAGATATTTCATGACCAATCTATACTGGAAACATGAGTTATTTCTATTAATTCTTTTATGTTATACCTCAAGTATTAATGACTATAATAAATTTATGAATATTATAAATTTTGTTAATATTGATGAAATTCTAATATTGTGGCATTCTGATATTGTGAGGCTCTGGACACCCAAAACGTTAAGGCTCCAGACACAAGTTTAAATTTTAAAAACAACAAATATTTATTCAACAAATCTATAAAAGGAAAAGACCACAATTCAAGTCAACATTGTAGCGATCCCAAATTAAGAAAAATAGGAAATACAATTAAAATTATTCACAATGGGATCTGCACTGGCTACAATTACAGATTCGTATAAACTTAATGACACTAATACATGACTTGACCCAGTAATAACCTTTAATACAAGTAGTTTTGGGACTAATCGCATTATAAATGATTTCTGATTATTTTGACCAATAATATATACATTGTTTAATATTTATTTGGTTTTATCTGAAGTGGTGCTTCAGCAACATTATGTAAAATATAACTATTGTTAACCATGTTGACTAGCTTAAAACCCATAAAAATTTTAATGTAATATTTAACCATTTATTAAAACATTTATATTTGCAAGATACTAAAATTATGTTGCTTAAGAAATTCATATCTTAAATGTAATAAAAAATTAATTTCTACTATTAGAGTTTATATGCATTTTGCAAACTATTATCTCCCATAACTTGGTATTAAAATTATATCTGATAATTGTGTGATATGTTTTAAATAACCATATCAATACACACACATGTATCTACTGCTATAGCCCAGCATGAGTTTATTATCCCGTTTCTTACCAGTCCAGCGATGACTTGCTTCTGCATGAACCTGGTATGATGCGTACTGCTTGCCTGAATTCAAATTTGTGAATATAAATTTAGAATAATTATTGGTTCTCACACTAGCTAGAACAATGCTTAGCTACTCAGTACATCAATTTATGAATATGATATTATATTTAGTTCCTAAACAAGTAACTACTTTTCACGAGTATGTAATGACAACAAGCAATAAACACGAAATTATCATTCACTCCTGGGTAATGATAAAAAGGATGCTTTCATAAGAGAGAATAAGTTAATAATAATAACTTCTTAGTGCTAGCATAGACCTAAGAATTTGCCTTCTTCATGAAGCTATAAATTGTGAGGAACTTGTCTCTGCACATATATAAGAGGCATGCTAAAAACACCACACCCTACAACTATAAAATATTTCTCTTACAATGCGATAAAACAAATATGGAGCTGTGATCAAGTCCTCGATCTCCTAAAAATACTTTCAGATAAAAATTATTTAATCGTGAGAGGGCTATGCTCCATCTCAACCCTTTGAGGCAGTAAAACTACACTCACCTCAACAAACAGAGGTCATTTGCATTCTCACATAGCATAAAAAAGGGTATCATATTATTGATGCATGAACCCAGGGGTCCCCAACCTTTTTGCACTTAAGAGCACATTCTATAATATTGGTTAGTTGGCGGGCACCATTTATTTTTTCAACCAGGGGGCGAGCACCATTTATTTTTTCAATGTAAAGTTATAGTTGGATATTGTTAATAATTCACACAATGTACAAAAAAATATTTATTTAAAAAATAAAATTTTAACATATAATTAACGTTTATATTTTTACACTGTAAAAGTATAGTATGCCCTACAATTTGATTACAATATAATACAATAATTTATAAGAAATTTTAAAAATTAAATTTATTTGTATCAGATAAATAATTTTTTATCGTGTTCGGATAGCAGCGGGCACACGTAAAATGGTCTGCGGGTGCCGTGGTGCCCGCGGGCATAGGGTTGGGGACCCCTGTATGAACCGATTAGTCTAATGTGACTAAGAATAAATTTTCCTTAAAAAAAAGAAATTCTCTAGGCTAAGAATTAGGCATCATTTTATTCTTAAATACACATTTTAAGTAACTCACACACTTCTGAGCATAGCAGTAAAATACTAAGTATGAAAAATTAAATAGACGGGAAAATATTGATCTAAAATTATTAACATAATAATATTTTATAAATCCTTTCATACATTACACTCCCCTAGTATTGGTGATAAAATTTAAAATATATATTTACGGGCTCAAGCAATATTATAATAAAGCAAATTATTTGCAAAATTTAAACGGGATTTAATATAGGAACAAAACTTTTAACTCTTAACTAAAAACATATTAACACAAATATAATATAATGCAATAATAAATATAATCTTCAATAGTTTCTCTTCCTCTTTTTTATTTTTGCTTTTTTAATATATAACATATAATAACAACATTCCATTCTTACACTAAGCAAAATATATTTATTAATTTTAGTTTCGACTGTTCCTAGCAGTCTTCGTCAGATCTACAAACATTTAAATAGTATATCAATGCAACCATATTTCATACATATATCTATTATAATGTCACAATTTTACCAACTTAATTATTAACATCACTTTATTCATAAAACTTATTATTGTATAACATTAAAATCTACTTTATCCTTTATTTTTATTCTTAATTATTATCATATTTATATTTATTTTCCTTTGCCATAATTATAAATTCAATGTAATATTTATGAAATCTTTATTATATTATTATATTCATATATTTAACCTTATTTTACATATTACTATATTCATAAATTTAACTTTATTTTACATTTCACCTATTATCTTAATTTTTAATTATATTATTCCATTCCTTAATTCCATTTTATTCCTGCTTCCATTTACTTATTTTTATAAAATTATTTTAATTCTTATATGTATTTTTATTTCTTACCTTATTATCTACTAATATTCTCTTTCTTCCACCATTTTCTATCCCATCATACATACTAATTTCTTTTTTATCTATTTTTTATTTATATTAGGATAGTTTTTAAACTGTTTTCTCTATTAATATTTGCATTTATTTTCTTTATTAAAATTGCCTTCCTTATTTTTCTATCCCTCCTACTACTTGCATAACTTCAATATATACTAGGTTAAAACAACATAAATATGATAGAGGATCACCGGTATATATGCATTTTATGGAGACAGGTCATAAACTAGAAAAAGAGAACATTAGAATGATAAGTTATGCAAATAATAGGAGGGATAGAAAAATAAGGCAGGCAATTTTAATAAAGTAGATAAATCCAAATATTAATAGAGAAAGTGGTTTAAAAACTATCTTAGTATAAATAAAAAGTGAAAACTAATAAGAAATAAAATAAATAAGTAGTCTGTATAATAGATAATAGAGGGAGCTGTATATAGATAAAAAAGAAATTAGGATGTATGATGGGATCGAAAATGATGGAGGAAAGAGAGTATTACTAGATAATAAGGTAAGAATTAAAATAATTTTACAAAAATAAGTAAATGGAAAAAGCAGGAGTAAAATATGGATAAAATGGAATTAAGGAATGGAATAAGATAATTAAAGATTAAGATAATAGGTGAAATGTAAAATAAGGTTAAATTTATGAATATAGTAATATGTAAAATAAGGTTAAATATAGATATATAGGAAAGATTTCATAAATATTACATTGAATTTATAAAATTATGGCAAAGGAAAAAGGTGAATAAATATAAATATGATAATAATTAAGAATAGAAATAAAGGGTAAAGTAGATTTTAAAGTTATACAATAGTAAATTTTATGAATAAAGTGATGTTTATAATTAAGTTGGTAAAATTGTGACATTATAGTAGATATATGTATGAAATATGGTTGTATTGATATAATGGGTGATGTTTAAATTTTTCTAGATATGAAGAAGACTGCTGGGAACAGTCGAAACTGTAAAATTAATAAATATATTTTGCTTTAAAGTGTAAGAAGAGTGGAATGTTGTTATTATATGTTAAATATAATAATAATAAAATTTTTACGTATTGTCAGATTCTTGGTACACTGGGATCCTGATATTTATCCTCCCACAAAATGTAGATTATCCAAAGAAAGACATATTATTTTAAATAAGAAAAAACAAAAACAAATGCATGCATGGCCATGGTAGAATACTATTGAAGTTGTCCAAAATTTAAATGTTTATTGGTACAAAATCATAGCTAAACACACATTTAAACAATAGTTATTTATAGGATCTGGATTTTTGCACTTTTATCCATAATATAATATCAACAAATACACAATACTCTCCTTTTTCTTTTCAAAAACTTTATTTTCTTATATTAATAATGAACATATTTATATAATACAAACTCCAACGTTTCATCTGTTTATATTCTTATAATCATTTTCAAGGATCTACAACAACAACAAGAAATACATATTTATAAATAATACCTTAATTACATAAAACTTTCTTCTTATATCAACATAAACATTAAAAAAAAACATATTAATTATATATAATTATATTTTACTTACATCTCCCTCTTCTACTTTTTATTATTACTCCTACTTTTTAAATTATTTAATTACAAATCTTATTACTTTATAAAAACATCTAAGAAAGTTTTTATACCAATTTTAAAACATCCTAATTACAAATTACTACATCCTTTAAATCTTAATCTAAAACCCCATCTCAAAAACCACATTCCTTAGCTTTAGCTTTAAATGTATTTAAAAACAAGTATAAACACTTTTTTAAAAACTTTAATAATTTACTTAACTCTATTTAAACATTCCATTTTAATTATATACTATTTTACATTCCTTATCCACACCATTAATTCTATTTAAAATAGGATTCTATTTTTTTATATAAAAATATTTTTTTATCATCCTTGTAATTTTTAACCCTTTCCAATATTTTTATATTAAAATCTTTATGCCCAAAAAACATTTGAATGTATGTAAAATAATATATAATTAAAATGGAATGTTTAAATAGAGTTAAGTAAATTTAAAGTTTTTTAAAAAATGTTTATATTTGTTTTTTAAATACATTTAAAGCTATAGCTAAGGAATGTGGTTTTTGTGATGGGTTTTTAGATAAAGATTTAAAGGGTGTAGTCTTTTGCAATTAGGATTTAAAATTGGTATAAAAAGGTTCTTAGAAGTTTTTATAAAGTACTAAGATTTGTAATTAAATAACGTAAAAAGTAAGAGTAATAATAAAAAGTAGAAGAGGGAGATATAAATAAAATATAATTATTTATAATTAATGTTTTTTTAATGTTTGTGTTGAGATAGGAAGAAAGTATTATGTAATTAAGGTATTATTTATAAATAGGTATTTCTTGTTGTAGATCCTTGAAAATGACTGTAAGAATATAAACAGTTGAAACGTTGAAATTTGTATTATATAAATATACAGATGAAAGAAAATAAAGTTTTTGAAAAGAAAAAGGAGAGGATTGTGTATTTGTTGATATTATTGAAGAACATATATATTTTAAAAGAAAAAGTGATTGTATATTTATTGTGTTATAATATATCCATAGTATAGTATAATAATTCATATATTTATAATATCACTTATTTCCTGAAGAATTCTCATATAGTAATTTAATTTCCTTGCTTTAAGAACTATGTAATCCACAGAGTTAATTTTCCATTCTCTTGAGATTCACTTTAAAATATGCTCATTATAATATATTTTAAAACATTTAGTAAAGATTTATCCGCAATTTTTTCCATTTAACAACAGTTAACAAGGCTAGATGCTCAATATAATGTATTTTAAGTTATTTCAATGAAAGTTTATTTAGTATTTCTTTATTCTCATATTCATTAAGTTAGTAAGTGATACTAGAGGCGAATTTATTTTGTATTTAAGGGAGTTATTTTTCAGGGGGAAAGCGATTCCATTGACAAATATAATATCTGTTGCGACAGATGGAGCACTAGCTATGATTGGTCATTATCACTGTTTCATAAATTACCTGAAACAAAACATACTTGAAGTGCTTGCAATTACTGCGTGATCCATAGGCAGCATTTGGTAGCCAAGAACCTTAGCAACAAATTGCATCAATCGCTTTAGTTTGTTATAACTGCTGTAAACAAAATTTGAAGAAACACTTTGAACACTAGACTGTTGCTCAGTTATGACAGGAAAGCTACGAAGATTTCTATCGATTGGTTTTTCATACCAAAGTCCGCTGGCTTTCAAAAGGTTTATGTTTGGCAAGATTTTTTGCACTTTTTCATGCTATTTTAGAATTTTTGGAGGACAAGGATTCCAGTTTGAAAGAAAATTTACTTAAGAGTAAAGCAGATATTGCTTATTTAACAGACTTAATTGGCAAATTGAATGATATTAATTTGCAACTACAAGGAGACAATTTGAATCTCATCAAAGCAAAATTGGTCATATTGCCTTTTGTTGCCAGATTGTTTTTTAAGCAAAATATTGCTAGATCTGAGCTTTCCCATTTCCCCAACTTAATTAAATAAACACAATTCAATAAGAAAACATCTTGCTGTATGTCAACCACTTGGAGGCTCTTCACATAGATTTCAAAATATATTCTATCATTAGAAATATCGGACTGTATAATAAAACCATACACTACTAGTGCAAAACCAAATATAATTTTACAAAATGAGCTGATAACCATCAGCATGACTGAGAGTCTCAAAGTACAATTCAAACAGGGTTATCAGAAGTTTTGGCTGCAACAAGATATTCCATTTCTGTATCCGGCTCTGTGGACCATTGTACAAAAGTATTTACTGGCATTTCCATTGTCGCATTTGGTAGAGAGAGAGGCTTCAGTGTAGTTTTAAACCTGCTTCAGAACAGACATCGATTGCATATCACTGAACATGGAGATTTGAGAATGCAACTTACTAATTTAAAACCTGTCATAGATAAATTGTTGACAGATCACCCTGTGCACCTAAATTCAGTTTTCCATGCTAATTTTTTGGTATTCTTATAATTCTGATTAAAATCTTTTATTGTTGTAATTTTGTTAATGTTTAATTCTGTTTTTAAAACAGGCAAAACTTTCTATACATATTACCACTCAGTGTAAGCCAGAGAATTCAATGGATGCCTGAAGGCTTGTGCACAAAATCCCCATCTAGTGCCTACTCATCCAATTTTCCCAGATTAGTTTTTGGCTTGTGACCTTCGTCAGTGAGTGGCAATACATATAGATAGTTTTGCCTGTTTTAATAACAGTTCTAAGCAAGCATAAGAAATGGTTATCATGTGATGTTTATTTGTTTAATTCTGTCTGAATATGTTGATTTTTTCACTTCATTTTTATTATTAATAAAGTGATTTCAATATTTGTAGTTATTTTGAATTTACATATTTATTTCATAAATGTCAAAAAATTAAAAAAATCTCTGCTTGTATTTTTTTGCTTTAATATTTATTGGTGCAGGTTTCGATATTAAATGTTGACAAAATAATGGCTTATTCCGTAGTCCTTTATATTTTTCAATCATTAATTACAAGTGATTAAAATGAAAAGTGTGATATCTAGTGAAATATTTAATATCGAGTAGTATTGTACAAATTTATTAATTTGAATAAGCAAAGTAAATGACAGCGGGGGGGGGGGTGTAAAGATTTTTGATAACTGCTACCGAAAAAAGTTTGGGAACTCTTGTTTCAATGAATGATATGAAATTTTTACAATTTACAATATGTCATTATTAGTTGAAATGTTAAATATATATAATGAGTTATTTATATAGCGCTATGTTTTTAATATATAGTAATAATTAGGGTCATTCCACTATACATGTGCTAGATAGATTTAAACATTTAATGAATACTCTCCTTTCCAAACGCAAGATAAAGTCTTGAAAAGATAGATGAATCCACTCTATCTTTTTAACCTAAGTATATATGTATAGGCACATCTTAAGCATTTGGAAATGAGAGCGGGAAGATATTAAATAATCACTTTCAATTCTTTTTACTATGTTTAATGAATGGCGTGAAATGTTAAGCATAATATAATGAGTTATTTATTTATATAGCGTTATGTTTTTAATATGTAATAATAATTAGGAAACTCCACTGCACATAACGCTAGATTAACTAAGAAATTTATATCATTTTGCTCATTGTTACATCTCATTGTTTTCACGCATTCATAATATTATTAATCAGGATAAGTGATACTTTCATATTTTTTAACTTGATTATACCTAAACAAAAATTAATATATCATCTAATACCCAGTATATTATATCATCTAATGTAATTTCATTTATTAAGTTATGGATAATAATTGTTGAGAATTAATTGGTTATTCCGTGATAATTTCAGAATAAATTTAAACTGAAAATCTAGTTTGATACCATCATCTGGTATCCATTGATTATTCAATCTTATTGATGACCTTGGCTCAAAAAGAAAAAGATTATTACTTTTGTAATTTTTTAGTTTTAATTAGTGAATGACAATGTTTTTTTTATTATAACTAAAGAAATTTAGATAATAAATATACATATAAAAGCTTATTATTCTTGAAATTCTCTTTCATTGATTTTTTAAAAATTATTTTCAGATTGCAAACAGACCTTCTTTCTATGGACGAGAGTAAGTTTGTATGATATTTTTGTTGACTTTTTGAAGATATTACTTGTAATAGTTTAAATATATATGCAGACCTTGCATTTTCTGAAATAGGATTTTTTTTTCTCATCCTAATACACTAGGAGAAATTCTGTCAAATATGTGAGATGAACATTTCAAATTTTGTTTTTCTTCTAATTTTATTCTTAATGTACATTTTTATAGTTATTCAACTATAATAAATGTGGATTAGATACATTAATGATACTTATTGTAAAAGTATTTTTTAAATACTGAATTTTTATGTTCTTTATTCATCAAAGACTTTATCATTTTTTTAATAAGTCATTAAGCATAAAACTATATTTCTAATCTTGTGTTAAGTACAAAACAGTAATTGGATGACTAGCTGAGGATTATATGAAAGAAAAATTCTAAATCTGCTTGTAAAATAAAATGATTTCCAAATTACACATATTTCTGATTCAAACTTTAAAGTCATATGTATATCAGGTACATATGTTTAACACTTATAATAAAAATTTGAATTTTTTTATTTAGATTATAAGTTATAACATCAAGTGGGAGTACATGAGAAGACAGGAAAATTCACATAATGGGTGCTTGAGATCTTATTTAACAAGAGATTAACTTGAAAGATTCACCTTGGTCATGTAATAATTTCCAAAATTTGCCAAAAATTTTGAGTCTAAAAGTGTTTTGGATAGAATGATGTAGAATTTAACTGATAACTCAGAATAATATTTTGGTGCTTACTAAGATAGCAGCAGCAATATCTGGTTAATTAGTAGAATAAATTGTATCGACCAAAGAAACCCATATGTGAATAATATAAAGTTGCAATTTTTATATCCACGCAAAGTATATGTTTACCAAGCACTATAGAGAAGGGAATACAGATAGCTTTATTTAATTTTATGAAAGATTTTATCGCAGAATTTTAACAAACTTATTGTTTTTAGTGATGAAATATGAGTATGTTATTTAAGAAACACTGCATTTAGAATAAGCAAAACCTATCAGTTAATGCTTATAAATTGACTTAAGAATTAAATAGTATGCAGTATTTGTATCTAACTTTTTAAATTGTAAAAAAATCATACTGCTTGTCAAATTTTTTTATCTATTTTAAATCAACTACCATATAATATGAAGTGTTAAAGGAACATCAATTGGAACCTCTGTCTCCAAAATGATTTTCATATTGTCATTATTTTTTTTATATGTTGATTTAGTTTTTTGTATGTGTTAAAACTTTTAGTTTGTATTCTAAGTTTGTAATTAATTATTTAAATTAATTAAAATAATTGTTATTAAAGAATATATATTTTAATATTTAAACCAGATTTCATGGCACAATTTCCAGGGATGCAACTGATAAACTACTCAATGATGGTGATGGGTGTTACTTAGTAAGAGAAAGCCAAAGGGCACCTGGTGCCTATACATTAAGCATGAGGTAAGATAATTAATTACCTTTTCTCATGAAAATATGATAGGTCATAGATACTGATGGATCAAATACCTATAATAAATCTCTATTTGATTCACATTAATGTCAATGGCATTAGGTATTTTCTTTAACTATAATGCATAAATATTCATTTTTAATAATATTTTCATAAGAAGATATTCTTAAAGTTATAGTTGAAGGTATGAATTTTATGTGAGTATCATCAATTGTTGGATTTGATAAGAATAAGTGATTTAATTATTGGTTAAATTTTCTAGTTGTTATATAAGAATCTTTTGAAGAATCCAAATCAATCACTCTCTTTGATTGCTAACTTTTCTATATAATAGCAACTCCAAAAGCTGGAAATGGAATAACTGACAAAGTTGATGATGTAGACAAGTTTAACGAAAGCATTTTGGAAGTTACAATGGAATTTATTGCTTACTTCAGGATATGTAAAAAGAAAGTTTTTCTAAGAAATCCCATAAAATATACCTTAGTGATTTAATTGATTACAAATGCCACTGTGGGTGGAGGATAATTTTAGCATTCGTTGGTTAGTTACATTGATGCCTTGAGGAATAAATAAAAATAAAATTGAGTTTTATTATCAAGAACAGGTTTCACATAGGTTGGCCTTTAATTAATTAAGTAAAATGTTGTGAAAACAGTGACAATAAAAAAAAGGGTGAGACAAATGTTTAAAAATACTCTTTAATCGATGATTAATTTATTTTGCATTAGTTAATATTAAACATCACAGTACTGTATAGAAAACCGGTAATTTTTTCAGGTTTATGAATGAAAATTATGCAAATGTTGTGACTGTTAGCGTTTTTAAGAGAAGCAGTTGAAAAGATTAAAAGTGAATATATTGTTATTTATTGCATTAACAATCATCCAGAAGGATGATATAAGGTTCTGCTGTTTGTCTTCTTAGTTTTAGGATAGATATTGCAACTTAGTTTTAGTTCAATAATGGTTGGAGTTTCTTTATTGTATAGTCAATTGATAATTTATATGAATTGGTTAAGATTTTTAATAGATTAATTTTTTCCAATTTCATTATTCTAGTGAATTTTAACCATCTTATGACTATTTTTTTTTATTTTTTATAAATTTTTGTGTTAGAAAGAGATTATTTTCTATCTTCCTGCCCCCCCCCCCCCCACATATTTATAGATCATATTTTATTACGTTAAGTTAGTTTGGATAGTTTTGATATTTTTTTATCATTGATTAATTCTATTTAAACCTTATGAGAAATCTGAAATTATAAACTCAAGGTAAATAGAGATATTTATTAAGAAAAAGTGTTAATAATGTATTGGTGTTATTAGTCTTATGAGATGTGTTTTGACTATTATTGGTCAACTTTAACATTGGATAGTATATGGAAACAGTAACTCATTATTAAGCAAAAGTTTTTGGCATCATAGGGTACAAAAGTGTTAGATATTCTCCATACATTAAATGGGAGACCAAATTAATTCAAACATTCATTTCTTCTGAGTAGTGTCAATACACTTATGGATAAAAGAAGAGACTGTAGTTGTAAGTTGTTTACAACATGTCTATATGGAAATCCAATATTATCAAAATTTTCCAGCTACTACCAATGTAAATGGGTATTGTATTATCATTGAGAACATAACTAATTAGTGCTTACATTGTCTGAGAAAGAGATGTACTTGAATTAAGAATATATAGTATTCTTGTAGTCACTTTCAAGCTGTAACATGGACCCAGAAATTCACAGATAGTATCAAATCAAATTATATATGCTTTAACATATTGATATACAGGAGTATATATATAATGTAGAGGATTTGAACACAGACTTTCAAACTCCCTTCAGCTATTCCTCTATCTCTTACAACCGATACCCATGACCACACACGTGAAAATAAATGATACCCAATATATGTATTTCATGTTGAATCAGCACTCATCACTTAGTCCAGATCATCATCTCCCACACGTATATATAATCAATGCTCGGTTTATATTAAGGTAGCAAATCATATATATATATTGTATATGCAATGTGAATTTAAAAATTAGTAGAAATGTAGAAAATTAATTTATAAGTTTAATATTTTTTTGAAATGAAGATAACTAATTGCAGATAAAAATATTCTTTATATTATTGGTTAGTAGCAATCTAAACATTAGAATACCAAAGCATCTTAATGGTGAGAAATGGGCTTTATTATCAAATAATTTTTTTTTTAATTATGAAAGATAAGCTATAAATCTGTTTTAGAAAATATCTTTTTACACTAGAATATTAGTGTTAATATGAGTGATCATAATATAATATTAGTGCTTGTAGATTGTGTGAATGTTAACATTCTATGGAAAAAGGTGTATGCTATATTGTAAAACATTCTGTTGAGAGAAAGAGTGTATATAGCTATTTTCAAAAGTATATAATAAGGAATTCATACTTTAATTTTATTATAAAAGATTTTAATTTTTAATTATCAACTTATTTTTTATTTTAATTTCAGTTCTGTTTATATATATTTTAAACTTAAAAAATTGATGAACAGTCCCTGTCCCTATAAAAAATCCTATTTGATTTTCTGATCAGTTGCAAACTAAATGAAGTTAAGTTTGTAAATTTATCTCTATTTTATGGTTTTCATTAATAATTTTTTATTCTAATGTTCGCATTAAAGATTATTTACAGTATTTATTCACATGGATTTTAATTTGAATATATACACCTGGGTCTCGTTTTACGCGATAGATAGGTTCCTCAGAAAACACGCGCAAACACAATCGTGCAAAAATAGACGTAACTTACATTGAAAAAGGGGGGTGCGGTCTGTGATTTTTCAAAATTCGCGTAAAAGCAAAGCACCAACGTAAAATTACTTTAAAATTCGCGCAAAAAAAAAAATAAGGAAATAAAATATGACTAATAAAAAATTTCAAATTTGAAAAAAATTGATACAAGACAAACTTTTTTTAATTATAATATTTAATTTTATTCAAAATAATATATTTTTATGCATAATTTACAGTACAGTAATTTACATTTTTTTATACACGTTTTAATTATTATCGCTTTTTGCCAAAAAACACGTTTGTTTACAAACTGGTAAAAAATCTGATTTTTCACAAGAGGAAATACAACTAGAGCCAACTTCACACTCATGTTGTGTCAATGGTTTTCTGGTGACAACGTAATTAGTAATTAATCTTTGAGACGATGATTTTATTAATTGTTTATGAAACTAACAACTAAAAATTAAATTCTTATTTTTGTCTTTAATTTTTTAATTTTCAATTCCGTTTAAAAATCAAATTTCACATCACATTAATTTCAAGTCACCGTAAGTAATTTTTAAATTGTTAATTACAATTAAAAATCAGATTTTAATTTTTAATTGTCAAATTTAATTGTGCCCACTGCTATTACTCACCTTTTAAAAATAAACTTGTGGACACTAAATGATTAATAATTGATTACGTTCTTTTTTAAAAAGCAAAAACAGAATGTGATTTAAAATGCAAAATTAACACGCTCAATGTTTGAACAAATTTACATTATAATCTTGTAAAATTTAATGTGTGTATACATAAAATGTGGAAATCATGATTTTAATTTCATTATTGCATAAAATCTTACTATTATAAAGCACTGAAAATATTGAAATTACTAAGATGAAAGTCAAATTCCAATAATGTGCTATTACTTTCAATATAACGTAAGTGTGCGAAATTTATTATTTAAAGTAATAGCGCATTATCGGAGTTCGGCTTCCGGTGAAACATGAATCGCGTAACTTCAAAATCGTGTTAAATAAGTCCGCGTAAAAAGAGACCCAGGTGTACTTAATATATATTTTTTCATTTTATTATACTTAGATTATGAAATATTAGATGCAGGAAAATAAATTTATGATATTAGTATAATTAGAATTTTTAATTTTCATAAATCATTATAAAAAAAAACAAATTTACCAAAGTAATTTTGAAAATTATTTGGACACTTCAAATAGAACTAAAAATAATGAGAATAATAATAATAATTGTGTGGTCAATTTATGAATGACATTCAGCTGATGCTCTTTATTGTTTTTTGTCACCATGTGAAAGGGTTTTGAACACGCAGATTTTTATCAGTTCTTTAGCTATTGAAACTCGTAAAGTAATCATCGTGAATTCAGTATTTTAACATACAAAAAGCAACCAATAATATCCAGTTTGTTCTATGCCTAAAATTTCATCTAGTTGAGTAATTGGAATTTTTTTTATTTTTGTCAATTGGAAATCAATTCAAGAATCTTTGTCTTTTGACTCAATAAGTCTCTGACTGCATTAAACCATATGGAGTAAAAAATATAGTCTACCCAGAAAAGGCTATAAATATTATTTTAAAACAGAAATAAAATACTAAAAAATATTTACAATGTTTAAACGTAGAAATTGTTTTCAGAATTTTTTATATAAGTTCATAGAATATTTATTTTCAATCCATGAACCTAAAAGTCTCATAAGAGGTGAATTTGCCTTTTTCAACAATTTTGGACAATTAAACAAAACTTATGTTCAGCCTATCTTTTTGATGCTTGAATGTTAATTGATTTCCCAAACAACTGTTCATACAATTATTTTTATTTATTTATTTTATAACTCCAAATAGTTTCTTACCAGAAAGCATTGGAATCATTCAGTATTAAGTACATTGTCAGTGATAGCTTGATATTAATTTTCTTAAACTCTTAATATAAGCTTTATTGTTATTAATTAGTATTAATGATTTTTTTTTATTGACTTAATATATAAATATTTCTCATGCTTAATATTTTTAAATAATTATTATTATTAATTTTAATAAGGTTTGGTGGTGTGACCAAGAATTTCAAGCTTTTTTATGATGGAAAACATTATGTTGGAGAAAAGAGATTTGATACAATTCAAGAACTAGTGGCAGATGGTTTAATAACACTGCACATGGAATCAAAGGCATCTGATTACATTGCAGTGATGTCAAACGAATCCAATTATGAACATTCTCCCTATTTTACACTCAACTCACAAAAACGACGGCGCCATTATGTTCTAGATGATCTTATAAATAGTTCTCTCCAGAATAGTTATGAAACCCCTCATCCTGATGCAGTAAGTTCTTATAAGATTTTTTTGATATCATTAATAGACAAAAAAATTGTCATTTTAAAATAATTTATTTAGTTTTTTTAATTGTTAATTTGAATTTAAAATTGTATTTATCCAATTGCTATGTTTTTAATTAAACTCACAATTCTAATTTCTAAAGCAATTTTTTAAAAATCATAAAATTAAGATTTTGTTGTTTATTTTCTCGGTTGTTTTCTCATCCCTGGTGTTCGCCGCGGGATGGCGTTGATGCTAATCAAAAACATATACATATAACGATTCCGGGCCGGACCTAAATGATCGATTTGATCTAAAAAGATCTGATTGCTTAGATTTGTAATAAAATATTCTACTAACTAATACTATTATATGATGTTAGTTTTTTCATTTTTGTAAATGTTTATTAATCTTATCTTGTTTTTGAGTTTGTGTGTATGTGTGTCTGTAAAAGTTACGGTGTTTTTTTAATTTTTTTTGGACTTTATGTGTGTCTTTTTAAAGTTACGGTCTTTTTTTTGCAAGAGTAAATCAATAATTTGATTCAAAAGCAATACGTAATAAGTCAATGTTTATTAATCTTAGATTGTTTTTTAGTTTGTGTGTGTGTCTTTAAAGTTACGGGGCTTTTTCGAATTTTTTTCGACTTTATGTGTGTCTTTTTTTAAAGTTACGGTATTTTTGGTCAAGAGTAAATCAGTCATTTTATTAAAAAAGCAATACATAATTCTAAATCTATCAAAAGTAACGTAATTTATATACTATAATTTAGAATTGATACCCGACTACTATTAGTAAGGACCGTCATTGAAAGACTCAATTGAAAAATGATACTGACTAATTTGCTTTCTTTTTTTGAGGACAGTAATGAATCAGAAAGTGGGTTGTTTTTGTTAAGTCTGTCTATATAAAAAGGGTACCGTTATTGAAATACTAAATTTAAAAATGATAGCCCACTAATTTGCGTTTCTTTTGACAGTAATTAATCAGAAAGTGGGTTTCTTTTTTTTTTTTTTGGTAAATCTTCTGTATATATATATATAAAAAAACCCATAATTCAAATACTCCATTGAAAAAATCAAACCTCGTTGAATTTGCTTTCTTTTTTTTTTTTTTTAAGACAGTAATTAATCAGGAACTGGGTTGTTTTTGTTAGTGTGTAGATATAAAAACTAATCTTATTTTGAAATAATAAATGTCAAGAAAAAACTAATAATACCCGACTAATTTTCTTTTTTGGACAAGTAATTACTAATAATTAGACACTGGGTTGTTTTTGTTTGTGTGTATATATATATATATAGCAAAAGTAACTGGTCACGGACGAATTCTCGCGAAAACGGTACTTTTCGCGTGATCCTTGAAATTTTTTCCGTTCCACACCCTTAAAAGCAATTTTTGAGGGTTACCCATTCGTAATGGAATCTTCAGGACATTATTACTAAACTTACAACAGTAAAGTAAGTTACAACACATTAAAAAAATATACATCTTATCAAATTTTAAAAAACTACAACTGCTTCAAATACACACACTCTCACACGAAACTACAACTACTATGGCAGCCAATAAAGGCATTTCTTTCTCTTTGCTTTTAGCATAGAAAAAAAAAGCCATAATTGGCAGCCGTCGGGAACTCTTTCTGTGTTTTATCATAGAAAGAAGTCTCTTTGTGTTGGCTTCTGTCACCGCCTCTGTCCAACATAACGTGAGGACTCTTTTCTGCGTTTATAACATAGAAAATTTCCTCTTTTGTTGGGTGAATGCCAGTGAAACGGTATATTTCTAGGAATTGACCTAGAAATAGTGACATCTCGAGGCGAACACCAGGGATGAGAAAACAACCATTTTCTCTTCTCAAACATTTCATAGATATTTCTGTTTTGCTCATTGTTTTTAGCATTTCCATTATTTTCATTGCAATAATAAATTGAAATAAAATGAGAAGACACTATTTCTCAATAAACATCATTTTTGGATCAGTTTATAGAAAATTTGCATGTTAACTGAAAACTATTGAATTGTTTACTTTTGTATAAGCTATTTGTTACAATTAACTATAATTTTATTCTGATTATTGTTGTTTTTACATTTGCTTTAAGCCCAAATAAAGCCTTCACAAATAATAATACTAAACACATACGCATTATTTTAGGTTGATGGTCTTGTCGAAGCCTTGCAGAATAATAGTATTGATGTTCAGCAGTATGAAAAAAATCATGGTTTCAAGGTAAATCCAATGCCTAATTATGAGTTTTTTTTACCCTTAATTGTTTAAAAATTTTAATACTAATATGAGTTATGTATTGTCTATTCTTTTATAATTTCATTCCTCTAATAATACAGAATAATTCTAAACAAAGAGACTATGCTGCAGCTTTTGTCCATTTGCCCTTATCAAGCAGAGAATAGTATTTTAATTTATAGATCACCAACTTTGTTTAGATGTAAAAGAAGGGAAAACAAGTGGTTGTTTATTCATAAGGGCCATATGAAAAAATAGTAGTGTATTTGCTTATTATATCTATCATCTATATCTAAATCTGAGCAGGTAAAATTGGGAAATTTTATTAGATTCCAATCAGACCTAAGATTCCCCCCTCCCCTATAGAACTGATTAAAGTCAACTTATTTAACTATCTACTATCAGACAATAAATGATTATTTAACTATTTTTGGTAGTTGTATACATGGAGTAATGCAGCTGCTTGATGGCGTTGTTGCTTGCCAAAGCACAGAAATATGCTGTTTACGCGACCAACTTACAGCCTATAAAACAGTTCTGTTCAAATTAGCCATTAGCAGTGTAGATGCCATTGCATACTGTACTTCGGGTCACTATAGAAATAGCACCCACGGTAGTTGAGGAGGGACTGTACTGCCACCATCAGATGGCGCTGCGACACCATCAACAACCGGCCTGAAACCTGCAACTGATAAATTTATTTACGAAAGTGGCTCAAAATTCACAAATAATAAAAAAAAAACACCAAATGCTATGAAATTGAACTAAAAAAAAAAACAAAAACGATGAAAGTGGCTGATGACAAATTCAAATAAAAAAAGTGAAAAAACCATTCAAATAAAAAAAGTGAAAAAACCATGCAAACACGAGAAACACCAACCCCTCCCCCCCCCCCCCAATATAAAAAATTCTTCACTTAAATCGAAAAATAAAAATGACTGAGGATATATATAGACAAGAAATACATGGAAAGTACAAATTATTAAAAAAAAAAAAACCAGAAAATGGTATCAAATCATATAATAATTCAAATTTAAAAAATAACTATGTCCATGATTGATTCAAAAACAAACATGGCGGACAAAAAAGCGGGAAATCCAAAATCATCAAATTATTTACCTTTCGACATTTCCAGATTTGAATCTGCAAATTAAGTAGCTGTTAATATTTGCAAACGATCAGATTTAAAAGCAAAGGTTATGTAAACTAAAAAGAATATTAACTATAAAATTCAAATACGACAAGGAAAGATCCCCCCCCTTAAAATCAAAATCGGCAAATTAAGTAGCTTTCAATATTTGCGAATGATCAGATATAAAAGCAATGGTTATATAAGCTAAAAAGAATATTACTATAAAATTCAAATTTAAAAATAAATAATTCCATGAAAATATGACAACGAAAGCCCCCCCCCCCCTAAAATCAAAATTTCTCCACTTAAATCGAAAAATAAAAATGACTAAAGATATATATATCCAAGAAATACATGGAAAGTACAAATTATATTAAAAAAAAAAATGGTGTAATATCCTATAATAATTCAAATTTAAAAAATAAAGAAATCCATGCTAATTGACAAAGAAACATGGCGGACAAACACGGCAAATTAAATAGCTTTCAATATTTGCAAACGATCAGATTTAATTGCAACAGTTATATAAGCTAAAAAGAATATTACTGGTTTGAAATAATGGCATATCATCAACAATAAGTCAAACATAAAACATACCCACTCCCCCAATGAAGAATTTCTATCCAAAAATAGGTAACTCAAATTATTTAGCTATAAAGCAATTAATTGTTATTTGGCTTTCAAATTATGGCATATCTAAATTGATCAATAATATTTAAATAATTTAAAAAGCAATACACAAAAAATAATTACCAAAGTCCTCCCAATCATTCGTAGTAGGCACTTGAATGTGTTCAGCACAAAAATCCATCAAGAAGCACATTATTTTGATTTAGAGTTCACATTTTAAATAGTAACGGAAGATTGAGTAAACGGTGGTTATTTGGTCTAAAAAAGTACAGCAAAGATTTCAGCATTTTGAAGCTTTCAACAAACTTGAATAGAAACACAAGATTAAGTAACGATGCTTATTTTGTTTAAAAAAGTACAGCAAAGAGTCAGCATTTTGAAGCTTTCAACACACTTTAATAGAAACACAACATTAAGTAATGATGCTTATTTTGTTTAAAAAAGTACAGCAAAGATGTCAGCATTTTGAAGCTTTCAACACACTTGATTGGAAACACAACATTAAGTAACGATGCTTATTTTGTTTAAGAAAGTACAGCAAAGATATCAGCATTTTGAAGCTTTCAACACACTTGAATAGAAACACAACATTAAGTAACGATGCTTATTTTGTTTAAAAAAGTACAGCAAAGATGTCAGCATTTTGAAGCTTTCAACACACTTGAGTAGAAACACAAATTAAATAACGATAGTTACAGCAGATATGGCAGAAACTAGCAGATTATAGTTTAGAAATTTAGATTTATCGCTGGCAATGTTGCATCGAATAGATCTTCACCATCATGAATCGTCGCCACATGAATTCTTCTAAGTAAGAATTAAGATGATGTCGAGCGGTCCCCCTCTCTTGTTTATTGTGACATTTCAAAAGCCCCCAAAGTCTTTCTACATTTTGGGTAGTAGTATCGACAAAATTGTACTAATGATTGACTTTGAAATGTTGGAAACCTGCAGCAGTCAAAACATCCGTTTTGTAGGCCTTCCAGCAGTCAGTATATATGGTGAATCCTGGCGCTACATGTTGTTTAATGAGATCTAGAAGAACAGACGCTGTTCGATCTGGAATAGCAACAATGAAACACTCCTTCGTTTCTCTACATAAGCCGCCAAATAACCACTGTTGGGGAAGAATTCTTCCCTGTTGATTTTTACGTTTACTGAACAAAGTTTCGTCGACCTCTACAATTTTTTCTGGGCCTCCAATTTGGCAGGATGGGCGAGATAGCAGACTTTCTTTACATGCTTCTCTTAAATACTGCTTCCATGCAATGACAGTCTTCCTGTCCAAATCCAACTCATTTTTTCCCAATTGCATGGTCAATTGGTTTTTGCTCCAGTAATATATGATTCGGATGGCTGTAACAAATGACAATTTGCAGCCTTCCAACCAGGTCCCTTTCCGAAGCACTACGCGACATTGACATGCCTTAATGTTGCATTTCCATTGTGCCCTTGCATTCACATAAAGCTTCATTTCATGTCCATTATTGCAAACTTTTTGAGAAGGCAGAGCACTTTTACTTTGGAGGAACTCCTCTGCTTCAAGTTCTGTTTTTGATAAATCCCAAACTTTCATTATTTTGAGTGAAAAAAAATGAAAACCACGGAAAAAATGACACGTAAATTTCAGCTGCTGATATTTCAAGAGCGGGATTTTGAAATGTTGCCTCAAAGTTTGCGCATATTTAATGTTGTATTCTTCTGCATCAGCAAATAATCCTTATTAACCCTGTCAAAAAATAAAAATTATCGCAACAACTTATATTTTTAGCAGTACAAAATAATTAACACGTCATAATAGAACAAAGCAGGTATTTCAAAAGTCTGCTTTAGTTACATTTTAATTAAATTTGTTAGCTTTGGAAATGTCTATTACGTCATATTTTATTTTGAAAGAACAAACTGATTTAATATATTACGGTGCGATTATATTTAAATAATATATATAGATATAATTCAGTATTTTCCTAAGACTCTCATATATGATGAAATGTTTAGGATACTATTAAACAGTTTCTAGCTTTTGCGATTGCGTTAAATAGTAATTGTAAAAATAAATTTCGTTTAGAGTCAACGCCATTTTTCATTTTATTTTGGGAGGTAGCTAATGGAGTACCCTAATGGATTTATATTCTGCAAATAATATTTTTCTATGGCATGTCACTCTATGTCTTTTCAAAATGAAATGTGATGTTATTTTCACATGAAAAACAATTTCTTGAAACAAAAAAACTAGAAAAATCCAAGTACATACTATAAATGAAGGAAGACATCGGTAATAATTTTTTGTGTATTGATTTTTAATTATTAAATATTATTAATGAATTTAGATATGCCCTAATTTCAAAGACAGGAAAAAATTAATTGCTTTACAGCTAAATAATTTGATGTTGAAAGTCTTTTCTTTTAAAAGTATTTAGTTATATATAGAGTAAGTTAAAAACAAACTCTTATGAAGCTTCAAAAATACCCTCAACCTCAGACCGCGGTTTCTGCCTCTAGCGTCATCAGTGAGGTGCTAGGGAATAAAAATACTAGAACTAGTCCAGCATTTTATCAATGCCTAACTATTGAGAAGAAAATCTGAAACTTTCAGACATTTAAATGTCCAAAAATCCAGCTATCTAACTCAAATAGCAGTATGGGACTGAAACTAAGTTCAGATCCACCATATATTAATAACTCTAGCAATATAAAATCGCCAAAGCATTAATAGCAAAAAACTAAAATTAAATTGATAAAAAATCAAGTCAGATGACCTAATTTTAATAAAGCTCCTATTTACAAATGTTATATATAGAGTAAGTTAAAAACAAACTCTTATGAAGCTTCAAAAATACCCTCAACCTCAGACCGCGGTTTCTGCCTCTAGCGTCATCAGTGAAGTGCTAGGGAATAAAAATACTAGAACTAGTCCAGCATTTTATCAATGCCTAACTATTGAGAAGAAAATCTGAAACTTTCAGACATTTGAGTTAGATAGCTGGATTTTTGGACATTTAAATGTCTGAAAGTTTCAGATTTTCTTCTCAATAGTTAGGCATTGATAAAATGCTGGACTAGTTCTAGTATTTTTATTCCCTAGCACCTCACTGATGACGCTAGAGGCAGAAACCGCGGTCTGAGGTTGAGGGTATTTTTGAAGCTTCATAAGAGTTTGTTTTTAACTTACTCTATATATAACATTTGTAAATAGGAGCTTTATTAAAATTAGGTCATCTGACTTGATTTTTTATCAAAGTATTTAGTATATTTTTTGAAAATCTATTTGGTTGGGGAAGGGGGGGAATTTATTTACATTGGTAATTATTCATCTCGCGCTAAAAAAAAAAAAAAGGAATTGGCAACTTTATTTAAATAAAACGTAATGAAATATCCATCTTATATATATTTACTATGAACAGAATATATTTTCTCTTGGGTAAAAAGCTGAAGAAATACCATTATTTTAAATTGGATTGGGGTGTTAAATTTTTTTAATGTAAGAAGTAGCTCTTACGTCACATTTCAATTGCAACTATTTATTTGCAACTTTGTTTAAATAAAATGTAATGAAGTATGCATTTATATATAATTATCAGTGTGCACAGAAAATGCTACTAAATTATAGTTTAAAGAAAATAGTTTCTCTTTGTAAACAAGGCAGAAAGACGTCGATCAAGTCATCATTGTGTAAATGGCACTGAACTACAAAAAGTTGGTAATATTTCTACAAATATATTTTTAAAACTCTATTTTAATATTCTTAATTATTTAAATTTTTGTTAAAATAACATCTTGTAACATTCTTGCCAATAAATATAATAATTTTTTTTGTAACTATTCGATTATTATTTTAAACTTGCTAATATATTTAATTACTTACTATTTATTATTCTGTATTTAAGTGTTGTGACTTCTTATTTGCAAATAATCTTTTTATTTTTTTAAATGTATATTTTTGAAAAGTTACTCAGTAATTCTTCATGCGGGAGGGGAGGACAGTTTATCTCTTAGTAATACACCAAATTCTATATTTGCATTTTAATTATTTTTGATCGTATTCTTGATGCAATTTGAGAAATAGATTCTCTCATGTAATATTCTTTTTAGTTTATATAACCTTTGCTTTTAAATGTGATCGTTTGCAAATATTGAAAGCTACTTAATTTGCCGCCATGTTTCTTTATCGTATTTTCATGGAATTATTTATTTTTAAATTTGAATTTTATAGTAATATTCTTTTTAGCTTATATAACTGTTGCTTTTATATTCTTTTTAGCTTATATAACCATTGTTTTTATATCTGATCGTTCGCAAATATTGAAAGCTACTTAATTTGCCGATTTTGATTTTTTTTGCCAATTTTGATTTTAAGGGGGGGGGGTCTTTCCTTGTCGTATTTGAATTTTATAGTAATATTCTTTTTAGTTTATATAACCTTTGCTTTTAAATCTGATCGTTTGCAAATATTGACAGCTACTTAATTTGCCGATTCATATCTGGAAATGTCGAAAGTTAAATAATTTGATGATTTTGGATTTTTCGCTTTTTTGTCCGCCGTGTTTGTTTTTGGATCAATCACGGACTTAGTTATTTTTTAAATTTGAATTATTATATGATTTGATACCATTTTCTGGTTTTTTTTTTTAATAATTTGTACTTTCCATGTATTTCTTGTCTATATATATCCTCAGTCATTTTTATTTTTCGATTTAAGTGAAGAATTTTTTATATGGGGGGGGGGGGGGGGTTGGTGTTTCTCGTGTTTGCATGATTTTTTCACTTTTTTTATTTGAATTTGTCATTTTTCAGCCACTTTCATCGTTTTTTTTTTTTTTAGTTCAATTTCATAGCATTTGCTTTTGTTTTTTTATTATTTGTGAATTTTGAGCCACTTTCGTAAATAAATTTATCAGTTGCAGGTTTCAGGCCAGTTGTTGATGGTGTCACAGCGCCATCTGATGGTGACAATACGGCCCCTCCTCAACTACCGCACACGCTTCATAGATCATTACCATAGGATGTGAGGATGTATGGAATTCAATAGGCCATAAGTGTTTTTATGTGCATTCGAATTAAGGATCTTACACCTTACCTGACATACTATTACATACTAATAAATTGTAAGTCTGTTGCTGTGATTCCCTACACATCTTAGAAAGTGGAAAGAATTGCAAAAGGGTAGATTGTTGAAGCACATAAATCACACGAAAAGGCACATTTGCGGGAGTACGGCTACAAGAGTAATAGAATGGCTGCCATTGTTTTGGAAATCATTGTCTTGATTCACTCAGACTAGTGCTTGTATTGGCCGATTCTTTGGATTGGCAAAACGATCGGACCCCCCCCCTCTCCATGCACGCCAGTGCTACACGCTGAAAGGTATAACATAATTAAAAAATATAATTTATAAAATAATGTTTGTTCGGAAATTTTTTAAAAATACTTTGAAAAATTGGCAGAGAACAGAAAGCAAAAAATGATCAGCCTGGTAATGTTACATTTCATTATTTTTGCAAGCAACAATGCCATCAAGCAGTCGCATTACCCCAAGTATACAACTATCCTATTTTTAGCAAAGGAGAGAAGCAGGGATGGAAAATTGCTCAAACTCCCATCACCTGACAACTGGATAATCTGTTAAGAAATACCTTGTACTTGCTCCTCTGTGACTTGCTATTGGAGAAGTCTTATTTGTTATGAACTTTCGATTCCATTTTGCCCACCTCACTTATTTCTTCAAATATGACCCATTATATTTTGTAAAAATAGATGGATACACAATTTTATTGATTTCAAAATGACTCAAGGAAGATTATTTTATTTGAGCTACTACATAAATCTTGTGAAGAATTTAAACATTTTTAAAACTTGAATAGTTATTAGAATTGCTGTATCATTTTATATATTCTTAAAGTATTTATATAATATTAGATACAAAACAATGTAGAGTCTAATTTAGAAGTTATTGTTTTATGTGGATTGACTTTTTTTATTATACAGTAAAATGTTCAAAATGGGTCTTTTTGTTCAATACTCAAAAAATTATTCCTATTAGAGCAGAAAAAGGGCACCTATTCTTTAGGAAAGAATTGGGATAAAGCATGGTAATTGTAATTTAGTTGTGCGATAATGGTCTAATAATTATAGCTTTCAAGGCAAATATTTTTTATTGTAAAATTTCTGCTGCAATATATATTTTTTGAAATATAGTTTGGATAAATAATATTAATATATGTAGGGTTCGAACTCAGACTTTCACACGCCCCACCACTCTCAGTGCCATCTCATATTGCTGACCCACCTGATCACACACATGTTGAAAAGATAAATAATCACCAATATACGTATTTCATGCTAAACCAGCAATCATCAGTTGGTCTAGATTACTATCCTCACACATATATATAATCAGTATTCAGCTTTATATTAAGATAGCCAATCTTTATACTTTAATAGACAGGCTTCAAATTATTCCAACTCACAACTCTTTAGCCTTCCATTTCATATATAAATGCAGGTTTAAGCCTGTACAATGTATTGATAAATAATATGGTACTTTTGTGAGTACATGCTTAGATATAATGCATTCTATGCCTCAATTATTAAAATTTTCACTGCTCACTTTATGCACGTGTGAAATTGCTCATGAATTTCATAATGCTTCTCAGCTTTTTTTTTTTGCATGTAATTAGTTATCAATTTAATAATAATTTTTAATTTTGTTTTTTATCTTTCCTGAATCTCCAACCACTCACCCTAAATGATGTGCATAATTCATTTGGAACAAAATTAGCAGTACACTTCAATGTAATGAAAGAGCTTAAATTGATTGTTACAATATGTTTTTCAAGAATCACCAATACAGATCAGTCATAAAATTTAAAAACAGAATTTTCTCAGCAGGATCAAGTTTGAGTACTAAATGATTAAAAATGTTTTGCAAATGCAGAGCAGGTAAGTTTTTGGAATGACAAATGCTTGAATGTAAAAGAAAAGGTTTTACCCATTTTCAAATATCAAAAAAGACCAATTGTTGTTTTTTGTAAGAAGTTCTTGTGAATGTTTTTGATAGTTAAAAGATGCAGTAAAGGAAAAAAAGTTGATTTTTGATCAAATATTCAAAATCAGTATAGCCAACTCAGCTAGCCATCTAATATTGATCAGAAAATGGTATCAAATTTTTAACTAGAGAATAAAGCAAGAATTAAATGGCATTCAAATACTCACTGCTTAGTAATTGAAATGCTTGGGAAATACTACTTTTTTATTCATTTTTGTGTGTGTGTGGTGCTGTTGGAGAGGTGTTTGCCCTATAAAGGGCTATTTAATAAAGGCTATTTTGCCATTACTCAGTCACTGTATTACCATTTTTGAATAATGTATAAATGCTAACTTTTTTCTTATATCTGTTATCCAGTTATTTATTTCAATTAATCAGCTAATAACTAAAACATGATTTTAGAAAATTAATTGAAGCAAATAAGACTAAGACTGTGATGATAACAATTATGGAAGAAATTTCTTCTAGATTTTAGTTTTGTTTTTTTTTTATAAAGAAACTGATCTTGAAATGAAGAGAAAATATTGAGAATAATGCAGTCCTTTATAAAGGATTTTTCTTCCAAAAAATTGAAAGAATTTGTCTCTGAAAACAGAATTGATGATGAAATAGTTTAGAAAAATTGAATATTATATAATTGTATAATTAATTGCTTAAAAGTCATGTGATATCTAAATGAACACAACAGTCTAGTCATTTGCCTAAACTAAAGTTTTTTTTTTCTTTATTAGGCTGAGAATTAATTCAAGAACCTTTACCTCTTAAGGTTTGCCATTCTATCACTGAATTAAGACACATGATGCAGCATATATAGTCTTATTTCTTGAATACTAGAGTCATCATATTTATTGATTTAAACATATTTGCCATCCAAACAGTTCCTAACACCTATTTAATCTAATGCCCAGATATGGCGGTGCTGAGTTTATAATAAAATCAGTAAATAGATTACATATTGAGTCTGAAATTTCTAATTGAACAGATCTGATAATCTAATAAAAGAAAATTATAGTCTTAAATTTTTAAGAAATTTTAACTTGATGACAAAAATTTAACTAATCAATCCAAAATAATTAAATATATGACTTTCAACTCTCTTATGATTTAGAAGATCAATAATTAATTGTTTACATGTTTTTATCATTAACAGCCATCAAGATAATAAATTAACTATTAAAGTACAATATAGTATTTATTTTTTTTTACAATTGATATCATAAACATTAGTAGCAAATGGTTGAAGTAGATTATTTAAATTTATTATATTTTATATATCAATGATATAAAGTATCATTTAAATTTTGTCTTGTCATAGCTTCAAATTGTGTTAAAAAGTCATGTAATGACCCATTACTATCATCAATGATGAAATGTTATCAATTGATCAAAGTAATTTGTTGCGAAATTACCTTCATCTGCTCTTTAACATATATTATAAAATATAAAAATTATAAAGAGTTTTTTTTTTTTTGCTAGGTTCATAATTTCAAAGGTCTCCACTGGTGTGATTTCTGTGGAAATTTCATGTGGGGTCTTATAGCACAAGGTGTAAAGTGTGAAGGTAAATAATTATAGTTTGTAATTGGCACTTAATTTTACTTTTTGTTTAATTTTATAGAATTTTTGACAGGAAAATATTTATTTAAGCTAATATCTAATACTTTGCTATTGTTCATAATTGTTGTTCAATGTGACTAATGTTATTTTTCCTCAGATTGTGGATTCAGTGCTCACAAGAAATGTTCCGAAAAAGTTCCTAATGATTGTATGCCAGATTTAAGGTATGTGAAGCGGATATTTGGTGTAGATTTGACAACATTAGTAAAAGCTCATAATATGACCAGGCCTATTGTTGTGGATATGTGCATTAGAGAAATCGAATCTAGGGGTAAGTTTACAAGAATATTTGAAGAGTCGGTTGTAAATAGTATTAATGTTTTCATACAAAAGTTTACATTTTTATGTTAGCTTGGTATTTATTATATAATGGATAAGGTGACTTTTCAAACACAGGTAATTTAAATAATTGAATGGTCTTTTAGCTATAGTGCTAGATAATTTTTTGCAATGAGAAAATGGTTGAATTATTTAGATTAATAATGTTTGAAAAATCATCTTATTTATTAGAAATGTAGGTACTAAAATTCATTTTATATATATTTACAATTTTCCTGAATAAAGAATCAACATAGTGAATACAGGTGAACATATTTAACAAATAAAATATATATATGTTTTAAATATCATGGAAAATTACTATTTTTCTCCATCTTATGCATATACTTATTAAATCCAAAATACAATATATACTAAACTTTTTGGTAATCATTTAATATTTTTGAAACTTAGCACCATTCGATAGTATTTAAACACATCATCTATTAAAAATATAAAAAGCGTAGATTTAAAGGTGCTCTTAAAAAAAATCATCACCCACATTTGATCTGATTGCTTCATCAACATAAAAGATGACGACCTTCAAAATCACCTGTTGCCAATTATTTAAAATCTTAACAAAATAATCTTCACCTGATTGGTTTTTATTAACCAAGACATTTGAAGCGTCATTGTACTTACTATATCATCATAATACTATTAATCCAATGTTATTTTCTCATATTAATAATTTTGCTGATTTAAGTAGATTTAGTAATAATTTAGCAACACATCCTTTTTTTATTCATTATAAATCTTCCATTCCTGCTTAAAGCATTTATAGACAGCTGGAAACTTCTATTAAATACTGTAAAATAATTAATTTTCCTTTTAGACATATAAACTTCAATATATTATTTTTATTATAATTAAATAATAATAACTTATTATTTTATTGCTTGTTTATTCAAAGATTTACATAATCCTCCTATATCTCTTCATTTTTTTCCCATAGAAAATAGAAAAGTTTTTTGAAATTGTTAATATGTTAGATTATTTAAACAGTTATTATTATTTTATTCTCTATCTCTCTCTCTTGCTATTTGTTAGGAAAAAAAGAAAATCATGAAGTATAGCTATCGAATAAACTTTTAAAAAACAAAACAAAATAGAAACATGGTACTCATGTTAATTAGACTCATTAATTTAAAGATGCTTATTTAAATGCATTGTAAAATTTTATTATAAATTATGTGAATATTAATTAATTAATTACCTTTTTTTTTTTAATACACCTGGGTCTCATTTTACGCGATAGATAGGTTCCTCAGAAAACATGCGCAAACGAGATCGCGCAAAAATAGACATAATTTACATTGAAAAAGGGGGGGTGCGGTCTGTGATTTTTCAAAATTCGCGTAAAAGCAAAGCACCAACGTAAAATTACTTTAAAATTCGCGCAAAAAAAAAATAAGGAAATAAAATATGACTAATAAAAAATTTCAAATTTGAAAAAAATTGATACTAGACAAACTTTTTTTAACTATAATATTTAATTTTATTCAAAACAATATATTTTTATGCATAATTTACAGTAATTTACATTTTTTTATACAGTACACATTTTAATTATTATCGCTATTTGCCGTTGTTGTGTTTAATGGTGTAAATAAAAATTTTATAAATATTATTATGTAATTAAAAACTTTTATAAATATTACTCCAGAAGTAGATATATATATGTGTTAAACTTGAATTTGTATAAATAAAATATGTAGAAAGTACAAACTTTAAAATGTAGAATGGAAATAATTAGCAAATACATTATAGCCGTTAAACAGGTTAGTTTGCAAATTGGTAAAAAAACAGATTCTCCACAAGAAAAAATACAACTAGCGCCAACGTCACTCTCGTGTTGTGTTAATTGTTTTCTGGTGACAACATAATTAGTAATTAATCTTTGAGATGATGATTTTATTAATTGTTTATGAACTCGATATCCAGATATACAATCATTTAGCTCTCATTGGAATTTAAGAGCACGTTCGTGATTAGTGTCATTGGTAAGAAAATAATTTGCCAACTGATTAGAAAGTTGAAGACCTCCTCGAATCATTTTTGAAGTGAAAGGAACAGGTTCCACTTCTGTTTCATTATCTTTTTCTACATTTTCTTCTGTATCTAAACTTTTATTTTTGTCTTTAATTTTTTAATTTTCAATTCCGTTTAAAAATCAAATTTCGTTTCACTGCTTATTACTCACTTTTTAAAAATAAACTTGCGGACACTAAATGATTAATAATTGATTACGTTATTTTTTAAAAAGCAAAAACAGAATGTGATTTAAAATGTAAAATTAACACGCTCAATGTTTGAACAAATTTACATTATAATCTTGTAAAATTTAATATGTGTATACGTAAAATGTGGAAATCATGATTTTAATTTCATTATTGCATAAAATCTTACTATTATAAAGCACTGAAAATATTGAAATTACTAAGATGAAAGTCAAATTCCAATAATGTGCTATTACTTTCAATATAACGTAAGTGCGCGAAATTTATTATTTAAAGTAATAGCGCATTATCGAAGTTCGACTTCCGGTGAAATAGAATCGCATAACTTCAAAATCGTGTTAAATAAGTCCGCGTAAAAAGAGACCCAGGTGTATATAAATTATAACAAAAATTTTTGACTGCTCCAAATATAACAGAACATTAGGTGCAAAAATTAATATTTATATTTAATATACATTTGAATAAAAAGGATTAAATTCAAATATATACAATATTATCCAAACATTTGTTATTATGGTGATGATGATGAGTTGTAATCTAGCACTAAAGGTTAAACTAAGTACAATTACTCCAAAAGTATTTTAATTTGTTTTTCAAATTTCAATAAATAAATAGAAAAAAAAAGATTAAGATGCCAAACCTTCTGAATAGAAAGTTTACTTTTGAAAAAGTTATTAATGTCTGATCATCATCTTTTATAAATTATTGCTGTTATTGCTGCATGTCCCTCAATGGATTGTATGATTTCTTAGGGTTGTGATATTAATAGCATAATGTTTGGAG
Source organism: Epiperipatus broadwayi (assembly GCA_028023455.1). Lineage (NCBI taxonomy): Eukaryota > Metazoa > Onychophora > Udeonychophora > Euonychophora > Peripatidae > Epiperipatus > Epiperipatus broadwayi. The sequence goes on from JAQFVV010000109.1 coordinate 2,666,070, forward strand.
TGAGTTTGATAAGCAAACACAAACTAAATTGATTAATAATAAAAATAAGTTAAATAAATAAATAATACTTCTGTATATAATATAAAATAACAATTTGTGTCAATTGTTAATACAGAGTTTAATATAAATAAATAAAAACAAATAATATTTCCAAGCGCTTTCAACTCTTACGAGTCCTTATCAAGGCAGTGTAAACAATTCTATTTTCTCCTAGGTGATGAATCTAACATTTCATTGTATTGGCCAGGAACAACTAATCGGAAAGCTGGTTAATTTTGAATTCATAGCACAAGATGAATTTTGTATAATATATGATTCTTTAATCTTGCGTTTTTTATCATGTGTTTCATTCATTAATATTGTAAAATCCTTTGGACTACATATATGGCCTGTATTATTTTGGTGAATATAAAAAGCTGAATAAACTGTATCATCTTCTCGTGCTCTATTATAAGTATATTTATGTTGTTGAAGGCGATATTTAATATTTGTATTAACAATTGACACGAATTATTTTATATTATTTTTAAAAATAAGTTAACAATTTATTAACAGTAGATATATAAACTTGTTGCTTATGTAATTGTAATTATTACTAAATATATTAAGTCTTTCAAAAAACAAAACAAAACAATAAACACATTTATAGTTTTATGTCAAAGTAATGAAATATATCCAATCCTCATTCAAATAATAGAAGGATGGTATAGAAGGAAGCTTTGAAGAAACAAGTTAATAGTGCATGGTTTATTAGCAAAAATAGAAGATTTAATTGAATTTTTGTCATCACATTTGCTGAGTAGAATTTCCATTCTGTGTGTTATTTTCATCATTATCATCATCTGTATTAGTAAAGTAATGGATATTACCCTCTTGGCTACTAATAGTGCTACATCCATTGTTGAAAGAATTTTTTCATTTGTAGGCACTTAAAGATGATCAATCTGTAGAAGAGTTTGAACCTGAAGCTATATTATTGGCAGCTGATGAATGATTTAAATTTGCACCAGATGTTAATCTGGAAAATAATGACGATTTTCCCTTATTAAGTAAGTTCAAGAGAAATATTACTGGAGTCAGTATAAACCAGAATCAATTAGCAGCAGTCGATTCAGAACGGTAAGAAGAAATAAGAGTTCAATTAGAAAGAACTATTATCACAGCTGAAGGGACCATCAGAAGCTGTCTAAATGATTGATTATCATAATCGTTTGTATAATCTCGTAGAGGAAAAGATGTTGATAATGTGAATTGATAGCCAATATGTTGAGATATAAATTGTCGAGCTTCACGAAACTGACTATCTGCTGAAAACTGATTAGTCGAAATTGAATGCGGCTATTGGACCTCCTAGATGCTAATAGAGCTTGTTTTTTATTGTTCATTAAGTAATTTGGCAGCTTTAGCTTCTTTTGCTTTTTCTGCTGCTTCCAAATTACTATCATAACGTTTTCTTTTCTCTTCTCTGTCTTCTGCAATTTATTTCAGGATTTTTTCTTTAGCTACTTTATCAGTTATTTAGAAATTTTATCAGCTAGTTCTTTTACGTCAGCTTCATCACAAAGCCTTTTTATTTTTGTCATATCTTGATCAACTCTACGCCTTTTGATTTCTTTTTTAATTTGATCCTGTTTTTGTTGTTTGTCTTTCTCTTTTTTCCTCTCATCAGTAAGCTTTCTTGCTCTATTTAATTTTTCTTCTAAAGAGGCACTGTTAGAGTAAATCTCTCCATTATCATTCATTACTTTAATATAAAACTATAAATGTGTTTATTGTTTTGTTTTTTGAAAGAAAAATAATTTTTTTTTGACATTTTTAAATAAATAAATAAATGTTACTGAGTATCGGGGGATAAGTATAATAAGTGTAATACAAAATAGTAAAGATAATAAAAATAATAATTGTTAAAGATATTTTGAACTTAAGGCTTTAGGATAATTATATTGATTACGAAGTCTTAAATTTGAAAAGTTTGAAGCCATGGTTTTTTTCAGATATCATTCTTTTACTCTATTTATGAATAAGTCTTGAGTAGTTTATCCAGGTTGGTAGTTATCCTCCATGGGCGCTGAGCATAATTAAAGCAGGTAATGGCTCTGGATCCAATTGCATCACTCTGGGGGTTTTGACTGGTGTGGTTGATGGTTTTCTAATCATACATAGTAGGTAGTCTTCCACTAGCTAATGTCATACTTGCTAAAGTGAATTTTAGTATTGAAAAATACTTTTAAATGTCAGTAAGGCACAGCGATCCAAATTATAATGGAAAACTTTTAATTAGCAATTTTTCTTCTCTTTATGAGAGCACTGCTTCTTAAACTAAGGCTTAGAATAGTCTAGATTGCCATAGTTGGTTTGTTTCTTAATACTCCACGTGTTTTTCACATGTCACTTTACCCAACAGATGATTTTAAACAAAACTCTATCAGTTTTATCTGGAAATATCTTACAAATTACAGAGAACATGTTGTGGAAAGAAATAATTTTATAATTATTTTTAAATTTTACTATTATTGCTATGAATATGAAGCAACCCGCCTTGAAAGTGCTAAGCGTTTAATATTTGTGCATTCATTATAGCTTCTCTTTCAAGTTCTACACACGCTTTTAATTTTATTTATTATAAATTAATAAACAAATTGTTTTTTTTTTATTTACCTTAGTGATAAAAAAAAAATTATTAACAATGTCTAAAATTAATTGTCAATAACTTTTTTAATTTTAGTAATCCACAATTTTCAATAATATATTCCGATTCGCCATTAAATTTTCTATACGAAAGGGCAATTTATTTCTTTAAGAATTGACCAATCAGCAAATCTGAAAGAGTCACCAAATACTATGTATTTACATAAACCATGCAAATTAAATTCATTTACATAGTGGTAAAACCACTTTTTCGCTTCTCCTTTACAGAATATGAATTATAATTTTATTGTTTTCACTTTTACAAAATATATTAACTTAATAATGTGATTAAAATATCTAAGTAGACTTTTAAAAAAAAAAAAATTTAAATCAGTGTACTTAAGTATCCTTTATGTTATATTTAATACGTGAACATACACACATAGCAATTTATATATTTATCAGTCAATCTCTGATACTTTTTGTTTCTTTAATTGGGCAGTTTTATAACAGTAACTAATTCAAGCTATTATAGGATTTATTGTGTTATAATATATTCAAGATTAAATTTTAATAGTGCTACTTAAATAATCATTTGTAGTCACTAATAAATAATTATAGATATTTTAACTTTAGAAAAAAATAAAATAAAATGAAGACAAAGGATAAAAAATTAAAAATACTCACATGTGTATTGTATGATATTCCTTTAATCTGCTAATATTTTTTAAAACTTAATTTTTATAACAAACTTTTAGTCTCTTGATAAATTGTAGCTGTCTTTTATTTATATAAGTCAATCTTATTTATATATTTGCAATTTATTTTAAAACTACCTTAAAATTTTATTTATTTATATCTATCTTTTGCATATTTATGAGAAAAAAATTTATATCAATATTTTTGATCTTTTAAATTTCCTTTTCTTATAGCTATTATCAGACACTTACTCTTTAATTATCAGTTCCTCTGTTATTGCTTACATTTTCCTTTGTCTTAATATTTTACAGGTGTCAGAATTTCTTTATATGATTTAATGCAATAATCTCAAACCCTGGAACTTAAAGTCCTTGGACTGATTCAAGTTCTGGCACTTTTGATGCTCAAACTTCTTATGAACTTCGCAAAAAAGTCATTCGATTACTATTATTATTAATCATAGCTTTGAAATAATCTTTATTGATATTATTATGAAATAGAATATTAGATGATATATAATAAAGTCAACTTTTAAATTATATGAACTATGATAATACTTTTCTTACAGGACCATTTTCAAAGAAACTCATCAGCAGGCCTAAGCAATGGGTTAAAATTATAAGGCAGATTTTTTTGCTTTATGTAAAAGTTTATGGTGAAATATATACAATTATAGAACATGATGCTTTTTATAGCCAGGTCGAACACCCATACTTATATTCTGACTAGGTAAAAATTGCAATCCGTTTTATTTTTTACAAACCTTACCATATGTATATTATTCAAGAATATGATTATTGTATTTCAAGTGAAAATTATACCTGGTTTGATCTGCTTTTTTTTTTTAATTTTTTCTTCTTGTCTGTGATATTTTACCAATACCACCATTCTACTTTATCAGAAAATAATTATTAACTTTTTGCTATGTTCTCATTGTTTAAATTAATTACATGTTTGTTTGTTTTTTAAATTGGTAAATTTTTTCCATTCAAAGAGACAAAAATGTCCTTTACTTTTAAACTCCTTTACTTTTTTTTTATTATTATTTTCAGTTATTCACTGGCTTTTTTACAAGTATTTCTTATTTTTAATTATAACTGGAGTATTTTATTAGATATAAGAATATTTTTAATAAATAGTTGTCTTTATTGCCTGCACAATTTTAAATAATGATAGTTTAATACTAAAACACAAATTTATAAGTTATAAATTAAATAATTTATATATTAAAAATAATTTTGAATTCTTAATTAAAATGAGATTTGCTTTTTTAGGCATTGTTTCTGAAGGATTATATCGGTTATCAGGATTCACAGATGAGGTAGAGGCATTACGGTTAGCGTTTGATCAAGGTAAGGTTAGGAACAGATTTTTCAGAATCTGACTTTTATATAAAATGTTGGACTTTTTTATTTTAGGATAACAAATATAGATAAATGTGAAGACAGACCATGGGTTTAGCATCTATAGTAGTAAGACATCTCTCACATTAGTACCAAAGATAACATTTACAATCAATGCACCAACTCTAATCTAGAATTTTTATCCTCTAACTAATATTAGCTGGCTTGGTCATTAGTTATCCATCTAAAAGAATTATCTGAATTCTGCTTGTGACCCTAACAATTTTCCTCAATGTTATACATAAGAAGATTTATGAATTATTTTTCATTAAATTTTTTTAGTATTATTATGGCTTACAGTATATCAACTCTGTTTTTCTTAGCTCGAATGCTTCACTTTTTATATATGAAACATATACTTTGGGGGGAAGTTATAGATAGATAGATAACATAATCATGCAGGGTTCATAGATGTGAAAGAATATTATCTAAGTACATTTTGTTACTGTATGCAGTAATTTGATAATGAATATAAATCTATAATATATACTTTATAGATACCAAGCAACTATATCATGCATACACTTACATTTGTCATGACATATGTGTATATATTTCTAAAGTATTTGTAATATTTTGAAATTAACTCATTGCAACTGCTTAAATATAATTGAATAGCCCTCTAGATATCTACAAGATACCTCTTTAATTACATTCTCCTTCATATATCAGGAGGATTGTCTACAATGGTTTTACTAGAAGGGATGAATTTTTTTAATCAATTAAATTTATTTCTAAGTATTTTTAAACCTGATTTGGTAAGTATGAAATTTCTTTCATTTTTAATCTTGACAATTATGATTTAAATTCTAATCATTTTCAACCATTATCACTTCACTGCATGATGAAGATGTCTCCAAGTTCGATCCATCTCTGATCTCTAGCCTCTCTTTTCCACATCACCTCTGCATACTTCCTTATTTCATCCATCCAACTCCACATGTGATCTCTTTTTAGATCTTTTACAATCTTTTGTAATCCTAAGATTTCAACTCCATCTATTATCATCTCTTCTAGCAATATGTCCAGCCCAACTCCACTTCTTTCTGTTAGTTCTTTTAATGGTGACAGTAACACCTGTTTATTCTTTTATCCATGTATTTTGTTTTCGATCTCTTGTTACTCCTAGCATGCATGTCCATACTTCCTTGAGTGATCTGAAATCTTGATATTGCTCTTCTGTTAAGTGTCCAAGTCTCAGATCCATAAGTAAGAACTGGTAAAACACATTTATTAAAAACCTTTCTTTTCAAACACATAGGCATATTTTCTTTTAATCTTAAGCTATTTCTAGCAAATGCACTCCAATCAAGATTAATTCTGTGATTAATTTTATCCATTATGTTTCCACTTATAGTAATAATCTGGAAAAGTTATTTATAGTTGTTAACTTCTTCTAACTCATCAATCTTTATTTTCATCTTTTGAGAAAATCCATTGAACATTACTTTAGTTTTTTTAATGTTTACCTTTAGTCCCATGTTTTTACTTTCAACCGATAACTCTTGCAACATTCCTGAAGCTCTAAACCATTATTTGCAAAAACGACTACATCATTTGGTAAATCTAGATGACTTAAATAATTTACTTTTATTCTTTTAACTTCCCATTTTAAACCACAAAATACTTATTGCAGCACTGCTGTAAAAAATTTTGGAGATATGGAGTCATCCTGTCATACATCCTTCTCAATGTTAATCTTCCTAGTATTATTATGTAATCTAATTATTGCTGTTACATTCTTATAAATATTCTTCAGAATATGACAATATCCTGGGTCTATACCTTAATGATCCAATGCTTTAATCATTGAAAAAATGTTATAGAATCAAACGTCTTTTCATAATCTACAAATCTAAAGCATAATTGTAACTAATATTCATTGGTCCTTTACTGTAATTTTTTTTCGATACTTTTTTATTATCAACTGTACTAAAAACACTTTTAAATACAGCTTGTTCTTTTGATTGTTTGAAATCCAAAGTTCTCTGTAGACAAGTTGTAATTATTTTGGTAAAAATTTTGTATAAAATTGATAAAAGATAGGTCTGTAATTCCTAATATTATATAATAATAATTTGCAGTGCTAAATATATGTAATATTTTAAGATTAACTCATTGAAATTGTTTAAATATAATTGAATAGCCCTCTAGCATCATCAAATGATAATGCATTTTTAAAGGTTAAAAGATATCTAAAGTTTCTATTCAAACATATTCACTAATATTTTATAACTGAACCCACTGACCCAAAGTTGACGGTGCCAGATACACCGGAACCGCTGGGTACACTATACAACGACGTGAATACAACTAATAGTTGGATGACTTGCATACAATGTGTCAAACAACCCGCAACAAGTCATATCCTACATCCATGATTCGACAACACATTTGGATGCATCAGATGTTACAGAATCACGAATCGCTTATAACAAAGGGAGTGTATCTCACTACTGATGGACTTAGGCCTTCAAATAGGATGCTAAAGATGTCACAATGAAATGTCCAGTTTCAAGTCACATCTACTTTCAATATACTAACTGATAATTTACTTAAAATATTTCAATATAACTTAGACCAATGCACATTCATTACATCTCCCTTTTTAGGACTCATTACTCCACAGAATTCAAACTCAAGGAATTCTTGCAGTCGGCTCTCTTCAGGGATGGACTTACTCAATTATTAACCAAATATGCCTATGTATAAGCAAAGATACAGAAAGATATTGATGATAATCAATTATTTATAAGAGTAATACATGATGATGATCATCATCAAACCTTTAATGGTGTAAATTCATAATGTGATGATGATGACCAAACATCTAGTGGTATCAATGCACAATGACGATGGTGATGATCAAACAGAGATCAGATTGATTAAATAACTTAGTTTATTAACAACATATATAATAAATATTTACAAACAAAAGATAATAAAATAAATAAATATTCGGTTATCAAGAATGGTTTTTCTATCATCTTGATGGCTTCACTCAACAGAAACAAAATAATTTGAAGTACATTATATACAAAATTATATTATATAATTTATTAAATATATACATAAAACAAAAAAAAGAAAAGCAAAATGAGAGTTCACTAATTCTAAAATTACCCCATTAATGTAATTATTAGAATGATATTTTTAGGCTAGGGTAAATACATTTATAACTTCTTTTTTTTATTAAAAAAAATGTATATATAGCCCACTCCCTTATATAAAGTGTGTGTAAGTCCTAGTAAAATTAATGACAGATACGATAAAGACCATTTACTCAGTGGGTTAATTGTGCATTCAGAAGTAAAACAAAATTACAAGTAAATATTATTAAAACTTATTAGTAACAAAATAGTTTTGTTGTCCTAAAGTTTTACCCTCAATGTTAAATATATAAAAACCTTACTTGAGGTGAGGTCGCCTTGATGGATCAATGTTGAATTTTAGGAATCTGTAAATTTACTTTTATTTAAAAAAAAAAAACATTAATTGTAGATGATTCCTTTTTTAAAATACATCAACATATGATATTTATCCAGCCACTGCTTCCACTTTTAAATTGCAGATGATCGAATTTGAAAAATGAATCTTGAATATACAATACAAAAAAAAACTACAATATATAAACTTTCAAATAAAAATGACAAAAGCAAAAAAAATGATAATAATCACGTGAATCAAAACAAAATATATTTATCTTGAGGAAACAAGCATTCAGTCCACCGTTAAAAGTTTATCTCCATGGCTAACGTTCCTGTTCACCAACTCTGTTAATATTCATATATCTCATGCTGCTTGGTTAAAAACCAACACATTCAAATCATTTCTTCTAAACGTATATAAATCTATGGAAAATCGATGGATACCAGCGTTTCATAAATAGATGTCTTTATGGAAACATAATTTCATAATGACATTGAAGCTAGCTTTGGAAGGCTCCACAGTATTGGTCCTTCACCCCACACACATTGTATCTACTATTATTTATTGTAGTTGAGATATATATATATAAATAGCTTAAAAAAAGAAAACAGTCAATTTCTAGTAGTTTCACATTTCCTTTGTATCATTTCCATAATAATGAATTTTAGCTTGCAGAATAAATTGAATCACTAAGTTCATTCCTGCTAATTATAAATTAAAGTTTAACTTTCCAGTTTTCTTCTATCCAAATTAAAAGAAAACAACAACTTTAGATTACTTTTAAAATAAAAGACTTTTTATTTTTATCTCTTGATCGTTCTGCTGTTAGAACACAAGTAAAGAGAGACACTGCTAGATTGTCTCATGCTAACTAAAAACCTATTGTTACAATTTAAGAGAAAAAAAAAAACATTATAAAAATTATTATTTTTATTTAATCTTCATTATTCCAAATTCGATCATTTAACAATAATTTTGACCTCATACCTATTTTAATCTTTGTCATGTCCATTTTATAAGTCAATTAGTATTTTAGTTAATGATATTAATTAATAAAAAAAATAGAAAAACAATTAATTTCTACCAATTGACAAACATTAGTTTATATGTATGTTTATATATACGTATACACTACATGTGTATAATGAATTTGTTTGCTTTCTCAGAACAGATAAAAAAAAAAAAGAATTAATTTCTCAAACATATTAGTTTGTATGTATGTCTATATATGTATACACTACATGTGTATAAGCAAGTATGTAGGATATTTTATTTGCCTACCTATTGGTCTGAATTCAAAAATTGTGAAAGAAATTGGGCAGGTGTGAAGACTAATTGTAAGCCATCTTTTACAATTTATTAAGCATCGTTTGGAAATTTTCAGATTTTATTTTAAAAATCAGATTTTTTTTTTTAAAATTTAAGGAATTATCACATTTATAATTTTTAAATATTAATTAAATATAATGTACTTATGTAGTTAATTGAATTATATAAAATTATGTCATGTAACATTGATTTTTTTGTAATAAAATATTAAGAATGAAAATATATAAATGTTCTCTATTAATTCATTGTGAATGAGCTAATAACGGAAGCTGTAATGTTTTTATTTATAATAATATCAATAATGAAATAAAATAACTATAAAATGGTTTTTATTTTTAATCTTTTCTCAAAGAAATTTATTTTGATAAATATCAGTCATTTACATAGCTGAATGCCTACACAAAATTAATCTATTTTTAGCAGCAAAAATTAAACACATTATTAAAATTAACTATATGCAGATAAATTTTTTTACATTGCTCATATAAAATCAGTTAAAGGTTTTGCATTTATCTTTTTTTAGATAATCAAATATTATTAAACGTTTAAACAAAGCTATTTATCAAATCTATCTTGCTAAGTAATTAGTCATATAAATTTATCTTAAGTTTTTAATCCATTTCATCAGAGTTGATTATTTAGAAATGTGTTTATTAAATTACGTTACCAGTTACTATCTATTTTATGATTATAGAAGTTTTATTTTTATTTAAAACAAAATTCTTTTTTACTATTTAAATGTATATATTATAACTAAGATTTTCATAATTAAAAGATGAAATTAAAGAAATTTTTAGGAAAACCCATATGATAGTTCTCCGTGTTGAAAACTTTTTATGATCAGCAGTCAAAGAATTCTATTTAAAGTTTTTAAGAAATATGCATAGAGACATAAATCTTGATGCTGATGTAGTATATGCTCGACGCTATTTTGAATTTTAAAACCCACCCAAAAACCGCGCTGACACACGTTCAAGTGACAAATGACATCGATTATCAATACATGTGGTTTAAAAAAATGGCGGTTACAAAATCGCGAATTTTATCATTAATTAAAAAATCAAAATGCAAATTTTACAATTATCATTGAGTATTTAAAAATAAAAATCCTAATTTTTATCAATATTTAAAAAATAAAAAACCTACATTTCAACAATATTTAAAGTTAAGAAATCAAAAGGGAATTTATGTTTTCTACTTTTTAAAAAAAAAAAGTCATGATTTTTTCTTTGTCACTACAAGTTGCTTAATAAAGTTACATATAATTGTATATGTATGTATTAGTGTTTTTTATTCTGCACAGACTCTGCGCGTAAGGGAGAGCTCAGAGTAAGGGGGTGTGGTTAGCGGAGCCCCCCACATACAGAACTACTACATTCATTCACGCTTTTACATTTACATGCTTTATTGATTCTGTATACTCAGTGGTAGTTTAAAATGCGGGAGGTTTGGGGGGGGGGGTGAGCCCCCCCCAAAAAAAACATGTTAAAATAGTTTAATGGCTTGAGTTATTGGAGCGGGTCAACCATTCGCTTCAGCTGATTTGTTGAAATTTGTTTTCTTTTTTAAATTACGCAAAAATTATAAGCATGATGTCAACAGAAATCCCATTATTCGATGCTCCTTCCTATTACCTTTCGAATGATATATCTTACATTGATATCGGATAAAATTTGAATTTTTTACAATTATTTTTAAAATTAGATGAATTTATTTATTTTTTTTTTTGGTCAATTTACTAGTTTACATGAGACGCTAAAGGCAGAAAATCTTTATCAGCTTTATAACCCTAATATAATGGATTAAAAATAAGTTGATAATTCGGATATGAAGGCCTTCCCTGCGACATAAATGTAATCGCAGAATATCATAAGTTATTAATTTTAGTTTTTAATATTTTAAATTTTTAAAATTATTTGATAAATAGTATATTAATTTGATGCATTTATATTAGTGTGTGTACTATATAAATTATATAATATTAAATCAGTTATGCTCTTTATTATACAGTATATAAATTCAAATACACCTGGGTCTCTTTTTACACGGACTTATTTAACACGATTTTGAAGTTACGCGATTCCTGTTTCACCGGAAGTCAAACTCCGATAATGCGCTATTACTTTAACTAATAAATTTTGCGCTTTTACGTTATATTGAAAATAATAGCACATTATTGGAATTCGACTTTCATCTTAGTAATTTCAATATTTTCAGTGCTTTATAATAGTAAGATTTTATGCAATAATGAAATTAAAATCATGATTTCCACATTTTATGTATACACACATTAAATTTTACAAGATTATAATGTAAATTTGTTCAAACATTGTGCGTGTTAATTTTACATTTTAAATCACATTCTGTTTTTGCTTTTTAAAAAAGAACGTAATCATTTAGTGTCCACAAGTTTATTTTTAAAAGGTCAGTAATAGCAGTGGGCACAATTAAATTTGACAATTAAAATCTGATTTTTAATTATAATTAACAATTTAAAAATTACTTACGACGACTTGAAATTAATGTGACGTGAAATTTGATTTTTAAACGGAATTGAAAATTAAAGACAAAAATAAGAATTTAATTTTTAGTTGTTAGTTTCATAAACAATTAATAAAATCATCATCTCAAAGATTAATTACTAATTACGTTGTCACCAGAAAACCATTGACTCAACAAGAGTGTGAAGTTGGCGCTAGTTGTTTGCAAACGAACGTGTTTTTCGGCAAATAGCTATAATAATTAAAACATGTATAAAAAATGTAAATTACTGTACTGTAAATTATGCATAAATATATATTATTTTGAATAAAATTAAATATTATAGTTAAAAAAAGTTTGTCTTGTATCATTTTTTTTCAAATTTGAAATTTTTTATTAGTCATATTTTATTTCCTTATTTTTTTTTTTTTGCACGAATTTTAAAGTAATTTTATGTTGGTGCTTTGGTTTTACGTGAATTTTGAAAAATCACAGACTGCATTCCCCCTTTTTCAATGTAAGTTATGACTAATTTTGCACGATTTCATTTGCGCGTGTTTTCTGAGGAACCTATCTATCGCGTAAAACGAGACCCAGGTGTATAACAAAAGTTGTTTTTGTAGTGTAATTTTGGGTATAGACATAATGATTCTCAAAAGGTATATGTTTGTATTTGTATTAATGTGTTTGTGTTTGTTCTTGCATCGTGTTTGTATAACAAGTAATGATTTACATATATAGAGCAGTGCAATGTGAATTTTGAAAACTGATAATCTAATGTACAGAAAGATTGCAGTTGATAAAGCATTCACAAAATTCACTGGGCATGGTACCATGTGAAAATATAAACATTTAAAACCAATAAAGAGAGATTTCAAATGGTATGTGTATAGTGGTAGCCACAATGGTTATGCATATACCACATGAAATTGTATGCAGGCAAAGAATCAAATTCTGATTCTTGCCTATGCCTTGATACTCATGCTGTCAAGTCAATAGTTTTGCCACATCTTGCACCACATTATTTTCAAGTTTATAGCTAGCAAATGAGCTATATGCAAATAAATTATATCGTTGTGGGACAATAAATATAATAAGATAGCATCACTGGTGTGCATAAAGAATATAAAGATCACTGATGTACACAAAAAGTATAAAATGAAGAGATGAAACTCATTTTATCAGTGATACAGATAGTAGCCTACAATTTCTAGTTGTAGATAAACAAGAAGCTAATTGCTATGATGACAAATGCATATCTATCTTCTGGAAATGATTTGTTTTGTATTTTTTATTAGGAAGAATCTTTTTCTTATAGATACCTTTGAGTTTTGGTAACTTTTGGGGTACAAGATAAAAATGAAGAATTCTTATGCGAATACTTTTGGAGATTCTGAAGCTATGGATTATCTCAGGTAAGACATATTATATATGGTTTGTAAGATAATTTTGTGAGGAATACAAAGAAATTATCAATGAAGATGTAATTTAAACTTAGTTAATGATAAATTAGAAATTATGAACAAACAATAAAGTAATAATTATGTTGGATGTTGAAATTTCTTTTTTTTCCTTATTTTTTAAATTTATCACTATTTATCTTAGACTTATTGTTTTTCTAGTTTCTATTAATGTAATTTTTTTTGCTCTAACATAATTAAAACTGAAATTATTGTGAAAATTATGTCTCAGGTCAGTTTTTTTTAAAAAATTCAATATGGCACCTGGCGAATCAATTAGTTAAAAGAATTGCATACAATTAGAAACTCCTTGTAAGTTACGGTAGTTGTTAAAAGATACTGTAAGAGAGAGCCTCCAATTGACTGCAATTACTGTAACTTACAAGGAGTTTCTAATTGTGTGCAATCCTTTTAAACTATTTCAATATGTTTTATTTTTATTTTTATTGGGGGCTTGTGCCCTCACCCCCCACATTTTAAACTACCTTCAAGTATACAGAATCAGTAAAGTCTGTAAATGTGAAAGTATGAATGAATGTAAGTAGTTCTTTATGTGGGGGTCTCTTCCTCTGAGCTCTCCCTCTACTCGCTGAGTCTGTGCAGAATAAAATAACACTAACACATATATATACAATCATATATAACTTTATTAAGCAACTTGTACATTCTTTTTAACATGTTTGTCATCAAAATTGATACTTTTGTAGAACAGTAGACACATTCGCAGCTTAGTCCTTAAACTTTTCATACTTAGTTCCTTTCTCTGTGGCACAATTATCATTAAAATAAATCTTTCATTGTACATTTTTAACTTTAGTTTATAAATTTTATTATTAAGTTTAGAGAAATGTATAAATTATCTTTGCCAATATGCTTGTTTAATAGTTAAGCCCGGGAAATTTCATATAAAAGATTTAAGTGACAAATAAAAAAAGGCAAAATTTCTAAAATATTACATTTTAGTTAGTTACTGCGAAATTATGAGATGCGACGGAATCAAAACCCTGGCACCCTCCTAAATAAATTAAAAACTGATTTTGTAAATGGTGATTTTGTAATGACTTGTAAAATTGGGTTTAATATTCTTAACTTAAAATAATATCAACAAGTTAAAAAAAATTATTCTCCTTTTTCTTTTCAAAAACTTTATTTTCTTATATCAATACTGAACATATATATAATACAAACTCTAATGTTTCAACTGTTTTTATCTTACAATCATTTTCAAGGATCTGCAACAACAACATGAAATACATATTTATAAATAAACCTCAATTACATAAATATCTTCATCTTACATTAACCCTTTCTTAGCCTGAAATGCGAATTTGCTTTTGTCACCTTTAGATTGCTCTAACTCAGCCATTTTATGAGCTATAATGATAAAATTACACACGATTTTGAGCTTAGAGCAAGGCCTGTAAGATGCTGCCCTCTCTTGAATTATTTTACAAGTAAAAAATCAATACTAGGAGTGTTTAAAGTTTACAAAAGAAGAAGGCCAGTTCTGATTGGTTGGATAATCTATTCTCAATTTTTATTGGCTGATGATTTCGGTAAATATTTTTTCATCGCTGAAAATGAAATATATGTTTTAGAGTGTTTTTTTTTATTATTTTTCGTACATATAATAAATAATTTTCATAAAATCTAATAAAAATATAGTTATTTTACAAAAGTAGTAAGGTTTTATTAAAAAATTGTATACTTTACACGATTGTAAATTGAAAAAGAAATCAACGTTAGCATCAATTTTGATATCCTGTCAAGAGTTTAGATTGCTCCAAGCTGTTTATTTGATTTTCAAAGATTAATGTTTTAGAATATTTTTCTGGCATTCATTTAAATATTATAATATATTTTTGGTGTAATATGCTGAAAATATAATTATTTTGAGAAAAACGTTAAGATTTTTTCTAAAAAATTCGTAACGGCAAATCTGGGAGGGATTTAAATGAGATTTACATCGCTTCTAATTTGCTCGTAATGTTTTCTTTGATTTTTCCGCTTTTGACTATTTCTATAAAATACAAATAAAAATATATTTTTGAAATAACTTTCGTTTACTTTCCTAACATTACAAATAATTAATATACTTTTTGAAAATGAAGCTAAAATTAATATATATTAAAAGATGAAAATATTTCTATCACAGTTTGTTACTTGACCAATTAAAAGTTTCAGAGTTTTACTTCACTTGTCCAATAATAGAAATGATCCATGAAAGAGTTAACACAAATAGTAACAAACATATTAATCATACATAATTATATTTTACTTACATCTCTCTCCCACTACTATTTTTTATTACACTTCCTTTTACATTATTTAATTACAAATTTTAAAATCATCCAAGAAACTTTATACAAATTTAAAAACCAACCCTAATTTCAAATGACTTCTCTCTTTTTAAATCTTATCTAAAACCCATCTCAAAACTACACTCCTAAACTATAGCTTTAAATGTATATAAAACAAATATAAACATCTTTTTTTTTATAAAAAAAAAAAAAAACTTTTATGAAGATTAAAAAGATTATAAAAAGTATAAATAATAAATACAAGGGGGAAAGTAGGTTAATTATTAAACCAGTATATAAAAAGAAATTGAATTTAGGATATTTAATTAATGAAACAAAAAATATAGAAATTGAAAAAATGAATGGAATTTATTTAAGTGAATGTTTAAATTGTAAGAGGGAGGGAAAAAAGATTTCTTATATTGGTTTAACAAAGAATATATTAAAAACTAAACTTAGACAACATTTATATGACAAAAATTCAAATATTTACATACATTGTAAAGTTTTAGGGCATAAAGAATTTAATATTAAAATGTTGGAAAGGGTTAAAAATTACAGGAAAAGAATGGTAAAAGAATATTTTTACATAAAAAAATATCGTATTTTAAATAGAATTAATGGAGTAGATAAGAAATGTAAAATAATGTATAATTAAAATGGAATGTTTAAATGGGTTTAGGTAAATTGTTAAAAGTTTTTTTTCTAATAAAAAAAAGATGTTTATATTTGTTTTATATACATTTAAAGCTATAGTTTAGGAATATAGTTTTGAGATGGGTTTTAGATAAGATTTAAAAATAGGGAAGTCATTTGAAATTAGAGTTGATTTTTAAATGTGTATAAAAAGTTTCTTGGATGATTTTAAGATTTGTAATTAAATAATGTAAAAGAAAGTGTAACGTAAGTAAAATATAATTATGTATGATTAATATGTTTGTTACTGTTTATGTTAATATAAGATGAAGGTATTTATGTAATTGAGGTTTATTTATAAATATATATTTCGTGTTGTTGTTGCAGATCCTTGAAAATGATTGTAAGAAAATAAAAGCAGTTGAAACATTGGAGTTTGTATTATATATATGTTCAGTATTGATATAAGAAAATAAAGTTTATGAAAAGAAAAAGAATTTTTTTTTTTAATTTGTTGATATTATTGGAGAACATATATATTTTAAAAGAAAAAGTGATTGTACATTTGCTGTGTTATAATATATGATAACTTAAAATACTGTTGAAAATCTTATTTTTTAAATATTGACGAAATTTTAATTTTTTAAATATTAATGAAAAGTAGTTTAATTAGGTTCTTTATTTTTTGATATTCGATGAAATACATTGAAAATCTGGACTTATTTTTTAAAGTAGAAAATGTAAATTGCTTTTTGATTTGTTACATAGGCTTAAAGCAAATGTAAATTGCATTTTGAATTTTGAAAGATTTATATAAATTGCAGTAATGTATTGTACCGATCAGAATTGTATGCTCATTTAACAAGGTTTAGAATCTAAGCAAAAGTACCCTAAATCCACTCATGCCTGAGATACACAGGTCAGGAGCAATCATGGATTCTGCCCTATTTGCTCTTCTCTAAAACTATAACATTATGAACAACACTTCTGATGATAACAGATGAAATTTTATTCATTCCAGTTCCACAGACACAGCGGAGAAACATGAGATCTACAGGGTAATTATTATAAATAAATAATATTAAATCTTGGCTCAGTCAAATACCTTATGTGAAGGAAAAATCTATACATTTAAATGAATTGCAAACAGCTAACATTGCAAAAGAAACATGAATTATACTATAGTATCCATCCAGAATGAGCAAGGACAAAACAATTCAGGGATAATGTTCATTTAAAGTAATCAGTTATAATTTCTAAATATTAGTATTATTATAACAAGTGAGATTCAGTAAGACACAACACACGAGTGATTATCAACAATAATAATTTAATGAGCATAAACAATTTTAATTTACATCAAAGACATAGCACAGATTTCATGCTGTTGATAATTTGCACATAGGCAAATGGCTTAGTACGCTAATGAGCTACAAATTAATATTATCAACGCTATGACCATTACTTTAAAGTAATGATAAAAAACATCTATAAATTCACCTCCAAAGAGAGTAATATGACAGTTAAACAATTTATCGTTTATGAGCGATCTGGGCCTGTACAAATAAGGAAGGGGTTAGCTTAAATATGCTTTATTGTGACAATCCTAAAGATATTCTATTAATTATTAAGTGAATGGTTTACAAACATCACTGTGCCACGTCTTATAAATAATATGGGAACTATACATAAAAAAGAGAACTCGCAATGCTGACTACAATGATAGCGTTAAAAGTGAAGTTCAGGTCCGTCTTTGTGACTGGAAGGCTTTATCATATATAAGAGTCTGCTTGTATTTATAATAAGGTGGTACTTGAAAAGACAATTGGTAAGGTTTCCATGATTCGGACTTGCCGATGTTTCACATGCAAAGCCTCAACAACCTAACGTTTGTCCTGTGGTCGGTGCTACCAAACCTCATTTTTAGACAAGTTACATGAAGAAAATCCGGGACTTCCAGAGGAATAAGGATGATAAAGCAAAATACGAATTCTTGAAGATGCTATCATAAGTAAGCAATGCGAATATGGCTTAAGTCTTAAATGACTAATGCATTAATTTAAGCTTAAATAAAGTAATAATATCTTGTGTAACACCATGACAAAATATTAACCCATTCAACGATGTACGTATAACCTTAGCAAAGTAGGATGTCAAATGTAGAAGAGGGGAAATATTATTTTCCTATTTAACAAGCCCCAAGTATTCTCAAACGATAATATACTATAAGCAAGTTAACGCTCAATGGCATGAAAGCAATAAATAATTATTAAAATAGACTAATAATCAGATTTATTTAAAGAACATAAAATGCAATTAAATCAATAGCGTTAACAACAAAAAGTTTATCTTATCCCATAATATGACGTTTTAAACAATCCGCCATTAAGAATACATTTCAAAAATATTCAATCGAGTGAACTGCATTCAATACGAAATTTTACATTTAACTTTAAATATTCCAAAATATTGGAATGGTGACTGAAATGATATAAGTTCACTAGATTGAAACATTAGCATACTAAAATTAATTCAATAAAATACATACTTAAAATAAGTTTTTGCCGCATGAAATAAGATAACTAGAGCGTGAAACTTAAAAAAAGCTAATGTTAGATTTAAAATACATAATTCTGTGCTAGTGTTTTATAGAACAAGATTTTTAAACTTTAGAGAGAAAATCATAAATTTGATAATAACTGAGCTTATAGTCAGTTACCAGATGAATAAAGATTACATTGCGAATATAATTAAAATTTAAGAATGAAATGAGGAATATAAAGAGTTCATTCCTCGGCAAAATGGATTACCTTTTAGATATTATGGTGGCCATTTAGAATAACGTATACGAAAACGTGAAAGCACGGTCAGCAAGGCACAATATTAACAAAATAATGGTAGCATCTTCCAATTGTTCTTTCACAGTTAAACAGAACAGTTCTCAAGTAGCAATTGCATGGTGGAAAGGCAGTACGAGGCGATCTAAGATCAGGAAAGGCGAATTTTTGCTTTACTCAGAATTCATTCTGTTTTCACTCTTTAATCGAACACAAGGTGAAAAAGTGAGCTGAACTCATTTTGCACATGCCTAGAACTTTTACTCCTCCTATACTTGAAATTTGGCAATATTGGAAGATGTAAACAAATATGTTCCAGAAAGCATTATTTAAACGTGTTTTTAAAATTGGAAATAGTTTTAAGGATATGGTTTTGTTAACTTGTAACTGTTGAAATAATTAAATAAGAATGACATTTTAACATTTTAAAATTATAATAATACTTTTAGAATTTTCTGGCATTGCTTTAACTTTACATTAATCATATTAATTTTCGTATCTGTAATACATATACGCATTTACACGATTATCTAAGTGAAGGAATTTACAAGCTTAGAAATAAAATATAATTAAGTTAAAATAATAACACAACTGGTTAAATATAACCGTTTTGAATAAACAGGGTGGAAGTCATACGTGTATATGTGTGTGCCTAACATTCCTTGATGACCAAATAAACATATAAACTGGTTCAAACCGTACTTTAAAGGTCTAGAATGTCATCAGGCAGTGAAGCTAAATATGTACTACAGATTTACCGCTTCAGTATGTTAATGCAAACTATTTAGTCACATGATTTGATAAAGTATAACTGTATGAAAATAGCATTTTTGTTTTATAATTATCACTGAAAATTGTTTTTTTTTTATTATTAAATGTGAAATAATGGTGATTTTATAATGACATGCGAGAAAAGAAACAGATTTCTAGAGCTTGTATGGATTTTAAGTGATCAAAGAATTTCTAGTAAGAAAAACAAATCCTATTATTTGTAAAAATGATATGCTTTGTTTCATAGGCTTATATATATATTATTAACTGTAAATATTGTTGAAAATTAAGTTTTATTTTTTAAAAGTAGAAAACGTAAATTGTCTTTTGATTTCTTTCATAGGGTTATAGCAAATATAAATTGCCTTTTGATTTTTAGATTCATATATTAGAAATTATAAGCTAATAAGAATAATATGCTTTATTTATTAACATTAGTATTTTATAAGTTATAATCTTTTGACAGATAGTATAATTCGTATTTTACAACTTATAATCTTTAAGTATGTAGAATTTGTAAGCTTGGTTTCATCAGTTTATTAATTAATATTTTTTTCAATTTTTGTGTTTTTTCCTTTACTTTTTCTGTTTAAATTCGGGACTGGATGTAGTACGTGCTTGGTGCAATTTTGAATTTTAAAACCCACCCAAATCCCTGCTGACACGATTTATTTCTTGGATGTATCAATGGGGGTTTTAAAATTCAAAATGGCATCGAGCGCATACTACATCAGCACCCATAAATCCTTTGCAGAGGTAGGTTGTGAACTTTTTTACGAAATCTCATTCATTCTTATCAGAGCTTTGGTGTTCTGAAGTACTATTGCATCTCAAGTAATATTGAGAGTTTGTGTAAATTAAAGTTTTTTCATTAGATATTTTATATAGATAGTTATCCAATCATAATCAAACAAAGTTTAACAAAAGTTTCTTTACTTTTTATTTTATGATTAACTGACTTGTTCTTAATATTGCTAGAAAATGGCAAGAAAAATAAAATAATGACTATTTTTATTCCTGGAATTGTGCTGTGTTTCCTCATATTTATTTAAATTATTAAATCTTCAAAAATTCAACTGATTTTCATAGTTCTTAAATCATATTTTTCCAACCTAGCTAATAAAAATTTTAGCGTTGGCAAAATCTGGTGTATAACCATTATCTAAAAAATGTCATGTAAATGATGAAGTAGTCGACTTTAGACTGAAAACATTTTTGTGCTCACTAATTCTTACACTAATATTTCTATTTGTTAGGTTTTCATAGATTCTTGGACATCAGAAACATGGAATTTTATAGATACTTGATGTTCTAAAAATACTTGGTCTTTGGGTTTATGAAAAAAAAATCATGTTTTAATGTTGAAACTAACCAGTCATCTGCTGATGTTGTTAACTTATTTAATATAAGATAGAATTATTTTACATTCAGACAAGCATTTTTCAATTATATTATTTTTCTTTTTCTTGTCATCAGTACTGTATAAAGCATTATTTATAATGTGTTAACTGTAACCATTAAAGAACAGAATATTTTTAATTACAGTTTTTTCTTGATCAAAGTGATCTTTATCAGAAAATCATCTTCTCATTAGAAAAAATTTTTGATAAAGACAATATCTGAATAGGATGGTTGTGAGAATTAAAACTGAAATAGTTGTTTGTGTAAGCAGATTTTTTAAAAACAAAATGTTGAGAGAGAGAGAGTAATCAAGCTCTCTAGAAATTAAAATTTTTAAAAAATAAATTCTTTTATCATTTTCAATTTTTATGATAAACTTTATATCATGATGCATTTCATTAAGAAAATTAAGAAAGAAATACAAAGTGTTAATTCCGTTGTGCCATATAATAAATGTTTCATCTATATATCTGGGCAAATAGATTTCTTTATTAGTTACATTCAGTATTTAATTTTAACAAAAAATTCACAATTACAGGTGATAATGGATAGCCTATAAAAAGTCTTTATTTATTTATATTTTTGGAAATTGTAAATAAAAATTAGGATTTTAAGGCAATGTTTTGCTACTAATAAAATAAAATCCGATATTTTTGCTATAATAGATAGTATCCAACAGGAATACTGATAAACAAAGAAGACATGTTAAAACTGATTACAATTATATGCACAGACAAATCTGCAATACATGTTAATATTTTTCATTTATGAAAATCTTAATATTGTAAGAGTACAGTCCCACCCTATTACAAATAAGTTATAACATTAACTATATTATAAATAGATTGTGACATCGTTCTGTTTATTATTTTTTATTTTTGTTGTTAAGTCTACTGACAACAAGATGAAAGAAATTGATACTCAATTGACCAAATTTCTGAATTTAATATAGGAGAGTAACAAAGAAGAATGGGATCTAAAATTAAATTATTACATTATCATTTTTTTTTTAAAAAAATAAAAATTATTAATGAGACTAAAAATTAAAACTCATAAACAATGGGAATGCATGCATGATATATAAAGCTTGCGCAAGAAAAAGAAACTGAATTGTTTTAATCAAGACAAAGTGATAATAATTGTTTTTTAAGCTATTAACCCATATAAAAATAATGCTTAGAAATGAATTAATAATATTCGTTTTATAATTTAATTGTGTTATAAAAGTTATCTCCAAAAGCTAATAATTTTATATTGAATCTGAAGACATGAAGAAATATGGCTGCTGAAGTTTTATTAATAATTTATTAATTATTAACTGGCTGAAGAAAGCAAAAAAGACCACACACTTTCTAATATATAGCAGAAAATAGTAATTCTGATGAATATTAGGCAATGCAGAAGGATATGGGGGTAAAAGACTCATTAAACTTTGTAGGTGGGATACTGCCAGTCATATGCCTACTAATGATTCAATCCTATAAGCTAATAATATCAGTAATGTCTTCACCCTCACCAGAAGGAGACAATAATCACCAGGATCATGGAGAAAACAGTAGTGAACATAGGAATATCACACGGCCACTGGCAAGTCATCAACCGATCACCTAGACGATGACCAGGCAACATCAAATGGATTATCAACTTCCAAGATCCAGGAATTGTCCTGATCTAGAAGGAATCAGCCTTCTTATCATCTATGCTTCCACATACTGAAGAACTGCTAACTTCATGTACTATCAATTTAAATTATTCAAATTACATCTGTATCATGTAGAACCCATTTTTCTTTGTTGTATAACTCTTTGTTGTTTTTTTTTGTTGTTGTTGTTGTTGAAAGAATTGATGATCCAGCCCTATAATCATCAATCATAATTATGTAAGGGGGGTCTATAGGTCAATCATTATAATTTTTGAATGTAATAAAATATAGATGCTGATCCCTAGACCTACCACTAAAGGACTGGATGACTCACTGGTGTTGATGTGAAATTTTATATATAAAACATTAAATGCTCTCACTAATACAGGACAAATTTATGTTAATTGTTATTGTTAAATTAACTGAATTAATATTATTTGTTATTCTATATGACTGACTAAACATCTATATGAATGGCTATTGCTCTCTTAATCACTGGTAGTATCAAGGGGGGGGGGGGGGCTTCATATCCAAGGAAGACAATCAGAAAATCATGGTGCACTGCCATAGATTAAGATGGCCAATTAAAGCGAGGAACAGAAGAGTTGGCCAACAGGATGATCATATCAAATTAATTATGAATTATATTGTTAAATTAAGTAAATGTTTAGAGTGGGTAATGAATGATCATTCTATATGGAGTCAAAGGTTAGGGGATAATCATAATAATATGAGAATCAAAGGGAGGGTGACTGATCTACCCAAATATCAAATTGATTTAGTATAAAAGATTGTAAATCACCCATAATGAAATAAAATTGTTAATGATTTATTTTACTTAAATAGAATTTATGTATGTTTATCATTTATCCAACTTTCCATTGCCCATGCCACATCATTTACTCAACTTTCCATTAGCCGTGCTATATCATTTATCTATCTTTCCATTGCTCATACGACATCATTTATTCAACTTTCCATTACCCATGCCATATTATTTATTCAACTTTCCATTATATATGCTATACTACATACACACCTAACTCAGAGGTAAATATTTTTAGTTTAGATCAAACTTATGATAATCATCACTCTAGCTTATTAGGCTTGTACATATAACTGCGGAGTTTGAATACCGAGAAGTGACAAGAATATTAGGAGGACCCATGAGATTGATGACCTAAAGAACAACCAAGTAGTAATAATATGCATTGGAGTTGAACTAATTGGCAAAGTTTAGGGACTCAAACTCATTCCATGACCCCAATGTACAAATAAAACGAGTGATGCGAGTAGCTATTTTGTTCTATCTTGATCCAATTAACGAATAATTATTGGTGCTGGATACTGTTCAATTGCATCATTAGGAAAATCTGGTCTCATACATAATAGACCATTGTCGTAAGTGGTCTGTTACAATTGCCGTTAATACCTGTGGGACTGTTAAATGAGAGCCCAGAAGAATAGTTTATTCTATTACACAATAAACTTATGTCCATTACAAATGGCTATGTGTTATCTTTTCTGTTACAATATATTGTAACAAAACCTCCCTCCACTAATAATAATAATTTTTACCTGATACATTTTCAACCCTAAACATACGTCCTTACGTATATATTTAATCAAAACTATTTTTGATTTAATCACTAATTACTATGAACATCTTATAAATTCATTCTTAGTAACTAATAGATTCTCAATGCATATTTATGGACATCACTAGGATTCCAAGTGCCAATCTTATAAAAAAATAAGAATTACGCAAAGTGAATATATTACCGATGACAGCCACTGTCTTAAGAACATGTGAGAGAGGTTTTGGCCATCAGCTAGCTCTGATTCAGGTCGGGTGGCATCATGGCTGAGAGTAGACACGAATGAGAATAAGAATTTCAATAATACATAAAATACACATAAAGAAAAAATACTACAACAAGATTTCTACATACGGTTTCGTTATTGAGTCAGATTTATTAAACGCTATTCCAAATGACAATTATTATTTTCGAATCACATAAAAATATATATATATAATTTAACTCTTAACCCGTTAACATAAATATAATTAAAACTGGCATTTTAAATTTGTCCCATACACACACAACATTCTTTCAAATATTTATTATTTATAAATAAGTCAAATAGTGAAGATTAATAGAAGATATTTCCCTTCCACTACTTTTCTATTTATTTCTTTATTACTACTCAAGGCCACTTCATTGAATTTCCAGCATGACCTTAATCTCTAATAGTGATAATTAGCATCCGCAAGTAAAATTTTAAAAAAGAAAGTTTTTATTGAATTCTCATATGCAAGTCTATAGAATTGGTTAATAATTTCTTTCTTTCTTAGTTTCTTATTATAAATAACAAATCAATACATAAATTTCTTTTATTACCTGCACATCTCCGGGGAATTCGTGGGAAAATATATTTTTTACTTTTGATAGTTCGGATCATCACAGGCAACTAAATATATGATCCAGCACGAGGTTTCCTGTTCTTTGATTTATTACAGTCTTCGTTTGATGAGGATCCACATCATGGTTCCGACGTTGGTGGTTGTTTTAATCCAGAGAGACATCTTGTTTATTGTTGAGTGTAGCAGCAGCAGTTAGTGGGAATTGGGGGTTTGAGCCCGATACATTAGGCTTTTACCCCAAAATTTCCTTTTTGGACACCATTAGGTAAATTTGTAATCTTGATTTTTGAAATTGAACTAACAATTCAATCTCTGCAGGGACAAGACAAGGGGCATTCTGGGTCCGTTTTGTAGCTCCCTCCATTCTTTTTAGAAAGTTCGCTCGATCTGCACTTCCTGTTTCTCCAATTGCCAGCTAACTGATTTTAGTCGAAGTATGAAAGCTTTTATCATCTTCTGCTTTTCTTGTAATAACAAAAGAAAACAAAAATCCATTTCTGCTGGAAATTTCTTGGCTTTTATAACACAAGTGAAATAAAACCTCATTTCTGTCTTTCCAAGCATCAAACCCATTTATACACACATTTGTAACCCGCACCTACCGTTTCGAAATGACAGAGCACCTCCCCTTCTCTTCATTCTATCTTTGTATTTATATAACCACCACCGCGTAATATAATAATTAAATCTATATATACCTTGACTACATATATGTGTAATGACCACCACCTCTTATACTAGTTGTGATCGGGTTCGAATCCGTTCTGTCACAATATGTATATGATTTAATAAGATGACAAAGAAAGATGGAAATTAGGTATTGGATAATGTTAAAAGATATGTCCACTGAATTGATTATATGATAGTATAATATGATTAAAAACATTGTCAAAAAATTTGTTTATATGTAAAGGATCACAAATGTAATAGATATTTACAGTAGTTTTTATGGGTTTTTGATGTGCTATTATGAAAAATTAAACAAAAAAAATGAAGCTTTGATATTATAAGTAAAATGATATCTGAAGTTTCAGTGCATCGTTACTCATCTGACAATACAATTTTTTTTAGGGTTTATTATATCCTCAGCAAAAAAAAAAAGGAATCTTGTTACCTATTTAACAAACAATATTGGACACAGGGTAGCTTGATTTTAGGCTATCTATCTGAAAAAATTTTTGTTTTAAAGTTAAAATAATATAAGTAGAACTGTTAATTATTTTTTCTTTAAAAAAAGTTCCTATACAAATTTGAAGAAACAGATTGAATAAAGAATGAAAATATAAGAAATATGTTAATTAGCTCTCACACACATCACCAGAAAAAAATTAAGTAATATATCGTCTGATAATCCACATCGCTCGATGGCGCTGTTTCTATGCAAAATCACAGAAATATGCTGTTAATAAGGCCGCTCATAGATCTTACTGCCTGTAAACTGTTCAAACACTAGATGTTGTTGAAGTGCACCCTTCCCCAACATCGCTAGCATGTGAACATTATTAGCGATGAGTTGCGACACTCTCTAGAGACCTTACTCTTGACTGTTGTACAATGTATCATATGAAGGTTTCTGTAGTTGTAATGACGAAAACTATATTAGAACGGTTAAATGTATTGTAATTTATGTGAGTTCCTACAAATTCTAACTAATTCTCAAACTGCCCTACTTTTATTCTCACATGTCAATTCAATAAATGAGGAGTGTAAATAACGATTCGGCAAAGTTCACGATAAAGTCACGCACTTTTTGATACTTTTTCGAGATCAAAACAGTTCAATGACAGACGATCATTCGGCGTTTAAGTTTTTAGATTTACCTGCTACAGAAGCAGATGCGGTGGCCTTCCTTCAGCAAAAAATATTTTCCCCACCCAGAAAAACTGTGTTTGTGGTGGTTTAATGATAGTAAGGCGTTGTCAAACATCTGAAATGGAATGTCAATGCTGTCGAAGGTGTTCCATTCGTCATGGAACATGGTTTGAGGGCTGCCGAATCGCTTTTTTTGAAAGCAAGTATGCCTAATTTATTATTGGATCCGGGATGAGCTTACAGTTGGAAAGGTGTCAAAATGCCATAAGGAATATGATGACAGTTCTTAGAGAGCTCTGTCGCAAAAGTCTTCTTTCTCGTCCGTGCCGCCAAATCGACGGACCATGTTCAGTTGATGGAAAAATCACCAGGGCAGAATGCTTCCGCAACAGTGGATTTTCAGGTGTGTCTGTCGTGAGACGGCGATTGTTTTGTGGCGGTTGTATCCTCCCGATCTGCCAACATCCTTAGGCAGTCCATCCATGAGAACATCAGGCCTGGTTCTGCATCTACTCTGATTTCTGGAAAGGATACAGAAGTTTCCGGATTTCACCACATGAGAGGCAATCACAAATACAATTTCGTGGACAACTGACATTGGTGTGCATACCTAGACCCTTGAACGCCTTTGGGGTTCTCTCAAGTGGTGAAACAAGCAAACACAAGACACATGAAAAGAAGATATTGATAACTACATAGCAGAATTTCTGTGGAGATGTCTGAAAAAGAATCAAGACGTGTTCTGTGCCATCTTAGAAGACATGAATTTACAGCAGTGAAATGAGATTGTTTGTGTCTCTACGAAAGACAAAGTTTTTTGTTGGTTGTTTTGCAACCGTTTTTTTTTTTGGTTGTTGTTAAAAGCAAAATAATGTAAAAAATAAAAAGCAATTTCTGCCACTTTTTCTATTTCATCACACCAGTCCTTATACTCATCCCCAACCAACTCATCCATGGTTTCTTCAACTTGTATTTTGTACTCTTCCAACTTATTCTTATCATTCACTCTCCATCCATATCTTTGACTATTGCTTCTACTTTTATTTCTGTTCTCCATCACATTACTAACCATTTCTATTACAATGAAGTTATGATCATTAGTACATACTCTCTCTTCATTATCAAACATCTTAATTTTCCATACTTCTCTATCAATACATAATCTATTGTGTGAAATATATTATTTCTAGACTGTGTATTGTCCCTCATTAAATATTTGATAAATTTCCAATGCTCAAATTCACTCTCTGACAAAATTTCTTCAAAAGCTGTCCATTCTTATTATCTACATCATCAATTTCTTCAATACATCCATTCATATTCCCTATAATCATTATTCTCTTCCCCTTTTCTTTAAAACTCTGTATATCCTTAACTAGGCATTCATATATGCTACTGTTCCCACTCCATTATAGTTTGACTATCTCCAGTGGCTATATAAACTATAGCCACCATCCAATCTTATCTATCCAACCTTATTTCAAATCACAAATGTTTTTGACCTTTAACAATATTTAAATATTTTTTTGATACAACACCTATACCACCACCCCTGTTTTCTTTTCTATTTATACCCTGCCATACCAAATGTTTCAGAATAGGTTCTTCTTCTCATAGATGTACCTCAAGCTCTTCTTTTTTAATTGCTTTATTTTATTCCAGCCACTTTTCTGGTCTCCTACTACTTTGCATATTCAAATACCCAATTTTTACAAATTTTTTCTTTCCTAACTACTCTTTTACAAATTCTTTCTTCTCCATTACATTTATAAATAACTTACTTACTATTAATTTTACAGACCGATTCCCTCTCAATATCTACACTTATATCTAAATCAACTACCTTTTGCTTATTTCTTACATCCCGTCCATTTTTCTTCTTTTTGATAATACTGCAATTTAAAACCCCACCCCCCTTTATAAGTTTCCCGAAATATATTCTATATAAATCAGACTCCCTAAAACTTCACTTTCTTGTTTTCCTAAATGCAATCCGCCTTTACTATATAACTGTCTCTTTCTAATAAAACAATCCCACATCCATAAACATAACATTATTTCTCTCACACAATTTTTTCAATCTCTTATTTATAGAACATGCTATATCTAACAAATGCCTCTTGTCAAATCTTGGTAATAATACAACTACTCTTCCTTTAATCTTACTCAAATTCCTAATCAATTCTATGTACTCATCCATTACTCTCTCTAATGGTTTCTAACAAATTATTAGTCCCTATCATAATATACACGTCTCTACTACCTTGCTTTTTTACTTTATCTGCCACATCCCTAAAAAGTTACATTACCTCAGCTCCCTCTAGTATTATAATTTATCCATGTCGCTGTATAAAATATTTATTAAATTATCTATAAATAATTATTTTCTAAAGCTGGTCATGAATTTTTAAAAAAATTCAAGAAAAAAAAAAATTATTGTTTTAGAATTATAATAAAATAAATTAGATGCAAATTTTACAAAAAAAAAAAAAAGAAATTACACGGTTAACTTTTAGAGGCCTTGCAGTCGACATCTTGGACACCCCTGGTATATACAGTATTTGTTATTTGAATGAGTGCACATTAGAGTTCTCTAGTAGCTCATTACTTAACTGAGATATGTTATCTAGTATAAAAGTTGGATAATATAAATCTCACAAGAATATTTGCAGAATCTCTTCATCAGTTGTTATATAACATACCTTACTTAACTAATGAGCTAATAGAAAATACTCATTCATATTATTATAAGATATAACTCTAAAATATATTAACTTCATAATTGGTTATATGATATTTGTTCACAACAAACATTCCTTATTCTTATAAATGTTTAATATATGTGATTCAACACATCCACATTTCTATATGAATGCAAAGTAACTTAATATTTAAAAATATTTGAATAAACAAATGGAATTTTAATACCATGAATAAATCAGAAAAAATGAAGAACTTATTGATAAATGTAAAGAAATTGAGAAGTTATTGTAGATCTTTGAGAAACAAGTAAAAAATATGAGAATGTCAGTAATGTACACACTGCAATAGGTATTGTTTAAAAATAAGGATTAAAAGTAGAGTTTTATAGGCAACAATTCTGAAAATAATAATTTGTTTTTATTTCAAGAGATTTTATTTTTTTTGAATATATTTACCAGTATTAAAATTATATATGAAGAGATTGGAAAAGTAATTGGTAAAGAATATTAAAAGTACTTTGTATAATGAGAAATTGGAGAAAAATACATATTAGAAGTAAATTATATAATTTTAAATCTTCTCATTCGATAATTTAATTTATAAAACAATTAAGCGTATGTCACGCTAGAATGTGAAGCTATAATAATATGCAGGAATTAATATACGCTAAGCGCTTTCGAGGTCCTTTACCTCATATTCATAGCGATGCTGTGAGCTGCGAAATGTAAAAAATGGAGCGGGAGAAGTGGTATGAAAAACAACGATAACTCATCAACATTTTTGGAACATTCCAAGAAGACTGGACATTTATTTGAACCTTCCCACCCTAAAATAGTCTGTATCGAGAAAAACGACATTAAGCGGAAGATCAGAGAAGCGTACTACATCAATAACAATAACAACTCTATCAATAGACGTGACACCTGCTTCGACATCTCTAAACGCTGGACTATTTAGCCCATTTGCATATGCTTTGCATACCACTTCTCCCGCTCCATTTTTTACATTTCGCAGCTCACAGCATCGCTATGAATATGAGGTAAAGGACCTCGAAAGCGCTTAGCGTATATTAATTCCTGCATATTATTATAGCTTCACATTCTAGCGTGACATACGCTTAATTGTTTTATATATTAGAAGTAAGAAATGAAAGATAAAAAATTAATTAGGGAGAGAATGATATTGTAGTAATGAATACACAATTTAAAAATCATAAAATTGGAATTAGTAACTACATGTTGTAAATTCTAAATGTTAAGAACAGATTTAAATTTAATATAGAGATTTTTATTTAAAATGTATATCCACATACAGGAAATGATATAGATTCTGATCAAAATTTGGTAGTGATAAATAAATTCAAACAGTATTACAAAATGAATAATAAAATATTGGATTAACAACAAGATGAGTACATGGTTGTTTCAATAAAAAAAAAAGGAAAATAAATTTTGAAAGAAAGAAGGAAGGAAAAGGAAAAACTATAAATGCTGTAGAATATGTTTATACATATTTGAAATGTATATCATTGCATCTTTCATTTTAGCTTCACCATATATCAAATATCCAACAGTGCAAAAATTTACATCATTCTCCCTCATTATGCATTAATTGCAAGAAGAACCTTCACTCATGAGGGAGCTAAACAATCAAATATTTAGATCTTGTCATTTTAATAAGTTAAATATTTTTCCATTACATCACTTTCTCATAAGATATGAACTAAATCCCATTCACTTTATTAAAACTTTAATGAAAAGGGGTAAATGTTATACTATAGAGATATTTTCGAATTTTTAAATTTTTTTATCCGTGTACATTTTATCTCAATTCTACCATATTGTCATCATCTGCCAGTGTAGAAATTCAGATCATGATCTTTTTTTATGCATTCAATTTGTGAATCATATGCATATTTTTTTATTACACTGCTCTCATAAGTTAGGCAAATGAAATGGGAAAAAAATTGGAAATACCTCTATAAAGAATTAGTTACCTTTCTACAAAGTGTTAAAAGTGGATAGAAGCTAGCTTTTACTTTGGGTGAGAATAATGAAATGGTAAAATATTTCAACTGTCAGCATATGTGGAGATCCAAGTGTTTGATGTTCACTAAATGCATTCACTCTGTTTTAAGCATTTTCCCCACTCTAGCTGAGCATACATAGTGCTCAAACTCGGCGGCTAAATTTAAAATACCAATATAGCAGGCATGCATATTTATAAATTTATATGTTTCATTTTTTGGATAAAGCAATGAGCAGGTAAAACACTTATGATAGAATTACAATTTGATAGAAGAAAAGAAGTAAGTAATTGTAGAAATAAATGCTTTCATATTGAGGAAGAATGGTTTGAGTTTTTGTGATGGGGATGTTTGTGATATGAGGAATGAGATAATAAGATAAAGCTTGAATATGAATTAAAATGTGATGTAGATGAAGCCTAGTGAAAGAGAAGGTAAATTTGATGACACAAATGGGATCACAGAAAAGAAGTAGCATTTAAATTAAGAAATGATAAATTTTTAATTAAGAATGTGGATTATTAATAAAGTAGAAAATAATTTGTTTGATAAAGATAGCAAGCCTTCATCGTGTTTTATTTGAAGGAGAAAAAAAAGGTAGATAAGAGTAAATAAATTATGCAATATTGAAAAGGTAAAAACTATTGACAAGATGAAAACTGGAAAAATACCGCTGATTTATGGGATTTTAATGAATTTACTAGAAGCTGTGAGGGAAAATGAAAAGTAAATGATATGATACTTTTCTCAGAAATGAACAAGGTTGTTTGTTCACGTTGACACTCATTTGTATAATTTATTTTGTCTTGGGATTTTCCTTTCATCTAAAAACTATTAGATTTTCATTTAATGATCAATATTGGGTAGCTGTTTGATTTCGTTATGGACTGATGGTTTGAAAAAAAAATTTCCAAGTTCAACCCAGATTTATGCTTTGGTTATAATAGATGGTTGCATTACATCACAAGGCTCATTATGAAGGCAAAGAGTTTGGAAGAATTGACACAATTAATAAATCAATTGATTAGGCATAATCAATAACATTCAAAAATTTTAAAATATCTTTTAATCTTTTCATATGTAAGTAAATAAAGTTTAGTTGAGATCGTTAAAGAAAGCAAATTGAAAACTATTCCAATGAGCATATGGATTTCCAGAATTGTCCATATCAATGCAGTCATAATTATGTATTTAAAGTACTAAAATTGGAAACTATTATAAGAATAATTGTATGGAATTATGAATAGACCAGAAAAAATGGTAAATGTAATGTCAAATTTAAAAAGAAAATGGTTGATATTGTACAACTCTGTGAGTTATAGTGGATTGGTTATGGACAAAGAAATATGTAAAAACTATTTTAGGACAAAATTTTTTACAAGTTCTACCACTTTAAATGATAGATTGACGATGGTAAAATTAAAAGTATTTCTAAGAGACCTCTTTATTAATCAGTGATTGTAATGGTTTGGAAGTAAAAAATGTATATGAAGAAACAAAAAAATCTTTGAAAATGAATATAAAATTAATTGAAAAATAATAAAATTATATAATAGTAATGGGGATTTAGATTGCTATGATAAGATAAGGAAGTGATAATAAAATTGTTAGAGATTTTGGATTGGAAGTAAGAAATGAATTGAAAGATTGAT
Source organism: Epiperipatus broadwayi (assembly GCA_028023455.1). Classification (NCBI taxonomy): domain Eukaryota; kingdom Metazoa; phylum Onychophora; class Udeonychophora; order Euonychophora; family Peripatidae; genus Epiperipatus; species Epiperipatus broadwayi. Next base: position 2,699,704 of record JAQFVV010000109.1, read on the forward strand.
AAGTTTTTATAGAGAAAATAATATGATGTAAAAATCCCAAGATGAGAATTTACGTATTGAAAATACATTTTACTTACATTATGCTTCAGAGTAGATTTGAAAAAGTAGTAAGGATACAAGTGCACATCCATTAAAAGATGGAAATTATTTAAGTAATTTTAAAAGAAGCTATAGTAGAGGCAGTATGTTAGAAAAAAAATGAGAGAGCAAGAAATCTGGGATTACTAATGTCATGATGAATAAAATTTTAAAGAGAGGAAGGTAAAAAGTGATTTTTGTAGAATGTAAAAATAAATAACGTTCAAGAGGCATGAAACAAACTAAGAGATTATGGAAATGAGAATATAGATGATTAGAGGAAGTGACAAAGAAAGATAAGTTTGATTTAATTTAGAATAGAATAAAAGTGTTTGGATTGGATAAACATAATAATCGAAAATAGAATGGTTAAATATTTAATAAGAAAGTAGATACATTAAAAAAATTGGTAAAAATAATGATCTTTGCCATATTAATTTGTAAAAGAAAATTTTGTGGATAATTGTGAAATAGCTTGTACAATAATTATAAAAAGCAATATCTAAGATGAAAATTGATGAGAGAATTGATCCCATTGGATTAATGAAAGCTAGGCTCTTCATGATTTAGTGAAATGGTGGGCTCTGGAGCCCAAGGTTCGTGGATTGCAGTGTCAGCTTTGTTATTTCCAGTGATCCAACTTCTTTTGAATTCCTAAGCAGTACATCAGTCAGGTTGAAGGCTATGCGGGGAAAAGGTTTTAGGGAATTGATGACTATTTCTGGTATAATTATGACTCAGGGAGAGAGATCGGGTTCTTGGGGAGGGGGCATAATTCACCAAAATGTGACTATTTTAGAACAATTAGTATAATCTGCCAGGTTGTTAAAAACATTTGTGGATTGTGAGTAGAAATTAATAATAGATTAGTCGTAATCCTATCTGAGATTAGTTTGGATTTAATGAAGGCAGAGATATAAACATATATAGAGAAAAAGATATTAAGACACTCGATTAGAATGAATTGATTTATTTTGCTGAGTGTATTGAAAAATAAAGACGTAGATGAGAAGAAAAAATGTTCATTAGGAAATTGCACATGAATACAAGATGTATGTATGGTTAAATGATTATTTTATGGAGAGAAATATTGGGAATGTATCATAGAGATATTATCTATCTGCTATTTTATTTAATATATGAATGTTGTTTTGATAAGTATAGAATAGAAGTATATGGATTAAGAATGCAGATTTGCTGGTATGATACTATTGTATATAGTGCAAAGCTAAATAAAACGTTGTATAAGATTGATAAAACTTGTAGAAAGTTTGAGAGGAAAGTAGATGTTAATAAAACTGAGCATTGAAGATAAGTAGACAGAAAAAAGATTTAAAGAACCATTTAGCAAGAAGTTTATAGATCAAATTAATGAAGTTAAATAACCTAAGATGAAAGTAACAATAAAAAAGTGAGAATTGCAATGGGTTAAATAATCTTTTAATAATAGAGATTATTCTGTGGATCATTGAGAATTAGATCAAAGAAAGAGATTTGTTAATATTTTATTTGAAATTTTGGTTTATATAGATGAGCATTTAGAAAAAAATGAGAAAAAATTATAGATTTTTAAAAGATAGATTTAAAGAATAGAAAAGTTGGGAAAATCAAAAATGTAAGTAAATAAAAAAGATTTATTATGAAAAAAAAAAAGCAATAGATTGACCCATATTTAGAGCAGAAGAATAATGAAAAACGTATTGGAACTATAGAAGTTATGAGAAAAAGAAATAGAAGTTAATTTTAAGACCTTAAAGAGAAAAGTAGCTTGTTTTTGGATAATAGAAAAGGCTTGGAGAATATGATATGACTTATCTTTACAGATAACTGATGATTGCGATGATTTTAATATTACACTTTGCCAAGCTGTTGAGAGTAGACATTGTGTGTTTTTATATGAACAGTTTGGATTTGAAAAAAAAACTTGTTAAAGAATGAAATTGAAATATTGATTAATATTAGCTGAAAGTAGTTTAATATTTGCTTAAATGATTTGATCGAGTTAAATGGATTACTTGATTTAAAATTTTGTAAGGAGCAATGATGATTATTAAGAAATTTGTATATCAGGTAGAAGGGATGACAATGATTTTTTTTTGTTCATGGTTTTGTTTAATTTCTTTTATATTATGTGCTAAATGAGTGTTTTGATAAGGATGGACTTAGCATTCGTAGAAGGAAAATTTATTGTATCATATTTGCTGATGATATGGCTAGTATATGCAGACAGTGAGGATGACTTTATAAAATATTAAATATAGTTGATGAATTTTATAGAAAGAAAATAAATTTAACTAAAACTAAATTATTAGAAATAGGTTAAGATAGCATAAAAAAAACAGTGTTTGATTATTAGGCAGGAAATTATAAAATAGACTAATAATACTTAAGAAATTGTCTATTAAAGATAGATTTGGGAGATTTATTGCGTTTTTTTGTTTTGGATAGTAGTTTTATATGAAGCAGACAGATAATCAGGAAAAAGGGAGAAAAATGAAAAGATATTTAGATATATTAAAATGCTTTTAAGTGTTGAAAAAATATTTATTGAGGTAATTAAAAATAAGAAAAATTTGAATTAGATATGTACTTAGAGATATATCTGTATTAATGAATACACTGGAGGAGACTGCATAGGTTAATAAAAGAAAGTGTTTATAGAGAGAGGATCATAAGAAGATTAGTTATGGGTATTTGAAAGAAAGAAAGCATTCATCAGATTAAGTGTGATAGATGATTTCTGTAAAATTGAAATAGAAAGTTATTTTATGTTTATGTCATGTAGTTAGCAAGGAAGGATATTAATTAAATGTTATATATTAAAATTAAAAGATAGTATATCCCATTAAATCTTATAAGAATTTTGTAACAGTTTAGCTCCATTTCATGAGTATATTAGGTTGTACACATACAGTTTTAGATACAGAGAATTTTATTTAATTTTAAGATAAAATTGTTTTGTTTTGTTTTTTCAAATAGAAAAAAGCGAGAAGTATTTAAAATCAAAAACTTTTTAATCCATCAGTAAAAGAAAAGATAACTATTTTTTGAGAGCTTTAATTAATGTTAAACTTGAATTAAAACTAGATAGAATGTATTCAATTTAATTAAAACCTAACACAAAGTAGTTAAAATTTAGAAGTAAAAAATAAATTGGTTTTGTATATGTTAATACTATCAAAAGCTAATTAATCTCAGTATTAAAATTGTAATCCTTTGGGTAATCTTTAATTATACTTTGCTATACATATTATTTTTTGTTATAAATCTTTCATTGGTCCAGAAATAGAGATTTACTAGAATAATTTTTCCTTAGTAATTGAGAAATTAACATTCTATTAGATAAGAAGTTTAATGCAATTATTATAGTAACAAAAATCAATTCTTCTGTTTGCTGGTCTTCAATGTTGCACTTGTGTGTTTGAGAAAAGCCGCAAGCTCTTATGTGTAAATATAAATCTTAAGTGGATTGAGAAGTTTTCACATGAATTGCTAGTTTGCCCTTGGGTTCCGCTCTCGGCATAGAGCAAACTTCTGTAGGAATGATCTCAGAAGCATCTAACTAACTATATGTAAATCAATTATAAATTATCTACCATCAATGTGAACTGATTATGATAAAAATGAATCCTTCAAAATTTGTGGAAAATCTGAGTGTGACAAAATTTAATTCTAAGGTTTCTCTCTTTTCTTTCAAAGCGTAAGCTTGTGGTTAAGACCTGTAGAGGTCCCTTACCTTCGCATTTTCAAGCGCATATTCTTGAGGCTTATTGCCTTAGCAAATATTACTTACGTAATTACGTAATCAATGTGCGTTAAATAAATTTATAGTTAAACATACTAAATAAAACTCAGGATCATACACCACAAATTTGAACCAATGAACTTCATATAATATAGAGATCTAAAATAAATATATGTAAAAGAAATGAATATTTAAAGTGCAATTGTAAATGACTGGAAACCTGCTGATTGCTGAATAATCAGAAATGCTACTCTGATAATCTTTGTTAAAGGCATTTTAAATGTATAAACTAAAGTTATTTAAAATTTAAAGTGAACTTTTTTTTTCAATGAAAAGATTAAAATTAATATTTTTAGTTTATCATTTATTCTGTAAGTAATCTTTCATATTTGAGAAAGATTATTATATATATTCTAAATTTTTTGATTTTGAATTTTTATGAAATATTTTATATTATCATCATATTAGTTTTAAGTTAAAAACAAGAGAGTGAATTATGGGCACTAAACTTCACATATTATTCATTTTTAAGTTATGTAATAACAATCATTAGTTGAGCTTGTAAAAAAAATTGCTCCTCCTTCAGTACGATTACATTTTTTATTATTATTTATGATATAATTTGAGTTATAAAGTATTAGAGAATAAATTTAAAACATGTATAGATATATCAATAGGGAGGACCAAATATTTCAGGGTAGAGGTAAGAAGCTTAGGAATTGATTGGTAACCTAATAATGCTTGGGATGTGAATGTATTATATTGATTCAATTAGAATAGCCTCAAATTTATTAATTAAATTTTAAAACAGATTCCATTTCTAGTACAATATATGTCCTAGGTGGGGAATGTGTGGCCTTGAAGCCACATGCGGTCTCCATTAGTGACTTGTGTGGTCTTCATAGAAGCTCGATCTTGTAATAATTGATATCCACTTACTTAGATAATGACAATTTGAAAATTTATAGAATTAAATAAAGAATGGCATAAATGTAAGTTTCAGTAGTTACTGGTGGTCATAACTAATTGTATATTTCAAATGATATAACACCACCTAGTGCAAAACAGTAACACTACCGGATGCTGATCTCTACACAAAAACTATTTTCTTACTATTAATGTTCGTAAAAAGACGATTGTGACTTATCGTTTGTCAACCTTGTACCGTGCTTGTAGTCATACAGTTGTTATAGTTATACTTATTTTGTGGTTTTACTAAAACACGCTGTTATTGTATTTCTAGCAAGTATACACTTTCTTAATTTATTATTTAACATTTTTTTACTCATCATATCAAATTGCAAGAAAAGAAAATTAAATGAAGGAAATAGAACATTTAATGTAGAGTGGGAGTTCGATTTTTTTCTTCACTTTTGTGAAAGATAAAATGGTGTGTTTGTTGTGCGATGCGGTTTAACCTCTTTAAAAAAAGTGAATGCAAATAAACACTGTTTGACACATAAAGAACATAAATTCTTTAATTTAAAAGACGAATCTTGACAAGCTGCACTTCAAAAATTGAAAACTAAAAAGCATCATCAACAGGCATCTTTTAGTGCTTTTGTAAAGAAAAATACCACTACAGTTGATGTTACCTATAAAATAGCACATATATTTGGAAAAAGAGACAAACCATTTAGTGATGTAGAATTAATAAAAAAACATATTGTTGAAACAATGAGTAAAGTTGATAAATACAAAAAATTGCTCTTTCAAGAAAAACTGACAGATTGACAGCACGAATTAGCTCAAGAAGAGCAATTTCATAATATTATACAAAATGAAGATGTTTATTTTTCAATTGCTTTAGATGAAAGCACTGATAAAACTGCTGCGCAAGGTTTATATTTTATTCATGCTGTAACTAAAGATTTTCACTGTTACGAAGAACTTCTGGGTACACAAACTGGAAGAACTCATGATGTTGACATTTTCGAAAACTTTAAAGAAGTATGTCATTGATTACAATTAAATGTTAGTAATTTAATCAGTGTTTGCACCGATGGCACACCTTCCATAAGAGGCAAAAAAATGATTCGTTGGTTTATTAAAGAAGGAGAACTTAAATTTGAAAAATTTGATATCATTTTACTGCATTTTGCACCAACAGAATCTTTGTGCAAAATCCATGATTTTGCAAGATGCTCTGGATAAAGCCATTGCGATTGTAAACTATATTCGTGTAAATGCAATGCAATGCATCATCATAAATTTCGGCAGATGCTAACTTTAGACGAGGAAACTTACAGTGTTGATCTACCATATTACTGCAAGGTTTGCTGGCTATCAACAGGACAGGTTTTGATAAAACTTAACTCTTCGACAACAAATTTTAAATTTTTATCAAGAACAAGAAAAAACATTGATTTATCAGATGAAGCATTTTGCAGAATCATTGTTTTTTTGTCTGACATCATGACAAAACAATTTAAATATTTGCCTGCAAAGTAAAACGACGCATATAATGAAATGTGGCAAAAGATCCAAGCATTTGGAAAAAAATTAATATTTTTCAAAACATTGCTGTCTCGCTCGGATATATCTGCAGAACACTTCCCCGAGCTAGTAAAAATGTTGAATGAGCAGAATTGTGAAAATAAAGAAATTTGATGAATATCCAGATTCTTTAATAGAAAAATATACTGAAAGATTTTCAGATTTTGACATACACTCTCCTGCTATGAAACTGATATTTGAACCACGTTTAGTAAATACATCCGATGCTCCTACTGAACTACAAATGTAGTTATTTGAATTAGGGGAAGAAACTATCTTCAAATCTCTTTTTGATGCTAAAAAGGATATAGAAATTTTGAAAAATGCTGTTGAATATCCATATTTAAGAAAGCATGCGCCGTTTACTTTCCTGCTTTGGAAGTGCTTACTGCTGCGAGTCAATATTTTCTCTCATGACAAAAATTAAAACTAGTTTAAGAACACAGATTACAGATGCTCATTTAAAGGATCAATGAAGGCTATGCGTTACGAAACTTAATCCAAATATTCAATTACATTCAAGCAAATGCAAATATCCCACTAATTTAAATTTTCCATCGGATTGTAAAATTATTTTTTTGTATTGTTGCTATGCTAGATTTTTATGATTTAATATTATAATTTTTCTATTGTATTTCTTTATAATGTAATAAATTTAATTATGGTACTTATGTTAATAATATTTTTATTTGAAGTGGTATTTAATATAAATTTTTTATTTAAAATTTAAAGATCTAAATATATTTATATGTATATATAAAATTAAAGCGGCCTCCTTTATTACTGCCTAATTAAAGTGTGGCCTTTAATGGTAAAAAGGTTCCCCACCTCTGATATATGTATTGCTTATATATTTAGATAGTGAGTAAAATATTGAAATAGTTATATGAAGTTTCTAACAATTTAAGAAATGTATGTACCTCATTCGTATATATATATATATTGTGCCCTTATCTATAGGTCATAACAAGGTAGAATGGTCAATTACTAAAAAATTTTAAATTTTAAGATATGTTTGTATGATATATGAATAATAGTAGGATCGATTAGATCTTATAGTACAATTTAAAGCTGAAAATACCTGGTATATAAAAGTGTAATAGATTATTTTAAAAGAAAAACAGTTAAATAAAGCTTAATTATATTCTTGCTTATGGTTGTAAAAGCTGGCCATTTAAAATAATACAGCTATAAATAGTTTAAAATATATTAATAATTTGAGTATAATATTTTAAAACTAATAAATTAAATAAATACTATATGTAGTGTATAATTATATTTAATAGTCAAATTTAATAGAGTATATTTTAAAATAAACTTTAGGATGGTGAGAATTATATTTAGTTCTACAAGTTTAAATTATTTTCCAAATTTTTATAAAATATATCAGTTTTGGTAATTTAGACCGAGACGTAAATTAAAAATCATCTGATAAAGTTAATAATCACGTGACTGCACACTTGTTAGAATAATAATAAAGTTTGTGAAGTATGAAACTAAATATAGTTGCTATCGATCCTTAAAGTAAAAGTTGAAATATTAGATGTTATTTTAATAATTGTTTTTAAAGTTTAAATGATTTTGATAAAATTATAAGTGAGTTAAAAAATACTATTCTAAGTAATATTTTCAGACATTACGTCATCAATTCTTTATTTTAAAAGTCTAGTCTGTTATAAAACTAAAATGTGTAAATTTGTTCGCGCTAAAATAAAGTCATTAGCCAATCAACGGAGGTAATTTAGCAGAAAAAAATATAAGAATTAGACGGAGCGAAAGGAGAAGTAATGTGTAAGTGAAGGAGAAAGTAACATATTTTTTTTAGCTGATAACACCGTAGCTAGAAAAGTAATATAAATTTAAAATTTTGTATTTATTATAAAAGTTCTTTTTTAACATATAATATTTTGACTGCCTCTACATGGATTGCTAATTTTAAAAGTTATCTTACCAGGATATTTTATTCGAGTTTAACCAAAACTTTACAGTAAAATGGAAGTACAGGAAAAAATACTTAAAAATATTGCTAAGGAAAAAATATTTGGAAAGTGCCTTAATACAGCCTTATTTATGCTCAACCAGAAACTTATTATTATAACTCAGAGAAGTATAATTGGGACGCTATATGAAAACTTAAAAGAGAAGTTACTTGCCGTCAGGAAAAAATTATGACGCACAAATTTTATAAGGTTACTTTGAAGTTATTTTATTCTTCTCTATGGAAAAATTTAATATGCGTTTTATTATAAAGAAAATTATGTAAAAGTTATAATGAAGAAAGAATGTTTATCTTTTAAAAGAGAGATTACAAAATTATAGTACCAGAATTTTAAAATAAAGAAAAAAGTAATAGAACAATATGAAAGTGCTATTATGTATTTTATGGAAAGGAACCGAAAAACTTTATCTAAGAGGAATTAGAAAAATATTATAAAGTATTCATTGGAGAAAATGCTTGATTTAGAAAATATAAAATTAAATTACTTATTGAAAATGGATCCATGGAAACAGAAAAATTTTATTAAATATTTAAATAAAAGTACATAGAAGATGCATCGTAAAAGTCGCGCGGGAAAATATTAGCAGACAATACTAGAAGAGAATATGGAGATGTTTTTCTTTACAGGATGAATTGATATCAAGAATTAATAATTATATTCAAGATTATGAAAACCAAGGATTGTCATCTATGAATATTTATTAAACAGAACAATAATTGTTTTGCTTTAAAATAGAACATTAAGTAACTGAAGAAGAAATAATATACATTTTTTTTTTTTTAGCTTTAATATGAACGATTTTCAAGAAAATTCGATAAAGAAGTACCGTAAATATAATTTAAATATTTTTTACTGATTATATTTAAAATATAAAATGCTATGTAAGATTAGGGAAAACATATAAACATAAATTTAGTAATATTAAAATCTAAATATAGTAACTTGATAGAATTATAAAAATATTGTTTTAAAAATAAAGTGTATGTATGGAAGTTTTATATCTACAAGAATCAATGGGATGGTGAAGCCTACAGAACGCGATCGAGAAGATAAAGATCGTTTGGTAATTTTGATATTTATTTATAATGCATAATGTATTTTTTTTTTTAGATCGTCTATTGATTAAGAATGATGTGTGAAAGTTTAAATTATATGTACACATTTTATACAACATTTTAAAACATATTATGAGATAGTAGTAATTCTGAATATGCATACAATAAGTTATTTAAAGTATAATTAATAATATAATTTAACAGAACAATTGTGTGATTCTTTTGAACTTTCATATGATAAAGTATTCAGATATTTTAAAATAGTTTGTATATGATAAAATATACGAGGAAAGTAGTAAAAGATTTTCTTATAGAACAGCGGAATAGTTTTGAAATAAATGAATTTTATTATTGTTAGAAATGCAGATAGGAATTTGTCGATGTACTGTATAGAAAAATCTTGAGAAATAAGATCGGATAGTGACTTGGTAGTACTAGTGGAGAGGAAACCAAGATGATGTTTTTTGTTAAGAAATAGGAAAAATAAAGTATTTAGATCATATTTAGTTTGTGTGATTTCAGTATAGTCAACTAAGCCCTATGACTGAACACATATAGTTTGGACAGTGTTTTTGCATATCTTTAAACTTTTTGATGTTATAATAAAGCTGAAGAAATAGCTTTAGCATCACTCCTATAATAGAGGTTGGTAGACAGATAAAGGTCACTCCTCTATAGTGTCTTTTAAATTCACTGTGCCATTATTGTCAAGGTTTATGATGAGTAATATTCTAGTATATTTTGATCCTATGCATCTATCTTCGCTATCCTTGTTTCGTGAATCTGCATCGTCAGAAAGATATTTTCAAAGAAATAATGAATAAAATAGAATTGAAGATATGTTATCGTTTATGTAAGAATAGTTTATTTGCTGGAATGTATAGAATTGTGTAATTTTAAAATTGATAGTCCAAAATATCATAAAGAGAGAAAGAATCATATAATACAGTTTAAAATTAATTCGGAAATGAATATAAGATTTTTAAAAAATAGAAATCTAAACAAAGTTTTTTTTTAAAAAGTGATAATAAAATTTTAATGTTTTTAAATAATAATTTAGAAAATAAATATTGCATATTTATTAAGAAAATAATTCAAGAATGTATAATAAACATATATTTGTGCATGGTATGTTAATAGTTGTAATTATCATCCGAAGTAAGGCTTGAATGAGTATATTAGGATTAATAAACATCGGATAAGGAACAATAAAACTTAATACCGAATGTATAAGAATGTTTTGAATTTGTGGGATTCCATACAACCAATATAAAACTAGAATTTTATTGTTGTGTAGAATGTTTACTACGAATGTAATTTTGTAAAAATATAATTTTAATAATAGTAGGGATACAAAGTGTTAATGATAATTATATAAGAAATACATTTTGTAACAAGCTAACCATAATAAGAAATCCAATAATAATAATACTGTATTTTCTTAAGCATTTAAAAGATAAGTGTTAACTAGGAAAAATAAATAGAAGTTTGATTTTCATTTTTTTTATAAACTAGGAAACTAAGTTATGATAGGAGAGTAAGGATATCCAATGTACATAATGTAAAATATTGTTATTTGTTTATGTTATTAATAAACTTTGTTGTAAATTTATTTTAAAGTTTTGTGTCTTCGTTGTTATTTCTCCACATGGATGCATGATATCACGATACACTTATAATTGAAACAGACATATAGTTTTTGCACAAAATAGGTAAACATAAAAGTGTTATAAGAATTTTTAGAATTTATTGGTATATTAAAAAATTAAAAGATCATAATTTTATATTATTTATTGGTCATAAGTCGGTTGCCACAATATTACATTAAAATATATGCTAATGTTGCCACTCGTATTCTGTTGTCAGATTATTAAAATACTACCACGTACGTATTTATTTATTTCATTTAGGAAGAAATAAGATTCTATTATACTATTATTGTTATTATTATTTTTATTATTGTTAGTTGCTGTGTAGTAGATTATGACATAAAATTCCCTTTTCATAGTTTACTACCGTAATTTTAAATCAGTTAGAGTACAATTTATGAACCTGAGATTTTATTTTATTTTATTTTATTTATTTTCTTCATTTTTATTTAATTGAGCTAGATTCTTATTACAAAGAATATTAAGACATGATTATTATTTTAATCGTAGTGAATAGAGCTTAGAAAGTCGTAGGAATACTATGAGCTAGTTATTTGATATAGTAAAAGGAAGTATAGTGTTCTTATGCCATTGAGATAGTATCGTGTGGATAATATCTCAATGTAGTCTATCTCGTTCCCCGTGTCGTCACTCCATGTCTCATGAAAATAGTAAATATTTGTTAATTCATTTTAAAAATTGAACCGTATTTGTATTTTTAAAAATTAGAGCTAGTAATCATTTTAATTAATGCTGGATATTTCATTTATTTAGTTGTTAACTGAGCTAGAACCCGGAAAATTTAAACAGTATATAAATTTTGGAGAGGACGAGCGGTGGGAGAGGTTAGAATATATATATATAGAAGCACATATACAGGATAATAATAATTGATGCACTCCAGTTTTGATATTTTCAAGTAAAGTTTTAGTAGATTCAAAAATAATTTTTGCACTTATTTTTATATGTATTTTGAAGTATTCTCCAGTTAATTTAATGACGAGATATGTGATTAATTATTTATTTATGCATTGATAATCAACCAGTACAATTCTAGAATATATATTGTGATGATAATTAAAAAATAGTAATATTAATTTAAATGGTTATATAAATTGACCTGATTAGAATCTGTATTAAATTCACCTACTATAATACTAAGTTCTAAAACACTATTTATGTGCACATACATAATTTACTTTTGATACACTTAATCAAGCAATTTGTATGAATAAAACTAAATGTATTTTAGAGTAAGATATGATCCTTGATAATATGCAGAGAGATATAGAAATTCTATAACCATGTGGATATATTATATTAGGTTTTAGAGTTATGGTCCATTGATATATCATTTATCTATGCTAGAGGTTTCATATTCTAAATTATAAGTTAGTTGTAAAATATAACTGCAAAAAATATTTTATGTTGAATGTTAGATTATAATAGAAAGTAGTTTGTGATAAAATAGTACTTTAACCTAAAGTTTATTTTATTACTTATGATTTTACCTGGTACATAATCTTATGCCATAGTTAACAGAATAATCAAATAGTCCCTTCGCCAGATCAGAGGAAATTCAAAGGAGTCTCTAGGTTCTCTTGGATCTAGAGGATTATATAAAAATACTGGTAGTGATTAAGGATGCTGTAGGGGGTTGTGGTTAATATCTTTCCCAACAAAACTTTAAATTTTCTATATATATATATATATCAATATTTGAAGCATTGAATGAAGAATTGTAGTCATTACCACTAGGGTTCTATCATCTTTAAGCAGAGATAGGAAATTTTCTAGTGGCGTCCTGTGATAATTGATATCTGCTGATTCTCCGCTGACCATCATAATATATATATCTGTTTAGTTTATTTATTATATTTAAAACTAATAATATTAATTTATTACTTTTTATATAATTAATAAACATATACACAACTATTGTAAATATTTTTTATAGATATAAAGAGAAAGTTCAACTAAAATAAATTTAAAAACAGATTTGCATTTCAAGACAAGAAAACTCTTTATATTTTTACATATGATTAATAAGATTTTTTTATATATATAAAATAAAATTGATTTTAATTTTTACCTAACTAGAATATAATTATATGTATATATTTCTTTTTTTTTTTTTCATACTTTTAAACCTGTCATATATAAATAAAATTCTAGTCAAGTATAATTTGTTATTAGTGATATATTAGAGCCTTGCACAATTAGTGGAGTTTTTTTTTTTGGAACTGGTCCTATGAACCTTGCTGTGTTATAATTTACAATATAGAAATTGAATTATATATATATTATCTAATATTTTACTTATCATAAACTCAGTAAAAGACATTTAATACTCTGATTCTTTTACAAGAGTTCTCATTGTTCATCCCTATATTTGCCATATTTTCCAAAATTGCAAATAACTTGATGACAAAATTTCTCACTGTTAAGAAATGGAAGCTTTGAACACTGAAAATTTATAATATAACTATTTTACAATATGGCAGCTTAAAAAAAGTGAATACCTTAAAAATATTACAATGTTCTGAAATCATTTTTTGATGATGTGAGAATGATGAACGATTATAAAAGTTTCAATTTTTACTCTTTAGTATATATATTGTAATTAAAAAAAAAATAATGCCATATGCTAATATATATTCAAGCCCAGTTGGTGGTTCATTTGTAACTAAATAACATTATGACAGATATATCTGAATACGCATATGCTATGACAGCTGCTATAATTGGTAATTTATAAATAAGTGATGATATCTATAACAAGATAGAACCTGAGGCCATTCTGACTTCTTCTCATCTCAGGTATATGGCCTATCTCTTACTCTCTTTGGATAGCCACTTTGCAATGAATATAAATATAATACCATAGCCCGTTTGCAACTATCATAAATATTAATTTAGTCACGCCAATAATGAGATAAATAAATTCTCATTTCTAAACACATAAAATAAAAATGAAAATTCATCACCTATCATCTTTTAAGATTTAAAATATTTTCGATATTGGGAAGTTATTGTAACCAACAAAATATACTCGCTATTGTCATCAGATAAACCAATATTAGCTATAACAATAAAATTACTGTGAAATCCATGGAGTGCATTACGCTTAATCTCCAATAATAGGTTCTTTCAACAAAGAATCCTTCCCGTTCCTCTTTCCACGTATATAAGACTATTCATGATCGCACCCACACACTGGTGCTATTTATAACAACTTATAAAAAAAATATCATATAAAGTTAATATTATTAAATTGGAAAAGAGACTAAATCACTTTTATTCACCTTAGCTAAGTACATGTGTTTTCCACGGGCGCCACTAGATTATTTTAAACCTAGATGAATATCATCTATCCATAGTGTACTGGGTTCAAACCCATTTTGTACATTCTTTACTACACATGACTTGGATGACTATAACAAAAAAATGACATTCTTATATTTTATCCATGTCAATAGAATTATAAGATCCCAATACCATAAAATTTATATATCCAACACTCTCATAGATATAACCAGCTCAGTTTATGTATATTGATGTACAGATGCGTGAATACTTTTAATAATGGCTTACAAACCAATATAGTGAAGACTATTACTTATATATATGGCCATTAAATCTAGCTATTTAATTTACTTATACATCGTAATATAATGATGATGATGATACCAGCCACAGCTTTTTTAATGAACGCATAACAACAAATTTATCTTTCATAAACATATAGACACTTTCTTCAAATCACGTTATGTTCAAATTGGGATTTAATTGTGATACTCATTAGCACTTGTATACATTTATGGTTATATTTACTTCAAATACTATTATAGATAAAATTATAGCTCAATTATCAGTATTTACCAGTGATGATGAATGATCATCACGAATCTCCCCACATGATATTTAGCTTTTCATAAACCCCTATTTACTAAACATATTATTTACATTTAAGATTGGATTTAATTATTAACATTTATTTAGTGATGGTGGTGATCATAATTAATCTTATATTATAAAATTTAGATTCTGATAAATCCATAATTATTTACTTGAACAGTACTATGCTTAAACAGTGGTTTTACTAGTAATAAAATATCCCTTTTTGGGGGGGGGGATCAAACCCTTGGGGACAAAAAATTTTTTTCTTTTTTTTTTTTTAAATAATTTTTTAAAAAATTTTTTTTTTTTTAAAAGCAATTTTAAAAATATTATTTTTTAGACCCCAAACCAAACTTCACACTTTTTTTTTTTTTTTTAAGTGGTGATGATCAATTAAAATGACAGAATCAAGAGAAGAAAAATATATAACAATATTAATAATAATAACTTGGAAACCAAATATGGTATAATTATATTTTTTCACTCTCTTCCTTTTTATAAATCAAATTACTAACTATACAATTGACTCAAATACGTAATTAAACAAAATATTTTAATACTATGTGCATAACCAACTAATTTTATATATCTGCTCATGTTACTACATATTTTGAAGTAAGCTGGCTTAAAATGACATAAAAAAAAATTCTATTGAATGCCTATTTAATATCTTCCCCTCTTATTATATATGTCACTAAGGTAAAATTTCATTTATACAATGTATGTGTTTTCTTTACTTTCATACATGTGTGCAATCCTGCTCTTTAATTTGCTATCTTAAAATAACTGTCTAACCTATTTTATCTGGTTGGTATAAACAGTCACACACGCACACACCCTGTGATATGTCAACATATATTAAAAATTAAAAATGCATCCCTTTATATTATGCATGGATACATAAATCACATCAAAAAAAAAACATTAAAACTTTGAGCAAAAATAAACCATACCAAATTTAATATGCAGACAATTAAAAAAAAATATTATAAAGCATATATTGATAGGTTGCTCATTTATCATTCTGAATAAACAACAATAATAATAAAATAAAAAAAACATTTTAACATTACAATATATAATAATAAAAAAATCAAAAATAATGAAAAACTAAGTTTAATGAATTTAAACTGTGTGTGTGTAATGTTATGCAGTATTGATAGTAATACAATCAATAAATAAACTTAATGTTTCTGTATCAAAAAAGAAAAAAAAATGCTTGACTGTTGAAATTAAAATTTACTTTTAATAAGTAAATAAGAAAAATTTGTTAATTAAATTTTAAAAATTACCCGATCCATTTTCATTTCTTATTAATGTCCCAGGTTCAAATATCAGACCGCTCTCCTATTTATAGCTTCCACTGATTGGTTTGGTTTGTTTCTACCATTTTAAAAGTTATTACAGGCATTTTTTTTTTTGATAAATCTGAACTGGTTGGTTTGCTTGTTCCTACCATTTTAAAAGAGTTAGTACAGGCATTCTTGATAAATATGAAGAAAAACCTTTAAAAAATTGATTTGTAGATTAATTGAGGTTGCTTATATGGCTTTATACACCTTCTCTTCTTTCCACTTCTCCCTCCCTTCAAAGATGATGATACTTTAACAGGCCAGGAGACAAAAAAGGCTCCCTGATGACATATGTGGTTGGATTTAAACTCGGCCATTCTTTGGTTATTACAGACCTGTATATGAGTCCACAGATAGGTTGGCAAATTTAACCCATGGATGTAAGGCACCAAGGAACAAAAAATGGCAAAATTAGCACGGCATCCTCATGGTTTCACAAACAGCCAAAATATAAATAAGTACCATTATATATTATATTACCAACTTCTTTTAAAGGATTCAATTTAAATCTATCTTTTTAGACTAATTTTGCTGTGAAATTACTTATATAGCTGCACATCTTCTTTTATGCTGATTTTCAAACAAGTCTCCCATTTTCTTCTTTAATTTTTTTAAAAGAGAAAAAATCAAATAGCTCATTCTGAGCTTAAAAAAGAAACCCGATGAAAAACTGCTGTTAGCTGCCTTTTACTGCCAAACTGAATATTCTGCTCATAAAACTGCCTATCTCTTTTAACTTTAAAACAACTGCCTCTTATTAATATTGTACCACTCTTTATATTTCGAATTTCTGATCAAAAGGAAAAAAAATCTTCAAAAATAACTGTAATTTTGGAGATAGCAATCAAAAAACACACATAGACGATCTCAAGTAATTAATAAGAAGATTAATAATTATATTCTGTCAAAGCATTTTTTCTCTCCTTGGGACAATCTAAGATCCATATAACATTAAAAAAAAAACATAGTTTACAATCTAAATGTTTTATATTTACACTGCCATTTCTTATCACACTACTTTCATCACACGTGTGCATTTTATCTATTAATCTCTGACACCGTCCTTTCCAGCCTATTTTATTCTAAAGAAATAAAGCTAAATAACTGAATATATTATTTAATAATAAGAGAATAATATATTAAATATTATTTCTTATAACATTCTATCTCTACTACTGCTTATTAATCTATTATTTATAAACTATATAATACTCGCACACATAAATCATATATAAAAGATTTTTTTTTAAATTAAAGAATATATATATATGTGTGTGTGGGAATGAGAACATATATGTACAATATATATTTTCACTATATCTCCAATAGTATCTGTACTTAAAAAAAAACATATAGCTTAAACCTAAAATTAGAAGTGATCAAAAGAGGTGTGTTTATGTGAGCAGAATATAAATATTGTTCATTTAGGAATACAATAGTATTATATTAGATATTTTTTTACAGTTATTGAACTATTGCTTGAATATGTTCTAATCTTAAAAGGAAAGTGCTGTGTTTCCAGTTTAAATATGAAATTAGAAGTTGGATATTACTTCTCATTTGAAAATACATTATCTTTTTGTAAGATTGTCAGTAGAACTTAGGAAAAGTAATAATCGATGGAAAAACTAAGTATAAATTTAAAATTATAAAAAAGCATATTGTGTTTAAAAATTTAATAATAATTTATCTAAATGAAATAAATTTATATTTGTTGAAGGAACTGTATTGAAAAAAAAAAATTTTAATATTAACTATGATAAAAAGTAGGATCTATTTTTAATTTATAAATTGGAAAAACTAGTTAATTGGACATCTAATGAAAATGACATTATTCATTTTGATAAGGAAAATAATTATGTTTGAAGTGTAATGTATTTTTTAAAATTCATAATCAGTTTTATTTATTTATTTTACATAAAACCTTTTTGCATATTTAATCTATATTTAAAAAAGATATACATTATAAGAAAGTATTACTCATGCTATGAGTGTGTGTTATATTAAATACCTCTGTTTCAATCTTCAAACTGTTTCTGGATCCAATCATACGTAAAGAATAAAGATTTATTTGTTAAAATTTTATTATTAAAATATATATATATATAGCATATTTTAGGATTAAATATAATGAGCTAATTTTTTGAAGTAATATAATTAAAATGTTTGAATTCATGTTTTACACACATTTCTAGAATATTTAGAACATTTTAAGATGCATCACAATTGTATCAGTGATTTATTTTCTATATTTTATTAAATCATTAATTATATATTATCATTTGAAACTTGTAATGGCATCAAATGTAAATATTTGACATAAAATTTAAATGATAGTTTTAGTTTACTGTCTGCAGAACTTTGTGAAAGTTATTTAGAACTTAATGCAGTGTAGGGACTATAGAGTAAAGCATCATTGGTTTAGACTTAGATAAAATTATATGACTCATTAATACATTTTAAAACAGAAACTCAAAAAAATTATAGGATGAAATTCTGATTCTTTTTCAAGTTATAAACAAAAAGAATAGTACATTTTTATGACTTATAATTCTTTTCCTTCCTCTTAATATATGTGCATAAATATATTAATATTGTGAGAGTATTTGGGAAATTTTGATACTTTCAATTTTTATAGATCTAAATTATTAATGTCTGTTCTTCAATCCTTATAAAATCTTGGATACAATTCACTTTTGGTTTACAGTAGTTCAGATACTATTATTAGATGGCATGCTGTAGTTTGCAATATCTCTTTCTAATTGGTACAGTGCTTTAAGTTATATGATCATTTATAAAACACATAGAAGGAATCCATTTGAAATATTAATATTTAAGTCCTTAACAAAATATTCTAAATCATATATTTATTTCTTACAGTCATTTACTTATATGACCATTATGTTGAAAACTTATGAACACTTAATCAATCAAATTATACATAACTCAAAAGAATAGACAACCGGCAATTTAATATCATCAAATCGATTTTCATTCACAAATAAACCTTCTCAAGATGTTATTTTTAAAATTAGTCATGTGACAACAAATGTTTTACAGCTTTATATATACTAGTAATATATATATATATGTTAAGGGGTCACAGCTCTACCATTGTCTTCAGTGTCTAACCCCCAGGGCTCATTCCAGTTGCCCACACTCTTTTAGTAAAGCTTATGGGGAAATATTTATTTCTAACACATTTTTCTATATTATATATACCATATAAGGCGTTTTTGAAATTCCAGTGACACCAAACATATATAGAGGTTTTACCCCCCCCTCCGCCCGCATTTAATGCATTATATAAAGTCATTATTTAATATAGGGTATATGAGCACAGACTTTCACACCACCCACCTCTCTCCAATCTATCTAATAACACTGATACACCTAAACACATATATGCTGAAAAGATAAATAATCACCAATATACGTATTTCATGCTAAACCAGCAATCATCAGTTGGTCCAGACTATCATCTTTACACACATATATAGTATAAGTGCTCAGATATATATTAAGATAGACTATCCTCATAGTTTAAATAAATAAAGTCATTATTTATAAAGTTTTTCTAGTTTTGAAAGCAGATTATTTATTGCCAAAGAAAATAAAGATTGAAAAAATGGAATTATAAAAAGTCTATTATCAGTGTTTTCAAAATATTTTTTCCTAAAACAAAAAAAAAACAAAAATTGCTGATAGATTCAAATATCTTAAGTTTTTTCCAATTTTAATGTCATTACTTTGCTATCTACATAAAGACTCTAAAATAACATTTAATTTTAAGAATTTTTTATATATTTTAACAAAAACTATAAAAATTACTTTAAAAGTTAAGTTCTATTTCCCCCCTATTAAATAAGTTGCCTTAAGTATTTCATAAAATGCAACCTTTTTCTATAACATATATTTAATTGTACCAGAGCAAGTTTATTTTTACATAAATCATTTTTTAATACTTTTTCAGAATACTGTATTTTTTAATAGATACTCTGTGCACAGGTTTTTAAGGGAACAGTTTGTTCTTTTTTATAAGGATGGCCATTTTAACTGCTTAATTATTAATACTTTTTCAGAATATTGTATCTTTTACTAAAGATATTATGTTTGTGCACAGATTTTTAACAACAATTTGTTCCTTTTAATAAGGGTGGCCATTTTAGATCTTAGTAACAATTTACATTCCAGATTTTTAGGCAATGTACATTTGATTTTACTTATATTTTATAGATATAGACTAGATAAATGTGCATGAATAAAATGGTATTGATTTTAATATTCTGAAATATGAAATATTTTGGTTTAGTATTAAAATTTAAGTGGGATAATTTGTTTTCATCTTTTAAACTCTGAATTTGTGATATGTATTAGAAGATTGTCAGTACTATGCAAATTTTCATTGTCCATTAGTCATGTTATTCAATATTACAATATCTGATTTAACAGAATTAGTTCTAGATTAATTGATTCTGAATATAGGTGTTTTTTAATTTTTAGGGAAAAAAGATTTCTGATTCATTATTTTAGAAAAGTAGAAGTTATAAAAATTAATATGCATTTAATTTCACACATTTTTCAATTTTTAAAACTTTTTACATTATGAAAACTTATTCATTCTAAAAATATTAATAATTTTTTCTTTATCTGATTGATCTTCCCACATTTTTCATTTAAAAGATAAGAGATTATTTTGAGTATTTTATGTTTTAAATAGATTTCTATAACTGTGTTGCAAATTGCTATTGTAAAGAAGAATTTTAATAAATAAGATTTTATATTATGAAAGTGAAAACAATGTTGATGAAATCTAAAAATATTTCTGTTTTTCCTAAAGTTCTTGAACTGTTTTTAATATTATATCTTTTGAAATAAGGTCTTTGAATTTAATATTACTTAAGTTTATTGAATGATATTGGTGTTCTGTCAAATATCCCATTTGGATTTATATTAGCACTCATTATTTATAATTTGAAATGCACCTGTCAAGGTGAAAGCTAATTACTGTTTATAAAGTTTTATATTAAAAAGCCTTTTTTCTTTTTAAATCAATATTTCATTTATTGTACAGTTAAATATAGTATAAAATAAATGAAATGAAAATAATTTAACATTGACATGACAATTTTCTCTTCAAAAGAATAAAAGATACTAAAGTCAAAAATGCACACATATATATATTACAATATAATCAGCACTAATACATTATATATTAGTGAACTATTTATAAATATTATCATTTGCTAGAATTGGTTTTTGTGATCCACCATTTTCAGTATTTATTTTGTCCTTTGCAGTTAACAACACGGTAGTAAAGTAATGCATTCAAGAACTAAACATTCTTCAATTGAAGCTCGACCTGATATTTTTGGTGCTTGAGCACCATATTAATTTCTAAGCAACTATTTGATTTATTATTATTAATATTAAATAAAGTTATATAAAAATGTGTCATTAAATATTAATGATATCAAACTTATCAATGTTTATAAATATTTATATAATTGTCCAGATAAATTTTTCATTTTTTTTTTGTTTCTAGGATCCTCTCACCTTACTATCATTGAAACTGCTATAACTTTTTAATGCATTTAATATATTTTTTCCAATTCTGGTTCATCATCATCAACCATTATCAGTCTACTGCAGGATGGTCTCTCCAAATTCAATCCATCTTCTCTGATCTTTAGCTTCTCTTCTCCACATCACCCCTGCACACTTTCTTATTTCATCCATCCATCTCACGTGTCTCTTTCTGGGTCTTTTAAATCTCTTGGAATCCAGTTTAATATTTCAATTGTCCATCTGTTATCTTCTCTTCTAGCAATATATCCAGTCCAACTCCACTTCAGTCTTTTAATTTTTTCAATGAGGTCAGTAACACCTGTTATTCTCTTACCCATATATTGTGTTTTTGATCTCTTCTTGTTACTCTTAACATGCATCTCTCCATAGTTCTTTGAGTAGTCTGAAGTCTCTGTATTGCTCTTCTCTTAAGCGTCTAAGTCTCAGATCCATAAGTCAGAACAGGTAAAACACATTAAAAACCTTCCTTTTCAAACACATAGGCATATTTCCTTTTAGTACCAAGTTATTTCTACCAAAAGCACTCCAACCAAGTTTAATTCTATGACTAATTTTATCCATTATGTTTCCTTCTGTATTAATAATCTGACCAAGACATTTATAGCTGTTAACTTCTTCTAACTCATCATAATCAATCTTTATTTTCATATTTTGAGAAAATCCATTAAACATTACTTTAGTCTTTTTAACTTTTATCTTTATTCCTACTTTCATCTGATAACTTCTGCAACATTTCCTGCAGCTCTAAAGCTTTATTTGCGAAAACAACTACATCATCTGCAAAATTTAACTGACTTAAATGATCTCCATTTACTTTCACTCCTTTAGCTTCCTATTTTAATCCACAAAATACTTCTTGCAGCACTGCTGTAAAAAGTTTTGGAGATATGGAGTCACCCTGTCTTACACTCTTCTCAATGGTGACTTTCCTAGTATCATTATGTAATCTAATTGTTGCTGTTGCATTTTTATAAATATTCTTTAAAATATGACAATATCCTGGATCTATACCTTGATGATCCAATGCTTTAATCACTGAAGAAATGTTTATAGAATCAAATACCTTTTCATAATCTACAAATCCAAAGCATAATGGCAACTCTTATTCATTTGTCCTTTCTATAACTTCTCTCATCTTCTTTATCACCTTTTTTAAATATTAATATTAATACTGCATTCTTCCAATCATCTGGTACATCTTTATCATTTAGACATTTGGTAAACTTTGCTAAAAAAATTTCGATTTCTTCACCTGCTTCTTTTAATATATCAATTATAATTCCATCATTACTTGGAGCCTTTCCTTTCTTCATAAACTTAATTGCATGTCTCACTTCTTCATTTAAAATTCTGGGCAATTTGGAAGATATAATAGATATAGATTATCTTATATAATTTTATGTATATTAAAATTTTTTAGAGCCCTTTAATATAGTAGTAGCATATCTGCCAGCTTTTTCCAAATAGTTAGGATTTGAACAATTTTTTGTCTTTATTTTATTTGGTAGTTAAAAATATGTGAACACCCATTTACTGATCATTATTAGATGGATAGATTGACTGTTTTAAGTTTGTGATCTGAAAAAATTTTAAAAGTTTGCCGAACTTAAATTCAAATACTAGGTTGTGTAGAAAGTTGGTATACTAATCATTATATTATGATGCATTATCTGTGTAGTTTGTGTTTAGAAAATTTTTTTTTCTATAGTAGGTAAAACAATCTTAAAAACCCATTGTAGCAAGGACCTTTTCAGTATTTCTCCAAAGAGAAATAGCAAAGGTGAAGTTATTAATCAAACACAAAGCAGTATTAGAACTTTTCAAATAGTTGTTTCAGTTGGTCAAACCAATTCATCTAATATTGATTAATAAATGGTTAACTAGTTTTTGTTAGTTAAAGGGTGATGGTCGTGAGTTGATCTGGAATGGTCAGACAAATGTTGATACACTGACTATAAAAAGTAAAAGTATGATTGTAATATTATGCAGCTTTCATTTCTGGTGGGAGATGTCATATTTCTGTAGGCACTGAGCTTATGGTTTATCCTTTTAGGCTAATCAATGGCAATTTGGTAAACGTTGATTTTCTGTTCTATCCTCTAGCTGAAATAAGCTAGATGTCTATTTATCTATCAATGGCTAGCTGGATTGACTATGGCCAGATTACTTGGAAAAAAGTTTTAAGTTTGCTTGGAAATCACCAGCTCTTGTATATGATATGATAGTTGTACACTTTAACCACCACACTGTGATAATTTTTTTTATTTATTTAGTACTTTTTTTAATATTTGTATTAATATATAAATATTTTTTATTCTAGATGGCGAAAGTACTGACATTAGTAGGCAAGCATATGAAGATATTAATGTGATTGCAGGAGTATTGAAGTTGTATTTCCGACTCCTTCCCATTCCTCTAATTACTTTTGATACCTATCACAGATTTATTGATGCTGTCAGTAAGTTTCATCTTTTATTTAGCTTTTTTTTTTTTTTTAATTATTTTATAATAATAATAATAAAACAAATTATTGTTATAATTCTTTAGCATATGTATGTACATAATAAAGTGATTTCTTTCTTATCTTTCTATCTGTAAGCTGAGTGATGAGCTATGATTATGATGTTCATCACCAAAAGTGCACTCAGCTTAGGAATATAAAGGTAAGTAAGAAACTGCCTCATTACGCATATGCTAAAGAATTATATATACAAACATAGGGAAAATTAATATTGTTATAACAAAATAAAAAACAAAGTACTATATTTATGAAAAAATAAATTTACTTTTACTCAGACATCCTTGATTGTGTATCCTTGTTGTTTTATCTCTGGTTGATGCTAATAAAAGTGCTTTTTTATTCCTTTGAATCTTTACACGTTTTGAATAATTTTTTCTTCTAATGTTAAAGAAGCCAAATTTGAAAAAAATACTATGGTTTAATTATCTTTATTATTTTCACATCTTAAGCTTACCTCAACTGTTTAATATTAAATTTTTAATAATTATGCTATGATTTTAAAATCTAATATGGTTTTGTACTGTACAGTCATTAATATTTCACTTAATGGCAGAATGGGATTCTCCCCCCCTCCCAAAACCATAAGTACTATTTACCACTAATTATATTTGCTCTTTTTTTTCATTTGCAAATGCAAGTAACAACAAGTATCAAATTATTTTATGTAGAGCAGGCCTAAAGTTGCTTTTCCATACTATTATTTTGTTAAGATTGTTATATTTCATTAATTATTTCTTTATTATTAATTTTTTTATGAGCATAATTAATTAAGCATTTTCAAACCATATTGAAAAAAACCCAATAATATTATAAAAAACAATTTATTAAGGAAAAAATAATATCATTATAACTAATTTTTTTTTTAATTAAATTATTTTAATGTTCACAAAAGTAGCACTTTTAACTTCCTTTTCATTATTTACAATAGATTCAAAGTGTTTAGTGAGCCAAACCTAAAATTTATGCCTATATCAGTTATAGATATATGTTGCTCCTTTAACATAATCACTTAAATTTGTCATTTAAAGTAAGATTTTTTTTGCCAAGCAAATATGAAAATTGTTTGTCTATAAATATTTGATATTTAACAAATTATATCTGTTATTTATACAATGCACTATACTTCTTTTATAGGCATTTAAAAATATTAAGACTTCTGTGATTCAATTTACAGCCTTAGAAACATTTGATAATAACTTTATACAGTTTGATATATCTCCGGAAATACATGGAATTTTATAAACATGTTGATGCTTAATGGCACTTATGCATATTGTTGGAAAACACTTGTCCACATATTTTAAAAGCAGAGTACCATATCAGCAAAAGTTGTTAAGTGGGAATTACTATTGTGATATGCTACGGTATTGATTATTTGACATAAATAGGATTGATAGGTGGGTGTAATTGGTGAAATAGTAGATGATAAATGAGTGCTGCAAGAAAAATAAATTGAACGGAACAATAGCATAAGTTTGAAACTTTTATTAATTCAATACTTTTTAGTAATCGTTATAAAATCATAATATTCATACTTTAAAAAATATATTTAGAGAAAAAAAGAAAAGATGCCAATAATATAGTTAAATGAATACTTCATTGTATATCATAAAATTATAGCAAATAAATCATCCTGTGCTGTGGTCAATGATAAAATGGTAAATTTAAAAAAATTTCTTCATATATACATTGGCCTTATATGTTTTAGACAATATTACAATTTTTTGCATGTATATTTAATAATTATAATATTTATTTTATAGAAATGTTTTCTAGTTTTTTTTATTTTCTTGGATTATTCATCAACAACAAAGGATCCACTAATCAAATGATTCGTCACAGATTAACTCTTGGCAAATTTACATTGAAAATCTGGAAAAAGATTTTTAAATATAAAGGTTATGTATTTAAAAATGAAGATTAGAATTGTTCAAGTTATCATGTTTTATATGATTATAGTTTTGAAAATTCGGCACTGAAAAAGAATGGAAAAATTATAAATGCTGATTAATTTTAGTCTTGCTGAAGACTTTTGAGAGTAATCTGTGATGGCAAGAGAAATGAACTATTGGATAATTGGTCAGATTTAACCTGAAATCTCACTTGAAGTTTGAATAATCATGTTGAGATAATTGTTTATTGATTATTGAGGCTATCTAATTTATTAGAAATGAGTATAATGCTTGAAAAAGTTGTTGGAGAGAGAACAAGAGAATGACCAGCAATGAGAGATGAATTCTATTAATATTGCAATAATGAGTATATCTTTGAACAGACTGAAAAATCATAGAAGATTCTGGAGAAATGCTATTCCTATAATTACCAGAAGCTGATAATGATTTAACATTACTTACTAATAAATATATTATAACGATCGAAATGAAAGTGAAGATCGAATCTAACCGCAAACTACGATATCTGCTCTACAAGGCGCCATCTAGGCATTTAAACCTAGAAAAATTTATAGAGTAGGTAGATACGCGCTATTAAGATTCCACTTTATTTAAATATTCAGATCGTTAGCCCAAGTCACTAGCTCAGTGGAGACGCAGAGATAAAAATCTATATCTTAATTTATATCTTAAATATAAATAAATAAAAGCCACTGCCAGAAATTAACACATAAAAATATTTATTTACGCACATATAAAATAATATTTAAATTTTGAGGAATAAATTCAACATTTTAGATTTTTCTATTAATCTTTAGTTTTACATTTAAGTAAATTACAATTATGAGTTTAATATTTATTTAGGGAGTCGAGTATGAATAGACTACATGGATCTGCATTTGAAAAGAAAATATTCTTCCCTGATTTGACCTTAGGCAACAAATTTCGCAATCAAACTGGCGCCAATCCATCTGATACATTTATGTATTCAATATAGCATGAAAATACGACAACACAAAATACTATACTGTCAGGAATGTACATCTGATCAGTAACTAGAATTAGAGAAGACATTGTCTCTCCACCAACAGGAATGTCACATCTGTTGGCGAGTAGAACAATAAACATAAAACTCCATAGGAATGGACTGCGGTCCTTTGCCGTCTTACAAACCCATCCATAGGCAAACAGAAGGTGTGTGGCGTATATATATAATCCTGCCCGTAGCGGATCTCATACTACATCTACAATTACACAAATATATCCAATCCATTGAACCAATTCAACTACGAAATGAATAATCTAAGATTACCCTCCCTTAATATAACTTTACAAAACTATATAGCCATTCACGCCCGATTTAAATTTAACATTTAAATACGTTCGCGCAGATTATTTTTATACAATTTGTTTTATAATGTCGAGTATAGATCGGCTGCACAGATTCCACGATCAAAAACATTCCAAATTAAACACAACCGATCAAAATACAAAGTCAATCGATAACATCAATTGCTGAGGGAATACAGGAGACCCTTTGGTGTTCATCATAAGACACCACAGTGATATCGTTGACTTATATATTCCAATCGACTGTGAAAACCACAACATAATCAACCGCTAATGAATCTATGCAACGTCTATACCCAACTTAAATGTAATGCATTTAATAATTTCTACAATAAATATTACTACAAATAAAAATACTAAAATGGAAATGATTTTAGCAAAACTTAACTATATAAATTTAAACAATCAATTATTAATTTGAAAATCAAATAAGAGTTCATTTTAAAATTTAAATTAGCTGAATCTTTAGAAAAAACAATGACGAAAGTTCTTAATTACTTTTTTTTGTTGTTGTTAATTTGTAAAGTTCATAGCTCACGGTAGAAGAGTCCAGGTTTCTGCTTTTAATTCCCGCGATGCCTCCATTGGAAGATAATGTTCTGGAGATGGCAATAGCTGGTTCAAGATATCACAGTCTTTTCATTTTTCTTTTTTTTAAATAGAGAGTGTGGTATGTGCATCCTATCACATCTCTCAAACACACAACGCTGGAACTGTCAGAAAAAACTGTATTTCCCTTTTTATATTATCCGCACGGATTCAATCAACAAAACGTCACTAATCCATCACTTTCATTAGGGTCCGAGCCAAGGCTTAGTGCTTCCATTGGTCAAGCTAATTTCTCTTTATTTTCTTATCTATCTTTCATCAGATCATTTTAATTATACAAGAGCCCAAGGGCCAGTTTGGTTTTCGATAATTCATAACAATCATTTCCATTTACAGATTACATTAATTAATACCTGTTTTTATTTTTAAATCTTGTACTTTTTTTATCAAAAAGTACGTTCAAATACTTATTTATTTGTTTTTTAAAAAAAAATATTTTTAAAGTTTGGCATCTGTGCGAATGTATATACGTTTAACAAACATTTTAATTTTAGCGTTTAGTTTTTTACTTTTATTTGCGAACTTTTAAGTTTTTATTTTAAATTAATGTAACGACATATTTATATATCGTTACAATATATTTACAATATGTGTTGCAAAAGAAAAAAAAAAGTAAAACTTTAAGTAATCCATTACAAAGCAAAGACCTTTGCAGCATATCCCTACAAAAAGACTATAAAGAGAATACTTTTCAAACTATTCAAATGCCAGACAGTGATGTTTACAGTTTTTTTTCTTCATTTACTACTTAGCTAAGAAAAACTAGATATCATTTAAATATATACATATTATATATTGTATTAAAAATTTATTTTTATATAATGCAATATATTTAAAAACATTAAAAAAAAAATATATACATTTTTTAAAATTTGGATATTGTGACATTTATATTATTAAATAGCTCAGTATAGACAATATAAAGATTTTAAATAATTTGGTATTTGAAGTTTTGTATCCTATTCCATTATTATTTCTTCTTTTTTTTTGTTGTTTATTTGAAAGGGATGCCTTTTGTATTTGATGTAGTGGCAGAATGCTATACTCAATTTCAAACTTTTTCTAGCTCTGCCACTTCTGCTGCTCAAATTTCTTATGAACATTTGAGCAACAGACCGTAAGATTTTAACAACAGTTTACAAAAATGTAATTCAATTAGTGTTAAGGAAAGAAAAATTAGATGCAGATATCATAAATGAAAAGTGGAAATCAAGAATGGACAGGATTAAATAAAAAATTCATAGAGGTTATATATTAAATATAAAAGCAGCTTTGATAAAAAAAATAATTTGTTAGATAAAGATGATAAAGAATACCTAGATAATAGAAGAAAAAAATGGTCAAAAAACTAGATTTAAAGGAAGAAAAAAATTTTTTGATGCAATATGAATAATAATTAAAGTAATGATTAAGAAAACAAATATAATTTCAGAAAAAATCAATAAAAAACTTTTAAAAAGATAACAGCTGGAAAAGTTAAAGATTTAGCTGAATTAGTAGATGAATGCTTTTAGGATTAGACCAAATTAGCAAATTGTCTGAACATAATTGCAAATGGAGATATTTGAAAGAATTAGAAGACTACTTATAGTTTGTTTGTTTTTTTTAAAAAGGAAAAAATAGAGATTTCGTTAATTTCATATTGATAGCAATAATTTATGTACATTTTTTTTCAGATGTTATTGCATTACACGGATGAATAATTTAATATCAGAGAAGATTTAGATATAGAAGAATTGGTCATATATATATAGTTTTACATACAGTATTGAAAATCATAATTAGAAGTATCAGAGTATGTTTATGGTTTAAATTAGGAAAATGGGAATAAATTGACGTAATTATGGAAAAACCCTATGCAAAATATTATTTTATAAACTAGATGATTCTGAATCAAGTAGGGATGTCTTAAAGTCACTTATAATGATTTGAAGAGAATTAGAAAAATTATTAAGATACTAAATGTAGGATATAAAGTGCATAAATCTAAATATAATAAAAATACAGGCTATGATTGTTATTTTTTGTAGAGATGTGATTTTTTTTTTTTTTTTCGGTCAGTGTATTGCTTATTATTTGTGTAGAAAAAGGGAGAAAATAAAAATTAAATTTAATAAAGAAAAATCAAGAATATTTAACAGACAGGTGAGCTAAAAATGAGAATAATATATGAAATATTGTTGTGGAGCATTATATTTATTTATGAATTGAAATTTAAAATAAAATGGATTATGTAATGGAATGGGAAAGGGTTTGAAATAAAGAAAAACTGTAAATTAAGAAATTGACACTATTTGTTTATAATAAATGTAGCATAAATAGAATCTTATGAAAGGAAACATCTATACCTAATCTCATGGAAATAATGCAGTATACTACTTATATGAATTATTTAATCACATTGGATAAAATTTAGAAAAAAGTGAAATGTCTATTTAAAAAAATGTGTGGATGATAATTGAAGAAATATAAAATGAAATAGAATGATTATTGTTTCATAAAAAAATACCAAAATCAAATTAAAAATGTTTAGATTATAATTTATGGATGGTAACAGAATTGTAAATCAATGTTTAATTGGAATGGATGTCAGAAAGTATGTATTAGAAGATGCAAAAAAAAAAAAAAAAGATGATGAATACATTTCAGTGCATCTATACAAAAATTTAGTTGAACTTTCCAATAGAATATTAGACATTCAATGTGATAGGCATTGGGATAGAAGAATTGAACATTTAGGAAGTAAAAAGGAAAAATATTATAGAAATTTAAAATATGGGTTAAAAAAATCTAATATGATATCAAAGCAAGATCATTACTAAAACTGAAATTATTGATGATAAAAGTAGAGAAAGTAAATTATTATTTAAAGCAAGAAAGGGAGTCTAAAGAAAAGATTAAAATTTTTCATGTGAATTGTGTAGTTGTGGGTCAGAAAATATTGAACATTAACTTTTAGAAAGTACAATTTTTAATAATATAGGGAAAAGTGATAAAATTGTGAGATATAATGAAGGAAAAGATTATGTAAAAAAGATTTTATGTGGAAGTTTTTAAGGGATAAGAAGAAATGGAAATTAGAAATAAAATTGGAGAAAATAAAAGATTCTTGAAAGAAAAAAGTGGGATAGGAAATATAGAAATTTATAATTGCATGTTGAATTTTTTTCACCATTGTTTATTTGTTAAATGTTTTAAAAAAATTTTGAATTTATTTATAATTTTCCAAATACACCTCCGTGTTAATAAGAATGCATAAGTTAGTATTTAATAATGTTTTAAGTATATAATGCAATGCTTCAAGTGATGTTACCTTCCTCTCTAGTTCTATCCAATGGCCAGGCTAACAACACCTGAAGCAAAAAAGGAGAATAATTCTATTCAAAGAAGCTAACCTAATGTTATTACTAACATTTAAATGTATTTAGAAAACTACAAATATAGTTCAGTTTTTCTAAAAAATTTAATAATTAAACCAGATAATGGAAATGGTCCAACATATACTTACGAGTAAAATGCCATCATCTCAACTTTCAGACAAATATAAAGCATAGAAGTAAATGAAAAAGGTTTTATGAATATATATATAAATTAATGGCAGTTAATACCTGTTAAATGTAATTTTTAATTAAGGAATAGGTATATTATATTTATATTTCCAGCAAATTTAATTGAATCTTTTAAGAAATGAAAAGATTAATATCTGCCTAACATGGCTTTATCTTAGTTTGACACTACCTTATCTTGATTCCATTGTTTCTTGCACCAAGAAAATATTAATTATAATTACCAATCAAAATAAAATCAATATGCAAATGTTAGTTCATGTAGACTTTGATTTTGAACGAATAATATAAATATTATTAGTACATTACAAAATCTTATCAAGAATAAAATATTAAATGCTGTTTACATGCAAGTTCACACACTTAAAAATTTAACAGAGCAAAATTATGAAGCTTTTTATAAATTGTACAAAGGGGGAAGCGTAATGATACATTTTCTTAATAAATAAATTTTAAATAAAAGCAAATAATTACAATTATTTATTCAAAAATTCAGATTTTTAATCTTATTTTACAAACAAACACAAAATTCATTTGCAATTGTGAAATTTTTATAATAATAATATATTAATTAAAAAAACTAAAAACAGATGACAAAAAGATTTAAGAATATATGTATACTAACATTTAATCCAACTGAAATAGTCTAGATATGCATTGTGGTTTTTAATTTTTTTGATGTGTAGTATAGGCAATCTGTTTCTTCTTCTTCTTTTTTTTTATTACATTGTAAACAGTCTTAGTATCAACTTTTAGCATAAAATGATGACATTAAAATTATAAACAATATTTAGATTTTCAAACTATATGATTATTTCTTGTAAATGTGAAGAGTACTACATAGTGGGTCTGCTAAAAGTTTTCTAATTTTCATTATTTGGCAAAAAAAAAAAATCTATAATTGATTAGTACACAAACATATAATCATCATTCCTTTATAATCTTTAATGAAATTATTGTGACATCTTTTATTCAAGATGTAATGAAGCAATGAACCTGATAATGCAGATGGGAGTCTCCTGAAACTGAGATATATCCATCTTTTATTACATGAATCTTTTAATGATTATAGCCCTATGCATCTTAATAATGTATAGGTTCATTTCAGTTAATGAAATTGAGATGCTCGAATAAATTGTGTTAAGAAGGTAACAAGTTATGACATCACCTATATTGATTAATTGTGATTGTTTATTTGCAGTACATTATTGACAAATTATTCCATCTATTTTTAGGTTGAGAACATATTTTCTGGTTACACAAGTGTGTTTATAGTCTCTCTTTTCTGACTAATTTTATTACAATCGTTTTTTTTAATAATGCAGAAAACTGATGATAATTTGGCTTTTTTGTTTACATTACCAAAATCTTTACTAGTCTGTTTACTTTATTCTATAATAATAATAATAATAATAATAATAATAAATAAATTTTTAACTTAACAAATGTGACTTTTTTTCAATGTTTATTGTTATGCTATATTAGTATGATAGCTGCAATTTCTTATTTCATAATACAAATGATCTTATTTAACAATTCGTTGAATTTTTTTTTTTTAAATCTTTATTATTAAAATTAGAAAAAAAAAATAATAAAGAATGTAAAATTGTTTACTATTAGTCAGATAATAAAAATGAATTACTGTATATTCTTTTTTGAGAGCATTTATTTGCTTGGGCTCAAAACGTTATGGTTTTTTTAATTTATTAGAATAAAAGAGTTAAAGAAGGCTTATAGATAATGCTCAGGTATTTTAATTTTAAACTGGCAATAGCATTATCATTTAGAGTTCATTGATTTTCACTGTTAGAATAGAGAGTTCTGAAATAGAGCATATGTTAAGTGTAAGGCAAAAAAAAAAAAAAAATCAAAGGACCTATTGTCTGATGTCAGGTTTATATAACTGTATAAAAAATTGACTTGGGTTCAAAACATTAAGGTTTTTAATTTCATGTTGTCATTGTAATAGTATAAAGGAATTAAAAATAATTGCTATATAATTAAAGGCATTAGTTCTAAATTTTAAATCCAAATTGATTGCTTAAACTGCAATAAATAGTGGAGTAAAGAAAATTGCTCCTAAAAGTATACTTTAAAGCAGTCTGCTTAATAATGAATTACCAATTTATTTGCTTATCCCACGTAAAGCATACAATTGATGATCTTAAGAAATATATGATTACCTCTATGAAAATGGGACATTTTAGATCATTGTTATTTTTAACAGGAATATGAACTTCATATTTTTTTTAATTATTATTGTAATTATGGGAAAATATTATCTTTATAAGATTGATTTACATTTAAGTGCTTTTAATCTAACAAGTGATGATACTTGTCCATCATTGACGGTGATTTGCCATTGCTTGTGACTCTTAATATTTCAGTTTTAGAGATACATCTTAAACTTTAATGAGCTTTTAAATTTTATATTTATTGTAATTCATATATCTTAATGGTGTAAGAAGATTCAGATTTGAGATGCTGAAACAAATTGCTAAGGGTTTGGCAAGCTGTGACAAACTACCAAAACTGTAGCCACAACGCCGTATCCTATTGCCCAATTACCCTAATTTGCCTTTAGTAAGATGGCTTAAAATTAACAATGTTCTATTATCATATTTATTTTTAAACATTTCTTTTATTCTTAGTTGTCTGCTTTGATATCTTTTAAATGTATATTTATGTTTAGTTCATTTATATATTTGTTTTTTTTCATCGAATCTTGATAAGTATTCAAAAGTGAGAAGAAAAAAAAGATTTAGGCTAACTTGAATTTTTAAATTGAAATCTGCTTATAGGCATACAATATTAATGGTCCTTCACAAATAAGCGAGAAAGTGAGGTATATTTTGTGTTGTATTATATTACTTGACAGTCTTGTTAAGGAATTTTCTCTCTACTACTAGAATAAATTGGAAGGAATCTAATAAAAGAAACAAAAAATAAATTCTCTCTGATTATTTTAAGTTAGGGTCTTAAACCTATAGAATAACATATCCTGGTTATCAGATGATCATTAATGATAAAGGAAAGCTTATGGCTATAGGTATAAGATTTGATAATGAATGAAAATAGATGGATTTTAATAGACTGTAAAAGTATTAAAGACCATATAAATAAATAGGTACCATTATATTTTAAGTACTGTTATTTATATCACATAATGAAATGATTTGTTTTTTAAAATATTTGTCTTTAAATCATAATTCAATTATCATTTTCAACTATTATTGATTCTCTATAAAATAAAGGTCTTTGTAAATTTAACTCAGTTTCTCCAATTAATAACTTTTTTTTTCTTCATCACTCTAACAAACTTTCTTATCCACTATTGTTATAGCACTAAGTTATGACTTCAGTTATCTTTCTGTTGTCACTTTTGTAAATAAACTCCAACCCAACTATTAATTTTTTTAATAATGTCAATGTTATCTGTTTGCTTTTATTCCTAAAATCTTTTTATTTCCACAACATATTTTTCCATATTTCACTGCATATTCTATTAAACATCCAAATATTTAGTTCTATAAGCAAGCACTTTTATATTTCCTTTTAATATTATTTTTAATGAAAATACTCAATTTAAATTTAATTCTATGATTAATTTTATCCATTATGTTTCCATCTGCATTTTCTAATTCATTGCTATTAATCCTCCATTTTTGAAAGCTACTGAATATTATTTTGATTATTTTAGCATTTATCTTTAGTTCTGTTTTTTTATTTTTACCTGATAATTCTTGCAATATTTTCTGAAATTTTGAAGCATTATATACAAAAACAACAGTATTGCATGCAAAATCTAGATGACTTAAATAATCTTTCTTTTTATTCTCTTATCTTTCCACTTTAATTCATAAAGTGCTTACAATAAAATTATTATAAAAAGATTTAGATATGGAAGTCTGCTGTATACATTCTTATCCTAGATCTGTTCCAAAGCTTTAATTATTGTAGAAATGCTTATAGAATTAAAACCTTTTTCATAATCTATCAGCCCAATGCAATATGGAAATTTATACTTATTGATTATATTTGTTTTAAATAATTTATGAAATTGTAATTAACAATAAATACAACAGTTAGTACAATCAAGACAGGATTTTACCTCGTTTGTTTCTTACATCTTTGTTTCTTTATTGTACTACAATATATTTAAATCCAGCTTAATCTTATGGTTAATTTAGTTTCATTAAAGTCTTCGTAAACAAGTTATAGTGGCTTGATAAAGATCTATAGAAATGATAAAAAATGGACATATCTGTAATATCTAATATCTTAATTACTTTTTAATAATATTATTACTACTATATTTTACAATCATCTTGTATATATTATAAAAGATTTTTGGTATAGTTTTGTCAACAATATCTCTTAGTCTTTCTGCGTTTTTTAAGATATCGATAATAATATTTCTAATTTTTCAATTTTTTATAGATTTGTTAATACTGGTATTGTATTACTTATCTCTTCATTTAAAAAACATGACATTACAAAAGATATAATTAGTTTTTATTGAAGTCTTTTTTTAGCAAATTTTTTATTTTTTTAATGTAAATAAATTGTATTATATTTTACACTTGATAAATCTGTTTTATTATAGAACGCAACACATTAGAAGAACGTTTGCAGTGTCTTAGTGAAGCCCTCACCTTGCTACCACCAGCTCATTATCAGACCTTGAGTTATTTACTCTCACACCTGAACAGGTAATAATTCATTAATATAGACATATATATTTGAACTATATATACATATAACAAACAATAGAATTACTCTTTCTGATGTAAGTAGTTCTAAATTTAAAATATAATAAATTTATCTTCTACAACATTTAGTTTTAAATCATAACATGAAACTAAAATTCATGACTATGCGTTTTTAATAGACATGAATATATATCCATATGGGGTTTATACTTTATATGCATCATCAATTAAAAAGTAAAATATGTAGAAAATTTAAAAAATATATATTATTAATTTCTAATTTATTTATTTATTTGAATCGTAGATAAGTTTAAACCATGAATAAGATCACAGACTGGAGTTATTGTATATTATATTTGGGGTATTGATCATTGTTTTTGCAATATAAAATGAAGGATCTAACTCTAATAGTATACATATTTTAGTAATAGCAAATCATCATATATATATATATTATATGAAAATTTATTAAATTGTTGAATATTTTAAAATGTATTTACCATTATCAAATAGTACATTTATAGATGAACTAATGAGTTTTAGATTTCATGAAAATATATTTGTATTCAATACTTATTGCAATATAAAGATTTGTTAGTGTTTTAAAAAATAAATCATTTTAATCGTTTTTATAGCTTACATGGCTAAATGCACACTTAAATACATTGATTATACAATGAGAACTGGATCCCTGCTATTAAATGAAATTTTCCATTAAGTGAATTAGGTCTTTTTTTAAAATTTATATAGCAGCGCACCAACATATTTCTATTCTATAGGATGAGCTAAAAGTATTTTATTAACATAATTAGTTTAAAACATTTATAAATGAAATTGAATAGAAATTAAAATAAACAATACACTGTAATATATTAATTATATAGATTGGTTAAGTTATAATGCATAAATATTTAATTCAAATAAGATTTACCTAAAAGAAATTCATTAAATTCCTACTTGGTTAAAATATACTTCCGTACGTTTTTATTAATTATATTAAGGATATCACTAGGAGTATTTAAATGCTCTCATTGATAATAATATATGGTATTGCTCTGTGTGTTAATTACGTAATTAATTATATTATTATAGTACAGTAATTGAATTTATAATTGTACTAAAAGGTCTTTGTTTTTTAAATCTAAGGAACCATTTCTGAATATCATATTTCTGTTCCTCTATCAACTTTCATAAAATGAAATAAACTTTAAAGCTTTTTTTGGATAATCATCATCATCAACCATTATCAATCCACTGCAGGATGAAGGTCTCTCCAAGTTTATCATGACTTAAAGAAATATTTTGGATGGTTTGATGTTCAATACATTATCATTATTTTTTTTTTTTCATGTCCACTATAAGGCCATCATTGTTTAACTTTTCTTAGAAATAATATTTTTAATTTTTTTTTTTTTAGAAACTTGTATTCATTGTTTATTATAATTCTAATTATTTGGTAAGCCAATTGTAGCTTATAATCTACTGTATTAATGGATGTGTCTTGCTTTCTATATTATTTTTAATTTATTATTTAAAGAGAGGCATTGCTTCCAAAATGCATATTATAAAATATATTTAGTAAATAATGAAATAAAATAAAATATGTTTACTAATTATATTCACTTAAGAATAATGAACCTTTGTGAATTAATTTATAGTTTTAGAAACAATTGATAGCAGCAATTAATAATATCTGGTTTGGGAATGAAATTTAAAAATAAAACTTCATATTAAAAAAAATATACTTACTTGTTGATTGCAGAAAGGAGTTTGTTGTAAACTGAAAGAAGACCCATTGATTCCTCTTTGCGATTTTAGAGGAAATTGCTAATATCCACTCCTTATGTTTTTGTTGTTGCAACTGTTATTACTATATGATTATTGATGTAATTTATCAATGAACATAGATGGGCTGCTCACCAATTTGCATCAGCTAGGTAAT
This sequence comes from Epiperipatus broadwayi, assembly GCA_028023455.1. NCBI lineage: Eukaryota > Metazoa > Onychophora > Udeonychophora > Euonychophora > Peripatidae > Epiperipatus > Epiperipatus broadwayi. Next base: position 2,738,160 of record JAQFVV010000109.1, read on the forward strand.
GAGTTTATTGGCTCTTTACTTCAGAGTTTAGGATCAAGAAATACTGCTGTCTTTTTTTTTTAATTGCCTAATAATCCTTAACTGAAATATCAGTTGAGTTTTCTTAAAGACAGAATGAATGTGTGTGCAGATAAACTTTTTTTTAAAATAGATATTAAAAAATATATTCGCTATAAAGTAGTCAGCCAAGGCAGCAATTGGTGGCTGAAGGCAGAGGGTGCTAAACATTTCCTGATTGTAGAAGCTGCCATTTGATGATGACCTTTTATTTTGATACTTAGAATTGCAATTCACTTTCAAATAAATGAAGATTGCAAAAATTTGCAGAACTGTCTAATATTAAGTGGTATACTGTTTGATTTTGTGAAATTAGAAGAAAAAGTGAAGAAGGAATTGATTTAAAAAATAGACATGACTATACTACAAAGTCACAAAATGGAGTGGGATTAATTATAAATAAAAAATGGAAGAGCAACATTGCGAAGTTTGATGGTGTATCAGACAGAAGGGCAAGATTAGTTAGTTAGTTATTCAATTTAATGCAAGATATCAAGTGCAGATAATTCACGTTTATGCCACAATAAATTTTCATTGTGATAAAGAAGTAGAGGATTTTTATATGGATTTGCAAAAGGTTATTGATTAGACCAAACAACATTTTAAAATTATCATGAAAGACTTTAATTCTAAAATCGATAAATGATTGAAATTATGAAAGGGACACAGATTTGTGAAGTTTGCAGAAAATAAAAAATTTTATATTATGAATTCTTTTCTTGAGAATAATGTTAAACAGAAATGGACATCGAAGCATCCAAATGAAGGTACAGGAAAATTGACTATATTTTACTTAATAGAAAATATATATTTCAAGATTGTAATGTTTTTTAATAAATTCAACACAGGAAGTGATCATCGATTAGTGACACATAAGATACATGTTAATGCAAAACGGGGAAAACAAAAATTATTAAGGAAAACAATCTTCATTGTAGATGTTTTTAATCTTCAGAAACATTACAATGAAATTAAATTAGAATTTGTAAATACACCTGGGTCTCTTTTTACGCGGATTTATTTAACGTGATTTTGAAGTTACGTGATTCATGTTTCATCGGAAGTCGAACTCCGATAATGTGCTATTACTTTAAATAATAAATTTCGCGCACTTACGTCATATTGAAAGTAATAGCACATTATTGGAATTCGACTTTCATCTTAGTAATTTCAATATTTTCAGTGCTTTATAATAGTAAGATTTTATGCAATAATGAAATTAAAATCATGATTTCCACATTTTATGTATACACACATTAGATTTTACAAGATTATAATGTAAATTTGTTCAAACATTGTGCGTGTTAATTTTGCATTTTAAATCACATTCTATTTTTGCTTTTTAAAAAAGAACGTAATCAATTAATCATTTAGTGTCCGCAAGTTTATTTTTAAAAGGTGAGTAATAGCAGTGGGCACAATTAAATTTGACAATTAAAATCTGATTTTTAATTGTAATTAACAATTTAAAAATTACAAAGATTAATTACTAATTACGTTGTCACCAGAAAACCATTAACACAACATGAGAGTGAAGTTGGCGCTAGTTGTATTTCCTCTTGTGAAGAATCTGATTTTTTACCAGTTTGCAAACGAACCTGTTTATCGGCAAATAGCGATAATAATTAAAACGTGTATAAAAAAATGTAAATTACTGTACTGTAAATTATGCATAAAAATATATTATTTTGAATAAAATTAAATATTATAGTTAAAAAAAGTTAGTTTTGTATCAATTTTTTTCAAATTTGAAATTTTTTATTAATCATATTTTATTTCCTTATTGTTTTTTTGCGTGAATTTTAAAGTAATTTTACATTGGTGCTTTGCTTTTACGCGATTTTTGAAAAATCACAGTCCGTATCCCCCCTTTTTCAAGGTAAGTTACGTCTATTTTTGCGCGATTTCATTTGCGCGTGTTTTCTGAGGAACCTACCTATCGCATAAAACGAGACCCAGGTGTATTAACAAATTTTCAAAATGCTTCAGATTTGATGAAATCAAAAGGAAGAACTACAGTAAAGATATTTGTACAAAAAAGTAGCAATTGACCATAAATTTCTATTGAGACAAGACCATTATATGAAGAAAAGAATGAATATGAAAATATAAAAGAATGATCCATTAAGAAGAATTGAATATATAGAGGTTTGTAAAATTGTAATAATGATATAAGAATATATGATTCTGAATTAGTAAAGAAATCTATAGAAGAGAAAAGAAAAATATTAAAAGTTTAAAACAAAATTTTGGTATCAGTAGAAGACTTATTTTTGCAATAAGAATAGATGGAACTATTACTAAAAAAAGAGATGACATCATGAAATGTGTGGAAGAGTTTTATAAAGTATTATATAGTAATAAAGAATAAGAAAATGTATCTCCTACAATTACTACATTTTCTGAATTGCTCAGTATTTTAAATGAAGCAGTGAGACATGGAATTAAATCTATGAAGAAGAGAAAAGCTCCAAGTGATAATGGAATTATAATTGATTTCTTAATAGAAGCAGATTAAATAGAAAAATTATTAGTAAAGTTTATAAATCCTCAGCAACTTTATGGTTACCAATTTGAGAATATAATCCAAATTAAATAGCTTCGTAGTTTTATAAATAGAAAGATAGATTTAGATATTGACATACAACATAGACTCTAGTATGTTGCTGCTTTTAACAAATTAAACATCAATATCACCACAGGGAAAAAACTATACCATCTAAGTTGATTATATGTAGAGCTGTTATTTTACCTGATTTATTATATGAAAGTGAAACTTGGAGACCCTATTGGCGCAATATAAAGGCAGTAGAAAAATTTCATTTAAGAATGCTTTTAAAATTTAAACCAATCAATATATTCTTTAAGTTGGAGTTCACTATTCTAAAAAAAATCATTTTCGTTAGATTGGGCATATAAAACAAATGAATAATGAAAGACTACCTAAAAGGGTGTTTTATGATTAATTTGAGATGGATTTCATAGGAAAGGTAGATCCTGTCTATGTTATAAGAATTATCTCAAAGACATTCTAAAGAACCAATTGTTTCCATCAGGAAGATATGGCAAAGATAGACCACATTGGAGAACTACAATTAGACATAGTGTTGAAGGATTACAGAAAAATTTTCTACTGAATAAAATAAAAGACAATTTTGTAAAATTTCAAGTCAACTGAAAAATGGACCAGCATGTTATATATGTGGATGTATTTGTTTTTCAGACTGGTTTGTATTGTCATCTCAAAATACATTTCTAGAGTAATCTCGTCCTCCCCCCGCTTTTTTTATTACAGTGGGAATGATTATACTCATTTAAGAATAGCTATTTATTATTATTATATCAAATATCTAAACAATAAAGATATATTTGAAGAATGCAGTAATAATATCGATATTTTAATAAAATATTAGAAATTGCAGAGCAATTAATCTTTTGTCAGTTCTACACTTAATTTTTACCAAGATAACTATAACTTGTCTATAGTCAACTTTGGATTTTAATCAACCAAAAAAAAAAAAAAAACTTAATGCAAAAGTGATTTTAGCATAGTGGGTCAAATTCAGTTTTTGAGAGAAGTTATAGAAAGGATGATAAATATTAACTGCCTTTATGTTTTGGATTTATAGATTATAAAAGTACATTTGATTCTATAAGCATTTCTACAATGATTAGAACATTGGATCATCAAAATATAAATCCAGAATATTGTCATATTTTGAAAAATATTTATCAAAGTGCAACAGTAATGATTAGATTACATAATGGTACTAAGAAGGTTAATATTGATAAGGGTGTACAACAGGGCAATTCCATATCTCCAAACCATTTTATGCCATTTTACAAGTAATATTTTGTAAATTAAAATGGAAAGTTAAGAGATTAAAAGTAAGTGAGATTATTTATGTCATCTAAATCTCACAGTTGATGTGATTATTAAACACTTTTATTTAAGTTAGAAACTATTTGTTTGTTTATTTAGCCAATATTTTGAAATCATTACGAAAGGATTTTCTTCAAATTTTGAACATGTGTTATAAATCAGTGACAATCAAAATATTTCAGAGTAGGGTCCTCGTTCTTTACTGTAGAAATGTTGGCAGAGTGAATTTTAAACTCTATTGATTCAGTAAATTTTCATTGATGAGTATGCGAGGGTAGTTTATATATATATTAAAAAATCTTAGATTAAAATATATTTTAGTGGTCATTTAAAATTGAAACAAATACAAATCTTGATTGTAAAGGTTTTTTTTTAAAAAGTGTATACAATTTTTTCTCTTCATTGTAAAACTTGATTTTTTAAAATGCTTTTTAAATAAATAAAACTGTTGTAAATGATCTTTACTTTCAAATGTTAAGCAGATGCCAATGTTTGAATAATTGCAAAAATTTAAAAATAATAAATTGTAACAGTTGTATTACATAGCACACAATAACATAGTGTGCGCGTGCAAATATATATAAAGTTGAAAGGAAAAGGAAAAATAAACACAGCAAAAATTTGGTAGATAATTTCTACATTTCCCTGGAATAAAATAACCATAGTAAAAGATTTTAAATAATTTTGAATTTAAAATAGAATTTTATTATAAGTTAAACAATTAAAAAGGTATAATTAATATTGTATTCTGATTTTGAAATTAAAAATAAGCATTTTTTTATGATTAAAAAAAAACCCTGTTAATTGTAACCATTTTATTATCTATTTTTTAAAATCTTTGTAGATTATACTTTGATTAAAATTCCAAAAGTAGCTTTTAATTAAAGGTGATTTTTAAATCAAGATAAGAAAAAAGTTTTTAATTAATGTGTTTTTGTTACCTCAGCTGACTATATAAAAGGGTTAATAAAAATATTAGAGTAGTTTTAGTAGTTTGGCTATTTTGTTTTGAAAATAGTGGGTTGGCTAGCAGTAGTGGTTTTCCAGAGTTAGAGAACGATCATAAAATAATTGAAGGCAAGACAGTGGATACAGTGGCAGCTATTAGTTCATGATAGTGGAATTTGGATTCACTTGGAGGGAAATTGCTCAACTTCCAATGTCATAGCCACAAATGTGTTCTAGAAGATAGTTTGCTTACCTATCCAATCCTAGACAGAAGGGAGATCACTGCTGACTAACAATTACTTGGACTATATCTCTTCCAATGATGATATTTAGCCATCAGCTTGCCAAAGAATTAGCATATGTATGCTGCTGTGTCTATACACAAAATCACAGATAAACGTATTGTCTTATTTATATAAAGTATGGCTAGAAAGCTCTTTTAAGGAATTCCTTAAAATGACATTTTAAAGTACAAGTAAATAATTTTACTTAGGTTTAAGTGTCTAAAAATAAAGATTATATATATTTTTTCAAGAGAATAAGTGAAATTTATATACTTTCAACATGGAAAACTATGATATATATAGAACAATATTATTTTAAATCATTTATTGAAGGGAAAAAAAAACATTTTAAATTTAATGATATTGATAATTAATTAATCAACAATAATATCCTGTCAAGACTGTTATTATTCTTTTTTTAAAAAAGTAGGAAAAAGAAAATACTTCTATTGACTATAAAAAGAGAGACTAATTAATAATTTTAATTCATATCATCTATATTTTTATAGATACATAAGTATGTGAGAATTTTATGTATATTTTCCAAATGAAATTAATTATGAAAGATTTTTAATAATTTTATTATTTTGATAAATTCAAATATGATAGATGAATTTCATTTGATGTTAATAAATTATTATACTGCACATATATGCACAGATGATATATATATTTAAGTAAACCTAACATAAGGTATGTGTATCGTTAAAATATAACTTAAAAATTTTAATCATGTATTTTTATTTTATAGCAAGTCAAATATGTTCAAAAAAATATTTTGCCACATATCTGTGTGAGTAAATATTAATGCATGTCAGATACACTTATATATAAAATTTAATCAATTTTTTTTATCATGTTCATTTATAGTACTGTGTGTTTGTGTGCAGATATATGTATTGTATGTAAACCCATTATGAGATATTGTAAATCAGAGTGTGATAGTTTTTTTTAATTGTATGTTAATCAAAATCAGAAGGCCTATATTTATATAGCCATATTCTAAAGATCTTCAATTTCATTTTTTTTTATTGTTATTAATAAATTTTTAGTTTGTTTATTAAAGTTATTCCAATGAACTTAATTCTAAATGTTTTTAAAATATTATATGTTGCATCATCTCTTGATCACAGTAACAGTTATAGAGCTTATGTTTGAGCTAGATTCAAGTATAATGGTCTGAAATATGGAATGGGATGTATATTAGTGTATGGGCATCCAGTGATGATGATGATATTTCCATCAATGATGGTCATCATTATCCTGGTTGGCGCAAAGGAAATTTCTTTAAAGCCTATGTGCTACATTTTATTTTAGTTTAGTCTATCAGAATTTAAGTTTATAGTTGTCCAGTACATTAATGGTACTAACCTGACCAGAGCATTAATGATGATCAGCATGTTTTAATATCCCAGCGTTATTGTTTTTATTATTATATATATCCAGATGAATGAGCACTTAAGTTGGTGCATCCAAATTATGTTTAAATAATTGCCCTAAAACTGGCAAAGGCTAAATAGTTGGTCTACAGTAGACCCATTTCAAATCCAGTCGCAAGATTGACTGTTGATTTATTTTGAGTGTTGATCATTCATAATGATGGTATGATTGTTACTTATATTTACTTATTGATAATGCTGGAATTAATTGGGCTGATCTTTCAGAATGATTTTTCAAAGAGTTCTCAAAATTTCTCGTGCTCTTAAAGTATATAACATTACTTATGTTATATAATGAACTTGCAAATAGCTAATAACAAGCTTTTCAGAATATTCCCAACTTCATTCTGCTACTGGCTACCTCAATGAAGTGCTAGGATATTCAAGCATTAGATGTAAAATACCAGGCCAAGCCCAGCATTTTATCTAATTGATAACTATTTAGTAGAAAATCTGAAATTTCAGACATTCATATATATCTTCCAATCCAGCTATGTAACTTAAATAGCCATATGAGGCTGAACTATATTCATATACACCATATATTATTAGCTTCAGCAATATAAAATTGTCAAAGCCTTAATAGCAAAAAATAAAATTGCAAAGAAATCAAATCATATATCACATGACCTAATTTAACAAGCTTGAATTACAAATGTTATATAATTAATTTGCAAATAGCTGTGAACAAGCTTTTCTACTTAATAGTTATCCATTAGATAAAGTGCTGGGCTTAGCCTGGTATTTTAAATCTAATACTTGTACATTGTAGCTCTTCACTGAGGAAGCCAGTAGCAGAAACTGGTCTGAGGTTAAGGATATTCTGAAAAGCCTGTTAAGAGATATTTGCAAGCTCATTATATTACATTTGTAATACACGCTTGTTAATTTAGGTCATGTGATATATGACTTGATTTCTTTGTAATATTGCTTACATATTTTGTGATATTAAATTTCATTATTTGAAATTGATTTAACTGGGGCTGATGATGATTTTCCATCACCCCAGGTTCACCATACTTCCCCTATCCCATTATAACATAATACAAATATTTTATAATAAAGCTTTTATTTAATGTGGACTAAAAAGTAAAATAATTGTTTTTTCACTCACAGTTGGGGGTTTTATATTTAACTTTATATAAAAAGCATGAGATGTTCAGAAATTAATTCAATGCATTTTTGTTTTATTTTTTCAAAGGTTTAAATTAAAATAATTTCTGGGCATCCCATACTTATATTTTAAGTTAAATATAAAATCTCCAATTATGGTTGAAGAAACAATTGGTTTAAGCTGTTATAAAATATTATATATATATATTGTTTTTATAAATAATGCTTTAGAGTTTCAAGAAATGTTGCAAATTATCAGATGAAAGTAAGAAAGTAGGACTAAAAGTAAATGCTAAAAACATAATAATGTTCAATGGATTTTTCTAGAAGAAGAAAATAAAGATTGATAATGATGAATTAGAAGTTGATAACTACAAATATCTTGGTCAGATTGATAATATAAATGGAAACATAATGGATGAAATTAATCGTAGAATTAAACTTGGATGGAGTATTTTGATAAGAATAACTGAATATTAAAAGGAAATATGCCTATGTGTTTGAAAAGGAAGTTTGAATAAATGGGTTTTATCAATTCTTAATTTAATAGATCTGAGACTTGGACACGTAACAGAAGAACAATAATACAGAGACTTCAGATCACTCAGTGAAGTATGAAGAGATGTATGTTAGTAACAATAAGAAGGAATTGAAAATGAAATACATATGTAGGAACAAAAGAGGTGTTATTGATATCATTGCAAGAAGAGACTGAAGTGAAGTTTGGCTGAATGTATTGTTAGAAGAGATGATAATAGATGGACAGTTGAAATCAAATTGGTTTCCAAGAGCTTGTAATAAACCTAGAAAGAGTTCACGTCAGATGGATGGATGAAATAGAGAAGATTGCTGATGGAATATGGAGATATCTTCATTTGCAGTGGATTGATAATAGTGGTAAATGATGATTTATGTATTTGAAAAACATTTTTAATAGTTGTGAATCTCTTAATAGAAGAGCAATTCAAAGATTTTAGATCATCCAACAAAGTGTAGAAAGATGGATATTGAGAGTAATAAAAAAAATCAAAAGCAAAATATTTGGGTGAGAGAACAAATAAGTATTGATATCATTGAAATGAAATTAGTCTGGAAATGTTTCTAGAAGAAATAATAATAGCTGGACAATTGAAGTCTTAAACTGGATCTTAAGAGATTATAAAAGACTTAGAGATCACATGTGAGAAATATAGATGATATAAGAAAATGAAGAGAGGCTATGAATTAGAGAAACTGAATTAAACTTGTAAAGATTTCATCTTGCAGTGGATCAGTAATGGTTGAAAATGATAATGTTCATTGCATAAGAAAGGCTTGTAAAGCTTGCATTAATAATAAATTTAAAATAATGACAAGAAAAATTAAATTTTTGTGAATAAACAAACTTGTTTCAAATAAAATTGTACATTTATTTTTTCTAATATTCTGTTCATGATAACTTACAGCAACTTTTTGATGATTTATTTCTTGTGAAGAAATAGTTATAATTATTTTGTAGATAAGATGAATGATGAATACTGGATACCATTTAATTAATATAAAATTAATTATCAGACATAAAAATGTTATATTGTATGTATTCCACGCTCATTTTTTGTTGCGGTTTCTGGTTTTACATACTATGTGAAGTCCCCAAAACCTGCCCTAATGAAAATACTATTGATAAATTAAACACTGGTGTCTAAGAGTGAACTTTGATGTCTATTTTTATAAAATTACTACCAAATTACTTATTTTTTATTTCAAAACAGATAAATAATGTCGGGTAAATATCGAATTTTTTAAAAATAATACTAAAGCACAAAGTGTAAAAAAAATTGCATAATTTAGTTTAAATAATAATAAAAAGTTATCTCACTATGGTGTAAGATTTATTTTTTAAAAAAAATTGATGCAAAGTAACAAAAAAAGAAGAAAAAATAAAGCAAATCTTTTTTGTTTATTGGCATTAAATAGTGTGAATATTCTGAAGAAAGGCTAGAAAGAAGTCCAATTTGCCTGTGTTCTGTTACAATATTTTCAGCATATTTGATCCATATGATTCTATAATAGTTTTGGAAATGTGCCTCTTCTTTAGAATTTAAATTTTGGTTTTAATCTACAAATGTCCAATTACCAGATCAACATAATACATTTAATAGTTGAATGTTAGAATCTTATTTGTGCATTACATATTTTGCAAATTACACTATTTTATTATGGTAAAAGTATGAATATATGTTTCACTATTTGTGTCTTTCATATTGTTTTATAAAAATTAAACAATAATTTAATACTGTAAAAGTAGTTTATTTTATGTTAGTCCATGTTCGTTTTGTGAAGAAAATACAACGAAATGTTCAACTTTTTGTTTAATATTTACCCATCAAACATTTTGCAAGTCAAACTTTTATTACTGTAAAAATACAAATATATGTTCCATTACATATATATTTATTTTCAGATTGTTTTATAAAAATCAAGCAATATTTCATTATTGTAAAAATATGTTTTTTTACATTGACCCACTTTTATTTTGTGAAGAACATATGGGAAAATGTTCAATTTTTCGATTAGTATTTTCAGTATGCTTCACTTGCTTTACATAGTATGTAAAAGCAGAAACTGTAATGAAAAAGTGAGTGTAAAACATTTACTCATGGTATCCAAATGCTAAAAACAGGTTGTTGGTAGTGCACATTGCTGTAAAGGATATGCATTCATAATCTATAAATGTTGCTATTATAATGATTATCCTTGATCTGGAGATTATTATTCCAAGTGATTTATCTAAGACTTATTTGAAGTGTTAAAGATAATATTTTTGTATAAAATGGATGTTTTTTCTTTTTTTTTAAAGACAAATTTCTATTTTTTAAACTTAACTAAGATAGTAAGTGTGGAAAACTGTTTGGATTGTTTTCTTATAATCATTTATAATTAATGTCAAACATTTTTACTAATTTAGTGAAGTATTTGATTAGAAAAATTAATTAAGTAATTAAAGCTATTTCTAAATAAGTTTTGGTTGAAAACATCCAACTAATTTAGCATCGCTTTTTAATTGTCAATGGAATAGGTTGTTTTTTGTTGTTGTTTTTTTAAAAGCAAAAAACAAAATTAACTTCTATTATTCTGATTTTAGATTAAGAAGAGCAGTGAAACCTTAGACAAGTCATCTTTCAAAGCAATAATTAGAAATGAAGTGAATTCTCACTGTGCATTAGATAAGAATGATTAATGGGCAATTTTTTTTTTTTTTTTATGTCAAAGCGTTGACGGGGAAGCAAACCCGGGCCAGCTGCTTGGAAGGCAGCTATGCTAACCGCTAGCCACCAACACTTGACGCTTAATGGGCAGTTTTAGGATTCAAAGATAGTCTATTTACAAATTTCATTTTCATTCTAGTAGATTAGTAAATAGTTGTTGCAAGTTCTCACAATTTCCTTTTTGTTTAAATTCTGCTAACAAAGGCAAAAGAAAAGAATACAAAGCTTATGAAGTAAAACAAGTTTTGAGAAAATTTAATATTTATTTCTTCGATCCTGCTATGTATAGATGGAGAAACAATAGTAATTGAGATTTAAATATGTAATGAATTTAACATTTAAAAGAGTGGATTAATAGAATTCAAGTATCTTTAATTTTAATGTTTCATTTATTAAGAAATTTGAATTTTTTTAATGGTATTTTATATGTTATTTTATTATATTTAAGGTTTTTAAATAATGGACATATTGTTGAAATCAATTTTTGAGATAGATGAAAATAGTTAGTTTTTAATTTAAATGGTAATTATTTTAATCTCTTGAGCATTACTTAATAAGAATTTAGAGGACCAAAGTTATAATGCATATTGTTATTGATAATTGGACTAGTTTTTTGTCCCCAAAATCGTTCTTTAGATATATTGTGAGCCTAGATTATTTGTGAGAATGTTCGTTGTTGTTAATGTAGCAAAGAGTTTTCTGTCTGAAAATTTATCACTAAAAAGGATTGGTTTCCCCCATCTGTAGTGGATTAGTGAGAACATTTGTACTTTTGATTATACACTCATTTTAATATTGTTCATAGAGGTGCTGTTATAGACTCTGTAGTTAAGGTTATGACTATTAGAGCTATATTGTTTCTCAATATATATTATGCATTTTAAAGAGTACAATGGATTTTTTGCATGGTTTTGAAATCCTTGTTGTTTTGTTTTATCTATGTGCTTGCTTATGCTTATGTGCATGTGATGGGTATAGTCTTAACAGAATGATCATAGTTGCGTGAAGTAAATGTTATAATTAGAAGAAAGATCTTGTGATAATTTTGTATTTGTTAAATGATTAAATCAGTTTAAAAAAATTTAAATTATATTTAAGTTTTACTAAATGGAAGTGTTCTTGAGTGTTTTATATGATTGTAATTCAAATGATTAAATAAAAAAATCAAATAATTAATTACTTGAAAGATTGTATAATGTTCAAGCATTAAAAGTTATAGTTTGAATTTTGATTTGAGTGTCCTTACTTTTTGAGTTGATCATTCTGGACTACATTACACAAATACCACATTTTCTTTAAACCAGGATTGAGCCAAGTCTGTGATGCAATTGTATTGATGATTATATGATTGAATTAAAAAAAATTGGAAGATATATATTTATTAATATCTCATTTGAACATAATGTATTGAAAGTATAATTATTGAAAATTTCTACAAACCGAATTAATTTCATTTATTTAAATCAGTGATTGGTGATTTAAACATTTTTTTTTTTTTGTTTAATATATATTTAATAAACTTTTTTGTGTGATTTTATTATGTGAGTGCTTGCGTTATTGTTATAAATCTTTTATTTGTAATACATATGTAAGTAATATTATTTTTATAAAGCGCAGTCAATATTGAAATAATGTATTTATGAATACTCTATGTGAATCTTTGAACTATTTAATTATTAGATTTGCTAGTACACAATTTTTGGTTGTTGTTTTTTTTTTTTTTTACCAAATAAAGTTTAATTTTAGTTAAGTGGCCAAGTGAAAGTTAATGCCTAGTGCTTGAGATATGAATCAATTAACTTAGTTTTTTTTATTATTATCAACAGTATTAGTACTGGAATGGGTTTGTGATATAATTTTCAGATCATCAGAGTTTCAAAATGAAAAACAAACTAACAAGTGTTTCCCATTTGAGTTAATATGAATAGGATATACAAACATTAGATATAATAAACCATAACAAGTGAACTAATTTTATAAATTTATCTTCTTTTTAAAAAAAATTTTCCCCAGTTGGTGAACATTTTTTTCTCCATTTGCTTATTTATTCACTGCTGCTTTTGATTTGGCTGATGGCCATGAAAAAAGCAAATATATTTTTTTTTGTTGAAAGTCTATATTAAATGAAATTATTAATTTATCATTTCTATATGTGAAACAATAAAAATAAAATAATTTAAAATAATTGTATTTAAATTTTCATTTTTTTTTTTTTTTTTCAACTATTCACACAGTTTTTATCTGAATTGAAATATTATCAAACATATATATTATTTACAGAATTGTAAATATATTAATTAATTTATAAAATTATTATTTTATTGGAGAATGATTATAATAATGTGTTTCTTAATTGTTAGATTCTCTGGAAGACAAAGACAGACAAAACAAAAACTTGATTTAATAAAAAATGTTTAAAATGTAAGGCCATTTATTTTAAATCATAGTGATAAAATATTGACATATGGATTGAAAAGGCATAATTCAGGATTTTAATCATTTTTGAAGGAAAGTAGGCCCATTCTCAATAACCGAAAATTGATATTTAGTTAACACATGGATTTTTCAAGTTTGACAAAATGGTAAATGCTTTCTTCATATCGGATAAATTATAATTGACTGAAAATCACATATTTATTTAGTGAATGGATTTTTTTCAAGCTTCTAACTATTAATAAACATTATAAATGAGTCTGTAGAGATTGTAAGTTTTAGATAGATTCACAAATGTCTTCATTGAATCTTCAATTTTACCAACAAGTAGATTTATCAATCATTAACTATCAGATTTATGATATTAGCCATGACTATATAAGTTTGAAACTGTTATATTTCATTTTTGAAGAAGATGAGCACCAATCTTGGTGATTCTGAAACTATTGATAAGATTTTAATATAAAGGATTTGAACACAGACTTTCAAATTCCCTATATTACATCTAGAGTATATAAATATACTTGTATTTAAAATATGATAAGATTTTAATAACCTCTACAAAAATCAAATTAGGTATCTTTACTCTAGAATCTGAAAAAATAAAATTTTGGGGGTGGAGGGGTAATAGAAAGTCATTTATTTAGGTTGTTGAAAGGAGTCCTGGTTAACATTCAAAAAGCAGATCTTGATCTGAGATTTGTCTTATAGTGAAACTATATCTTGAGTTAATGGAAAGTCTTATGTACTTAATAGTTTTTGTATATTTTCTATGAGGCAATTTATTTTATGATATGGGAGAAAAATATGAAAGGACAGAAAGTCACTCTGGGATGGGATGTATGTTGTAATATGGTAACATTTAATTATATATTATGAAGACTTATTTCCCAGTAGAATATACCACTGCTAAAAAAGCTGACCATTGCAACACCAATTCTAACCAAAATTATTCCTAGAAATTATTTTAGATCTAAGTTTTGGATAGATGAGGGAAATAAATTAGAATATTGTCTAAGTTTTCTTAAGGAAAAAGGTGAAAAATATATTCGTGAAAAATATGATTTTCTGAATGGCTGAGGATATATTTGAACATTTATTTTAGTAAGAGACTATAATAGAATCTATATACATCCTAACGGAGATAAAAAAATCTCTTTAAAATAAATAAATGAAAATAAACAATTATTTTGACAGTTTGATTTATTCACAAATTTCTAATATTTAAATATTTATCATATACACTAATTACTATTCTATAATAAGGCCGAATTCAAAAAACAATGTAACGCATATTTTTCCTCTCCTAGAGTCATCAAAATATTTATTTATAAATTACAAAGGAAATAAAAGATATGTTTATGTTTATTATGATAAAAAGAGTCAGGAGCTTAGGATCAAAGAACCACTTGTGAGCTGCATTTTGCTGATTCCTGCTTTCGGTTAAGTAAGGACTGTTACTTGGATATTTACACATGAATATTAAGTAGTTGTTACTAATGTTATATTTTTAATAGAGAGATTTACTTTTAAGAAGAATTATGTTTGTTATTATTTTACATAATCCTTTTTAAAGAAATGCACCCTCCATTATTGTATATCTCTTAATACCCATTAGGAATATTTTAAAGAAAGTTTTAGATAATGGGTTAAAAAAATTTCCTAAATTGATTTTAATTAGCAGTCATTAGAGTAAATAAATATTATTATATTCAAGAATAGGTGAGTAGCATGTTGTTATTCTTTATTATGGTCTTTAAGAGAGCACTTTATAAATACAAATTAAATTGAGATGAAGCTATTATCTGTGCATTTTAGCACAATCATAGAATGGTGAATTCAGAATTAAAGATTCTACCAATTTTTAGTTGAACTAGTCAGATTAACTAGATGCTCTTAATCTATATTTTCCTCATTTCATCAGTCTCTTGAAAAATGCTATATCTTTAATTTGACAACCTTATTATCATTTCTTTTGGTAAGAAAACCAAAATTATATTTACATTTTTTTTTTAGTAGGGGAGATAATAGAGAGATATTTGCATGTAACTAACTTAGTAATCAAAATATTCCAGATACAAGATAAGTGTAACCAGTTATGTAATGTGCCCTGTTAAATTTGTTGTGATATAGAATTTCTGACTCTGTAGCTGTAGGTTCATAGGTAGCAGCCATGGCCTATCCCTTTTGGTAGCAAACTTCTGATAAACTAAGGAATAAACTGTTTGATTTTGTTACAAATTTAACTGATAATGACTGAAATTTAATACTTGAATAGAGTAATAAAAGTAATATAATTATTTGTAATTATTTTTTCATTTACAATGTTATTAATTAGAATAACTTTATAGATTTGATGAAATGATAATTATGAGATTTAATTGTTAAACCTTGAATCGTATAGTAATTATCTGCTCTTATTTATCTAGTATAGAATTCTGTTTCAATTTGTGATGTAATATCTTTTGTCAAACAGTATATACTTAGCATATCCTTTATAAAAAGTAATTAAAATTTTTATTTTGTTTGTTTATTTAATCTTTAACGTGAAATGGTATTTTTAAATTATGATAAGCAGTTTAGAAGGGGAATGTTTATTGTACACTTTCTCTATTTGTAGATTATAATCTTTTAGATATTTTAGAAAAATAAAAGAACCTCAAAATGGGTGGTTATATATCTGACTTATGCATATAGCCTATAGCAGGATAATACTAAGAAAATTTGTCAAATTCCAATTAGACAGGATTCTACTTTTAAGTATTCATCTCATAGCCAATCTAAGTAACTATCTATATTTGATTGGTGAATGGATATCTATCACTTTTAAGCTAGAGAATAAAACAGGATGAAAAACTATTTTTCACTTTTGCTTATTTAAAGGCTGTTTACCTTTTATTCTAAAAATAGAGAAAAGATGTATATCAGCTGTTATTTTTAATTCTATCAGATTATATTAAATTATTTAGTTTAAATATGTATTATTTAAATAAATGATAAATTATGTATTAATTATGTTGAATTTTTTTTGTTATATATTTTTAATATATGTACATATATATTAAATCTAGAGTGGCTCTGAGATCAAAGGAGAATTTAATGACACCAGACAATCTGAGCGTTGTGTTTGGGCCCACTCTGATGAGGTCGCCTGAAATTGATGGTGTTCCGAGTTTGACGGCTTACAAGTTGGAGAATCAAGTGATTGAAACTTTAATAAGTCATCAGAAAAGTTTGAGGAGGATTGATAAATAATTCTTGTTATTCAACATTAATTTTTATTTAAATTTTGTTATTTTTTTAACTACTGAATAATTTTATTTTATTTTTTTTAACTTTACTTAAAATAAGTGGGTCCATCTGAAGTATAAAATTTCAAATCTTTAAATTTGACCAATTAAAAAATTTGTTAAATTTTTTTTATATATATGTATAAAAATCTTCAAAGTTCTATAATAATTTAAATAAAACGATTTTATAAAATTCATTTTATGCGAGTGTGTTGTCTCCAAAAAAAGAAAGAAAAAATAAAGGAAAAAAGGGTATTGTAAAATTAGATGATAAAAAACACTTAGATATTTAAGAAATTATCTTTTTGCAGATATAGATATATTGCTTTACAATTAGTAATTTTAATTTCATTTATTCAACATTGCATTTCACATTAAAATGATCAGAACAATGTAAAATATTTAGGTATATGCATTGTATGTAGCTGAAAAATCTATGCCATCACACAACCAATGCCTCTGCAGTTATCTCAGTTCACTTGTGATAGTCATTGTAGGCCTATAAATTACAAAATTTTGGCAAAGGAAAAAAAAAAAAGATACGTAGTTACATTAAGTCATAAAATGTTTTGTTTTGTTTTTTTGCAAAAGGTCTAGCTCATGCAAGCTAGGAGCCCTATGCTGTCACACCAATATTTTGTACATTAGAATGGGAAGAAGAAGGTATAAAAATAAATATTTAATTAAATTATCTAGATTTGGCAAATGATGATGTCATTATAAGTAATTCTTCAGAGTTTCAGGAAATGTTACAAGAGCTTATCAGATGAAAGCAAAAAAGTATTTTAATGTAAATTAATATCCAATAACTTTTAAAAAAAGAAGAAAATAAAGATAGTAGTGAATTACAAAAAGTTAACATAAATAATGGATGAAATTAATCATAGAATTAAACTGCTTTTGTTTAATGTGTTATATAAATTAAACTATAATTATACTGTATTAATAATCAATGCTTACTTATAGATCTGAGCTTTGGGCACTTAATAGAATAGTACAAAGACTGCAAAATTCACAGGAAGTGTCAAAAGATGTATGTTAGAATTATTGAAAATGAAATATGAAAGATATGGAAGTGAGAGGACAAATTTTATCATTAGAAGGATTAATCGTGTGAAATGTAGTTGGATAGAATATATTGCTAAAAAATATGATAACTGAAGTTTTAAACTAAATTCCAATTTGTAAGTTTAAGAAGTCACATAAGATGGATGGATACGGAAGTTAGCTAGAGTGATAAGAAGAAAAGAAGCTACATATTGAAAAAATTGGATTAAACTTTATCATCTTTTTTTGCAATGAAAGGAATTATTATTAGTTAAAAATAATATGGATTTAACATGTATTTGTTTTATTTATAAATTTTTTATGGATGTTTAATATATATATAGGTGATTTATAGTCACTTGTGCTTAGAAATCATATACATTAGCATGTAAAAAATTTTCAAAATAAAGAATTAAGGAAATAAAATTTTCCAGTACCTATTGATATTTCATGGAATATGCATGATTTTCATTAATGAACCTTTTATTTTGAAATTTTTAATATTGCCTTTATATAATTATAAGAAAGAAATAAAAATTTTAGTTAAACATTTTAATTTTAAAAGGCATTTTTTTACTTTCAAGTATATAACATTTTTTTATAAATGTATCCAGATTGAAAGATCATTCCATTGGTATTTGTCTGAGATACCAAAATTGAGTGACCAAGCCCTGAAAATAGAATTCTATGTAAAAATATGAATCTTTAGAAGATGGAAGAATGTATTTAAAACTAGCAGTGAATTATAATATGAAAAAGATACAACTACAAGAAAATAGTTAAAAGAAATAATATGGAGCTAAAAGAATTGCAAAGAAAATATATAATTTAATAAATAGTAGGATGAAACTAGTTGACAAAAAGTGAATCCCAGAAATGAACTAATAATTATAGATAAAAATGATAATTTATTAGTAAAAAAAATAGTTACAGTGAAAAGATGGAAATTTACATATATATGTTTTGAAATTGACTGCAACTCCCATTGGGCCATGCTTAGCTAATAGTCAAATGTCAATAAATTATTGAAAGAAATGGAATATGATCAATTCTTCTAGCTCTAATAATATTTAAGATAAATCAAGCATTTAAAATGCTCTGAAATCACAGTTATTTGAAAATCAAGGCAACACCTTATTTTTAACAACCCCTAAATACCAAATGAAATATCAGTTTGATAAATATAATTAAATAATCATAGCTTTAACAATATGAAATTGAAATGGAAGTAACTGCAACTCCCATTGGTCTATTCAAATGTCAATGATACCATCATTTTTTTTAGCTCTGTTAGTATTTAAACTTGAGTTTATTTAGACTTGCAGTTATTTTGATTACATACCAGTAAATTATGGATTACTTACAAATTATATTTATTAAACTGATGTTTCATTTGATATTTAGAGGTTGTTAAAATTAAGGCACTACTTTAATCCTTCAAATCATTAAATCGTAATTTCAGTGCATTTTCACTGTACATAAATCAAACTAAAATATAGATTTCATTCTTTGATTTATAACATCAATAAACTAAATTTAAATATTAACAATTAAAAGGTGGGTAGTATCATTCCATTTCTTTAATAGTTTATTGATGTTTAACTATTATTTAAGCATAGTCCAATGAATGTTACAGTTACTTTCATATCAATTTCATTAAGTTATGATTTTTTATTTATATATATTTGATTTATGTAACAGAAATAAGTCTTCATTTATGCTAAATGAATATGGATAAAATAGTTGCATAACTCTCAAGTGCTACACATCAATATCTTATACTGACACATAAATTTGTGAGATAATTTTAAAATATGTGCATTTTGTCTACTTTCTTAGTATTGTTAGGTATAGAAAATCATTTGTAGGTGATATTCAGCTTATTTGTGTTTAGTATATGTGTACAGTATGTGATACCAGAATATAGTATTTCTGTAACAAATTTAAACTTATGGTGAATTTTAATAGTAAGGTAATTTATTTTTATTTATAAAAGATTGTATTTTTATTGCTTTTATTAATAGATCTTTGTGAAAATAAACGAATTTGTTTAGAGTATATTGAGAAGTTATGCCAAAATTGTGTAACCATTGATTAATAATAATAGTTTCATTTTTAAAATAATGTTGTAAATTTAAATTTTTTAAAAATTCTTTTATGAAACAGAATTGTTAGTTCATTTTTATTAATAAAATTATATATAACCTTAAAAAGGGCTATTTTATTGAATGCTATTGGGTATATGATCCCAGCATGCAGTAACTATTCTAATTTTTATAAGTCATAGCAGTTGAGGATTAATGTTAAAAAAATAAGTTGTAAATGCTTTAATATAATGAAAAGGGTTGAACTGAAGGAAAAAGTGAGAAAATTATTTTGATTGTAATAATGAGCAATTATTGATAAATGGCATTTATCAATAAAGCTTGTTAGAGCAATTAGCACCGCTCATTATTATTTATAAGCTTAAAAAATTAGGTCATGTGATATATAACTTTTTTTTTTTTTTAATGTAGTCTACTACTCAGGAGATTAGTCAGTAATTTTATTTCACTTATGAGTTATTTGATGTTTAATGATCTATATCAATAAAACACAAGTATTTGAAAGCAATTAGCATAATTTTAATACATGTATTTATCTCTGGTAAGCAGGTTGAATTTAGTAATGGTACAATTGGAGTGTTGATGTCTATTGTTGAGAGATATATATCTAGATAAGAAAAATTAATATCTGTTTGTTCTTGAAACGCATTTGATGAAATATATTGAGTTATATGATATTTAAAGTTATAAATTGGAAAGAGAAGCTTCTTTTAGGAAATTTCTATATCTCTACCAACAAAACATTGTAAGACTTCTGTCTACTCATTATTTTTAAATAGCAAATCTATTTCATCTCCAGGCAATTTGTGTAAGCTTGAATAGTCAATGGATGCCAGATGGTAGTGCTTAATAAATCCTTATCTAGAGCTGTGCTATTTATATCTCAGACTAGTATCTAATGTATAACTTGCATTGACAAGAAGTTTTGGATCTGGATATACTGCACCTTGATTTTTGGGATCCAAGTTCGAGATTTTCTATTGTGATATTGGCCTGAAGATTTAAAAACATGTTAACATTTTGAATTTATGCCAACTTCTTTCTATGGGTCTAGATCTGAGACTAGGTCAGTATATATATTTTGGGCTTCAGTTTCAAAATATTTTTTTGAATTTCATACTAATAATTTGCAAAAAGGAAAGATATGGTAGATTCCAAAATTTCAGGTGCTCAAGATCCAAATCTAAAACTGTTCGCTCATGAAAACTATAAGATTGAAACTAATCTAGAAATATGAACAAGACCGCTCTAAATAAATTTATTAAACACTGTTAGCAGGTAACTACTGATTATTCAAGTTTATTTTAGATGGGAGAACTGGCATAGGAGAAATGGATATGCTACTTAACTTTGTTTATTAGAAAATATTGTTAGATTTATTAATTATTAAATTATCCCATGTGATTAAGAAATATAGCACCACCCTCTGTGAAATAAATATATTCGAGTCCGTATTTCAAAATATATTTATTTTGTAGAAGGTGGTACTGGATTTTTTAACCATGTGGGATAATTTAATATTTATTTCAGTTTAGCGTTAGCATTGGGATTATTGTCAGATTTAATATTCTTGCTGAAGACATAGGTATAGATAAAGTGAGTTATTGAATGAATGGTTTTGAGAATAATGGATACAATATTGGAGATAGAAAGGATTACATGAGATTTGTTGATATTGGCAATAATGATGGCAAGCTTAAAAAGTGGTATCCACAGTGATAGAAGTTGGAGAAGGTTTGGAATAAAAATAAATGTATAAACTAAAATAATAGATTATTTTGTAATTTTCTAAAGGTTTATGATGATGGTATTTTAATTGTATTTATATATTGGACTATTTCCATCATCTAATATGAATATTGAATGTCTTTAGAAAAATTTAACTTTATTTAAATATTCCAATTACATTCAACTGTTAGTAATAGCAACAAGTTTGTATATGCACAGCATTTCAAGAGGAATTAGTCTCTAGAAGAGAGGAGAATAATACCTCACAAAATGTGCATATACTAATCTGTGTTATTACTAACAGTTGAATGTAATTGGAATATTTAAATAAAGTTAAATTTTTCTAAAGACATTCAATACATAAGATTAGATGATGAAAATAGTCCAATATATAAATACAATTATATTGTGATGTTTGTCAAATATTTTGCTTGAAATGTAACTATATGGAGCTGAGATATAAACAATTAGGAAAAGAGTAGAAAATTTTGGATGCTTTAGAAATGTAAATCAAAGATAAGATTAGCATTATAGCATTGTCAAAAAACTAAATGATAAATTATTTGTTGAAGTGAAAGGCAAATGGAGGCAAGAGGATTACAAAAGAGACTGAAAGATAAAGAACTAATAGGAAAAAGTTGGTAGATGATGTAAAATAGAGAAATAATTATGGGTAAAAAATAGAGGGACAGAAAAGTTTGGAATGTCTGGTATAGAGTATGAGACTCAACTTTTGACAGGCAATTAGTGATAATCTTTATCTGAAGGTTTGTGATAATACCATTTTAATAGTAATTATTTGTTGGATTATTTCCATTATCTAATATTAAATATTTGATTGAGAAAATACAAAAGTATTGGTCTAGAGAGGAAAACTACAAAAAACAAAAGTCAAAGATGCTGCTGACATGACAATAGCAAATAATCCCTAAATCAATCTAGTGTGAAAATACATAATGCCTGGATGCTACTAATTAATCTTGCTCTTAAGAAAAAGTGCAGAAATCAGAAGGGCTGTCACTGATAAGTATATGAAATTCCTAGTGACTGTTGTCTTTGACAGAATAGTTTAATTGGTTAGAATATTACTTTAAAATTCAAAAATTTAAAGATCCAGGTTTGATTCCCATGCTAATATTGTCACTGATCAAGACAGATACCCCTGAAGAAGGGAGGAAAATAATGCCAATTGAAATGTGCTAATCTACTATGTGTTATTATTAATAGTTGAATATATTTGGAAAGTTTAAATAAAATGAATTTTTCTCAAGACATTCAATATTTAACATTAGATGATGGAAATAGTCCAACATATAATTACAACTAGTGGTAATGATGAACCTGATTGATCATATTTTGTTTTTGTCAATAGATAGTTTTGTAATTATTTTCACATAAATTCATCATATAATAAAACTAAACTATTACATTATTATTAATTTAAATATATATCATAAAATATTATTTAATATCCTTTAAAGAATTTCCAAGCTAATTTTTACTATACTGCCTCATAACTATTTTTAACCATCTCACTCTTGTGAGACTATGTGGCTTATTGTGAAATAGATACAATATCTATGTCAGTTGTGAAATAGTAAATCAATATTTTTTGTTACTATTTATGATTTTGTTTTAAGGCAATGGCTGATTTTACTGTACTATGACTTGTCATGTTTTTTTTTTTTTTGTAAAAGATGGATTTTTTTTTCTTTTTAAATGTGGCTCGTTTGCCTTTTGAATGTAATGGCCTGCAATAGAAGAAATAAAGAAAATTGGGTCTGTGTTGGTTCAAGTAAAAAGACATTAATTTTCCTGAAATAAATATTAATTCCAGAGAGAATTGCCTTTAGAGTTGTGGTTTTAAAGAGAATATCATTAATTATTTTTTATATGAAAGTGAGCTAAATTGAAAATCTTATGTGAATGATAGGTTGAGTGCATGATGACCACAGAAGGGGATAGGTGTTAATGAGGATTTAATTGCAAAATATAACGAGCAAATTAAAAAAAAGGTCAATAAGAGAAGAATGATATTTAGTGCAGAAAGAAATAGGGTAAGGGAGATCTTTCAGGATTAGGTTGTTGAGAAGGTGTAAATATTTATTTACAAATATGGAATAAGACACATTGAAATTTTCTATCAGTGAGATTATATAAGGATTAGTAGCTATTGTCATGTTAATGTGATTTATGAATTGATAAATTAAAACAGGCAAAAGTCTCCATACAGTAGTGCCAACCAGAGTAATCAATGGATGCCAGAAGGCTTGTGCATAAAATCCCTATCTAGTGCCTACTCATCCAATATCCCCAGACTAGTTTCTGGCTTGGATCTGAGATCACTGCACCTAGATCTTATGGAGAGTTTTGCCTGTTTTAAGAACAGTAATATGCTAGCATAAGAAATAGTGATCATGTGATGTTTAGTGAATTGATAAATTAATAGTTTTTTAATAAAGATAATGTTTTATAGTATTAAATGGGATATAGAGTAAAGGAATGTGGTTATAGCTATGATTGTTTAATGTTATCTCAAACTGATTAAAAAGTAATTATTATTTATGAAAATTCACACTTCAACCATAGGAGAGTTTGCAATCAAAAATAAGTGTCCAAAATTAGATGGAAAATATTTAGTTCAACCTTGAAAATTATTATAAATGTTTGTTTTTGTAAAGATAGAGATGGATGAATATACTGTTGGAATTTACTTCTCTAACATTTATTTCTGTGATGTTTAGTTCTCTGTGGAATGAGGATTAGATTGAATGAAATGGTTTAAAAATTTTAATCAACTTAGGTTTACCTGCAAAAAAGTAGTTCCCTTGTGTAGTATATCAATTCCAACTAAAATTAGTTCGTTTTTTTAACTTTTAAGTCCCACTGTTCAGTGTGAAGATCTATTTAGTGGAATGTTAGTAGTTGGGAAGATTGATTTTTATTTGTTAGAATTGTTTTTATATCAGTTGTTCTGGTGACTTTTTCCAACTTTAAAAGAATTTCAAGAAAGGTTTGAAGTTGTTTTCTTGTTTGCAGTATCCATGTCTAATTCATTTGTTGCAGGATGAGATTCTAATGCTTGTACAAATTATTTTCTCTGCTGAAATATCTTCAGGTATAGAGCTTAGTTATATGTAGAGTATATATTATTGATAGCTTCCACGGATTGTAATCTATTGATGTTGATTTGACTTTTCTCTGTAGCTGATTTTGAGAAGTAAATGTCAATGTTTTATAGCATTGATAATGCTTTTTGATTTCTAAAACTTAAAAATTAGCAATTTTTTTTATGGGCAATCTTTAATAATGTTTCCATCAGTTGCGAAAAAGCACTGGTGGTATGCCTCTGAAAATGATTATAAATGGCAAAATCTTTGGTGGACATAGAATTAGTATCTTTAAAGGATAATTGTTTTTATATAAAGTGAGTGAAAATGCTGCATTAGATTAGCATGATCATTAATACTCTTTTTACATAAAGATATTGAAAATTGTTATTACCATATTTTTTCATTAAAAAGTACCAAATCAATCGAGATGAAAACTATATCAGTTTTTAATATGATCAAATAAAATAGTTGATCTATTAAAATTCTCTGCATAAATGATTTTATTTAAAGGTGAATTTTTTTAAAAATATCTATATTATGAAATTCTAAAATTAATATCTACAGTCTGGGTGATCTAAGATTTTATATATCATACCTCATAGTATATTATTTATTAGTTGATAAAAAATTTTTATAATGAACTTCATCATAGATTTATATTTGTTATTAGTTTTTTATTATTATAAAATTTTGTGAACGATTTCAAAACTGATTGGGAGATAACCACGTTGAATTTTGAATGAATTTCTGAATAATTTTCACATTTTTTTGAAAAATTATTTATTCAAGTGTTAAATGTTTTAATTTCCATGCTATTTTAAGAGTAGTTATGTAACTGCCTGAAAGTATTTTGTGTTCCATGTCTATTCTTTAAATTAATTACTGAAGTAGACAAATTTATCTGCAGATTTAATTGTAGTTTTAAATTTCCTATTGTCCTTTAATTATTTATTATACAATGAAGTCACACATTACACTGTATTTAACTGCTTCCCTTAACTTATTCTCTATTCAAAGAAAATGTAAAGAAACACAAAAAATAAATAAACAAACAAAAATCCATAAAAATGAGCAAATTTTATTGATATTTGAGTAGTCTTTTTTTATTGTTATTATCACCATATGTTATCACATTTTTAAAAAAGGAAAATTTTTAAATAAATTTTACAATATGCCAGTAGTCATTTTTCTATCTCAGAGCACTATATATAATATAAATAAAATTTCTTCATGTTGATAGCATACATTTTATTCCTTTATTATTCTTTTCGAATTTGATGCATTATAAAAATAAAATATTTTCTGAGCTTGATGCTAAAAGTTTTATAAAATTTTAGGGTGGAGCATATATTCTGTAAGAGAAAAAAGTTATTGAAATATATATATTGTTTAGAGTGTATTTAACAGTCATGAAAGTCAAACATTTCATTATTCTTTATTTTAAAAATAAAAATATTGTAGTTAGTTTTTTTCTTTATTGCTTGAATGAATGCCTGAGTAAACACACATTTAGTAAAATATAAATCCTCTATTTATTATTAATAACTATATTATTATTGTTTTAAATTTTTGTTTATATTATATTAATTTACATATATATACTGTATCTATAAAAAGTATATGTTATATATATATGGTGTGTATGTGTGTTAAAAATACTGCACACTTGCAGTTCAATAAACAATATGATTCTATTTTAATCAATGTTTATCAACAAAACATGAACTATTATTACATGCTACATAGATTTGTATACAAGGGGACTTGAAACAAAATATAATATAGTACATAGCTCCACTATTCCCCAACCCCCTTTTTTAAAGAAAAAATAATTTGTACTATTAACTTCTAAAAAAATGTTTGCCCTGAATTTAAAACATATATTCTATTTCCATAGTCATTTTAGCAAATTTTAAAATATTCCAGTCATCATCATCATCAACCATTATCAATCCACTGCAGGATGAAGGTCTCTCCAAGTTTAATCCATCTCCGATCTTTAGCTTCTCTTCTCCACAACACCCCTGCACATTTTCTTATTTCATCCATCCATCTCACGTGGTCTCTTTCTGGGTCTTTTACAATCTCTTGGAATCCAGTTTAAAATTTCAATTGTCCATCTATTATCATCTCTTCTAGCAATATGTCCAGCCCAACTCCATTTCAATCTTTTAATTTTTTCAATAAGGTCAGTAACACCTGTTTGTTGTCTTACCCATACATTGCGTTTTCGATCTCTTCTTGTTACTCCCAACATACATCTCTCCATACTCCTTTGAGTGGTCTGAAGTCTCTGTATTGCTCTTCTATTAAGTGTCCAAGTCTCAGATCCATAAGTAAGAACTGGTAAAACACATTTGTTAAAAACCATCCTTTTCAAACACATAGGCATATTTCCTTTTAGTATCAAGTTATTTCTACCAAAAGCACTCCAACCAAGTTTAATTCTATGATTAATTTCCTCCATTATGTT
The DNA here is from genome assembly GCA_028023455.1 of Epiperipatus broadwayi. Taxonomy (NCBI): domain Eukaryota; kingdom Metazoa; phylum Onychophora; class Udeonychophora; order Euonychophora; family Peripatidae; genus Epiperipatus; species Epiperipatus broadwayi. Next base: position 2,765,321 of record JAQFVV010000109.1, read on the forward strand.
TCCATCTGTATTAATAATCTGACCAAGGTATTTGTAACTGTTAACTTCTTCTAATTTTTCATAATCAATCTTTATTTTCATATTTTGAGCAAATCGATTAAACATTACTTTAGTCTTTTTAACATTTATCTTTAGTCCTACTTTTCTACTTTCATCTGCTAACTCCTGCAACATTTCCTGCAGCTCTGAAGCATTATTTGCAAAAACAACTACATCATCTGCGAAATCTAAATGACTTAAATACTCTCCATTTACTTTCACTCCTTTAGTTTCCCATTTTAATCCACAAAATACTTCTTGCAGCACTGCTGTAAAGAGTTTTGGAGATATGGAGTCACCTTGTCTTACACCTTTCTCAATGTTGATTTTTCCAGTATCATTATGTAATCTAATTGTTGCTGTTGCATTTTTATAAATATTCTTTAAAATATGACAATATCCTGGATCTATACCTTGATGATCCAATGCTTTAATCACTGAAGAAATGTGTATAGAATCGAATGCCTTTTCATAATCTACAAATCCAAAACATAATGACAACTCATATTAGTTTGTCCTTTCTATGACTTCTCTCAATACCTGGATATGATCTATTGTACTAAAACCACTTTTAAATCCAGCTTGTTTTCTTGGTTGGTGGAAATCCAAAGTTCTCTGTAGACGAGTTGTAATTATCTTGGTAAAAATTTTATATAAAACTGATAAAAGGCTGATAGGTCTGTAATTTCTAATATCTTCTTTATCACCTTTTTTAAATATTAATATTATTACTGCATTCTTCCAATCTTCCGGTACATCTTTATCATTTAGACATTTGGTATACAACTTTGCTAAAATTGTTTCTATTTCTTCACCTGCTTCTTTTAATATATCAATTATAATTCCATCATTTCCTGGAGCCTTTCCTTTCTTCATCTTAATGCATGTCTCACTTCTTCATTTAAAATTCTGGGCAATTCGGAAGATGTAATAGATATAGGAGGTACTTGTTCTTTATTACTATATAATTCTTGATAAAAATCTTCTACCAATTTCATGATGTCATCTCTCTTTTTAGTAATAATTCCATCTTTTTTTCTTATTGCAGATATAAATTTCCTACCAATACCAAAATGTTGTTTAACATTTTTGAGACTTTTATTTTCTTCTACAGCTTTCCTTGCTATTTCACAGTTATACTTTCTTATATCATTTTCAACTCTTTTCCGTACCATTTTACAAAATTTGAGATATTCAATTCTTTTTAATACATCATTTTTGTATATCTTCATATTCCTTCTTTTCTTCATAAATTCTCTAGTCTCAGTAGAAATTTTATTAGTCAATTGCTGCTTTTTTCTACCAGCTATGTTTGTTGCAGTTTTTAAAAGTGTATCAGTTATTTTCATATTAATTTCATTCAAATCTGTATCATGTTCAAAATCTCCTAACATTTGAAACCTATTTATAAGTTCTAATTTAAATTCATTAGAATGTTTCTGAAGATTAGGAATATCAACTGTAAATATTGTTTTTCTTAATAATTTTTGTCTTTCTAGTTTTACATTAACACGTAACTTACACCTTACTAATCGATGATCACTTCCTGTGTTAAATTTATTAAGAACATTACAATCTTGAAATATGTATTTTCTGTTAGTCAAAATATAATCCAATTCTGCTGTACCTTCATTTGGATGCTTCCATGTCCATTTCCTTTTAACATTTTTCTCAAAAAATGAATTCATAATATAAAGTTTTTCTTTTTCTGCAAACTCCACAAGTCTATGTCCTCTCTCATTTCTATTACCATAACCAAAATTACCTACAGCAATTTCATCTTTCATTTGTCTACCAATTCTAGCATTAAAGTCTCCCATAACAATTTTAAAATGTTGTTTACTCTGATCAAAAGCCTTTTGTACATCCATATAAAAATCTTCTACTACTTCATCACTATGAGAACTTGTTGGGGCATAAACCTGAATTATCTGCATTTGGTATCTGCTATTAAGTTGTATAACTAATCTTGCCACTCTGTCCGATACACCATCAATCTCCACAATATTGTTCTTCCACTTTTTATTTATAATGAATCCTACTCCACTTGTATTTCCAATATGTGTGCCTTTATAATAGAGTATATGTCCACTTTTTAAATCAATTGTTTCTTCTCCTTTTCTTCTAACTTCACAAAGTCCAATAATGTCCCATTTAATATAAGACAGTTCTTCTAATTCTTGCAATCTTCCTTCACTTGAAAGTGATCTGCAGTTGTAAGTACCTAAATAAAAAGTCGTCATCAAATGGCAGCCTGGGTCCGCAATCAGGGGATTCTTAGCACCCTCCGCCTTCGGCCACCAACCACTGCCTTGGTTGGTGACTTTACAGCCTCCTGGGAATAAGGGCCATGCTTTATTTTTGTCTGTCATAATTGTATATATGTATTGGAAAAATATTTATCATTTACACAAACATTCATTCTGCCTTATCAGGCACTGAGAAGAAAGACCATGGTATTTCTTGATCTTAAACTCAGAGGTAAAAAGCCAATAAACTCACCACGCTGGCTAATGCGTGTTGGTGAGCAGCCCATCCATGTTCGTATACTATATGAATAATCACATAGTAATAACAGCTGCAACGACAAGAACGTATGGAGTGGACATTAGGAATTTACCCTGCTCGGTTCCTTTAAAGCCTCCAAGAGGAATCAAAGGGTCTCCTTTCAGTTAATAGCAAACTTCTTCCAGTAGTAGTTCTTAAATAAAAAGTTCTTAAAATTGAGTTTATTTTAAGCTGCAAATTCTATTGTTTAATCTGATCTATTTTAAAAAAGGTTTTAAAGCAAAAAAAATACGCACTTTAAGCAATCAAGCAGCACTTAACTACATGTGAACATTGCCATCTGGAGACTCCAAAGTAAGAAAAGTAGATACATATTTATAAAATCAATGTTGGTTAATTTAGCTAAGTATGTCATGGACTTTCTATCTGGAAAAAAAAAAAGTTCTAAGACTAATTAAAATCTGGGAAATTTTCAAATTTATCTGCTGTGGATTTAAACCTAGGCTATCATCATTGTTTACATCTCCATTACTTGTGAATTCTTCATTGTAATCAAGTAATTGTAGAACTCTTATAAAAAAAAAAAAAGATATTTCATGGGGACTAACTAAATATAATGCCCTCTGTGATTGCGTGCAGTGGTTGATTGCCAGACTCTGGAATGTTTGCAGATCCATTCTAATCCTGGCACTTCCAGCACCCAAACCTCGTATGAACTCCAAACCATAAAGCCATCCAATTACTTATTTAAAGCACAGTGTGAATTTAGAATATTGTAATTTCTATCCACAGGGAAAGCAACAACAAAAGCTATAAATACTTACATTTAATTTTAATGTATTGTATCATCCAATAAAATTAGGGAGCTGTTTTTCCTTAACTCTCCATAAAGACTATCCAATTACCATTAGTTTGTGCTTTATCTTTTTTTTTGTTTTTGTTGTATTTACTAAACAATAATTGCAATCCCAAAAAAGTCTTAAAAAACTTAAGAAGACATTTTTATATATCTGAGAAAAAAATAAAATTTCACCCAGATTTTAATTCTAATTATGGGCTCATAATGTAATTTATGAGGTAGCTGGAAATTTGTGTCCATGTTTCATTTTTAGTAGTTGATGAGGATATGATTTTAGTGAGTTTAATTTGTGATATTAATTCATATTTTATTCTATAGAGGGCAATATGTTATGTCCCAGATACTAACTATATCATATACATTAAAATGATAGTCTTTGTTATGATTTACTATTATCAATATTACTAATATATATTTTAATAAATAAAATAATAATTTTTAACAATATTAATAATAAAAAAATAATTATAAAATATTATTTAACTTATACCCCCCCCCCATTACCACCATTGTTTTTTATATAATTAATATACAATAAATTTGGCAAAAGTGAAAAAGAGGAAGGTCTTAAAGAGAATTCAAATATTGAATATGAATATAATTTCTTTGAATATATTTATATTCAATAAATTGAATGGAACTGCTATTTTAACCATTCGATTATTATTAAACTAAATAATACAATTTAAAAACCGATACTTATTCGTTGTTGTTTTTTTTTTAAATTAAAAACTAATAAGAGATTAATGTAGGTAGTTAATGTTAAGATTCCACGGAACAATGATAGCATGTCTACATCTGGACCAAGTAAATTCAAAAAAATTTTCAGCAGGCTTGAAATTTTTTTTTATTTCAAACAGCCAAGCCAGCTAACAATATAATATTCATTAAATCGATAACTATCTACTTGTAGAGAGAGAGTAAAATAAAGACGGAAAAACATTCACTCCCAACACCCATGAATATTATTTTTGTATGAGAAGCTATTAGAAATAGCTTTGCCCTGCGGTGGATTATTTAAAGACTTTTACTTTTCAAAGATAATATATTGTGCACATAATTGCTTAAGACTAAATGACAATCTTTAAAAATCCTTTTAATAACATGGGAAGATTGGTCCTATAGTGAGGCAACTTTCTCACATACTGAATTAGAAAAGCACTAAAGTGAGATATAATATCCCAGAAACTTATTTTTTATATATATTTAGAAAGTAATAAACTTTTCTCACTAGCTCGTGCATAATATTAAATCAATGATGTTAAATACGAGGTTACTCTCATTCCAGCCACAAGATAAAAACGTTGAGAAAATAAGGACTGTCTAAAGTACAACCTAAATGCATTTATATAGACTAATCTTAAGTGTCTTAAAATGAGAGCTTGAATATATTAAATCATTCACTTTACATCCATTTATTTTAATAATCTTATTAACACATAGGAAATATAATTTACTTCGTGCTAATATTAGATGTTAAACTATGTAATAATCAATGAATTTTACTAGTGCAGTGTCAGGTTGTAATTATATTTAGAAGAAAATTCATTGATTATTACACAGTTTAATATTAGCACTAAGCAAATTATATTATTTCATATGTGTTAGTAAAATTATTAAAAGAAATGGATGTAAAGTTCGCACTCTCATTTCAAGAACCTTAAGATTGGCCTATATATATAACTGCATTTAGGTTTGAAAAAGTCATTCTTATTTTCTCAAAGTCTACCTTGTGGCTAATGAGAGTATTCTTGTATTTAACATCGTTGATTTAATATTATTTATAGCACTAGTGTGAAATGTTTATTACTTTCTAAATATAATTACAGTGCTAGTAAAATTTATTGATTATTACAGTTATTTTTATTAAATTAATAGTAGAAAAACCTAAATAAAATAAATTTAAAAAGTTTTGAGAGTGTTTTTAGTGGAAAGATATTCAATTCTCTAAGAAAATTGTTTAATTAATTCATAGAAATTTCCTGAATAATCTTTCAATAAAACTGAAAATTTGAAAAAAAAAATTACAATATGTCTAGCATAGAGAAAGTGATCTATTAGTAATTTATATAGAAAAATACTATAACAAACTATACAAAATAGAAAATCTATCAAGCTGAAGAATGATTTAATAAGTTATGGCTTTTTTTTTAAATTTTATGTGAATTGTTGAATATTTAAATTTATTTTGTTTTATTGGTGTTATTTTTTTTAGTTTCATAACGTTTTTTTTTTTTTTATGTGTGCAAGTGCTTTTTTAATAAATATATTTTTATTCAATTTGCCTCCATTATATTGTTTTTTTTTGTTAAATAGATCGTTTTAAATGAGAAGGTAAACTGCTTTTGGAATAAATAGCCCATTTTAAAACAAACCCTTTTCAAATATTCTCTCATAAATGAGCACTGAAGAAGAATGTAGCACTCACCAGGCTTGTCAAATGCTGGAGGTTGAGGACTTGAACTTTTTAATTCTTGTTTTATCACTATCTAAGAATAGTTAAGATATCTATAAACCAATCGATGTTTTATGATTGGTCATTGGTTGTGAACCAGCTACCTAAGAGCAAAAATTTTAAACCTCTTGTAAAGAAATACATTTGACCCCTTTAATAAATGCCATTAGTATTTTCAATAATTTTGAAAGATGCAGCTTTAAGACTTGTCTGATGTATCAAAGTTGATTAACTTGATTCTGAATATAAGGTATTCAAATTCCATATTTTATTTATATATATCATTTTCTAGATTTGTCACAAAAGTCATCCAAAACAAAATGTCCAACATAATCTCTATCATTACACATAACAATTCAGGATTTATAACATGAATTATAGCACATAACACAACTGAAAAATTTGATTGGTTATGAAAATTTATCAAATAAATTAGTCAATTATATATATATATAATATATTCATTATATAATTAATATTATGTATTCACCCATTTTATTTTATGTCCAGTCATATTTTCCTTGTTTTTTCATCCACTAACCTGGAATATCTTTATAACTTTATTACCTATCTTACTAACTTCAGATAATAACTCAATTTTTTTTTTAAAGAAAGAAGAGAATAAAAAAATATGCAAATTCCATAAAAAATTGATGAAACTCTTTTAATCAGTGGCACCCTTCTTGAATTCCTTCACAACTCATCAAAATAAATGCTGCAAACACCAGAGTAATTCAATATATATTATCATCCATCTTTTCAACTATTACCATTCCTATGCAAGACAAAAGTACATCCAAGTTTAATTCAGTTTACCCAATTAGTAATCTCTTCTCAACATCACACCAACAAACTTCCTTATTTCATCCATATCTCATATATCTTTCTAGGTCTTACAAACTTTTGGGATTCAATGTAAAACTTCAACTATCTTTTTATTATCTCTTTAAAATAATTTTAAACAAAATTGGAATGGACAACTAAAAGTAAATAAAAATTTAACATCAAACCAGAATTTGTCCCTTATTGAAATCTTATCAAGATGTTTCCTTTTTTACAATCACATGACCAACTATTCTGTAGCAACTTCATCCAGTGAATATTATTTAAATTACAATAAAAAAATAGTAAAATACATACATATAAAAATGAATAAATTTAGAAACTTATTATCTTTTTTTTTTCAAATTTACAAAACATTCAAAAATAATATTTTAATTGTAACTAAAGTTTCCATAGCCCAACAATTCCTATCCATTAAACTTTCTTGAATATATAAAGTTTCATAATATTTTTTTTCCTTGTAATTTTTAGCATATTTTATTACCTGAATATTTTTTTTCACAATTTATTTTAGTAAGGTATTCAAAATTGAATATATGGCCCTGATTTTGCATCCTTTCTATTAATTGCTTTATCTCCTCTTACTATTCATTGTTTGAATATTGTTCATAGAATGAATTGTGGGGGGAAATATTCAGATAATAAAGTGTGATAAAAATTACAAGGAAAGAAACTATTATGAAACTTTACATATTCAAGAAAATTTAAATAATTGTGTAAGGATGATTAAAAGACAAGTGCAATTAGGAGTGAAATGGGCATTGTTGGATTATGGGAAACGAATTATAATTAAAGTATTATTTTTGTAAATGTAAAAAAAAAAGGATTGTAATAAGTTTTCTAAATTTATTCATTTTTATGTACACTTAATTCTCTTTTTGCATGCTAGATTGGTTCCCAAGAATTAAGCGTAAAAGAAATTCATGTAAAAAATACATTGTATATATGAAAAATGAGATTAGTTCCAGATTTAAGAAATCAAGGAAAATAATTAAATGAACTAAATGAAAATTTTTGTTAGGATGCTACATTTTTTGTGTGTTATCAAATTTTACTTCATACACATTGAACATAAAATTTAAAAAATGAGTTATAGGAACAAATTTCATTTGAAAAATAAAAAAATCTTGAAAGTGATAACACTTATTGTTTTCTCTACACAAGTCATTGAAAACTTTAAAGTTCAAAGCATATCATCACTTCCACACTATAAGTAAAAAAAAATTGAAATAAAGATTATTAATATAATTTATTGGATTTTATTATTTTTATTTCATTTATCTTATTATTATTATTATTGTTTTTTAATTTAACAACTAACACATTCAAAAAGAAATTGTAAGCCCCTGGAACTGTACATTTATCAAAATATGGGTGGCATTTTGCTTATTCACTGTCTGACAATATATGTATATGTTTGCGCATGATTGGAATACTATTGCTCTCTAAAATTTGTAATGTATAACTTGATTTTTGGCAAAATTAATATATATAAATTTAAACAAATTAATCAATTAAATTTAAACAAAATTAAATTTTTTTAACATCAATACCAACCAGGGATTTTTTTAAAAAAAAAAACAAATATCAAAATGCAAATACACCTGGGTCTCTTTTTACACAGACTCATTTAACACGATTTTGAAGTTACGCGATTCATGTTTCACCGGAAGTCAAATAATAAATTTTGTGCACTTACATTATATTGAAAGTAATAGCATATTATTGGAATTCGACTTTCATCTTAGTAATTTCAATATTTTCAGTGCTTTATAATAGTAAGATTTTATGCAATAATGAAATTAAAATCATGATTTCCACATTTTATGTATACACACATTAAATTTTACAAGATTATAATGTAAATTTGTTCAAACATTGTGCGTGTTAATTTTGCATTTTAAATCACATTCTGTTTTTGCTTTTTAAAAAAGAAAGTAATCAATTATTAATCATTTAGTGTCCGCAAGTTTATTTTTAAAAGGTGAGTAATAGCAGTGGGCACAATTAAAATCTGATTTTTAATTGTAATTAACAATTTAAAAATTACTTACGGCGACTTGAAATTAATGTCATGTAAAATGAAATTTGATTTTTAAACGGAATTGAAAATTAAAGACAAAAATAAGAATTTAATTTTTAGTTGTTAATTTTATAAACAATAAAATCATCGTCTGAAAGATTAATTACATTGCCACCAGAAAACCATTGACACAACATGAGTGTGAAGTTGGCGCTAGTTGTATTTCCTCTTGTGAAAAATTGATTTTTTACCAGTTTGCAAACAAACGTGTTTTTCGGCAAAGAGCGATAATAATTAAAATGTGTATAAAAAAATGTAAATTACTGTACTGTAAATTATGCATAAAAATATATTATTTTGAATAAAATTAAATATTATAGTTAAAAAAAGTTTGTCTTGTATCAATTTTTTTCAAATTTGAAATTTTTTATTAGTCATATTTTATTTCCTTATTTTTTTTTTTTGGCGAATTTTAAAGTAATTTTACATTGGTGCTTTGCTTTTACGCGAATTTTGAAAAATCACAGACCGCATCCCCCCTTTTTCAATGTAAGTTACGTCTACTTTTGTGCAATTTCGTTTGTGCGTGTTTTCTGAGGAACCTATCTATCGCGTAAAACGAGACCCAGGTGTAAAGCGTAAATATCAAAAAGGTACATTCCTTTCAAAACAAAATAACAAAAATGTTATGTACAGACACAAATTTTTCCATTTGCAGAAATATTGCTGAAAAGGGAATTTTGTTTTTAAAATAAAAAGATGAAACTTTTTTTTTTAAAATTAGATGATAAAAATAGACTTTTTTTTTTTTCAAGTTTTGTGGCAATCATGGCCAACTCAACCTCAGAAACAAATCTGTAAAGTTTTAAACACTGAATTAAAAACTTACAATCTTCTAAAAAGGAAAATAAATTATTTTATATTACATGAAATTATTTAGAATTTAAAAAAAAATAATAATAACAACTTAAGACAATCTAAGAATTACTTTGAGAATGTAAGATGATTTTTTTTATGCCTTCAAGTCAATAAGGTACATTTCTTCATTCCAGTCATGAATATGTCACTGCAGCTCTAATCCCAAAGTGCCATTTTTTTTTTTTTTTACCAATTGTGTTATTTTGAAACAACTCTTGTAGAAAGAAAAATATATATATTTTAAAACTCGTGTTATTTCAAAATCATGCAAAAAGAGTATTAGGTGTATTCTACTATTTATGCTTATTGTGTAATATAAATAATGTCCACTGGATGGAGTTGCTAATAGGTTTGTGATTGTAAAAGAGGAAATGTGTTATTTAACCATTTGAAGTATTATCAACTCTTCTAGCAATATGTTTAAAATATGTATGAAAGTTTAAATTGAACAAACATTTTTTAAAAATTAATATTATAATTACTATAGGTTCTCAAATAGTCTTTCAGTTGGAGAAATCAAAAAAAAAAAAGAAAGAAAAAATTTTGAATAACATTTTCATGTGAATGTTTCAAACATATTGCAATTGCAAAAATGATAGTAATTGAGTAAAGTATAAATACCATAATATATTTTATTGCCTTGTATTAGTTGATACGATTTGATCATTGTTAATTTTCAATAGTCTCATTTAATTTGAATTTAATTAAAAATTACTGTCATGATGTCATATTTATAAATTTGTATTCTATGAATATAATGAATTATAAAAAATAAGCTTCAGTGGCCTTCATTTTTCATTATCTTTCCCAATTTCTCTTTTGTCATTATCTTAAATTTTAATCATTATTGATCCATTGTAAGATGTAGATCTTTCCAAATTTAATTCAGTTTCTATAATCTATACCTACTTTTTCCCTCACAACTTTAGAATACTTCTTTGTCTCATCCATTCCATGAATGGTCTCTTTCTAGGTCTTTTAATCTTTTAAGATCCCATTTAAAATAACAATATACATATAACATAAATTTGGTTATAAGGGCAAAACAATGTATTCCTTTTTCTTTTGAATGAAAAAACTTTATTCACAAACAACAATTAATGTTTCAGCAAAATTTTGTTAGTTGCCTTCAGAATTAACTATTATTTAATTAATTTATGACATATAAAATAAATCCCTCTCATTTTACTGCATTTATCAATATGTATAATGATAAAAAAAAAAAGAAGATATAATTTATGACATATAAAATAAATCCCTCTCATTTTACTGCATTTACCAATATGTATAATGATAAAAAAAAAGAAAAAGATATATTTGCAGGGGATACAAAAATTATAACTGGTAAATTTAGTAAATTGAAATTTACATTTAAAAATGGATGGATTTGCTCTAAACGTAGAATACAATAATTTGGCTATGTAATTGGTTTTATAATTATTGATAAATAGATTTTTTTTTTTTTGCCGTTTATATATATATAGTACAATATCAGTAAATAAATAAGTAAATTCTAAGTAATCATTATATTACTATCATGTTAAAATTTAATTTAAAAGATACAATAGGATAACAAATCAATTGTCGTCTGTTATCTTTAGTCACTTAATTTTTGAAAACACATTAGTCCAAATAAATATGTTTTATTAAACTTTATAGTTTCAATTCTTGTCAAGCCACCCCCCCCCCCAATTAAGGGTGATTGCCAAGAAGAGCACAGAAATGCGTGTAAAATTATTAATGAGTATCAGGCTTTAAATTAAGGAAAACATTTTGAGATTATTGTATGTACCTATTGCAAATAGAATTAAAGGGCTTCATGGTGCAATGGTAGTGCTTATGCCTAATACACTTATGATTTTTCAATAACGTTGGGATTTTTTTTTCTAGATAGCTAGGTATCTATTTAATATTGATTCACAAATGAGCATCTAACAATTTATAGCTAGAAGATAAAATAAATATAGAAAATTGATAACTTCATCACTGTCTGACAAGCCTGAAAAATAATGCACTCTTTTTGACTGATAATCAAGATTTTTTTTATTTGGCAGTGGTGGAATGTTTAAAGGCTATTTTATCTATCTCTAAAAAAGTTTATTCTTTATAGAAATATATACTTAAAATAATATGACATTTTCGTGGGCTAATTTTTTTGATGTTCTGTATGATTCATACAAAAATGGTTGGTAACTGGGAGCTCATAATTCAACAGTTTTATAGGCTTTCCATCAGTCCAAATAAATTGTCGCTTTCTCTTCCACATTTTGTTTGATAGCTTCCATCAGAGTTGCCACTCTTCTACTATGAATTCTCATGATGAAACATTCATCATTTTCCCTGCACAATCCACTGTTCCAGAAGAATTTGTCCGGCTTGGGTGTTTTTATTTTTTTTGCATAAAAGGCTCTCATCAATTTCAACAATTTTGTTAGGACCTCCAATTTTACATTTTTTTCTACTAAACCAAGGTCTGATTTCCCCATTCTATGGATATTAATTTGCAAACCCAGTTGCAAATAAATCGGATCACCATTAAAAATAGAATTCTGGAACCCTCCAATCATGTTCCCTTATGAAGATCTATTTTATTATTATATCCTCAAAAATTACAACACCATTGCCTGTCTGAAGTGTGGATGTACTCGACTACATTGATCTCAGTAGTGGGTAAATACTGCTTTAAAAAAAAAATTGTAGTATTAATCAGAAAATTGGAAAAAAATAAATCAACACTGAAGTAAAAAACACATTGAAAAGAACTTGTCCAAATGAAATCTGGACAATAAATGAAAGTATAAATTTATCATGTTATTGGATGAGATTGCAGGGTTTATTTAATGGGACCACAAGGTTAGACATCACAAATGTGAAAAGGCATACCATCTCTCCTACATTGCAGGACTAATACGAAAGTCCTATATATACTTAAAATAGTATAACATTTTTGTGCAATATGATCAATTTAACACATTCTCAAGTAGTCAATCTCATCATTTGCAAGTGACTGGACAAGATTAAATATACTCTTAAAACCAATAGAAAATCTTCACAACCATGGCTGATAAAATACATATTAACAGTAATTATAGTATGCTAGCTTTATGTATGTATAATTTTGGATTCAAACCCAGAATGAAATGCAGAATTTTTTAAGCAATTAAAAAATTCCTAAATAAGCTCCAAGTTTGGGGAGAAAGGAAAGAAAATCGATGAAAAATATCATCCCTTAAAGAAAGATTAGTCTGATCAACAACTATTATTATTTTTCCAAATTTGTAAAGCATGTGGAGAACATTATTTCTTGTAGTAAGTCTTTTAAAATTTTCTAGGTTACTTTTAATAAGAAGCATTATAGTATTAGTAACTAAATAGCTTTATTACTCGTGAAAGTCGCAGATTTGAGCACTATCCGTGGATCCAAACTCCAGAATATGTCAATCTATGGCTGCGCCAAACTAGGCACAAATAAAGTATGTGGAGAAAATCACAAAAGAAAATTTTTGTCTCGAAAACTGAAAAAATAAAATAAAAATAATGATAGATCTTTAGAAGTAAAGGGATTTATAAACAAAGCAAAACTCTCTCCATACAATATTACCATCCTGTGCCAACCAGAGTAATCAATGAATGCCAGAAGGCTTGTGCATAGAATCCCTATCTAATGCCTACTCATCCAATATCCCCAGACTAGTTTCTGGCTTGTGGCCATCGTCAGTGAGGAGCTTTGGATCTGAGAGCACTGCACCTAGATCTTAGGATCTAATGCAACCCTCCAGCACCCACCTTTTATCTCTACTTAACTACAAAACTATGAGAATGAAATTGAAAAACACAAAAATGTTTTCAATCTAAGCTAAATAGCTTTGTTTATAAACAAATATGTGCTAGTATAAGAGATAGTGATCATGTGATGCTTAAAGGGATTTATATTAAAATGAAATTTGATGTAAGAAAGAATGTAGAAGCCAAGAAAATTTTCCAAAAGAAAGTACAACACGTATATATAAATGTAAAGCAGCTTATTGCAGTATAAACGCTTTTCCAACAGCGCTAAATATATAAGAATAATGAAAAAGCAGTAACCTCCAAACATGTTAGTTGCTCGTTAGTGAAAGTTTGGGCGTTTTTCCCATTATTGTCTTACCTTTTAGCCAAGAATAGCTAGATAGCTATTTATTAACCATTATTGGATAAATAGTTTTTTCGATTGTTTGGCCGGCTACATAAAAAAAAAAAATTCTAAGTCTGATTATAATCCGAAATATTTATTCCAAGTTTTGCCCGACCTTATTTAAATCACATCGTAGGAATAACAAGTAGAGGAGATATCACGATTATAAGAGATAGTGGTGCCCTACTGACAAATTTATTTATGGTAGTCCCTGCATATATATAATCACAGCTAGAGTTCTCATTCACTGTGAGGTCTACTACTATATATAAATGTCAAAGATTTGGGAATGTGCTTGAAAAGGTTATTGGCAGTTGCTGTGTGTGTGTGCGCGCGCGTGCGTGCATTTTTTGTCTCAGTAGCTTCAATGTCTCTATATAAACCGTTAAGTTTAAGCTAGATGGCTAATAAAAAGTATACAATCACCTGTTCACTCAATAAGAATGGAAATAATTTCAGATGACTTAATTCACAAAACTATCCATAGAACTTCATTTATCAGGTGGGGAAATGTTGATTGATCTCATAGTGGGAGGTTTCACTAAAAAGCCGAAAGAAAAGTAAACAAATAATAATACATTAGCAATTCAGTAACTTAGTCAAAATAACGTGTTTTGTTTTGTTTTTTGACTCTTATACAATATAAAAGATATCGCTGTATTTTTTTTAAAAAAAAGATAGATAGATAGGTACATTACAATACATAGATTTATTTCCTTTCTAAAAATGTTTACTTTACAAAAGGATTAAAAATAATAATCAAGCAGTTGAATTGCCACTTGTAAAATACCTTGACAGGTGTATTTGCGCTTGCGTTATGACACCTGTAACCAGGTGGTAAATAGTAACCAATACAGTTAGAACCCAACCTAAACTCTAATATTAAGGTTATCTGTCTTCGCCTGCAGATTGACAATTAATTGCACCTACGCTTGTTGTATGGGATTTATCCGCCAGGAAGTTTTCGTTTAATTGGTAACGAAAAGAAAACTAAAAAAAAAAAAAAAGTTGCTTTACCTGAAACAGTTTTAACAATCTATCAAAAGTGGTGCAGTTATAATTTGGAAAAGTTGTATTACTCCCGTTTACCCGATAGCTTAAATAATGAAAAGTTTTAATACAAAATTTACTATTAAATCATTTTTTTAAATTAAAGCAAAGAAGCTAAAAAAAATCTACCTGGAAAGAAAAGGGTATAAAATCAGGTAAGAAAAACTTTAATACTTTTCTTAATTGAATAATTATTTAAACTTCCTTGGAAATATGACTCATTTTTTTTTAGAGATGTTCTCAGCTAGCAAACGCTCTTTAAAGGACCACTGTTGTGGGAAGCACATTAATTACTTCAATTTAAAAAATCGATAATTCATTTTATTAATATTAATTAAAAGACTGTTTTATATACTGAACATGCCACGTCGATAGTCCTTTCATTCATCGATAATTAAAATTGCTTAAATAAATTGGTTATTCATTTAAGTGCAGTCGAAACTCCGGTAGCCACCCGCGAACTTTAATGATTATGGTATTCTTAAGTTTTTATTTGTCCCTTTATCTCACTTTTTTTTTTAAAAAAATAATGGAGTGTTTAAAATTAGACTTTGGATATAGTAACTACTTTCGGATTTAATATTTAGTCGCTTTCGTTTTCTTTTTGTAATCTTAACCAGCAATATTTTCCAACCGTTTATTATAGTATTTAATTTTTGTTAGAGATTAATAATTAATTGTTTGATTTACTACTAATCGTTGCAAATCTTTGTTTTGTGACATTGTGAAGAAATAGATTGTGTGATTAAGAAAATTTAACCGTTGGTGCAATCTTTGTTATAAGCTATTTTATTTATATACGATTGTTTTAACAATTAAACGATTGCAAATATAATATACCGTACACTGAAAGTACTATAAAGTTTGAATAATTTTTATTCTGAGAATAGAATTAACTTAACAGATAATACTATGCTATTGAGAATGGACGACATTAAGTTAGCTATAACTTAATAATAATTAATACATATTAAATTAATATAAACATTCGTTACGTATGTATGGGAAAAGCTAGACATCTTAAGTACCCACTGCAACGCAAAAATCTTTCTTTGACGGAGAATGATGACGAATGAAGACAGTATTCACAAAAGAGACAAGTACTAATTGGTGAAAGTTTTTTTTTCCTTGCTTGTTTAATAACTAGTTAAGATTTGCTAGATGGAGATGCGTTTATTGATCAATGATTGAATCGTTAATTGGCTAGTTATAGATTTATTGCCTAGAAATAGTCAGTTACTTGAAAAACCCTTGATGCCTATATATGACAACTGCACCAAGTGATTTCTCACAGAGACATTCAGTATTAGGCTAATATTTGAGAAGTATGATAAAATTATTATATATTTTTTCTCATTTTCTCCATACACTCCCTTTAATAATGGTTTTTTAATCTGATATTCTATTAAATCATACAACTATTTATTGTTCTAGCAATTAGCTCTGTTGAATAATAGTTCATCCCGGGGGAAAAAATCATACTATCCTGCAATTAAAAAATGGAACAAGTGTGCACCACCTAACATGTGACAGCAATTGACGATACAAACTTAATATAAAAAAAAAGTTCAATAAAATATTTTTTTACAATTTTCATTTTATTTTTTATTACAAAATAAAAACTGATAAAATACAGTAAACGCATGCGCAAAAAAATATACGTAGTGTTTACTTACTATTTATATTTATCTGTGGATTTTTTTTTAAAATTAGCCGTGATATATTATGTTTTAAAAGTAGAGCATTTCATTTTATTTTATGTTTTGCAGAAATATATATTTTTTTATTAAAAACTGTGTGTCATTTACACTGAGTAAGTAATAATAAAATAATCAAGAGAGAGAGAGAGAAATCTTGATTCAAATATTTCTCTAAAAATTTTCTTAGACAAAAATTTTACATCAATAAGAGAATCAATCCATTGAGTAAAAGGAGGATATGCAACCATAAAAGCATGGTGTTGCAATCATGCATTATAGATCAATCCCTACAACAACCCAAAGTGTTTAATATCTATACTCATGTAGCATATGAATGTCATAAACAATGGGCGGGTCCACTTTATATATATTTTTTTGTGGTCTTTACTAAAAGAAACACTAAATGTGATTCTATTCTCTTCAAATTTTATGGTGATATTGTAATTACTTTCATTTTCAAATGTTTCCCAAATTTTAAACAAATTGCAAAATAAATAAAAAACACCTTTATTTGGGAATCATATTGTTAATTAAAAAATATATATATATTTTTCTCACAATTTAAATGAGATTTGCTTGAAGAATTAGACTTACCACGTGACTTCAAGGTTTATAGCTGTTTTTTAATAATCACATAAATTCTTTATACGTAAAAGGTAAATGGAATAGTCTTTAAATAATCTGTTGCATTAATTAAACGACTTTTCCAGTGAAAGAGAATACAATTCTCACTGGCTAATCAAATGCTGGAGATGTGGGGAGGAATCACATTTTTATTTTATTCTTGAATTAAGATTAGTTAGATAATCATTAATAACTAGTAATTAGAGAAAAATCCTAATATGCACTGTTTTAAGTTCTAAAGAAGATGGCTGGGGCAATTAAAACTCAATATTTGAATTATAAAAAAGAATTGTAAAAAGTAATAAAAAACATAGATGATATTAATATTATATGGATTTGGCAATGCAATAAGAAAGATAAAGTTATAATACTTTATAAAAAAAAAATGTACTGCTTTACTGAGAGTCAAACTTCAGGTTTGTGGGCTTGACATATATTTTGTTACTTACTACACCATGAGATAGTATATATAAATATGCATATTGGACATGTATTTGTCCTATAAATACTTGCCCTTATATCTTATATATATTTTTAAAATACTCAAAAAATATTTCATATATAATCCAAAAATAATTTTCAATTTATTGTATTATATTTCTTTTAAATCTAGGATCATAGATCAGTGTCTTATCAGATTTAGCCTAAAATCAGATCTCATAAGATTAATTAAAATACTCTTCACTGTGTATAGTGGATTAATGTTATTGACAATTATTTATGGAGTTATCTAATGAGAGCATAAAGGGTACTAGATAACTTAAACAAATAAATTTAGTATAATTCCTGCAGTAACTATTAACAGAGCTTTGCTTTACTATTTAAGCTAGTTATTTAGATCATACATTTAGTCCTCGGCCCTCCTCCATATCTATAAACTCATCACACATAATTTGAAAAAGTGTTCAATTAAAAATAAAAAAAACTCAGAAGTTTGTAAATTTGAAATTTACAAATTTTGTTTGTGCACTTTTTTGTATGTGCATAATTATATAAATTTAATCCTTTAGTTTTTTTTTTCTCTCTCTACATCTATTACTTTATTGTCTTATATCTGTATTATGCTATATTTTTTTTGTTAATTTTTTCTGTTATGTCTAATTGTGTACATTTCAGATTGTTTTAACTATCTTAGATGTATGCTAACACATACAATATATAAGATTCATTATTATTTACAATTTTAGCTATTCATAAAAAACTTAGAACCAAATGACATTGGTCATATAGAGGTTGCTGTAATTATAATTGACTCACAAATATGATTAACTATAAAATTAGTCATGCATTAATAATTAGTCATAATATTTTATTATTATTATTTTGTAAGTTCTGACACCAAAAGAGTTTATGAGTTCAAAAAAATCTTTTGACACTAGATTATAATAATTAGTAATTTGCTTATGACTCATAATTTTAACAAATTCTTATCAACAACAATATTTTTATAAATGTTTTCTATAATAAAAATTATTAATTAATAAAATAATTTATTATTGAGTATTAAGTCATAGGTTTAGAGTTTTTTAAAGTTATATGGATTTTCATTTTAGAAGTGGAGATTTTTTTTTTTTTTTTAATGAATAATAAAAATTGCTAAGCACAGACTCGTGATTCCAAATTCTATAACTTTCTTTTTTTTCTAAAAGATCTATCTCAGAATTTTTATCTTTAAATGAGTCCTGTTCAGCTAAAATTATTATTTTATCATCAATAAATGCAGTTTTGTGGATGCATTTTTTTTGATTCTACCATCTTTTTTGTATTTTACTATTGTTCCTAGAAGTTTTATTCTTGTTTAGAGTCTATATATTATTATAATAACTATTACTGTTAAATTAAAATATTACAATCCAATTTTTTATTTTGAAATTAACAGTGAAGAAAAATAAACACAGGAGGGAAGGGATATAGGGAATTTTGCAATCAATTGAGAAGAAATGATCAGGTCCTACCACCTTGATGCTCAAATATTACTTCATATTGTCAAGCGTTGTTAGCCAAGAGGTCATCGCACCTGCCTTGCAAGCGGGTAGTTGGTTGCAGACGGTTGTGGGTTCACGTCCCGGTCGATGCTATGACATATGAGAAAAGTTCATATTATAAACAATCTGCCATTATATGCCAGAAGAAAAAAAATCATAATAATAATTGACGTTTCTGGACAAAAAAAAAATTTTCATTATTTATAACATCAGCTAGCCATGTCCATAACTAAGGTTTGAGTTTACACTAAGTAAAACTTGAACACTTTTTAAGATTTCAAAGAGGTTTAGAATTTTTGTTTCAATAGTTGAAGCATATCTAACATGCTCGCACAGTCTAAATTTATTGGTAAATGAGTATCTTATCTATTCCAGGGTAAAGAGTAAAAACAATGACAGAACTTTAATTTTCACTATTTTTCTTTGTGGAAGATATTTTTAACCTGCAGTGGTCGGTCTATTAAATTATATAATCAAATGGTTTATTGCCCCAGAATTCATAAGAAATTGGAGCTCTGAAAGTGGCAGAGTGGGGCCACAATCCATGAATCTTGAACTCCAGAGTCCACCACTCAACCATTACTCTAAAAGTGTAGTCAATTTAAAGCCTGTTTATATCAAATATAGCTTTTCTGTCTAAGTGTTCAAAATGTTTACATACACATTAATAATGATAATAAAATAAAAAAACTAGAGTTAATCTTATAAAATTTATTATATACTGTACATTAAAGTATAAGGATTGGCTATCTTAATATAAAGCTGAGCACTGATTATATATATATATGTGAGGATAGTAATCTGGACCAACTGATGATTGCTGGTTTAGCATGAAATACGTATATTGGTGATTATTTATCTTTTCAACATATGTGTGATCAGGTGGGTCAGCAATATGAGATGGCACTGAGAGTCGTGGGTCGTGTGAAAGTCTGAGTTCGAATCCCGCCTATATTACATATATAAATGGAGGTTTTAGCCTGTGCAATGTATTATATACTAATTGTATATAAAAATATTAAATTATAACCAGCTTATAGTACATTTACCATCTTCAATTGTTATGTGTCATTGTTAACCATTTAAGAAATCAGAATAGCTTAAATTTTTCATATACTAATGACATTTTTCTAATGTCAGAACCCACTTGTATTCAATGAATAATATCAGTGGATACTGTACTTGGCAGTTCAAATCAGTTTTTTAGAACAATTTGTGGCTAATGGATTTTTTTCTCCATATGTCGTAGCATCGGCCGGGAGGCGTAACCCACAACCGTCTGCAACCAACTACTTGCTTGCAAGGCGGTTGCGATGACCTCTCGGCTAACAACAGATTTTCTTGTGATATATTGGATTTACAATGCTTTTCATTTAGTAGTCACTTTATACCATTATTGTATTATTCAAGCCAATCAATTAAAAATTTATAAACACTATACAGTTTTGAATTAAGCCTGTGGGATTACATAGACTTAATACTAGGTCAGCAGTTTTTTTGTCCTGTTTTAAATTAACTTGAGGAAAAGAATGGCAATACGTCTGCTTATAAACTGGCGTCTGCGATGCGATATGATGTAGCTACTTCTTACTTTATTTATAGCAAAAATAGCTTTCTTGCAATTTCAGAAACCATAAATATTTTTAAGTAACAAATAAAATCAATAAACACCAATTGTCAGAGTAG
Source organism: Epiperipatus broadwayi (assembly GCA_028023455.1). Classification (NCBI taxonomy): domain Eukaryota; kingdom Metazoa; phylum Onychophora; class Udeonychophora; order Euonychophora; family Peripatidae; genus Epiperipatus; species Epiperipatus broadwayi. The sequence continues at coordinate 2,786,185 of JAQFVV010000109.1, forward strand.
CCATATTTTTATAATATAATCGGCCTTTTATTGGTAGAGGAAATGGAAATATATATTGCCGTTGGATAGAATCATTTGGAAAAAAAAAAAAAGACATTTCGGGCACTGTCGTGAAATATTATAAGTTAGATAAAAACGAATGTTAATTAAATTTTACCTTGAAAGATTTAAATAATTTTAATTTATGTGTGTTTGTTTTACTCATGCTTCCCAAATATAATTAATATAAGCATTAAGATAGATTTTCTTGTGTGTGTTTGCGCATGTAATAAATTATTCAACACGAATAATTTGAAATCATATCGGTCTTTTTTATTGTTACACGATAAGTTTTAAATGACAATTTATCCAAACCACTTTGAACATTTTTAGCAAAATCCTTTATTGTGCTTTTATTGTACATATATAAGTACTACTGTATGGAGAGTTTTGCCTTGTTTACAAGGATTTTGCTAAAAATGATTTGGATAGGTTGTATCTATAAGATATTACAACAAAATAAAGGAAAGGATGATTTTGGTAAAATTTCTTAAGTTTTAAATGAATTAATCAGTCTAGATTTTGTTTCACATTTATCTCAAGAACGAAATCATCACGTGTTTTGATTTACGATAATATTTAAATGTGGAATATAGTTATTGAAAAAAAAACAACTGGCAGTTTACGAAACTGCCAGCGGATATATACATTTTAACAGAAATGGCGTCCTTTTTTTCTTGGGTACTGTATATATTTTTACAGCATATATATGTGAAATAATTTTCTGGAAAGCAAATTTATAGACTTTAAAAGATTTATTGATTTATAATACGATGCTAATGAAATAATAGTAATTTTGCTACCTAGTTATTATATTATGCATGTGAGTGGCTGCTGAATTCTCTACTTGAAAGCTGGTGAAATAACTAGATAGTAGAAAACAATTTACTGATAATATTTGATGATATTATTTGATAATATTGGCTAAATAAAACTACTTTATTTAAAATAAATACACTATTCTTCAACTTATTAAAAGATAAAGTATTTAATAATGGTGACATAATTATTGAGTTTTTGAATGTTAATTATCTTTATAGGTTACATTCAAAATATTAACAATATTCTTTTTTTTTTTTTATTATCATACCCTGAGTTAAAAGTGAATAGAAGTCAGTATCCACATTGTGATATAGTGAAATAACGAAAACTATTGAATAGGTAAAACATGTTTGGAAATCCAGGTATTTAATATATCTAACTTACCTTATCAATAAAATGAAATGCTATTGGTTTTATTGCTTGGGAGTTTATAAGAAGTTCGAGCGCCAAAACTGCGAATGCCAAAATTGGTCCTGGGACCTCTCAAATCGGATGGTCTACCAACTGCCCCAAACTGCACAGGATAGCTTATCAATGAAGATTTTTCATGAATTGCATTCATAGTTAAAGAGGGAATCTGAGTTTCTATGCTAGTGGATGGTTATGATATAATACAGTTGAGGTGAGGGATGCATTAATAAAAAATATTCTAGTACATTATTGTATTTATATATTGGACTAATTCCATCATCTAATATGAGTATTGAATGTGTTTATAAAAATTTAACTTTATTTAAATATTCCAAATACCTTCAACTATTAGTAATAATGCACAGGTTAGTATATACGAATTGTTTTGAGAGGTATTATTCTCCCCTCTTCTTCAGGTGTTGTTAGCCTGATCAATGACAGTACTAGCATGGGAATTGAACATGGACCTTTAGATTCTTATGTATTGAATTTTAAGTTGTGCTCCACCCAGCTGAGCAGTTGGGTGGAGAATTATCTTAAAATTCAATACACAAGAATCTAAGGGTCCAAGTTTAGTTGGATAGAATGTTACCTTAAAATTGATACATAACAATCTAAGGGTCCATGTTCAATTCCCATCCTAGTACTGTCACTGGTCAGACCAGCAACACCTGAAGGAGAGGGGAGAATATTACTTATTGAAACATTGTGCATATACTAACCTGTGTGCTATTGCTAACAGTTGAATATATTTGGAATATTTGAATAAATTTATTTTTTTCTAAAGACATTCAACACTCATATTGAGATGATGGAAATAGTCCAATGTCTAAATACAACCAAAACATCATCATCACAAACCTTCAGGAAAACACTATTCTAGTATATATGTATTTGTAAACTGCGAATCTATATATATATATTAATTCTAAAACTTTGCCACTTAATAATAAAGACTAATTTAAAAATATAAATCACTCAAGCATGGCATGCTATATTCTGGATTATGAAGATGAGACACCAAAATAATAGATAAAGCATAATAAATTAGTGCACTACACAGATGTCTGAAACTTGATCATTGGTAGATTTAATGTAGAAATACCTTAAATTAACCATTTCAATAACCTGATTTAACATCTTAAAAAAATATTAAAATTGTCTTTTCTAAAACTTCTACACAGTGAAAAATTTACAAAGAGAAATTATTGATATGTATGTCACTTTATTTTTGGCAAAACAATAATTCAAAATTATATAAAACCAATGTATTGCTAATAATATTGGAAAAACTGAAAATTACTTCACATGTGAAATGAAAAAAAAGGCTTCTAATTATATGTGAATTATAAGCATTTCATTTTTTTTTTTATATATATCAAATATTCATAAGAAGCAGCTCAATCTTATACTTTCAATTTATGGTTGCAAGCATGGGAGAAAAAAAAGCCTAAGTCAATGGCTCCCAATATGTGTTTTTTTATTTTTATTAATCATTCTTCTTCAAAATCACATAGCTATTCAAATGCTACAACATTCTTGGGAGATATATAGGTTTCGATCAATTTCTAATGATTTTAATGACGTAAATTTTACAGCTTATCAAGTATGTAATGCTAAAAATATATATTTATTCATGAATCAAACAAGTCCAAATTTGTTACTAAGATAATTCACAAACTAGATTCTCAAAGAATCGTTTAAATGAATTTGTAAATAACAATCATCTTTTATTATATCACTGCCAATTCAGTCAGCAGACATCAATTTCCAGTGATCTCATGAACAAAATAGTTCTCCAGCATAATATAACATTTTTATAGTTTATGAGACTCTCTGATAGCTTATTGATTATTATAATAATGTTTATTATTTTTTTGAGTATTTTATAGATCATTTTGCAGTATGACCCAAATAAGTCAATAATTAGTCTAATAACAAATCACCAAACGGCTTAAACAATATGAGACAAAAAATATCCCCCCCCCACTTTACTGAAGATAAGAGTTCAAATATTAAGGATAGGGATTTTATATATATATGGGAATTCAAGCTTCTATTAAATGGCAGTAAAGTGAAGAAGTGCTTTTGACAATTTTAACTTGATCATTTTTGTGCATCAAATAAAATTCATTTCTTTTTTTACTTTTCTGACTGCATATTTTCATAAGTCTTTGTCAACATGCTTGTTTTTATATTCTTTTTTATTATTTCTCTTTCACATGTGCCTTCAGTCATAGAAAGTACATAACTTGAACAGCTTTTATTTTCATTTGTGAAGATGTAATATTGAATGTAAATATATTTTAACTTAAACTTATCCAATAAATAAATAATATATATTTGTACTTACTTTTCTGAAAAATTCAGCAAAAGTTTGTGGACTGATCACAAACCTGTCTTAATTAATGTAATAGTATGAAAAAATATTGAGCTAAATATCTGTTAATATGCTTTAAAATTATAAAATAAACTGTTTTAAAATCTTATATATATATATATTACAAATTTTTACTCAATCAAATTATAAATAAATTGAAATAATAGAGAACTTGTTTGTATACAATTTAATTTTATATTATCAAATCGATTTTCGTTCACATGTGAATCTTCTCAAGATGTTATTTTAAAAATTAATCATATGATGTACATACTGTCTAATGATCATCACTAGAAATAAACTCATGGGGAAAAAAATATTTTTTTTTATAAATTTACATATATATCCATTATAATTCTCTTATTCATCTTTTTTTTTCTTACCTTATAATTACTATCTATCATCAATTAAACATTTATATATATTGCAGCTTCCAATTATCTAACAGTGACCATTTCCCACCCAATTTTATCAAACATTGATCATATTAATACATTTGTCTACGTTTTCTTGTGTATATAATGATTCATAATATTTTCTTTCTTTAAATTTTTTTACTATACTTTATTACCTTTATATTTTCCTCACAATTTATTATATATCCTAATTCTAAATAATGATTATATGATGCAGACTTAATATCTTTTCTTTTTATTGCTTTATTATGCTCCTTAGATCTTTCAGTTGCACTTTTTCATGATTGCCACACATATCTGTATCACATTCGTCACATGTAATTATATAAACAATTCCTATTTTATTATTAATACTATAATTCATTTTTGTATTGCATAACCATTTTCTTAAATCTATACTATTTTTCCAATCTTTATTTACTTCATTATTTAATTTATATTTATTAAATATCATATATATTTTAGCTGAATATGGATTTTAAATCTACTTCTTAATTTTATCCATTTTCTTATTCTTATCTTTTATATCATTCCCATTTCTGGTATTTAAAATTTTTCTGATTACTTTTTCATTATAACCAATTTCAATATATACTTCTCAATTTCTAATTTCTGTATATATGCCTTTCTTTTATTTAAACTGAGTTTATCATTTTTAATTTTAAATCCTTTAAAAGCTACCATTTTTTGAGATCATAGTTGATAGATATTTAATTCTTTAAATGCATTCATGATACTCCTACTATTCCTATTAAAATTATATTATCTACATATCTATAATATTGCAAACATTTCTTTATTTTTTAATATATTTATCAATTATTATTTTTTCAATAAAATCAACCATAATTGATGACATAATACCAATTATTGAACAGCCTATGACCCACCCTTTTCCAATTTTCCAAAAATCCAACTTGTATTTATAAGTACCAATGCTTCTTCAATAAGTTTTATTCTAATATTGAAAGCTTATCGCTTTCTTTAATTTTACTAATAACTCTTTTAATACTTTCCATTCTTGGTACACTCTGATACATTTTCTCAATATCAAATGAAGCAATAATATTATTTCAATTCAATTTCACCAAACTTAACTTATCTACAATCTACCAAATCCTATTGTATTATCAATTTTTTTTATATATATTATATAAACCACTAAAAATATAATTACTAAAATCGATAAATAGTCTTACAGGTGTATATTATCCCTATGTGTTTTAGCTTTTCCAAATACACATGGATGTTAAAATGCAGTAGGGTATAAAAACCTCTATTCACTTTCATTAATCAATTTGTTTGTCTTCATATTACTTAACAAATTTATATATTTTGCTTTAATCATGTTTTCAGGGTTTTTATTTATTTTTATATATCTCTGCTTTTCTAAATCATCTTTTATTTTTTCTTCATATTCTTGTTTGTTTAAAATGACAAATCTTGATCCTTTATCTTCAGATGTTATCACTAAATTCTCCATTCCTATTTTATCCACAATTTGTTTTATTATAGTGTTTTCCTGAAAATTTATGATGATGATATTTTAATTGTATTTATCTATTGGACTAATTCCATTATCTAGTATACAATAGTGAATGTTTTAAAAAAATTTAACTTCATTTAAATATTCCGAATACATTCAACTGTTAGTAATAACATGCAGATTAGTATATGCACAACATTTCAAGAGATATTATTCTCATAGTTTTATCTTTCCATTCTTTTTTATTATATATCGTTTCCTATTAATAGCACTATTAATTTTTGATTATATATTAGCTTTTACATTATCAGTAATACCCACAACCTTGTTTTTTTTTATTCATGTCTTTAAATGGTATAAATTTAGATCCTTTTTTTAAAATTTGTATTTGCTCATTTTTAAATGTTCCTTTTGAAATATTTAAATTTTATCAACTTCTTTATTGCTATTATCTCTGATTATAATTTCTTGCTATTATTTCTTTCTTTAAACTTCAATTATCTCTACTTGTTCTCATACTTTATATGAAGTCTATTTTGTAATTTATCATTATGAATTAATAAAAAACGTTAACATAATTAAATAACTCCTGCAATATCTTTGCTTTAAGAATCAATTTTCTTCTTTTGTATCTTTTAATTCTCTTACCTCATAATATTTCTCTTTTAAAAACCAATTAATAACGTTTTTTGCATTTTAAGCCAATAAACATCACATGACCACCACCTCTTATGCTTGTGTATAACTGTTGTTAAAACAGGCAAAATGTATAGTGAGTTTTTCCTGTTTTTTGCATTTTATAATGCAAACCTCTATTTTTATACATTTTCTTATTTGAAATTTATAATCCTGCAAGTCATAGGCATAATCCATTCTTTTTTTTTGCATTTATTCAAAAAAGTCAACTGATGCGTTAATTCTTCAATTCTTCTTTGTTCACTTCATAATCTTTCTAACAAAATAAAGTTATTGCTATTAAAATTTTTATATAAAAAAATCGATATATTCTTCCTTGGCTATTTTAAATTTATACACACTAAAGAGCAATTTGTCATGCAAATTACTATATTTAAACGATCCAAATAAGAAATAGTCAAAATAAGAGTCATAGATCACATGACCCTATCTCTTAAGCTTGTAAGTTATAAACAATGAGGATTGCCAATTCCTCTACACTTGTTAAGTTATAAACAAGGAGGATTGCCAATTCCTCTACAAGCTTTGTGATAAATGCTTAGCCAGAGTCAGCACTTAAAAATATCTGTGTCAGGAACCCTCTCCAAACCCCTGACCATGATTTCGTGCTTTGGCACTCCTCAGAGAGGTGTCAAGGTAGGTTCAGACACTAGATCTAAAAATACCAACTGATAGCCAAGCGCTTATCTAAAAGTTATCTATTGAGTGGAAAATATGAAATTTTCAGACATCTACATGTCTTCAAACCCAGCTATCCAACTCAAATAGCTATATGGGGCTGATAGATCTTCAGCCATACCATATATTAGTAGTCTTAGCAATATAAAATTGCATAAGACTTATGGCAGAGACTATAAATAGTCAAAATAAGAGTCATAGATCACATGACCCTATCTCTTAAGCTTGTAAGTTATAAACAATGAGGATTGCCAATTCCTCAACAAGCTTTGTGATAAATGGTTAGCCAGAGCCAGCATTTAAAATATCTCTGTCAGGAAACCCCCCCCCAACCCCTGACCATGGTTTCATGCTTTGGCACTCCTCAGAGAGGTGCCAGGGTAGGTTCAGACACTAGATCTAAAAATACCAACCCAAAGCCAAGCACTTATCTAAAAGTTATCTATTGAGTGGAAAATCTGAAATTTTCAGACACCTACATGTCTTCAAACCCAGCTATCCAACTCAAATAGCTATATGGGGCTGATAGATCTTCAGCCATACCATATATTAGTAGTCTTAGCAATATAACATCACATAAGACTTAAGGCAGAGACTATAAATAGTCAAAATAAGAGTCATAGATCACATGACCCTATTCTCTTAAGCTTGTAAGTTATAAACAATGAGGATTGCCAATTCCTCAACAAGCTTTGTGATAAATGCTTAGCCAGAGCCAGCATTTAAAATATCTCTGTCAGGAACCCCCCCCCAAACCCCTGACCATGGTTTCATGCTTTGGCACTCCTCAGAGAGGTGCCAGGGTAGGTTCAGACACTAGATCTAAAAATACCAACCCAAAGCCAAGCACTTATCTAAAAGTTATCTATTGAGTGGAAAATCTGAAACTTTCAGACATCTACATGTCTTCAAACCCAGCTATCCAACTCAAATAGCTATATAGGGCTGATAGATCTTCAGCCATACCATATATTAGTAGTCTTAGCAATATAACATCGCATGACTTAAGGCAGAGACTATAAATAGTCAAAATAAGAGTCATAGATCACATGACCCTATCTCTTAAGCTTGTAAGTTATAAACAATGAGGATTGCCAATTCCTCAACAAGCTTTGTGATAAATGGTTAGCCAGAGCCAGCATTTAAAATATCTCTGTCAGGAACCCCCCCCCCAACCCCTGACCATGGTTTCATGCTTTGGCACTCCTCAGAGAGGTACCAGGGTAGGTTCAGACACTAGATCTAAAAATACCAACCCAAAGCCAAGCACCTATCTAAAAGTTATCTATTGATAGGAAATCTGACATTTTTACATGTCTTCAAACCCAGCTATCCAACTCAAATAGCTATATGGGGCTGATAGATCTTCAGCCATACCATATATTAGTAGTCTTAGCAATATAACATCGAATGACTTAAGGCAGAGACTATAAATAGTCAAAGTAAGAGTCATAGATTACATGACCCTATCTGTAAGTTATAAACAATGAGGATTCCAATTCTTCAACAAGCTTTGTTATAAATGCTTAGTCAGAGTCAGCATTTAAAATATCTGTCAGGAACCCCCCCCCAAACCCCTGACTATGGATTCGTGCTTTGGCACTGCTCAGAGAGGTGCCAGGGTAGGTTCAGACACTAGATTTAAAATACCAACCCAAAGCCAAGTACCTATCTAAAAGGTATCTATTGAGTGGAAAATCTAAATTTTCAGACACCTATATGTCTTCAAACCCAGATATCCAACTCAAATAGCTATATGAGGCTGATAGGTCTTCATCCATACCATATATTAATCATCATCATCATTAACCATTATCAATCCACTGCAGGATGAAGGTCTCTCCAAGTTTAATCCATCTTTTCCGACTTTAGCTTCTCTTCTCCACATCACCCCTGCACACTTTCTTGTTTCATCCATCCATCTCACATGTGGTCTCTTTATGGGTCTTTTACAATCTCTTGGAATCCAGTTTAAAATTTCAATTGTCCATCTATTATCATCTCTTCTAGCAATATGTCCAGCCCAACTCCACTTCAATCTTTTAATTTTTTCAATGAGGTCAGTAACACCTGTTTGTTCTCTTACCCATACATTGCGTTTTCAATCTTTCTTGTTACTCCCAACATGCATCTCTACATCTCTCCATACTCCTTTGAGTGGTCTGAAGTCTCTGTATTGCTCTTCTATTAAGTGTCCAAGTCTCAGATCCATAAGTAAGAACTGGTAAAACACATTTCTTTAAAAACCTTCCTTTTCAAACACATAGGCATATCCCAAAAGCACTCCAACCAAGTTTAATTCTATGATTAATTTCTTCCATTATGTTTTCATCTGTATTAATAATCTGACAAAGGTATTTGTAACTGTTAACTTCTTCTAATTCATCATAATCAATCTTTATTTTCATATTTTGAGCAAATCGATTAAACATTACTTTAGTCTTTTTAACATTTATCTTTAGTCCTACTTTCATCTGATAATTCCTGCAACATATCCTGCAGCTCTGAAGCATTATTTGCAAAAACAACTACATCATCTGTGAAATCTAAATGACTTAAATGATCTCCATTTACTTTCACTCCTTTAGTTTCTCATTTTAATCCACAAAATACTTCTTGCAGCACTGCTATAAAAAGTTTTGGAGATATGGAGTCACCTTGTCTTACACCTTTCTCAATGTTGACTTTCCCAGTATAATCTAATTGTTGCTGTTGCATTTTTATAAATATTCTTCAAAATATGACAATATCCTGGATCTATACCTTGATGATCCAATGCTTTAATCACTGAAGAAATGTTTATAGAATCAAATGCCTTTTCATAATCTACAAATCCAAAACATAATGACAAATCATATTCATTCGTCCTTTCTATAACTTTTCTCAACACCTGGATATGATCTACTGTACTAAAACCACTTTTAAATCCAGCTTGTTCTCTTGGTTGGTGGAAATCCAATGTTCTCTGTAGACGAGTTGTAATTATCTTGATAAAAATTTTATATAAAACTGATTAAAGGCTGATAGGTCTGTAATTTCTAATATCTTCTTTATTACCTTTTTTAAATATTAATATTATTACTGCATTCTTTCAATCATCCGGTACATCTTTATCATTTAGACATTTGAAATATAACTTGCTAAAAAAATTTCTATTTCTTCACCTGCTTTTTTTAATATATCAATTATAATTCCATCATTACCTGGAGCCTTTCCTTTCTTCATACATTTAATTGCGTATCTTAGCAATATAATATCGCATGACTTAAGGCAGAGACTATAAATAGTCAAAATAAGAGTCATAGATCACATGACCCTATCTCTTAAGCTTGTAAGTTATAAACAATGAGGATTGCCAATTCCTCAACAAGCTTTGTGATAAATGGTTAGCCAGAGCCAGCATTTAAAATATCTCTATCAGGAACCCACCCCCTAACCCCTGACCATGGTTTCATGCTTTGGCACTCCTCAGAGAAGTACCAGGGTAGGTTCAGACACTAGATCTAAAAATACCAACCCAAAGCCAAGCACCTATCTAAAAGTTATCTATTGATAGGAAAATCTGAAATTTTTACATCTTCAAACCCAGCTATCCAACTCAAATAGCTATATAGGGCTGATAGATCTTCAGCCATACCATATATTAGTAGTCTTTGCAATATCACATCGCATGACTTAAGGCAGAGACTATAAATAGTCAAAATAAGAGTCATAGATCACATGGCCCTATCTCTTAAGCTTGTAAGTTATAAACAATGAGGATTGCAAATTCTTCAACAAGCTTTGTGATAAATGCTTAGCCAGAGTCAGCATTTAAAATATCTGTCTGGAACCTCCCCCCAACCCCTGACTATGAATTCGTGCTTTGGCACTGCTCAGAGAGGTGCCAGGGTAGGTTCAGACACTAGATTTAAAATACCAACCCAAAACCAAGTACCTATCTAAAAGTTATCTATTGGGTGGAAAATCTAAATTTTGAGACACCTACATGTCTTCAAACCCAGCTATCCAACTCAAATAGCTATATGGGTCTGATAGATCTTCAGCCATACCATATATTAATAGCAATATAACATCACATGGCTTAAGGCAGAGACTATAAATAGTCAAAAAAAAGAGTCATAGATCACATGACCCTATCTCTTAAGCTTGTAAGTTATAAACAGTGAGGATTGCCAATTCCTCAACAAGCTTTGTGATAAATGCTTAGCCAGAGTCAGCATTTAAAATATCTCTGTCAGGAGACCCCCCCTCCCCAAACCCCTGACCATGGTTTTGTGCCTTGGCACTCCTCAAAGAGGTGCCAGGGTAGGATCATGTGATCTATGACTCTTATTTTTACTATTTATAGTCTCTGCCTAACCCTGGCACTCTCTGAGGAATGCCAAAGCATGAAACCATGGTCAGGGGTTTGGGGGGGGGGGGGTTCCTGACAGAGATATCTTAATTGCTGGCTCTGACTAAGCATTTATCACAAAGCTTGTTGAGGAATTGGCAATCCTCATTGTTTATCCAAATAAGAATCTTATATTTCATTTCTTATAGTTATTTTTCATTAAATTTACATCATAATGTTGTCCAAAAATATATATATATTTTTAAGCAATTTAATTATAAATAAATCAAAACAATAGTTGTTTGAATACAATTTGACAACATTATGGTCATATATTTAATGAAATATGACTATAAGAATTGGTATATTCCAAATATGTTGAATGTTCGACAGTGTTTTACTTACAGGCATTATGCAATACTAAATAAATAATAGAATGGTCTTGTTGCTTGGAATTATAGAGCAGAGGAAGTGCCAGAACTGCAATACATCTGAGAACCTTAAGCCCCAGACCACTGCACTGAACCACACAGGGCTGAACTAATGTGAAATAGGACCAATCTATTTGTTCTACCTCCTGAACCAATTAATGAACATAGTATATGGAGAGATATTTCTATTGTTGCTTGATAACGGAGAAAAATAAAATTTTAATCATTAATATTGAAATGAAGGTATAAATTGAAGGTCAGATAGATATATTTGTAAATAGAGCAGAAACTATGTAAATAAATGTATATGTGAAAGGCAATTTTGTAAACTAGTTTTAAAAAAGTACTTTTCATATATATTCTCACCCAAATATTTTTGTTATTGTTTTATTAATGGACAAAGTTTGTTTCTGTTAAATGCTATTTAAAAATGATAATTTGTAATGAAATAAAATCGCAGATCCATTACTATGATAAGTTTGTAATCGCAGTTTGTTTTTGTTTGCAAGATAACGATTAAATCTCAAATTTTGTAGAAATATAACTAATATTTGTAACTTGGTTTTTATCTATCTATTAAATATATATACAATATCTAAGTTAAAAATAGTTCTTTTACCAATATGAATAACACAAAAAAATTCCTCCACAGTTATTTAATTTTATTTGGTGGCAGCAGTTAACTCAATCATATCATCTGTGTATTAAACACCACATAAGTAATTAATGGATACTGGGTGTCCAAAAAAATCTCCATAATAGTTTTTTTTTTTTCTGTAGGCCATTCTGATTAGGGAGCAGTTATTTTGTATTACATTCTGCTATTAAAGATAATGGCATATATTTTCAAATATTCTAAAGCTTTGATTCAAAAACACTTACCTACATTTGGTACAGACATAATACTGTCAGAGGCAAGGCTGCCTATTGAAAACAGCTGGCAGCCAGAAATTAGGCTAAGGATTTGTTAACACTACTATATGATATCCTACTTATATGTTACCAGATTAAATGATGGACTCTTGAGCTAAAAGTCCATGGATTACAACTTAGTTCTGTCACACCTGGTGCTCAAACTTCATATGAATTTCTATATGAATTCCCAAGCAACAAACCATTAGATTTAATTTTTTATTACTACTTATACTTACATAGTTTTGCTTAATAGTAGAGTGATATGAAGTGAGTTAATTATTATTGTTAACTATTTTTTTGCTCCTAGTCATATCTTTAAAATTGATTACTCTAACATTTACTACTCTGCAGTAGTGAAATCTATTTTAATCTGTTATACTTAAGCATTGATTAAACAATAGTTGCTATGTAGTAATACAAATAACGCACACAGACTTTTACAACTACTTTCTAGTAATTTAGCCATCATCAAGCAGAGAAAAAACAATAATTATTATTTATATTATCCCAGCATATAAAATATTAATTACCTATTAATAACTAATTAGCAAAAAAAAAATAGTCATGGAAGATGATAATTATATATCACTATTCTAGTTTTTTTTAGCACACTTAGTGGTTTCATGAGATTGTGGATGAAGATTGAAATTATTGTCATGAAAATATGAGGAAAAGTCATATGATCATTAGCCTAAAATTTTTGATCCATTAGCATCTCTCTCTGAATAATGTAGTTAAGAATTTGATTGCGATTTCATATCTAATGTATAGGTGGAATAGATGTTCATTTGGATGCCATGCTCTCTTTTCTTATCTCAACTTGTTAAACAACAAAAAATATATGTAGAGTAAACAAAATAGGCATCCAGTGAAGATCCAAAAACTTTTCCAATCTAATCCTATCTGATCAAATCCTAAGACCAACTTACTTTGATCTTTTCAAGCTTTATTGACATCTCATTAATAATTAAGACTAATCATGGTAAATGTACTTATCTGTTTTAGAATCAGAACTTTTCGCTTGAATAGTTATGATCAAATAAAATGTATGACTATTGAATTTATGTATTCATGGCAATGGAATCAAAGGACATCAAAAAAATTATCTTTTGGATGGAGTATTTACAGATTCTTTTTTGAGTGAATGTAAATAGTCATATTATGAGATACTAAATAAAAATTAATACTTTGGAATATATAATTATATAAGACATCATGGTATAAACAATTAATACATTTAACTGCTGAGTGCACAATATGGATGTTTAAAAAATTTTTCAGGTATATGAGAAATTTAAGCACTAAATTGTTAGTTACTTTCTTACAATATATATATATATTGAAATATCAGCCAGTTCATATAGATACATATTTTTTATTAAGTTATTTTTAAATAAAAAAAAAAATATGTGTATATGTTTCTGTTAAAATAAAAAGAAATTATTTTGTTTTTAATACAATTTTAAAATAAAAGTTTTTACATATAAATCGACTTTTTTTTTTTAATTGAATTATATTAAAATAGAGATTAGAGTGGAATTTTAAAAGCTTTTTTTAGAAAAGTTTTTTTTTTGTTTCTAATTCTGGGAAGTGGAGGGGGGGGGGGAGAAATATAGACTTTTTTTTCTAATTAGTTCTATTATTGAAACTTTAATTAGGGAAGGTATTTTGTTCACTATTGTATTCACCAACTTGGAATGTTACTATGAGATTAAAAGTGTGAGACTTTGAGAGACTAAAAAAGAGTATAAAATGTGGAATTACCTTTTGATAAAAAAAATATTGATATTTTGGCTGCCAGTTGTGACCAATTGCTGAATTCGATTTGGTACAGGCTTGTCCAGAACTGCAAAAGCTAAATAAAATATAAATAATATTTTAGAAAGTGCCGAGAATATGCTGAATAGCTAATAACCATAGAACTTTTTCCATTGGAAACAACTCCGCCGGACATCGCCAGGAACTGCCATGGAAACGATGAGCCAAGAAAGGAGTATTTGTAGAGCTAGCTGAGTGTATAAGACTAGAATGGAAGTAACAGACAATCTTTGGATGAAGGAAACCTTATTGCCACAGAAGGAATCAATACATTGATCGATCAGAGTAAATAGGCTTTTTGGTTGTTGTTTTTTTGTTTACAAGCAGTATTCTTAATATGATATGTAAACTATAATAGTGCAATAGAATGATGAAATGCCTTCACTATATCCTCAGAGAAAAAAAAAGTTTTAACAATAGAAGGGGATGTTTAAATTTTTTTTGATTACTTATTTTACTTTGATGCAAATAATTAATATATGTTAGTATGTTTGCTTTTCTTATCTAGACTAACAGTAAAGATATATATCCAGAAATAATAATTATACCCTTGTGTTAAGAACAATAAAAAAAAAATTGAAAAGAGTAGCAGAGTTTCAAAATCCGGAGAACGTTTGAATGTGTTATTAAACACATTCTTATAGTAAGTCACCTTTAAGAACATTCCTTGATTTTATTAAATGAAGGCGAGAATGATAAGTTAAACTAGCAATAAGACTGATAGAATGGGAAGTGGAAGAGGGTTGAAATGGGAATAAAGTGGGAAGAGGAAAGAAAAAGAAAATTTTGAGTATAATTATAATAGTTATATGAATAAATAAATCATAATTCAAAAATAAAGCTGCTGTTTGTTTAATTCTGTTATTTAAAATTTTAAGACATTTAATTTTTTTTGTTAGTCCAATCATGTTCTTGATATATTACATTTTTAAATTACCATTCATAGATAAATAAAAATACCATGATTATTGAGCATATCTCACATTCTGATTCTAGGTTATTCCTAGTGGTGCCCTTGTTCGGTGATTTTGAGTTGCAATTTTTTGGGATAAGGAGTACTTAAATTCGATCGTGACAAAGTGTCATGGCACAACAGCAGGGAAAATTAAAGAACATGGCATCTTAATGTGTAAAGCTTGTTAACTAAATAAACAGCCTGAGATCAGGGTAAAAGGGAGGTAAGACTGTTTCAGGTGATTAAAGCAGGGAGTTAGTGTCCTCGTAGGAGAGAGTTTTTAGTTTCAGAAGTAATTTTTAAATATTTTAGATAAAATGCAAGATAGAATTAAGATAAAAATGTTCAGAGAAGACCCTATTTCAACACTTAGAAAGTTTAGAAGAGTGTTTTTGTATGTACAAGGCAAGAGAAGAAGAAAAATAATTGTAGCAAGTAATCATTTGGTGGGCACGGCAAGAGATTGATGGAGAACGATACAGAAAAGACTGGATGATTTTAAACAGTAAGAAAATAAATTAATACATATGTTTTGGAACATAAAGAGACAAGAAAAGATGTGAAGAGGGGTAGAATTAGAAAGATATTAAAAAAAAGAAGGGATAGGATATAGATGTTTTTTAAAGCAAATGGTGAAATTTTGAAGAATGATTGATTACCCTATTTCTGAATGGCAGATCATAAGTATTATTAAAAAAAATATGCTGAAAAATGTACATGAAAGATTAGTTGTCTGTAGGTGTGAAGGAGTGAAAGACATATTGGAATTTCTTAGAGAGGAAAAAAACATACAGAAAGAAGAGAAATGAGAACAACTACCTAAGCTGTTAAATGTAGTCATTGAGAAAGAAGAAAAAAATACAAATGATGGTGGAGCAAATTTGCCGTATGATATCGATAAAAATACAAGGAATAGACAGGCTCTACTAGACATGGGGAGTCGAGTCTATAATCTCCAAATATAATATTAATTCAAATCAGAGGTCAGAGAGGGAAATACAGTTGTTAGCATTAAGGTAGTCTGAAATAACCATGGCTAATGGTAAAAGAGTTAAGTTGGAGCCTATACAGATATATGGGAAAATACAGATGGGAAGAAAAACAATACAGCATACATTATTATCAATGTCAGGCTTGGTAGAAGATCTTATATTGGGTCAGATTTTATACACTGAACCAAGAAGAAAATTAATTATAGCAAAAAGAATATAGTGACAGGAAATGAAAGGTGCCTTTAGTGGGTATAGCAGACAGAGTAATAACAAGGTAGCTTATATGGTAAGTGACAACATATATCAAGAAATAGAGTGTAAAATAACTGAGTTAGGGAGTAATAATAAGGGCTAGAAAAGTCAACTTAAAGAGGCACTTTTGCAAAATTAACAAGTATTCGCCATAAAACCTGGAATTATAAAGGGATATGTTCATCGGATAAAGATGAAAGAAGAAATCATTTTCAGGATAGGTCATACCCAGTTCCTGTCAAATATAAAGATGAAGTTGATAAACAAACATAACAAATGGAACAATGGGGGTATCATAAAAAAACAACAATCACTATATATAAACCCTTTAGTAATTGTAAAAAAAAAAGGGGTTTTTGAGGGGGGGGTAGATGTTCATCAGTTAAATACTATTACCATACCTGATTGAGATGTGCCACCATGAATTACATATTTGCTGTTGGAATTTAAGAAAGATTTTTTATCATTCGATTTGACATCAAGTTATTGGCAGATGTTGCTTCATGCTGAGGATCAAAAATATATGGCATTCTGTTATGAAGGCTTTACTTACATGTTTCAATGAATTCCATTTGGACTAATTAATAGTGTATCAGAGCTACTGCGATGTTTAATTCAGGTACTTTCCCAGAGATTATGTTGTGATAGCATCATGATCACCTCAGGAATATTTAGAAAGCTTAGTTGTATTCCTTCAGGAGTGTCACGATAAGAGTATTACAATAAATCTTAAGAAAAGTAATATACTACAGGAAGAAATTATATTTCTCAGTCATCTTGTAAGTGCTCAAGGGGTGAGACCCCATCCTGACAAGATAGAAGTGATCATTAAATTCCCTCAGCCAAAAAATAGAAAACAGATTAGGTCATTCATTGGTATATGTAATTTCTACCAAATGTTCTACAAGGATTTTTCTACAGATATGGAAGTGCTTGTGCATCTACTGAGAAAAGCAAGTGGGAGTGGATGGAAAATCAACTGCAAGTAATTCATCAGATCAAAGAAAATTTTGTAGGTACTGTAATGCTTGCCTAAATCTGCCAAACCTTTTATGTTACAAACTGACAGTAGTAGTATAGGATTAGGAGCAATATTGTTTCAGAAGAATGAAGAGAAGATACCTTTAGTTTTATATTTTTTTAAGTAGGATATTAAACCCAGCAGAAAAAAATCATACTGCTATGGAAAGAAAGGCATCATGGGCAATCAATTATTTGGGCATTAAATAAATTTAAGCATTTTCTTCTAGGATCTGAGGTTATTATTATCACTGATCATAAAAGTTTAGAGTTTATAAATAGGTGTTACTTAACCAATGATAGGTTTATAAAATGGGCATTGTACTTACAGAAATTTAATTACATGGTAATTCATTGCTCCAGGAAAGAAAATATAGTGCCGGATATATTAAGCAGAAATCCAATTTTGGATCATAGTCAAAACTTAACACTAGAGGGTGCTCAATTAATATCATTTAAGATTGATCCTGAGGTATCAATAGAGAAAGATATGAAAAAACTCCAGTTTTTACAAAACTCATATAGTACATGTAAAAAGCTGACACAAGGGTGTAATAAAGCAAATGTCAGACAACCAGAAAGTCGCACATGGGGAAAAAACAAAATGGTTGTATTCTGATCTATCATGTCAGCTGCTGTATGGTGCTATTTCTAGCTTAATTTCTAGAAATATGCTGTTTCTGCGGCTGCACCCAAGCATTTAAGCCTTCTTTCTACAATAAATCCTAAAAAGAGTGTTAACTCGGAGTTAAGTCTTCTTTCTACGATAAAACCTAGAAAGAGTGTTAAACTCGGCTACTGGCTGAACAGCTGTGGTTTTTTCTTATGCTAAAAGCAGAGGAAAATGCCATAGTTGTTTGTGTTATGCACTATATCATAATGCTGTGTTATGTATTTTATGTAACAGTATTGTACAAGGGTGTGTTATATTCATGTCAAAATTATTTAAATTTTCATTGGAGCCTTTTTTTTTAACAGTTTTAACATGTGTTGTGATTGTTCCTCATAAAGCTGTAAGCCTCCTAAACTCTCTAATAGGGTGGGGTAGTGCAATATTTTGATGATCACGCTTTAAGTCATGTTTTAGCGAGTAATTTTCCGAGACCAAGAATATGGCTAATTCGAACACAGAAAACTTGAAAATATGGGAATTGCAAGACACGGAAGCCGGCGCTGTAACATTTCTACAGCAAAAAAACATCCTGCTGAAAGAAAAGATATGTTTGTGTGGCAAATATATGTGACTTAAGGTCCATAAACATCTTTGGACTTTCGTTTGTAAGTCTCGTTCTTGCCAACGAAAATGTTCACTTCGTAAAGGCAGCTTGTTTGAGGGATTCCAAATGACCTTCATCAAATGTAAAATAAAAGTAACTTAAATTTTTATTTAAACATACACCCCTTCTCCCAATAATTGTCAATCAAATGTAAAATAAAAGTAACATAAATTATTATTTAAACATACACAAAAACACCCCTCCCACTAATTATTGTCAATCAAATGTAAAGCAATAAAAGTAACAAATTATTATTTAAACATAACCCAACATACACCAAAAAAGACCCTCTTGTCAATAAAAAATAAAAAGCAACTATTATTGTCTCATTGTCAAAAATATTATTTGGGAAAAATAATTTATAAACGAAAGAAAGTAAAATTGGTGTTGTCAATCAAATGTAAAATAAAAGTAACTTAAATTTTTATTTAAACATAAAAAAAAAACCTCTTCTCCCAATAAATGTTGCAATCAAATATAAAATAAAAGTAATGTAAATTATTATTTAAACATACACAAAAACACCCCTCCCACTAATTATTGTCAACCATCAAATGTAAACCAATAAAAGTAATGTAAATTATTATTTAAAGATACATAAAAAAAACTTTCTCTCTTGAATTTTATCAATCAAATTTTAAAAAACAGTAATACTATTTAAAAAACCCAAATTACTATTTGAACATACACCAAAAAAGTTCCTCTTGTCAATAAAAATTAAAAAACAACTATTATTGTCCCATTGTCAAAAATATTTGGGAAAAATAATTTGGAAACAAAAGAAAGTTAAATTTGTAAACAAAAAAGAAGTCAATATTAGTAGAGAATCGCTAGCTGAGGAACATTATATTAATGTGTTTTTGGTTAGCATCAACACCATCAGGTGGCTGACATGATAGATCAGAACACAACCAACAAATTACATCAGTATAAAATAATAAATGGGTTGTTGATATTTCAGGTTAAAAGGGCAATAGATTGTTGGAGAGTATTTATACTGTAAAATCTAAGAGAAAAACTAATAAATTATGTGCATAGGATATATGGGCATTATGGATCACTTAAAACAAGTAAACTTCTACAGAGATGGAATTATTGGCCAAGTTTGTATAGGTCGGTAGTCGTTATGTTACAGAAGTGTCATGAATGTCAGCAAAATAAACCAGCTAATAAAAATTATGCTGGGATGCCAGTGCCAATAATAGCTAAGAACTCAAATAGCTACTAGCTATAGATTTTTACGGCCCACTACTATTCTTTTGTAAACATAAAATATATATTAGTAATCTATGATGCTTTTCAAAATTAGTACAGGCCTACTCCCAGTAATCTATGATGCTTTTCAAAATTAGTACAGGCCTACCCCTTATGAAAGGCTGACACCAAGTCTTCCAAAACTGTGCTAAAAGGAAAACAATTTATTCAAGTTGGAAAATCCCAGATGATTTTGAGAGATCATGGGACTCCTTTTATATCAAAAGAATGGAAAAATTGGCTTCAGCAAGAACAGATACATCACATTCTCACCTCTATTTATAACCCCCAGTCTAACATGTGAATGGGTTATGAAAAAATTGGGGAGCTTATTTTGTGCACATTTGAAAGGTAACCATCAACAGTGGTTTAAAGTATTTCTACAAATAGTTAAAATAATTAACTATACATACCATGAATCTACAGGAATAGCTCCAGAACATTTGCACTACAGACAGGGTTGAGCCTTCTCTTCTCAAGTGCCCCATTCCTCCTGGGAATGAAGCTGTAAACGTTCCAACTGATATTCCAAATAGCTAATGAAGTTCAGATTTGAATGACAGAAACATATCCTGAAAGAGGATTAGTTGATTTTTCATCAAATGTTGCTATATATAAGATTGAAAACTTTTATAAATTTTTTTAAAGGGTGTAAATAAATAATATTAATAGATTATGTATGAAACAATAGAATTTTACAATGTTAACAATAAACCTCTGAATGTTAATTATATCAATGTGACACTCCCTAAATCAGTTTTTGTTTATTGTTTAAGCTCTTATATAATTAGTAAATTATATGATGACAATCACAAGTATTGATAGCAAATCAAATGAGATGTTTGAATTTGCTTAAATTCATGTAGTAGATTTAGTTTCTACTCATTTTAACAATCTTGTAAACAAACTATCAACAGCAAATATATAACTTAGTGAATTTAAATATAAATTAATACAGATGAAACTGCACTAACACCTCGTTGATTTGATATTCCCCTTTGAAGTTATTATTGTTCTAATTTTTCACCAATAAAAGTGGATTCATTTTTTGTCTATATGATATTAATACTATTACATTAACATCACCAATGCTTGTAAAATTATAGCTCCAAATCTTTTATATAAGTATATATCTTTATAGAAGATTTGATAATTATTTTTCAATAATTTTATTAGATAAATTGCAAATCTAAATTTGAATCAAATTTTTTTGTCACAATGAAATTCCTTTAAAAAAACATTATCAGGATACATTTAATGAAAGTATATTAATAATTTTTTATTAGTCATTCATTAGATTATATGTTAGTGGAATATAATATATTTATCAGAATATAGTTTTTATGTATAAAAGTTCACCAAACTTAAATTTATCAAGAGATTTTATTTTCTAAGCAAATTGAATTTTGTAGTCATTTATCATGGACTGTTAATTATAGTTTTGGAAGTATTCACAATTTATGGTATAATTTTTATCTGCAGGCACAAGCTAATTTTTTTCCCCATAAAATTTCTTGCTTTGTATATAATCTTCTTGATTTATAATAAATTTTGGGGAACTAAGCAGGGTAATGTTATATAGAGAATCATGTAAAAATAGAGCCATTGAAAGTATAATCATGAACTATGCTATGTTTCATTTCAAGCTCCCTTTGCATTCAATATATATAGTGTATAATAACTTGCATTGTTTAGAATGGGATACATATTGTTTATTGAGCTGCAGGTGTATGGTATTTTTCAACACACACATGTATATATAACTCAGATATTTTTTTTTATGTATTATAATGGAATGGCCTATTTGATAGCCCTAGTTGAGGCATCAAATATAACGGAATGGCATTTAATCATCCCAGTTGATATACCAAGTATAACAGAATCGATTATATTTAATACTTGGAAATCATTAACTTAATGCTTCATAGTTAGGTTCGCTAAACATAAGAAAATGGATTATATTTAAAATCTAAATTGGTCTTGTTAAATATAAGGAGATGATTAAATTCCCTAAAAAGAGGATATGCATTTCACTACAATCAGACTTTGGGTCTTCAGGTAGAATGCTAGAAATGAATCAATGAAATACTAAGTCCATGATTATATTTATCTTTATTATGCTAGCTCAATAATCTTTAAATGAGTTTTAATATAATTTAGACTAGTTCATCCATCTTTCATCCCTCTTTCAGTCACCATTATGCCACGATATTCAAACTCATGGAGAATTTGCAATTAGCTCTTTTCAGGGATAATTCAAAACAAGTTATTATTTAAAATGTCTTTACATAAGTATTAATTATAATTGATATTCATATGATATTTATAATATTAGCATATATATAATATAATTCAATAATGATTAGACAAAGAGATCAAGTTATAATAAACAATAAAAAATATAATATAATATATAATAAAATATTAATAAATAAATACGGATGAATTTTACCATTTTAAAAATATTAATAAATAATATTCTTATTTAACACCCTATGATAAAATACAATTCTATAATAAACTTTCAAAAATTAAAGAAAATAGTTTAAATTAACAGATATATAAAAACAATATCTGGATTCAAAAATTAATAATTTATGTAACTTATTAACTTATTTACCATTCTTATTTATATGTTTCATAATTACTAATATATAAGTACTATTTATAATTGTATAACATATATTATATGTATTTTTGATAAATAAAATACATTGAACGTTTACAATATTATGTAGTAAATACAATATAATCCTGTTTAAAATATCTATTAAATAATAACTATTCTTTATATCCTTCATCTAATTTGATGAATTATATTAAGCTTTTAATTATATTTAATATTAAATATAATTTTCCTATTAAGATATAATGATGCAATGCCAAATTTGAAATAAAGATAATAATAATAATAAACATATTAAAATAATATAAGCATTATTATAATATATATAAATAAATAATAAAGAAAACTTATTTTCCAGAGTTGAGAGTAGATATTGAAGTTTATAATTCATTATCCTAATGAAGATCTTTTACGAAGTATATTATTAATCCATTGGTATAATGATGATTATATTTATCCTTAATTGATAAACTGTTAATAATATCCAATGACTTGATTGATATAATATGTAGTAAATATTCTTCGAATGATGATGTTCTTAATCTCCATTTTTCTATTATCATTAGACGTTCTATATATCCAATATTTCAAAATATTTTAAAATAGCATGCAAGGTTGGTTTCGAAACCTTTACGATACAAAGCTGTTCTACTCAAAGCACATTGTTTTATCCTATATATATATATAATTATCTTAAATTTATATATATATCTGAAGAATAACGGAAGTGTTAAAACAACGTAGTTTTCAAAAAACTTAAACAGATGTTCTTTTCTTTTATATTGCTATTCCTTTAAGATTTAACAGAAAATTAAAATATTTTCCTTGCAGACTTTTAATCCACAGATTATCTTAATTTGGAAAAATTAATATTTAAATTCCAATCATTGAACAGTAGTATCGATAAAAGAAAAAGTTATTTAAAGAGAAATGATTTTCTTTTCCTCTCCTTAATAACAAGAGAACGAATCAATCTGCTCGTGTGTTGTTACAAGTTCATGCTTTATTCATATATTAATTGTTCAATAGACATTAAGATTTAATAATAAAATATATATAAAATTATTTATTATTCTACCTCAAATCTGGCATTTTACTCAAAAAACTTGACATTAATATATATATTGTTTAAAGTTCACGTATATATAAAATCATTCATTTCAATTCCAAATCTGGCATTTTATTCAAAAGCTTAAGTTATATATTATTTAAAACTCACATGTATATATAAATAGTTTATATATGTATACATAATAAAATAGTCAAATAAATTTTATATTTATAAATAATTTCGTAAGAGATAAAACACGTTAGACAAATAATAATAAGTATAATAGTAATATAAATTGAGATTATAATATAAAAATTTTAAAAATAATTGCTGAGAAAACATTTATGTAAATTTCACTAAATGTGTGTTTACTCATGCATTCTTTGAAGCAATAAGAAAAAACTAATTAGCATATTTTTATTTTTAAAATAAGGTAAAATAGTGAAAGTCTAACCTTCTTCTTTATTATTTTAAATATCCTCCAAGTGATTTTCTTTTTTTTTTTTTTAATAACTTTTTTCTCTTATAAAAACATAATAGTGATTTTGTTATCCTCATTATTTTGTTATAGGAAAAACAGTTTCATATTTTAATATGCTGTAAAACTTTTTGAATTACTACCAGAAGATATTTTACTATACAAAATGCAGCACATCAAATTTGGAAAGAATGGTAAAGGAAAAATAAAATGTGTTTTCAATGTAAACCAAAGAAATTTTATTAATGTATATATAATCACTTCTGGTACTCAGAGAAGGGAAAGTGATGGCTGAATATCAGAAAATTTGTGAAATTTAATGGGTTTTTTTTTTTTGTTTATTTACACTTTTGTTTGTTTATTTAGATATTTCTTTGGATAGTGTATAATTGAAATTGCATAGTTATATATAGTATACTTTGCATCTCCACTATAAAATAAAAAATGATTAATCTTAATATTATTAGCAATTTGTTTTATTTCATATTATTCTCTATCAAAACAAATTTCACTTTAATTTGCAAATTTTATATAATAAAAGCTTGTATGCCAAATAGAAAAAGGATAAAGAAAGTAATGATTAGCAGAAATCAAGTTGATCAGAAGATGTTATCTTTGTGCAAGAATTCAAATTGTTATTAAAATATAAGCTCAAATCTTAAAATTATAAATTTCAATAATTGATTTTTGTTTCAGCAAACATAACAATATTTCAATATTTGTATTACTTAATTATAAGCAACAATACAAAAGTAATAAAAGAAGATCTATTTACATAATAAATATTATACATATGTAAATAAAAGCTATAATTGCTTTCAGTTGACCATTGCAAGGCAAAAAGATATTTCCACATTTTTTGATGAGGATAGTAACGGTAAAAATGTTACCTTTTGTTAAAAGCTATACGCATAATTATTAAACTTTAAATGAATGTTTGAATTGAATATGGAACAACTATCTAAAAGAAAACCATAGTGTTGTTTGGAAAGCTAACCATTTTGTCTCAAGTCTCTTGCAATATATATATTAATACTAATAGTATATATTCAATCGAATGGTTATTTGCTCAAAAAATCATGATACTTGAGCACAGGAAATAATAGGTGGAGCTTCAATCTAAAAATCTTGAAAGAGTAAATAGAAATAGATTATGGTAAGTTTAGTAAATTTGGAAATAAATGGGGCCTTAGCGGATCTTATTAAGAGATTGCATGAAAATAATTGCTATGCATATCAATTAGGAAATATAGAATCAGAATTAAAAGTGGGTGAGACTAAGGCAAGGATGCCCTATGTTACCTATTTTGTTTTTGTTATATTTGAGAGAAATGGAGAGAGCAATAGAAAAACTAGGAAAAGAGGTAGAGATACCATTAATAGATGGCAAGGGAGTGTATATATTATCAAGTTTTTTATTTGCTGATGATAGCTTTTTGTGTATAGAAAATAGAGAAGATATGGAAGTTATGTTGAAGATATGCACAAGGATAGTAAAGAAATGGGGTTAAATTTAGTAAAGAAAAATCAAAAGTAATGATGGTAGATGATGGGGAAAGAGAAGATACATTTTTTTATGGGAGATTTGGGAATCATCTTAAGTAATCAGAGAAATTGCTTGGATGAATGGGAGAAAAAATTGATAAATGAAGCAAAGAAAAGAAAGAGACTGATAAAGAAATTAGCACTTTTCATATAATAAATATGATGTGGCTAGAATTGCATGGAAGGGAGTGGCAGTATCAGGGTTAACATATGGTAATGATGAGTTATGTGTGTAGTAAAGGGGTGTTAGATTACTTAGTAATAGTATAAAGAGAAATAGTAAGACTTGCATTAGATGCATATGTGTAAATGTCAAAGGAGGCAATTCAAGGAGAGATGGGATGGTCAAGTTTTATATGAGCAATGCAAAAAGCAAAATGAAAATGTTTGGTGGATTGAAATTTAGAGAATAGTCAAAATACTATTTAATTGGGTTATAAGTAAAATACAGGACACAAGTTAGATGAGAAAAGTAGTATGGTATGCAGAAGATTTAGATAAAGACTTTATGTCAGTATACTTATACACAAGGTAGGATGATTGTGTTAGGAGAATTGTTGAGTGTTATAGTGGCAAGGAATGGAATAGAAGAATAGATGCATTAATAAAAAAAATAGGGAGTTGGAGACATAGAGAACTAGTATGGAAATTAAAAAGAGTTTAAATATATATAGAAGTAAATAGAATATTGGGTGTGAGTTAATTTATGATAATGGCAAAAAAAAGTAGCTTACTATTTAAGGCTCGAACAGAATCGTTAGCAACAAGGGAATATATACATAAATGAAGGAAGGTGGATGATTTTATCTGCAAGCTATGTAAGGAAGGCATGGAAAATATTAGGCATCTGCTAATTGGGTGTAAATGTTTATAAGCAGAAAGGGTATAAATAATGAAGTTGAGGAAGAATAAATATAAACAAAATGATTATACAGAAAGTGAGTTCTTATTTTTTATGCTGGGTTTGGAAAAAGGGGGTTTAGATATAAAGACCATATAGTGGACAAATATAATGTGTGGAAATGGGATGGAGCAGGATAGTGAAGAATATGAGAAAAACTTAGGGTGGGGAATGGAAAGGTGGCTAACAGGTTTCTCTGGGCATAGTGGTTGAGAGATTCCTGATTCCGAGAAAGGAGAAGTCATAGTACATTGCATCGCTCTCGAGTCCCTCACTGTATTGCTATGCTAACTGTAAAGGGAAAAAAAATAACAAATCTAAAAATTAATAACTCAAACAAATTTAAAAATCCAGGATTTTAAAAGCTATATACCATATAAATGTTTAATGTATTAAAAAACTCCTTAAAGCAAAAGCTTGGGTCATTGTCAATATTTATATTTTTTTATCTGTTATAAACTGATTAAACAAAATAATTGCTTTTTAAAGACTTTGTTTCCTGTTTTTTTTTTTATGATACACTTTTAAAGAAGGTAATACAATTGTTTTAAGAAGACTTTTAGATATAAAAGATACAAAAATTAGCTCAAAAATTAAGATTTTTAAAATACATTTCCTTAAAAGAAAGTGACAAGTAGTGGAAAATTAACACTGACGATGATCAAATGTTTTACTTGTTTGCAATACCCTAGCACTTACTTACTGTATCTGCCTCCAAGCGGGGAATTTAACATATATTCCCATAAACCTGTTAGAAACTATATATTTTTATTTTAAAAAATTATCATATTAAACTGAAATGATAAGGATCTTTGAGGATAATAATTTATAATTATAATGAATATCTTCAACCAGTAATTCCTCGATTTATGAAAAATCGTGTGAAAAAATTTTGTGTAACTTTTAAAGACGTGAAACATAGTTAGAAGCGTCCCCCCCCCCCCAAAAAAAAAAAAATAATAATAATAATAATAATAATTTCAAGCAAAAAAAAAAAGCATTTTATTTTTTATGAGCAAAAAAATAAATAAAATAAATAACTGCTTTTAAATAAACTGCGATAATCCAAAACGACAATTTAAAATGGGCTACATAGTACAAGTGTCGAGCAGCTCTGTAAATAAGAATTACATGCTTTATAAAATTATATAGGTTTATTTTTTTCGTGATCAAAGCCATATTATTACAGACAGTTATTTATCTGAATCTGATTAAAATTTACAACTTGAGCAGATTGGATAGTGGTTTTACAATGTAGTGCTAATGTATATTTTTGCCTGTAACATGAATTCAAATCCTTGAGCTGGAAAAACTGGAATTTATAAATTTAGGTTTTAATCAGACTTTAGATTTTTTTTCAGGTAGGCAGTCCATAGCAACCCAGATAGTTATCTAATTATTTGGAAATGAACATTTAGCTTTTGGATAAAAAGATGGGTACATCAAACTCTCATTAATCAGCAATTGATAAGCTTGTTGCTTACTACTTTCTCCTTCCTTATTTTTCTATGAGAGCTGTTGGAGAGATTTTTGTCCCATAGGAACTATTTAAAAATTGTTTGATATATATATATAAACAATAGACAATTAGAATGCTAACAAATTCTAGTTGCCACCACTTCTTATTACATGTTAAAGGTTTTATATAAAAAGCTTATTTGAAGAATAACAGCCAGAGTAATGCAAGACAAATCACTTGATATATATAAGGCAAGCTGTTTTGAATTAATATTTAGATTTATAAAGCAGAGCTATTTCTACTAATTAAAACTCTGAAAATAAATGATTAAATATTATATACAGTTGGAGCTATGAATGACACTTTATCTAACTGCATAGCTTCAATTATACACTATGTGAGAAAATGTAAACAAACAAGCAAATGTAAATATGCAAACAAACTAATCCCATTAAATTTAGCAAATTTTATGATATTTGAGTAACTAGTTTTCCTTCTCTGAATGCTGTACACAATCATGTTTTTTTTAAAAGTAAAATTTGTAAATAAATTTTATAATAATGGTAGTTGTTGTTTTTCCATCTGAGAACATCATACATGATTGTATATATTAATAAAATTTCTTTGGTTTATATTGAAAGCAAATATATTTTATTCTTTCTTTATTATCCTTTCAGAATTTGATATGCAGTATTTTGTGTAATAAAATATTTTATGAGAGTATGTTAAATTTTTTTATAAAATTTTAAATGTTAATACTCATTTAAAAACATCAAAACAACGTGAGAGATTCTAATTTCTCCTTAAGGGTTAATAAAAGCCAATAACAATCTTACAATTTTTATTTGATCATAATGATCTTTATCGAGAATTATTTTGAAATTGTAATGGTGTTGTAACTTTAATTTTGAAACCCAAAGGACAAAAGTCTAACTGATTACTTACATTCATATTTTCTACTACGGGTATCAAATAATAATATTAAGAATGAATTTTGATAGATTTGTCTTTATACAGAATTAAGTCAGCCACAGAGAATTAACTTTTAATAAATTATTTAAAATCACAATTCCTTAAAATAAATATTAAAAGACAAAAACAAAAACTCAATTGAGACCTCTGCTTTAAAAAATGCAATAGTCCTTTACTTCTGAGATTTGGGTGAATCACTATTTTTTTTAAAAAAAAAAGTTATATAATAAAATTTAGAAATTAGTAATAAAAAAATTGCCACTTTCAGATATCATGATTGTAAAGATATTCCAAGTAAACAGCAACATTCAGATCTTTTACTCTTTCATTATAAATACCTATTTTTAAAACCACATACATGGTTTATTATTTTTTACAAATTCTAGTATTCACACCAGTGCTTGTAAGCAAAGATCATAGATATTTGGTTGATATTTGTATTATAAACAGAAGACAAAGTATAATGTAGACTATGCAATAGTTATGCATCGCCTAGTTTTCCACTTTGTTTACATTAATAAAAATAATAATAATATGATCAATAGGAAACTTTTTTAAGATCCGATGAATGCTTTTGTAATTTGTTCTGTTTATATTTATACCTCATAATAATTTTAGTTTTAAAATCACTGAAGAGCGAAATACACTCCTTTGACTCATCATAAAATCTGTTTTTTTTTTAAAAAAAAATCGTTTTACACCATTTGCAATAATTTGTCTTCACTTTTGTCATTCAATGATTTTTTTTTCATGTGTCATAGCATCAGCCGGGAAACGAACCCGCTAACCTGGGACAACTGCTTGTGAAGCAGCTGTTGCTGACCTCTTGACCACCAATGCTTGACGATCATTCAATGATTCTATCTAATTTTAAAACAAATTTGCAAATATAATTTTTCTAATAATATTCTAATTCAATTTTTTCTTTTAACATTTGTTTTATCTGGATTTTTTGCAAGAGTATAATCTGAAATATTCAATATTAAAATGAGACTTATAATTATATATATAGTAAATAAGTGTGTGTATATATATATATAGTGAAGTGTATGATAACCACATCTACTTACCAGGTCCGAATGCAATAAATTTTGGATACTACCAAGAGATGTAGTCTGAAGGCAATTGAGTCAATGAATCTCGCTCTCCCCTTCTCTTGTACGAATTAGCCTATTGTGAAATTGCAAGATTTGTAATAAAACATAGTGACTGGAACAGTTAGAAAGAAATTTTGTTATCAGTTTTTGAAAATGCATTTTTTTTATATGATTCATATTTTTACCAATTATTGTGTTTTTATATATATACTTTTTTTTTTCTTATTGGAAACATCTCACCAATCGGCAGAAAACATTCTTTAAAATTAACTCGTCGAATAATTATCTCATCCTATTTCAAAGTTAAAAAATATTTATTAACTTTAATATTAAAATATTGCACATTTGAAATAATATAGAAATAAATGAGTAAATAAAGAATTTTAGAGAAAAAATTCATACAAAATTTATTTTTGCCAGTGTATAGAAATAAAATATGATCATTATGCTAAACGTTATGTGACATTTAAGCAGCAAAATTGGTTAAGCACAATAATTTTATTCAATTAATCAGATAGTTTTTGTTGTTTTTTTTTTGCCATATTTCTCAATTGAAAATAGATTCAAGAATTCTTAGCCCTATAATTTATCACTTTATCACCGCACTAAACTTTCAGGGCATAATCTTATGCTTAGTTGCTTGAACAGGCATGTGCCATTTGATAGATTCGGTCAAGAATAGATAAAAACATTTAGTTCTTGGGCTCACCATTCTAACAAACTAAATAAAACTTTACTGAGATGAACAAAATGAAATATGAGAAAACCTTTAAAAAACAAAAAATAAATAAAAATAAAACAAGTTCAGAAACAATGTTAGAAAAACAAAGATAAGTTGCAGAATAATCACCTAAGTAAGTGAAAAACGAATAAGTGATTGGCTGAATCATCAAATTTTACAATAAATTTTAAAAAATGAAAAATATATGGTCATTTCAAATGCAAAAATTCATTAATAGTCTACTAGAAACAAATTATTTGAATTCAAAACACCCCCCCCCATGTGTATGATGTATTGTTCATTAATTTTTTAAGTGCAAAATTCTAAAAAACTAATATATATATATATTAATTTATATATTTTAAATATTTTATTTTATATAAATATATTTATAAATATTAATTAATATATCTGTAAAGGAGCAATTTTATTTTTCTAGATGAAATTATATCTACTGAGTTTAAATCTTTGGGAAATACCCCATTACTGAAATCAGTTCAAAAAAATTCCAACAGAGAGCAATAGATTTATAAATATTTGTGTTAAATTCAGAAATGTTCTATAGTTCAGTAAGTAAACAAATGAGCCTACAATCTAGTGCTATCACATGATTTTAGAAGTTCATAGACTTTTAATTAAATTCTAGGATCATGATCATTAGTAATGGCACTTTTCTAAATGAGAACTATTATCCTAAAATTTAAAAAGCTCTAATACTGAAATCATATATTCAAACAATACATCTATTTGTGTCATTAAAAAGCTGATTAACATATTTCCAAGTTTTTTCCCACAAGTGTTTATGTTTTTCAATGTCTTCAATCATTAATTTGCATTTTTTTTAAAAAAAATTTAATCTATATTGTTTTTTGTTTTCGAAATTTGCTGAATTTCTGGAAATTTATTATAGCTTATGCAAATATCATTTATTAGGTTCTTTCTCTCTGACATCTTTAGATTTCTTATACAAATAACAAATACTCATTATTATTTATTGAGTATAAATAATATGAAGACAGTATACATCTCATGAAATTTTAGTAATTGCAAATTGTATTGAAGAATGAATACAATACAATAGACTTCTCTTTAGCTCTCTATTTTCTTACCCTTTCCCTCTCCTCTCTCTTTCTATATATGAACAGTTTCAAATTAAAAGTTCAATGATATATTGATCTTTCAATTTGTGATTTGTGGCACAGGGCCAATTTTTCATTGCGTGCAAAAATGTTAAAGTATCAAAAAACCTTATAATAGGTCAATAAGGTAACTAATAAGATGATTAATTACTTGGGCATGTGATGTTTAAACCCCAGAAATGACAGATTGAACAGTCTAGAAATCTTTACCTCTTGCATATTATTCTAAGATTGCATTTAATTAACCACGGATAAACACAAACACACACACACCCAAGTAATTTGGAAATAATCTATGGACTGAAACCTCTTTGTATGTAATATTATTAAAAATTAAACAATTTAGAATAATTTATTTTAATATGAATTTTAATAAATGATTTAAAGGTTGTGGGTTTTTTTTTAAAGTAAAAAAAAAGGATGCAGAATAAAAATAAATTTTAGGGAAAACAATTCTGGCACACCCTTATATTTCTCAATTATTAAACGACTGTTTCCTTTTTTTAGCTTGGATGATTCACAATATTATTAATTCTACCTTCTTTTTTTTATGTATATAAAATTTACATGTATATAAGATTGTGAATATTTTATACTAAGAATAGTAATCATTTATAAGATTAAACAGCTTTAATATATGAAAATTTAAATGCAAATTTACTTCTTAATATTATAATTTAAATAGTAAGCCAATGATTTTAATGAGATATTATCCAGGCATAACTAATTACCATAAATATTCAGCATCAATTAGTCATGCCTAGTAAATATTTTTTTTTTCCTGTGAATGTCACCTTAACTATAATTTCTTATACAATTATTTCAGAAATATAATATTTAGTTAACAAATAAAATTTAAAATTATAATATGTTTATATACGTTATGTACAGTTTCTTTTATGTATTATACATATGAGATTCGTACAAGTCATTGACTGTGTGGGTTTAGATTACTATTATTTGATATATCCTTCTTAACCTTTATTTTATAGAATGCAATATAAAGTTTTTTTGTGCAATAATGATGTGAAATTTATACATAATGACTGTGTCGTTATTAATACATCATTCTATTTATCTTATATATGTATGTAAGCCCGTTTATTTTTTTGTCTATAAGCAAATGAGCAATTAGTCGATTGACATAAACTTGATTATTATCAGTGATAGTTTACTTTTTTTCTCATGTGTCATAGCATCAGCCGGGAAGCAAACCCGCTAACCCGGGACAACTGCTTGCAAAGCAGCTGTCGCTGACCTCCTGACCACCAATGCTTATTTGCTTGATATTTAAGCCAATTTATTGTAACATTACAATTTGGAGCTGCATTTTGAACTTTAAGAAGCCATTTGCTTCATAAGATGCATATTCTATGCAAAAAATAAATAATTGTACTTTTAAAAAAAATTTAATGTTTCTAATATATATGTGTGAAAATTAATTTTTGATTACATTGAAGAAAAAAAAAGTTTATATCTGAGACTAATTTGAAGTTCAGTCTAAATAATATCACTTGTCAAATTGATGATCTCTTTAAGAGCAGAAGGTAGTATATGTAAATGGTCTGCTGTAAAGATTGGCTCTTTGATATTAATAGTATGCGAATGTTTGATAATTTCAATATTTAAATTTGACTCACAGTAGTAGATTTGATTATTTACATACGTATATCAATTGTGATTTTTAAACATATAAGACTTTAATTCATTGGTAAAGAAAGTGTGAATAGTTAAATAAGAAGAGATGACCATGCAATACTGT
The DNA here is from genome assembly GCA_028023455.1 of Epiperipatus broadwayi. Classification (NCBI taxonomy): domain Eukaryota; kingdom Metazoa; phylum Onychophora; class Udeonychophora; order Euonychophora; family Peripatidae; genus Epiperipatus; species Epiperipatus broadwayi. Next base: position 2,820,114 of record JAQFVV010000109.1, read on the forward strand.
ATATAAATAATCAAAGATATTTTGATCTTCAATTGAAAAAATTAAAGTCTGTATATAAAGTTAAAAAAATATTATTTCTAACTTAATAAAAGCTGATTATTAGTTATAATACCTTTATAACTTTTATTTTAAAAAATACAGTATTAAAAAATCTGGACATATATCAGTTCCAATCACTATGTAAAAATATTCATTGTTCCATTGTCATGCATGCAAAAAAGGTGTCATACCACTCTGCAGTATTCAGCAGCCATCTTGAATTTGAAGCCAATCATTCATGCAAATGTAACAATTGCTCATCTTATTTTAATATGACACATAAATTGTCCTAATGTGGGAAAATTCATATTTTAACATTAATTTGTTCAATTTGCTATAAGATAAACATGTGTTATATTTACATAGATGATTGGCTTACCTCCAATAAATATCTTATGATGATTTGTAAAGTAAAATGTGTGCCTACTGCAGTGCCATCTATTGTCATAAATACAAGCGTATGCAAGTTTTTAACTTGTGTTTTTTGTTTTTCATAAATGTATCTTTGAGGTCTTTCTTGCAATGATATATATTGCAGAGACTTCTACTATGTGGTGATGCTGAACTGATATCAGACCCATGTAGCTATCTGGCATGCTATGCTGAGTTTGAAGACATTACGTGTCTAAAAGATTCACGCTTACAAGCTGAATAGAAACTGTTTCTTAAACGCTGAGTTTGTGTTTTAGATCTAGTTTCTTAATCCTGTCCTTCACTGATGATAGCAAATAGCTTGAAATCATGATCTGAAGGTGGAAATTAAGTTAGAGATAGTGAAATACTCGCTCTGACGTTTATGTAAACAAACGCTTGAAGGTGTTTTTGGTATAACGCCATCTATTGTCATATATATATATGACAACTGAACAATGAATGTTCAATGAATAGGGTTTAGTTGCAACATCTCTCCAGATTTCTTTACATATTTTCAAGATGCATTTATCTATCTATTAAATATGAAATACAATTATTTAGTGTCTAATGTTATCTAAGAATACTTACTTGACATAGCGTACCTATAGGGTAAATGACTGGCTTAAGATTTGGTCGCAAAGGATGACTTTTGATCCTTGATGATAATTTCCAGTGTAATTATTTATAATGGCTTCTAATGCTGATTTTGCTCATTGACTATCACCCCAGTGACCACCATAAGTCTGTACCATTACAATTTAAGAATGTTATATTTTGTGCATTCACTAATCTTTGCTCCCTACCTGGAATTAAAACTGAATGGAACTTGAAAATTTTTCAGACAGTTGATGGTTTCCAAGCAAGTTTAGGATTCAATTTTTAGTTGGATTAATGCATTGGCAGATTCAGGAGCATAAGGTTCTTGGATTGATTTTAGTTCTGGCATTTCCAGCTCTAAAACTTCCTATGAATGCCTGAGAAAATACAAAAGCATGGCCATTAGCTAAAGAAAGTGGCTTGAAATGAATGTTAGCAGCCTATGTTTTTTCAATGTCTACAATCCATTTTGAGGAGTAATAAGTGATAATTGTGATCTTTAAAATATATTTATAGGCTTATATAAATTTGATATAGTGTAATTCAACAATTTTATATGCAGCTAAACTTCTATTAGGACACTATCTAATTCATTTATTATATATTATTGATAGCTAAAGATATGTGTGTATGAATACATGATCATCTATTATTATTAATAAGGTAGGTAAACAGGTAAAATAAATAAATTAGCTTTTAAATAGTTCACTCTAGAGCAAAGACTTGTCCCAGCAGTTTCTTTTAAGAAGGGGAAAGCAGTACTCACCAGGTTTGATTATATATATATATATATATATATATATATATATTTGATTATATATATATATATATATATATATATATATATATATTAGGCAGCATTAAATAGAAGATTAGGTTGGATATGGGCTAATTATCTGGAAAAAAACATCAGGCCTATTGAAAGAGTTTTCAAGTTTATTCATTCTGGATGTTACCCAGTCCAAATGGAAATTCATATTATAGGAATGATAAGTGACTCTCCAAATACACACACACATTTACATAATGAGAGATTCCATATATACTCATATGTGTATGATGTTTATTTTACGATTGTACATTTACATGTGGTTCCTATGTTATATGTAAATATTAAATTTTATTATTTCTCATAAGTAATCCAATGCCAATATTAATTTTGACACCAAACCATCTCTCATCAATTGTGCTGGATGTAATAATAACTTATGTCTACTTAATATTATTAACCAAAATATATTTCTACTTTTAATGAGATAAAAAAAAAGATTGTGAAGATGTGAAATATACTTAACTCTCTAACAAATTCAATAAGTCAACCATTCAACTTATATTAATATTATAATAATTTTGTATGCATCCAAAGTATTAAAGATGCCAACCAAAGGTCTTATTTTATATAATCATAACTCTTTAATAACTAATATATTTTATGAATATATATAGATATAGATGTTACTTAGTGTTTTCCTGAAGATTTGTGATGATAGTGTTTTAATTGTATTTTTATATTGGACTGTTTCCATCATCTAATATGAGTATTGAATGTCTTTAGAGAAAAATTAATTTTATTTAAATATTCCAAATACATTTAACTGTTAGTAATAGTGCATCAAACAGGTTAGTAATGCACAATGTTTCGAGAGGTATTATTTTCCCTTACTTCAGATATTGCTGGTCTAACCAGTGACAGTACTAGCATGGGATTTGCACCTGGACCCTTACCTTCTTGATTATTGAATTTTTAACATAATGCTCTAAACAACTGAGCCATTCTACCAAAGGCAACAATCAATAGAAATTTCATATATTTATCTATGAGGTTCCTCCTAATTTCGCCTCTTTTTCCTAAGAACAAAGTTAATTAGTGCTTTCCATACACTAGGTTATCTTATGGGATTTTTTGCCATTATCATGTGAGCAGCTTCTTTAAATTTCTTTTTTATACCTTTTCTTCTCTATCCAATATTTTTGTATTTCTCAATTGAACATATGTGCATTGGCGCATGCATGGTATGCTACTTTAGACACATCTGTTTCATCTCTTCTAATCATCAGTTTGTGTTCTCACAAGTGCTTTTCAATGGGATGACTGGTCTCACCAATATATATTCTTTCACATTCACATAGTATTTTATAGATGCAGTTTTTTCAAGTTTAGGCTTTGTAGATGTTAAAATTTCTCATAGTGTGGTATGGCTCTGGAAAGATGTTCTGATATTATACTGATTGCAGATGTTTTTTAATTTGTCTGCTATTTTTGGAATGTGTGGGTACACTACAGTACCAATAATTGTTTTTTCTCTTGGTGTTTATTTTGTTGTCTATTTAACATTTTCTTAATAACAGCTGATGGATAACCATTTTTCATAGGTTTTGTTTTATATAGATCTTTTCTTTTTTTAAGTCACTGGTTTCTGAACAAACTTCTTTTGCCCTGTTCCATAATGATAGCATAATTTCATATTTTGTGTTTCTGATGTGATTTAATGTATAGGCTAGGTATTTTTCTGTATGTGTAGGTTTTCAGTAAACTATAGTTTTGATTTTGCCATGAGGGAGTCTTGTCACAAGAACATCTAAGAATGCCAATTTTTGTTTTTGTTCTGATTCTATTGTGAATTTAATTGAAGGGGAAACAACATATTTATTGTATTATTGTATTAGTAAAGGGGTGTTAAATTGCTTAGAAAAAGTATAAAGAGAAGTAGGAAAACATGCATTAGATACAGATGTATGGATGGCAAAGGAAGCAATTCAAGGAGAAATGGGATGCTCAAGTTTTTATATGGGAGAAACAAACAAAATGAAAATGCTTGATAGATTACAATTTATGGATAGTAAGAGAATAGCCAAAATAGTATTTAATTGGGTTATGAGTAAAGGACAGCCTACAAAGTGGGTGAGGAAGGCTGTATGGTATGCAGAAGATTTGGATAAAGGATTTATGTCAATATACTTCAAAAGGTGGTATGATTGTGTCAGAAAAAGTGTTGGTATTATAATGGTAAAGAATGGGATAGAAGAATAAATACCTTAATAAAAAATAGGGAGCTGGATGGATGGAGAACTAGTATGAAGAATAAAAAGTTTAAATATATATAGAAGTAAATAGAATGTTGGGTGTGTATTAATTTATGATATTAGCAAGAAAAGTAGTTTACTGTTTAAGGCTTAAACAGGATAGTTAGCAACAAGGGAATATATACATAATTGGAGGAAGGTGGGTGATTTAGTCTGCAAGTTATGTAAGGAAGGCATGGAAAATATTAGGCATCTGTTAATTGAATGTAAATGCATACATGCAGAAAGAGTACAAATAATGAAGTTGAGGGAGAATAAATATAAATAAAGTGATTATATAGAAAGTGGGTTCTTGGTTCTTATGCTGGGTTTGAAAAAAAGATATGGGGATCTAGATATAAAGCCATAGAAGGACAAAGATAATGTTATGGAAATGGGATGGAGCAGGATAGGGAAAAATATGGAAAAAACAGTGTGAGGAATGGAAAGGGAAGGGAAGGTGGCAAACAGGTTTTTGTGAGCATAGTAACTAAGAGATTCCTGACTTGGATAAAGGAGAAGCCTAGTGCATCACATCATATTGCAGATGGTTCTTGTCTCTGGAGTAGAATGATGGAAAATGCTTTTGAAAGCATTTTCTTTACTATGATATATGCATGTATATGTAAATGCAGAAATGATAAATTTTCCAAATAATATTTACATCAGTACATTGTACCCTTTTGTCAGATTTTTTTGCAATTCATTTATATTTGTTTTTTAGGTTTTATAAACATGAAGATAACAAGTGATATTAATCAGAGTAAATGACCATAAATGACCAATCATATTCAAATTTCAACATATTCTTATTTAATATGGGTAATCATTAAACTTTACAAGGTGGAGTTAATTTGCATTTATTTTAAAATCCTTAGTGAATTAATAACCAAATATCAAATTTGGAAATATTAATTAATATAGTGCTTCCAATTAGATAAATATTCCAAGCACTATTGTAATATTTACATATAGTGACAAGCACTGAATTAATTAATATTTATATGTATATTCTGTTAAAACATCTTCATTTATAAGATCCAAATATTTTCTAGCTCATTGTTTAATATTTTGTAATACAGTGCATGGCTTGAATGGAATTAAAATTATTTCAGAATCAGAAAAAATATTTTTCAGATTTATTTACTCTTTTCCATATGTCATAGCATCGGCCGGGACGTGAACCCACACCCGTCTGCAACCAACTACTTGCTTGCAAGGCAGGTGCAATGACCTCTCATGTATTTATGAACATTTTTAAAAACACGGTAAATAGCTGATTATCTACAATATTTATTACTAATATTTGTTTCATTTTGATCATGGATATGAAGAGAGCCATTCATATTGTGCTATTTCTTTTTCAACAATGTACCAAATTTTTCCAAAGAAATAAAAATAGTCAATATTTAATCTGTGGATAAGAATAACAACATAGCTACTTTCAAATTCTTACTAAATGGATATCTAAGTTGACTATACACTCGCCACTTGGAAAATTCTCATTTGTTTTAAATGATTTGTTAGATATCTAAAAAATATTTTCCTCTTCCATTTTATATTTGAACTTCAGATCATTAGCACTGGAGGCTAATGAAGCAACTAAAGCTTAGAAAAGTAAAAAATAAATAAACATTAAAACAAACTTAATATATAACTATAAAAAATATTTTAAGTACATTTTAGATGAAAATATTAAAATTTTTATTTAAACGAGTTCTCTGCTATAGTATTATAACTCTCCTAAAGAAAAACAATATTGAATTACATATTTTGTGTATAGGCCATTTTCTATAATTATTATTATACATGTAAAAATGTTGTTTAAATATATATAAATGTCCACTAATTAGAACAAAATTGTAATCATAATAAAAATAATAAAATAACGGTAATAATTATTATAAACAGTCTTTTAATCAGCAGGTTAATTTCTTAAACCTGCCTCAACTACCATTAAATTCAAAAAATAAAGTGGAACGCAAACATCATCAATTCAAAACTCATGAATCCCATATTTAAATGTTAGCAGCTTGTCTATTTATTAAATGCATTTTATTCCTATTTATAAAAATTGTTTCCTTAATTTTTCTTTTATTATGGTTTTTCTCTTCATGAAGAATTTTCACACTTTCAATATCAAATTTAAATTTATATTTACGTGTTTTTTCATGATCAAAGAAAACTGAAGCAGTCATTAAATCACCATTATTCTTACTTTTTACAAGCTTATATAACAATTCATGCTCCTTTAATCTCTTTTCAATACTGTACCTTGATTCATCTATATGTAATAACATATATTCACAAAAAATTTGATATACAATACTACTTTTCTGCTTGACAGGTATGACATCCTCAGAATTATCCACTAATTTATTAACATTGTTTGAAACATAGAATGAAACATTAAACACGTTCTTATATATATCCTTAAAAAATTTCATTGTGGATTTGAAATAAATGGAATAAATATCCATTGTTTACTATCAATCTTCATTTCCTTTAAACTGTTATAACTCTTTTTAAATTGACATAAAGTTTTATTTATTTGTTCCATTTTATAACCAACATCAAGCAATTCCTTGGCAAATATCTCAATATTTTTCAATTTATCACTTAGGTAATGACATAATTTTTCATTATGAAACAACAAAAAATAATCTAAAATTTGCAATTAAATATGTAATTATATATTTAATACCTAAATAGTAATAGTAAAAAAACAAAATGTATTACACAATATAAAAAAATAATACACATTTATTAGTTTTTTAAAAAAGAATACTATTCATATATATATTATTATAAATAAATAGATTTTTATTTGTAAATTGCTTTTAAAAGTAAGTTTTATTTCTATTATCAATTGCAATATATATATATTTCTTCATCTCATTTAATGATTTTTAAATAACAGATATTGCTTACTCTGCACAATACATTATAATTTATTTTTAGCATTAAAATTGAATCGTTCGTGTTTTAGATTTCATCCCAAACTTAAAACATTTATCAAACATTAACTATTAAGAGGAGCATTGCAATATAGTAGTTATGTCCAAATACTGTGGTTCAAAGGAAAAATAGACCAGGAAAGATTTTTTTAAATAGCTATTTTAAACTGAGTGCTTTATAAATAGTTGGCACTTAAATAACTCTATGAGTTATCTACTATTTATGGGTAAATGGATATATATCTATTTTTAATAAAGAGTGAAAAACATTCTCAGAACAATCTGGATCAGTTCAACATTAGTGTGCTGATTGTAAAGTAAAAAAAAATGGTGTGGCCTTTTTTTTTTGTGAGAGATGAATTTTACATATTAAAATGCTGGGTCCAAAATTACTTTTAATATGTAGCATACATATGCATATATTTTTATATATGTGTGTAAATTTTATCTATATATTGTTGAGGTTTTCCTGAAAACAGGTTTCACTTCCAGAATGCCCTCAATCTGAAAGTTGTTGAAAATATTCCTTTGGGGCTTTTTTCTCATTATTCAAATAGTTATTTTCTATTTTGTGAGATAACTTCAGGATTTACAGTGAAATACTTTTAAATTGTCATTTCCTTTACTCATCTTCTGCATAACACACTTACTTGGACCATTTGATATGCTACATTTTGACACCATAGTATCTTCAAGCTGTGGTTTTTAAAATCTTTTAAAATGTAATTAAAAGTGAAACACCTTATCTTGGTTACTATGTAAAAGTTTTTAAGATTAGATCAAAAGAGAATGTTAAAGATTTAAATTAATTTGTGGGTGTGAGAAGAGTATGTGCGTTTATTTTCATGGATTGAATAGTTTTTTTGGTTTTTATTTAAATATCTCTCCTTCAATCTATCATACAATCTTAATCCATTTTAAAATCCTCTATTGCATAATATGTATATATAAATATATGCACAATATTTTTTGCTAAGATCAGATGTGATGGACAAAGTGAAACGAATCAGATACACTTACAGTGGTGGATCATTAATAAATAACTCTTCAGACCATGTCTTAAAAATTACCCCCTTTTTCTGAATGTATGAAGTGTTTATAAAAGAATAATATATGATGCAATGATATCAAATGAAGTGTAAAATCTCAAAGGTGTATATTTAAAAGTTTAAAGGCACAATGGTTACTAAATTTAACTTTTATACACATAATCTGAGATACAAATATGGGGGGGGGGGTACACACGATTTTAACATTATGGCATTTTCACTATTAGTAAAAAAAATGTCATATATATATATATTACAATGGTATGAAAGTGAGGGTAATATGAGATGGAAAAACATCATCATCCCTAATAATAAATAAAATATCTAGAAATGAATATAAAATTATAAACAAGAAAGAAAGAAATATATAAGGAGCATGGGAATTATGAGTAGTTATAAAATTATTATACTTATAAACTGCATAACCAGCATTATATAAGAATAATCAACAGACATATATTATGATTGGATTTAAAAGAGATTAAATAATCACCAAACTTAGGGCATGATATACAACAATCTTATGTATATACATCCTTAAGTGCTAATCTATCAATCATAATAAAAAATGCTGGGATTTTGTTACATGCCAATCAGCATCAATGTTCTGGCCATATGAAACCATGAGGATATAGGAACACTATAAACTAACTTCTAATCTAAAAAAATAAAGTGCAGTGGGTGAACTTTAATGGCTTTCTTTATCTTTGCACCATGCAGAGAATTATCTAGATTCCAAACACAAAACATCGCATCTAAATAAATTAACCATTATTGCTCTAGAACTAACTGAATATCACAAGGATCTGTGGGACTGTAACTGTGAACAATAGAAAATATGCATGTATATGCCTAGTCTATTTTAATTGAAATAGTCTTATTTGGATAATTTACAAATCCCTAAAACACTATGCTACTATGAAATCAAGTCACACACACTGCCAATTCACAGAAGTGGTAGCTAGGGGAATAAAGACATTAATACTTATTTTTTTAATAGTTATTTAATAAATTAACTAATAAATTAATTAAGAAAATTGAGAAAAAATATAATACAATAATTCTAAGTCTCGTACGTTTTCACAAAAAATGTAATTTCATATATCAATGTAATTAAGCTGTACTTTAAAAATATTATTTCCCTTTTAATAACTAAAACTGTAAAGAAAATTTCATAAAGATAAAAAAAATTAAATTAGCTAAAACTTTTTTTTCTTATAAAAATAAAAAGGTTCTATACAATTACATTTTGAAAGGCAAATAAGATAAAGAAAAAAACATGTTTCAATTTTAAAAAATACTAACAATTATTCATTACCATTAATTATTACCTTTTTTAAAAAAAATCTATAAATGTAGATGTAATGTGAACATTAAAATACCTTTTCACCATGGATTTATTTATTGACTTTTTTTGGTAGTTGCATTTTTCAGTTTTCTTTCATGTTGGCTTTCATTGATGAGTTTAAACAATACTCTTTTTTATAGAAGTTCTCTTATTTTTTGTCTTTTGTAGATTCAAATTTCTAATATTATAACTTTTCCATTAACACTGATTTCCAGTGTAATGTGTACAGTTACATTTATCCATTTTTACAATATTTTCAGGCTACACACAGGTTGAATTTATCCATTTTTTTCAATTTACTAATTTGCAGGTTAAGGTAACACACGGAATGAGACAGTAGTGCTTTTGGATGGAGACAAACTTATTGCAAATTACTTCAGGGATATTATTCTACAGTTACAGGCTACATGGTGAGATTTAATGGTGCTCAGCTTCTAGCTAAAACTTAGCACATGATTTGCCTCAAATCCATTTTAAAAATCATTTTTTAAACTAGTAGTGAGATGAGACTTCAGATATTTCTCATTGTTCTCTTCATAGCGCTTCTGTTTTTTTCAGCAGCTAAATAAAGAACAATTGCTGCTATTTTCAATAGCTGAATCAAGATTAACTGCTCTTTCTTTTTCTTCAACAGCTGAATCTAGAAGGTCTGTTGCTAGTTTTCTTCAATAGCTAAATCAAGACAGACTGCTGTTACTGTTTTCTTCAACAGCTGAATTAAAAATAACTTGTTTACAAAACACTGGGATCTACTGTTTTAACCTTCCCTCTGTCTTTTTTTTGGAACAATCCTGTATCTATCTAATAACATCTTATTTCAGACATGACCAAATTAACACATGACCAAATAGGTCTATTTTTACAAGAGGCTATTTGGTTATTCGCCTCCTTTTTTTAAATTAAAAAAATTCGATCATAAAAAATTCTTTGTAGTTATTTTTTCTGTTATGCTAAAAAAACAAAGATAATCTTTTAATTATCTTTTAATTGATCAATATTACTTTTTGTTCTAAGGAGGTAAAGAGAGAGAAAAAAGAAGAAAACAACTTTAATTAATTAAGACAAAATTTCTTAACAAAAATGTTTAAACTTCATTTTTTCCCTTTCTTTAAAACCTTGATAAAGAATAGATAAAACCCTGATAAAGAGTAGATAAAATTTATTTCTCTTCTTATTATCATTATTATTATTTATATAGTTAAATCTACAAAATGCATGTGCATTAGCTTATTGGCTTATTAATATTACAGTTTAATATTTACTGAGGCTATAACCTCGATAATATGCATATAAAATGTGATAGTAGGGACCTCTACAGGTGTTTTTAACCACAAGCTTATGCTATGGAAAACAACATGCTATATAAAATAAATGTCTTATTTTATTATTATTATTATTATTATTATTATTCTTATTATTATTCTTATTATTATTATTATTATTATTATTATTATTATTATTATTATTATTATTATTATTATTATTATTATTATTATTATTATTATTATTATTATTATTATTATTATTATTATTATTATTATTATTATTATTATTACTACTACTACTACTACTACTACTACTACTACTACTACTACTACTACTGCTGCTGCTACTGCTGCTATTGCTACTGCTACTGCTGCTGCTACTGCTGCTGCCACTACTACCACTACTACTACTACCATTACTACTACCACTATTACTACTACTACTACTTTAAAAATTGAAAGTAATCAATAAATTATGAAGAGAGGAAAAATTATTTATCTTATTACTTTTTTAAAAAATAAAAGTGGTAGATCAAATTACTGAAGAGAGAGACTTAAAAAATATTTATTTTATACTTTTCTCTCATTCTTTTACAATAATTTACAACAAATTATAAATATTCCCATTATTATTATTTTTTTAAATTTGGAGAATATTCATATTATCATCTAATGAATGTAAAATTTTTAAATAAGTTACTGCTTGATATTATAAAAAAAAAACACAATAAAATTAAATTTTATAATTTCCCCATTCTAACTTTATTACTTCTAAAAAGCTTGTAATATTTGACATGACTGGACTTGACTTCTGTCTATAATATTATAATATATGAATCAAAAGTATAAATTTTAAATTTAAGGTCCAGATAGATAAATCAGTCTTTAAAAAGCTCATTACAGAGCCAAAGACTCTTTTTAAAGAAGTACCAAATAAGGCATTATATATAAGCTAGTTAAATGCTATTGGTGAGAATTCTGTTTTTTTTTTCTTACTTGATTTACATTCTTGTGGATAAAATCTAGATATTTTGTAACCAATAACCAACTGAAAGGAAAGTTGGACTAATTATGGGTCAGCTTCTTAAAAAATAATCCTAAGTTTGCTTGAAATCTAAAAAAGTAATCCAAATTTACAGATTTGAATTACTGGATATTGCCATAGAAGATAAGGTATGCTGCACTGAGATCAGATTAAAATTTGATTTATATATATAATTTATTTACAATTAGGCAGAATTAATTCTCAGTTAAAAAGTAACTTTTATAAAAACTATTTAAAATTTAGCAAACACTTCTAGAATGCAGAAAACCTATAACTAAAAATAAATTAGATAAATACAAAACAAATTTGAAACTGAAATTATCAGAGCAGATGATGTACGAGATAACAACAATAGTGTTGTTATTTTCCAATAGTTATATCACGAGCAGAAAAGTTTATAAACAGTGTTTTGCTTATATTTACGTTAACAACAGTAATTTATTCTAGAATCATCTGTGTAAGTATGAGTAACCAATGGATTCCAGTTAATAATGCCAAATCAAAGGCAAATAAATAGATGTTACTCAACATGATCCATTGATCACACATGCTTAAGTAAATAGCTCTAAATTAGGGAAAATAGAATGAATAACTGCTGTTTATGCAGATATGCTCATTTGTTTTTTGGGATACATTTGCAATAATAAGATGATTATTCAGGAACTATTTTCTGAGACCCAATGTTATACAAAAATGATAAATATACTATTTTTTGAAAAATTTGTCTATATTTTTTCATTTTCAGAATGATAATTTCAAAATCAATGGGCCTTTTATTTTGAATTCAGACATATATAATTGTATTTTTATTTTTTTTATCATTAAAATCCTCATCTCAATCCATCATATTACGACTGTTCATCATTGCAGAAAGTCAGGTTATCCTCTCTCATTATTTACACATTTCCATGAACAATCTTGGTTTATCAGCTAAGCTAAAGATATCAAACACCTGAATCTTTTTATTCATGTTGATAGCTGTATTCTTTCCTATACCACTTATGCAAGGCAGTAATGGTTTCTCTTCACTTTTAACCATATCATTATTTTTGCCTTGATGATCTTATATTGATCACATTACTAAAGTTAAGCAATGTCAGTCCTAATTAGTATTAAAATAAGAGTACTATAGGTCAGCTGATTTGTTGCTAAATGCAGTTATCACAGTATTATAATAACAGACTGAAAAGCTAAAAGTTTCTGAATAAATTCTCAAGTAATAAAAAAACTCAATTTGATCAACTGAATGGGAACTGTTGTCCTCAAACATCACATGGCCTAACCCATAGCTAATTGTGTAATTATTATTATTTACTATTTAAGGTTAAATATTTATAAGCATATTGTTTAGTTTTTTAAGTAAGATTTTCTTCTATTCGTGATTTGGTTCCATAGAATCCAGAAGTGGGTCATTTCTTTAGATTTTTAAATGGGATCATTCTTTGACTTAAACTACTAATAGGTTCTGCCATAGTTTTCCAGGTATGAGCAACACCATCAGAAAATATATATATACTCTGATTAAGGCAGTTTATGTGCAAGACATTATTTTGAATTTGTTAAATTTCAAATGCAGTTTTATTTGTTTACTATAATTATGCTAAAGAAACTTTAATTAAGATTAAAAGTTCCAATGTGCATTGACAGTTTTTATAATGTATAAATTTTTAACCACATAAGTAATCTGTTCTTTTACCTTTTTTAGCATCTTCATGATATTACTCTTTAAGCATTTCCTATGCACATTATATGCTATTTTTTTAAAATTAAAATTCATTAATTGATTTCTCAGAGTTTATAAATAAAAAGGCTGGAATTGATTAGAAAATATTGAAAAGATAAAAATAAAGATGTTCTTCAGACTCCATAGAAATATTTCTACTATCCAAGATGAGGGCTGGATATATTACAATAGTATTTATTGTTTTATAACCAGCTCATTGACATTCAGCTGAGCAATTAAAACTAACTTGAAACCTTTTCTGTAATAAATATTAGCTAGATAAACATTTATTGATAAAGTTTAAATGACTAGACAGATTAGCTATGAGCTAATTACCTGAAACACTATTGACTGTGGTCATATATAATTTATCAATATTTTTTATTGAACTCTTAATATTTAAAAGAGATGAACTTAATTTTTTCTATTATTTGTCCAAGAATGAATAACAATATGAATGTGGCTTTTTTTTTGTTGATCAAAATCAGTATTCTAAAAAATTAACAAATCCTTTTTATTTAACCTTTTAAGTCTTCAGCTATTTATTTTTCTTCTTCTTATTATTATTATTAGGCACATATAATATAGATATATTATTGGGCATCTATAGAATTGATTTTTTCAAACATTGTAGATTCTACAATATGAAATATATGTCAATGCAATGTAGTATTTCCCATTTTATTTTTCACTTACATATGTCTGGTAGAATTTTTTTTTTACTTATTGAATATGGCTAAATGTTATCATAATATTATAGATGGCACAATGAATAGTTGTTACCTAAAAATGCTGTTAGGCAAGATTTCATTTACCTTCTGACCTTCTTCAAGTTGGAGAAGGAAGTAAACAAAAACACACTGTTTAATTGATTATTTTAAAATTAAAACACAAAACATATCTATTATCTGTTTGTAAGAAAGTGTTTGCAACTTTTATTTTTTAAACTATAAGCATGTATATACAAATATATATACATGCACAAATAACTAAATGTTGCTCTGTGCATTTTAAAACAATGGAGGAATGATTGAATAAAGATTAAGGTTTCTGGATTGATTTGTAGATTAACTTATCACTCCAACATCACATGACTTTCCCAACTAACTAAGCTATTATCTTTTATAGTATTGTTTGTTAAGACTCTTTGACTGAATGAATGTTTTATATCTGTCTTGATCAGTTTTCTAAGCTACATTTAATGATTTCAGAATTAATATTAAGTTATGTTTAATTTAGTCACTCTGCAGATTAAATATTATTGTAAATTAAAACCCTCAGCATAACCTACCCACCTATATATATATAAATTTGTAGAAATGATAAAAAAAACTATATAATATAAAATAAATAACTGACTGGACCATTATTTGAAATGTGTGGTGTTTTAAGCACCAAATGAGATAAAGATGAGTTGTTGTTTTTATATATTTTTTAAGTGTCATAGCATTGGCCGGGACGCGAACCCGCAACCCGGGCAATTGCCTGCAAGTGCAAGGCAGTCACGCTGGCCTCTCAACCACCAATGCAAGACAAAGATGAGTTTTTGCTTGAAAATTTGTGATGATGTAATAATATGTTGGAGTATTTCCAACATCTATAGTAAATGTTGAATGTAAAGAATCTTTTATTTAAATTTTTCAAATACAAACAACTTGTTAGTATATATATAACACAAATAGACAATACAGGTTAATAATGACATGTTTAGAGTAGTATTATTCTCTATTTTTCTTCAGATGTTGCTGGCCTGACTAGTGACAGTATTAGCATAGGAATTGAACTCACACCTTTAGATTCTTGAATATTGAATTTAAGGCAAAAACTTTAATCAACTGAGCTCTTCTGTCAAAGGAAACATATTAGAAAATTCATATATTTATACATGAGGATTGGTTTATATTCTCCTGAGTTCTTCAATTTTGTTATTTATTATAATTTTTTTTTTTATTATTATAATAAAAAATATTTTTTCTAAGAGCAAGGCTAATTAGCGGCTTCCATATATTGTATATTACCCCACTGGGTTGACTTATAAAATTATTTGCCATTGACATATGAGCAGCTTTCTTGAATTTCTTCTTTGCACCTTTTACTCTTTATCCAATTTTTTTTTATATTTACCCAATTAAACATATGATTATTAGTACATACATGGTCTGCTATAACCATTATTTTGTGTTCATTCAATCATTGTTCAACAGTGTGACAGATCTCACCAATATACTTCATTCCACACTCACATGGTATTCCATAGATGCAGTTTTTGTTCTTAAAAAAAAACAATTATTGCTACTATAGTGTATCTGTACATAGCAGGAATGGCAGACAAAGCCATACCACACTTTGAGGAATTCTTACTTCTCACAAACCTAAAATGGAAATGCTGATGAACAAAAACTGCATCTATGAAATACCATATGAGTGTGGAAGGAAGAATATTGGTGAGACATATTACTCTGTTGAACAGTGATTGAAAGAATATAAAATAATGGTAAAAAGAAACAAACAAATGTATATACTAATGATCATATATTTAATTGGGAAAATACAAAAATACTGAATAGAAAAGAAAAAGTGCAAAGAAGAAAATTCAAGGAAGCTGCTCATATGACAATGACAAATAATCCTATAAGTCAACTCAATGCGGCAATACACAATATATGGAAGCCTCTAATTAGCCTTGCTCTTAGAAAAATTAACATTGCAATAAAAAAAATTAATATTATAATAAAAAAAATTGAAGGACTCAGGTGGATTTAAACCAACCCTCATATAAAAATATATGAAATTTGTAATCTGTTGCCTTTGATAGAATAGCTCAGTTGATTAGTGCACTTGTCTTAAATCTGATATTCAAGAAACTAAAGGTGCGAGTTCAACTCCTATGCTAATACTGTTACTGGCCAGACCTGAAACCACCTGAAAAAGAGTGGAGAATAATACTACTTGAAACATTATATCATTGCTAATGTATGTTGTCTATTTGTGTGCTATCACTAATGTGTGTTGTCCATTTGTGTATTATTAAAACTAACATGTGTTGCCTATTTGTGTGTTATTACTAACATATGTTGTCTATTTGTGTGCTATTACTAATGTGTATTGTCTATTTTATTACTAATGTGTTATGTCTATTTTATTACTAATGTGTGTTGTCTATTTGTGTGTTATTACTAACAAGATGTTTGTATTTGGAAAGTTTAAATGAAGTTTAAAAATTTTCTGTATATTTAACATTTACTGATAGATGATAGAAATAGACCAACATATTATCACATCTAAAGATGAGTTTTCATTCAGAGATCTTTATCTTGTGAATCCATCATCTCTATACAACTTTGACCATAGATTATCCTATAAAAAATCTTATACATTTCTTGTAAACCCAAAGTGCAAACAAATCACATAAAATAAGACAGCAAATAGAACTTGAAACTCACTTTATTGAGAGTTTACAGCATATAATTGTAAAGTGCATAATGACGTCCAAATTTTTTTAAAAACAAACCAAACTTCAATAGTCTCTGATATGGCTATAGAAATTACAGAAACACCAAACATACTTTATGAGATAGAATGGATTATTATATTATTTATGTGATTCTCATTCAAAAGCAGGCATGATCTCATAGATCCACTATAAACAAATAAAAATAATTATTCTCATATCTTACAGATGGAATTTTTGCACCAGAAATTCTCTGCCATATAATGACTTTATGTCTCTTTAATAGTTTGAAAATATGGTCTCCCCGGCGTCGCCAACCGCCTTTTTTTTTCTCTATCGT
This sequence comes from Epiperipatus broadwayi, assembly GCA_028023455.1. Taxonomy (NCBI): domain Eukaryota; kingdom Metazoa; phylum Onychophora; class Udeonychophora; order Euonychophora; family Peripatidae; genus Epiperipatus; species Epiperipatus broadwayi. The sequence goes on from JAQFVV010000109.1 coordinate 2,837,405, forward strand.
GTTTGCTTCCCCAAGGGGCCGTCGTTTTAATGGTTTTATTGCTCGTCGTCAAAACGCGATCAACCCCACTAGCCAAACCCCAGCATAGCCAATAGTAACTCAAGGCCGCTATAGTGTTTGGCCCCCCCGGAAAAGCCGTCGCCGCTTGGTTTCTAATGTGCTCAGCTAAGTTCATTTGGTTGTCACTGCCAGGGTGGTCGTTACGCCGACCTAGGCACAAGTTCACCCCCGACTCGTTTAACTTTTTGCGTTTCTCGATTGTTATAGCCGCCGCTCTTAAACTATCTTAACTAAGGTTAAATAAACGTGACTTACGGCCATGTTGACATTCATAAAGAAACAATTGAAGAAATTTAACTTAACTAAACATTTCAACGGTGAATATTAAAGTTAAATAAACTACGATTTTAAGTGTATGAAAGTTTGAGAATGCTCGACTGGTTAAATATTGAATATTTATTAAATGTAAAACTTTTAATTTGGTTTTTGCACACTACATTCACGCTCACAGAGACATATTAAACATAGCACAAGTGAAATCGGATAAAGTTCCTTTCTATTTGAGAAATTATTATTTCCTTAGTTCACTAAAGTTCAAAGTTCGTTTACAAAGTTCTTGACTAAGAAGTTGTGAAGTTTGTTTGTTTACTTAGGTTGGTTTCGGTTCCTTACGTTATAAAGGAGTGAGTGCATTAAATTTTACCTAGGTTTGATTTGGTTTCGTGGTGGAGTGGTCCGCTGCTTACGGTTTGGATGGTCTGGACGGTTGGGTATCTCTTGGAACATGTTTTTTTATGGGAGCTCTCCCGCGTGTTTTGTTTTCATGCTCGGAGTTAGTGGGCGATCAGTCACTGAAGGGTTTTTAGCCCTCATGACAGTGCGCTCTTATATTATTCGAGGTCATCTTGAATGCGGAAGAATAATATCGTTATTTCAGAACAACTATCTTGATAAAATAAAAAGCATAAGCTTGGGATAAAAATGCGGGGTGGTTCAGATAAAGCGCCAAGTTTGCTCATATAAACGTTGGTTTTTTGAGTTTTAACGATTTTTACCGTGCCTTCGTCCACCCCAGCCGGTCGGGTCGTCGTGTTTGAGTCGTTCCTCAACCTGTGCTAAGCTTTGCCTTGTTGCAATCTTCTCTACCAACCTTCTCTTCCCCCGTGCGTGTGTGTGTTTTCAAGCTACAGCGTTTAAATTTAAGTCCTTTACTTTCCTCAATCTTTTCTATAGTTTTTTGTTACTTATTCTAAGTTTTCCTGGTCTTGGGCTTATTTTATTTTTAGGAGGCATATTTTTTCAAGTAATTTTTTTTTTCAGCTTTTTAATTTTCCCTGACGCATAATCTTCTGGAGTTCTATCATATTTTATAAGTATTTTATGGGGAAAAATTCTGAATGTTTTGGGGGGGGTGTGTGTGTTTCCGGTTTATACTACCTCCACCCGGAAGGATTGCTCTTGGGTGCAAAAATTGATAAAAAAGAAAAAAAAAAAGAGAGGAAGAAAAAAAAAAAAAAAAAAAGAAAAAAAAGAAAAAAAAAAAAAGGAGAAAAGGGAAAAAAAAAAGAAAGAAAGGGAAAAAAAAAAAAAAAAGAAAAAAGGAGGAGGGAAAGAAAAAAGAAGGGGGAAGAGAGGTTTGGGGGGAGAAAAAATAGGGGAGGGGGGGGAGGAAGAAAAAAAAGAGAAAAAGGGAAGGAGAAGAATGGGGAAAAAGGGGAAAAAAAGGGAAAAAGGGAAGGAGGGGGAGGGGAAGGGAAGAGAAGAAAGGGGGGAGGGGGGGAGGGGGGGGTGGGGGGGGGGGGTATAATGGAGGGGTATTAGGTTTGTGAAAAAGATTGGTGAATATGGTATTAAAGGAAGATGGGGTGGGGGAGGGGTGGTGAGGAAAGGAGGGTTGAGAGATGTGGGTGGGGGGGGTGGGGGGGGGGGGATAACATCTTTAAACTTATTACAAAACATTCAAATAAAATTATATTATTCTGCTTGTATTTTACAATTCGTTACAAATTTACTTAACTCATAATTAACATTTACTTTTCATGAATATATTATTTCAAGAGCAAAGTAAATAACTATATAACATTATTAATCAGCGACTTCATATTTTCTTTTTTTTTCTTTCCATATGTCATAGCATCGGCTGGGAGGCGAACCCACAACCATCTGCAACTAACTACTTGCTTGCAAGATGACTGCGATGACCTCTCGGCTAACAACACTTGACATATATTTCTTCTTTGAAACTAGAACAGCTCATTATATTCATTACTAAAATTCTGGTATATCTGTTATAATCTGGCAATAAAACTTCTGAATAGATAATACGTTGTGTGTTGTTTGATACACGCTGAAGGTCCATTTCCTTCTAGTCACTGCTCTCTAGTTTTATTGCTTTTCTTTTAACTCTAAAATCAGAATGATCAGAATATTTTTTAATCTAATTTACTCCTTTTATAGATGATAATTGATGCAAAGTTGGGTGTTTTCATTCCGAATATTTTTAATGTAATTTACATTCTAAAAATGTTCGACTCTGAGAGCAGATACAACTTTGACCAGAGTGACCGCAAATAAAGATAAATCTATACCATTATATATATGTGTATGTGTGTGCATGTATGTTACCATTTAAATTTCAGATTTTTAATGTGTTTCTCATATAGAAATATATAGTATCATAAAATATATTCCAGTGTAAAACTTTCAGATAATCGTATTTCATTCTATCTGCATTTCAAGTAAAAACTACTATCACAAGTGAGCGACTGACTTCAAACCCCTAAACCTCCATTTATTGTAAATATATTCAACTTTTAAAACCAAAAAAGTCACAATCGTGAAATACATATATATGTAAATTGTACTACCATTCTAATATGGATATTTAGGTGTTTCTAGCTCTACTGATGATAATAGATTTCATCCAAAATACACATAAAATGAAAGATGGTAGTTCAAAAGTAATACAGTGTTATTATACTATGGTATTCCAAAATGACAAATCAGCTAAAAAAATCTAGAATCTGATTGGTTACATAAATTTGTTCAGTTCAGTAGTCAATTATTGCATGCATAGACGTGTGCAAACATTTTGTCAACTAAACTTTTAAAAATGTTTAAAATAACATATTTATTAACTATGAAATATTTGTTTTGTTAATATAGAATATTTAAATAGTTCTGAAAACATACTTTGCTATCAATCAATGCTAAAGCATAATTTTTAGTTGTAGTTCATTTTAAAATAAGTGCCTTGATCATAAAAGATTAGAAAGATATCACATGTAAAGTGGATTGATTAAAGAAGAATGTTTTTTGGACTGATGTGGAAAGAGAAACTGCAGGTCGTTAAACATTAAGAGACCATCATTCTATACTGGATTGATAATGGTTAAAAGTAACAATTCAATATGTCTTGATAAGTATTTTTGGTGCTACAATTATGTTTTTTTTTAGTATTATAGTAAAAATTCTTTTTTCAAGAGCTGATTAACATTCTAAATTAAATACAGTGACCTTTTTTAAGCAATGGCTTTTATGAAACCTCACCAAAAGAACATTTTCACAAACATCATATTTAGTACAGCAAAATAAAATAATTTTTAAGGAAAATTAATATAAGTTTACATAACAAATTACTATGTGTCTGTAGTCATAAATTAAGTTGCTATATAAAAAGCCATAAGGGACAGCTTTGGCCTCCACGACTCAGGCTTCCCATATCTGCTCTAAATTTTGATATGGTGACTTAATATATGTTATTGTTATTTTATCAACTATAAGTGTGCTCACTTTTGTTTGTTTAGTTCATTTTAAAAAACCCAAACTTTTGGACTGCATAATAGACATTTTATTTACAAATTGGTTACATACGTAATCTTGAAATCTTAATTTTTTAGGAATTTTTTTATTTTAGTCCTCTTTATTTTTTGAGTGAATTTTTCTGGTTTTCTAATACATTTTCAGACAACTCAATTGAAAGATAAAGATTTAATCTAAACTAAAAATATTTCACAGCAGTACTTTTAAAAACTCTGAACCACCACATATATAGCAAGTTATCAAACCACACACAGTTGTGTAAGTCAAGAAACAGTTAACCATATCAATACACCTAGAAAACCAAAAATCATTTTATTCCAAAGCAGGGATCTTACCAAGTAATTCTGGAAATGAACACACATTGACTTTTTGATTAGCATTTGATTTTTCTTATCTTGTATTATCATTCTAAAAAAAAAAAAAACATTTAATAATTATATGAAGATCATCAAATGTGCTTTTTATTACTATTAATTCTCAAATTTTATCTTTAATTTAAAGATTATTCCATGTTTGTATTCATTGCAGATGGTTAGTTCATTTTTTCTTTGTTTTATATCTAACATTATCTTTCCTGTTTATATAATGATTAATTTAAAGCTAAAACAATTCACAAGGATGTTTATCTAATATTTATTTCTGATCATGTCATGATTATTAAAATCTAACTGTACTTTGTTGATTTGTCGTTTTTTTTTCTTTTATATAGTTTAATGAATTAAGAATTCATCTTATCATCTTCACCATCTAACATTTCTTTGAATAAGAATTATTTATGGTCCTGACACTTCGAAAGTATTTTTATTAAATTTATATTCTATTGTTAATTTATTTCTTTTTAATTGTACATAATTAGAATTTATAAAATTTGTTCAGCACACTATGCCATTATAAACGAAATTATATACGGGATATGGTTATATCTGTAAATAAATAGATTGTCGTTATCGATATTTGAAAATTATACATATACATGTTCCCTCTGTGAAATAAAAAAAAAAAAGGATTATTCACGCTTCCATAATCTCCATTGGTTTCTGATAAAATCAATAAATTTATAATTTATATACATAAATTAAAACTATTTATATATAATAAACAGTATTATTATTATTTTTTTGGTTGTGGAAAAGAAACAATTTTTTTTTTGAGACTTCAAAGGAACCAAGCGGGACAAATTCCTAATGTCAGTTTCATATGTTCTTGTCATTGCAGCTGTTATTACAATCTGATTATTTATATAATCAATGAACATGAATAGACAGCTCGCCAATATGTGTTAACCAGCATGGTGAGTTTCCTAGCTTTATATCTACAAATTTAAGATCAAAAAACACTATGGTTTTCCCCCTAGATACCTGATGCTTTTAAAGGAAACATTTCTTAAAGATGAGATTAATGTTTGTATGAATGTATATATATAATCATGACAAGCAAAACTAAATTATGGCTCTTATTTCCATGAGGATTTAAGTCATCTGTTAAAACAGTGGTTGTCAAGTAAAGATGAAGAGGGCTAAGAATCTCCTTATTGTAGACCCAGGAGATCATTCAATGATAATTTTTATTTAGTTATCTAAAACTGCATATCACTTTCAAGTGATGATTATATGATTTAGAAAAAGAATTGTGTGATATTAAATAAGACATTTTGGTCTTTGTAGGATTAGAAAAAAATATATGATGTAATGATTGATTTAAAATGTGGACATGTACTTTATTATAAACCTAAAGCATGTGCGGTTGAAAATGCGAAGGTAGGGACCTCTACAGGTCTCAATGCGTAAGCTTGTGATTAAGACCTGTAGAGGTCCCTACCTTCGCATTTCCAACCGCACTTGCTTTAGGTTTATGGCCTTAATAAATATTACTTACGTAATCAATGTGCGTTAAATAAATTTATTATAAAGGAACAAGTATTGGAAACACAAATAGAATAATATTTATTGTAAATAAAAAGTGAAAGAACAGCATTGTGGAAATCAATGGATTATCAGATAGAGTAGCAAGATTAGTTGTAATCTTAATTTCTTACTATGCATTATTTTTTAATTAAGTAATAAAAATAAAATAAAATTTCTAGGAATAGATAATTGAAAAATTAAATATAAATCAATATCCCCATTTTCTCAGAGTGACATTATTTAAAAGATTTATTTGTGTTTGTGTGAAAAATTGCATTTCAGGTAATTCATTCCAGGCGAGGCAGGGCTAACTTATTCCTAGATGATAATAATTTTTTTTTTACTCTGATGTTAAAAAATACAAGTATATTAGGTATCTGGCTATTTTTAACTAGACCCCATCAACCCATCAAATCTAGTTATGTTACCTATACATTGATTACTTAAAATAAAAATCCTAAACTTGTCTGTATCATAAAGTTTTTTTAAGTATTGCACAGCTCAATTTAAATTCCAGGTCATGAAAAAAATTGGGAAATGCATTGTCCACTATGAGTTATTTATATAATATGCTTTTCAAATAATAATAATAATTAAATGATTTATTGCTTGGTTGTTCCTAAGAAATTCAAACATCAAAAGTGACAAAGTTGGAATGTAATCCATAGAATTTCAGAGCCTACCATTCTAGCACTGACCCCAATTACACAGTGCTTAAAATAGAATGAAAAACTCTTTGACAAATCCTAAACTTATAATAAATAATATTTGTACAATCTTGTATATACACTATCTGAGCACAAATACGATTTTGATTACACAGAGAACACTTTTGATATAAAGTGTTGAATTACGAGTGGAAGGGACAAACACGGCCGTGATTGCTCACTTGATTTTCATCAGAGAACATACATGCACGCACACACACAATTTTATCGTGAATTTATTTTTGTACAATTGTTAATTTATTAAAAATAACTTAAGTTCATTCACTGATTAAAACTTATAATTATTGTTCAAGTATTCTCTTATCGTCGTCATTTTATCTTAATTGTTTTTTTAGCTTTTTTTAAAAAAAAAATTTATCTTTTGCATTTAGCAAAAAGAAAATTCAAAAAATAGAATGTATGCTGAATGACATCAAACAGGATATGATCAATGTGTCTAAAAAAATGTAAACATTAGTAACTAAGTTGGATTAACGATTATTTTAAATAATTGTCATCCATGTTTTCATTTTAAGTTTTTTCTACAATTATCTATATATTAATTTTTTTCTTTTTGGTTTTTTCTTTTTTTTTTTTTCTATTTTTATGTGTCTATTTTTTCTCATTAATAATGATATATTTTAAGATGAATCATATGCAAATATAAATTTAAAACAACTTTAGATTTTAAAAAGTAATATGTATGCTCATCCACACATACAGACAAATTTATAAAAAATATCATTATCTTCATTAGCAGACACTGTTTATTATACTCATTTTAATTCGAAAGAAAAAAAAGAATAGAGAGAAAGATAAATCAATAATAAGTTGAAATCCAAAAAATTAAAAAGTTAAGAAGATTGAGGTTAGAATTGCTCTATATGTAATTAAAGAATGAAAATATAATTGCATGAAAACAATCCACATAGCAATTAATGCATAAAAATAAGTTATAGTATGAGAAGCTTATAACAACGGGACTTCTTATTTATTTAAGTAATTGTAGACAGTAAGATAAAAAAAAATTAACAAAAAATGAAAGAAAAAAGAATGATGATTAATTTAATTATAAATGTTAGTAAATAGAGAAAATAATAATTAATTCATCTTTCATTCAATCATATATTTTTCATTATAACAGTCAGCAAAAACTATATATTTGCAATATATTCTATATAATATATTGTATTAAACATTAATTTTTATATTATTTTAATAAAAAATAAAAAATTAGTATTTTTTTTTCTAGTTTTCTTGTAGTACAAACTTTACATTAATAATTTTAATGATATTAAAATGTCTTGATGTATGAATTCTGTTAAAAATAATGATTTATACAATGAAGCCATGCTATGCACTCTATCAATGTTCACTATCTTTTTTTATATAATAGCCAAAAAAATATAAATAAACAAAAAATAAATTATTAAAGTTTACAAATTTTGTAAATTTTATAACTAGTGTTCCCTCTAAGGTGTGTGCTAGTGCACAGTGCACCACTTAAAAAATTAGTACATGACGAAAATACATCCGTACACAATAAAATTAAAAAAAAAAAAATTTTTGTACTGACACAGTGACAATCAGACTGATATAGTGTTTACTCTGACCTTTGACCTTGGAATGATCTTCTGATATCGCAAGTGACAAATGTATAGTTTTCTCCAGTATGTCACATACATTCATTTAACATGGACACTTTTCTCTACTTTTATATGTTTTATGAGAGTAAATTTTTTTTATTTATTTACCATTATCAACAAGGCATTATAGATACATTAGTTTTGTTACATAAAACTATATTATTACTATATATAATAAATTTATATTATTATATACTATATTGTTAAATTTATTTTTTTACTTGATTTATGTGCACAAATTATTTCAATTTAATAAAAAACACACAGACAGAAAAAATGCACACTATAATTAATAAAAATTAGAGGAAACATTGGTTACAACAATCTTTTTTTTATTTTGGAGTATCATTACTAAATCTCAATTTTTAAATGTTACAATTAAATATATGCAATCTCATTTATGAATAACATTACTGCAGGTATATTGAAAGCATATGTATTTTTTCTCTGCTTCCATAAGTTTGATATGTACAGTATTTTATGTAATAAAATGTTTTTAAGCTAGAAGCTTTACAACATTTTGAGAGAATTCATAAATTACATTCCTTAAATGATAAAGTGATTGTTATCAATTTAATAATGATAAAAAACAACAAGTTAGAAAGCTTATGCTTATTTGAGAATCTAAAATAAATAACTGCCAGAAAGAGTGATTGCATAGATTTTGAAATTGATACAGACTTAAAAACATTAAAACAATTGAAGAGACTGTTATTACATTTCGATAGAGAAAAAAAGTGTATTGAATAAAAGATATCCAGAACATATTTGAGATGAAACTGGAATGTTGGTACATTAATGACTTGAGAAGGTCAAAATCTGAAATTTCACTGTTAATTTTATTTTCCAAAAAAAAAAAATTAAGATATTGAATTGCAAGATTTTCATTTTTTTGAGTTAACTTGAATGAGTGAACACAAACACAATAAATATACATGTAATTGTATTATCTCAATTTATTCTTAATAATACTATTTTTTTTTAATTTTATTTATACAATAATTTTAATTTGGATATGCATGTAAAGAAGCATCTGCATTGTGTGTGTACATATATATAAAACTTTGATATTCTGCCATTACTACTAATATGAAAAACATTACAACAGAGAAAAAAATTCATTAAATAGACTGAGCATACTTTCATTGCTGAGTATTGAAAAATATTGCACACCTATAGGACAACATGTTAAACAACATATATATATATATTGCATTGACTGAGTTATCTGCTATATAAGTTTTTTACTAAGGGTATTTGAAAAACAAATATAGCAGATATCATGGCTTCATTATATATATGCCATATATACTACTACTATTATTATCATCATCATCATCATTATAATAATAATAAAATATGACAGAAAAAAACAAAACTTAAGTAAGGATTATTTAATTATGATAATAAAATAAAACAAATATGTTAAGTTTGTATAGATACATGTATATATAATAAATAAAACATCAAGAAATTTAAACAATTGGATTGCAATTGAAGATTTGAAGTGTAGAGTGGATGAAGCTATCCATTAAAGTATGAAGATTGGCTATCTTAATATATATCTGATCACTTATTGTATATATATATGGAGATGATAATCTGGACCAACTGATGATTGCTGTTTTAGCATGAAATACGTATATTGGTGATTATTTATTTTTTTGATATATATGTGTTCAAGTGTATCAGTAATATGAGATAGGGTGGTGAACGGTGTGGGTCATGTGAAAGTATGTGCTCATATACCCTGTATATTATAAATGAATTAAGGAAAAATACAAAAGTTAACTTTTGTATATATTTCAATCAGCCTAGTGGTCATCTTCATAATTTCTGGAAAAAAAGATTGTGATTATATTAACCCATAGAGGAAAAAATAAACACTAATAATGGCAGAAAGGAGAGGCAATTCAAGATATTGTAATGGTAAATAATAATAAACAGGTTTGAAACAGGAACCAAAGATAATGACTAATTTTGATTCAAATAAATATTTATATTAGGTAAAGATGAATAGTTAATGAAATTCGAATAAAATGATTCAATTCAAATATAATGTATATACGAATATTAGCCAATATGACGATGATTTATAACCTAAGTACAAATCCTCCAAAAGTATTTTATTTATTTTACAGTTTCAATAGAATAAACAAATAATAAAAAATGAAATTTTAAGGTGCTAAAACTTCTGACTAGAAAGTTTGCTTTTGAAAAACGTATTAACTTTCGATTATTATCATTTACAAATTATTACTACCATTTTTGCATGCTACCCAGTGGATTGCATGCTTTCTCTGGGTTGTGGATATTACAAGCATATTGGATGTTAAAAGTGTTAATGTTTGGAATTACTTCATAAGCAAACATAAGTTAAATGGATTAATAAAAAAAAAATACATCAATTTATTAATACGGAAAAAATAAATAAAAATTGTTGTGTTTACACTCATCACTATTAACATGTATATAAAATATGAAATGTAATAGTAATAAAAGATAGTTTTAATTTCAGTTTAAGTTTAAGGTCTTATAATATTTATAACGATAAGGATCTTTTTCCTGTGAAATATTTAAACAGTTCCAAACCATGTTTTTCCTTCAAATACTGTTCTTTAAATATATTCACAGTTGTGTTCTTTAATTCTTCCAAAAATGGTGGTTCTTCTCCTTGGGACTGGTGATGTTAGAGAGGAAATACAACAGTATTGGTGACTTCAGAAGATATTGAGTAGTTCTTATGGCACTGTCTATTTTTTTCTTCACAACCTTATTAAGTTCATTTTGCAAACGTTCACATTAGTTTTTGGATCTGACTGTATTTTCTGGATATTTTGGCTGGTGTGATTTTTGTTGTCCAGCACACATATTTCTGTTAGATAATCTCTTAGATAAAATCACATACTGGTTATTGTAAGTAGAATATTGGGGGGAACATTTAAAAACAGCAAATGCACCTGAGTTATGGTGGAAAACAGTTTTAATCAGCAGTTTTTCTCCTCATCATTCGATCACTGTAGCACTGCTTCTTAAGTTGAGTCTTCAGTTAAACTAAAGTAGACTAGATTACCTGGAGACTAAAATAGAATACTCTAGTTGCTTGTTTCAGACCTATTTATATTTATTTGATGTGATTCAACAACATATTTTTCAAACGATAGATTTGTTACCAGTTGATTAAGATTTGACCTCTCTTTCTTGACAATAACATGTTTTTTTAAAAAAACATTTTTTTTATTTCCTTCTCAATATGTTATAGAAACAAATTTGCAAATTTATATTATAATTTGATACATAACTAAATGAAAAAAAAAATTGTTTTTCTCTCTCTTTATTTACATTATATAGCATTGGAAGAAGCAAAAATCATCGTCAGTATTTAAACTTCAAATGACAACTTTTAAAATATTATTAATTTCAAAATTTTAGTATCATTTTTAGATGTACCATCACATTTATCACAAAAATACGGGAGATTTTATTTAAAACTCCATTCGACGAAAGGCAAACTAAAAAGGGTTCAAAATGTTTCAGGTTTTTATAAACTGTGCAATTCAAACCTCTTGATGTATTGAAACAATTTTTCTTTCTTTTCTTAAGTTGCGAATCATCATTATTTATAAAATATTTAAGAATATGATTAATGCATAAACGAACTTTTTTTTATATGTTTTTTAGGCAGTTTACATATTTGTTTCTCAATTTATATATCTTTTTTCTATTAAACAATTTTTTTTTACATGTAGCTTTGTAAAATAATTAACTTGAACTGTTGTTGCATTTATTATAGTTACAATATATATATATATATTAAATTCCTAAACCGTAATAAAGAACATTTTAAAAATTCGTAAAAAAATATATGTTTAAATCTAGAGCTAGTTTTCAGTTGCTTACCCAATAGTTGTACAAAAAGAAAATAGATTATACTTGCAGACTGCATGTATAAATGGTAATAATATCAGTTAGTACAAGCTAGATAATGTGATATACTCTAGCTTGTTGGGTGTGCCAATACATATAGTGAGTTTTGCCTGTTTTAAAACAGTTATACACAAGCATAAGAAATGGTGGTCATGTGATGTTTATTGGCTTAAAACTAATCCTGCCTAATAGGATAGTGGTGATGATTATTAAAGAACCAAAGACACCAAAATGTATGGGTACTGAACTGAGTTCAGACCCATATGACTATATAAGCTAATGGGCTTGGATTGAAAACATTATGGTGTTTTCAGTTTAAGACTCATAGTTTTGTAGTTAAGTGGAGATAAAAGGTGGCTGCTGGAGGGTTGCATTAGATCCTAAGATCTAGGTGCAGTGCTCTCAGATCCAAGGTTCCTCACTGATGAAGGTCACAAGCCAGAAACTAGTCTGGGGATATTGGATGAGTAGGCACTAGATGGGGATTTTATGCACAAGCCTTCTGGCATCTATTGATTACTCTAGCTTGCTGTGTGTGGCAATACATATAGTGAGTTTTGCCATTTTTATATGTGTTCATATATATTGCTTATTTTATTATTTTTTAATTATCTCTTTCCTGCTATAATATGTTTTTTACATTTTAAAATTTAAAAAAATATCAGAAATTAAAATATTTTATTTAATTAGCAAATGTAAAATTAGAAGCATACTGTGATGGTCAATTAAACTTGATTATGTAATATTTGCTGTTCTGCTCAATATTTATAGATATATTTTGCTTTCTTCAGTGAACTTTCTCTACTTTCGTTTATTTTTTTGCAAGAAAAAAAAAAGGCCTGTTTATTTTTTAACAACATATGTTCATACTTAATAAGGTCTCTCTCTAGATGTTTTTAAGATTATCATTCATTCAGAAAAGTTGATACTAATGCACTCTTTCTTGAAACAAGATTTATCGGCTAAATCCATATGCAATAATTTTTCTAGCATTTATTTTATACCATCATAATCATTGTCAACATATTTATATATGCTAAATAGAGTTTCTTATAAAGAAATACAAACGTTTTAATAACTTTGCAGTTTATAAAAATAAAAGATAGTCAAATTTTGCCAATATTCTTCATGAATATTTTGATTAGATTCATTATATTATTGTAGATGCTTATATTCTATTTTTTTACCAAAATTTCTGAAGATTGTTTATATATCTCAGTATAAATACAAATAAGATTTCTGAATTCTTATGTAGAGATTGAAAAAACTATCTGGCCCTAAAGTCTAGTGTCTGTGTTCATCGAACTCAGTATAATTAATTGTTAGTAGATTGAGTAAAACCATTTTTAAATAGTCCTTTGTGGAGAAAAGTCTCCCCACTAGTTCTTAATAGAAAAAAATAATAAATTACAAGGCAGCATTCATTAGTTTTGCAATTGTTATGTAGTAAGTTTTTGAAAAGTTTTATTCTTATTTTACCCAAATAAAAAATCAAATAGTTTAATGTTTGAGGTCAAACATTGAATATAATAGTGATGGGTGTGATCTTTGGGTTTTAAGCTCCAAAATTTGTCATTTTACTACTGCACCAAACTACTTTTGTTTTACACGTTATAAAAGAATAGTTAGATACCCATTTGCTGATCATTGTTAGATAGTTAACTGAATTGGATATGAGCCAGCTATTTAAAAGAAAAATACCAAACACAATGAAAAATTATAAAGCATTCTTAGTCAGGATTTAAGTCCAGATCATAGACAAGACAGAACAATATATTTTTCTGCAACATTGATATCCTTCTTTTACAACTATTACTAAAGAAGGGAAAGCCATGATAAACATTTACACATATCAACAATTTATGCAAGTTAACTCAATGATTTAATGACTATTTTAATTTTTTGTTCCTACAAAACTAAAATAAAACTATGATATTTTTTAAATTATCATATGGAACTTTTAATAGAAAAAAGACACCATAGCCAATACTTCATGGAATGCAAAGATATCTTTTCCTTGTTTCAAAGTAGACTGTATGTTTAACTTTACATCTAAGTAATTGCAAAATGTGTCATATATTCATCATAATCTTCTGTAACTAAAGACTGAATATGCCCTAAATTATGCTACTAAAAAGTGATTTTGGAACATATATTATTTTTTCATCTATAAACAATTCATTGTTTAGATTATAATCGTTTGATTTATTGCTATATATCATTGGAACATATATCATATGATACTTATAAATGTAAGTATTTAAGCTTGTGGTTAAGACCTGTAGAGGTCCCTTCGCATTTTTCAGACGCATATTTTTGAGGTTACAGCCTTAGTAAATATTACTAAAGTGGTTTAAAAAGCAATAAAAATGATAATGGAATGAAATTAAATTTTCCCTTCCCTGGGTAGATAAGAATTTGTAATCAAGACACTTTTATCTTCTCTGTTTATTTATTTATCATTGGAAACAATATTTGAGATAAAATAAATTTTATTATGAAAGAGTTATTCAGTTTTTGCTTGATTTCTCACTTCAGTATATATTCGTTAAAAGATAAAATGCAATAAATAGGATAATGCTCTTTAAACTAGGTGTAAACAAATCCAATGAGAGGTCAGCTTCAAACATGGTAGTACGTTTTATATTACTGTTATCATATTAAATGAAAGAATTGAAAGATTAATCTGAAGTGTATATATTTTTTAAAAATAACTTCCTTCAACAGCTGCCTTGGTGTAATGCCATCAATCCATGTAATTTATTAAAACTGCAATGGTGACCAATTTGGTGCCAAAGCATAAATATTTAGTTATATAATCACTTACTATAAATTCATTTACATCTAATTCATGGTATGTTACTCTACTTGTTAAATATTTTGACGCTGGATTTATTAATTAAGGTTTTTAATATGAATCTTCTATTCTGAATTGATTTGCATACAGCTATGTTGAAATGAGTTCAATTATAGTGCACCATGACAAAAAATCAGCCACCATCGTAAAAGAAATAAGTTATGTGACTGTTATATTTGCATGGCTTGTTGGTAATACTTGAAGGCAGCTTATAAAGGAAGTTATTGAAATCTATGCATACTGCAGAGAGTGATTTGTCAATTTTCTTCATATAATATGTCAGCTGCAGTAAAAAAATATAAACTAAGCATGATGTTTAGAGCTAATATTTCTTCAAGTTTATTTGTAAGCATAGTATAATAATTTAAACTTTATTGATTGTGCTTGTTATTTGCTGTAAGTTGATTAATCATGTGACATACAAAATCATGGTATTAATTGAAAAAATCACATCCTGATTTCCAGAATTATAACATTCTCTCCATGATTGTTAACTAGTAAATGAGATGATAATAAAAAATAATAATGTTAATAGAGAAAAATAACCATTTTAGAAATTGTGAAGAGGACACTCATCTGGTGGGTGGTTGCATTAAAAGAGTTTAAATTTTTCTTTACTCTCTAGTTGTTGATGTTTAGATTCTTATATATTAATCAATAATTGGAATTATTAATACTGATGGAAGCATAATGGATGAAATTAATCTTAGAATTAAACTTGGTTGGAGTGCTTTTGGTAGAAATAACTTGATACTAAAAGGAAATGTGCTTATGTGTTTGAAAAGGAAAGTTTTTAACAAATGTGTTTTGCCAGTTCTTACTTATGGATCTGAGACTTGGACACTTAATAGAAGAACAATACAGAGACTTCAGACAACTCAAAGAAGTATGGAGAGATGCATGCTGGGAGTAATAAGAAGAAATTGAAAATGCAATGTATGGATAAGAGAACAAACAGGTGTTCCTGACCTCATTGAAAAAATTAAAAGATTGAAGTGGAGTTGGGCTGGACATATTGCTAGAAGAGGTGATAATAGATGGACAATTGAAGTCTTAAACTGGATTCCAAGAGATTGTAAAAGACCCAGATAGAGACTACATGTGAGATGGATGAGATGAGAAAGTATGCAGGGGTGATGTGGAGAAGAGAAGCTAAAGATCAGAGAAGATGGATTGAATTTGGAGAGACCTTCATCCTGCAGTGGATTGGTAATGGTTGATGATGATGAATTGGAATTATCATCTAGGTGAGTTATATGTCAGGTATATGAAAAAATTTCAAAACTAGCTTATAAATTAATAGTTACCTAAAAAAACTTCTAAGTTTTTTGATGACAGATCATGCTAATTATATACTACAAAGACTTCAGCTTGAGAATATAAAAATTCATGAAGAGAATAATATAACCATAACAAATATATCATTTAAAAAACAAAAAATATTTAAAAATCTTAAAATATGTCTGTTTAAATAACCTAATTAAAGATTTCAGTAATATTTATTAATTATAAAACTAGATGATTATTGACATAAAAATGATTTTTAATAATCTTAATTAGTATTATATAAAAGAAATAAAAAAATGTTATGAATTTAAAAAAACAATGTTGAAAGAGCATTAAGAGATGGGATTTGAGCATCCAATATCAAAAGAAGTTTTAGACCGAATGATAATTTTCGGAGTTTTTTTGCTTTCAGTTTCTTTATAATATAGTTTAGTATGGGTATTTTTCTTCATTTTAAACAATTTTGTTCCCTTTTATCTAATATCATTTAGTCATATTAGATTAGATTTAATGCAATTATGCTTCAAATCTTGAAGTTATCTTTCATTTTCAGAAATTTGCATAATTTTGTTCCATTTAATTTTAGTCAATTTGCTCTTTTATTTATTTTCATTTGTAGATGTTTTTTTTTTGTCTGATTTCATCAAAACACTTGATTCACACCATGTTACTATTTTGATTTTTTCATTGAATAGACGTCTTTGATGGTTTTAGTATTTAAAATTGTCTGCTTGAATCTTTCATTTTGTGCTTACATTGGAATTATATATGAATCCAAATTTCCCCTCTAAATCATCTGAGTACATAAATTCAGTACTTATTTAAGCAAAAATGAAAATATTTTAAATATTTTTTTTCATTTTGTTTATTTATTTATGTTTTTATTTTATTTTTTATTCAGTTTTGCATATATTTGCAAGTGTTATATACAATGCTGATACCACACAGTTGTTCTCATTTTGCTAGATAAATGAGGCAAAATAATCCAGTTACCTCAGGCTCTAAAATGAGATAGATGCCAAAAATGCGATGATTTTTTTAATAATAATTTTTATTAAATTGGTAGCTAAAAAATATAAAAGTAAAATAAAATTTATAAAAATGTTTGTGAATATTTTTAATGAGAAAAATACTTCCCCACCCACACATTCTCTTTAATTAAAAATCATTCACTTTTCTAAACAAAATTTTCATTTATCCCTTTTCTGCAAAATATTTTAATGAAATAATTATGTGTTAATAGAAATAGAAAGAGTTTGGAGAATATGTTCTTTATTACTATGAAATAAAGTATTTTTCAAGATTATCTCAATATACCAAAATTCACCAATAATAAAATGAATGAAGTTCTTAGAATGTTGCTTAAAGATAAAAATAAAAATTGGTATTTTTGATACATCATCAGAAATGTGAAATTTAAAGGGAGAAAAATCATCTGGAGATGCAAATAATGCAAGAAAACAAACTCAATAATGTTTAAATTACTTTTGAATTTTATTTTCTACTCTCAGAATTTAATGTTTTATTTCAAAGTACAGTGAAAAAGTGATTTAATACTGTTTGAGGTGTTAACTCTTTTTTTTAGATATAAAAATTAATTTATGTTAAGCATTAGTGACCTAGTGATTAGCGTAGATGCCTTCCAAGCAGCTGGCCTGGGTTCACTTCCCAGTCAATGCTTTGACATTTGAAAAAAAAAAAAAATTATTATTATTGCTCCATATTTCTGAAAGTTTTTATTGGTAAGTATATTAATCTTTTAATTGAAACAAATAATTGTTTTCAAGATATCTACAAATAGGTTATGAAAATAAATTGATTTTTTAAATTAAATTAATAATAATTTAAAAAGCGGAAAGAAAAATTAAATAATTATTTAATTATGAGTGATTTTATAGACTATAAGACTGGTGATAACAAGTAAAATGTAAAAAAGAAATATTATTTCTTTTTAATATTTTGATAATTACTATCAACTTTATGAATAAATTATCATAATGGTGGGTTTTTAATTATTATTTACATATATTGATTCAGAAAATAAACACAAGCTTTTACAGGAAATATATTTAAATGTATTCTGAAATTTAGTGTATAGATTTAAAGTGTTTGAAAGAATTAATAAGTTATAAAGAATACATATCAAATAAAATGAATTCATAAACAAATTTTTGTTCCAAATATTATTTAAAAAAAAAAAACAAATTGAAAATAAAATTAATTGACGTAGATTTGAACAGAGGATAATGACGATTGAATATAAAATATAAAATAATTTAATTTGAATTTTTTTTTCTTTTTTTTCTAAATTGACAACATTTTGGCTTATAAGATTGAAACTTAAATTTTAAAGTTATTTTATATATAAGGTCAAATCTTAATTAAGTTACCATTTATTCTTTGGACATATAAGCATTAATGGACTATTGGATGTAAAGCCTAAGTATATACAGTCTGATGCCTATTGGCTATCCTATATGATAAATATGTCATTGAGTTGCTAGTCATCTACAAACAAAAAAAATATGGATCAACTGAAGTCCAACAAAATTACTAAAAGGATTGATACCATGAATGAAACTTAACTTGTAAAGAATAAAATTCAATAATACCATTGGCAAATATTATTACTATAAAGAATACCAATTTATAAGAACAACTAAAATTTAAAGGTTTTACCTTCAAAAGAGAAAATTACTTTGCAGATTGTCAAAAAGTTATAGTGAAAAAAAATATGTTTCTAAGGATAATAACAAAGGATTTTATTGAACAGTAAAAAATAGCAAGGAGTTCAATTCAAATTATATTTACTAAAATCTTCAAATAATCATAATTGATTCCTTTTTTTAATATACTAGCATTAATTTTAATAATAAAAAATATAATTTATAAACTCTTTATCTGTATTTTTTGTCCTTTTTCAGATTTTATAGTATTTTTTGTTCTTTATAATATTTTTTCTTTTTGAATATGAAAGACTTTAACATTGTAAATTTTCAGATCAAAAATATTTTTCATTAACTTATTGTATATAATTAATAGGTAATTTAAGAGGGTTTATGTAGTATATTAAAATGATTAAGTGTAGCTAAATAAGGAAGTACATCCATCCAAAGATATGCACAAATATGCAGGCTATATAAAGGTGATTTATGTATTTATATATGCAAGCTGCATGATCTTTTTGCATTATACTCTTTGAATTTTTAATTTGTATTATTAAAATGTTATTTTAAAATTTAATAGTAATAACTATAATATATCTTTCATTCGATTCTCAATCTAGACGTGTGACATGTCTTATATTTATTTATAAATATGATTGAGGATTATTTGATGTTGAAAAGAAAGTTTAAAAGTGCTTTAAGATCACAGGTAAAGAGAATAAATATTTAAGGAGTAGTAAGAATAGACAAATAAGCCCTTCATCTAGAACACAGTACTGGAGAGCTGCGATTGAATTGTCTTAAAGATTAGACCAAAGAAATAAGTAATAGTGACTACTGTTAAGGTAATATAACTATTTTATCTATATTTCTTTATTAAGATTGTTTTTAAATAATAATGATGAGTGATTCTAACAATAATATTGACTCTGAGCATTGAGTGAATAATAATATTTGATGATGCCTAGCCAAGAAAAATGTCAGCATGATATTATCCATTATCTATTACTGTACTAATATATAATTTCTTCAGTGATTATTTATCAACCATTACTGTGCTATCAGTTATATAATGGTATGCTAACACATTATTTGTTATCATCTAAGTATCTCCTACAATATATATGTTGCACTGTTATTTATTGTATTTATTAAAATACTGATGTGACAAATCCTGTTACAGAATGAAATATATATGCATATTGATAGCTAGTAAATATTCTGAATACATGATAATTTATGAGGTATAAGTTATAAATTTGATTTTACACTACGCATATTGAATGGAGAAATTAATCATTTGTTTATTACATATTTACATATATTTCAAATAAATAAAGAGAAAATGTATTTTATTTTTGCTTTTAAGTATAATATTTTGATAAAAATGAATATATATATATTTTTAAAAAACAAACTTAAATTTGCGCAGTGATAATTAAAATAAGCCAGAAGTTTTTATTCTAATGATAAAAATTTATAGATTAATAATATTTTTAGCATAATTAATTGTTATTATCCTAAATGTAATATTAAATTTGTTGGTTACAAAACTCAAGTTGCTTATGGGGTCTACAAATATTAGACAGTTAAGAGACTTTCAAAAATAAAGATTAATTTAAATAACCAATAAATATTTCCTTATGCCTTTTAGGATAAGATTTTAGTTTATCAAAGGCAAAGTTCTATGTCAAATCCAAATAGTGTTTTTTTTTCGCTATGCACTTTCTCTCATACTCTCAATTTTTTTATTTACCTTACTATCTTTAGTTATTCAGATAAGTGTAGAACCCAATCATTATGAGCTTTTTCTTTTGATCATTGTTTAATACTAGTGATTCTAATTTGAATCTTTTTTCATTTGCAAGTATGTAAGAGTGTCAGTATGAAATCCTCCATGTGTTGAGAACACAATGGTGGCGATAGGTTTAATGAATTAGGAATCCTGATTTGTGATTTTGATTGAAATAATATAGTCAGTAATGAATTCCTTTGGGGGGTAACTGGGAACAAATGATTCACATAACAAATTATTGTATGTTTAAGCAGTACTATTTAAGGATCAAAAGGTTGAAGAACTAAAAGTATCTTGCATTGCAAATTCTGGTTAGATTGCCACAGTTGGCTGATTGACCATTCAAGCAATAGAGATTGTTGCAATACCTGTAATGATAGAAAAGCAGTAGGTAGTCGCAATAATAAGTGCAAATATTTCAAATTTTTTTTGCATATAGGTACGTAAAATGTGTAAATTTAGCTTGATTTGAACTCAAGATCTGAATAGAGAACAGTGCTAGTAGTTAAAAAAAGAAGTTATGGTTACAGAAGTTTAATTGAAATGACAACCAGTTTCGGGTTTATTCTTTTTTTTTCGATGATGGGTAAATCATTGGCAGAAATGAGATTTTGTATTGTAAATTTGCTTTGAATCTAGCTTGATATTTTCTATTTTTGGAATTCTTAGGTATATCAATGAAATTCTAATGATATCAAAATTGTGTTGCTCATTATTACTTGTGTTTATTTCATCATTTCATACACTTAAATATTAGAATCATTCACATATATATATATTGTTTTTTATTGAAAAGTTTTATTGTATAAATACCATTAAAAGATTTTTTTTGAGAGAGAGTTTAATGCAAGTATTTGTGGATTTAGTAAATTATAAATAAAAATAATAATATTGGTTTATAGAACTTGTTCTGTGCAGTTTAGCACAAGTGATAAAATGTTACTCTTTAGAATATTGGGGTCCTAGCATCAATTCCAGTAGTGGCACTTGAATTTTTGAACAACTCATGTTTAAAAAAGCCCATAAAAAAATTTGGATTCTCCAAACTCAAAATAATACCAAAATTAAAATGACCAACTCCATTTACATAAAATTAAATTAAAATAAAATGGCATAAATTTGATGTTCATATCTTAGAAGCATCTGTTACTCATGTTAAATGGAAACAGCTGTTATCCATTAAAATTGTTAATTTGGATTTTCAAGCCTATTAGGGTACAAAATTATTTTAAAAAGTGCGATGAATATAAGTAAGATTTTCTGTGATTCACTAAAAAGAATCCCAAGTTTTTGACATTATATTATTAGTGACCTAATTAAAAGAAAACATCTGACATTCTCTTCTTATGGAACTTCATAACAATATAAGGATTTAAAGGCAGAGAAGTTCAATGACTAATAAAAAGACTTAAGAATGATTGGCAGATTAAAACTCAAAAATAGAATCAGTTATTTTCTGCTTTACAGTGAAATCAACATATGGATCTGTAAAATGATGTCACAATCATATCACATCAATGAATGTGTTTTATCATATGACAATGATGTTTTGTTCAGATTGTTGGAATACTTTTATTATCTTTTGAACAATAATACAAGAGTTCGGATGATGGCTTTTAATCCTTGAATTGTGATCTGACTCCAACACTTCTGTTTCTTGATCTTCTTATAAACTCCTGAGACATAAACTATTCAATTACTTTTTTTTATTTTATAACTGAATATAGATAGCCTTGTTAAATAAGCTTTTTGCAAATAGAAAAAATGAAAAGATTAAAGTTTTGTTTTGAGATACCTAGAAAATTTTTGAAATATGTGGATGTTACATTAGATTCAAAACTACTGAAACATTTGCAAAAATATATAGCATCATGGAGTTACAACTCTTGACATTAGAGTGTTTCAAATATGCTTCCAGTTTAAATGATGACCAGTAAAAGTTTAAAGATGGTTGTAAAGAATCAAGAAGAATTGTAGATGTGGCTTTTGGATAGGAATATGCAAGAACATGACAGGAATAAAGACTAGCTGGTATATATTATATTTTTATAAACTTAGTCAAAGTGTTTGATTCAGGCAATCAAAAAAAATTTGACACATGGAGTAAGAGCTGTTTATCCATTAAAATTTGTTAACATTATACAGGTTTTAAATGATAGTGTGAGAGAAAGTGTTATCACTAGTTGCAGAAATTCTAAGGTAGATGGAATGTAAACTGATGTTAAATCAAGAATGTGTACTAACTCCAACATTGCTTTTCATTTTTATGAGTATCTTTGAAATAATTTGCAGATGGTTTCATGAAGCTGACATCAAAATGTGAAATGTTTGATGGTAGAGTTTTACTTTAAACTGATGAATAACAAAAATAAGAATTTTATTTTCTTAGCTTCTGGATTTATAGATTACCAGCGATTATGCTGTTTTTGAAACTTTAAAGGGTAATAATAACAATCAGACTGTTGCCTAGGGATTTATAAGAAGTTCAATTACCACATATGACAGAACTGGGTTATTGTCCATAGATCCTTGAGCTTCAGAATCTAACCACTCTATGACTGTACCAAATAATGCAGGTGATTCAAACGATATTCAGAATGATCGTATATTTTTCACATAATCTATAAGAACTTTAGTAATCAAGGTTTTAAAAAAATCTTAGGTGCTTTTTCAATCAGGGATGAAAAAAAAAATCTTTTAGATTGGATGATTTTCAGTGTGAGAATGTAAATCAATTCATAACTTAAGCAGAGATGAATGCCCAAATCCAAATGTGCTGCTACATTTAAGAAGTTAAATTATCGTGGTAATATAATTATCTCAACTCAGTTTTATACAGAGCCATTATTCTTCAATTAAGACTATGTTTGTTGGCCATTATTCTTCATAATATAATGTATGGAAGTGAGCTATGAATTTTCTATAAATGTTATATAAATGCAATTGAAAAAATAATTTAGGATGCTCTTTTATTGTGGAAATATGATAAGATTTTGAAAACGGTATGCTTTTACATATAGTTGAATATAATATTGAATGTGCAACTGAAATATGGTTGAATAGCAAGAGACTAGACTTTCTTTAAAAACTATTTTATTGTAAACTTAAGTATGATCTGATTATGTTATAAAAATTATTTCAAAGTCACGGGTAAACAGGTACAATATTGACTAATTGCTTTCATTGAGGGGGGAGGGGTGCAGTTTCAAGGGGAAAAGTCATTGAAAGATTTGCTACAAATACAATTAAAAAAAAAGCAGTGTTGGAGATCAATAAAGAACCTAAGAATCCAGAATATGATATAAATATATTTGTAATTCTTGAATTGGTTTGTAAAGTCATGCATGCCAAAACACACCATTAAATGTATATTCTACAATTGTCTGGATTTTTTTCTTGTATTAGAAATACCCTATTCGTTTATGAGTGATTGCTAAGGAATTTAATTCACAGTGATTTGTTCAAGTGGTTGGGTGATTGATAAACCTAAGATAATTTACTGTAAATACCGTTCTTTGTTATCAGTAAAATCCTTAAAATCAAATATTTTCAAATCTTTACTGAGCAATATAATTATTTTTATATATAAAAATTATATTTTTAGAAGTTACAGTTTTTAAAATAGAAACTGTAAGATTATATAGTATATACATATAAAACATTCAGTAATATAATTTAATGGTTATCATCTACTAAGTAAATTTTATTTGTTGTGAATACTAATGAGTCCAAACTAATTTTAGTTGCTTAATTAAGCAGTTTATAAATACTGAGTTAAAAATGGAAAAAAAAAGAACAATAGAGTTTCTTGTTTCACTTTTAAAATGACTGAAGCTTTTTTAAAGCATTGACCTAATGTTACGCAGGATTTCTTTTTAAATAGATTTATGGATGACAACTAAAACCTAAGAACCATAACTGATAGCTTGTTTTACTTGGCTGCAGTAATTTTGGTTAAATTATTGATAATTTACCATTCTAAAATAAAATCCTTTGTTTAACGTGTGTGTGTGTGTGTGTGTGTGTGTACATCTCACAGGGATTTCAACTTTTGATCGTCTGCAGTAACTGAACATATGCATACATGTATATACTATAGTTATATTTATGTTGTCTGCTTAGTAAAATAATGTGTGTTATTCACTATTTGTAAAATATGAGTAAAAAGAAACAAAAATTGTTTAAAAATTTCAAAACTATCTTCTAACCCAAATATGAGTAACCTGTGCGCAATTTTATGGTACATTTAATTCATAATTATATCAGTGTAATAACTTGATATATTTTGTATTATATAGCATGCTTGTGAAATTTTACTTTTAAGGGTACACATTTAAACCTAGATCGTGCACATGACAGTTTAGTGTATTATCATTACATCGTGATATCCTTCAATGATATAGGCATATTACACGATAATGCAAAAACTGCTTTTTATATTTTTGTGTGAACTGGATATATATATACACACATACAATGTGTACCCAAATCACCTTAGATCATATATAACAAATGTGACATTTACGTACTATAAACTTGTAAGTAAGTTAAGTAGAAAATTGATAAACATTCAATGTGAGGACTATGCATCACACATAAAATATCCAAATAATATTTTAACTCTTGTCATGTATGGAGCATAATATCAACTTCCTTGATTGCAGCATAATTCTTTGCTTCATGTTATCAACATTATTCACTGGATTTACATACATGACTCTTAATGAATCCCCAAAGATAGTAATTTCAGGGTATGCTGTTGTATGGTTTAATCATTGGAAATCTATTGTTAAAAAACTTTTTACTGAGGTACTCACATACATGCATTAATTTGGACTGGTGGCAATTTTTTTAAGGAAATAGATTTAAATTGCTGTTAAACTTTGTACATGTTGAGGTAACTTTTAAAAATCACTGATGGTTTGACTTAAGAAAAAAGGTCGTGGAGGAAGTCAGACCAGAGAAAACTTCGAGTTTCTATTTAAGATAGAACCAGTTCAACATCATAATTTAATTTTGATTTCGGCTCAAAGTTCTTAAGGTTAGTGCATGTGTTTTACATTAATACACACAATTATATATTATATGTTCGTAGTGATGCATTAAATCATAAATAATAAAGAGCATATTTTTATATATAAACACAAACAATATAAACAATATAGTATTTGTATTCGGAGGGAGGGGGGAGGAACTAACCACAACAGCAATAAATTAAGAGTTTGAATCTGGATTTTAAAAGCTTTTCAAAATTAGCACATACGATTATTTACTTACAATTTTTAAAGCAGAAAATTATAAGCTAAGCAAAAAAAAATGAAATCATAAAATTCACCCCTTGAGTTAAAATGAAGCTTTATTTAAAATTTTGACATTATTGGAACATTTTTAATACAAACTCGCCACACCCAAATATTACAATAACATTTTTCATTTATAGAAAAGTCAATGTTTCACATCAGACATGTCAGATGTGACTCTTGCGGAAGGGAAATGAACTACTACTAAAAAAAAAAAATAATAATGATTAGTTAATGCAACGCAGGAGTCATAAAAATAGCAAAATGATAAGAGCGTAATTAATTAAATTAGGTTCAGTTTATTAGTATATATAAAACCACTTAAACAGATTATATGAAAATATATACATGTATTTAAATTTAACTACTATTTCGTATACACTATAGTTGTACAATGTGTCTTGTGTAGTGTAGTATATCTTAGACGTGTTTCACAGACTTAAGTGTTAAAGGTATCTGGATCAAAGTTGAATCATTCACATCTCATTCTCAAATTCATATTGACTCTTGAGAGAGATTAAGTCATAATTATAAATAAAATAAAATAATCCTATTTTACTCTAATACGCATTATTAGTTTAAATAAATAATCAAATGTTTTCTTGCTTGAAGGTCATGATGTTTGGGTAGTGGAAATCTGAAATTGAGCTTTCAAATTCATCACTGCA
This sequence comes from Epiperipatus broadwayi, assembly GCA_028023455.1. Lineage (NCBI taxonomy): Eukaryota > Metazoa > Onychophora > Udeonychophora > Euonychophora > Peripatidae > Epiperipatus > Epiperipatus broadwayi. The sequence goes on from JAQFVV010000109.1 coordinate 2,863,984, forward strand.
CTAAACAAGGCAAGCATGGGTTCACAAACAAAGGACGGGCTTAAAAAAATTCGTGTTATATTTGATATTAAAAAAATAACTACTAGTGTCTGAACCTATCCTGGCACCTCTCTGAGGAGTGCCAAAGCACGAAACCATGGTCAGGGGTTGGGGGGGGGTCCTGACAGAGATATTTTAAATGCTGGCTCTGGCTAAGCATTTATCACAAAGCTTGTTGAGGAAGTGGCAATCCTCATTGTTTATAACTTACAAGCTTAAGAAAATAGGGTTATGTGATCTATGACTCTTATTTTGCCTATTTATAAACACTATTCTATTAGTAAAAAAATCTACAAATTAGTAAATAATAATCATCATCTGTTATCTATCAAAAGTCAGGTTTCAAATATCAACTTAAAAAACAATTTCCTTCAAGTCTTTTGTACCTCAGTTAAGATTATCAATACATTTTTTTTCTCTCTCTCTTTTTTTATTATCTTTTACAAACATTTCCATCATACGTTTCATAATTTCTCTGTCTCCAAGTATATATCTATTGTATATCGGAACTAACTAACAGCAAATATATTTTAACAAATAATTCCACAAAATTAAAATAATTTGTAAAAATTTATTAAATTATCAAATTAATCACTATGTGTGTATATATATTATAGTTAATCATGTATGCCGTAAAGCTTATTTAAAGTAAAATAAAGCCTTGTGTGACCTGTAACAATCCTTTCATTTAATTGGAACTCTTCGACGATGACGTTTACTAAGAAAATCGTTTGTCAAAGCCATGCTCTTCTTTGACCCATGTCAAACCTTCAGTAGTGTTTGTTCAAAATTTGCAAATCACAATAGTTAGGGTGTTTTTGTAATCTTCTGTTCCTTTGTTCCAATTGTTATCTTGATTAATAGTCTTTTTAACTTTAACTCTGTTATGTATCAAATATTCAGATGATTATCTATTCTAATTAAACAATTTTAATTACTAATTTTTTCAAATTATTTTTCATTTTCTGTATACATTAATTCTTTACATACAATATATGTTTGACATACTGTATGTGTAAAGAAGTATGTATAACAATATCCATCCAATTTCGTTTCTCCCTTCTATTTTTTTTAATATATTTTTTATTTAATCTTTTCAATTCTTTAACATTATTGACCCTACTTTCCAGCTTATTTTTCCATTTTTTCCTAAATACATAACTCAAAATCCATAAAATATTCACTCACTTTTATTAAAGCAATAGTAATAATGATAATAATAACGATGATGATGACGATAATATTATTGGTTGTTCAAGATATCAAATGGCATTTGAGAACACTAATAGCAAGTTTATCAAAATAATTCCATTTATTTGAGAGATGAAAATAGAAGAGAAAAAAATTAATATTTATTTAATTGATCTTGAAAGAAAAAATTGATAGAAAGAATTGATATATGTAAAAAATAATGTAGATCGAATGAAAGATGTTTAATAATATATATATTAGTTCAGAAGATATTAGTATAGTTAATGGTTTTAGAAAAGAAGTAGAGATAGGAAAAGATATAAGGAAAAGGTGTTGTCTATAATCTATTCTACAAATTATCATATATATATATGAGTTGTTAAATTATTATTGCTTTGATAAGAATGACGTTTATGTATGTAGGGAGGGGGGCAGAGACTTTATTATTTTCGATTTCTTAATGATGTAGTATTATATGATGACTGTAAAGATGATCTCAGCTTATAAAAAAAACTTGGGATTAAAAGAAATGCAAATAAAACTAAAGCAGTAAAAGTAGGTGAAAAAACATTAAGAGTGATATTGGTTAAAGATAGTTAAAGAATAGTTGACTGATAATCATTGTAGTGATAGAGAAATTTCAACAACTCAGCAAGCTTTTAATCAAGCATTAGATTATCCTGTAGATCAATAAAATTAACTCTAAAAGAGAGCTCTTTAGATGTTTTATTCAGAATGTAGCTTTTTGTAGAGCAGGATCTTGGGTAATTAGGAAAAGTAATAAGAAAAATAGGAAATTTGAAAGCGTAGATTTGAAAAAAAATAATAAAAGATAAGTAGGAATAACAGGAGTATGTGAAAAGTCTATTTTTTGAGAAAATTATAAGTGAATAGGAACTGAATTTGTAGCATACTTAGAGGCAAACGAATTACAGAAGATGTTCTGCAAAAGACTATAGAGAGTAAAATGTAAAAGAGAAGTTGATTGATAACACAGTAAAAGATAAAAAATACTCGGATAATATTTAGCTTATGTAGAATCTAACTTTTGGTAAATAACTGAAGGCAGTGGCGATTTACCATGTTAAATATTAATTTTTATTTTACCAAAGTATGAACTTTCCAGTATTAAATTTTATAAAATCACAAGACTTTTCCTGGTTACATTTAACTGTGATATGGTGCACTATGGCTTCTGCTTTCTTGGAGTCAGGAATCTCTCAGCCACTATACCCAGAGAAATCTGTTAGCCATATTACTTTACCTTTCCATTCTCCACCCTCAGTTTTTTCCATATTTTTCTCTATCCTGCTTCATCCTATTTCCATAACATTATCTTTGTCAACTCTATGGCCTTTATATCTAAATCCCCCTTATCATTTCCCAAACCCAGCATAAAAACCCAAATTTCTCCCACAACTTCATTATTTGTACCATTTCTGTTTGTAGACATTTACATCCATGTAACAGATGCCTAATATTTACTTTGCCTTCCTTACATAACTTGCAGACTAAATCCCCCATATTTTTCCATTTATGTGTATATTTCCTTGTTACTATCAATCCTATTTGAGTCTTAAACAATAAACTACTTTCCATGCTATTATTGTAAATTAACTCGCACCCAATATTCTGTTTTAATTCTATATATATATTTAAACTCTTTTTATTCCTCATACTAGTTCTCCATCTCTCCAACTCCCTATTTTTTATTAATGCTTCTATTCTTTTATTCCATTCCTTGCCACTATAAAACTTAATAATTCTCCTAACTCAATCATCCCACCTTGACATAAAGTTTTTATTCAAATCTTCTGCATGCCAAACTATCTTTCTCACCATCTTGTTTTTTTTTGTCCATTATTCATAACCCAATTAAATACTATTTTGGCTATTCTCTTATTATCCATAAATTGCAATCTACTGAATATTTTCATTTTGCTTTTTGTATCTTTCATATAAAAACTTGACCATTCCATTTCTTCTTGAATTGCTTCCTTTGCCATCCACACACCTGCATCTAATGCATGTCTTCCTACTTCCTTTTGTACTTTTTCTAAGTAATCTAACACCCATTTATTAACACAATGCATCATTATCATAAGTTAACTCTGCTACTGCCATTCCCTTCCATACAATTCTACTGTGCTTCATTCTACATCAGAGCCATCTTTGTAAGTCTCAGTAATCACAATATAGTAGTGCTATTCAGATCTTAAAATTAATTTCTATCTTGTGGCATTTATTAATGAGGAGATTGAATCTGATATTATATTTATTACATGTGCATTTAGCAGCCATCTTGTATAATTATATAGATCTGATATTAGGCAGGCGTGATATCTCATCAGCATACAACCCTTTCTAATTATGTGCATGATATATCCTGCCAATAGTACTATTTTATGTTAAATAAGTTAATTTGAAAACAAGTTTATTAATTTTAGTTTTTTTTTTTTCAAGAACTTTATAATTGAGCAATAAAAAACACATTAAATCCTCACCCATGGCACATTACCATTGTCTCCTACCGACCCTTAATAAAACGTATTAAAACATTTTATTTCAAGGTCTATTATAAAAATAATAAATAAGATGCATGACAGCAAAGACTCTGAAGTGGGCGGATTTTAAAATATCTATTTACTTAATTAGAAATATATATATACTTTCATGTCAAGGATATTTAATTATTAAATTTTTCACCAACAACATAAACAGGCTTTTCTTCGTTTTTAATTTTATTATACGTAGATAGATCAAAATTAATTTTATGTTAAATATATTTTATTGTTGACCACTTTTTCTCGTTTTTATTTTTTTTTTTTGTCGATCAATCTTAATATTTATTCGTCGTTGGTAATATTTTACAGTTCATTATATATAAAGAAAAAGTAAACAACCTGAGTCATTTCAGGTCAAAGACTTCTTTAGCATTATTCTAAAAATAGACAGTAAAAATGACAATACTCACCAGAGTAATTAAATGTAAGACAGCGAGGGTTTACACTTTTAGCTAAGACGAGCTAGACACCCATTGGCTGACCAGTAGTTGGATTACTAGATAAATAGCTATAAGTCGGCAACCTGGGGAAAAAAACTAAATTTGTAACTTGAAAAAATGTCTAAACTTTTTATTTAGACCCTAGATACGGATTATCATTTTTAATTATAATGAGAAAAAAACTTTCTCAAGTAGATTTGATCGATTTTTGTTTTGATATCTTACACTTCCTTTAACAATATTGTTTTTGGTTTTATTACAATAGGCTATATTAAATATCAATGGAATCTGTTTTCAAGAGCCCATATTATAGAGAAAAAAATAGTGAAGTATAGTGAGGAGTTAATAAACGCACACACTCCAATACAATAAAACATTAATAAGAATAATCCTAAACAAAAATAAAAAACAAAAAATTTTATTTGATAATGCAATTATTTTAAGTGAAATTATAAATTTTATTTTTTAAAACTTATTTTAAGAAAAGACTTCAATAGTAAATTTCCTCCTACTTAGACAGATGTCCAAAAATGCTTTATTAGATTTTGTGCAATTTATCTTTATTAGAGTGAAATCATATGTATATAATTAATGTGTTAGTTAATATTAATCGCGTTTAGATTAGGGATATGACAATTTATCAATCATATTAGAATAAAAAATCTATTGTAGCATTTTAATATTGTATAAAAGTTAGCACATTATCAAAAGTTGTAATGTAGAAAATAAAATATATATAAATATTCCCATTAAAAGTTTAAGATAGTAATCATTTTCATCCGTGACTAATCCATTGCAAAATGAAGATTTCTACAAATTTAATACAGTTTACTAAATCCATACCCTCTCTTTTACACATTAGTCCAGCAAACTTTCTTATTTCATTTATTCACTTCATATACGAGCTTTTCTTGGGTTTTTTACAATCTACTGGAATCAAGCTTAAGACTTTTAACACCCATCTTTCATTACCTCTTCTAAAAAATATGCCCAACTTAGCTCCAGTTTAGTTTCTTAATTTTTTTCTATGATATCTGCTTGTTCTCTTAGCCAATATTTCAGTTTTGGTCCCTTCTTTAATCCCTAACATACATCTCTCCATGCTAAGTCAAGGCTATGAATTGCTTTTCTGTTTAAGTGCCGAAGTCTTGCATCTCTAAATAAGAACTGGTAAAACACATCTATTAAAAAGCTTCTTTTTCAATAATATAACCATTAATCCTAAGTCACTTCTATCAAAAACATTTCATCCAAGGTAATTCTATGATTAATTTCAACCATTACATTACCATCTATATTAATAATTTAACTAAAATATTTGTAAATTAATTTTTTTTAAATTCATAATTAACAATCTTTATTTTTTTGTTCTGAGAAATCCATTGAACATTTTTTAGTTTTTTTAGAATTTGTCTTTAGTCCTACATTTTTACACTTGCAATATTTTCTGAAGCTCTAAAGCATTATTTGCAAAAATAGTCACATTATCTACAAAATGTAGATGACTTAAATAGTCTTCAATTATTTTTATTTCCTTAGCTTTTTATTGTAATCCACATAATGCTTTTTATAATATATAGGGTATATGAGCACAGACTTTCATATGACCCACCACTCTCCACTCTATCTCATAACATTGATACACTTGAGCACATATATGTTGAAAAGATAAATAATCACCAATATACATATTTCATGCTAAACCAGCAATCATCAGTTGGCCCGGATTACCATCTCCGCACATAATGCTTTAAGTGCTCTGATATATATTAAGATAGCCAATCTCCACACTTTAATGGACAGGCTTCAATCCACTCTACACTCCAAATCTTCAACCAATTGAAAATCTGATGGTGGAATGCTCAAATGCCACCCTGAAGCTGAGATTCTTGTCACACCCATGTTGACTTAAGGTCAATCTGACCCCTATGTACAGGACATAATCCATTTAATACATATACAAGGGGTTGGCAGACATCTCTACTATGTAATAACTGAAACATAGGCTTATTATATACCAGTGTCTATATATATAATATACAGTATAGGGTATATGAGCACAGACTTTCACACAGCCCACTACTCTCCACTCTATCTCATAACACTGATACACTTGAACACATATGTCAAAAAGATAAATAATTACCAATATACATATTTCATGATAAACCAGCAATCATCAGTTGGTCCAGATTACCATCTCCACACATATATGCTATAAGTGCTAAGATATATATTAAGATAGCCAATCTTCATACTTTAATGAACATGCTTCAATCCACTCTACACTCCAACTCTTCAGCCATCCATCCAATTGAAAATCTAATGATGGAATTCTCAAAGGCCATCCTGAGGCCAAGATTCTTGTGTGAAAGTCTGTGCTCATATACCCTATATATTACATATATAGACACAGGTATATAATAAGCCTGTGTTTCAGTTATAATGCTTTTGTAAAACTGCCATAAATTTTTTTCCTGTATGAATTATAGAATGACCCTAGGATTATGGAATCACTCTGACATATACATTTTATCATTGATAATTTTTAAGTGTCACCATGTGATCTAATCATCATTGTAAAAATGCTTAGAATCCCAAATACTTTTTTATAATCTAAGAATCCAATGCATAATGGAAAGTCATACTCATTGGTTCTTTCTATAATTTCTCTCAATATTTAAATATGATCATCTCTGCTAAAACCACTTTTAAATTCAATTTGTTCTTTTGGTTGGTCTAAATACAATGTTCATTATGAATGAGTTGTAATTATTTTGTTAAAAAAATTGTATAGAACCGATAATAAACTGTTAGATTTTCTAATATTTTTTCAACACCTTTCTTAAATATCAATATTACTATTGCATTCCTTGAATGAACTGGGATATCATTATCATTTGAGCATTTGGTATTCATGTTTGCCAATAATTTTCCTATTTCTTCATCTGGTTTTAAGATATTGATTATAATTCCATCATTATCTGGAGTTTTTCCTTTCTTCATGGATTTAATTGAATTTCTCACTTTTTTTTTTATTTAAAATACTTTGCAATTCTGAAAATGTAATAATTTCAGTGACTATTTTTTTTTTTGTTCTTTATTATTATAGTTTTAATTAACAGCAAACTTGTTTTTACAACCAAAATTTATGTTATTGATCTAAATACTGAAATACTAAAATAATTTCTATTAAGGCATTGGTAAGAATGGCAAGATATTATGGATGATGATTAAGTATTATTATTTGGCTGAATATCCTATTGCTTAATTAATTTATTTTCAATCAGAGAACTTAACATGTACCCATATGCACATACATACATATTTGACATGTAAATATACAGAGAGTTAGACATATATAGTGATAAATAAAAAACATAAGTATATAGATAAGGTAAATAAATACATAAACATATAGATAGAAGATAGATAATTAAACACAAAGGTAATCTGATAGATAGATAGATAGATAGATAGATAGATAGATAGATAGATAGATAGATAGATAGATAGATAGATAGATAGATAGATAGATAGATAGATAGATAGATAGATAGATAGATAGATAGATAGATAGATAGATAGATAGATAGATAGATAGATAGATAGATAGATAGATAGATAGATAGATAGATAGATAGATAGATAGATAGATAGATAGATAGATAGATAGATAGATAGATAGATAGATAGATAGATAGATAGATAGATAGATAGATAGATAGATAGATAGATAGATAGATAGATAGATAGATAGATAGATAGATAGATAGATAGATAGATAGATAGATAGATAGATAGATAGATAGATAGATAGATAGATAGATAGATAGATAGATAGATAGATAGATAGATAGATAGATAGATAGATAGATAGATAGATAGATAGATAGATAGATAGATAGATAGATAGATAGAAACGACAGGTAGATGCACACAAATAGATAAACAGTCAGAATGATAGAATAGATAAGTATAAGACAGACATATAGATACACAGACAAATATGTAGATAGTCAGATGGAAAGAGAGTCAGGTACAATAATTTAATTTACAAATATCAACTTCCTTTACTTACACCTTTGACACTATCAAGTTTAAATAAATATATTAACAGTTATTACTAATCATTTTTTATATTATTCCTAGCCCAATTATTAATTTCAAGCTTGGTTAAAGATTAATACAACTTTATACTTTTTTTCCACGAGTATCATCTTTATTAGATATATTTAAAACTTCCATTGCATTATATATATTGTCAAAACAAGAATAAAAACACCTCTGAAAAGGGTAAATGACCCTAAAAATGCATTACATGTTGAACCAGCCTTTTTCACTTGGCCTAGATCACAATCTTTTATATGTCTTCATTTTTTTATTCAGTATTTATCAACAACAAATTACTATAATTTGATCTATGAGTGTTAAACTTATATCAATAATATAAATATAAACAGATAAATTAATCTTTAACTAAGTTTAAAGTTTATATCTAGATTAGAAATATTATGACTTCTGGCCTAATACATAATTATTAATGATAATTAATGAATTTATTTGAAGTGGATGTATCAAAGATATGAGTGCAGGAAATTTGATATTGATAGATACTGAATAAAAGATGAAGTCACATGTAAGAAATTGTATCCTAGATCAATTGAGAAGTGCGGATTCAGCATGAAATGCATCTTGGGAATCATTTAGCTTTTTCTGGCAATTTTATTCATATGTTTCAATGTGTGGAGAAATTGAAAATTTAAGTACTTTTAAAAAAGATAATATCTATGGAAAAAAGTGGAATGAAGTTGTATTATTGATATCAATTGATGCAATGATACAGTGGCAGATTGTGGAGATCACGATTCAGGGACCACAGCGCCATCTCTGTTACTTTCAGTGCTCAAATTTTTATGAGCTCCTGTGCAATAAATAATTTAATTATTTAATGATACTTTGTGGTAATCTTTAATAATAATGATGATAATGGTGGTGATGATGATTGATGATGATGATAATGGTGGTGATGATGATGGTGGTGATGGCAGTAGTAATAGTAAAAAAGAAAAAAGCATGTATTAAGTTTAAAGTACATATCTAGCTTAGGAGTGATATGATAATCTCTAGCTTAATAAATGACTAGGGATAATCATTAATATATTTATCTAAAATGGGTGATGTTAAAGATGTGAATGTATGAAGTTTGACACCTATAGATCAAATTTTACTAATTTAATACTGATAAATACTAAACAAATGTTGAAAGCATAAAAGTGCTGATTATCATTAAATGTATCTTGGTAATTGTTTATCTTTTTCTGGTGCCTTTATATAATGAAAATTTTAAGTAAATCTAAAAAAGGATCCATACATATGTTAAAAAGAAGAATGGGATTGAAATAATAATAATAATAAAAAAGACAGCAGATATGTTAAACTTTAGTTAAGTTTAAAGTTTATATCTAAGCGATATTAATATTTAATTGAAAATATTTTTTGAATTAAACTTAGTTCATCTTTGAAATTGAAGTATATCTATCTAATGTTCAAACTGAAAAAGAAATTATTAGCAATAAAATAATCATTAATATTTTTATCTACAATGAATAGGTGTCAAAGATCTGGATTCAGGAAATTTAACACTTGTAGATCAAATTATAATAACTTGATATCGATAAATATTGAAAAAATTATGGCATGTGTAGGAGATTGTGACCTGATCCAACTGAAAAGTGCTGGTTCAGTATAAGATGCAATTTGGGATTAATAACGTTTTCAATGTCTTAATTTATATGTGTCAAGAATGTCTAATGAAATGGAAGATTTAAATATTTTTAAAAAAGAAAGAAATATACACATGGAAAAAAAGGGGATGAAGTTGTCAAATATTAGCTCAGCATGAAGTGCATCTTGGGAGTCATTTAGGTTTTTCTAGCATTTTTATTCATATGTTTCATGAAGAATGGAAGTTTTAAGAATATCTAAAATGAATAGATAGGTAGGTAGGTATAAAATGTAGATGGATGGATAGATAGATAGATTCTAATAACTTGTTGCAAGGATGTTTATAGAAAACTATAAAATAAAATAAAAAACAGACTAATCAAGCATACAGTAGTGTGAAGTTTGCATTTTATTTAAAAACAGATATAACCATTCACTGATCAACAACTGGATAGTTAGTTAGATTGATTATAGACCAAATAACTAAAAAAATAAATCCTAAACTTTTTCAAAACATAGAAACACATAAATAATATGTATACTTCTAAAAACAAATGACCGCAGGCAAAAAACAACAACATACTAATGGATTCTAAAATTCAGTTTAACCACTTCGATCTTTTCAATTAAATCAAACCACACATAATTCTTCAAACACAAACATGATTTTCTATATTATAGATATATTTGAGCATTACTAAATTTAATGTCTATATTTAACGTCAGATAAAATGTAATGATCTTTAATCTAATAATAAATTATTAAAAACCATTTTGGAAGTATACGTTAGTATTTATTTAACTATGATAAGTGAAATATGAAGAATTGTGTGCAACTAATGAAAGTGACTTGGTTAGTCAAAATGTATTTTTAAGTTCCATTAGTATCTCTCCCCTTCCCCCCTCCAGTATCTGTAATTATATGTATAGGCATTAATTATAATTTTTTAAACAGCAGAGAATAAAACATGAGTAAAAAAAGTAAAAAGTTAAAGATTGTTCAACAATTGTATTGAAAATATTATACATATATTCGAATTTTATTACATTTAATTTCTATATCTAATATTAAATGAAATGTAATTATCATTAACCTAATAAAAATGATTAATCATATATATTTATTGAAAACTAATTGTGAAAATGCTAACTAGAAAATATGCACTATGAAATACAAAGGGGATACTAAAAAATAACTGGAATTTTGTAATAAAAAATTGTGTATTTATTATTAGGTATTAAAATTGAATCCCTTTCAAAGTATCATCCATTTAATGCAATGTATTAGTCTTAAATATGTTTTTCACTTTTGAAAGTAGTCTAGAAACTCTTACAAAAAGATGCCTCATTCATTTATTTTTCACCACTTCTAAGTCCGCAAAAGAAAAATATTGAGGCATTTTTTAATTCAAGAGAATAAAAAGAAGTCTCATGCAGATCAAGCAAATATGACTGATGGATAAGCCAAATTGTGATGAATTTTATTTTGCACACAATGCCCATGTTGTCATGGTGAAGATTGCCTTCATTACTTTGCTACAAAATGAGACATTTAGGTTTTACTTCATCATGCAAGCATTACAACTGTTTTGAATGCCATTTTTTCCTAAAAGAAAACAGAATTCCACATTTATTTGTATTTATATATTGGATTATTTCCACCATCTAATATCAAGTATTTAATGTCTTTATAAAAATTTAACTTTATTCAAATCTTCATATCAGTTATTTGGGAGGATGGCCAAAATGGTTAGATCATTATCTTAAATTTTAATATTCATGAATCTAAGGGTTCAAATTCAATTCCCATGCTAGTACTGTCACTGACTAGGCCAGCTGCACCTAAAAATAAGAGAATAATCCCCCTTGAAATCTTATACATATACTAACCTATGTGCTATTATTAGCAGTCAAATGTAATTGAAAATTTAAATAAAATTAAAATTTTCTAAACATGGTCAATATTTAATGTTAGATGTTGGAAATAGTCCAGTATATAAGTACAACTAAAGTACCATTATCACAAACACTTGAGAAAATACAGAATTTAACACAGTTTCAACTTTTCAGCCATTACAAAAACCAACAAATATGCCTAACGCACTTTACAAAAAAAAGTGCTATGTGTGATCATGATTACACACAATGAGGTTGTTTGGCAGATTGATATAGATGGGTCCCTACAAGAGATATCCAGAAGCATATTCTACAATATATGTGGCTGCCAGCAAAGAATTCCGATCGTTTTTAAATACCTCTTATATTGTATGGTACATAAATTTAAAAGTCAAATAATCCTTTCCTAGTACAATTGATTAATAAGTGATATGCCATCTAGCAGTAATGTTTGATAATTTTTTTATAATAAAATAATGGCAATTTTTTTTTGTGTGTGTATGTGTGCGGGGGGTGGGGTGCGTCTTTTTATAAAAAGTTCAGAAGTGTAACAGTAAGATAATATCTTAAATCAACCAATATTTAATGTAAATTGATTTTGAAGTGACTGATTTGACTAACGGTAGTCCTAGTTACCTCTCTATAAAAAAATTAAAAAACACAATAAAAACAGTAATTTCTTACTATAAAAAGTTATTAGACATAGCAGCTAGAAAGTAGCTCAACTGTTAAATAATAGTACTTGGAAATTATCACTTGGCATTATTTGTCATTATATATATATATTTGAAAAATATATTCAAATATTTCCCATTACAGAAGGCATTCAGCTGAAACACAGACCATATTAGTTTCATTAAATGTATTTATCCTGATTTACATATTATGATAAAAAATAGAAAAAAATATGAGTATGAGAATAATACAATATTTGCATCAACACAACCAAATTACAAATAATTCTGGTTACAATTCTTAATTTTTAACCATGTAAAGAACAATATAGTCAAGCGTTGGTGGCCGAGTGGGTAGCATAGCTGCCTTACAAGCAGTTGTCTCGGGGTTCACTTCCCGGCGACGCTTTGACACATGAAAAAAAACATTGATTATGAATTTGACCTGAGGAAGGTCTGGATCATTAAGACAGGGGTGCAAGTAAAATAAAATAAAAGGCATGGTTTATTATGCATACAATCATTAGCCTGATAATATGCAACTAAATATTTATTGGATTTTAAGTATTTGATTAATAAATGATGAATAGATGCACTTTTGTATTAGTTCTTTAAAATTATCCATGAGTATGGCATAAGTATGTGGTGCATACATTGATAAAAATATTTTTGATATGTATTGCTGTTTATCCATAGCTTTATTACATATATACAATTAATGGAAGTATATTTATATTATGTATACATATGTTTTAATTTGAAGGACATACATTAACCTTCATAATTGAAGAATATAATATATATGGGATGCTAGGATAAGCTATTTTAAAGTTGGTTAAGTAAAGGATTTAATCATATAACTCTTATTTTGATTATAAATCATAATTTCAGCAGAGAACTTAATAAACAAGCGTACCCGTCATCTCAAATACACACACACATATATATAATATAAAAAAGAAAAACATCGATAAAATTAGAAAATGACTCAACAGAGGCGGAAAAAATTACAAATATTTACAGAAAAAAAAGCAATAAATATAACAAATTGATTTAATGTAATGAATTGATTGGAAAAATACTATAAATTCAGCAAATCAAAACCAGTTTTGATTTTTAAAAAAATAAGGAAATACATTTATTTTTTACTTAAATAATTGCAAGTGATATAGGAAGAATTAACTACAACAAAAAGAAACTGTAATATAGCTTAAAGCTTTCAAAATAAATGAACTTTAGCTAAGTCTATTGGTCAAATAACCAGTAGAATTCATGATGTATTTTTTTTTACTTTAGTAGTTTGTTATCTCCTATGCATTACCTTTTGATTTGTCTTGCCAGTTTACAACTTTTAATTACTAATTTTAATTAGCTTTTAATGACTTAAGAAATACTTAATCAAAATGCAAGTAACAGTCAGTGGTGGTTTTAAAATTGTAAGAACATAAATGCCTAAAATGTATGTAGTAGTTCTAAATCCATACCAATGGATTGGTCAAGCAATGATGATCGAGAGGTCAACGATAGCTGCTTTACAAGAAGTTGTCCCAGGTTAGCGGGTTCGCTTCTCGGCTGATGCTATGACACATGAGAAAAAAAATCCATACCAATGTATTGATTTAAAACGTAAAATACAAGCAATCTTAATATTTCTAAATATTATAAATTATAATATTACAAACTATAATATAATAATTATAATTAATAATTATAATTATATTTGTTAGTGTTAACAAATATGACAAACACCATACTTGTTAATATTAACAAACATCAAGTGATTTTGATGAATAATATTTCTATAGTGTAATTTTTATTACACCACTCTCACACATGGTAGAGACTATTTCCTATTCACTTTAACACTTCTTGGGGAGGTGTATTATAAACATATGACCAAAGAGATGTGGAAAAGATGTATGATGCCCCAAAAACATATTTCATGCTGAGCCACATGATTTTCTTTGTTAACATTTAACATATGTATTTAGTAGCAGATCTCTTCAATGTACTTATAATTTATTCTACCATAAGCTTAAGCAATGAATAGAAACTAGACTGTAGTATTATTACATTCACATGTCCAGTTAATTTCTAACATATCTTTTTTCAATCAAGTGTTTGGACTGAATGCATCTTGCAAACAACAACCACTTTTAATTTTTTTAAATATTATTTAAACTAATAATCTAAAATTCAAAAATCCTCTGAGGTTTTGAATCAATCCAACTTGCTTGCATAGTTATATAAGATTTGACACTAGGTCAATAACTATATATATTTTAGTGAATTAAATTTTATATTAACTATAGGAAAATATATAATATATGAATGTGTAATTCTAAGGCAGTATGTAATCTGCCTATACTGAACGTTTTCTGTATATGTAAATAGAAGGATTTAAATTCAGGATTTTCAGTCTATTCATTCACCAGTCTATCTCAAGCAACTGAAACACATGACCACACACATGTAAAAAAGATACATGATCCCCAATATATGTATTTCATACAAAACCAGTACTCATCAGTTGGGCTAGATCATAATCTCCCACATGTATATACAATCATTCCTCAGTTTATATTAAGATAGCAATTCCTCAAACTTTAATGGACCGACTTCAATCTTCTCACCCTTCCTATTATTCAACCATCCATTTATTGAAAAACCAATGATGGAATGATCAAAGCCCTGGAAATTCTTGTTATACTTTCAATATTTATATCTATAAAGTTTCTAAAGTCTTCTAATATATATCATCACCATCATCATTTTCAATTTATTTATTCTAAACTCTAGCTTTTGTTCACATTACACCAGCATACTTTCTTATTCCATCCATCCATCTCACATGTGGTCTCTTTTTGGGTCTTTTACAATCTCTTGGAATCCAGTTTAATATTTTAATTGTCCATCTATTTTCATCCCTTCTAGAAATATGTACAGCCTGACTTCAATCTCTTAATTCTTTCAATGATCTCAGTAACATCTGTTTGTTCTCTCACCCATGTATGCCATTTTCACTCTCCTAACATGACTTGTCTAAAGGGTCTGTATTGCTATTCTGCTAAGTGTACAAGTCTCAGATCTGTAAGTAAAAACTGGTAACAAACATTTATTTAAAAACTTCCTTTTCAAACACATAGGCATGTTTCCTTTTAGTATTAAATTATTTTTACCAAAAACACTCCAACCAAGTTTAATTCTATAATTCATTTTAGCCACTATATTTCTATCTTTAGTACTTGTTAACTGCTTCTAACTCATCATTATCAGTCTTTATTTTTTTATTTTGAGAAAATATTACTGTAGTCTTTTTAACATTTACCTTTAATCCTACTTTCATCTGATAACTCTTGCAACATTTCCTGAAGCTCTAAAGTATTATTTGCAAAAACAACTACATCTGCGAAATCGAGATGATTTAATATTTATCTCCATTTACTTTTATTCCCTTAGCTTCCCATTTTAATCTACAAAACAATTCTTGCAAATCTGCTGTAAAAAGTTTTGATGATATGGAGTCACACTGTCATACTATCTTTTCAATGCTAATCTATACTTGATATTGGTCTGGTTTAAATGTTGACTACATACAATATATATATGATTCTTTATTAGACTTGTTTATTTAAGAAAAACATTTAGAAAACTGTGATCTTCGGATTTTCAATATATAAAGTATATGTTTGATTTATAACTCTTTTCCATTTTTAGTTTAAAGATAAGTCAGACAAAACATATTATTATTAGATGGCAAAATTTTAGTCGTAATTGCCAGTTTTAATTTATTGTTGTCTAAATGCATCATAGCGGAAGATTATCTAGGGAAACAAAAATTTACATTTGTTTTCAATATTCGGATGTACGAAGTCTGTGAAAAACTTCTAATTATATATATATATTGCCTAAGGTTAGACCTATACATTTATATAAGCAAACTAGATTGCATACAAGACATTAAGGTGTTTTTGTATTTCTGGCTATTGGCTTAATAATATAAAAACTTTTAGAAGTGAATGCATTACATCCAAGTTTTTTACTGAAGATCAGAAATCATATATTGATCTGGGAAGCTGGTTATAATAACTTTCCTATTATTGATTTCAAAAACTTATAATAGAAAACACCATCATGGAATGAAGAAAACTGTTCCTAGAATCATATTTGTTAAATATTGAAATCATTAGTAAATATTAAAATATTATTAAAATTACTTAAAAGCATATTTATTAACTTTAAAAAGAGCCTCATGATGTTAATCCTAAGTGAAATTAATTTTTTTTTTTTTGAGTGGCTTGAAAACATTTCAGCTCATAATTTTTTTTTTGATAGATAGCTTATAACTTTTTTTTAATTGGTTTTTATCAGAAAATTAATAAATAATAGTACATCATTCATTGGCTAAAATTATGAATAATTTCTTTATTCTCAACTCTAGTGTTAGTGGAAAAGATAATTTGACTTCAGTGATATCTTACTACATAATTATCTGATATGCTTAGTAATTCATTCCATTTACTCTACTCAAGAGACATTTGTTGTAAAGTTGAGCAATTAACTGTCATGAGTGCTACATTCAAACTGTTCATCTAGTTTCTGACTATTGGCCTTCTTCAGTGAGGACCATTAAAATTTACTTTTTCATTTTTAGTCAACATTTTTACTTCTTTTATATATTCATTAATAGCATAAAATTCAAATTTATCCTATTATTGTGAATTTTGATTTTTAAACTTAAATAGTATAAAACAAATAAAGATGGCTTCTGGGTATATAGATGCAAGATTTAATGCTGTTTCATGAAGAAGATTAATATACCAGAAACTAATCTGAGGCTTTGATTGCAGAACTGTATCTAGTATCAGATAATAACTCATTTTTTCCAGCTTTAATGCAGATATCGAAAGAAAATGGAAAATCATGTTATGTTGGTTTTTCATGTATAAAAATTTCAAGACAAAACAAAATTAAAGAAACATTAGTGATTTGTGATGTAATGCAAAATTATTACTTAAAATATAAATGTGATCCAAGATGTTATTAAAAGACTTCACACATGCAAAAAGTATGTTAGAGTGATAAGGGAGGTGAAAAATTGATTTCTAATTAGATAATACAACACCAACTAAGAGTTAATGAGGATAATGTTGGCAGACATGAGAGACTTAGTTATAATTACAAAAATGTAAATGGAGAAATAGATGACTTGGTGGAAATTGGACAAAAATTAAGTGAATTAGAGAATATAGCTAGAAGCTAAAATACAATTTAAATCTTCAATTAGTATAACCAAATTAAAACAGCAATAGATGGACAATGTAAGGCAAAATATATATTTAAATGCAAGAATATTTATATGATAATGTTTATATAAATGTAGGAGGGAAGGAATGAAAAAAATAACTGTGAAACTATATAAATAGGTAAAATTGTGGAGATATTACTCCTAAATAGAGCAAAGACAGATCATGTACAATATATTTGTCTGGAGCAAGAATCCATCATATTAAGGATAAGATAATAATGTGTTGATAGTAAAAGTGCTTTTGTTATAGTAGGCATGACTAATTTTCAGGATCAGTCAGAAATAATTATGAATAATAAAAAGGTATAATTAAAGATTTGAGAAGTGTTAAAAAAAATTAAACATACTTGGTTATTGCCAAAGTTTGACATAGAGTTTTCTCTATTAATGCTAGTCTATTCAAATTATTTGGAAATATTAACATAGTAATTTTGAATTTATGATGTCATTCTATTCAAAATAGAATGCTTTTTAATAAAGGTAATATACATTTATCAAAACAGAGGGAGAAAATATTAGAAAGTATGTTTTAACAGTCATCATCTTCTGACACATGTGCTTATGCATCCCCTGACACATGCACTTTATGAATTTATAATGCTTGAGGAATACTTGTATTTTTTAAACACAAGATAAAGTCTTTTGAAAGAATTCATCAAGCATTATAAATTCTTACAGAGCATGTGTCAGGGAATAATTTCTTAATGACTGTTACAAATAAAACATGGTGATAAATAAACAAATAACTCGTTATATATATATATATATAAGTATGTTTTATATAAAAAAAAAGTTTCTTGATACTTCTGAAGAAATAAGTGGGATTTTAAAACACCATAATTGTAGAAAAAGAATTAATGATAAAGATTTATAAAAGGTAGACAAAGGGTATTTTATTCATTTGCTAATAATTATATTACAGAAAAGAGAAAATATATATATATTTTTACAGACATATGAAAGAAAATGAGGTAAGGAGATTGTGAAAATAAAGTCGTGAATGACTAAATACAAACATGCTGTAAGAAAAAAAAGGAATTAAGATAATCCAATAAAAATAGGGGAGGGGAATGTTAAAATTTGGATATATAAATATGCAAGGGGGTAGGAGATCAGAGAAATGGTAGAGCAGTTAATGATAAAGGGTTTCAGGTGGCAGCTGTGATGAAGACATTTAAAAGAAGGGTAAATAACTTTTTTTTGGAAAATGTATATTAGCAGCATTAAGCATGAGAATCGTATGTGGGTTGAGATAAAATTGGAAAGTCAGGAATCAATTTTAGAAAAAAATTAATGAAATTTTTTGAATTTATATCCACAAAGTATGGCTTCTTCTTTATTGGAATCAGGAATCTCTCAGCCACTATGCCTAGAAAAACCTTTAACCACATTCTCTTTCCATTCTCTACTCTAAATTTTTCTTGTACTCTTCTCTATCCTGCTCCATAATATTTCCACAACATAATATATGGCCTTTATATCTAGATTCCCCTTATCTTTTTCCAGATCCAGCATAAAAACCACCTTCTGTTTATATTTGTTCTCCCACAACTTCATTTTTTGTATCCTTTCTGCTTGTAAGCATTTACATTTAGTTAATAGATGCCTAATATTTTCTATGCCTTTCTTACATAACTTGCTGACTAAATCACCTACATTTCTCCATTTATATTACTTTGTTGCTAATGATCCTGCTTGAGCTTTAAGCAGTAAACTACTTTCCTTGCTATTACTGTAAATTAACTCACACCCAATATTCTGTTTACTTCTATATATATTTAAACTCTTTTTACTCTCTGTACTAGTTCTTCATCTCTCCAACTCCCTATTTTTTATTAATACATCTAGTCTTCTATTGACACTATAACATTCAACAATTCTTTTAAGACAATCATTCCACATTCTGCATAAGTATATTGACATAAAGTCTCTATCCAAATCTTCTGTATATCACACTACATTTCTCATCATCTTGTTACCTGTCCTTTATTCATAAGACAATTAAATATTATTTTGACTATTCTCTTATTATCCATAAATTGCAATCTACCAAACATTTTCATTTTGCCTTTTGTATCTCTCATATAAAAACCTGACCATCCCATTTCTTTTTGAATTGCTACCTTTGCCATCCACACATCTGCATCTAATGCATGTCTTCTTACTTCTCTTGCTCTTTTTTTAAGTAATCTAACACTCTTTTACTAACACATAACATATCATTATTGTAATTTAATCCTGCTACTGCCACTCCTTTCCATACAATTCTTCCTACATCATATTTATTATATGAAAACATTGTTACTTTCTTTATCAGTCCCTTTCTTTTCTTTTGCTTTACTTATCAATTTTTTCTCCCATTCATCCAAGAAATAGCTCTGATTATTTAAAACAATTCCCAAACAGTTAAACCTATTCGCCATATTTAATGTTATATCATCCAATATAAAGTCTTTCTCTTTTCTTTTGCCAGCATTTATTATCATCATGACTTTTGATTTTTCATCTCTAAATTTAATTCTCATCTCATTTACTCACCCTTGGGACATCTTCAGCATAACTTCCATATCTTCCCTACTTTCTATGCACAAGAAGATATCATCAGAAAATAAAAGACCTGATAATATATACTCTCTTGCCATCTACCTCTCTTCTCTATTGCTCTCTCCATTTCTTTCACAAATAACAAAAACAAAATAGGTGATATAGGGTTTCCTTGCCTTAGTCCCACCCCACTTTGAACTCTAACTGATTCTATATTTCCTAATTGATACATATCATAATTATTTTCATATAATCTTTTAATAAAGTTCACTAAAGCTCCATTCATTCCCAAATTTACTAAACTTACCCATAATCTGTTTCTATTTACTCTATCATATATAACTGTCTACCTGTATTCCTAGTCATATAAGTTATGTGACTATAAATAAACTATCTCCTATATTCCTATTCAATCTAAAACCTCTTAGAATTTCTCTCATTATATATTTTCATCCATTTGGCCATCTTCCAGCCACCATATATGCAAAATCTTCATATAATGCTGACATTATCACTATTGGTCTATAATTGTTTAACTTTCTATGATCCTTACCCTTTTTTTTAAATAATAGCCTTACTCTTGTATTATTCCAGCTATCTGAAAATTATTTCTTCTGTACCACCTTATTAAAACATGATAGTAGATTTAATTTTACCCTATTTCCCAAATTCATCACCATCTTTACTGCCCACCTATCTAAACCACTTGCCTTTCCACTTTTCAATTTTTTTCCTGCCTTATTTAATTCATTTTCTCTAAAACTAATATCTCCAATATTATGTGTTTTATATTTGTTATCACTCTGTCCTTCACATCTAACATCTTTTCTATATCCATTACATGCTTATTTAAGATTGTCTCCAATTCTTCTCTAGAGCTATACTCTTTTTCCTCATCATTTAGTAATACTATTTTCTCTCCCCTATATTTTTTCTTTTAAAATATTTTCAATTTTTTTTATTTCATCTCTTCCACTTTTATTGATATTTTCCAATAATTTACTATATAATTTCATTCTCCCTATATAATTTATATATTTTAGCTAACTTCTTTTTTTAAAAATTGTTTTCCCATTTAATATTAATATCTTTTTTACCTTCTTTGTTTTTAATAGCACATTTATATTCTCTCTCTTTTACACTTTTATTAATTTTCACTTTTCTATTACTTTTATTCTTCTGAATATTCTCACCTAAAACCCTGTTTTCACTTTTTCTATTTCATCACACCAGTCCTTATATTTATACCCAAAAAAACTGGTTCCATGATTTTTTATTTTATTTTATATACTTCTAACTTATTCTTGTCATTCATTCTCCATCCATGTTTCACTATTCTTTCTACTTTTATAACTATTTTCCATCAAATTATGATCACTATTACATACTCTCTCTTTTTTATGAAACACTTTAATTTTTAGTACTTTATTTTTTCTATTGTGTGAAATATATTAGTTCTAGACCATGTGCATTGCCTCTCATAAATATTTGATAAATTTTCAATGCTCAAATTCTTTTTCTGACAATAAATTTTCAAAAAGTATCCATTCATGTTATCCATGTCATCATTTTTTTCAATATGCTCATTCATACCCTCTATAACCATTATTTTCTTCCCCCTTTTTTTAAACTCTGTATATCCTTAACTAGGCATTCACATCTGCTACTGTTCCACTCCATTATAGTTTGATTATCTACAGTAGCCATATACACTATATAATGTTATTTCAAACCACAATGCTCTTGGCACTTTACAGTATTTAAATATTTTTTGACATAACTCCTATACCACCACCCCCTTTTTCTTTTCTATTTATACCCTGCCATATCAAGTCTTTCAGTGTAGGTTCTTCTTCTCTTAGATGTGTTTCCACTACTGCTAATACCTCAAGCACTTTATTTTTACCTGCTTTGTTTAATTCCAGCCACTTTTGTGGTTTCCTGCCACCTTGCATATTTAAATATCCAATTTTAACAATTTCTTTCTTTCTTAATATTCTTTTATAAATTCTTTTGACTCTATTACATTTTTAATTAGCTTGTTTATCATTAGTTTTACAGACTCATTCCATCTCCACAATTACATTTGTATCTAATTCTGCTACTTTTTGCTTAGTTCTTACATCTCATCCACTTTTGATAATAATATAATTTAAAACCCTATCTCACCCCCTTGTGATGTGATGCATTGTGGCTTCTTTTTTAGAGTCAGGAATTTCTCAGTCAATATGCCCAGAGAAACCTGTTAGCCACTTTACCTCCCCTTTCCATTTCCCATCCTAAGTTTTTTCCAATATTCTCTTCTATCCTACTCCATCCCATTTCCACAACATAATCTTTGCCAATTCCATGGCTTTTTTAATCTAAATCCTCCTTATCTTTTCCCAAACCCAGCATAAAAACCAAGAACCATTTTATGTATAATCACTTTGCTTAATATTTATTCTTTCATGACTTCATTATTTGTATCATTTCTGCTTGCAGGCATTTACATTCATTTAACAAATACCTAATATTTTTTATGCCTTCCGTACACATCGTGTAGACTGTCACCCACATTTTTTCATTTATGTATATATTCCCTTGTTGCTAAAAATCCTGTTTGAGACTTAAACAGTAAACTACTTTCCTTGCTATTATCATAAATTAATTCACATCCTATATTCTGTATACTTTATAAGAACTTTAACAATCTTGCTATCTAGTGATATTAAATTGTATCTAAACTTTCTTCATTTCTGGGACTATATGCTGCTAAAGAGTAATAAAAAAAATGTACAAAAAATAAAAAGATATTGATAAATGTTTTATTTTTTATACAGTTCAGTATTTATTGTAATATATTTGGAAGTAAATCAATCTTCACACATGCAATTTTAATATAAATCTACACACTCTCACCCATGAGCAAAGATTTATATTAGTGAATTCACTTGTTATTTGACATCTTTGCTTGCAGTTGTGTGCATGTAAATTTAGATTAAAACAGCATGTGTGTGGAGAATGATTTACTTCCAAATATATTAAAAAGTAAAAAATACATTTTCTTCAGTTTTCACAGTATTTTTGTTATTATATGACGAAAATAAAAATATGAAGTGCTCATATCATAGATAATCTAAGAATATTAATAAACACGAAGATCATACACTTTTATTTTAGTCACATAATATCAGAAATAGTGTAAAAGTGGAAGAACATTTATTTTTTACTTTTTAGTAAATTTATATGAATAAAAGATTTCAAAACAAAGCAAAACTCTCCATATAGTAGTGCCATCTTGTGCTAACAAGAGCAATCAATGGATGCCAGAAGGCTTGTGCATAAAATCCCTATCTAGTGCCTACTCATCTAATATCCCCAGACTAGTTTCTGGCTTGTGGCCTTCATCAGTGAGGAGCCTTGGATCTGAGAGCACTGCACCTAGATCTTAGTATCTAATGCAACCCTCCAGCACCCACCTTTTAACTCTATTTAACTACAAAACTATGAGAATGAAATTGAAAACACAATTAATATTATCAATTCAAGCTCAATAGCTTATATAGTCATATGGATCTGAACTCAATTCAGCACCCATACATTTTGGTGTCTTTGGCTCTTTAACAACCATAGCCATCACTATCCTATTAGGCAGGATTGGTGTTAAACCACTAAATGTCACATGATCACTATCTCATACTAGCACATAATTGTTATTAAACAATTCAAAACAAAGCAAAACTCTCCATATAGTAGTGTCATCTTGTGAGTTTTGCTTTGTTTTGAATTGTTTAATAACAATTATGTGCTTGTATGAGATAGTGATCATGTGATGTTTAGTGGTTTAACACCAATCCTGCCTAATAGGATAGTGGTGGCTATGGTTGTTAAAGAGCCAAAGACACCAAAATGTATGAGTGCTGAATTGAGTTCAGACCCATATGACTATATAAGCTATTGAGCTTGGATTGAAAATCAATTTCATTCTCATAGTTTTGTAGTTAAATAGAGTTAAAAGGTGGGTTCTGGAGGGTTGCATTAGATCCTAAGATCTAGGTGCAGTGCTCTCAGATCCTAGGCTCCTCACTGATGAAGGCCACAAGCCAGAAACTAGTCTGGGGATATTGGATGAGTAGGCACTAGATAGGGATTTTATGCACAAGCCTTCTGGCATCCATTGATTGCTCTTGTTAGCACAAGATGGCACTACTATATGGAGAGTTTTGCTTTGTTTTGAATTGTTTAATAACAATTATGTGCTAGTATGAGATAGTGATCATGTGATGTTTAGTGGTAATAAAAGATTTCTTTAAAAAATTATTTTATATTTGTTATTTATAGTAGAGAATATTATAAAAAGCAAAGATGGAGTAAGATATAAATATAATGTAATATGATCAAAAATCAAAATGACTGAAAATTTTTATTGTATATCATCATAAAATTGGCATTATGAAGTATAAGATATGGTAAATTTGAAAATATGATTTAAGTAAAACTGTTTAATAAGATGAGATATTAAAAAAAAATATAGAATTATAAAAAATATAAAATAGTGAAGAAAGCATGTAGAAAATATAAATTATCTATAAAAAATTAAAGTGAAATTAAGATTAAATGAGAAACTTATTTAAGTAAAAAAAAAAAATGGCTCAGTTGGATAATTATATGAGAGAATAAGATTAAATAATGACTTATAAGAAAACATTAATATAAGTGGAAGATAAGGAACTAAAAACATTTGAAAGTATAATTAGAGGGAAATAACTTAATAGTGAAGTAAAAATTAGTATAAAGAGAAATGAGATAGCAGTTATAAATATGTAATAAAAAATATTAAATTTACAAAGGAAGCCTTGATTGGAACACAAACAAAATTTAAAAATATAAAGAAAAGAAATATGGGATGGATGAATACAGGGAGTTGATGAATCTAATAAAAAAAATAACAGCAGAAGAGTTTCAAAAAATGTTTAGACCTAATTGGTGTATAAATGGTGACTTATTTATAATTACATCACTGATAAATAAAAAAGTAGGCAAATATTTACAAATGGCTTTATGAATACACAGAAGGCTGACAACATGATTTATTAAAAGAAAACTGTGGATTTATTTCTTAAATATGGAAATCCATTAATGGATCTAAGTAAAAAATAATATGAAAACAATTACTAGAAACTAAAGATAATAGAGTCAATTACAGTTAAAAATAGTATAGTGATAAGGCAATGATATTAATTCTATGTCTCCTATATTGCTCTTATTATTTGACAATATAAAAAGCTTATTAAAAGTTAATCATTTTATTATAATAACAAAAAGTCTCTTATTTTTTTAAACAGGGACACCAGCAACAAAGGAATATATTTATAAATGGAATAACCTGTGGGATTTGTTTTTTAAATTAATGAAAATCTTTTGTTATTAGAATGTAGTCAGTTGCAATCAGAAAATGTTTGAATAATGAATTTATAGACAAATAAAGTGAAAATATACAAGTGGAATTTTGGGTTTTATGTTAGAATTGGAAACTAAAATTATTGCATGGGCAAGATAACATCATGGAAATAAATGAATGTGAAGATTTAGAGCAATACATCAGAGAATAATAAAGAAATGTGATGGCTAACAGACATCATTGAGGTGATTGGTTTAGAGATTCCTGACTTCACTAAAAGAGAAACCATGCCTCATCACAACACTCCATGTTTCCTACAAACTTATTGATTAGTTAAAATGGTGAGGATATTTGAAAAACATAGTAAATGTGTGTGTGCCATTGTGCATTTTTTGTGGTCAAAGCTTTTATTAAAAAACCTATTTAATGAGAAATGTGTATTGTTTATAGTAAGATATTTTTACTGTATCTAGGTATTCAAATAAAAATGATGCTAACAAAGGGCTGTGTCAAAAGTTGAGTCTTTCAAGTTGCTCTTTTGGGGGACTGCTAAAGTAAGGATACATGTATCATTGTGTTTGGATATTATTATGATAAATAAATATCTTTTTTTGTTCATATTTTACCAGGTAAACAAATAATCATGTGATGATCAATAGGTAATTTCATATTCATGTATTCTAGTAATAGTTGTCCACAATATCCCCATTTTTACAACTGAAAAGAGTAATGTAAATAAAATAATCTCAGTTCACTTTACATTCCTTAGTTGAGAATGAATCAGGCATGCTACTTTTACTAAATTGCTCTAACTCAGGAATCACCAAACTACAGTCATTTCTGATCCTTATCATTGCTACAATGCTCTAATGAAAATGACTTATTATAATTAATTAATTTAATAGTAAAACATTATTTTTTTATTTTTCTGTAATTAACAAATAAAATAAAAACTTATTTTTTTTGATTCCGTAATATTTGCACCTAGAAAGTGAAACTAAAAAAACTACATATTAATGCAAAAGACCTAATTTTTTCATTTGTGTATAGGAAAAACATAAAAATCTTTTTGTCTTTCCTCGTGAAATGAATAACTTATATATTTTTTAAAATTAAAAATAGATTAAAGCTGAATGAATAAAACATTTTATATAAGAGATAATAGGAAAAAAATATTTTTTATTGAAAAAAATTTAAAAACTGTTTATACAGGCAGCAGACAGTATCAAAATTAAGTATAAAAATCTTAATTATCTTGTAATTTCATAAAAGCATTAAAAAAAAATTAAAAGCTTTCATACAATTTTATAAACAACATTCTAAATATGAATTTTGCAAGTATAAAAAAGCCTGTACTATAGAAAAAAAATCATATTTCAAAATAAAGTGCTGTAAAGTCTGCCCATCCCTGTATATGTATGTAAATGGATTATGTCCTGTACATGAGGGGTCAGAGTGACTTGTGGCCAACATGGATAGGATGAGAAGATTAGCACTAAGGTGAGCTTTGAGCATTCCATCATTAGATTTTCAATAAAATGGGTGGCTGAAGAGTTGTGGGGTGAAGTGGTTTGAAGCCAGTCCATTAAAGTATGAAGATTGACTATCTTAATATAAGCTGAGCTTTAATTGTATATATGTGTGGAGATGATAATCTGGAACAACTGACGAATGCTGGTTTAGCACAAAATATGAATATTGGTGATTATTTATCTTTTCAATATGTGTGTGATTAAGTGTATCAGCGATATGAGATAGAATGGATGGTTGAGGGTTGTGTGAAAGTCTGAGTTCAAACCCTCTACATAAAACAACATTCTAGTAATGTGATCATAGCACTTCTAGTAATTAACTTGCAATGGTTATTTGTGGTAAATTTTATCAATATCAATTTTTAAATGCCCTAATTTCGTTTTATTTTTAAAATTGAACAAGTGTCTATTTCAGTGCCTTCCTAAATCTATCTAGTTTGAATTTACCTTGCATAATCTAAGTTTTATGTCATCTTTTTTTGGAGTTTACCAATGTCTTACCGCATATACTTCACACTTGAGTAATATTGTTTATCTGTTTTTTATTATGTTTGGGTTTTTTTTTATACTTTTTTATATAAATATTATATTTTTTGTAAGTAATTCTTAGAATAATAAATATCAAATTTATTACCTGACTGTAATTTTTCTAAAAGACTGCATTCAATTGAACTCTATAAAAATTTTGTGCAGTATTGCTTTTAGTCATAAAGTTTTCAAGCATGCATTCTAGTATTGGAAAATCTGAGTTGACTGCTGATTATAAGTGGAACAAGATGTTGGTCAATGGCGATTTTCTTCTAAATATTATATATTTTAATTGTCAATTCATTCATTTTATATTAAAAAAATTTAAACAGTCAAAGTAAAAATCCTCAAAAAAATTGCTTTTAAATCAATATTTTAGGAGGATAAGGAAGGTCTCAAGCTACTAATAATTACATTGACAACAATACTGCATGCCATCAAATAGTACTTTTTTAATGAGCAGTATACATTTACTCATGTACCAATTATGTTACAAAATTTATGGATGCTGTTGAGGGTAAATTAGACCATGAAGAATCTTTAAATTTGAATCTGACTCTTAAAAAAAAGTTTGCTGACTCTTTTCTAACCTATTCACAAACTTTTCACTATATTTATAAATTATAACAAATCAAGATGACTCATTGTTTGAATCTTCTTTATAACTCATCAATTGTTGTAATTAATGATGATTCCAATACATTGAAATAAAACAACTATATAAAAATAAATATTTTCTTTATTATGGACAACTTTATGTTTGGACCATTGTTAAGGACAATTGTTGTAATGACTGATTAAGTTCACCTAGTTGCTGGTCATCCTATTTCTCTTTCACTTTTCTCAATAGCACATTTTTTGATGGGAAGACTGATTGTATCCATCTAACTGCTGATCGTTATTTTTTTTCTCAATAAAACTTTCATTGTTGTGATCATTAATTCAATCCATCTAGTTACTGATTATCTTTTTTCTCAATACCATATTCCTTATGGTGATAACTAGTTCTTTCAGATCTAGTTGCTTATCATCTGTCTTTTTTTTTACTTTTCTGATCATCGTGAACTTTTTAACAGTAAATTGTATTGGGTACTCAAGTATTAGACCTGTGGTGAGATTTAACATATGTATTAGTTTGGCAATAATTTTCTAATTTTGCAATCTTGGAAAATAATGTTCATATGGGAGTTCCTGACAAACTTAATCGATAAATTAAAGATTTATTTTGAAAAATGATGACATAACTTTATTTACTGGAAATGATACAAACCTATATAAACATGCATTTAAATTTTTTGTGAGAAATTATCTTTCACCATCTAAACTTATAAAGATTTATTTTGAAAAATGGCCAACTATAACTTTATTTAGTGGGAATGAAACAAATATGCATTTTTTGCAAGAAATGATCTTCCAACAAGTAAACTTTTAATAATCTAAATATATAACAAGTGGTAACTAAACAAGAACAAAAAAAGTAATATATATAACCACACAATTCTGTCCATTTACAAAATGTTATTTCTTAGCATCACTGTGGTGGACTGAAGTTTCTTACCCCGAACCATGTTTCATTAAGAATGGAATCTTTCAACAATCCTGAATAAAATAGTGCCATTGTTTGTCTGAACTGCGGACATGAAGTGTCATATCATGGCTGTTTGCACAGAGTTTTTGTGAGGGCAAGGTGCCATAGTTTTTAAACAAATAGTGGACTGCATTGGCCAGTTTCTAAATTTTAATCATTTAATTTTGGACAAAAAATACCACACATATTCATTTTTGCCAGATGATCGATTACTCATGTCGGCATTCTTTCATAACATCATAGCTTAGTTTAAATCATAAAATTAGCACCAAAAACCAAAATTTTAACTGAAAATTTTTTTCGCATTGGATTATTTAATATTCATAAAATCAATTCTTTTTTTTAGAAGATAGTACATGTGTTTAATTCTAGTTTTATATACGCCTTTGTTTGTATCAGTGACTTTCATCATCACCAGACTAATATGCAAGTACCTTGTATTATCTTACAGTAGATTCAAAACAGGAATGTATATGTAATTTAAAATACTTAATAAGTAGAATTACAGAATTATCCAGCTGGGTTTATATAAATATTATTTATGTAGATTATCAAAAAACAAGGAAGCATAGAGATTGAAAGCAACAACAATAAATAATAACAGAGACTAAAAAAATTATTCAAATTTATTTAAAATGAATTCTCTTGTAATAGTAATAGGAATAAACATTATTTTAAATTAAAATGAAGCTTGGAAAAAAAAAATTAATTTAAATATTAGCCCCCTCTCTCTTCCATTGTTATTACTACTAGTCTGATCTTAATTCATTCCAGCTCTTTGCTAATAGACACATCAATCTTTATAATGACGTCAAAACCTGCTTTTGTTTTTTTCTTTTTAAAAAAAAAAAAAAGTTAAATATAAAGACAAGTAGATTTCATAATAAATTAAATTTAAATGTTCATGTATTTTGCAGACAAGAATATTTAATTTTCAACTTTTGAGATCACTTAGCCCTGGAGGCCCAGGTGCATCAGCAATTTTGAAACCCTACCAAAAAGTGTAACAATTAATAATAATGCTGCCGTAAACTTCATTTTCACTTGTAAATGTTAAATAAAATTCTGCACCTGTTGAAATAATTGGGAATTGGGGGGGGGGGGGGGAAGTAGAATTAATAAATTTAAGAATTTTTTTTTAAATGATGTATTGTATAACTCCCCACTCCCCCCCCACCCCACCCAAATAATATGAGGCTATGGCTTGCTTCTATTGCTTAGTATTTCCGTTTCTGGCATAAATAATTCCATTTGGCTTATTTAAAGGCTCTTATTAAAATAATTCATTTAATTGTGATTGTTAAAAAAAAAAATTCTATCTCTACAGAATTATTTAAAGTTACCTGAAAAAACAAAGAATTTGAATAAATTTAAATGGAAAAGCCATTATGGATTGACTCTTTCACTTATGTTTAGAGAATTGAACCAGAGCATAACTTTATTATGGTATTTTTTCTATGCGACTATTCTCCCATAGTGAGAAAAAAAATCATGTTATTAATATCTAAGTTTGATAATTGATTTATTTGTAGTTAACCAATTGAATAATGTGTTCTCTAAATGAATATGGATATTATTATTTAAATAAATTTCTTGAAATCATTTTATCGTCTTCTTTTGATTGTTCTTCATCATTTTTCTCTGATTTTTTTCTATTTTAATGTCAAACTCCATTGATGATGACCAATTATTATCATTTGGTCGTGGTTTTCTAATACTCTACCTATCTTTTTTTCTCATGTGTCATAGTATAAGCCGGGAAGCGAACCTGCTAACCCGGGACAACTGCTTGTAAAGCAGCTGTCTCTCTCGACCACCAATGCTTGACTATTCTACCTATCTTTAAATAGAGAACTTAACATGCATACATTTATTTAAACTTAAAAGTGAAAAAAAAACAAGTTTTGAATAAGCAAAAAAAAAAAAAATTCTGAAGAAAACTGAAAAAACAATTGAAACATTATTGAAAAAAATAAAAGAAGCTTGAAAACATAATGATTTTGAATTTAAATAATTGGTGATTATTTAAATGTGTAAACTTTCCATTGCATGAATGATAACATCAGTAAATTAATTACAATTATTGAATGGATTTATTACTCAGAGTTTATAAGTTCAAACATGAGAAATGTCAGAATTGAAAATGATCTGAGGACTTAGATCAGAATCTAGAACATTACCACTATATTAAACTATGCAGAACATAAGATCAATCTCTATAAATAAAAAAAAGAAGGTAAAGAATTTGCTACAATTTTGTCTCATTGTGTATTTTATTGAAATATATTTTGAAGCTTATTTCTAAATATTTTTTTGCTGTGATAACAGACTTTAATCTGCAATAGCTATAACATCAGTTTAGTCACATAAATGTTACAAATGGTATTTCATATCACTCATAAGAGCTATTAAAATATTTGTATAAAAATATAGTTATAAAATTGCAAAAATGAAGAAATAAAATTACTTTTGATTATTGGATTCAATTGATCATTTTCTTATAATTAGTTATTATAATGAAATAAATTTGCTTTTTATTATTGTTGCCATTAATTACAATACATTTTATTTGTAAAAAGTAGTAAAAAAGTGGTCATTTGAAAAAGATAAAAAATTGTTTACAGTCATTTAGACTACAGGTGGTATGAGATACTGCTTTGTTTTACCTGAAAATGGGAATATAAAATTTAAATTACATTAGCCAAATTTAAACTAATTTGATTTTTGTAAAATAGATACATGCTTAGGAAGGTAATGAGAGGGAACACTTGTTCAATTTACAAATATAACATTAGAGAAATTGAAAATTTATAGTAGTATTACATATTGATTGTGGCCATTGAGGTTAATTTGACCAATCAAGAATAAAATTACTTTCTCTTTTATTGAAAGAAAAAATAAAAGTAATACTTTTTTTCTCTTTTTTATTCCCCAATTTCAATAAGTTAATCAAATAATTCTTAGTATGTATTAAACTCCATTCATTTACCTTTGTAATATGATTTTTGGCTATTGATTTATGATATAAAATGGAAGCACTAAACATTTAAAACTGCACAGTGACTTTATAATAATTGTACAATGTTTATTATTATCTAAAATTAATGAATAAATATGTATAAATAATAAATCTATTAAGTATTAATGATAAATATTAATAAAAACATCACATGATCAGTACTGCATGGAGAGTTTTGCCTGTATTAATAAAAACAATTGTAAAATTTTACAAGTATTTTATTTTTCATAACCATTGTCAACTATTAAATATTTTAAAGTTAATAAGAGTATGATGTGCCAAACTCTCCATACAGTAGTGCCACCAAGTGCAAGCTTTTTTAAATCAATGGATGCAGGAAGGTTTGTACATAAAATCCCTGTCTAGTGTCTACTCATCTAACATCTACAGATTAGTTTCTAGCTTGTGGCTTTCATCAGTGAGGAGACTTGGATTTGAAAACACTGCCACAAGCTAGAAGCTAATCTGGGTGTGTTGGATGAGAAGGCACTAGGTAGGAATTTTATGCACAAGCCTTCCTGCATCCATTGATTATTGAGGCTTACACTGGGTGGCACTACTGTATGGAGAGTTTGGTATTCTTATTAACAGCTGATATAAGCATATGAAATGGTAATCATGTGATATTTTAAAATTACTGAAAGTAAATGTCATAATGTGATTCACAAGATTCGTAAATTTAATATTTCCACTTCGTCTGTAATAAAATTCACGAATCTTGGAATATCATACAATGAAATTTACTTACTGCAACTTTAAAATCTTTAACTTGAGAATGATTATGAAAGTAATTAAATGTATTTCTGAATTTTTGTAATTCTTATTATAAATATTTACCGTTAGTAGTTTTGTTTATTATTATTGCAATTATTAAACTACAATGGATGTTTTTATTTGGTTTAGCTGATTATTTATATATATAACACATTTGCATGTTTATCCCAACTATTTTGCATATTTACATTATCCACACATGTACTCATTATATATAAATGTATCTTATTTTTCCTTCATGTTTGTTTTTCCGCTCCATATTTTTGTTTTTAGTAACAAATCATTTGTAAATTGTATTTATACAAATACTATTTTTTATTTTTTGAATATAATGTAAAAATAAAAAAAGACGTTAATTAATATAAATAATTTAATTTAAAAAATATCATTAACTCTGAGTTTGTTTTCATGAAATATCGCATACAATTGAGGTGGTTCAGTTGATGATTAATATAATTAGTGGACAAATTTATTAAAATTAAAACAAGTTCTGAGACAGTCAATATATTCTAATTGAATTAGAGGCAGACAAATGGAAGTAGTCAATTTCTATCCGCCATTTTAAAAATCGATCATTAATTATTTCCAGAATAAACTCTACAAATGTTAGTCGCATAAATTTGTTTATTTTATTTATCCAATTTAAATGTAAAAACTTTTAAAACGAATGTTATCATTAGTATTATTATTAATAGTAGCAGTAATAATAGTAATAGTAGTAGTAAGAGTAGAGTAGGAGGGGAAGAGAGAATGGCCAAAAAATCTGAATTCACAATGGATTAGTTAAAGATTTATCATTATATTCATTTTTTTAAAAACAAGTTATTTACTGTCTTATTTAATCATGATTTAATTTATTAGAAAAGTGGATAATATGCTATAAAAGATTCATGATGAAAGAAGAAGTGGATGTCTAGCAATATGCCTTTCATAAGCTTAAAAAACCAAAAGTTGATAGGTCATTGGAGATATATATATATGATCACCAGAAGTTGATATTGAGTTGATCACACTAATTAAAAATATATTTAGAATAATATTGTGATTATTTACAAGAAATGAAGCATGTTGAACAAATACAAGATGAAACAATTAAACCATCACATGATCACTAATTATTTATGTGTACACAAGCTGTTAAAATAATAGCAAAATTTTTTTCCAGCATTTACTGATTACTAGAGCTTACACTAGGTGGCACTATTGTGTGGAAAAAAATTTGCAACTACAAAATAATAATAGTAGTTAATGCTGATACTGTTTAGTTTGATCAGAAAATATGAGAGAACATATAAAAAAGATTTCATCATCTATTATTTGTTAATAATATGGGTCTAGCTATTACTGGCTAGATGATAAAATAAGAATGACAATTCATTAAACTTCATATAGAACATCTGGTAAGTAATATGTTTTCCATCACTGGTTGTCTATCATGGTTAGGCCTTTGACTTGCAGTGGGCTATTAAAAAAAAAAACAATTTATCACTTATACCTTTAAAAAAATATGTCCACAAATCAAAATTTGCACAGAAAAAGTGTTCGTGTTGGAGAATATCATGTAACTGAAACATTAATTTCCTAATCAAGATTAATAGTATTAAATAGAAATAAACTAACATAGGAATGTAAAAAGATATAATAATGGTATTTAACTTTATGACAAAAATCGATTAGCAATGGGAATACACGAAAACAAGTAGAATATATTGTTACCGTACGCCCTATATATCTTTATCCATACGTTCCTAAAAGAGATCGAGAGCTCCGAAACAAACATGATATAGCGTAAAGCTTTATTTATTTTCTTATATCGATAACTGTTCACTATCAATACAAGGGGGCGCCAGATACGATGATTTAATTACAATTTAACTTCTCGCATCACCTTACGTCATATCAACACGATTTCGAAGTCTAATCCCGCCCACAAGCTCAAACTCCCAGCATGGACCAATAGGGTCGCTCAGGGTCGCGATGTAATTGTTTTCAAAATTACTATTCTGGTAAAGGACACTATGATAACCAATGGAGAAAGCGCTTGATTAACTAATTGATCGATCCAAGCATTGGACCGGGTCATTGGTTATTTGGGACCAATACGATTATTCGTTTATATCTCTAAACAATTAGAAGCTTATAAGATCATCCCCCCTATATCATACCGTCCGGTAGAATTATTTATTCCAGCTATATTTACAACTTATTGACATTTATTTATATTTTATAATAGGCCCTCCCAACTCTTAACTCTATCTTAACTATGGAATAAATAAATAAATAAACATCGTGACTTACGGCACGATGTTTGTAAGTGACATTTTAAAAAGCAACAAGGTTTATTAAAGATAAATCTAAAGTAATATAATTAATTATACGAATAAATGCTAACTTTATTAATAATCAAGACGAAAATAGAATAAAGATTTAATTATAGGAAATGATTTGAGAAATGCTCGACTTGTTTAAATATTGAACAAATTTATTGAATATAAAAAAAAAGCACATTGGTTAAAAGTTTTATTTACACGCACACACACGCATTTACGCACTCGCACAGAAAAGAACATATTATATATCATAAAATATGGATGGTAGAATATAAATTTCCTTTTTTTACATTTTTGAAGGTAAGTGTTATAAATTATAAGATAATAATTAGGGTCAAAGTTCATATTTGAAAAGTCCTGAGATTTAAATTTTAGGAATTGCATAGTGTTTGATTTTACGAAGGTTGAGATTACAATAATAAGTTACAATAATAAGTTTTTAAATATAATGAATTACGGAATATTTTATAGTTTAATTTACGAAATCAAAGTTAGTTAATTATGAGATTGCCTTTTTTAAAAGTTTACGTATGGAATGAATGAAAGCATAAAAAAATAAAGTGTTTACCTAGGATTTTGGCTTATTCTTCCGCTGCTTCTAATTAAGTGGAGGTTTGAACATGGGAGATGATGTTTTCCATAAGGAGGTTGTTCATTTCTTTTAAAGTTGAGCGTAATAAATCAGGATGATTCATGTATTTCACGGAACATTATTGAACTGGTTGGAGCACTAATTTTAGATGGTAATATTATTAAGTATTCATAGCGACGGAGATGTTCTGGTGGCGGAGCGTCGATCAATCACTGAAGGGTTTCCTAGCCCCTCATGACAGTCGACGCTCTAAATATTAATTTCATATCGATCATCTTGAAACGGATAGTACAAACGAAGTATTTTGAATTAAATTGAATTTTGAGAAAATTGAACAAAAAATTGATAATTTGACTTAGCTTCTCTTAACAACATATATCTTCTTTTTTTTTTCTAGATTTTGCTTGATATTTATATGGGTTGGATCTTATCTGAGGATCGAATCTCCCCCCAGAGTTCCATGTTCTTAGAGTTGTCGTTGGGGTCCGTGTCCTACTCAATCCATGTGCTTAAGGCAATCTTATGTTTAGGCAATCTCATATTGCAATCTCAGTTAACAAACTTATATTCATTCACACCTTGGATGCATACGTGTGTGCGTGTCTTACGAGAACAATGTAATTTACATTAGCTAAAAGTCGAGCATTTAATCTTTCTCAAAATCATTTCTATAAGCTTTTACTTTTACTACAATTATAATTTAAAATATCCCTTTTTAATTACCCCCGCGGCATATACAAGTATAAATTATTTATTGATATTTATAATGGCATATTATTTTTTCATTTTAGAGAATATTATTTTAGTAAATTATGTTAAAGCCTTAAACTATTTAATTAGACATATTAATATTTTATTTTACAAGTGTATTTTAGAAAGTATGAAAGAAAACTATATCTATTTTTTATCATAAGTTGTAAGAAAATAAAATAGAGTATTTTACATTGCTTGAGTGTGTGTGTGTTTACATATACCGACTTTGTCTCGGTATAATATGTATAGCCAATTGCTAAACTTGTAAATCATGCTAGATACTCTAGTGCAGTGGTCTTCAACCACCGGTCCCGGTGCCCGGCCGTAGAAGTTCTTTGCTGATCCGCGATAGACTGGCAAGAAAGTTTTAATAACAAAATAATAAGATTTTAAATTTTTAATTAATATAAACAATTTTTATTTATTTTTTTCATCGCATTTTTACCTGATTAAAAAAAAAAGAAACAGAACAAAATCTAATCAGTCATACATAAATTAATTTGTTTTTCTAGTTATCACAGATATTTATTGGGGGGAGGGGGATAGAATTAAATTTTTTATTACTTTTCTAAAAAAATTCAAAATTTAAAAAAAAAAAGTTTTTTATTATACAAACTCCATATATATATATAACTTCATCTAAGGCTAAACTGTTTACATCTTTAAGAAAATTTATCTATAGACTTCTGCTGGTCCATGAAACCTTATCCTTATTTTTGCCGGTCTGCGAAACCTTATCCTTATTTTTACCGGTCCGCAGGTGTGAAAAGGTTGAAGACCACTGCTCTAGTGCATATAAGTACAATTAAATCAAAGAAAAAATTCAATTTTAAGATAATTTATTGGTTTAGATTTTGTATTTTACTGCTATGATAAACAATTGAACATTGTTATTGCTATACATATACACATATGAGTATTTTAAGAAGATATCATCACTAAGAAACACGATTACATTTACATATGTTAAGATTTCTGCTGAGGAAACTTCAAACAACAAGAGGATCACTTTAGTAAGAGAGAATAAAAAACTTAAAATTTTCCCAATTGCTTTCTAACTTAAAAAAAGGTAAATAAATAAAAGGCTTTGATCTTTTATGATGAGTTTTGGGCAACACATAACTTCTGGACCAATTGACCACCAGGTATAAAATAGAATAAATGGTATTCATTTATCAGTCCTCAATGTACTTGTAATTGACACTGTTTAAACATAGACTTACAAAACAATTAAGTCGTAATTGATTAATGGTATATCTTATCATAATTGCATACGAGCTATTATATTAGTTACAGAGTATCTTTCTGGTGAGCAAAAGAATCTTAAACTGATTCCCGACTCAAGCAAATGGAATGAAAATAAAGAGGATGGAGAGATTTATCAATCTGACAAATTAAATAAAACTGTTGATCTTTCGTGTGTGGTGGGAGGGATATGATTAAATATATATACAGTATATGCATGTGTGGTTTTTGTGCTACAATTTACTCATAAGTTTCTAAATAATAATAAAAGAATAGAGTGATTTTAATATAGGTTTTTAACATTTTAATACAAATGAAATTGGGATCTACCAATTAAAAGATTTGCAATATATATATAAAATCACATCTGCACACACATATAAATATAATAATGCTCAAGGCTAAATAGGTTTATAAGTAACCACTAGAAACAAGTCAACACTTTGACAATCCCAATATAGATAATAATCAATAACGTCAAACTGTTATCAAGGCAACTTACTTTTAACACTTACTATTACACATATTATTTAAGTAATACTTTGGGTGCAATTTGAACATTATAACTGCAATTTATTTTTTGGGGGAGTGAGGGGAATCAAACATTTGCAAGCAAACATAAAATGTTTTCTCAGTTGGTTAGTGAATGAACATCTAGCTACTCTTAACTAGAAGAAAAAACAAGAAAGAAAAACATATCTCTCACCAAATAGCATTTGGCTGATTTGCTGGAAAATGTGGTTTCCTTCATTGTCTCTTTGTTGAAGGAATTCTCTCTATTCATAGTTTTAGTTACATTCAATATTATTAAATTGAAACTTTTTTAATACTTTAGAGAAAAGATTTGAATCAGGGGAAAACATTAATGCTGAAAACAAAAAAGGATATAACAGTAAATTTGTATCGTTTAAGTAGTAGTTGTTTGAAAATAGTCAACCATAAACACATTATGTCAATAAATTGTGCAAAATATATGTGGAAATTACATATATACTGACAATATAGTATTGTGGCTTTATTAATAAGTGCTTTAATTTTTAAAGAGATGAAAATTGCATTTCATTAACTGTATAACCTTTGGATTTCTATTTCAATGTTTTCCAACTTTTGCTCTATTCTTCAAATGCTGATAATTATTTCTTTCAAATGATCTATAAATTTTTCCATTCATTTTCACTCCATCATCAAATTCTTTTTACCAAAAATCTCATTGCTCCTTTAAAAAAAAGTTTAAATTTTATGTCATGACCCAAATCAGAGTTGTAGGAAAAATATTCTTGTGTAGGCAGAGCAGAATTTTCTCTTTGTAGTTTAACTTCTGATTTTCGACTCAACTGTCACTTCTATGGCTCAGATGTCGCCCGACTGCTCAAACAATTAACCATTTAATTATTTCTTTAGAATATTTTTTTTGGGAAACTGGATGATGTATTTAATTCAAATAAAATTATATTTTATACATGTTGAAGTGATT
Source organism: Epiperipatus broadwayi (assembly GCA_028023455.1). NCBI lineage: Eukaryota > Metazoa > Onychophora > Udeonychophora > Euonychophora > Peripatidae > Epiperipatus > Epiperipatus broadwayi. The sequence goes on from JAQFVV010000109.1 coordinate 2,903,585, forward strand.
AATTTTTACTAACTAATGAAAACTCTATATTATTGCAATGCATAGAGTCATACTATTTCTAATCCTCATTCCTCTTTACAGTAACTATAATGAAATGAACCAATCAATTATATTCATAAGATTAAGTGTTATTATATATACAACAAAACATTTTAAGAAGTAAAAAGTTTTATTTCATCCATTATCAACTCATTGTAGGATAGTGCTTCCAAATTTGATGCAGTTTCTCCAATCCATAGCTTCTCTTCTCCACAATGCTTTAGCAAATTTCTTTATTCATTCATCTCACATGTGGTTTCTAAGTCTTTTGCAACCGTATAGTGCAGCTTTAAGTATGAACTGTTAGAAGTGACAAACTATCATCAACCTGATTTATGGAAGAAACTTAAAATAATATAATAAAGTATTTAATAAATAATATTAAATACATAATATTTATTTTGTATATACAATGTTTATAATGTAGCTCTATAACCCTGGAAGATGTGGTAATCAGTATCAAATCACAGAACTGTTATTGCTTGGTTTTAATACTTTAATAACCTATAATCTATTTTATTTCAAATATACAATTCAATGTCTTTACTTTTCTTTTATATATTAATATATAATTCTATTTCTCTTTTCTTAGCACTCTGCAAGCAATTTTATTTTCGTAGCTTCATCTGAAACTGTGACCTTCATCAAAAATCTGCAACTATGTCCAATACCTTTCTTGGGGCAATGCTTGAAAAATATAAAAAGAGAAATGGTATTCTATTCATTTGAGTAACTCTGGCCCATATACTAACTCCAATCCTTGAAAGTCTTAATCCAGTCTGTGTGCATTTTCAAAATATATTGTAAAACAGTTTTCAATATATTATATTTATTCATTTTTATTTTAAAACATGTCTCAGCATATAAGTGAATGCAAACAATTTTTTTTCTCAAAATGATATTTATTAAATAAATCACAAATAAATCATAAAAATTTGGAGCACACCGTGTGCACCACTACTACTAAAATTGTACCGGATATGAATTCATTGTTTAAATAAATAAGAAATGATAAATATTTCATTAAATTTTGAATTAAATTTTTGTATCAAAATTTTATTTATTTATTTACATTTTTATTTGCAGTTATATAATTACGTAAAAATGAAATAATAAATAGTATGATAATGATTATAATTATAATCTTGCTGTTTTCAATAAATATTGACATAATAAACTATCAAAATAAATAATTTTATATTGTTTTTACATTCTTTTATTTTGAATCCTAAAACTTATGGCCTTTATCTACATCAGATAAGTTTGAGTTAGTGTGCCATTGAAAAATATTCCCTCCCTGATTTATAATAAATATGACTGGCTATTGATGTTTCCATGGTCGAATCCTAGATCATATAAGGAACACACATAATGGCTAAAATCAGTTATCTAATTTATTCATCAAATAATAGATATCATATACAACAGCTATATAAATATATTAATAATAATTACACATAAAAAGCCTTTTTGGCACATGATTTCATGCCCTTTTCAAATGTTATGAATCTATGTATTAACATTAACCAATTATTGCTGGTAGAACGCCATCTAGTGTTCTATAATGGAAATGAAATAATAACAATAATAATTTTTTGATGTTATATTGGATCTCTTTATTTAATATGAAGGTTTTATTCTAGTTTACAGGTGTTTTATTTTGTTATTGTTCTTATTTTACTTCTATTGTAGAATACTAGGTGGTTTTCTATGTGCAATTATTGATTAATGTTAAAATAAATACTTAACATTTGAAAAGGGCACAAAATCATGTGTCAAAAAAAAAAGGGGCTTTTTATGTGTAATTATTATTAATATATATAGCTGTTGTATATGATTTTATTATTTATTCAATAAAATACATTCTTTTTTTTAAATACTCCATTATTCCTAATTTTGTTTTACTTAGTTTTAACAGTCATAAAGAGAATTAGTTTGAATAAAGATTGTGAGTTATAAACAATCATTTTGTTTTATCATTAGTAATTTTTTTTTAAAGTATTGTTAAGAGGTTTTGAGGTTATATTTTAAATATTGTTAGATATATATTTTCACAAAGGTGATGGAATTCAAAATATTCGTAACTTAATCCTATTATTTTTCCTCCAAATATCAATATCTCAAAAGCCTCCGATCACTTGCTACAAAGAAATAGTTGCATTTCAAATCAAACTTTTAACAAGTCTAATAGAATGCATAGGATGTCAAAAGTCTCGTTACTTCCGCCTTTAAAATGTTTACTACTTGGAATTTATTAGTTCTACATGTTGGAGCTTTAACTATTCCATAATGGGGGGGGGGGCACCAATTTCCAAGCTTTTTTTTTTTTTTTTGCAATAAACATCTTAACGACGTGTTGGATTTGCCAAATACGATGCTGAAATAATTTGCTAAGAAGCTAACAGACAATGACAAATAATCACTGATGATGATCAAGTAGTATAATCACCATTGCCTAATTATATATTGTGTCCTAACTAATGCATACAATAAAAAAGTGGTAGTAGGCAACAACACAAAAATTAAATTCTTTAAATTAATTAAATGAAAGATTATATATATGATTTGGCATAAACAAAACCAGGTTTACAATCGCATTACTATCAAGTGTTAAATATAATTTTTACCAACAACACTATCATATGGCTTTCTAATGGGCTTCCAAGATCAGTTCCCTTGATTATACTCTAGAGCCATCTATTTTACATTTGAATAATTTATAGACGGCAGTAAAATATTTTCATTCCCAGATTGTTTCATCAATGATGATTAGAACTAATGCATGTTTAAACATATATCAGCTTTTATTCCCTTTATACTATTCATGCTATGTAGATCAGATAACAGATCAATTGGTATACATTTTAAAAACTTGTTTTAAGCCAATTGTAAGTATGTTCTATTTTTTGGGTAGAAAGGTTAATCCCCAAAACAGTTATCATATGACTTCTTATATGCTTCATTACATACTTCCCAGACCAGTTCTCTTTTCCCTAGTTTCAAACTGTTTAGTGTAAGCTTTAATAATCAATAAACCTCAGATGGTATAATGTAATAACATGTGGCATCCATTGATTATTCAAGCTGATAGTAGATAGTTTTATAATGGAGTGAAGATAACTGCTCTTAGAATATGTATATTTTTTTGGATAAAACCATTTTTTTTAATCAAATAAAAACACAATGAGTATGTTTAGGAAACAATTTCATGCAATGATAGGCTGAATATAATTTTAAAATGCAATAGATATTAACAAGAACAGTATAAGTATTGGACATCAAAAAAAAAAAGTGAGAAGAAAGAGGGTTAGTTTTAGAACAGAAGCATGATTGAGTTTATAAAAATGACTGAATGATAAGAGAATTGGTGAAGGAGATTAATCATGATTGGGATAAATTACTCTAATTCTAATAGACATAGATTGGATTAAAAGCTAATACCCAATTGTGAGAGCAGTATCGGTATCTCCCGTTATACCACCTAATGTAAGTATGGGCAATAAATAAATGTGAGATAGTAGTGCTTAATAAATTCATACACAATACTGCCATATATAATACTGTCATATCCATATCCCCAAAATAGTTTATAGATTATGTCTTACATCAGTGAGGAGTTTTGGATCTTGGTTTAGTATAGTTGGGTTTTTTAGATGTAATCCACTATTTACTTAGAAGTCATCTTTGAGAAGGACAGCACTGGATATCGATTTATTAAACACTACCATCTAGAATTTATCGATTTCTCAAGCTTATATTATGTGGCATTACTAGAGTGAGAGAAGAAAAATTTGCTACTGTAAAATGATGTAAGTTGGAATCATGTTTTGATAATTTCAATCATATTTTATGGATTAAAATTATCCAGTTTTAATTACATATTAATGATTAAATTTTATTAAGACTAAAGGAATGTTTGACAGATTTTTATCATTTAGCAACATCAGAATAAAATTGCAAAAGTGAATAGTTATGTTAGCAATAGCTAATACAAATAAAATAAGGGAAATAGAAAAATAAAAATGAGGTATATTGTGGAAACTAAATAGTAAGTTCAAATACATTATCATAGATAAGGCATTTGTAAGAGCACTTTTTCTACCAATGATAAAAGACTGCATCTTATTGCAATTATTCATCTGCCAATCTAGAATAACCTGAGATTTTTATCTCGTAGCTAATAGTAATTAAACACCCATTTAACAGCTAATACTAGAGGACTATCTAGTTTGGCTATGGATGCTTAAATTGGACTAAAAGCCAAACATAGTAATTATTTTCCCATATTTTATATAAAACCACATTCTCTAAGATTACTGTTTGTTGTTCTCTCTTTCAAAAACTCATAGATTTCTTATTTTTTCTTTATCTTTTCTTTATGTTTCTCACAATTCCTCTTCACAACTGCTCTACAGCTTAATAACCAATTCTATCTTCTTCTTTTGATAATTACTTTCTTTGATAAATAATCCTTTTCACTTAATCTTTTTAGAACTTTTATATTTCTAAGCTTTTTTTCCTAATTTATCTTTTCCACAACAGCAACGACAACTATAATATTGTTTTTAATTACATAATAACAACTATAATATTGTTTAATTTAAAGTTGTAAAAAATTCAAAAATGAACCAAAGATAATTTTAGAAATATGAAAAGAAATATGTTAGAATATTTACAAAGGATAAGAAAAAAAAAGATTAAACTTAAGTACAAACTCGCATTAATGATATTATAGCAAAAATTGAGTAATTTAAATAGAGATGTGCAGGGTATACAGAAAGAAAAAAAGATAAGAATTATGACAACTATTAACTGGGAATGGATCTTAGAAAAAAGACAATTTGAGATGATGAGATTAAAAAGTTAATTTGGACATTTAAAATGCCCATAGTAGAGATATTTGTGGTGAAGTATTTGAGAAGTCTCTGCTTTGCAAATGCTGTTAATGGCTAAAGTTAGTGTGTGCGTGTATATCTATAATATTCAATATATTAATATATGAATTTTTTCTACAATACAGGCTTTTTCATACCTGCACTCCAATGTGTAATATATAGGTGTTTGAACTCAGACTTTCACATGACCATGAACTATCCACACTATCTCACACTGCTGACACTCTTGATCACACATATGTCGAAAAGTAAATATAATAATATAGAGTTTAGTCCAGAGTTTTTGTTTATATATATTTACAAACAGGCCTAGATCCAATAAGTGCGGGGCCTGATTGGATTTTTTTTGCGGAGCCCTCTATATATTAAATATTTAAATAAAATGCAAATTAAAAATATATATATAAATCAAATATCATGGATCATAAGATAGGTAAACTTCTATATACACTAAAAAATAAAAATGCACAAAATACAAAAACAATTCCATTTTATTGAATATAAATTTACATTATTGAATATGAATATATGAATTTACAAATTTCTAGGTTTTTGTTCTGTAAATTCTTATAAAATAGTTTGAAAATCCAATTTCCTTGTTTCTTCACTTTCAATAGACATAACTGCTAAACTATTTAATATATCCTGATTCATTGTCAATCTCAGATAGTTTTTTATTAGTTTTAGCCTGGAAAATGATCTCTCTCCAGAAACAATGCTCACTGAAATTGTTAAATATATTCGGAGAGCAATAAACAAGTTTGGAAATGCCGTTGCTCTATCATTTTCCGATAAAAATTTGAACATTTTAAATGGATTTTCAAAAATTCTGATGGAAGGATAGATTTTAAAGCTTCCATTTCTTCAACTAACATTTTTCCATCTATATCAGTTTCCTTCACTATTAGTGCATCATTTTCTGTGAACCTAGAATCTGTTAGAGAAATTTCTAATTTAGCTGCATGTTTTTGAAATGCTTCTTTTTCCATATTTTGAAATTTTCCCAGAAACCCAAATAAGTCATTATGATTTTTCAATTGTTCAAAATGATCTTTTAGTGATTCTGTAGCTTTATCTAAAACAAAATTAAAAAAAGATATCTTGTATGCGTTTATCGGATCTACAATAGGTTCATCATCACCTTCATAACTGAAATGTTTTTTTTCTTTTCCGAAGTCTTTTATTTTGAAATTCTGTAGATATTTCCAAATCTTCTGCAAGAGTTTTTGCTTGAACTAAAACTTGTTCGAATCCAGTATTTCTGTAGTTGCTTAACCATTTTAAAAGTTTTTCAAATGAAGAAAGTGCAATGGATACATCTACAGATTTACTTTGAAGTTCCTTGCTTACATAATTGACTTGGAACAGTAAATCGTACCAAAAACCAATGATACTAAAACTTTATAGTCTTTCATTGCATTTCCAAAAGATTCTGCCTTGCTTTTAATTTGTGGACTTTCAGAAATTTCTGATATTTTGAAAAGAGTATCTCACTGCTTTTACGCTTTGAATCCCACATTCCCACCTGGTATCACAAAGAGGCTTCACAGTAAGTTATTTTACATATTTGAGAAGTACTAACCATCTTTTTGAAGATGCCAAAAACAAAACATGTAGGTGTTGGAGAATACCAAAGAAGATTAAAGCTTCTGGGCAAATTTTTGCTACATCTCCCAATACTAGATTATAATTGTGACAAACACAAGGAGTAGAAAATGCCCTTGAATTTTCTTTTAAGAGTATAGCTTGAACACTGGAGACTTTACCCTTCATGTTCGAACCATTGTTATATCCTTGCCCTCTTATGTTGTTGATGTCAAGCACTAAACTTTGAATTTCTTTCTTTAACACAAAAAATAGATTTTCTCCTATCCTGCTCTCTACATGTATAAATTTGATAAATTGTTCATATATTGTGATATTCGAGCCTGGTAATGTTCCATCTGAAACATATCTGATTCTAAAAGACATTTGTTCTTGATGACTGACATCTGGAGTACAATCCAGAATCACAGCAAAATATTTTCTATATTTTATTCTATCAATAATTTTATTTTTTAATTTGTTGCCTATTAAGTTTATTATTTCATTTTGTATTGTTTTGCTTAAATAACTTTGGTGTATTTGTTTTGTGGTGATTCTTTGTATATGATCCTGCATTACTGGTCAAATTTTTCAAATAATTCAAGTATTCCTAGAAAATTTCCATTTCATGCATCGCCTAGGTTTTTGATGGATCCTCTAAACATGATATTTCGTTCAGCTAAAAACTGAACTACAGAAAATAATCTTTCAAATATCTTATACAAACAAACTTTTTCTTGGTTCAACAACTTCTGTTGAACATTATCTATTGTTTGCTCAGCAGAAAGTCTTTTTTGAAGCTCTGTACATTTTAACATAGCTACCAAATGATTTTTTGATTTTTCATGTGTGGCTAATCTATTATATATATTTGGCCAGTTATTAAATCCTACAGTGGCTAGTGCAATTGAGGCACCCATACTGATTAGCCAATAATAAAAACAAAATATTCTGTCTTCTGATTCAGAATATATTATCCAAGGACGGCTTATTATTTCACCATTCGTAAGCTTTCTTTTCAGATGCACTTTTGAAAAGTGTGTTCCATCCTCTTGGCGTGAAAACTCATTTAAGATAATTTTTGTAGGACCTTTTTGAACTAAATAATCTTTTATTTATTGACTAATAATCTCAGGCCAAGAAGCGGGATCATCAGTTATATTCAGTTTTTCCATTTTCATTCCAATATTTGCTTCTTCCGTTTCTGGTCTGTATAATTGTGTTTCTTGTTTATTTTTTCCCTGTTCTTCTTCATCTTTATCATCATTTTCTTCTTCTTCACCTTTGTCATCATTATCTATTTTTAAAAATTTGTTCAAAATACCTCTGAGTTTTTCACTTTCAATTTTCCTTTTTGCACTTAATTTCCTTTTTAGACTACCACTTTTATATTTTCTTCCCATATCTCTTTCTTGTTTCAGTGGATTCGACATCTAATGATAAAATTAAATCCATTTTTAATCACAAAATATACTTAAATTTTTAATTTTAAATATAATTTCTTGTTAATAAATATTATGTAATATAATTAGTATTTACCTTTTTTAACAATTAGTAATTAGTCACAAAATACGACACTAATAATTAAAATGATTAGAAGAATAGAGAACTGCAAATGCAATAAACAATTGACATTTGATAGTAGCCACATCTAATTAATAGCGAGTGCAGCGCAACAATGACTAATGCCAAAAAACGAATGTGAGTGCGCCGAGTAAGACGCATATAGAATAGAATAATTGAGAGAGAAGATAGTACTATTTGATTAATTAAACATTAGTCAAAAATGACACTTACGGGTATCCGTTTTCTATATATAATGTATATATATTATAATAAACACAATAATAAATCTCATCCATCAGTGCGAACTTAAAATAAATATATTTTTAATTATTTGAATAATTTATAATTTATTCTTTATCGTCAAAAGCAATTTGCTTTAAATTTCGAAAAATAACTTTTTGTTAATTTTGGTGGTGATGCGGGGCCAGATTGGACCCAATAGTTCCAATTGCCTTAAATCCGGGCCTGTTTACAAAGAGTATTTAGAGAAGCTATAGAAATATTTAAAAAAATAAATTACAATAACAAACGTGATGAAACAATAAAATTATCAATTATTTGGAAGATTTTCTTATCACAAATGAATATAAAAAATACTGCCAAATATAAATCAAAGTATTCAACAACAACATGGTATAACAACCACATGATACAATTCTATCTGTTATAATTATGTGATTATTACTATATTTTTTTTCACCCAGTTGAGGATAAGTGTTATCTTGTCGAAACATTGGTATATTTATTTTAGTTTTATTTTATTAAACATGCTTATTCCCTAAAACATGTTTCATAAAACATTTTTTAGCTATGAAAACCTGCATTTCAGCATATATATATATATATGTGTGTGTGTAAAATATTATAACTATTATTATATAAACAATAAAATATAATAGTCATTCCTTATGAATTTATAAATATCTACATCTATGTATAGTGTGCTTTTGTATTCATATATTTGTAAAAACAGTCTACTCTCTACTATTTTAGCACTCTATGTTCAAAGAGTCAGTGGTTAATAGATATCAGAGTAACCTAGTCCCCATTTACCAGATCTGTTTTTGGCTTAAGACATTCGAATTTTATTTTTGATAATAGTAAAAAAGAAAAGAATTAAAAATGCTGACAAATATATAACTGCACTGATTCCAGTTTTGAATACCAGGTCTTCTTTAATAAAGGTTATAACTAGAATCTGATCTAATTGCATTACCATCAGGTGACCGCTGATTAATTAAGCAATAGTACCTGAAAAAAGATTGCTATTGTTTATACTGAAATAAGTTGAAAGACTTAAATGTTATTGTGTTGGTATTAAATTTATGAGAAACAATTATTATAACTACAGGACTGCTACTTTTACAAATGTATAGAAGAATAAGATGAATTTGTATATATATATATATATATATATATATATATATATATATACAAATTGATCTATATCTCTGTATACTATATATATATATATATATATATATATATATAGTAACAGTATGGAAAATAGGGATTAATCAAAGAGTATCTGTGGTTACAATGACACACAATTAGGCAGCCATTTCTAACAGCACACCACATTAGGGCTGAATTATGAGATGGAAAACCATCATCATCTCCAAATAGACAACCTATAAAATTAAATACAAAAGGAATGAGCATAAGAGATCAGCACAGAACTAACTATAAGTTTGCCAGAATTCCACAAAAGTAATAATCATTCATCATCATGAATGCTCAACAATAAAAATAAATCAACAGACAATTTTGTGTCTGCATTTGAAAGTGGTCCACTATAGACTAGGTTAATTATTTAGCCACTGTCAAACCTAGGATAGGAATATAAATAATTATGGATGCACATACTTAGATGCTACTCCATCAAAATACAGTAATAAGTCAAATAATACTGGGATACTAAAAACATCTTGACCATCATCAATGCTCTGTTCACATATTACCATTAATGTACTGGCCAACTATAAACTAAATTTCTAAAGAAATAATAAATAAAGTGAAATGTAGTGCATGGACTTTAAAGGATATCTCTTTTTTACCAACCAAGATCATCATCACCTGGATGCCCATAACACTAAACATAAATTCCTACTCCATATAACTATTATGCACAAATCTAGCTCAGGAAGTGAGAACTCTATAAACTATTGCTGTTTGCAAGAGATAAATAAATAAAGCAGTTTATTATAAATCACTTCAAATAATTCCTAGGTTTACCCTATTATAAGTAAATAGCTTTATTGGTACCATTTTTAAAAATTCTAGAACATTAAGCTGTCACGAAATAAAGTGCAAATCATGAAACAGGAATTGGATAGTAACAATAAACAAAAAAAATGACATGATAGTATGAAATTTTAAACATTCATTTCATCAAAAATATATTTTTTTCTAAGAATTATAATCAATCAGTTGATTTCTATTCATAAATTAACTTTTAATTATTTAAGTTATTCCTTTAAAATAATTAAGAATTGGAAAAACAATATTTTCAAAATCAATGATAACAATTTTTGATTTATCTTAATTAATCTTTTGTTAAGATTTTGGAAGAGAAAATGAATGAAAAGAGAAAAATATGTTTAAAAAAATGTAGAAAAAATTAATTTTTCTAAAAACTATTCCATAATTTTGAAGAAAAAAATTGATTGGATTTAAAAAAATGTTTTACCATTTAAAAATATTAATGAAAATAACAACAAAAAAATATCTTTTTTTTTACTATACATAAAAATTTAGTGTGCACACACAAAAAATACCTTTAACCATGGTTTTATTTTCTGAGAAGTCCTTTCCAGTTACAATTTCCAGTTTTTTCCAATTGAATTTCTTGAATGCTTCTAAACATAATTTGTTTTTTTCTTGGTGTGCAGTAATTTCAGATTAAAAATGAAAATTTTCATCCATTTCTTTCCACTAAAATTTCTAGGTGAGACTAACACATATACTCATATTATTGGTTGAAGACAAAATTGCATATACTTTAGGGGTAACTTCTCTACATTTTTATTTCAGTGAAGATACATTACATGGAGGAAGCTGATGTCTAACTTTTAGCTAATTTTAGAACATGGTTTTCATTGTAGAAACCATTTTTATGACTAAACTCATAGTATGCTAAAAGCTTCTGTAACTTGGTTAAGACTTAGCTGGATTAAGACTTAACTTTCCACAGTTAAGTTAGGAATATCTTCTTACCAGACACTTGGGTCTTCTGACTTATTCACACCCCTATTTTTTCTGGAATAATCTTGCCTACATGATAATTTTTATAATAACCAATTAGATAATTTGTTAAAAACACAATTGTTCACATATTCCACCATTTAAACTTTGATATCAAGAACTTAAATTAACATCATAAAATTCTTGACATTCCTTTCTAATTTAAAAAATATCTGTTAATTACACTGATTTGATTTTTTGTAATGAAGAGAGATAAAGAGAAAAAAAAAAAAAACAATTCTGAATAATTAAAATAAAATTTAACAAAGGATTAAAATCTTATTTTTTTTATCTTTTTAAAAATACTCTTAAACATAAAACTTTATCTTTCTTAAAAGGTTAAAATTAATATCTATTAAATAATTTACAAAAGAAAAATATTTTCTCTTAGTACATTTTTATGGTTTAAATTAAAACTACTAATTAATTATAATTACTGGAGAGAAAAAAACAGCTTGATTACATTATTTTATAAATTTCTCTCCCATCTAAAATAATTTATAATTCATTAAACTATTCACATATTAAAATCATATTATTTAACAAACTTAATGTGTGAGAATCCTTATATTATCATATAGAAATTTAAAATATTTAGTTAATTGAAGACTCATTATTATTATAAAAAATATGCATGGAAAATTAAATATTATTTTCCCCATTAATTAAATAATCCTAAACTAAACCTGAGGAACATGCTGCCAACTATCTAATTATTTTTAATGCAGATATATAGTTAACTAGTTACAATATATATATATATATATATATATATATATATATATATATATATATATATATATATATATATATATATATATATATTAAGCTAATAGGAATAATATGTTGATGGAGAATTCAGAGTTAAACAACTTCAGTGTAAAATATTAGGGAGAAATGAGATGTTGGTCAATATCTATTATTACATAGCATTAATGCACTGCTATCCAGATTTGTCAAAATCATAGTTCAAATAACTCTTTTTTGTTAATATTTATTTCTGATAGATGTATTTATTGTATTCACTCCACAACATATTCTTGAAATATATAAATAAAATTATCTGAAAAAAAAATGAAAAAATAATAATCATTAATTTATTTATCTGAAGCGGATGATGTCAGAGCATGAGGATAGAAAAGTTGATACTTGTAAATCAATATATATATATATATTGTGTATATGTATGTGAGAGAGAGAATAAACTTCTTTACTTAAAGTCAGACTATGGTAAGCAAATAAGATGAAGAATATAAAATAGTAGAAAGAATAGATATAGTACAATTACTTTTACAAACAAAATGAAATAGTAAAAATAGTTTAGAGCAAAGATACAAAAGTGTACAGAAAAGTTGGAAATCAGATGCTTCTGAAATTATGTTTCTGGCAGAATAAAGTATATTTAAAAACAGCTTTTAATTCTTGTATTTTTTACATCATAATAATATTATTCATAAGATTATGTCATTTAACAATTATTTTTATCAGACTCAACTCTAAATTTGTTTTTTTTTTCAACATTTATTCATTTATTTTATTCAGGAAATACCAAATTGTGTAATCTAAATATATATATATTTTTCCCAGATGTTGCTTATTTGATTCCAAATGTTGAGCTCATAATATTTGCATTAGGTATATATTCATCAAATAAATCAAAGCAGTTATAAGTAATTAGACCATATAATATTATAATAATAATGCTTGATCTCTTTCAGTATTCTGGTAACATATTTTGTTTTAGTATATTAACAGGCTTAATTTTGAATGCATTTTGATAATATTATAAAAATTAATTTTTTTTAAATACGTGTATATTTTTTGTTCATATACTATTTTGTATTTAAACAAGTTGGCCTAAAGCATAACAATCCATTACAGAATAAAGGCCCTTTCAATAGTACACAATGAAGGGAAAGATAGTACCATATTCAGAATACATGATATTGGTTTAGCTGATGAAAGTTATTTAGCATTTGTGAACCTTATTTTAATTTCTAGCTGAAAGTATGTAAATACACATTTCCTAATCTATAATAGATGTCTAATTTGGTTGGCTATAAATAAATCAACTTCATAAAAAATAAATAAATCTAATTTTGTTATAAACCTGAAAATTTTCCAATTTTATTTAGACCCTATTCAAATCCCAGGTTATGGGTGTGGTATGAATATGCGAACTATAATGTGAAAAAAGACAGTCTAAATTAATTTTTAAAATTAAAAGTTAAAGATTTTATTTAATAAAAGATTCAAACATAGATAATTTATTTATAGAAAGAGTGTTATTGTCTTAATTTACTAAAAATAGATTTGGACAATAATTGTAATCATTAATTTAAAAAAAAGATATCCCCCTCGCTATACAGAAAGAATAATTATAACATTAATTAAATTGAAAAATATAATAATTACTCCAGAAATCACCCACCCACACACACACTAACTGAATATAGGATAGTTAAAAAGAATAGATATTTTAATGAGCATTTCAATTTTGAAGACTAACCTGCAGTAAAAGAATTGCCTACCTGGATACATCTAGACCAAAGATGAATCCATAGACTTAGGGACGTTTTGCAAATCATGTTTGATATTATTTTTTATGCCATAAGGTTTAATATTTTATGTAAAATTCGCTAATAATTAAAATAAAAATACTGTTTTAATAAATTAAATTAATAAGTGAAAAATTTGTCTAACACTTTATTCTGAGATGAATCAAAAGAAAACTGGCACAGTCCACATGATCTGATGCAGTTAATCAAAACTAACACAGTCAACTAAAATTTGTGAAATTATATGAGAGGAAAAAAAATAAAAATTTAAAGCATTCAAAAATCGAAAATATTATGACAGGCAAACATAAGCAATTTTAATCTTTACATCAGCAGTGAATGGCCAAATTATTTGGAACAATTGAAAAGTTCTTTTTTTTTTTCTAAAGGATATTAAGAATGGAAAATGTCAAATAGCAACTTTATTAGATATTTATTTATTAGACCTGTGATGTGGAGAAGATGGTACACCTTTTCACATCTGCAATAAATTACTTTGCAATCTCATCAAATAAATCCTGCAATGTTATCCGATCTTGTATCAGAACATTTTTTTTATCCAATCTAATATCAAAATATGTTTTTGTGTGTGATATTTTGACAGTCTCAGTACTGTATGTATATATTTTATGGTTTTTTGACAATATAATTGACATATCATATTTTACATATTTTTGTATGGCAAATCAATATTTTTATTCTTGTTAAAAATGTACTTTTTAAGATCGATTTTTTTGGTGACATTCATATTTTTAGTATTGTTAGATATTAATATTCCACACCATATTTTTATTCATTATATGGTAAGTACCGTATGCGTATATTTTAGGTTTTTTGATAATATTGTAGAGTACTTTTGTAATTTAGTAATTGTTTTAGTATTAGTCCTGCAACAGGTATTAGACATGCTACACCTTTTCACTTATGTATTCAGGCTGCTGATAAATTTGTAAATTTTGCCAAAATATCATGTATATGTGGTCCATTTTGATGAATTTATTTTGTTTATAGAAAATCCAAGTGTGCACATTATTTTGGGCAGATCAAAAAATTAGAAAGTTGTCAGCAGATTGATATGAATATGAAAAGGTGCAGCAAGTCTAATACGTGTTGCAGGTCTAATATGTAAGTACCCTAAAGTCATTGATGTTACAAAAAAATTATACAATCTGAATAAGTCAGTTGAACTTATCTGTGTTAAAATGATTGAAAAATTAAATAACTATTTTAGAACTATCCTTAACTGCCACATAAATACATTTTAGGATACTTACATATTAGGTCAGCACTGATGAAAGTTGCTGGCAGCAAACAAATGTGTACATAAAGACTGAATTAAAGACATTTACTATCTTTTAAAAAAGTAAATGAAGATATATATATATTATAACGATCGGGGAGATGATCGAAGCTACCAGTCTTATCGTATCTGCACTACGAGGGTGCCATCTAGGCATTTGAATCTAGACAATTTATATAGTAGGCAGATACATAAGTTAAGGGGAAAAAAATTTGTATATATTTTATTTCGACCATTAGCCCAATGTCACTAGCTCAGCGGAATGGCAGAGATTTATATTTTAAATTCTTATCTAAGAATATTTCAATATTAAAAAAGAATAAAATAAGCCACTGCCAGTAATTATACACACAAACATTTATTAACACACATATAAATGTTGAATCCTTTTTAGCATTACTTTTACTTTATAATTTAACTTGATTTTAGAATTTAATTTAAGTTTTAACTTTTATAAGTTCGCACAGATGAATTGAAATATTTTATTTAAAGTGTCGAGTATGAATAAACTACATAGATTTCATTTGAAAAGAAAATATTCTATCCCTTATTTAACCCTAGGCCAAAAGTTCGCAGTCAAATCAACGCCAATCTATCTGATATATCGATGTATTCAATGTAGCACGAATACGACAGCACCAAAATGACATACTGTCAGGAATGTACATCTGAACAGCATGGTTAATAGATGACATTGACTCTCAACCAAATAGGAATGCTACATCTATTGGCAAGAAGAACAAAAAACAAAAAACTCCATAGAAAGGGACTGCATTTTCCGTCTTACTATCCCTTCTATAGGCAAAAAGGGGGGTGCGGCATATAAATCGATCCTGCAAGTAGCGAATCTCATACTACATCTACTAATTACACCAATATATTCAATCCATTGACCCAATTTAAGTACAAAACAAATAACCTAATATTACCCTCCCTTAAACTAACATATATAATTTTACAAATCCATGCAGACATTCACGCCCGACTTAAATTTAACATTTATTAAAAGTTGTTAAAAAAAAAAATCATAATAAAAACTTAAAAGAACAAAAAAAATTAAATGGAAATGATTTTAAAAAATACATCAAACGACATTATTAATATTAATTTACATTGGTCAGATAGGATTCTATTGCTATCATTTAAATACTGCGAAAGTTTATATTTTAGAGTTCTTATTGTTTTCAAATTAATTAATGTTCATTAGATTTCATAAAGTTCTTACAATTTTAACAAGTTTGTAGTTTCTAATTTTTTGCAGTTGCTTGCCATTTGGAGCCAGCGTTAATTCCCCAATGTCCTGTGGTCCTCAATATAGGAAAAACGATGTTTCATTTTTTATAACAACTGAAGGAATTGAAAGTGCGTCTTTCAATCCCTTTACCTCCAACTCTCCGACTTAACACATCTCCGTCTTCTCTTAAATTTTCTTCACTCACTAAAAATTTATTTCCAAACTTTTTCTTTTATATGTAACTTTCGGATCCAATAGACCTTACATCATCGATGATGATGATCGTTCTGTTGAGGTCTGTTTCCTGAGGGATTTCTTTCATTGGCTATTATGCTCCTATTGTTTTTCTCCTATCTGACCTTTACTTATAAATGTTGGAATGCCCAAGGGCTGGTTTACTTTTATTAATTAAAATAATCATTTCCATTTTATACAATAGAATTAATTAAACTGTACATTCTTTTTAACGATATATATTTATCTTTAAATCTTTTAAGTTTTTTCTTAAAATTTGGTTTTAAAATACTAATTTTTAATAGTTTTCTTTTAATAATTTTTCATCTGTGCGATTTTATATTTATAAAGTTTAAATGACTTTTAACTTTCAATTTTTATGTCTTAAAAAAGAAGTTTTTATATGCGAACTTTTCTTTTTAATTTCTACTTTTTAAAATAAATAATATATTAAATTTAAGCGTAAACAGATAATATTATAATAACGTGAAAGCTAAACACCTTCAAACAGATATGCTTTAAAAATGCTTACGTGACAGCCAATCAGATGGAATAATGGCATCACATGGGACTCTAAATTCTAAAACACAAGCCAGAACTATTAGAAAAAGATGGGACCCATCTTAATCTATGCCTCAATTATATTTAAATAAGCCAGACTAAAGCATTTTGAACTAAGAGTGTGAAGCTTAAATACCTTCACATTTAATCCACTAAATATTATATATATAAATTAACAACGTGAAATCATCCGATTTACAACGAAGCAATATTTTAAATCTAATGAAATGATATTAATAAATGTAAATATATTAAATTTAAGCGTAAACAGATAATATTATAATAACGTGAAAGCTAAACACCTTCAAACAGACACGCTTTAAAAATGCTTACGTGACAGCCAATCAGATGGAATAATGGCATCACATGGGACTCTAAATTCTAAAACACAAGCCAGAACTATTAGAAAAAGATGGGACCCATCTTAATCTATGCCTCAATTATATTTAAATAAGCCAGACTAAAGCATTTTGAACTAAGAGTGTGAAGCTTAAATACCTTCACATTTAATCCACTAAATATTATATATATAAATTAACAACGCGAAATCATCCGATTTACAATGAAGCAATATTTTAAATCTAATGAAATGATATTAATAAATGTAAATATATTAAATTTAAGCGTAAACAGATAATATTATAATAACGTGAAAGCTAAACACCTTCAAACAGACACGCTTTAAAAATGCTTACATGACAGCCAATCAGATGAAATAATGGCATCACATGGGACTCTAAATTCTAAAAGACAAGCCAGAACTATTAGAAAAAGATGGGACCCATCTTAATCTATGCCTCAATTATATTTAAATAAGCCAGACTAAAGCATTTTGAACTAAGAGTGTGAAGCTTAAATACCTTCACATTTAATCCACTAAATATTATATATATAAATTAACAACGTGAAATCATCCGATTTACAACGAAGCAATATTTTAAATCTAATGAAATGATATTAATAAATGTAAATATATTAAATTTAAGCGTAAACAGATAATATTATAATAATGTGAAAGCTAAACACCTTCAAACAGACACGCTTTAAAAATGCTTACGTGACAGCCAATCAGATGGAATAATGGCATCACATGGGACTCTAAATTCTAAAACACAAGCCCCATGTGATGCCATTATTCCGTCTGATTGGCTGTCACGTAAGCATTTTTAAAGCGTATCTGTTTGAAGGTGTTTAGCTTTCACTTTATTAAAATAAATAAGGTAACTGAGTGTGTGCCCATTACAATATATTATTTTTTAGGTTGTTTATCACTTGTAATAAATTTATATTGTTAAAATTTTGCTTGTTGGAAGATCATATCTCACAAAAAAATGTAAATGCATGTTTGTTTCATTTCAAGTAAATAAAGTTATTAAGTATCCATTTTTAAAAATAAAACTTTATAAGTTTACATGGTGGAAAATAATTTGTCATAAAAAAGTTTAAATGCATAAGGTATAAGTTGCCATTTTTCTATATAAATCTTTAATTGCTCAATTAAGTTTGTCAGCAAGTTATTTTCTGAGGTTAGTGGATTAGAAAACTATTTCTGAACTAATATGTATGTGGCATGACAATGTCAGACCAATACACAAGTACCCATTTAATAAATAGGCAATAAAAAAGGGAGAGAAGTTATCCAATTATGATGTGATTCTCAGGGATTTAGTAAACCTTATAATTTTAAGGTTGTTCTTGATCAATTTATTTGGGGTATGTCTATGGACCAGTTCCATCAACAGCTACTAGCAAAGAATATTTGACCTACAAAGAAACAATTCAGATAAGCCTAGCTTACAAGTTAGTCTTATATCAAGCTAAGTCAGAAAAAAATTGCAATATAAAAAATAAACTATTTTTGGATAGGCTAAAAAAAAAAAAAACAATACCGAAGAAATTCAATTGTTTCTTCTGTTGCAAAAGTGATCATTTGGCAAACAAATGCAAATAGAAAAATGAACAATGCAGTAAATGCAATCATAAAGACCATTTGGGGAAAATGTATAAAACAAAAATGAAAAAACCTAAATACATAAAATTGAAAACAATTATTTTTAAAACATTTATAAAAGAAAGATTGACCCAATCAATTGCTAGTTCCAGTATATATATTTTCAGAAAAAAAGAAAATGGAAATTAATAGAAATTGATAGCTGATTGGTTGTTTCTATAATATCAAACAATGATTGGAGAAAAAAGTATGAGAAGAAAATCAAAATGACTGAAGTAGTAAAAATTCATGTAAAATTAAGTAGTAAAAATGTGGTTGTAAAATTATATATAATAGAAAAAATATTAAACCAATAATAGGGTATGAGTGATTTAAACCACTAGATTGACATAATAAAAAATATCAAACTGAAGAGGAAATAAAATTAGCATTTCCAAATTTATTTTCTATAAAACTAAGTGAAATTAATGTTGATTGATGATACTAAACCAGATATCATAAATCTAGAAGAATTCCATTGAAATTGAATGCAGTTATTGAAAACTACATAAAAAGGTGTAAGCAATGCCAATGAAATAGCATTGTATCAAGAAAAGAATACTTTAAATGGTCTGAATCTATAAAATCATGGCAGAGAGTCCATGTAGATCATGTTGGTTCATCTAAACCCCATATAATATTAATAACATTAGATACATATTCAAGATGAGTTGATTTTCAAATAATGAAAAAAAAAAACAATTCAGAAGAAATCATACAAGATCTCCATAAAATTTCCTCTTATTATGGAATTTCAGAAATGTTAGGTTCAAATAATGAAACTGTTTTTACTTCAGAGAAATTTGAGTAGTTAAAAAAGGAATGGGGTTTGCCACACATATTAGCACCATCTTAACATCCCAAGTCAAATAGATATGCTGAATAGGCTGTCCAGAAATTAAACATGATGGCTAACAAAGCTAATAATATTGATGTACATGAAGTTTTATAAATGTTAGTTTTTTTTACCAATATTCAACTCCCTCAGCTTCCATTGTAAAAACTTTATCAGAATTATTAATGGGGAGAAAAATTAGAGCAATTTTCCTACCGAATAGTAAAAACCAAAACAGTAGTTGCATATAGAAATCCAAATGAAAATTAATAGTAAATCTTGGACTCAAGATAGTTTAAGAAAAAGCTGAATTAAGAGAACAATAGAAGCAGTGATTTTCAATAACATTGCAAGACTAAAAACAAAAGTTAGTTGTGAATATAGACATCACATAAACCACATTCATCAAAATGATGTTCCAGAAGCAGAAGATTATAGAACACAAGAAGAAAGAACTACTGAACTAACACTAGTGAACTTTTAGAAGGAAACAGAAGAAGCAGAGCAGGCAAAAATATTTAGCCCAGAAAGCCAGGGAATCAAAAGAAGAAAGAAACTAAAATATTTAGAAGATTATGTCTGCAATCAAGGTTAATGTAAACATTTAGTTCTTCATGAGCACAGAGAGATAATGCTTTGTCGAAGAAAAAAATAAAACAAAAAAAAGTTTAAATTGATTTTTAGAAATAACTAAAAAATTAATTAAAGATTTTATTTAATTAAAGATTCAAACCTAGATAATTTAATAATAGAGTGTTGCTGTATTAATTTATTAAATACAGATTTTGGATAATAATTGTAATCTATAGATTAATTAAGAAAATAAAGAAATCTCTCTACAGAAAAAGAATAATTAATTATAATATTAATCAAATTGAAAATTACCATAATTACTCCTGAAATAAAGAAACTCTTTGAATATAGGACAGTATAAAAAGTACAGAATATTTTAGTGGGTACGACCGCTGCAGTAGAAAAGGAATTTTTAAATCGGGTATGTCTAAGCCAAAGATTAAACCCATAGACCTAGGGACTTTTTGCAAATCACATTTGATATTATTTTATAACCTATGTAATTCATTGTATTATATGAGAATGTATTTTATGCTAGATTTTGTAAATAAGTTTGCTAATAATTAAAATAGAAAATATATTTAAATAATAGTTGCCTGCATACTTAATTTATTAAAGTTAGTTATTGAGAATCACGATAATAAAAAAATAGATCAATAAGCTCTCAGAGTAAATTAAAATTAATAAGAGGGAAATTTGGCAAACATTTTACTTTGAGATGAGACAAAAGAGCGTGTACGTGCATAAACTCCCACTTTTAAGCTTTTTTAATTTTTAATATTGCCTTTCAAAAGAGTAACGGTCGCTCTCTTCTTTGGGGATCAATGTAAGTATCTTAATATTAAGCCGGAATGAATTTAACCGTAAATCTGAAGAAAACAATTAATTAAGCTTATTGGAGAAAGCTTTCTTTTTTAAATTCGGTAATTATTTAATAAAATTTGTTCTGCCGTTTTTTAAAACAAATACGAAGGCTTTAAATCGAAATACATGGTCAAGTTTTTTTGCTTTGTTTCTAATCTCTAATTAATATTGCTAATATATTATAAAAGGTCTTGCCTAATCTTGCATGTTATTCAAACTTGTAACATAATCCTGCATTCCGATCTAGACAATTTAAATAATTAATAATTTATCAACTTGTTCAAATCTGGAACGTTTAAATCGGTTGTACTTTTGCCAAAGTTTATAAAAGAATTTATATAATTTTAATTGGCGCCTATAAATATAGTTATTGCGAAATATTTAATATATAATAATAGTAGTCGTGACAGAGACACGTAAAACAAGTCAATCTTTTTGTATATATAAAAAAAAGTTGATTACTAAAAACTTTTGCAAATAATCAATTGTCACATGATGTAGATATGATTTAGATTTAAACATGAAATAGCTTCACGTTACTAAGCCCAAACTTTTTGAATCAGTAATTAGTATACAAAAGTCCTAAATATTAAATAATGCCTTTTAAAAGCAACCTGTGTATACGCGTGTTTTTGTTTTAATTAATAATCAACTATCATAACTAGTTAGTCGACACATAGTTGAAAAAAAAAAACACGATAGACTGACTATTAATCAAGTAAATAACTAATTAATATATTTTGCATGAAATAATCATTACTGATTATTTGACATAATGTTGGCATAGTAAAATTAATTCCCCCAGAGATCATCAGAAGAAATCAGTGTTTTCATTTTGATTATCTTAATAAAAAGAAAAAAAAACGAGAGGGGATGGATTAACATTTCAAAGCATTAATATATGCAATGAATTTCAATAATTTTTTTTTTTTTAAAGAAATGTATTTCTAAAATGTAGGTTATAAATACAAAATTTTGCAAGGTTTTCATTATCATAATTTATACGATCAATTCTTGGCATCGAATAAAAAACATTTTTTGAAAACGACGTATCATATGTTCAAAAGCACATACTTTTCTTCCGCTACTAATTTAACAAGCGTTATATACTTATTGAACGATCTAATATCATTTAAAAAATGTCAAAGTTGAAATAGACTTATTTTGTTATATATAATGATCTGATTCACTTGAAGATACGATCAAATTAGGACAATTTCAACCAGGCCATTTAATCTTCGAACCAGAATTTAGATCTGACCTGACCAAGTACCTATTTACTGTTTGTCAAAATATATTTATGATAATAAAAGTAAAGATTCAACTCAGTTTCGTAAATATACGATATGCTATAACCAGTGCCCGATTTACCATTAATTTAAATAAGCCAAAGCTTGGGGTCTTAGTTTATGTGTCATAGCATCGGCCGGGACGCGAACCCGCAACCCGGGCAACTGCCTGCAAGTGCAAAGCAGTCGCGCTGACCTCTCGCCCACCAATGCAAGTATCTAGAAAATTGCGTAGACGACGTTTTTAGATTTGCTTTATTTTCAACAAATATAATGTTTATGTAAAACATAATGTTTTTATTTTATATTATATTTTGTTTAATTTATATTGTACACATCTTAAAGTTAAATAATTAATAAAGACTTTGATATGTATTGATAACCTGTGTAAATAGACATAAGTGTCTTTTTTGTATAATTAAAAAAAAATAGGTAAGGGGCATCAATTTTTTGTTAGCTTAGGATCTAAAAAATATATAAATCCTGCCCTGACTATAATCAGTGGAAAAGAATACATTGTATTTCATTAATGCTGTTTGTCTTTAACTCTTCTAATAATAAAGGATTAATTAAATGCTATGTGTTGAGTATACTACTATATGGTTATGAAACAAGGACATGTTTATAGATTAATATGTTCTGTTTAAAGAAATCTTCAAAATATTTATCACTGGAATATATAACTAAGCAATATGAAAAATAATCTACAAATAAAAATTGATTAATAAAATTTTCTATTAGAGAACCATTTATTTAATTAATTATGGGCTAATCAATGATTATTTGTTGGAAATATAAACAGGATAAATAGCAGAAATATCATTGTTACCTATTGCAGACGATAGATTTTTTAGGGAAGTTTTATGATGTGCTAATAGGATATGTATGCTATTTTTTTTCCAAATGAGCTTTTTTAGTTAGCTTCAAACTAGGATTATTAAATATATCATTGTTAATTTAGTGTAAAATCTATTTAATTATACAAACAAGATAATAAAAGTTTAAATTCATTATTTTTAAATAGCATAAAATGAATAAAAAGTGACCAGAATAAAAACAAATAATAGTGCTTTCTAACAGAAAATATTATTTTAATTAGATGCGGATGTGATGTAATGTGATGCGCTGTCTTCTCTCCTTTATCAAAGTCAGTAATCTCTCACCCATTATGCTGCGAGAAACCTGTTAGACACCTTCCCTTCCCTTTCCATTCCTCACCTTAATTTTTTTCTATATTTTTCTTTATCCTGCTTCATTCTATTTCAACATCATCTTTGTCCACTCTATGACCTTTATATCTAAATCCCACTTACCTTTTTCCAAACCCAGCATAAAAACCAAGAACTCACTTTCTGTATAATCACTTTGTTTATATTTATTCCCCCACACTTCATTATTTGTACCATTTCTGCTTATAAACATTTATATCCAACTAGCAGATGCCTAATATTGTCCATGCCTTCCTTACATAACTTGCAGATAAAAATCACTCACATTTCTTCATTTATGTGTATATTCCCTTGTTGCTAATGATTCTATTCAACCCTTAAACAGTAAACTACTTTTCTTGCTATTATTGTAAATTAACACACACCCAATATTCTGTTTACTTATATATATATATAAACTCTTTTTATTCTCCATACCCAATATTCTGTTTACTTATATATATATATAAACTCTTTTTATTCTCCATACTAGTTCTCCATTTCTCCAGGTTCCTATGTGATGTGATGTGATGTAATACACTGTGACTTCTTATACAAGTCAGGAATCTCTCAGCTATTATTCCCAGAGAAATCTGTTAGCCACCTTACCCTCTTTTTTCATTCCCCACCCTAAGTTTTTCCATATTCTTCTCTATCCTGCTCTATCCCATTTCACAACATAATCTTTGTTAACCCCATAGCTTTTATATCTAAATCCCTCTTATCTTTTCCCAAACCTAGCATAAAAACCAATAACCCACTTTCTGTATAATCACTTTGTTTATATTTATTCTTCCACAACTTCATTATTTGTACCCTTTCTGCTTTCAGGCATTTACACAATTAACTATTTTCTACACCTTTCTTACACAACTGGCAGACTAAATCATTCACATTTTTCCATTTATGTGGACATTCCTTTGTTGCTAAAGATTTTGTTTGAGTCTTAAATAGTAAACTACTTTCCTTGCTATTATCATAAATTAGCTCACACTCAATATTCTGTTTACTTCTTTATATATTTAAACTCTTTTTACTCTCCATACTAGTTCTTCATCTCTCCAACTCTTTATTATTTATTAATGCATCTATTCTTCTATCCCATTCCTTATCACTATAACACTCAAAAATTCTCCTAACACAATCATCCCACCTTTTGTAGAAGTATACAGACATAAATTCTTTATCCAAATCTTCTGCGTACCATACTACCCTTTTCATCCATCCTGAGGCTTGCCCTTTACTCATAACCTAATTAAATACTATTTTGGTTATTCTCTTATTATGAAGGAAATTTATTTGCACTGCCACCTAGAATTGATTGATTACTTGATACTCCACAAAGGAAAAAATAACTTCTATCAAATATAGCTTAAATTTAAGCCATGTTTAATGCTTTGCTTTATATTTAAGTCTCAATTTTCATGAGAAAAACTTTTCTGATAATATAATTATAAAACATTCCCTATTTAAAATCATGCTTTAATCAACAGACAAATTTTATAACAATACAGATTGTATTTTTTTTATCATAAATAAGGAAAAATAATGCATAATTCATATGAAATCTTAAAGCTCCAATTTTTGTAATATTTCTCAGAAAGATGGGAGAAAAAATTCATGAAATTTTTCCCTTCTCAAAACAAAGATATATAATTTATTATTATATATGTATTTAATTAGATTTAAAAGCTTATAAAGCAAACTATTATTCCATAATTTGCTCCATTTTGTTATGAAACTATTTTATTAGTTGTGCCTAAATGCAAATCGAGATAACTAGAGAGTACAGGACATCTAATAATTTTTAATTATAAATAGCAGTAATTTAACATATTTCATTGTAATATATGAAAATTGCAACTATATCATTACATATTTATGATGCAAAACTTCAATACAAAGAGGAAATGGAAGCTAATAATTTGGCAAAACCAATAAAACTTATTAATTTTGTTATTTTGAATATTTTCTGTATGTTTATAATTAACTTCACTGTGTATTATTATATTCTTACAAAAAAAAAATTCTGATTATAAATGTATATTACTAAAAATGCTTAAATGGAAATATTTATTCATTAGTAGAAGTGCCATTTTGATTTATTATGTTAATAGAAGTGATTATGAGCTTAAAATACTTAAATTATTATGTTATTGTATATTTGGCCCTTAGATAACATTATAGCACATCACATTAAATAAATGGATTCTTTGATATATATATGCCCAAATAGAACTGTTATTTAATAACTGAAACACACAAGCTTATTGTATATCTGTGTCTATATATGTAATATATAGGGTATATGAGCACAGACTTTCACACCACCCACCACTCTCCACACTATGTCATAACACTGATAACACTTGAACACATATATGTTGAAAAGATAAATAATCACCAATATACGTATTTCATGCTAAACCAGCAATCACCAGTTGGTCCAGATTATCATCTCTACACATATATGCTATAAGTGCTCAGATATATATTAAGATAGCCAATCCTCATACTTTAATGGACAGGCTTCAATCTACTTCACACTCCAACTCTTCAATCGTCCATCCAATTGAAAATCTGATGATGGAATGCTCAAAGGCCACCCTGAGGCCGAGATTCTTGTCACACCCATGTTGTGTAGAGATCGTAATCTGGACCAACTGATGATTGCTGGTTTAGCTTTGTAATACATATATTGGTGATTATTTATCTTTTCAACATATATGTGTTTAAGTGTATCAGTATTATGAGATAGTGTGGAGAGTGGTGGGTGGTGTGAAAGTCTGTGCTCATATACCCTATATAGAACTGTTATTTGTAAATGCATATAAATTAGGAAAGCTGATCTTTATTATCATTTTCAAACATTATTAATCCACTGCAGAAATAAAGATTTCTCCAAGTTCAATTTAGTTTTTCCAATCTGTAGCTTCTCTTCTCTGCATTACAATTATAAACTTTTTTATTTCATTTATGCATCTTGTATGAGGTCTCATTCTATGTCTTTTATGCTCTCTTGGAATCCACTTCAAGACTTCAATTGTTTATCTATTATCATCTCTCCTAGGAATATGTCTAACTCCATTTTACTTTATCAAGTCTTTCAATGATGTTAATGATACATGTTTTTTCTCTCATACAAATATTACAGTTTCTGCTCCTTCTTGTTATTTCCAGCATATATCTTTTTATATTTTATGGATTTGTCTAAAGTCTTTATATTGATCTTCTGTTAAGTGCCAAAATCTCAAATCCATATTTAAGAGCTGGTAAAACATATCTATCAAAAACCTTTCTTTTTAAATAAATAAGCAAATATATATGTTAATATTTATTTTTACCACAAACACTTTATCCAAGTTTAATTCTTTGATATTAATAGCTGATTAATACTGCATATCTTTATATACTTTTACGACTTAAACGGTTGTGACTGACAATTACTTCACATTTATACTATAAATATCATAATATATTATTATATATGTATGTAACTATAAATATTAAAAATCACTATATATATATATATTATAGGGGATTTGAACAAAGACTTTCAAGTTTCCTAGAGTGTTCCACTTTATCTCATAAAGTGGTAGATATGACTGCGCATGTGTGAAAAAAATAATCTCCAATAAACATATTTCATGCTGAATCAGCACTTATCAGTTGGTCCAAATTATTACCAACCACCCATATATATATAATCAGCACTCAGTGTATATTAAGATAGAAAATCTTTAAACTTTAATGGATAGGCATCAATCTACTTTTCCCTCCAACTCTTCAGCCATCCATACCATTGAAAATCTGAGAATGTAATGTCCAAATCTCTTGTTGATGCCAATATTATTGTCATGCCCATATTGACTTTTAAGTCACTCTGACTTCTCATGTATAGGACCTTGTCCATTTAAATCTGCAGAAGAGTGATGGGCAGGATACAGACTGAATTTGTAATATTTGAATATAAATATAATTGTAGTTTAAATGTAATTATAGGTAATTTGTGACTTAAAATCAACATGGGCATGGGAATAATATTGACATCAACAAGAGATTTGAGCATTCCATCAGCAGATTTTTCAATGATATTGATGACTGAGAAGTTGGAAGGTGGAGTAGATCAAAGCATGTTCATTAAAGTTTAAAGATTTGCTGTCTTAATATAAACTGAGCACTGATAATATATATGGTGTGTGGGAGATGATGATCTGGACCAACTGATGAGTGCTTCAGCATAAAATATGTATATTGAAGATGATTTATATTTTTCACATGTATGTTGTTATGAGTAACAGTTGTATGAGATAGAATGGATAGCCAAAGGGATCTTAAAACTCTGTGTTCAAATCCCTTATAAAATTACATTTAAACTCCAAGTATATAAATTAAATTTATATTTAAATATTATATATATTGTAGATATGTATATAGGTTAAATCTAATAGATTATTCAACTAATTTATTTTTCTAAGAAAAAATAATAAAATAAAAAGATCTATTTCATCTGAATTTTAATATATAATTCAGAAATTAATAAAAAATATAAAATTAATTAGTTATTGCGGGGGGGGGGGGGGAACCTGTTATGTATAATGTTAATAAAATATACAAATCAGGATACATATCAATAAATGTAAAATTTATATATTATTATAAAAAAACTGTCCTAATAGGAAATATTTTAAACTGAAACTTTCTTAGTTTATCATCAATTCTATATTGTCTGTAAATGTTGTAAAACATCTTTGTTCAATGTAGTATTTTCAAATCATTGATTCTTTCCATTAGCTATATATATTTTTGTCATTATTCTAATGAATTATTTATTGATATAATAGTACCTCACAATAATGGCTGCCTAGTTAATAATGATTTACTACAATAATGTCACTTTTAAATCATATGTAGATGCTATTTTGGAGATTTTTCAGCAATCACGTAACATCTGAGTCTGAGAATTATAATGAAGGTCATTTTCTTTTCATGGCATTATAGCATTGCTTACTTTCGTTGAGAATTTATCAAATCTTATAACGTTATTGTATATTATTTGTTGCATATATAATATTTTCATGCTCATAAAATGACACCTACATTTGTGTTTGTATTGTGTAACCCTATTAATATTATTATTATTTAAAAAAATAATTTTGTTTGTATATGTTTAATTACTTATATTAATAAAAGAATTAACAAATATAAGTGTGATAATAAATAATATTCCAATAAAATAACTTTCGCGGATCATTTTGTATAATAATAATCATGATGCTGTTATATGCTTTTATAAGTGAAAAAGCAACAACAACAAATATGGATGTTTTTTATCAGCTGGAATTTAATCCATAAGCTACTATTATTGTGAAATGATACTACATATATAAGCTAATATATATATATCCTCTGTTTGCACAGATAATGAAGCTAGAATTTATTTATTTACAAGCGAAATTTTAATTTACTAAAATATATACTATTGAATGAAAGCAGTTAGCGCTTTCAAAAGACTACTTACTCTCATATTCATATAAGAGAATGTTTGAAGTAACATTAAAATTTTATAAACTACTTTTGAATACAGTTAATAAGAACATTTGCCTTTTTAATTTTTTTACATATCTAAACACACATATGCTGATCTTTCGTATAAATATAATAATAAAAATCATATACAACAGCCATATATATAAATATTAGTTACACATAAAATGTCATTTTTAGCAAATGATTTTGTGACCTTTTCAAATGTTAAGCATCTATTTTGATGTTAATCAATTATTGCAGACAGAATGTTATCTAATGTTCTGTAATAGAAGTAAGATAACAGCAACAACAAAATAAAACATCCAACAAAAATAAATAAAAAATTTCATATACAGATTCAATATAACTTCAAAGAATTGATTATATACAGAATAAATAACACAGTACAAAAAAGGAATTGTATATAACATTACATGTAAAATTGTGGGATAATGTATTTTGAGTATACTGGAAAACAATTAGAGGTAAAAGCCAAAGAACATCATAATGCAATTAATAGAAGAGATGATAAATCAGCATTATACATTCATTACTTAAAATATGGGCATAGAATAGACCTACAAAACATATTAAATCTTTAAATTATACCAAAGATTCAAAAAGAAGACATTTAATATATTAAACATACATTAAAAATAATTGGGATAACTGAATATTTGCAAGACTTCTATAAATTTGGTTAACAATTGGTTAATTAAAAATGAATGGAAAATTATATAAAATGATATATATATACAATTTAAAAATATATAAATGCATGTAATATTTATTTAATGTATTGTTATGATATAGTCAATTATTTTGTAATTACTGGATTTATATATGAGGGTTTTGATTTATTTTAAAGATTTATATTGTTACTGCTTGTTTTAATTCTATTATTGAACACTAGATGGTTTTATGTCTGAAATAGTTTGATAATGTTAAATAGATTAGTAACATTTGAAAAGGGCACCAAAGCAGGTGTTGAAAAAGGCTTTTTATGTGTAATATTATTATTGAGATTTATACAGCTGTTAAAAAGAATTCATTATTATTTTCTGATTATTATTTTATGGAAGGCAGCATAAAGTTTTTTATTATTTTTCAATTTGGAATAAATAATACATACACTATATATAATATCTTATATAATTTTCCATTTATTTTTAATTGACTAATTATTAACTAAATTTATTGAAGTTTTGTAAATATTCATAAGTTATTTATGTTATGCTTAATATAAAATGTTTCATATATTTGTCTTCATTTTGAATCTTTGATGTAATTTAAAGGTTTAATTTTTTTGTAGTTTATGTTCATATGTTAAGTAGTAAATTTATAAAACAGATTTATTATCTTATCTATTAATTGAATTATGTTCTTTGGCTCTTACCTCTGTTTCCCTGTATGACCTTTGTAAATCATATTGAAAGATCATGATTAATTTTACATACAATTTCTTTTTGTATTTTATATCTTCTCTTAATTTATAATTACCTATTAATTCATCTAAATTTTTACTATTAACCATCCAATATTTATATACCTATTAATATAATTTTTCTTTTTTATAAATTTTGGGAAGATATGAAAGTTTGATCCATTTCTTATTTGAACTATTGTTATTATCATCATTGTAATCATTTTGCATAGAGATATTATCATTTACTATAGATTTCTTAGAATTAAAAGGTATATTTTTAATAGTTTTAGGATTATATTCGTAATCTTTATATAATTTAATAGATTCTTTTGTTAATTAACTGCATTTTTATTTGTATTATATTTATCATTTCTCTATTTAAATTTTTTAATGACTGCCATCTTTTGTATCCATACTTATTGTTAATCTGTAGGAATACTTTTTCTTGATTGTCTTTTTTAATATATATATATATATATATTACATTCAAATATCAGCCTTTCAAACTAATTGTGTAAGCGCTTTTTGTGAGTGTTAATAATAAATGATTACTTTCCTTTCCAATACAAGATATAGTATTTATGCAGGAATAAAATGAATCCACTTATTCCTACAACTCAAATGCTTATATATGAGCAAATCTGAAGTACTGGCAAGGAAAGTGTGAGGATAGACCACTCACTTTAAATTACTATTTATGATGTCTGAATGAATGACGTCGGTGAAATTGTCTAGAATTTACTAAACGTCACTCTAACTGAAACTTAATCATATGTAAATAAGCATTTATTTTTATATAGCACTATGCCTACAATTGTATTACATTCAAATATCATCCTTTCAAGCTAATTGTGCAAGCGCTTTTTGTGAGTGTTAATAATAAATGAATACTTTCCTTTCCAATACAAAATATAGTATTTATGCAGGAATAAAATGAATCCACTTATTTCTACAACTCATGCTTATATATGAGCAAATCTGAAGTACTGGCAAGGAAAGCGTGAGAATAGACCACTCACTTAAATTACTATTTACGGTGTCTGAATGAATGACATCGGTGAAATTGTCAAGAATTTACTAAATGTCACTCTAACTGAAACTTAATCATATGTAAATAATTGTAACACTAGTAAGATATGTGTTGTAAAACTCACATATATCTACATTACATATGTCATAATTTTAAATATATATGATCAAATTTATTAAGAAATGAAGAATAATTAAAGAATTAGTTAAGTAGATTTTTAAAAGCAGTTTTGTAAATTAAAAAGATTGTGTCATATTATTTTTTAAAAAAAATAGAATAAGTCCTGGGAGCCGGTTGGGGAAAATCTAAAATAAGATTTAATTCACTCTCTCCTTTTTAAAGAAAACTCTTCTTTTATAATATAAAAATAAATAAATAGGGAAAGTTAAAATAAAATTGGTTTGTAAAAGAAAACTTTCAAAAATATAATTAATTTAAAAGATTACTGATTGAATTAATTAAAGGAAAAACATGAAAACTATCTCATAAAAGTGATAAGAGATTAATCTAAGGAAAGATTAGATAATGTGTAATGTAAAGGTCAATTAGATTAACAAAATGTAAAAATTAATTAAGAAAAAACAGATTTAAAGTTATGATCAAAATTAAAAATAATGATAAGGAATTAAAACTATGAGAAATGAAGAGTATAAAAAGCCACATTTGCTATTATTATTCAATTTATATTATTATTATTCAGTTCAGACAGAATACATACTCAGAGTTTTTCATTGAGAATCCAAACTAGAGATCCAGATATTTGGAAACCGTAAATGTAGCAGTAAGTCAATCAATTACTGCTGCAGTCAACATCATTGCAAAAGCCACAAATCTATCAATATGTATTACTAGACAACTTTAAAAGTGTTCAACTGAACTTCAGGCCCCAAAAGTCCTTACAAATGAACTGTTTCACGTGAACCCTCATTGGAAACTGATACGAAAATGGTGAAATAGACACTTCCACAAACTCTCTCATTGTCAAGACTAAGAATGAAAAACAAGTCCTAAAACCATTGATGGAGACCAAAAAGCCAACCGGTTGGAAACTGACAATCATGAAAACCTAAGTAAAGATATTTTGGTACTTGTCTATAGACACTTTATATTTATTTTAAATGAACTTTAATTAATGAAGGACTACTATAAAAGTTTAGGCTGAGTAGTTACTTATATGTTTTTATGTGTAAATTTCATTATTATTATGTTATATTACAAATGTGTATGCTTGAATAAATATTAATGTTTTCTTAAATATTAGTTAATCTATTCTCTTTCTCTCTTTCATGCCACTGTGTCATCATTAATTTCAAGTTATAAATGTTTTATATATTAAGTTAAATGTGCTAGACCCGGATACAGAGTATGAGCTAGCCTGAGATATGTCAAGTATTGGATTGTGTGCCTGTTATATCTTTGAATGGCACCCAAGTTTGATCCTCAAAATAAATAAAATGCTTTGGATGACAGGAGTTTGATTCCAGCAATTGAGGTGGGCCATGGTTAGGAAATGTGATCATGTTATGCTTTGTATAGCTCCATCTGGTCATGGGTATCATTGATGGCTATGTTATCAATGGTATTCTCTTCTCTTCTTGAATGGCCAATCTGTTCCTGTAGTGTTAAAGCCAAAAGATTAACGCTATGTGTTTAAAAGGTAATTAAACCCGGTTAAATCATGACATATTTGATGGACCCGGTTCAATATATATATATTAGAAGGTATTTGGTCTCTCTAATTACATCTAGCTTAAGTATATATACTATACTTGTATTTAAATATTATGTGTGTATATATATTATCTATAATACAGAATGTAATTAGAAGGGACTTGAAAGTCTGAGTTCATGTCCCTTTAATTATATTGTTTAATGTAGACAATATACATGTATTTAAATATTACATATTCAGCCTGTATTCTGTCCATCCATCTTCTGTGTATTTAAATGATCATATTAAAGTCCTATATGTGAGGAATCTGAATGACTTAAATTCAATATAAGTATGACAATAATATTGGCATCAACAAGGGATTTGGGCATTCCATCCTTGGAATTTTAATGATATGGATGGCTGAAGAGTTGGAGAATGGAGAAGATAGAAACTTGCCCATTAAAATTTTGAAGATTTGTTATCTTAATATAAACTGAGCACTGGTTGTATATATGTATGGTAGATGATGATCTCGTCCAACTAATGAGTGCTTCAGCATGAAATATATATATTGGAGATCAATTAATTTTTCACGTGTTATTATGTTTGTCGATTGTATGAGAAAGAGTGGATAGCTAAACGAAGCTTGAAAGTCTGTGTTCATATCTCTTATAAAATTACATTTAAACTCCAAGTATATAAATTAAATTTGTATTTAAATATTATATATATATTGTAGATATGTATATAGGTTAAACCTGATAGATGATTCAACTAATTCATTTTTCTAAGAAAAAATAATAAGGTAAAAAGATCTTTAATTTCATCTGAATTTTAATATATAATTCAGGAATTAAAAAAAAAAATACAAGATTAATTAGTTATTGGAGGAAAACCTGTTAAGTATAATGTTAATAAAATATACAAATCAGGATACATATCAGTAAATGTATAACTTACATTATTATTAAAAAAAACTGTCCTAATAGGAAATGATTTAAACTGAAACTTTCTTAGTTTATCATCAGTTCTATATTATCTATAAATGTTGTAAAGCATCTTTGTTCAATGTATTATTTTCTAATCATTGATTCCTCCCATTATGACTGCTTAGTTAATGATGATTTACTACAATAGTGTCACTTTTACATCATATGTAGATGCTATTTTGATTTTTCAGCAATGGACACATAATGTCTGCATCTGAGAATTATAATAAATATCATTTTCTTTTCATGGTATTATAGCATTGCTCACTTTCGTTGAGAATTTATCAAATTTTATAAAGTTATTGTATATTATTTGTTGCATATATAATATTTTCATGCTCATAGTTTGATATCTACATTTGTGTTTGTATTTTGTAACCATATTAATATTATTATTATTTTAAAAATAATAATTTTGTTTGTGTATGCTTAATTACTTATACTAATAAAAAAAAAATTAACAAATATAAGTGTGATAATAAATAATATATCCATAAAATACCTTTTGGATCATTTTGTATAATAATAATGATGATGATGATAATGTTTTTTTTCATGTGTCAACGCATCGGCCAGGAAGCAAACCCGCGAACCTGGGACAACTGCTGTTAAGGCAGCTATGCTGACCACTTGGCCAACAATGCTTGACTAATGATGATAATGTTATATGCTTTTATAAGTGAAAAAGCAACAATAACATATATGGATGTTTTTTTTATTAGCTGCAATTTAATCAATAAGCTGCTATTATTGTGAAATGATACTACATATATAACTGGAAAGAGAATGTTGGAAGTATAAACTACTTTTGAATATAGTTAATAAAAAAACATTTGACTTTTTAATTTTTTTACACACCTATACATACATATGCTGATCTTTTACATAAATTTAATAATAAAAATCATATACAACAGCCATATATATATATTAATAATAATTACACATAAAAAGGTCTTTTTTGGCATATGGTTTTATGTCCTTTTCAAATGGTAAGCATCTATTTTAACGTTAACCAATTATTACAGACAGAGCACCATCTGATGTTTCATAATGGAAGTAAAATAACAATAAAACATATCAAAAATAGATTTTTTTTTTCATGTAGAGATTCAAAGAATTGACTAAATAACAAATAAATATACAGAATAAATAATACATACACTATATTACTACATATATACTATCTTATGTAATTTTCCATTTGCTTTTAATTGACCAGTTGTTAACTAAATTTATTGAAGTTTTATAAGTATTCATAAAGTTATTTAAGTTATGCTTAATATAAAATGTTTCATATATTTGTCTTTATTTTGAATCTTTAATGTAATTTAAAAATTTAATTTTTTTGTAGCATCTATTTTATATCCGTATGTTAATTAGAGAATTTATAAAGTAGCTTTATTATCTTATCTATTAATTGAATTATGTTCTTTGGCTGTTACCTATGTTTCCCTGTATTACGATTGTAAATTATATTGAAAAATCACTATTAATTTTATATACAATTTCTTTTTGTATTTCATATCTTCTCTTAATTTATAATTACTTATTAATTCATTTAAACTTTTACTATTCACCATCCATTATTTATATACTTATTAATATAAATTTTGTTTTTTTATAAATTTTGGGAAGATATGAAAGTTTGATCCATTTCTTATTTGAACTATTGTTATTATCATCATTGTAATCATTTTGCATAGAGATGTTATCATATACTATAGATTTCATAAAATTAAAAGGTATATTTTTAATAGTTTTAGAGTTATATTCATAATCTTTATATAATTTAATAGATTCTTTTGTAAATCAACTGCATTTTTATCTATTATATTTATCATTTCTCTATTTAAATTTTTGGTAATAGTATGAATACTGAACCTTTCCATTTGATAGTGCTTTTTTCACCCAATTCACATCAATATACCAATTCATGGGCCACCTGT
Organism: Epiperipatus broadwayi; assembly: GCA_028023455.1. Taxonomy (NCBI): domain Eukaryota; kingdom Metazoa; phylum Onychophora; class Udeonychophora; order Euonychophora; family Peripatidae; genus Epiperipatus; species Epiperipatus broadwayi. The sequence continues at coordinate 2,940,135 of JAQFVV010000109.1, forward strand.
TTGTTTACATAATATTACGGTAAAATATTTTTTTTTCAACCGCTTTTTAATTTTTTTTCGTCATGGCCCATCTGTTTGGTTTATATAATATTACGGTAAACCACCAAAGTTTTTTTTATTCCACCTGGATTTTTTTTTCCATTTTTTAATAAAAAAATACTTTGTTTTTAGATGGTCTAGGGGTGTTGGTTTGTTTTTAAATTATCGACTGTTGGTCAGTTTCTTTACATAATATTACTTACGGTAAACCAAAATTTATTTTTTCACCCGGTTTTTTTTTTGCTTTGTTTTTTAAGAAACAAACACTTTGTTTTTAAATGGTGTTAGGGGTGTTGGTTTGCTTTTAAATTATCGATTAACGCTCCGTCGGTTTGTTTACACAAAAGTACGATAACAAACACTTTGTTGTTTTTAGATGTGGAGGGGGGTTGGTTGTTTGCTTTTAACTTATCATCTTTTTTTTTTGTTGTTGATGTTTTGATTTGCTGAAAAACTTTAACAATTCGGTATTTTTGAATAAACCAAAACTTGGTTTTTTAGAGGGTAGAGGGGAGTGGGGTTGTTTTGATTTTGAATTGTCATCTTTTTTTTTTTGGTTAATTTATTATGAGGCTTTTTTTTTCAAATCTTTATGCTACAGAAAGCTATATTATATGATAGCAAAAAGTTCTTCCTTAATTTTTGGGCCTTTAATTTTAAGAAAGATTTAAACAATTCATTTTTAAAGAACATTTTTTTTTAAGGTGGGTGGACTAGCGGGGAAAGTTTGTTTTGATTTTTAATTATCAACTTTTTTTTGGATTTTCTTTCTGAACGTTTTATTATGATACCACACAGTTCTTAATTATTATTTTTATATATTTTTTTGGGATGGGACCTTTTGAATAAACTCTTAAACACTTTTTTTTTTTGGTGTAATAAAATATTAGCTACTTTAATTAACTGTTAATGAAACTTATCAAACAATTACTTACCTACTTTCTAATCATGTGAACAACAAGTTCCCATAAAATAATTTATTGAATCAAAAATAAACAAACTTTGGACAAATTGTGAACCAAAACAAGTAACAAAAAAATCACCATTTTCAGGGATATAAAAAAAAAACCAAAAGTAACATGCAAATAAAATAACAGGGAAGCCTCAAAGCTGTAAGTAACAGGATTTTGGAGCCCTCAAACCAACTTCCCTTACAGTTCTCGCATGGATTCACGCATAAACAGGCATTTTCACATGAAATCAGAAAAACTCTGCTGAAAAAAAGAACCTTTTCAAGTTGTTTGCAGTTCAAAAGTGTAGGGAAGCATGTGTGATGGCATGACAATTCTTAATATGAAATACTAATTCCACTACACTTTCTAAAAAATTTCTGACAATGAATTTTTGCAGAGTTTTGTCTCTTTCAAATATGGCCACCATCAAATCAGACTGTAGCGAGAGTTCAAGAGTCAAATACTGTCACAATGCAATGGGTGTAGTATTTCATTGCATAATCATAGAATACATCACCTCAGGCGGCCTATTACAGCTAAGTTAAGGCCACTAAAACAGTATATTGATATGCATTTTGTGAAAAACAGCATCAAATGGTAGGGTTCAGTATTCATACTATTGCCAAATTTTTTAATGACTTATGCTTGTTGTTAATCTGTAGGATTAATTTTTTTTTATTTGTCTTTTTTAATATATATATGAGGATATTCCCACCCCCCTCTAATTACATTTAGATTAAGTATATATACTATACTTGTATTTAAATATTATATATATACAATATTTAAATACATGTATATAGTCTAACTAAATAATGTAATTAGAAGGGATTTGAACCCTAAAACTATTCATTCCATCTTATACAACAGATACATATGGTCACATACATGTGAAAGAAAAAAAGATCTCCAATATACATATTTTTTGTAGAACCAGCACTCATCAGTTGATCCAGATCACCATCTCTCACATATATATACAATCAGTGCTCAGTTAATATTAAGAAAGCAAATCTTCAAACTTTAATGAATAACTTTCAATCTTCTCCACTCTCCAACTCTTCATCTATAACATATCATTAAAAATCTGAGGATGGAATTTCTCAAATCCATTGTTGATGCAATATTATTGCCATACCCATGCTGACTTTTGTTTCTCTGACCTCTCACATGTAGGACCTTAATATGTCCATATAAAGAGGGATGGACATAATACAGACTGGATATGTAATATTTAAGTACATGTATATTGTCTATACTAAACAATGTAATGTAATATTTAAGTACATGTATATTGTCTATACTAAACAATATAATTAGAAAGAATTTGAACTCAGACTTTCAAATTCCCTACAATTATTCACTCCATCTTATACAACTGATACACATGATTGCATATATGAAAAAGATAAATTTATCTCCAATATATGTATTTTGTGCAAGCCAATAATTCATCAGTTGGTCTAGATCAACATCTCCTACACATATACACAATCAGTGCTCAGTTTATATTAAAGTAGCAAATCTTCAAACTTTAATGGACAAGTCTGTGTTCATATCCCTTCTAATTACATTGTTTAGTAGACAATATACATGTATTTAAATATTTACATATTCAGCCTGTATTCTGTCTATCCCTCTCCTGTAAATTTTAATGGACATATTAAGATTCTATATGTGAGAGGTCAGAGTGACTTAAAGTCAACAAGGGTATGACAATAATATTGGCATCAACAAGGGTTTTGAACATTCAATCTTCAGATTTTCAATGATATAAATGGCTGAAGAGTTGGAGGGTGAAAAAGATTGAATCTTGCCCATTAAAGTTTGAAGATTTTCTACCTTAATATAAACTAAGCACTGATTGTATATATTTGTAGGAGATAGTGATCTGGTCCAGTTGATGAGTGTTGGTTCAGTATGAAATACATAGTGTGGAGATCATTTTAATGATCTTCTTCACATGCATGTGGTCATGTGTATCAGTTAATAAGATGAAGTGGATAGTTGTAGGGAGTTAGAAAGTCTGAATTCCAAGCCCCTTTTAATTACATTGTTTAGCATAAACAATATACATGTACTTAAATTACATATTCAGCCTGTATTCTGTCTATCCAAACTCATATAGACATATTAAAGTCCTATATGTGAAGAGAAGCTTCAAGGACGTTTAGCTAAGGGCCAGTCATCATCGCCGGTCGATCCAGACTCCAGTGCTTTAATGGTTCACATCTCAATGTAACAACTGCTGACATAGTGCCTGCCAGAGGGTTAATTTTTTGCCTTGTCCTTGATGTCCAAAATACGGAAGAGTTCCCACAATCAAATCTAACCAAAGAGCGACCGTTCCCTGCTAATGTGAGGGATCATATTGACTTAAAGTCAACATGGGTAAGACAATAATATTGGCATCAACAAGGGATTTGAGCATTCCATCCTTGGATTTTCAATGATATGAACAACTAAAGAGTTGGAGGATGGAGAAGATTGAAGCTTAACCAATAAAATTTGAAAATTTGCTATCTTTATATAAACTCAGCACTGATTGTATGTATGTGTGGTAGATATGATGAGTGCTGGTTTAGCACAAAATGAGCATATTGGAGATTTTTTTTCACATGTATGTGGTCATATGCATCAGTTGTATATGATGATTCGATAGTTATAGGGAGCTTGAAAGTCTGAATTCACGTCTTTCTAAATATATATATATATAATAAAGAGCATGCTTTTTTAATGATAAATGCTACAAGAGAAAGCATTCAAATCATCTTTATCTAGGATTGTCCCTATCCCCAGACCAGTTTTGAGCTATGACTCTTTTCAGTGAGGAGCTAGGATACCAGATTTAAAACACCAATTCAAACTAAGCATTTATCTAATAGTTAACTCTTAAGAATATATGAAATTGTCAGACATCTACATGTCTTTAAATTCAGTTCTGAATAGTCATATGTGCTGAACTTAATTCAGATACCCCATATATTAATAGGCTTAGAAATTTAATTTAGCCAAAGACCCAGCAGCAAAATAATAAAATAAAATCCAAGTCATGTGTCACATGACTTATATAGCTTGCATTTACAAATATGTAAAATAAAGAGTATTTATTATATATAAAAAAAGCTTATTTAGAGCTATCAGCATTCTCTTTAAGTGCAGTGCTCTCAGATCCAAGGCTCCTCACTGATGAAAGCCACAAGCTGGAAACTAGCCTGAGGATGTTGAATGAGTAGGATATGGATTTTGTGCACAAACCTTCTTGCATCATTGATTACTCTGGCTTGCACTGGTGGCACTACTATATGGAAAGTTTAGCCTTTGTATAAAGAATTAAAGGTGATTGATTGATGGACAACTTCATTGCTTTCAGCTTTAAATCATAAATCCTCATTGATAAAAGCAAGAATGAGAAAGTGCTATGGGGATGGTGGTTTAAATGCAGTACTATCTGATAATCACTAATTACTTTAAATCATAAATCCTCATTGATAAAAGCAAGAATGAGAAAGTGCTATGGGGATGGTGGTTTAAATGCAGTACTATCTGATAATCACTAATTACTCAAACTTACTAAAGGTGATGTTAGAGTAAAAAAAAAACTGCTCTTGTTTCTATCATATGGTGTAAACTATATTTTCTCTTCATTTCTTATTTCTTTTGTATTGATTTGTAGATATTTGTGTAATACTATTTATACACTTTCTTTCAATGAAATAAAATTTATTCCTTAATATTTTTTTACAGTTTGACAGAGCGACACTGTTCATATATATATATATATGAATGTACAATTAATATGGATTTATGTAATTTTATGGATATATATATTTGAATATTGTAGTTCTGATAAAGACTGCTGTCAATCAAAGCCATAAGAAAATATTAAGAAATATATATTTTATTTGATTGCAGTGTGAAAGAAAGTATATATAGATTTGTGGTGCAAACTGATGAATTAAGTGATATTGTTTTTGTAATATAGTAAGAGATAATATAAGGAAAAGGCTCTGCAATTTAGTTTAAAGTAGATAATGTTAGATTCAAGAGCTAAAGATTTCTAGAATTGAAAATGTGAAGGAAATAATCAGGTGGGCATTTGAATGTTGTTGGTATTATAATATGACCATAAATTTTACATTTATCTATAAATTTAAAAAAAAAAAAAACTTAGAAATAGATTTTTATATGTATAAATGAAATAAATAATGCAAAAACTTTATCAGATAATGGAAACTATTCTTCACGTACAAAGTGTGACAAACAGAGTAGCTAAAGTTCAAAAAACATTAATCACAAAAACTATTTGCCAAGCTTTTTCGGTACCGTGTACCGAGTATGCACTGGAATATTAACCGTTCAGTTCCAATAAATGCCATGATTCTGTTACACGGTACCGAAAGCGCATGGCAAGTAGTTTTTTGTGATTAATGATTTGTGAATTTTAGCTACTCTGTTTATCACACTGTATATGTGAAGTATAAATAAAATAAGAAAAAGAGAAAAAATATGCTCTTTAAGATATGACCTTTATCTATTAAAGATTCTATTTATCGAAAAGTATTTTTATAATAAAAATTTGCATTTTCCTTTTAATATCCAACATACAGGCTATATATATACCTGTACAAATAATGTAAATATATAGGGGATTTTAAACTCAGACTTTCGCAAGACCCTCAACTCTCCATACTATCTCATACCATTGACACACTTGATCACATATATGTTGAAAAATAAATAATCACCAATATACATATTTCGTGCTAAACCAATTGACGAGTGCTGATTTAGCACGTAATACTTATATTGGTGATCTTTTAGACATATATGTGGCCAAGGGTATTAGTAGTATGAGATAGTGTGGAGAGTTGAGGTCGTGTGAAAGTCTGAGCTCAAAATACCCTATTTTTCTTTTAAGTTTTTCTACTTTTATAATTTCCATTTTTCCTTTCTCTTTTACTTTAAAAATAAGCCACTATTTAAGATTTCTTTAAATATATTAAATGAATTTGTATTACTTTTTATAGAATTTTTTTGTTTGTTTGTTTTAGGTACATAATGTCATTCCTCAAATTTTGGAACAAGACTTCTAAATCGAAAGACAATGCTCATAAAAATGATAAAATACATGAAACTGATGAAAACTACACAGGTCCGCCTGCCTTTGATAGACGTGAACGAAATCAATTGTCTATATCTCGATCTGGACGTTATAAACAAAAGAAAAGACAACGTTCTGCTTTAATGGATAACCCACATTTATCATCTTCTGTTCTCGGACAACAAAATGCCAATCCTGATGATGCAGCAATTACTGTCCATAATTACGATAATGGCATCAGTATAGAAAAAATACCAAGGCCAAAAATTACAGATTATGATCGTATTCAAAATCATTATTCAGAAACGGTTTATGCCCAAAGGATTCATTTTCCAGAACATTTCAACATTGAAAGTAATGTTGGTCAAACAACTGTATTATGAGAGTAAAATATTACAAAGTAATAAGTTCCTATTGATTTAAATTTCAATGGCAAATAATTTTCATCAGTAAAAAAATGCCGATACTTTTATTCATTACATCTCATTATAAAAGTTTCAAATTATCTTCATCACTTTTTTATAATCAAGTTAGGTTTTAGAAAAACAATTCAAAGTTGATTTTTTTTTTTTTTTACAGGTCAGGTTATTAGTTTACTTTTTTTTTTTGTTCAAAATTTTTTTAATCACGTGATTTTGAATGTCACGTGATTAAGTAAAAACATGTGATATGCTAAGTATCTTAATTTAGTTTAATATTTTACTCTTACTAAGAAATAATTTAATATTATTGATATCATATATAAAAAAAATATTTTATTATGCTATATGCATTTCAAATTTTAAAAGTATTCTTGCCCTTTTACCCTTCCTTATTTTTAAAAAATAAAAATTTTAAAATAAATGATTTAGCATATTATAATTTTTATAAATGTATTCTGAAAATTTTTACATGTATATAATCATTAATTAAAAAAAGTAATATAGCTTTTATATTATGATATTAAACACTGCTTGTTTGTTTTCAAAATTTCTCTTTATTTGTAAGTCTTTAATTTTTGCAATTAACCACCCTTATTTAATGAATAATTTATTCAGCATTCAATGCTAATAAATGGCACTACATTTTGCAAAAATAGTGTTTTATAAAGTGACTTTTAATCTTCTGAATATGTATATACTTTAAAACTTTTTTTTTTTTTTTAGAAAACACACCTACTGCTTTTACATATATATACACTTTAAGATATATTTTTTAGAAAACACAATTACTACTTTTACACTTCACCGTATGGTTGTAGGCACTGAGAAAACATGTAAATAGCTCCTATATATTTTCACCAAAACAATTGCTTCAGTTAAGACAAGTCATCTTACATGTGGCCAAATATCAAAGACTATTGCATTTGTAGTATTTATTTGATGCATTCTATATATATATATTCATCTTGCAAGATATATTTCATACAAACATTATTTGATAAATTTAGCTTTTCAATAATACATAAGTGATTGCCAATCATTTTTTATTAGATGAAAAATTTTCATATCTTAGATTTAAACTTCATTTTTTTATTAACGATCAAATGTATCTTTTACTATTTATATATGCAATATATAGGGTATATGAGCACAGACTTTCACACGACCCACCACTCTCCACACTATCTCATAACACTGATACACTTGAACATATATATGTTGAAAAGATAAATAATCACCAATATTAGTATTTCATGCTAATCCAGCAATCATTAGTTGGTCCAGATTACCTTTTTTTTTTTTTAATTAACTGTCTTAATTCTCTTCTCTTAGGTACAAGATTTTATACTTTTTAAAAACTGCAATTATCGTTCTTACGCTTCAAACGTATGAATGGGTGGAACATGATTTAACTGAAGAGTTCTGTTTAGTCAAAATGTATATTTAGAGTCTTTTATGTATTTTTTTAAACCAATGTCTTCAACAATATGTTTATGTTGTAAAAGAGATAATTATGCTCTCTAAAAATATTAAGTTCTTCTATAAAAATGGGAGAGGGGGAAATGTCAAACCTTTCACTAAATAAAATAAATAGATATTCATGCATTAATAAATAGTTAGGATATGTTTGTTCATAATTAAAAATTGAAGATCACGTCAAGAATTCAAAAAGGTCTGACAGTTTATAACTTTAAAAAAAAATGATTAAAAATCATTTATGTGTATATTGAAAATCTATTACTATCAATGAAGCAATAGCATATATCAGGAAGCAAACAAAAACAATATGTGTGAACCCTCGAATTTTAGGAGCTCTTCTATTGGACAGCTTTGAATTCAAAATTCTAGCTTTAAGTCAAAATTAAATTTGGAAATGTAACTAGACTATTAAATAGTGTCCATTGGTTATTCAATCTTGCAGTATATCGTTCTGAATGGTGATGAAAAGAACTGTTTTAAAAACCTGAATTGTCTTTTTATATAAATAGTTATTAACTTGTGTGTGACATTTATAATGGTGAGTGACGACTTTATTATAGTTCCACTGCCCATCTGTTTAACCATTCCATTATCATTATTTTCATTCCATATTATTCAAATAGTATTTACTGCTGATTTTTTTTTCTTTCAAGTGCATGAAAAAATAAAAATCACAAGGTACAGCTAAATTTTGAAGAATGATTTATTAGTCAAATAATCCACATATCCCCATAAAAAGTTTTTAAACATTCTCATAACACTGAGTAACATTGGTTTATAATGAAATCTTGAACAGGAGTGATATAAATAACTTAGTAATAGATTGGTGAAAAATAATGATCAACTATCAACCTATTTTATAATTTGATTTGCCAAACTGCTTTGAGATACATTTTAATGCTTGGGTAATAGATATTCCATAGCCTTAACTTGATAAACAAAATTAGTGCTTTATACTGTATATGCAATTATTTCTACAGTAAATACCATGGATGGGCTATTCATCAGCACATATCATGATGAGTTTTCTTACTTTTACTTTGTGATTAAAAAACCCATGGACTTTGTTCACAGTTACTAGATAGTTTTTAAAGTAAAACATCCATTACATTTGCATGGTTATTTTTAAAAACCTGATAGACAAAATTAAATGATGAATCTCATTTTCAGAAGGCTGTAAAATCATTAATCAAGTGCAGCAATTGGTGAATAAAGATAGAGTGTGCTAAAGCTTTACTGATTACAGATTCAGGCTTCCATTTAATGATAATCTTTCGTTTACTTATATGTAAATTCAATTTCAGGTGAAGTGAAGGAAGATTGCATGAATTGGATAAAGAATTGTCAAAAATTAAATGAGACATTATCTGACTTTGTGAACTTAGAAGAACAATTGAAGAGACTAACATTGAAATGCACTAACAATGGAACCACAATTGAAATGGAAATGATTGTAAATTAAAAATAGAAGAGCAATATTGCAGTGATTGAGATTATGTCAGACAGATGGCGAGATTAGTTATTTGACTTAATGGAAGATGCCAAATGCAAATAATTCAGACTTGAAACCCAAAATATAAATATAGTATTTTGGATCAGACCAAACAACTCTTTAAAATTGTAGTTATTTTAATTCTATGTGTGGAAAATAATCAAAAGATAAAAGTACTATGAGTAAATTAGATATGGAGGTAGAAATAAACGTTTGAAATTTTATATATTGAGAAAAATCCAATGGAAAAATAGACATGAAAGCAACCAAATGTTGGGTTATATTTCATTAATAGATCATGTATATTTTGTATTTAATACAGATGTGGATAACTTTTTCAACTGGTAAGCGAATTTCAACTTTTTCTTTGAAATGAGGGCATATTTTTTGTGTGTGAATTAATAATAAAATGGCATCATTATTATCAACGACTATTTCACATTTAAAGACTTTTTCAATTCACCTGGTAACTGCTGTTTGATATATTTCTATTCTCCAATTTCTTTTTGTGTTTTGGGCTGAATAATTCTACAGCAACTGGAATGCAGTCTTTTATAAATTTTCCTTCAGAAAATAATTTCAAATTTTCAGCTACTTTTTTTTTTGCTTTCACAGAATTTTCTGACTTGTTTGTACTTTTTATAAAACATATCAGTCATGTGATAAAACTCCTTTTTAAGTTTTCTATTTAAAAGGGTAATAGTATGAAAACTGAATCCTACTGTCTAATGGCACTGTTTTTCACAAAACACACATCAATATACATTTTAGTGGCCTTAACTTATGGCGGACAGTACAAGAAGTGTTTTTTGAGCTGTAACAGGCTGCCTGAGGGCGATGTATTCTACGATTATGTAACAAAATACTACACACATTGCATTGTGACAGTATTCATCAAGTGAGCACTCTTGAACTCTCACTACAGTCTGATTTGTTGGTGGCTGTATTTGAAAGAGATGAAACTTTGCAAAAATTCATTGTCGGAAATGTTTTAGAAAGCATAGTGAAATTACTATTCCATATTATGAATTGTCATGTCATCACACATGCTTCCCTATGCTTTTCAACTGCACACAACTTAAAAAGGTTCTTCTTTTCAGCAGAGTTTTTTTCCAATTTCACACGCAAATACCTGTTTATGTGCGAATCCTTGCGAGAACTATCAAATGTCATCTGCAAGTTGTCCGAATTGGTCGAAGCTGAGTGAATTGCTGGCCGGTCACACAAGTGGATGCACAATATTGTGTTTTCCCTTAAACAGAAACTCCTGCAAGCGTACCTATGGAGGTCTGCATAAGGAAAGTTGTTGGTTCGAAGGCTCCAAAATCCTGTTACTTACAGCTTTGAGGCTTCCCTGTTATTTTATTTGCATGTTACTTTTGGCTGCTGTTTTTTATGCCACTGTAAATGGTGGTGTTTTGTTGTTGTTTTTTACTTGTTTTGCTTCACAACTTGTCCAAAGTTTTATTTCTTTTTGATTCAATAAATTATTTTATGGGGAAGCTTGTTGTTTTTGTTGTTCACGTGATTATAAAGTAGGTAGGTAATATTTAATAAGTTTCATTAACAGTTAAAGTAGGTAATATTTTATTTTACAAAAAAAAAAAAAAAGAAGTGTTTAAGAGTTTAATCAAAAGGCCCCACCAAAAACAAATAAAATAATAAAGAACTGTGATAACATAATAAGATGTTCAAAAAGAAAATCCAAAAAGAAGTCGATAATTAAAAATCAAAACAAACCTTCCCTGCCATCTCACCTCCCCAGCTTAAAAAAAAGACTTCTTTAAAAATGAACTGTTTATGTCTTTTTTTTTTAAATTAAAGGCCCAAAAAATTAAGGAAGAACTTTTCGCTATCATATAAAGCTTTCTATAGCATAAAGATTTGAAACAAAAAAAAAAAGCCTTGTAATAAATTAACAAAAAAAAAAAAGACAATTCAAAATCAAAACAAACCCTCTCCCCTCCACCCTCTAAAAAACCAAGTGTTGGTTTATTAAAAAGTACCGAATTGTTGAAGTCTTTCAGCAAATCAAAACATCAACCAAAAAAAAAAAAAGAAGATAAGTTCAAAGCAAACAACCAACCCCCCCCCCCACCATCTAAAAACAACAAAGTGTTTATTATCATATTTTTGTTGTAAACAAACTGATGGAGTGTTAATCGATAATTTAAAAGCAAACCAACACCCCTACGCCATCTAAAAACAAAGTGTTTGCTTCTTTAAAAAAAAAACGAACCAAAAAAAAAAAAAACCATGTGAAAAAAAAATTTGGTTTACCATAAGTAATATGTAAAGTCATTAATTTCCAAAAAGCCAATACCCCTAGACCATCTAAAAACAAAGTATTTGTTTATTAAAAAAAAAAACAGGTGGAATAAAAAAAAACTTTGGTGGTTTACCATCGCCAATGAAAAAATAATAAAAACCGGTTGAAAATTTTTTTTTTTTTTACCATAATATTATGTAAACAAACAGACGGCCTGTGAATTGGGCAAAAAAAGAGCGCCATCAGATGGTAGGGTTCAGTATTCATACTATTACCTTTAAAAGTTGTAATCATAATGTTTTTATAAACAGTGCTTTATGGAAAAAAAGGGTTATTTCAATTTACTCAATGTATCTATCCTAATAAAAAAAAATTAAATGCAAAATAATAATAATAAAATAAAAATTCTAGTTTCATTTTTGCTAACATAAGTATGACTATGAAAATCATAAAACAAACAAAATACCCATAAGCATTATAGTATATAATTTATTGGAATATTGCATCTCTGATAAAATAAACTATCATAAAAGTTAAAGAGAAAAAAAGGTACAGTTGAGAAAATAACAAATATTTTATTTTACTCAACTCATTAATTTGATATTTGCACTGCATGAGTGTTTAAATAGTTTATACAGGACTATTTCATATATATTTTTTGAAAATGTCTTGGCCAGATTGAGAGCTTTTGAGAACCAGAGATTCCCCAACCCTGATTTGATAGATTCAACACAGGAAGTGATAATCAATTAGTGAGATATAAATTATGCATTAATGCAAAGCTGAGAGATAAAAGCCATTAAAGTGGGAAAATTAACAGTTGATATTCCTAATCTTCAGAAATATTTCAATGAATTTAAGGTAGAACTTGCAAATTGTTTTAAAATATTAACAATCTTGGGGGATGGCTCATAATTAAATGATATCAATAAGAAAATAATGATGTTATTTTACAAAATGTTAGATAGACAACTGATATTTTTGGAAAAAGCAGTAATTCACCAGCAAATTTTTAATAGAAATAAAAGAATGTATGGAAAAAAAAAAATTCCAAATCACGATCCATTTGATAAATTGAATATCTGGAATTGTGTAAATAGTATAAAAAAGAGTTAATAATTATTTAGAAATTAACAAGTCAAGCTATAGAAAAAAAAGTGCTCACTAATGTCTTGGTTTTATTTGGAAAGTTGTTTCAGCATGAAGAAGAAAATACGATAATATTATTAAAAGGAGCAGGACATCATGAAGTTTGTGGAGTAGTTCAACAAAAAATCACACAGTAATGAAGAATAAGGAAACAAAATAATACAATCACAATATGTGATATGTTGGACTATTTTCGTCAATGTATAGAAAATTTTAAACTTTATATAAACTTTTCAAATTCAAACAACTTGTTAGTAATAATACACAAATAGACAACACAGGTTAGTAATTACACAACATTTCTAATAATATTATTCACCACTCTTCTTCAGATGTTGCTGGTCTAACAAGGGACAGTATTAGCATAGAAATCAAACTTGCATCTTTAAATTCTTAAATATTGACTTTAAGGCAAATGCTCTAATCAATTGAACTATTTTGTCAGTTCAATTCCTATACTAATATTGTCACTAATCAGGCAGAAATACTTGAAGAAGAGTAGAGAATAATACTTCTCAAAATGTTGCATAATCTAGTAACCTGGGTAGTCTATTTGTGTGTATTTGTAACAGTTGTTTGTATTTGAAAGTTTAAATTTTTCTACACATTCAACATTTACTAATAAATGATGGAAATAGTCCACCATATTATCATATCTAATATTCCATCAGCACAAACTTTCAGGAAAAAACAAAATTATTAGCAAAGTTATATACTAAATGCTTAAATAATAATGTACCAGATGATTAAAAAAATTCAGTAGTGATGTTAATATTTAAGAAAAATAAAAAATAAAATATTAAAAAACACAGAATATTGGATTTATAGATGTAACATTTACTAAGAGCAATCCCAAAGTTTACTGAGATTGATATTGAAAATAACAAAATTAAATTAAAAGCAAAATACATTAGTAAAAGAATTTAAATAGCTGAAAAGAAATTGGATTGGATTTGTTGCAAGAAAATATGACAATAGGTGGATAATTGAAATCTTAATGTGAATCCCAAGATTTGTAAAAGACACAGAAAGAGACTGTGTGAAATGGATGAAATGAAAAAATTTGTTCATATGATATGAAAAAAAAAAGTTACGAATCATGAAAACTGGATTAAACTTGGGGAGATCTTTATGCTGCAGTCGATCAATAATGACTAACTATAATGACAGTTATGTAAAGAAACAAGTTATTTAGTCATGATCATATCCATCTGCCATACTATGACATAAGATTTAAATTTGAGTGAGCCAACAAATGATTTTCTGCCAGCTCAGTAAAAGGTCAGTTAATGGGTATCTCATAATTCTTACTTACAGAATAAAATAAAGAAGAAAAACCATAAAAACTCACCATTTGGCAATTAACATGATTAGTAATGTTTTCTCTTCACATCATCACTAGTTTTTTTTCTTTGCCATACAATGATTGCTAAAAGTCATTTACATTTTACCCTTTATTAGGTGGAAAATATTCTTTTGAGAATTTTATTATTATCATCATCATCTTTTTATACTTCTTTTCATTAGGAAATGTCATATGTTTCACTATTTGACAATCACATGAATGGCATTCTTTGAAGCCAATTTTTCAGTATATTATTTGGAAGGCGTTTATGACTTCTGTCTACCATACAGTTAAAAGTGATATTTTACTGTTGATATGATCACAATCAACTATTGCTAATATCATCACTAAGACATTAAAAAATGCAGAAAAAAAGAGATTGTATAGATAAAAGAAAAATACAGATTTCCTCTAGGCAAATTGTTAAAGGAGAGAAACTGTCATTACAAATTTCAATAAATAGATATATCAATAGGTAAAAAAGGACACTAGTCTTGCATTGGTGGTCGAGAGGTCAGCGCAACTGCCTTGCACTTGCAGACAGTTGCCCGGGTTGCGGGTTCACGTCCCGGCTGATGCTATGACACTTTAAAAAAAAAAAAAAAAAGGACACTAAAGAAATCAGTGAATAATTAAATTAAGTTTGTTTAATAGAAAAATTTTAAATTTTCAAACACTTTAAAAATATTAAAATCCATTAAACTTTATAATATAGATCTTAATATTAAGGTGCTAAAAACTGTGTTAAAGATATAAAAAGAAACCCATTACCATTGAAGATGATGATTCATCTACTTTGGGCAGAGAACTTAACAAAGATGTAGTATATACATAAGAACTTGACTATTGAAAAGATATGTGTTTTTTTTTTTTTAAATTATATTTCAACATGATATAATTTAGCATCTACATTTTATTTTTAATATAAAAATTTTATTGTTCATCATGATACAATATAATGAAATGGGTAATAATTTAATCCAATATACACAAAGGCAAAACTCACCATATAGTAGCACCACTCAGTGCAAGCCAGATTAATCAATCGATGCAAGAATGTTTGTTCATAAAATCCTTATCTAGTATCTATTCATCCAATACCCCCAAATTAGTTTCTAGCTTGTGGCTTTCATCAGTGAGGAGTCTTGGATCTGAGAGTGCTGCACCTAAATCTTAGAATCTAATGCAACCATCCAGCAGCCACCTTTTACCATATTAGCTAACTATAAAGCTTTGAGTCCAAAATAAAAACACAATAATGTTTTCAAGCTCATTAGCTTGTAGTCAAATACATTTTAACTCAGTTCAGCATTCATACTTTTTGGTGTCTCTGGTTCTCTAATTATAACCACAGTCACCATAATGTAATCCAATAAAATTGGCAGTAATGAATGTTAGTTATCTTTTAAAAATCAATTCTACATATAATAATCATCCCGACCTTTTGTTTATTTCTCTAATGTTCAAATCCACACAATTATTGTTTTTCAATTATCACCATTTTTTTTAAATCTTGATTTATTTTTCTTGTCTTGCATAAGCACAGCATGTTCTTCTCAATTCATTTGTCTGTAAATATATACCCAATTCAATTTCTCTTTTTAAATGTCATCTAAAGATACACTATAAGATCTTTCTGTTTTGTTTTTGAGCCTCATGTAATACCAAAAATTGTGGTTTTTAATTTTCTAATCTTTTATTTTGTGTATATGGCCAATTTCTCTCTGATTTGCCTTTTTTATATATATAATTCTCCATTACATTTAATTTGTAATACAATCTGATGTTTTTGCTTTCAAAACTTATCTGTGATATGTTATTGCTCAGAATTATTCTTAATACTTTTTTTTTAGCAATTAAAATCATCCTAAAGATATACCAAACTTCCTATAGAGACTGTTTCAGTTTTGTTCCTAAACATCATTACTCTTGTTCCACGTTATAATGTCCTCAATAAATAATTTCATTTCCAACACTGCAAATATTATTTTTTCAAACTTACCTTTTCCATTCTTCTCCAAATCCACGACTCAAAAATCTCCAATATATATACTTTAATCGCCCAAATCTCTAGTTCACACAATGCAAATAAAATTTTAAAAAATAATCGAATGATTTTATTGTTCGGTAGTTTTTCTGTTCGAGCGCCGAGAACAACCCTCCAAAAGGTGTTAAAAGTGGATAGATCTTGCATGAGAGTGGTGTAATGAAAATTACAGAAATATTATTCATTATTCGAAAATCTCTAGTCTAATGAACAACTAATGAAAATTATTAATATTTAATAAACTTTTTTCTTAATTCTAACTAATGAGTTAAGCAAATAACTTTTTACACTTTTTAAAAATCCATTGTGCATCTTAACGAGATAAAAGCTCATTTATTTTATGAAGTAACTTTATAATTGAGATGTTAAATGAATTGTGTTAATAGGGTAACAAGCAATACTATATTACCACTCACGGTGGTCAAACATTATCACAATCCTCAGTCGCCTGATATTTAATCTGCTTTCAGGCAGACAATTTAACATTCACGTTTATTGCTTTTGATGCCAAGATTTTAAATGTTAACTATATTACGCCAATCTAAAAATAAATATTTATATTACCATTGCTATAGTTTTTGTCGTTGTTATTGTTATAAATTCAGTTAATTAGCGTTATGTTGAAACTAGATATGAAACAATTATTGACAAGTTATATTATAAAGTAGCTAAAGAAAATAAATGAAGCAAAAAAAAAAAAAAACTTACTAGCTATCAAATTTCAGTTCTAACAAATTACTTTTCAATAATTAAAAAAAAAGAACTCTTTATAATTATTAATAGAAGTTTTTATTATAAAGATTCATTTAGATACATTAAATTTGTCTGTGTATTTTTTATATGCCGAGTAATAGCTGTGAATAACCGATTAGAAGATAGAAATGATGTATGCAGAAGTAAAATTGATCTAAGTCAGCTGTATACACATTAATAACAATTAAGAAAAGAAATACACAAATCTTGTTTAAACTCAACGAAAAAGTTTAATTACTCTGAATTAAACGGTATAAAATATTGGTGGCATGTTGGTTGTTCTAACATTAATTAACTAACTGATACAAATAACGGCTCTTTATGCATTCTCCTACTATGATACAAACTTGTATATTTCGCTGCATACACGTAAGTTTCATAGTATTGAATTATAATGCTGTGTGCTTAACTGCAGTTATACTTGGAACTTATAACTCTTCATTTTAACTCTGCATTCTAATACGTTATTGGCTGTACAATATTTACTGCACTTCTGCTGTATGTTCTACTATACACACACATACGGTTTGGCAATTTTGTTTTGCATTTTTAATTTGCATAATTGATTTTCACATTTCCCTCTTCACAAATTAATATACTCGATATAATTTTCATATTAGCATAGTCTTTGTTATTATGCATAACTAATTTTTCTATAATGTTTTCAATGCCTTATATTTCTGACTACAATCACTCATGAAACTTTATTTATTTTTATACAATAGCGGTCTAGATTTTTCAGTCAAGAAAAATACAAAAACCATTTTCTCTCTTCACTCCAGAAGCAATGTAAAGTTCAATAACAAACTAATCCGTCAGCTTTTTAGGCCTTCATTAACCTTTCACTCTTCTTAGTAGGGATGCTATCATTTTTTATTCAATTTGCTGTTTCTTGTTTATTTCTGCAGGTAGATCAAGTAAATTTGAAATTAAAAATACTTCATTTAGTTTAGTTTTTTCTATATGTCATAGCATCGGCCGGGACGCGAACCCACCCCACACCCGTCTGCACGCAACTACTTGCTTGCATGGCGGGTGCGATGACCTCTCGGCAAACAACGCCTGATTCTAAGATAAACATTATTTTTTATAGGATCACCAAAATTAGCAGTAGATATACTTTCTCTTAGCTTTATTAGTTTTAATGATCATAACCATGATTCCTTTAATGGTCACTATGTTTTTTTATTTTTCTACCACCTTCCATTTCTATTATATAAAGTAATAACCTATAGATTTATACTTTACGTTTGTCTTCAATATGATAAAATTAAATCGTGCTATCACACTTCCAACGTAAAGCTGTCAACAAATAGAAAACTAAATTAAATGGCTGAGCGCTTTCAAGAAGATGTACTTCTCATATTCATAGCCAGTTATGATTCTTTCTTTGGAATCATTATATAAATAAATACCATATGCAAATTCTATGCAAATGAGTAACTAAGACCATCTTTTAGCTATAGCAAAACAAGCATCCTTACGATTAATGGCGAAGGCGTGCTCTGCTATGAATATGAGAAGTACATCTTGAAAGCACTCAGCCATTTAATTTAGTTTTCTATTTGTTGACAGCTTTACTTGGAAGTGTGATAATATTATCATTTTTATTATATGCAATTTTTTGGGTAATCTTTTTTTTTTTTCATGTATCCCGTATCCAGACCGTTTCTCAACTATTGAATTTTAATGTCACATTTTGTCTCTCTTGTTTTAATATTGTCTGATATTAATATAGAGACATGTGGGCAATGTTTCATCAATATCTCTACAGTTTTTCTGATCACTGAACTTGGTGTGAAATGCTGATAGAACATTGTTGTCATTGATGCTTCTTCAATATCATTGAATTTGTAGTGGTAAGAAGGTGTTAATAAATGCTGTATCCTCTTGTTAGTTAGAAAATACTTCAACTGGAATAACCCAAAACCTACATTGTTGCTAGTAATTATTACTTCTGGATATTCATGCATCACAGAGAGTTTTTTCAATACTTTTATTATAAGTTATATGTTTGTGTTTTTGATCATCCATTATTCTATTCATTCTGAGTATGAATCAATTATGAATAAAAATATATATCCATGGAATGGTTCTAAATAGTCCACCTGAATCTTTGCC
Source organism: Epiperipatus broadwayi (assembly GCA_028023455.1). Classification (NCBI taxonomy): domain Eukaryota; kingdom Metazoa; phylum Onychophora; class Udeonychophora; order Euonychophora; family Peripatidae; genus Epiperipatus; species Epiperipatus broadwayi. The sequence goes on from JAQFVV010000109.1 coordinate 2,959,308, forward strand.
ATGTTATAGAAGTTTAGGTCATGATTCTAGGTTATTTACTGATAATCTTGCCATTGATTGGTAAGCTATGCATATTTTAATGGCTTTCTCAAGATCTCTGTTCATTTTTGGCCACCTAACATGAGTGACCTAATGTATTTATATTCTATTCTTTAGTATCCCTCATGTAGTAGTTTTAACAAATGTTTCCTCTCCTGAGTTGGAATTAAAACTCAGTCAATCATAAATATACCTTCATCGCATATAGATAAATCCTCACAAACATTCCAAAACTGACAAAAAATTAAACAAATTCACTTGTTCGCACATTTTCTTAACTCATTTTCAATTTCTGTGACTATCAAAATGTGTAAATATGGTATAATTTCTTCTATTCCTCTCAATAAAGTTTTCCTTTTAGTCTGAAAAACAATAGGCACTGTGGTCATTCCATAAGACAGCTTTATTAAACTTAAACAGACCTGTGTGTGTGTTTATGGTAAGAAATTCAGCTATTCTAGCAATAATGGAATTTGATGAAATGTAGACTGCAGATTAATTTTTCTGTAGAAGAGCGAATATTTCTCTAATGCCCACAAGTTTAGAATAACAACCATGGGTATTGCCCAAGAAGATTCTTCCATTGATGAAATTATACTTTTAGTGATAATATCATTCAGTCCTTCTTCAATTTTCAAGAGCAAATGGAACTTTTCTTGGTCTACCTATGGGTAGATGATTGGAAATTAGGACTATAGCTAATGGTTGCATCTTCAATTCTGCTGGACTGAAGTTAAAGATTTGAGGGAATTTATTTCATACTTGTTTCTAGTTGTGTTCTCTTGACAATTTTAATCCTTAATCCCTGAAGCCTAAATCAGTTACAGTCCTAATAAAGGTCTCAAATCCTTAGATACAATATAAAACATAACTTTTTTGTGCTTTCTTGAAAGTTTGTGATGATGATGTTTTACTTGTATTTTTATATTGGACTATTTCCATAATCTAATATGAGTAGCACCTTAAACAGGTTAGTATTAATATATGCATAACATTTTGAGAGGTATTATTCTCCGCTCTTCTTCAGGTGTTGCTGGCTGACCAGTGACAGTATTAGCATGGGATTTGAAGCTGGACCCTTAGATTATTGAGTATTGAATTTTTAAACTGAGCCATTCTGCCAAAAAGGCAGGCAGTTGGTTAGAGTATTACCTTAAAAATTCAATGCTCAAGAATCTAAGAGTCCAGGTTTCAAATCCAGGTAGAATGGCTCAGTTCATTAAAGCATTACCATGAAAATTCAATACTCAAGAATCTAAGGGCCCAGATTCAAATCCTGTTTGATGTGCTATTACTAACAGTTGAATGTATTTGGAATATTTAAATAAAGTTAAATATTTCTAAAGACATCCAATACTCAGATGATGAAAATAGTCCAATATAAAAGTGCAGTAACTTTTTGTTCATCTATTTACTTTTACTGGTATAGTAAATATCTCTTTAAGATACATGTGATTTCTGTTCACTTTTCTAGCAACCAAATTCATCTTATTAATTGACCTATTATTTTCTCATTTTTTAAAATGACAATTCAATCCTTTTGAGTGATGAAAGACACATCTGTCTCACTATGTTTCCATCCTGACAATTTGGTTGCAGATTTTCACATGTAATAAATTACACATCCTTACTTTCTATTTTAATATTTTTTAAACTTTTGTCAGCTCCTCTCTTTGATTTATTTTTCACTGGTAAATATATTTTAGACTTTTTCTGTTTGTTTTTATAAACTTTAGATAAATACCCTTTTAGTTTATAATTATGACATTTTTTGTTTTTAAATCTATGCATTTTTATGTGATCTCTAGTGCCAAAGCAATAGTGATACAAACATTCTTCATAATTTATTTCTATTAGATCTCTGTGCTTGTGCCTTATTTATTGACATATTTAGTCTGATGACATCTGCCCTATTTTTAAATTCTGACACATTTCCCAGAATGCCTTTGCATGATATTCTTCTTTCTATAGACATAACATATGTAAGTGCAGAGTCATTCAGTAATATTTGTCTAAGCTTGTCATTGTACATACCCCATAGCAGTTGATGTAATAACATATCTTCAAACTCATCTTTAAACACACATTTGTTTGTTAGTTAACTCAATCAGACCTATATCATACTCTCAATTGTTATCTCTTAATGATTGCAGTCTGTTGCAGAAGTGAATATGGGATAAGTGCTTTGAAGTCTTTGGTTTAAAATGTACATTTAATTTTTGTAGAATTTTTGGGGCAACTCTATGTACAGTGTATCCACTGGTGCTTTTGAGTTGCATAGACAATTTGCTATTTAGAGCATGGTTATTCCTGACATCCACATTAAAGTTTCAACATTCAGTTTATTATTCACAAATTATTTATTATCATATACCTTTCAACATGTGCCACATATATTTGCCAATCCCTGTGCTATTTACATCAGAGTTATTGTACTGTTATGCATTGCTATATTGTTTGTTTTCATTATTTTTTAATACTTTATAATAGTATACCAGAGTCACAACCACTAATTCTCACAACGCTTTTACATTTGTAGTCTTGGTTCACTTTATTTCTTTGCATAGTTTTTCATTATTTTGACTGCATGAACTGATATATGTGGGAGTCAGATTAATCTAAGCTATCTGTATACACAACTAATAACAATTAAGACAAGAAATATACAAATCAAGTTGAAACTTACAAAAAAGTTTATTTATTCTGAATTGAATGTATAAGATACTACAAAATATTAGTAATGTCAATAGTGGCTAGCTGATTGTTCTAACTTTAATTAGCTAGCAGATACAAATAGCAATCTTCTTTCATTCTCCTATTATGGTACTAACTTGTTCATCCTCTGCAGTAATCTACACAGTTTTAACAGTATTGAATTATAATTACTGTATGCACTTAACTGCAGTTATACTTGTAACTGATAATTATTCATTTTAACTCTGCTTTCTAATATACCATTGATTATACATTTGTTTGTGCACTTCTGATGTATGCTTCACTATTCACACACATATGGCTTGACATCTTTGTTTTACTTTTATAATTTGTACAACTGTTCCTCACATTAGCTTCTTTCCAAGTTAGAATACATGGTATAATTTTCATATTAGCATAATCTTTGTTATTATGCATAACAAATTTTCCTAGAATGCTTTAGGGTCTTCTATTTTTGATGATATATATATATATACACACACATTCTTGAAACTTTATTTACTTTTATATGTTAGCAGTATTAATGTTTTGGTCAAAATATAATACTTCTCTGAAAATGTCCAAAAACGAAAAGCCCACAAATTTTACTTTATAACAATTCAGCAATCTTTCACTTCTCATTAAATTAAGTCTTTTCCTAAGTGCATATACATGCCAAATATATAAACACTTGCAAACTCTTCAGATAGTAGTGCCATCCAATACAAACCATAGTAATCAATGGATGCTAGAAGGTTTGTGCATAAAATCAGTATCTAACTATTCATCCAATATAACTAGACTAATTTCTAGCTTGTGGCTTTCATCAGTGAAGTGCTTTAGATCTCAAAGCACTGCAACTATATCTTAGGATCTAATTCAACTCTCCAGAAGCCACCTTTTAATTATTCATTTAACTACAAAGCTATAATCTTAAGATAAAAACCCAATGATGTTCTTAATTCAAGCTTTCAGATTCAAGGCTTCTCACTGCTAGAAACTAGTCTGGAGATATTGGATAGGTAGGCATTAGATAGGGATTTTATGCACAAACATTTTAGCATCCATTGATTACTATGGTTTGTACTATGTCACACTATTGTTTGGAAAGTTTGCTATTGTTTTTACAGTTTATGTAAGCATAAGAAATAGTGAGCAGGTGGTGTTAAATAAATATAGGAAAATTAGATATGGTCAACAAATAACATAAAAAAACAAATCAAATTATGCAAATGCATATTTTTTAGCATCAGTTACAAAAATTAGCTTTGATTTACATATTCTATTGAATATGATTAAAATAGTCAAATAGTTTGTCATTCAGGACATCATGTAATATTCAAGCATCAGAAGGAATAGTGTTGAGTGATCTTTAGTTTTTGCTCTATCCATTCCACACTTGTACTCAGTTGTGCAAAGCAAGATAAAATAACTATTCTTGGCTAACCTAAGTATCAAATTAAAGTATAAGCTCCACATTTTATCTGACTTAGCTAACCAGAATAATGTGATTTCATGTAATCTGAAATATAGACTTTAAAACAAAGTTAAATATCTCTATATCAGGTACATGACAATCAGTTGTTGTTGTTTTTTTAAGAAATATTTTTATTTATGTAAATGCATTAAACGTAATACTTGTGTTTACAAATATTATTAATTATAATTTACATAAATACAAATTAAATTATAATGATTTTAATAAGCAGGTATATTAATTCCGATAAGTCACAAATCAGATCTTCAAAGAACGATTTAAATATATTGGCAAATAATGCCCAACTTGTTGTAGCAATGCTATCTATTAATCAGAGTTTCAGCACAAAATGTGGGCATTAGTTGCACGTTTGTTCACACAATTTTTGAAAATCTGACTTATGGATTATCATGTAACATTTCTATTTCTAAACATGATATTTTTCTTTGTGAAAGCTGAAGAAAATTTGTTTTTTATTTTTAGTTATTTACATGGATAAAAATATTTTTTGAATTTTGTTTTTTTAATTTTTAGGTTTATGTATAACAAAACTATCAAAATCAATTTTCAATAAATCATTCAGTTTGAAATTATAAAGAATGCCACTAGATACTGTTAGCATCTATGTTAAATAAAAAATTTAAATGTTTTACTGAAATTATTTGCAAACTCTAAAAAAAAAATGTATTGTCAATGGGAATATATGTGTACACAAATTTTTAATTAGATTGGAAATTAATAAATCAGTGAAAATTAAGTTGCAAGAGTCTGATCCAAATATACAGAAAAAACAAAAACAGGCAAAGTGCTTGCTACTCAATGCAAGCCAGAGTAATCAATGGATGCAAGAAGTTTTGTGCATAAAATCCCTATCTAGTTCCTATTTATCCAATATCCACAAACTAGTTTCTAGCTTGTGGCTTTCATCAGTGAGGAGCCTTGAATCTGAGAGCACTACACATAGGTCTTAGGAACTAATGCAAACCTCCAATAGCCACCTTTTATCTCTACTTAATTACAAAATTATGAGACTGAAATTGAAAACACAATATTTTCAATTCAAGTTCACAAGCTAGAAACTAGTCTGGGGATATTAAATGAGTAGGCACTAGATAGGGATTTTATGCACAAACCTTCTTGTATCCATTGATTACTCTGGCTTGCACTGAGTGGCACTATGGAGAGTTTTTGTTTGTTTTAACAGCTTGAGAAAGCATAAGAAATGATCCTGTCTAACAGGATAGTGGTGGCTATGGTTATTAAAAAAACAAAGACCTCAAAATGTATGGGTAGTGAACTGAGTTCAGAGCTATATGACTATATAAGCTAGTGAGCTTGGATTGAAAATATTATTGAGTTTTCAATTTCAGATTCACAGTTTTGTAGTTAAGTAGAGATAAAAAGTGGCTACTGAAGGTTTGCATTAGATCCTAAGATCTAGGTGCAGTGCTGTCAGATCCAAAGCTCCTCACTGATGAAAGCCACAAGCTAGAAACTAGTCTGGGGATATTGGATGAGTATGCACTAGGTAGGGGTTTTATGCACAAACCTTCTTGCATCCATTGATTAATCTGGCTTGCACTGAGTAGCACTACTGTATGGAGAGTTTTGCCTGTTTTAACAGCTTGAGCAAACATAAGAAATGGTGAACATGTGAAATAAAAGCATATAAGATTATAATAATGGTTTCTAAAAGAGTTTCAATCTTCCCTTTTTAAATACAAGCATATTTCTTTTAATATTATTTCTATCAAAAGCATTTCACCCAAGTTTAATTATATGATTAGTTTCATTCACTATGTTTCTATCTGCATTAATAATCTGACTAAGGTATTTGCAGTTGTTAGCTTTTTTTATTTCACAGTTATCACTTTTTATTCTTCTCAGAAAATCCATTAAATATTACTTTAGTCTTTTTAGCATTTATCTTTATCCTAATTTTTTCATTTCTTCTGATAACTCTTGCAACATTTCCCGAGGCTCTGAAGCATTACTTGCAAAAACAACCATATCATCTGCAGAATGTAGATAACTTAAAAATCTCTATGTATTTTTATACTCTTAAATTCTCGTTTTAATCCACAAAATACTTTTTTGTAAAATAGCTATAAAAACGTTTGGAGCTACCATACTGCCATATAACTTTTTCAATGCAAATCTGTTCAGTATTATCATGTAATCTAACCATTGGAGTTGCATTTCAATAAATATTATTTAGAATGATTATATTCTGAGTCTGACCCAATACTTTAATCATTAAAGAAATACAGAATCAAATGCTTTTTATAATTTACAAATCCAAAGCATAATAGAAACTTATTTCAATAGATCTTTCTATAATTACTCTCAATACTCGGAGATAATACAGTGAATTTAAACTACTTTTAAATCCAGCTTTTTGGGGGGGTTTGTTAGAATTCAAAGTTCATTGGAGACAAGTTGTAATTATCTTGGTAAAGATTTTGTATAAAGCTGATAAAAGATTAATAGGTTTGTAATTTTTAAGATCTTTATTATCTTTTTTAAATATCAGTATTACTATTGCATTTTCCCAATTATTTGATACAATTTTATCGTTTAGATATTTGAAATATAACATTGTCAATAATAATTCTTTTAAAATATCAATAATAATTCCATCATTTTCTAAAGATGTAAAACTTTAGGAGATTCTTTGTTGTCTTGCTCTTGATTACTATATAATTCTTTATAGTACTCTTCCACGCAATTTGTGATAACTTTCTCTCTTTTTAGTAGTAATTCCATTTTTTCTTCTTATTGCAGAAATCTCCCAATACCAAGATGTTGCTTTGCAATTTTGAGACTTTTGTTTTTTTTCTATAGCTTTCCTTTCCAATTCATAATTATACTTTCTCATATCGTTATTTTTTTCCAATTCATAATTATACTTTCTTATATCCATATTAATCCTTTTTATATTATTTTACAAAATTATAGATATTCAATTATTTTAATTGGATTATTTAAATATTTTTTACCTATTTCTCCATTTTTCATGTATTTTCTTGTATCAGAAGAATATTTACTTGGTAAATTGCTACTTTTTTGTACCAGCTATTTTTTTATTTTTATTTTTTTGCAGTTTTTTAATAAAATATAAATTATCTTCTTATTGATTTCTGTCAAATCCATATCATCATCATCAAAATCTATTACTATTTTAAAATGATTTGAAAGTTCTAATTTAAATTCATTGGAGTGTGTGTGAAGATTGGAAATATTATCAATACTGACTTTCTTAATAGTTTTTTGGTTTTGCATAAAGACATATCTTACATCTCACTAAGTGATGATCACTTCCTGTATTTAATCTATTAAGAACATTATAATCTTTTAATCTATTAAGAACATTATAATCTTAACATGCCTATTTTCTAGTAATCAGAATATATTTCATTTCTGCTATAAGTTCATTTGAATGCTTCTATATCCATTTATTTTTTTAGCATTTTTCTCAAAAATAAAAAATATTCATAATATAGTTTTTTTTCCTGTGAACTCAACAAAATTTTGATCTTTCCCATTTCTATTATTGTAGCCAAATTTCACCACAACACTTTTATCATTCAAATGTTTACCAATGATATCACTAAAGTTTCCCATGATAATTTAAAAATGTTGTTTAATCTGATCAAAAGCATTTTGTACATTCATATAAAAATTCTTTATTTTTTTATTGTAGGGAGAATCAGCTAGGATATAAACCTTAATTATGTGCATTTTGTATCTTCCATTTTAAATGATGTTACCATTCTGCTAATATAATTTCCACAATCTTATTTTTCCATTTTTGATTTCTAATAAATCCCACTCCAGTTATGTTTACAATATTTATGCTTTTATAAAATACATGACCATTTTTTTAATTAATTGTCTTTTTATCTTTTATTCTTACTTCATAAAGTCCAACAATATTTCATCACTTTATGCGATCTTAAAAGAGATCTATAAGTGCAAGTAACTAAATAAAAAATCATCATCAAATGGCAGCCTAGATTCACATCTATGAAATTCTCAGTACCCTCTGCCCTTTGGCTCTCAGCCAGCAACTTTAGAGCCTTCTGGAATTTTGTCTGTCATGATTCTAAATATCTATTTTTTAAAAAGCAGATCATTCACCCATCCATTCATCCTCCTTCAAGAAAACTCAATTGATATTTCAGTTAAAGACTATCCAGCAATAAAAAAGACCATGATGTTTTTTGATTTTAAAGTCAGAAATATAAGAACAATAAGGTTAGTGAGTATCCCATCCTTATTCCATTTTTTATCACATAATAATAACAACTGCAACAACAAGAATATATAAAATGAATATTATAAATTTATTGTAATAGGTTCCTTTAAGATTTTAAAATGAATTAAAGGTTTTCCTTTCAGTTAACAGAAAACTATATATATACAGTGATCCATTATTTCTAGCAAAAATAAACTCTTCCATAGGAAGACAAGCAAATCATCTATTGAATATAATGGTTAGTGAATAATGTGATAGTAATATTCCAATAACATCACATAATATCCTATGCTTATACAAGCTATTAATGCAGAGGCAACACTCCCTACAGTAGAGCCATCCAGTGTAAACCAGAGAAATGGATAGATACAAGAAGATTTGTGCATAAAATCCCTATCTAGTGCCTACTTATCTAATATCCCTAGACTAGTTTCTAGCTTATGGCATTCATCAGTGGGGAGCTTTGGATTTGAAAGCACTATACCTAGATCTTAAAATCTAATGCAACCTTCCAGCAGTCAACTTTTACCTTTTTAGTTCACTATAAAGCTATATGTCTATATAAGCAAATGAATTTGGATCGAAAACATGATTTGTTTTCATTTTGGACTCAAAAAGATTTATTATTAACTAAAAGGGTAAAATATGGATGCTGGAGGGTTAGTTCCTAAGATCTAAAGTGCAGTGCTTTCAAGTCCAAGGCTCCTTAGTGATGAAAGCCATAAGTTAGATTCTAGTCTGGGGATATAGGATGAATAGGCACTAACTGGGGATTTTATGCACCAACCTTCTTACACCTATTGATTATTCTGAATTGCACTGGGTGGCATTACTATATGGAGAGTTTTGTCTCTGTTTTGATAATAATGTTTAAATAGCTAATCATTTTATTTATTGATTTACATCATTACAGATATGGATTTGATTTATATTTGCATAACTATCAAGATAATGTTGATTTTTATTAGTATTTTTAAGTCATTTATGTACATAGATTATATACATATATATTCATTTGAAATTCTGCACAGCTATATTGTTTCAGTCACACACACCTTTTAAATAAAGAGTAGCCTGAATTTTTTGCAAAAAAATAAATAAATAAGACTATTCTTTACTTAAAGAAGGATGTGGCTGAAAATGATATAGCTATGGAGCATTGCAAATATTTTATATATATTTCAGCTAGCATTACATATATATTGAACTAAATATTTTAATGGATTATTATTATACAAAATAGCTGTAAACAGAGATAACTTCTGCCTTTTTATGTTACCAGGAAAAGCTAAACAAGTTTTCTCCATTAACCTATAACAGCTCTATTATTGGGTTTTTATTTAAATAAGAGGTCTCTTTTACTTCAAACCCAAGTTGTTAAATAAATTTAAACCCAGAAAGTTATTATTCATAGGTCTGAGAATCCTAAAAAAATAACACACACATATATGTATAATTAACCTATTTATTCAGTATACTAAATGTTTAATATAGTAAATAGAGGGATTTGAAGTTAGGATTTTCAGTCTATATTCATCTTCCATACCATCCAAACAACCAATACACATGTCCACACACATGTAAAAAGGATAAATGATTCCCAGTATACATATTTCATGCAGAACTAGCAGTCATCAATTGGGTCAGATCATAATCTCCCACACACACATACAATCAGTGCTTGGCTTATATTAAGATAGTAATTCCTTAAACTTTAATCTTTTCACCTTTCCAACAATATATATTAAGTATAAGCATATATATATATATATATTTCAAACCCAAAAAACAATTATTTTTCTTGGAAAGAATGTGAGTTATAATTAAAAATGCTTCAAAAAAAAATAAAAAAAAAAAAAAGCAAATATCATATAAACAGATTAATGAATGAACATATTGTATATTTGTGCTTCATAGATTGGTTTGTATGGGCATCTTTTTCCCCTTTGGGATAACAATGAATATGTTTGTGATTGGTTGTTTCTGCTGCCATGTGTACTGTGCATGTGTTGTGAATTAGGTTCCTGTATTAAATTAATATCTTTTAACATTTTTTAAAATTAGATTGCATTATTCTTTTTATTATTACTATACTCAATGCTTCAATCATTTTAATTCAAAGTGACTTCTATAAGAATAATAAAAAGTAGATGCTCCCAATAATATTGTTATAAAATATGTATTCTGCATTCAAATATAGGTTGAAGAACTAGAAATTAAAATATTATGATAGCATATTACACTTGATGTTATTCATAGTAATTTATCTTTGCTAGCATTCACTGAAAATAGAACTAAGTCATAAAATAACAAAACACTTTTTGTCACGATGAACATTATTATAAAAGAGATTTTCAAAATGATCAAATAACTGTTCCAAGATTGATTGAATACTGATAAAATAAAAATAAAAGCTACAAATAGAATATGTTTAATATTAAGAATATTAAATTCTTATGGACTAAAAGCACGATATAGGGTGAACTTCACTGAAAGTGCATTCAGCTTTAGGTTATTAAAAAAAATCACTTCCTTGCGCAGACGAACAACACAGGGAAAAATCAATATTATATATATATACACACCCATGCATATACATGCGCACATCACTTTGGACAAGAAAAAAATTGAAAGTTTTAAGCAGAATGTTATCGATACATCAACTTATGAATTATGAAAATACTGCGTTTTTTCTTTTAACTATTTAAGCACAGTTTCATATTAATTTTTAAAATTGACTTTTCAAAATTCATATATGTATATGCTTCTAATAAGCTTAATAACTTTCGAACATATCTGCTGCGTGATTTCTATTAATTATGGTGTTTTCAAACACTTTATTAATAGCTTGACAGTGAATTCCTACAATTTTTGAAGATTAAGGAGACAAAAAAAATCCATCATGGGAAATCATGTGATCATCTAGTCCTACAAGTGTGTTGGACTGAAAATGTGAGAATATTTTATAACTAAAACAAAAAGAGAGATAGAAAAAAAATTTAGAAATTAGAATACATTGAAAAAAAAAAATGCTTAAGAATAAAGAAATTAAACTTACCATATGCAGAACTAAATTTGTGATAATAAATGAAATGATTATCTCGTTAATAAAGATTTTGAAAATTATTTCAATGATTAATGTAATTAATATTATTTATAATAATTGAAATAACAAAATCAATAAAGTTTATAATATAACTTTAAATACTGAGATGTGAGAAAAATTATATTTAAGAGATGATAAGAATAGCAAGACGCACTATAACATCACATGATCCCCATTTTTTATGCTTACATGAACAACTCTAACCATACAGTAGTGTCACCCAATACTATCCATAGTAATCAATGGATGCTAGTGCTTATTCATCCAATATCCCCAGATTAGTTTCTAGTTCGTAGCCTTCAACAGTGAGAATAGTGGACAAGTAGGTGATAGATAGGGATTTTGATGCACAAACCTTCTAGCATCCATTGATTACTATGTCTTACACTGAATGGCACTATTATACAAAGAATTGTTACTGTTTTAAGAAGCACTATATATATATATATGATTTTTATTGCTAGGCAATTGCAAAAAAAAGAGTGAGTAGAAGTGTTTATTTATATATTGTTTTTATTAATTTGATGAAATTTGATTCAGTTAATTGAGCAGATTTGTGGCAAGGTCAGAAATTAGCTGGTTATCTACCAAAGTTTATTCCTATTATTAGGATCTACACGATCAATTGAATAAAAGAAAAAATTATTGTTGCTGGAGATAAAACTAAAATATTTGGAATGATGTGTCAAACAAGGATTTGTACTAGTTCCAATTTTATTTTCCACTTTTATTACTGCGATCTTTGTAACAATTTGTAGCAAATTTATAATTCAGATAGATCAATGTAATCATCATAAGTATGGTAAGGGAGTTAGTTATTAATTTCAAAAAGTTAAAAGCAAAAACACTGTTTTGGTTTTTATATTTTCAATATGCTGATGATTAGACCCTTCTTGCCAATTCAAAAGATGATTTACAAAAAAAATTTAATGTTTGAATGCAATTTATAAAGTCTTTGTTTTTTTTATTTTTATTAATGTTCAAAATTTCAAACATTCTGCCATCTAGTGGTGAAAAAAAATCTTGAACAATTTTTAGTTTAACTGGTTATTATCTTGGAAATGTGAATCAATTTAAGTACTTTGGTAGCTGTTTAGATAAAAGGTAGACTTGGATTTTGAAATACAATACAGACTCCAAAGTGCTACTGCTGCTTTCAAGAATTTTTAAGTATTTCATCATAATGATATTATTGCTACAATTAAATTAATTGAATATATATGGCTGTTATTTTCTTTAAACTTTTTGTATAAAAGTGAGACATGGATTTTCTATTGATGTAATATAAAAACAATAGAAAATTTAATTTAAAGATACTTCAAGAAAATTTTAAATAGGATGATAACTTCATAATAACAATAGACATGTGCTTCAGTTTTTCTAAGAATATGATGCTATGGAAACCACAATTGTAAAGATCCATTTTTATTGGATTGGGAACATATGTAAATAAATAGTAATAAATCATTCAAAAAGTACTTTATAATGAATTTGAGCATAGTAGTCATGCGAGAGGTAGACCCTGTTTATGTAACATCACAGAGATACTTTGAAAGGTGCAACATTGGTCATTTTAATTGATAGAATATTATTGAAGATGCAGTTAGGCAAAGTATTGAATCTTTGAAAAAGTATTCTGCACAATATTTTAAAAGATAGCATTATAAGATGTTATTTAAACAAACTCAGAGTGTCAGTGTATGATAAACATGGATGTATTTATATTCACAGATTGGGTTGTTTAGACATTGCAACACTAATTTTAAATTTATTCTTTTATAATTTAAATGTCATGTTTATTTATAAATAGAGATAATGAAGCAATAGAAAACCATAAGTAATGGTAATAAAGTGTTATTGCTTGATCATAGTACCATATTTACAAATTACAATACTGTACCTGATTTTTGGAGGGCATAGATTTTTACATATGTATATCAAAGAATGAGATTGGATAAAATAAATTGAATTCTTTTTAAATTTTAAAATTGAGATTAAAAAAACAACAACCAATCAGCACACATTTTAACTTATAAAGCTCAGTTAAATATCAAACCAAGTTTTAGATTAATTTATTTTCTTGCAGTAATTATTAGTGTGCTTTTTTATCATTTATAGATTAAAATGTTAATGAACCATCAAGAGAAATTTGGCAGGAAAAAAAGGCATGTGATTTTATTGCTTGGGAGTTCATAAGAAGCTTGAGTTCCAGAATCAATCCTGGGATCTCTCAAATCCCATGTCGGATGCTCTACCAACTGTACAGAAAAAAAGTGAATGGCTTTATTGCTTGGGAGTTTATAGCCAAGCACCAGAACTGTGAAGACCAGAATCAATCTTTGGATCCCAAGTTGGATACTCTACCACTAAGTCAAACCATGCAGAACAGTTGAAAAAAATATGTGGGCAATCAATGATACTATATAAGAAAATATTGCACTTATAATATCATAAGAAAAATTTAAGTTTCAAAATAAATTGAAAAAATTTCCATTTATGGATGAGAACAGAATTGCCAAATAATAAAAATTACATAAATAGAAAAAATGTTAAGTTAAAAGCAGACGCTTGTAATATGCAATAAATAAATCTGAAAAATAAACTTTGAATATCAATACACGTGCTATCGAATATGATTAATATTAAAGCTAAATAATTGATTATTGTTTTAGGTAAGAATAAGAAGACAGACAAAAGAATATACATATATATATATATATGAAGGATAAATCATCATATGATAAGATGAATACAAGACAAAAGACATATAACATTGATTATTAGAATGAAGTAATAATGATACAACCAGGTAATGAACCACTATATCACAAGGCTTTTCTCAAATACATGTGCAAATTCTAGAGTTTTGAGATTGCATAACTGAACCTTGAAATTTGTCAGGTCATAAACAGGATTTGGATTTTCTTTTAAATATAGTTAAGGTCGATAGCAATCGAATAGTGATCAGTAAATGAATATCTAGTTATTCTTAATTAAAGTTCAACACTTTCAGATTAATACGGAATGCTCATACACTGATTGTAAACAAGCAAAAAAAAGAAGAGGATGTAATATGATATGGCCTTTTCCAATACTATTATCACATTACTATAGATCTTGAGCCCATGGTTATTTTTATTTTTTAAATGATGAAATTATGAGTTATATATAAATAGAAAAAAACAACAACAACAAAGATAGTTGAAATAAAATAGCTGGAAGAATAGCTTGGTTTTATTTATAAAATAATAAAAGTTATAAAATATATATCATAATAAAATTGCATTTATATATTAACTTATTTAATTAAAATATTATAAATTATATTGCATTTTTATACCTTTCAAATAGTACTAGTAATAATTATAATAATAAAGCATTACCAACTGTTTTATATATTATTATTATTATTATTATTATTATTATTATTATTATTATTATTATTATTATTATTATTATTATTATTATTATTATTATTATTATTATTATTATTATTATTATTATTATTATTATTATTATTATTATTATTATTATTATTATTATTATTATTATTATTATTATTATTATTATTATTATGATGATGATGATGATGATGATGATGATGATGATGATGATGATGATGATGATGATTATGATGATGATGATTATTATTATTATTATTATGTTTCAAAGCAAAACTTTATTGAGTCTAAAAAGTTACAGAGTCATATATTGATTTTTTACAAATGAAAAACAAATTACAACTTTCAGTATATAAGTCTTTATCTTTTCTGCATACTTTTTTTTTCTTCTTGTTTTTAAATTTGGTCTTCTATTTAGTTCAGTTTATGCTTGCATTTTTTTTAAAGTTGGAAAAAATGCTGATGTTGAAAATGTCATCATCTATCTTATTGGTCTTTATATTTCATAGACTGGATCTTTGTTTCAAGTGTGACCATGTGGCTGCAAATATATCTGGTTGAGCTAGGATGCTGTCTCTTTTTCTTAACAGTTCTAGTTTTATTGAATATGTTGCTGGGTGGCGTCGAGGGTTATTGGCAAGTGCAAAAGTGCATCTGGTGCACCAGTAGGCATAAAGGCTGTATGTTGCTGCACGAATAGCAGGGTTGTTGCCTTTTTTAAATGTATTTATTATTTCATCAATTGAAATGATAGCCTTTCTGTATGTGGTAAACATTGTGCGACGTATTGTTTCTAGGGCACTGCAGGAATGAAGAAAATGATCTTGTGTCTCTTCTTCTCTATGACATAGCCCACACATGGGGTCTATATTTGTATAGAATCTACGAAATCTAAGGAAATGGGTTGTGGGTAGAGCATTGAGATTAAGCTTAAGTAGAAAATCGAATAATTTTGGTTCTAACGACCATTTTCTGAATTGTTGCAGTAGTTGCCTGTTGTCTATTCCAAGAACTGATGGATGTAGATTGGGTGTCTGGTTTGGATGTAGTATATTGTAAATGTCCCAGTATGTATACTTGTTGTCATTATTGAGTGATATTTTGTTGTATATTGGCTTGAGTTCTTCAATCAGTGTGGATAGATATCCATATGAAGGGGGTGGTCTGTCTGTGGGTATTATACTGATTACACACTCCAGGTCTGGAAATCTTTTTATGGTTGCTGTTATTAGATTTACTGATTTCTGTGTGTAAAAAACACTGATTGTATGGAGTCCAAGTCCATTGCTATGTGGTGGTCTGCTCAGATTTTTTAAAGAGATTGCCACTGTCTTTCTCTTCCATATTAGTTTGTTACAGATTGACGAGATTTTAGATATGAATGTTTTTGCAAATTTGATTATAGGTGTATAGTATGTAATTTTTGTAATTATAAGTTGATTAAATAGTGCTACCTTTGCATATATTGACAGGTATGACTTTTCAAGTGAGGCTGTGATTTTTTCAGCATCTTTTTTTAATTTATTTTGAATTTTTTGCCTCATTCCATTGGTTCCAAGGTAGAATGGGAAACCAAGGAAAGCAGATGGTTTACCATTAAACATCTCTGTACAGTGCTTGCCTGTGTATATTGACCATGCAGCAGTTTTATTTGTGTTAATTTTTAAATTAAAATTTGAGGTATAATTCTTGATTATCTCTTGTAATATGGGGAGGTTCTTTTTAGAGGGGAGGAAAATGGTTACATCGTCCATATAGGCTATGCATGATATATTTAAAGCAGTGTTTGGAATTTGAATGCCTTTTATTTTTTTCTGTATCTCTATTAATAGAGGATTTATATATATTGTAAAGAGCAAGGCACTTAGGGGGGATCCTTGTGGGATGGATTGACTCGGTCTGAAGGCTGGTGATTTTTTTCCATTCAATGTGATGTGAATTTCATGGCTGAGTAGCAGATTGGCTATTATATATAGTAGGGATGGAGGTGTTGTTGTTTTTTTCAGCACGTCTAATAATTTGGCTATAGGCACTGAGTCAAAAGCTGCCTCAATGTCTAGTTGAACTATAATTGGTGCATATTTCTTTCTTTTTTTTACTACTTCGATAATTGTTTTGTACATTAAGGCACCCTGGCCAATGGATGATCCTTTTTTGGCATATTGTGCTGATGATAACACAGGGAGTATGTGTTGTTCTATTTTTTCCTTTATCACTCTTTCAAGAATTTTTATTCCTAAAGGTCCCATTGAAATTGGTCGTAGATTAGATAAAGATGATATTGCTGTTGGTTTTTTGTTAAATGGAACCATTGCAATTGGGTATAGACTTTGTATGTTGTAAATTTTTTGGGATATGTAATTGGCTAGATCGCACAGGTATTTTGCTGTGAAGTGACTAAGGTGTTTGAACACAAATTTGGGAATTCCTTGTGGTCCTGGGTGACATGTGTTTGTTATTGTTGCAAGTTGAAATACAATGTCAGTTGTTGTTATTGGTGTGTCTGTTTCAGGGTCTCCAAATATGTCTTCATTTGGTATGTACCCTCTCTGTTTTTGCAGTTTTTTTTTAAAGTGTTGATATATTGGGTTTATCATGTTATGTCCAGCTGTTATAGAGCCATCTATTTCAAGTGCCATAGGCACTCTGACTGTGGATGGGTATCCCAATGCCCACCGTATGTATGCTCTGGTCCAAGTATGTTGTTGTGTAAGGCATATTTTTTTCTTTTTTATTGCTACATATTGCTTTAGTGTATTGCATGTATTGTTGTACATTTCTGTAAGTTTTTTAATTTGTGTTTGATTATCTGTAGTTGGTCTGGAAATGGTTATTCTTTTATGTAGTTCATCTGCCAATGCTAATAATCTGGTGGGGGGGTGTTGAGTTGCAGGTAATATGATTGATGTTGAAAGAAAGTATATTGGTGAATGCTATATACTTTTGTACTGGATCGAGTGACATGTTTTGAAGTTTTTGGAGCATTATATATGTTTCTGAATATAAGAATTCAGTTGTTTGTGCTGGAAGAAGTATTCGCATAGTCTTTTGGAGGGCTATTGTTGTATTCTGTATTTTTGTTAGGTCGAGGGTGATGAACTGAGCAGCATGATCTGAGATTATAGATGGACAGAGTTCAAGATTAAAATAATGATGTAACATTGGTGAGTAGAAACACAAATCAATAAGTGACTTATATCTATTGTTATTAAAAGATATTGAGTTTGATGGGAGAAAGCCCTCAGCACTCATAAGTGGGATTGTTATTTGATGGATCCATTTGGTGACAAAAGTTTGGTAGGTCATGTTGAAATCTCCCAGGAGTATTATGGGATTTGGTGTTGCTGTAAGCATTGAATTTATTGTTGCTATTATTCTGGAGATGATGACAGGGCCTGGTGGTATATATACAAATACTAGGTTAAGTGTGATATTTTTATGATGGAGTGTTAATATGATAAGATTAGAGTCAATATATATAATTTTAAAAGAATCGAAAGGGCAGTTGTGGGAAATAATTATGCCTGTGCCACCTGATGGTGATGATGATTGCCTTGAGCAGGCACAAAAACCTTGGCTGACTAAATATTTTGATGGATCAATTTGAGAGCTGCTGTATATTTTTGTTTCCAAAAGCCCCAGTATGTGTGGTTGTGTTGTATGTAACCATTTTTTGAGATCAAAAAGTTTTTTGGTGGCATTTAAGCCTCTAATGTTGAGAGATCCAATTTTTATCTTCATGTTTTAAATAATTTTTTAACAGGGTATTGATTTTTATTTTATTTTTAATACTAAATTTTTGTCTATATTGCAGTAGATGGATGCTGATACATATTTAAGACATTGTTGGGTTTATTATCAGTTTTTCTTTCATTTAATATTGCTTCAGACTCTATACAGGCAATTTGTGATGAAACCGAACAGGTGTCCATTTGTTGTTGGCTTACATCCATTTCTATTTCATCATTTTCTAAATTGTATATGTCTGATGAGTTGTGCTTTTGGTCTGTTTTTTTTGCCTTTTTGGATTCATGATTTTTTGGTGGTCTACCTGGCTTTCTTTTTCCCTCTGGTGTATTCTCTTGAATAGGTGGAAGAGGGGCTTCTATTGCATCCATTATGTTTGATGCAGTTTTGTTTATAATTGTAGTTTTTTTATTATTGGTATCTTTATATTATCTGGATTTATATTTTCATTATATAACTGTGTGTGTTTACTTTCTGTTTGTTGATTTTTACTTGGTACACATTTTGTTTTATTGAGATGCTGATCCTGTGATGTAATTGCTGTATTTTGTGTTGTGGTTTCTTGAGAATTATTTTCGTTTGAATCTTGGATTTCTGCGTTAGTTTTTATGTTATTATTTTTTTGGTTGGTCTTTGGGATAGGCAATTCTGCTCCATTATTATTTTTGTTTGTGGGTGTTTGAACCTGTTTTTTTCCGGTTTCTATTATTGGGTTGCCAATGGATGTAGTGTTATTATAAATTTTATTTTCATCACTGGGTTGTTCTGGGGAGAGAATTTTAGTTTGTTCACAGTGATTGCTTTTTGTGTTATCGCACTGAGTTGCTAGGTGTCCTCTCTGTCCACAGCCAAAACAATGTGGCTTTAGACCTCTTATGTGAAGAGAGAGTGTCGCTTCTTGATCTGTAATCTGTGTTGGAATCGTTGAGGCGTCTACGTTTTTATGTAGTTTTATTTTAAATTCAAAACGATTACTACATATCGGTATAGGTGTGTCTTTTAAATATATAGGCTGTAGGGCAATTATTATTATTATTAATAAATTAGTTTATAGCATTGTTAAATAATATATGTAATCAACTGAGTTTGTATAATGACCAATCAGAATACAGGTTAAATTATCTGCTTGACCACTGCATAGCATGCACAATCAGAGCACAGCTTAAATTATCTGCTGATTATTCCATAGCATGAAATATCACCCAATCAGCCTGCAGAACAAAGTATGATTTAAGGGTAATTCCTTTCATTGATTGCAGTGATTTTGTAGTTATATTAGTAAGCTATATTTAATTTGTTTATATTAGTATTATAGCATAGATCATCCTATTAGTCAAGCATGAATATATCATGTAACAGCATCTTGTTTTCAATCTATTTGGATGCATCTTAATATGCACACCAGAAAGTTATAAAACTCAATTTTATTAAAACTTGAATTCCTTGAATAAGTACCTAAATATGTAATTAAATTGGCTAATGGCATTTTTAAATATATGGAATAAATTGAGTAGATGTAAGTACCAGTCAGAATACTAATTAATTATTCATTTCATCATGCAACAAATGAACCACTAAGTCTTCAGAAGAGATATATTTCAAAGATACTTCTTTCATCAACTGTGTTGAAGTAGATCCTATTCTCCATATCAATATGATTTTATTTTTATATTAATATCATAAGTTTGACTAATTTGTTGTTGTTTTAATATAGCTCAATATCATCAAAGACAGAGTTATATTATCATTTTATTAAAACTTTACATGATTTATTAAGCATCTAAATACATAAGGTGCATCAAATATGTTTACAAAAAGCACTCAATAGTTCTGCTTTTACTGAAATCTATTCAAGTGTGTTCTTACATGTATTAAATTGACCTATATATATATATATATATATATATAGGTCAATTTATATACATACATTATTAAAAGATACTATATATATATATATATATATATATATATAGTATCTTTTAATAATGTCTGCATTACATAAATTCATCTGGTTTTGTATTTTATGTAAAGATGTTGAGAAGATGAACCAACCAATGATGAGACTACTTTGATTAAAAAGTTCTTGATATGAATGTAAATATGTTTGATTTCACATCAATCACAGTTCCAATTTTGTTTACTATCTGACAGTATTAATGAATGATTTTATGTTTCATTTTGACCAGGTAGCACAATAATTGTCAGAATTTAGCCAAATCCATCTTTCTAAAAATCATATCAGTGAAGGCAATGCTGAAAAATGACTGAGTGAAGTGTTTTTTGGATTCATTCTCAGGTGAGAAATAATAAAAAATGAACTCAGTTTAATCAAGTGACTACAACTACTTACTGAATGAAATTATTTATCTAATAATCCTATATTTCATTTTGATATAGCCAACCACATGCAAAAGTATTTTATTATAAATACTGATACACAATGCAATATTTAACTAATGAATTTAAATAGATTTTACTTAACTTTATTCATAGTTTAAAGAAATTTATCTATTTGTTACTAGTACTATATCTTCTTAAAACCAAATATGAAATCAAAAGAATACTTATTAATTTTGAACAAGCTCTTAATTTTTTAACACAATTTATTCCAGTAGTTCAATATTAAAAACCATATTTGAAAGATGTTTTTTTTAAAAAAATCATTATTTTCAAATATTATTAATTCATTGCAAAATGATCTCTCTAAGATTAATCCAGTCATTACAACCCATAATTTTTTTTCTTGCCATCATTTCAACAATTTTCCTCATCTTATCCATTCATCTCATAAAAGGTTTTTTCTAGGTCTTTTACAATTTTTACGATTCAATTTTTTTTCAAATAACCATGTTCATTTCAATTCCATTTCAACTTCTCAATTCGTTTAATGATATCAATAATCTTTATGTTATCTTGTCCTTGTATTTGGCTTTTGATTCCATTTTGTTGTTCATAACATGCATCTCTATAAATTTTGTTTGGTAATCTAAAGACTAGTATTCAAATTTCAAATTCATAAGTAAATACTGTGAAGTCACATTTATTTAAAATATTTCTTTTAATATATAAAAGTATATTTCTTTTTAATATTATTTCTACCAAAATCACTCCTACCAAATTTAATTCTATGATTTTTACAGTTGTTAATTTCTAACACATTACTATCAAACTTTTTTTTTCTTTCTGAAAAGCCATTGAATACTACTTTAGACATTTTTACATTTATTTTTTGCTTTCATCTGATGGTTCTTACATCACTTTTTGAAGCTTAGCAGCCATATATAAGGGAGAAATAGCATGTAATCTATTCAATTTATATGACTTAAAAAATCTCTTTTTTTTAGATTATTTTATTCCCTTAAATTCTTTCCTTGCCATAAAAAGTTGTAGAGAGATGTAATATGATCTCTGCTATTGCACTTTGATAAACATTATTCAGAATTTGACATTACTCAGGTGCCTATGTGTTCAAAACTTTAATCACTGATGAAATGGTTATAGAATTAATTGCCTTCCCATAATCTATGTAGTCATATATAATGAAAACTCAGCCATTTTCTCTTAATACCAATATTAAATAGTGTGTTTAAGTTCTCTTATAGTTCAACATATCTTCAAATAATATACTAGTCCAGATTCCATTTTATCTTGATCGTACAGAGCAATTTAATCATAGTGAGTGCAATAAGATTTACTGAACACAATTACCTATTGACCTGTATATGCTATTCAATATATCTTATCTATTCATATATCCATTGGTCTGTAATGATGAATGCTTAATCCTGTCAAGATAAGATGGAATCTGAACTAGACAATTAGATGATGGGGAGATCAGCTATAACAACTTTTAAACTCATTCTGTTCTTTTCGTTAGTCGAAAGCTTTTCAAAGATTATCTTAGTAAAGATCATGTATCATTACTGTCTTCCTTCAGTCTAGCATGCCCTTGTTATTTAAACATTTGACATATAGCTTTGCCAACAATTTCTTTATTTTTTTACCTGTTTCTTTTAAAATATCTATAATAAGCCCACCATTTCCTGGAGATTTTTCATTCTTCATAAATTTAATTACATCTTCATTTAAAATATTTGGAATTTTAAAAGATATTATTTTAATCATAGAATTCTTATAAACTTTATGATTATCAGCTGTCTTTTTACTAATAGTATCATATTTTCATATTACTGCAGAACATTTTTTTTAATACTGAAAAAATTGTTTTATACTTTTGAATTTTTGTAATGTCAACATTATACTTTTTATACTAACTAAAATTTCAGTATTATTTTACAGAATTCCTGATACTCATTTCTTATAAATAAATTATTTTACTCCAATATTTGCTTATTTCTTATTAGCACATATTGTCTTATATCACTTGAAAATTTACCAATGAATTTTTCTTTTTAGAACCAACTATCTATGAAACAATTTTTAATATAATATCAATTATTTTTTTACTGATCTCATCCGAGTCATTTTTTAAACCTGTTAGTATTGTTAAACCAATTTTCCAGTTATAGTTTAAATTCATTGAAATGTTTCTAAAGGTTAGAAATCTCTCTTTTTTATAGATTTTATATCTCGATTTTTACATTGATAACCAATTTTTATGTTGAGTTTATTAAGCACATTACAACAATCTTGAAGTACTTATTTTCTATTAATCAAAACACATTCAAATTCTGTTTCTATGACTAATTTTTTTCAACGATTGAATTAATAATATATACTTTTTCTGATCCCATGACCAAATTTGTCCACCCCACTGTTATCATTCAATCCTAACATTAAAATTTTCAATAACAATTTTAAAAAATTGTTTGACCTGAATAAAGATATTTCCTACAATTACGTAAGTGTTCAACTTTATTGTCAGAAAGAGAACTTGTTGGAGCATAAACATGAATCATCTTTATTTGATATCGTCTAATGAGCTGAACAATTAAACTTGCCATTCTTTCAGATGTATCATCATTCTCAACATTGATTGTGCTTCCAGTATTTCTGCCTCTATAGTATAAAACAGACTGAATTGGCAATCCTCATTGTTTATAACTTACAAGCTTAAGAGATAGGGTCATGTGATCTATGACTTATTTTGACTATTTAAATCAATTGTCTCTTCAATTTTTTTCTAAACTCATAAAATCTGACCATGCCACATTCCTACTAGACAGTTCTTTCAATTATTTTAATCTTTTTTTTTTATGTGAAAGTGATCAGTTGTAAATAATTAAATAAAGATCACCACCAAATGGAAATTTAGCCATTTTGATTGACTTTATAGTTTCTAAGAAATGAGAACTATAATTTTTTTTTGTCTCTCATGATAATAAATATAAAAGACGATTAACATTCACACTACATATATATATATCTATTCATCCAACTTTCAAATAAATTCAACTGATGATTTGAAAGTTAAGAAATATCAACAATCTAAGATGGAAGTCTATGGTGTTTTATAATCTCTGAGATAAAAGTCAGCAAATTCTTCAGAATTATAATGTGCACTAGTTAGCAAACCATCCATTTTCATTTACTAAATAAATAATCCTATGATAATAACAGATGTGATTACAGAATAAATATTCCATTAAATTTCAAACAAAAATCATACGATTTTTTAGTCAATAGCTAACTTCTTTTTGCAATCTTTACAAATATAAACAAAACCATCTGATAATCATTGTTGATTTAAATTATTACAATTTATTATAAAATCTCAAACTTCCTGGACTCACAACCATGACAGCATCTCTTCAGGCAATAATTATTATTAATCACCTTTTTATGCTGAAAATTATCAAGAACTTCTAATCCAGATATAGACTTTAACTTTTAATTAAAGATGGATATATCTATTATTATGAAACCTAACCATATGGAATAATTAATTAATTCAGTTCAATTCCATTTTTTTCCATGTGTAATACTATACTTATAATTTTCATTATGCAATGTATATTCTAACCAGATGAATAAAGACATCAGAAAAAGACATATCTGGGTCAGACATAATAATTTAAAAATGATCAAAGTATTTATTTGAGGAGAGTGATCTCCTATCTTTCCAATAAATATTGAACAAATATAATATAGCCTTGTGAGAGGTTGTAATCTCAGCCATTAATGTGCTAGATGAACATGAAATGTAACTTGACGGTCATTTTCTTCTTCAGATGTCTTTCTTCAAGTGATTAAAGAATATGTATAAAATGAAGATATAAGTATGCAATTATTTAAACTTACTATCATCATCAACCATTATCAATCCACTGCAGGATGAAGGTCTCTTCAAGTTCAGTCAATCTTCTCTGATCTTTAGCTTCTCTTTTCCACATCACTCCTGCACACTTTCTTATTTCATCCATTGATCTCACATGTGGTCTTTTCCTGGGTCATTTACAATCTCTTGGAATCCAGTTCAAGATTTCAATTGTCCATCTATTATCATCTCTTCTAGCAATATGTCCAGCCCAACTCCACTTCAATCTTTTAATTTTTTCAATGAGGTCAGTAACACCTGTTTGTTCTCTTAGCCATAAATTGCATTTTTCGATCTCTTCTTGTTACTCCTAACATGCATCTCTCTATACTTCTTTGAGTGGTCTGAAGTCTCTGTATTGCTCTTCTATTACATGTCCAAGTCTCAGATCCATAAGTAAGAACTGGTAAAACATATTTATTAAAAACTTTCCTTTTCAAACACATAGGCATATTTTCTTTTAGTATCAAGCTATTTCTACCAAAAGCACTCCAACCAAGTTTAATTCTATGGTTAATTTCATCTATTATGTTTCCATCTGTATTAATAATCTAACCTAGGTATTTGTAACTGTTAACTTCTTCTAACTCATCATAATCAATTTTTATCTTCATATTTTGAAAAAAATGCATTAATTTACTCTTTTTAACATTTATCTTTAAACCTGCATTTCTACTTTCATCTGATAACTCCTGCAACATTTCCTGCAGCTCTAAAGCCTTATGTGCAAAAACAACTACATCATCTTACATTCAAAGATCAGCCTTTCAAGCTAATTGTGCATGCACCTTCTGTGAGTGTTAAATAATAAATGAATACTTCACTCTACAATACTAGATATAGTATTTATGCAGGAATAAAATGAATCCTCTTATTCCTACGACTCAAATTCTTTTATATGAGCAAATCTGAAGTACTGTTGAGTAAAGCGTGAGAGTAGAATTCTCACTTTAAATTACTATCTATGATGTTGTAATGAATGACGTCAGTGAAATTGTCTAGAATTTACTAAACGTCACTCTAAGTGAAACTTAATTATAAGTAAATAAGCATTTATTTTTATATGACGCTATATGACACTCGCAGAAGACACATGCACAATTAGCTTGAAAGGCTGATCTTTGAATGTAATACAATTGTATACATCTTACTAATCAATGATCACTTCCTGTGTTAAATTTATTAAGAACATTACAATCTTGAAATATGTATTTTCTGTTAGTCAAAATATAATCCAATTCTGCTGTACCTTCATTTGGATGCTCCCATGTCCATTTCCTTTTAACATTTTTCTCAAAAAAAGAATTCATAATATAAAGTTTACTAAAATTGAGTACTGCTTTTGTTTAGACTAAAATATATAGCAATACTAAAACATAACATTAAACCAAATAAAACTACTATTTTGTAGTCAGGTCAGGCAGTAGATATAAAACTAATCACCATTCAAAAAAATTATGTCTATTTGAAAAAGCAATAAAATCCATCTAAGATTATCAGGTTAAAAAAAAAAAAAAAAGTAAACGATATGATTAATTTTAAAAAAAGATAAAAAAATAAAATAAAAATCTAGCAACAATATTTACATATATTTTAATGTGTCAAGATAAAGTTCAATTTATAATAATTATAAAATATTTTTCTTATATTTTTATTTTAACATATATAATGAATTATTTATTAATATAGCGCTATGTTTTTAAAAACTGTAATAATAATTAGAAATCATATGCGCATTTTTATTTCCAAAAAAATAATAAAAATGCCTTAAATAATTAGATATTAAAAAAAGGTGACAAAGAGCAATGAATTTAAAATTGGATTCAGGTAAAACGAGTAATTTAAAGATCTTGTCTTCCTTAACTCGTCTCAATGTTTCTAAGTTAAATTAATTACTTTTTTTTTTAAAGTAAATAAATTTTAAAAAAAGTTCAAAGTTGTTTTTTTTTTAAAAAAAAAAAAGTGATAACGGAAAATACAAAACGCTAATTAATAAACTTGTATCCTCTCTTGAAACACAAACCCACATTTCAAATTATTAAAAAAATTGTCAGATTAACCTTTGGCTCAAAGTCCGCGTATGTCACATGGATATAACATAAATGTCTAAATTTCCATCTACGTTTCAGCAATGATTTTTAAGATCTAAGTAAATGCCCTAGTTAATACCATGGTGTTTAATAAAGACCAAGATTCTCACAATTAAGATGTTCAGTAATAAATTTGTCATTTTAATAAATTAGTCTCTTTAAACTTGATTGCCTTAGAGGCAATTCAGATTTTTAATAAGCTGAAAATAAAATTTTACTTTTTAATATTATCATCATTATATTTTATTCGAAATAATCCAATTTAATTCATTGCTATTTCATTTTTCCAGAATTTGTCTCAAATAAGACATTAAATGAGAACATTTTATTTTTTAAAATTACTATCAATATCAGATCAAAAACTAAATTTTATTACTTAGCTTGATAAATGTTTAATCTCTGCTCATATACAAACTTCATAATTAAATTATACATAAATGATAATTCACATAATTTATGCATATATTATTACATGATAAGTTCTTAAATAAATAATTTATTGTGAATTAAGAGGGGGAAAAATCCAAAAATATTAAAGCAAGTAACTATTGAATAGGCCTGTACAGTTGTTTGAAAAATAAAAATTATTTATATCTGTTATGTTTGATTAAGCTTACAGGTTCGTTTCCAAATCAACAGTCACAAAAAGAATAACTATTCAGCAATTAATATATATAATTTATTAGTCCAAAAACATATACACATTAGTTAAACGAACGAATAAATACAGTTGATACAATTGAATGCTGAGATAGTTGGAACTCACTTCTAGCTAATTGATTAGCCTGCCTTCTAGCTATGTATTTAGCTTGCCTCAAGTTGGCTCTAATTCAGACAGCAGTTTCCTGTCCGTAGGTGGACTTGTCTCACTGCATGGATGTAGCGATAATGAATAGAGAGACTACCCTTGTTGATGGCAGAGGTTTTAATGGAGAGCACATTCAGTCATTCAGGTGACAGAAGTAATTGCTCTCGCTGCCTTGCCTACAAAAGGTTGACTATTTAATGGCAGATCCCATACCTTACTGGAAACATGTGGATTTGGTGCATGAACCCCAGTGAAGGTCTTTGGATAGCAACTGAGTGCTAGCCAATCAGGTGAGGAATCTGAAATAGTCCACTCCTAAAGGCAAGGTCAGATATGACAATATCCTTATAAAAAAACTATCACCAATTGAGATGCCAGCAATGTGACACACTTCAGCCTTGCTGTGTTGATATTCCTGGAATATGATGCCCATCTGAGGAAAGTAAAAAAAAAATCCACTTAGTCAAATGTCACATAACTTTTCAAGCAAAAGACCATACAATATTATTACCAGATAAGATCTTAAAGTATTAATTCAACAGTATTTTCTACTCCATCATTATACATATCTGGTGCAGTTAGAATATTAGAAACTGTTGAAAACAAATATTAAATATTCATCGTTAGGATAATAACCATTAATTTTATGATTTGTTAGCTGTCATAAAGTATTTAACATTTACCTTTATGTCAGTGAAAAAGAATCATGTGATAAAATCATGTACTATTCTATTGACTGAAAAAGGCAAAATAACATTTTTAATAAAAAGATCGTCACAGGGTAAAGACTGTCCAATAGTCTGTCATAAAGGAAACAAAATAATAATGAAGGCAGTTCAATGGCTATCTGAGCTGAATATGGTTACCTAACTAATGGAAAAAATCTTAAAAATAATTTCACTCAGTTCACAATTTGCTGATGTACCACATCTGCACTGTGCACTATGAGACCGCTTATTTAAACCTGTTTTATCTTAATACAATATCTGTGCAATCAAAAATTAAAAAAATTATGTTTAAGTTTTGTTTTTTGCTAGAATACTGATGCCAGATTTTAGATATTTTAATAATTAATTATTGTTTTATTTTTTTGTGTGAGTTTCTGCTTGCTTTTTAATAACATTTACACGAGCAATAATCCAGAGAAATATATTTAAAAAAGTTAGTGATTAAAGTTTATTTCCACTTTTTATTCTTCTTTATATTACATTTTTCTCTCATAGCTAAAAGTGTCTGACTTGAAAAGATGCAGTCATGTGTATTAATTTATTTAATGTAAAACTTATTTGATCTAAAAATGGTTTATGCATTAATTCATTCAATATTAAATAAAAATGTTTTTGTAAAATTTCTGATCGTAATTTTGTCCAGATTAAAAATGGTTTTGATTAATCAGTTTTTGAATTATTGGGGTTCATCCCCTATTAAACTGGTTGAAATAAGTAAAAACACAGTAAAAAGTGGATGTAAAGCTCAGGTATTTGGTCTTGTTGCACTTCTTTATAATATGTATAGGTTAATCTCAGTAAGCATTGATTTTCAAACAGTTATTTTAGGATTTTTTATCATTCTTGAAACTGTCACTCTTTAAATACTAAACAGTTTGGTAGTTCAGACATGATTATAGCCAATTAATTAAAATTCAATAAGCTGATTCTTTTTAAATCCAGACATATCTATTTTTCTGATTGACTCATGAAACTGTCAGTTTCCTGAAAGTTATATTATTTAAAATCAACTACTTCTTTTCTTATACTACATATCAAAAACATACATTTGTTATGTAATTAAATATAAAATATTAAAATAATTATATGACAAACAATAGCAAACAAAACAATAGAAATCAAGCATTATCAATAGATATACTCTCAATTGAAGATATATACATCAGAATGAGGCTGTAATTAACAATTGTAATTTCCACATAAGTGGAGACAACTGGAAACATGAATAGCCTTCTTCCCCATTGTGAAGCATGATTTGAACATTCATATATGATATTCACTTGATTCTATCACTATTACACTTGAATATATCATTAATGCAGAATTTTAAGCATTTTTTGTTTCAAAAGAAATTTATTTGTGCCTCATTGCCAATGGTTGAGATGTTAGACACCTTACATTGCAAGTTAACAATTGACAACTATAATGGCTTCATCCATCTGCATGGAGAATCTCCATCATGAACGGAAACCCATATAGTCTCAATCCAGTCATCCACAGATCCCCACGCCCTCAAACTACCGTCACATTACAAGATTTCAAATAGATTTTTTGGGTAATCATAATTTAAATACACAAGGACCAAACAAAATGGCCCAAATGAAGTTATAATAATATATGTCCAGACCCACAGGGACTTCAATCCGACCCCTGCACATCTGGATCACAAATCATTTCAGTATGAATGTACCTAGGTTACTAATGTTCAACTAATATTCTACATATATAATATATTGTAATATTTACAATACCAAAAAAATAAAAAGTTGTTTTTGTCCCTCCAAGTCTGCTGTGACTACATTCCATCACTCAGCAGTCCTGGAGTATCCATTAGTCAACGTCTTTCATTCAGTGGCTGAGAGTACTCTAACATAATAACCAAATGTTTCCCAAAGCCTTAATTGGGGACACATTACTTGAATTGGATTTTTTACATAATTTGAGATGAATGAGCTTAATTAATTAAATGAAGATAATCCACATAATCCAATGTTCCATCATCCCTCCAGGCATGCTTTAAATTTTCAATTACACTGCAGGACCACATGGGAATAACGATGACTAGCAGTTCAATTGTATAAGATTTATTACTTTGAGAATATACAGATAAACCTAATCAAAGTCCTTAGTTGGAAGAAGTTCAATAAGTTCTTTAAGGTAATTTATTGAGTTAGCATTGTTCAAGTGAGTTTGACTCTGGACCAGATTGATCTGCCAGCCATTGATGACATGTCTTTTTGTCCTTATGTCTCTCCAATTGTATCCCTTGTTCTCTCTTGAAAGATTATTATGTTTTGGGCTGACCAGGTGCAAGTCTGATCAGCCGAAATTCACCTTTCTTGATTGCTTTGGGAATGTCAATAGCCATAATGTTCTTATCAGAAGTCTGAAATTGAAACCATTTCCATATAGCATTCCATCATTCATAATCTGCTATGATATGATCAAAATCTTCAGCTATGTTACAGAAGGGGCAGATAGTATGCATTCTAATCCCCCTCCTGTAATTCAGGAATGATCTAGTGGGGAGGACCTGAGGCTGACCTTGAGCAGAAAGTCTACAAAATTATGATCAAATTATTAAGATTCTTGGTCAGCCTCTCAAATCCTGATATACCAAGGGTTTTCTTTCTTCTTCTGCCTTATCTTTGTGTGTGATCCATACAGATCCCAACAGGATAACTTTCCAGAAAACAAGGCATTGGAAGTTTTGATGTTATTGATCACTATCGTGACCTGTTGCTTCAACCAAATACACCCTTTAATTGGATGTGGTTGATCCATGGGCTCCACATCAGTACTTGATAAGGGACACTCAACTTTCTCATTCTCCCAAAACAATCTGACCAAGATGTTATAGGTCCATTGCAGAAGAAAATTTTTGAATGGAGTGTAGGCCTAAATCATACTTCTTTGGTTTTTGAAGAATCCTCATGCTGATTACTGGTGTCCCCCCCCCCAGCACAGCTTTCTACATTGAGTCTCAATCCTTTTTATGAAAGGCATTGTTGGGGAAAAGTCCACCAGAAAGTAAGTAATCTTTGGCAGCACCACAGCATTTAATAGCATGACCTTCCCCAACAATGAAAGGGTGACTATCCACAATGACTTCACTGTTTTCTCAACCTTTACAAATAAGGCCTCCTCCAGCTCTTTTCTTATAAATATGGGGGAGGAAAGACAGAAGCCAAGAAATGTCTGTGGGGTATCTTTAAATCTCCCCAGGATTTGTTTCCCAGTTCTGATCGACCATAAGGCCGATGTCTCAATAACCTTTAGCCCAAAATCGCAAGTGATCTGGTCCAATATATTCTCTAGCTCACAGATCTCTTGTGAAGAGAGAAGCACAATCACATCATCCATATAGGAAATGTGGTAAATGCTCCCTCCCAGCACCGGAATGGTAATCTTGCATAGTGAAGCCTCAATGTTCAACAGGAAAGGGTTGATGTAAGCCATGAAAAGGAGCACACTCAGTGGTAGCCCCAAACACAAGGCGATAAGCCTGGAGTGACTCTTGATTTCGCAGGAGGCTCTCCATGATTTGGAGGTATGCCTTAGGCACTCTGAGTCCCACCATTTTTCAGAGCAGAATTATTTCATCTTGCAAACATTGTTTCTATATTCTAAAATAACAATAATGGTACCATTTGCTTCTAGAAACATGAATGAAAAATGTATTAGATTTTCTAGATAACTCCAATCACGCAATTTTTGTCATAACTCCCTACAGACCAATCTGGAATAATTATGAAGACAATATCCTCCAATATCTTTTAGATGTCAAAGCTTCCTTAATCTTTTCAATATATACCAAGATGACTATAGGTTACTTTTTACACAAATATTGGTTTTGAACCATATTTATATAAGTATAATGTATTTCTCATAATTTTATTTAATGTGATATATATATACCTGATAGAGATTGCTTAGATAATCGGCCAAAAAAGCTTTTCTTTTTCAGTTATTTCTCAAATAAAAGCACAAAAGAACAAGGCATTATTCATCAGCACTGCCAATTGTTGAGTGGAGATTTTTTTTTTAAGTTTTTCAGCCTTGTTTACTTTTTAGCTTTTTAGTTACATACCAATTTGTAAACTATTGATTGGGTGGCTCACTGCATTGGCTAGGGTCTTTTGTATTCAAAAATTCAAAATACTAACATATTGGAAAACTTTCATTCTGTAATAATGTACAAATATAAACTTTTATATGATCAAGCATACAGGAATCTTTATTTTAATACATGACTAAGAGCTCTTGATACTGTTATCCTTAACATTGTTTTACCATTTGTTTGTTGTTGTTTTTTAAAAAAATACATAAAAGCAAGATGAGGTTTAATATTTTCAAATACTGCTATTTCTGGTGTAAGCAGATGAAGTATTGTAATTTGTAATCTTACAGTACTTGCATCTACATAGACACAAAAATATTATACTATATTCTATTCAAGATTAGGTAAGAAGTAATTACCACGTAATATTTTACTCTGACTTTTTTAAAACTTCTTAAAAAACATGGAATTTTTTTTAATCATCATTAAAAGTATACAAACAGCAATATAACATGACTTCTTGTACATTTCAACTTATTTTAAAATAACAGTGTAAGTTTGAATAATCAAAAGACACCAGGTAGTGTTGGCTATAAAATCTCCATCTCCAGATATATTTCTGGCTTTTGTCTTCATCAGTAAAGACTAAGATTCAAAGCTGGAATTACCGTACTTATGCATAAATCAGCCATTTTTTGCTTTCTACATTATTCAAGCCTAGGCTTAAATCTTATTGTTTAATGTCCGGATATTAATTTGAATCACATTAAAAAGTAAAAGGTAGCTACTAGATGCATAAGTGTGTTAGTTCCAGCTTTGAATCCTAATCTTTATTAAAGATAAAAAGCCAGAAACTAATTTAAAGCTAGGAATTTTATAACATTATATTATCTAGTATACACTGTTTACTCAAGCTTACAATAGATAGCTGTACAAGGTGGTGAAATGACTGCTTTGTTATTAGATATGCCTTCGCTTAATCTTCCATATCTCACTATATTTTCCAAAAATGTTTTATAAATAGTCTTATGACTTAAATGATTGGTTTAAAATTTATGAAATTTTTTTTGTATAGACAATTCTCTTCTTAAAAGGTAATTCATTCAGCAACTTTTTGCCTAAGTTAAATTTCATGTCAGATTTTCCCTTTGATGTCTATATTTACAATTACCACGAATGCAGAATATGAAAATTATCGCTATATCATATCGCAAAGAATAATTTTCAAATAAAACTGAGTTTTGTGGTGACTTACACATTTAAAAAAATTTTTCCACTATGTATATATGCTGGAAATTATTTATGTGTATTTAAAAAAAAAAAAAACTTCAGTTAAAAAAAAAAAAACCATTTTAAAAAAAGCAATTTTTTTTAAAAATGAATATCATTATCTTTGTAATGCATTTTTTTAGAAAAAAAAATGCAAACAAAACAAAGTAACCAAATGCTACAAAATTGTAAATTCTTTTCACTCATAATGCATATGTACTTTGTTTTGTGATTTAAATGTGTTATTACACTTTTTTCCAAAATCTATTTGTAGCTTATCTGGTCAGAGAAGTTTCAACTGAAGACCAAGAAAATATATGTAATACATTTTAAAACTATTAATTTTTAAACCACGAGTAATCACCATTAAATTAGAAATCATGTGACCTATTCTGCGCGTTATTTTTTACATTTCAAATAATTTTACATTAGTGGAACTTTTCAAAGTTTTTCTCCATATTACACTAAGATATTCAAAATTCCATACAGAATCTTACCATGTATTTGTGTATATTTCAGACCAGTGGTAAAATAAGACGTGTTTGGAGAGATCTTACAAAATTTCATATAAATTAGAGGGATTTGAATTTAAGGATTTTTTAGTCTATTCATCCTCCAATTCATCTCAAGCAACGGATACATATGACTACACAATACAAAAAAGTTGGGACCAACATATATATTTCATGAAGAACTAGCACTCATCAGTTGAGCCAGATCACAATCTCTTACACATATATTCAATCATTGCTAATTTAATATTAAGATAGCAATTCCTCAAACTTTAATGGAAGACTTTCTTCCAACTATTCAACCTTTCCTTTCACTGAAAAACCAATGATATAACTCTCAAAATCCTTATTGTAGTCATACCCATGTAGACATTACATCAATCTCACCCTTCATATTATCGGACCATTACGTATACACTAGATTAAAAATGATATTCATTTTCATTTCTTCTTTAATACTTTTAAACTTTATTCCAAGTATGCATTCTTAAACTAGTGGACAGTCAGACCATAGTCAGAATTGATGCAAATATAAATGCGATTATAAAATGCACATGGAAAGTTTTCCTTCTCAATACATTGAATTATCATGCTTGAATATTACTTTAAGGCTAGACAATCAAAAGGAAAATGTATTTTTGATCAAATTTGATTTAGCCATCTTCTAAAATAAGTGAAATAATAAAAATACATTAATGGTGTGTTATCTATCCAGAGGAAGATTGACCTAGCTTGACAGTATAGACAATTACTAATATTAGATCATTGTCACTGAGAGACTACCAGTGTTAAATCACTGAACATCACGTGATCACCATTTCTTATGCTTGCTCATAACTGTTATTAAACAGGCAAAACTCTCCATACAGTAGTGTCACTCAGTGCAAGCCAGGGGAATCAATAGATGCACGAATGGTTTGCACTGAGTGGCACTACTGTATGGAGAGTTTTGCCTGTTTAGACTACCAGTGTTCCCACTTTATTACTAGAAATTTATTCTACTGCCATTAAAAGAAAAGTTAAACAACTTTTTTTAATAAATAGTCCACTGCAGGGCAAAGATTTCTTCAACAGTTCATCATAAAGAAACAGTGAAGATGTTATGCACTACTCACCAAGCATAACAACTTTTAAATAGTTAGGTTGAATGGATTTCCACTTTAGTTTTATCTTGTAGCTAATGTTAACTGGATACATATTTACCAACCTGTATTGAATAATAAACTGATCAATTATAAATGGCTGAGAGAAACATTCTATGCCTCTTTAAAAACTCACTTGACCAGAATTGGAATCCTGGGGCATTGGTATGACAAGCATATTTCTAATTATCCACCAAAGGACCCTAATGTCTACCATCATAGACTGAAATATGCTGTGGAATTAATATATTGCTTCACTTATATGTATTTTTTAAATGGAAGTTTTTATTTTAAGTATATTGTTGCCAAGGGTTTTTACAAAACATTTTCAACTGATATATTTTTCGATCTCAGAGGAGTGAAAAGAAAATGTCTGCATTTGGGCCTGTTGTCATTCTGGAGCTGAAAATTCAAAGAATTTAATTTGAAATATCAAAACAATTAGTCAGTGACTAATATTCTATTCCAGCATAAAATTGATAGCATTTGAGTATTAGCTAAACTCTAGTTGTTATCAAAGGTTGTAAGTCATGATTTTACGTATTGGATATAATATTAATTAGCTATCAGCATTGTTAAAGATTATTAGGACTTGGAAATAGAACCATGCTAATAGCTATCAAGAATCAAAAATCACGACTGAGCTGTTTAGATTGCAATTATCTGGCAAATAACGTCTTCATAGACTTTATGTCAATAGGCATGTTCCCTTGCAAATAAAATCATCACATAATGATTTTCAGTCATAAATCTTAATTTTCTGAGATGCACAGAATGCAATATTCAGCATTGTCAATTTTAGCACTGTATCATTAAACATATCATTTACGATGATTCAGAGTTCCACAGAATACAGATTGTTTGGGAATTGATATTATGCTTAAATGTCAATGACCCGATTATTTTGAAAATATAATCATTATTAATACTTTCTAAGAGTTGTAAATAGTATTCTGTCAATTACTTATTGTACGGCAGTGCTTAAATGTCAGTAGCAAAGTTATCTCACAGAAAATCATTCATAATAAAGAATTATATATTGTAATTGTGTAAGCTGCACAGAAATTAATTCAGACATTGACATTATTACTGCTTATATTCCAATAGCCATATTGCATATAAAAATAGAGTCATTGCACATAGCTTTAAAGTCAGAAATCGTTTGTAGATTGTTTGATTACTGAGACTTAATTATTTGTAATTACAGCTGCCCATTAATCTGTAAATGCTTTGAATACAAGAAGTCTGGAAATTTCTTAAAAAAAAATAAGTATCAATTAAAAATCTGGTAACTTTAATATTATTTTTAAAAATTATAAATGGAAATGCATCTTGAGTCTTGTAGTGCTGATACTTGTCATCATCAGCAACAGGCTAATCCATCCCCCTTCCTCCAAAATAAACTATTTTTGAGATGGCATCTTTTAACTTCTATAAAAAACTTTTCTTTCCAACATATTTCAATACAATGTTTAATTGTAGTTCTCCAATGTGTTCTACTCTCAATTATATTTTCTTGCATGAAACAATTGAAATTGCACTTTGAAATAATTCTTATAATGTAGATAAGGTCTACCTCTCCTATTAAACTTCACCATAAACTCAGTTTTACGAAGTTTTGTATTGTTCATTCAGTTCATGTTCAATCCAACAAACCTATGTTTTAAAATAATGGCCTCAATAATATTATACTCAACAAGATGAACATATTAATTAGTTTAATGTTTTATCATTATACTTTCTTGAAGCATTCTTAAATAAAACTCTTCTAATGCCTTTATATTGCATAGATAAAATACCCAAGCCTTACTTTCATACAACAAACTAAATAAAATGGCAGCCTTCTATTTTACTTAGATGCAGCAGTAGTAGCACACTATAATCTGTTCAGCAACTCAATATCTAAGTTCAACTTTCTATTTATAAAACTATCAAGATATTAAAATTGGTTCACATTCTCAATTTAATTAATACCCAAACTATAAGTTACTAAGAACTATTTTTCAATCTCTGGCTAATAACAAATTTGTTTTTTGAACATTAATTATTAAATACAAAGCCTTTATGTATTGCATTCAAACATTAAATATATTCTGTAGATTGTCTTTTGAGTTGACAAAAGCAATATAAATATCGATATATTGTAATCCAAAAGCCAAGAAAATAAAGTTTTAATTTTCACCTTTAATCCACTCAACTTAAAAACTTCATCATCAAATCTGCATCGTATCTTAATCCCTGATCAGTAAGTGACCTATACAATTCCAAAGACCAAATCAAAATCAATATTGGAGCAAATCCATATCCCAGTTTTCATTTCAAATCGACTCATATTTTCCAATTATAGTAACACTTCCTCTTATTCCATCACATAAAAGTTGTATATTATGAATAAATTTTGGTGGATGAACAACTAATTTTAAATAATACCATAGACTATCCTATTAACGAAATCAAATGCTTTGATCAAATCAATAAAAACAATATATAAATCACTCCTTTGTTCTTGAAATTGCCTGGCAACAAAAACTATATCATAGTACTGCTTGATTTTCTAAAACCACATCGAATCTTTGGTAATCATTCATCTATGACTGGAGGCAATCTACCCAACTCATGAATTCTTTAGTATATAATAATGATGCACCACAATAATTACTCCAATCTTGTATATTCCTTTTATTTTTAAAAATTGGAACTATATGACAACCTAACTATGTGAATCCACATAAATTTAAAATTTTTTAAAGATAACATTCACAATCATATTATCATTTCATCAGAACTTGATCTTTCTACTTTTAAGATTACAAAGAAGTGTTTTGACTTCAATAAGCTGAATATCTTTGTCAAACTTAAATGAGTAGAGAAACAGGGTCTATCCTTGAAAGTCATCATTTGAATTCTTCTACCATTATTCAAAAGATCTCAACTTATTTATTATTATTCAAAAAATGATCAAAATATCATTGTCATTATATAAAAGTGTCATTGCTAGATTTAATAGGGATGTTATGGTTGCTTCAGAAACATATGTTATTTTCAGTGCATCAAAAAAAAAAATCTAGAATGATCACAATTAATTTTCTTTGCATGCTTTAATCCACAAATTATTTTTAAACCTTCTTGTCAATTGCTGAACTTTGACCTTTAAATCTCTATATTTATTATGAAGCTCCACATTTATTATTTTTCCAAGCAAAAAAAAAAAATGCTGTTTTTTTTAAATCAAAGCTATAATACTATCACTGACAAAAAAAAAAAAAAAACTACAAGATTATTCCTTTTAATAAATCCAATAGAGTTATTTATATCCATAAACACACCTTAAGAGAATTCCATATATTAATACACAATTCTGAAGATCAACAATTTTAGTTTAATACCTGTTGAAATTTAGTATCTATAAAATATACTTTTAAAGAAGGAATATCAATTTTCATAATGTCTTAACAATCTGTGCTTCAGTTTGCATAATATCAACCTCTTTTGTTTTTTGACTTCTAATTCATCATCATCATCAACCATTATCAATCGACTGCAGGATGAAGGTCTCTCCAAGTTTAATCCATCTTCTCCGATCTTTAGCTTCTCTTCTCCACAACACCCCTGCACATTTTATTTTATCCATCCATCTCACATGTGGTCTCTTTCTGGGTCTTTTACAATCTCTTGGAATCCAGTTTAAAATTTCAATTGTCCATCTATTATCATCTCTTCTAGCAATATGTCCAGCCCAACTCCATTTCAATCTTTTAATTTTTTCAATAAGGTCAGTAACACCTGTTTGTTGTCTTACCCATACATTGCGTTTTCGATCTCTTCTTGTTACTCCCAACATACATCTCTCCATACTCCTTTGAGTGGTCTGAAGTCTCTGTATTGCTCTTCTATTAAGTGTCCAAGTCTCAGATCCATAAGTAAGAACTGGTAAAACACATTTGTTAAAAACCATCCTTTTCAAACACATAGGCATATTTCCTTTTAGTATCAAGTTATTTCTACCAAAAGCACTCCAACCAAGTTTAATTCTATGATTAATTTCCTCCATTATGTTTCCATCTGTATTAATAATCTGACCAAGGTATTTGTAACTGTTAACTTCTTCTAATTCTTCATAATCAATCTTTATTTTCATATTTTGAGCAAATCGATTAAACATTACTTTAGTCTTTTTAACATTTATCTTTAGTCCTACTTTTCTACTTTCATCTGCTAACTCCTGCAACATTTCCTGCAGCTCTGAAGCATTATTTGCAAAAACAACTACATCATCTGCAAAATCTAAATGACTTAAATACTCTCCATTTACTTTCACTCCTTTAGTTTCCCATTTTAATCCACAAAATACTTCTTGCAGCACTGCTGTAAAGAGTTTTGGAGATATGGAGTCACCTTGTCTTACACCTTTCTCAATGTTGATTTTTCCAGTATCATTATGTAATCTAATTGTTGCTGTTGCATTTTTATAAATATTCTTTAAAATATGACAATATCCTGGATCTATACCTTGATGATCCAATGCTTTAATCACTGAAGAAATGTGTATAGAATCGAATGCCTTTTCATAATCTACAAATCCAAAACATAATGACAACTCATATTCGTTTGTCCTTTCTATGACTTCTCTCAATACCTGGATATGATCTATTGTACTAAAACCACTTTTAAATCCAGCTTGTTCTCTTGGTTGGTGGAAATCCAAAGTTCTCTGTAGACGAGTTGTAATTATCTTGGTAAAAATTTTATATAAAACTGATAAAAGGCTGATAGGTCTGTAATTTCTAATATCTTCTTTATCACCTTTTTTAAATATTAATATTATTACTGCATTCTTCCAATCTTCCGGTACATCTTTATCATTTAGACATTTGGTATATAACTTTGCTAAAATTGTTTCTATTTCTTCACCTGCTTCTTTTAATATATCAATTATAATTCCATCATTTCCTGGAGCCTTTCCTTTCTTCATACACTTAATTGCATGTCTCACTTCTTCATTTAAAATTCTGGGCAATTCGGAAGATGTAATAGATATAGGAGGTACTTGTTCTTTATTACTATATAATTCTTGATAAAAATCTTCTACCAATTTCATGATGTCATCTCTCTTTTTAGTAATAATTCCATCTTTTTTTCTTATTGCAGATATAAATTTCCTACCAATACCAAAATGTTGTTTAACATTTTTGAGACTTTTATTTTCTTCTACAGCTTTCCTTGCTATTTCACAGTTATACTTTCTTATATCATTTTCAACTCTTTTCCGTACCATTTTACAAAATTCGAGATATTCAATTCTTTTTAATACATCATTTTTGTATATCTTCATATTCCTTCTTTTCTTCATAAATTCTCTAGTCTCAGTAGAAATTTTATTAGTCAATTGCTGCTTTTTTCTACCAGCTATGTTTGTTGCAGTTTTTAAAAGTGTATCAGTTATTTTCATATTAATTTCATTCAAATCTGAATCATGTTCAAAATCTCCTAACACTTGAAACCTATTTGTAAGTTCTAATTTAAATTCATTAGAATGTTTCTGAAGATTAGGAATATCAACTGTAAATATTGTTTTTCTTAATAATTTTTGTCTCTCTAGTTTTACATTAACACGTAACTTACACCTTACTAATCGATGATCACTTCCTGTGTTAAATTTATTAAGAACATTACAATCTTGAAATATGTATTTTCTGTTAGTCAAAATATAATCCAATTCTGCTGTACCTTCATTTGGATGCTTCCATGTCCATTTCCTTTTAACATTTTTCTCAAAAAATGAATTCATAATATAAAGTTTTTCTTTTTCTGCAAACTCCACAAGTCTATGTCCTCTCTCATTTCTATTACCATAACCAAAATTACCTACAGCAATTTCATCTTTCATTTGTCTACCAATTCTAGCATTAAAGTCTCCCATAACAATTTTAAAATGTTGTTTACTCTGATCAAAAGCCTTTTGTACATCCATATAAAAATCTTCTACTACTTCATCACTATGAGAACTTGTTGGGGCATAAACCTGAATTATCTGCATTTGGTATCTGCTATTAAGTTGTATAACTAATCTTGCCACTCTGTCCGATACACCATCAATCTCCACAATATTGTTCTTCCACTTTTTATTTATAATGAATCCTACTCCACTTGTATTTCCAATATGTGTGCCTTTATAATAGAGTATATGTCCACTTTTTAAATCAATTGTTTCTTCTCCTTTTCTTCTAACTTCACAAAGTCCAATAATGTCCCATTTAATATAAGACAGTTCTTCTTCTAATTCTTGCAATCTTCCTTCACTTGAAAGTGATCTGCAGTTGTAAGTACCTAAATAAAAAGTCGTCATCAAATGGCAGCCTGGGTCCGCAATCAGGGGATTCTTAGCACCCTCCGCCTTCGACCACCAACCGCTGCCTTGGTTGGTGACTTTACAGCCTCCTGGGAATAAGGGCCATGCTTTATTTTTGTCTGTCATAATTGTATATATGTATTGGAAAAATATTTATCATTTACACAAACATTCATTCTGCCTTATCAGGCACTGAGAAGAAAGACCATGGTGTTTCTTGATCTTAAACTCAGAGGTAAAAAGCCAATAAACTCACCACGCTGGCTAATGCGTGTTGGTGAGCAGCCCATCCATGTTCGTATACTATATGAATAATCACATAGTAATAACAGCTGCAATGACAAGAACGTATGGAGTGGACATTAGGAATTTGCCCTGCTCGGTTCCTTTAAGGCCTCCAAGAGGAATCAAAGGGTCTCCTTTCAGTTAATAGCAAACTCCTTTCTGCAGCCTGACTTCTAATTATAATGTAATATATTAAATCGTTTTAACTGTGAATACATCCATGATCCATTACAATGATTTTTCTGCCTAACAAAGTACTGTGATAATCAATCCATGTATTGTACAAAAATTCAATAACAACAGACCATTTGAATTTACAGCAACAATACCATTATTTTCAGAGCTTTTGGCTAAAGTTTACTATTTGTACTAACATATGCTTTAAAGTCTCCAAGAAAAAAATTTGCAATCTTTTAATGGTATTAATGCTATCCAGCAAGATAGAAAAGATTTTTTTCTTCGAGTTATCTGAATTTAATGTTTAAATATATGTACTAAAAAATTAACAGTTACCATTAAATATAAGCCAAGTTTTTAATATTGTCTTTCAATAATACAACAAGCAATTCCAAGAATATAAGAATTAGTCTTTACAGCATTCTCCTTTCATTCATTGATCTGCCTTCCAAAAAACAACAACGTATAGCTATTTATCTTTTATTAAATATCCTTCCTCTGGAAGACAAGTTTCAAAGAGCAGAAATTTCAGTCTTAAATCTTGATGATGCTTTAGTCACCAACAGTTTTTTGTTCTGATTTTGAAGAGTTCACATAAAGAACAGTTTACACATAGCCTGTACTTACATTAAAAAAGAAAAAAAGTTTATATTTACTATTAGTATTATCTTTGCCTCTTACTATTATTATTTCTTTCATTATAAAAAATCTATGCTTGAAATCAAATCAGACTGATCGTTTTTAAATATTTTTTATGTTCCTTCCACTTCCATGATACACAGAGAGCTCTAAATAAGGCTGCCTAAATTATACAATTTTTGTCGAGTGAAATTAAGACTTGTAAAAAGTGCTAATCCATCCTGTCAAATAGATCTCTTTAACAATAGTATCATAATTTATACGTGGCATTAAATAATAGAAAACAAAAAATGTACGGATATTTTTTTTTTCTAAAGTCATTTGTTTTTTAAAAAAATCATTTATATAGTGAAGTTTAAATTTTTAATTATAACCAATGTCATAAGATTTTACTGGATAGGGTAATTATTATTATTATTTTTTTTAAATTATATAATACGTGATTTTTGTTATAAATAGTTACAAGTCTCATAGTTCCAATACAAACGCTATCCCATAATTCCATTCTCTAAAGATTAAATGAACTAGATTTTCACGAGTCATTTTAAAACTAGAATAATTAATTAGTACAATAAAAATTAATTTAAAAAGATGTTAAGTAAATTAAAAAATTAAATCTAAATAATAAAAGGCCGACTTGCTAAAATAATTTTTTTTAATAGGCTGAAGCTAAATCTAAATAATATTAATACTTTTTGATTTTATTTTAAAAAGTAAAACTTAATAGTAAAATTTAATACAATGATCGCAAGCTGGAGGCAAGTAGACTTTCTAATTCTATTAGACGACAATCAAGATGTCCCATAGACTAAGGCGAAATACCACGACGTCAATCAATTCATAGGACGACAAACAGTAGTTCAATGTATATATACAACAAGGTTTTAAAATGTTATTGAATACGGTAAATAAATATGATTAGGTTAATTAACCTTTCTGCAAAAAAAAAAGAAATCTTTAAATGTATGCATATACAACTGTGGGTGGGTGGAGAAATATACCAGTAATGAATGCGAAGTGATGTATTTTATTCTTTGATCGTAATCATCCTTAATATGTGTTAGTTCTATTAATTTATATATATATTGTAACTTATACAACTTTTAACTTTCTTTTATCCCATTTTACAAAAATTCTCATCAACTTAGATACTATTAATGTGTGTGAAAGAAATAACATTAATGAAATAGGCCATTACATATGTAATATTGCAGTATTATAACAATTCTTCAAAAAGTTTTGTCAGCAGTAAAGTTCAAAAGCAATAAAATCTTTTTTATTCTTCAATATCTATCTTGCACGCATAAAAAGTTGGAAAATATCATACCTTAGATAATTCTGATTTGTTTTTAAGGGCTTCTAAAAAAAAAACCTTTGTATTGTTTTTCACGCAATTGTCTGTATTAATCCATAATGAATTAGCATTGGATCCTTGCCTGGTGATGAA
The DNA here is from genome assembly GCA_028023455.1 of Epiperipatus broadwayi. Taxonomy (NCBI): domain Eukaryota; kingdom Metazoa; phylum Onychophora; class Udeonychophora; order Euonychophora; family Peripatidae; genus Epiperipatus; species Epiperipatus broadwayi. The sequence goes on from JAQFVV010000109.1 coordinate 3,003,813, forward strand.
TTATTCAAAAAAAGTAAAAATCATTAATAACTTCTATTTCTACTATCAATTTTAAAATGTGCTACTGACTGATATAATCTTTATAGTCAACCATAACCTCCATTTTTTTTTATCTATTATATAAATTCTCTTAACAAACTTGATTACAAGTATTCAATAGCATATTTTAAAATGTAGAAAATACCAAATTCTATATACATTTTTATATGTATACAATTGCATAATACAATCAAGAAATCAACAAAAATAAGGTAATCAGTGTATATCAATGTACGAGTATATACTACTTATTCAAAATATTCTGTAGGACTTATTTTTGTGAGGTAAAAATAAATCTATTATTTATTTTAATGATTCATAAGACAAGAAAATGGCTCACTGAGAGATGGTTCACAATATATAAACATTTACAGTATATATGAAATTTATGAATTCAAATTTACAAGATTCTAATTTTTTATTTAACATTTTTTCCAAATTGCGGATTGTCAGCTTGCAGAAAAGGAAATTGACTATGTATAGTGTCATCATCGTTTTTTCCAGCAATACTGAATCCATGAGATTTAATTCAATTTAGCTATTAATACAATTGAATGATATAATATGCAGCCTTATTTATTCACTTTATGAATATAAAAAAGTTTATATCAGCATGTTTCAACTCAAGCTTCTAATTATTTGTATTTATTTTTCAAATATAGTAATTGAATATTATGAGAACATTCAAGTAAGGGATCATATGACTGAGGTAATAGTGCCCAAATGTTAATTCATACTAAGATATATTTCTGTAATAAATTAAATGACAGATGGTTATAGTAATTTAAATAAAAATGATATATCTACATTAAATATATATATTATCCTCAATCCTCATCTTTGTGAACATGTTTCCTTTCTGCATCCCAGAAAACAATATTTAAGAGAATACTGACAGACAACAAAGATTTTTTTTATCCTCTTTCTGCGAAACAGTAAAAATTATATTATTGGTGACTCTAATCACTATTTTAAAATCATGTATTATTTGTCATAATTTTTACTTTTTTCATATTTAGCTGTTAGCCATATCATTCTTTTTTAATTTAATTTCTCCATTTTTGGGTATAAATGAGGTATCATCAACACGTTTGTTTCTTTCCAATCTATTCTTAAAACTTAGTTGTCTTTTTTCCTTTTCTTATATATTCAGTATACTTGGATGGATAGGATAATAAGTGCAATTGTATCTCTTTCATTATTATGAAATAATTGTTTTTTGCCTCGATACTACCAAGCTAATTGAATTAGACTATAACCATATGCAGTTGCTTCTAGACTGTTTCTGAAAACACTTCCACAAGGATGTTATCTTCCTCTGTAAGGTTTAAATCTATGCTGGTATGCATCACCCTGCACAATTTAGTGTAGTGGGTTCTGAGCAAAAGGAAAGTTAGTTCAGCTTGAAATTGTTAAATGCTTAATCTAACTCTAGGATATTCAAATATGCTCTTTCAAGAAATTAGCCACAAAAATGTTAAAAGTTCCTTCTTGGATACAGAAATATTAATTGAATTATTTGAACCTATGGACTATCAAGTGATTTTATTTAACATAATTTGGATATAATGTCATTACTTTATGCAGTCTTATCTTTTGATAATGACTTCAAGGTTAGTCGAATTTCACTTTACAATACAGAGACTGCATTATATAGTTGATCTTATCAAAGATGCCATTTTGAAATAGTAATTTCTATACATTTGCGGTCATGGTTACTATAGTTATCTTTTCATTGAATTTTCAAAGATTCATTTAAATTAGATTTTGCTTTTGATTCCATATAATATTTAAAAGTTTACTCTTTTCATTTTTAATACATTTATTTTTAAATGTTATTATATTACTTTTTATCTTTCCATGATGCTGTTTAAAATTTCAAAGTTTATGCTTTTTAATATTGGCTTCTCTTATTTTTTTTGCAATGAATTTTCTGATATCCATTTTTATCTTTTTTGATTGTTCCACTTTCATCAATTTTTTCTTAGATTTGTTTCCAACTATTTCTTTCACTTAAAACAAGACAACTGATTCACATTCAACTAAATCAAAACTTCAAATCAATTTGATGTACTTTCAATAAGCAATAGCTTTATTCTTTAGGTTACATTAAGAAACTTTTTTTTCAGTTTCACTCAATAAGTAAAATTCATAAATAATTTTACAATCTGCTCTCATTTTCAGTATTAAAATTGAATTCTTGTTACTGATTTACATAAATTCTGATTCCTATAAATTCCATCTAATAATGTTCAGGTGACAATAGGTACTGCAACTGCTTAAAGAATGTACTGGCAACAAAAGAATATTTGAATTCATAAAAAAAAACGGTAGTTACTCTTTGAACGTTATTAACAATTTCAGCATTGCAGTTGCTATTCATTAAAAATATGTATTATCTACAAGTTTTGTCATTTTCTAACTTTATCTAAATTGTAAAACTTTCAATTTCCTCACATTTAATTAACTTGTATTACAATGTTCAATAAATATTCATGATCCAAATAGTACATTCTAATCTAACATCTTTCAGTTTCATACTTTGTTAATCGCTAAATGCCATATCAAGCTTTCCTCGACTCAAATGGTAATATTGAAACTTTAGATTTTTTTTTGATTAAATAGCGACATCAGCAACTAGATATCCATTGACTTAATTCTAATCATATTACCAAAATCAAAAATATAGCAAAATCCCTTAGCTCTTTCTCAGAAGTATGTTGCCTACCCTCTTATCAGATAGACTGATAAATATCAAGACCATAAGTTTCTGACTAAACAAAAAAAAAACTTCAAATAAGAACATAAGCTTTTGCTATGTAATTTAAAATGGTTTTACGGTTTCCAAACTCACCTGCCATGTTATGACTTCAGGTTCAAATCAAATTGAATAAATCATTAAAGTTTTTTTTTTGTATTGTAAGTAGGTATAAGATTGTTCTTTCAGATAGCTAGCTAATATCACACTCGATAAGTTATCCAAAAATATAAATCTATTTACTAGTAGCTTGATGGAAAAAGTCTGATAAAATTGGTTAATGACAAGTGATGATGCACTTATTGCAAAAAACAACAACAAAAAATGATTGCAATATGATGTAATTTCATCTGTTGTAACATGCCTCAACGGTAGAGTCCATGTTTACATTTATTTGTTGATACAGTCTGATTAAAATTTGCCTAATTCATTTTATATTGCTGTTACTCAATACAGATATTAAAAATAAACAACCAAGGCAAAAAGAAAGTAATGTAACAAAGATATAGAAAAGGTACAGAATTATTACTTAAAAAAATAATCAAATTTTCAAAATAATCATTAATTGCAAGAAATGAATATATAAAGTTCATTGAATCTGATCATTTATTATATGGAGTATAAATATTACTTAAAATTGCTACCTAAATTAAGTGAAGTTTTTCCAAAAAGTTACAAGACAACATAGATACCAAAAAGTTATTTTGATAAAATTTCATTCCCCTCAATGGGATGCAATATAATAGAAGATTAACAAAACTGTCTGCTGTGTTCATGACCTGAGGAAATAGTTTAAATGAGGTACATCTTAGAAAATTTTTCTTACTAGTAGCTAGATCATGAAAAACTATGTTAACTTTCCTGTATTGATCAACGAATTGGTAACTAACTAATTATTAGCTGAAAGATAAAGATTCTAAGTTAAGGAAAGTTGATCAAATGAATGAAAAAATAATGATTGTATATGATGTGGCCTTCACCATTGGTGAAATACATTATACTCCAATAGACACAGTTCATTTTATAAGCCAATCCCCCCCCCCCAAAAAAAAAAACCAACAACAACAACTGAATACTGTATAAATCATAATAATTATTAAAGAACACATTAGGCTAATAAATAAAGATAGAGACCATTAAGTACCTAAAAACTGACTAATCTTTTACAAGATTCTTAAAGAAACCATCTGTATCATTTAAAATCCTTGTGATACCTTTCTTATATCTTAGAAAATATATGCTGCCGAGTAGATTTAACTTCATATGCTTTGTATTATCCTCCTATTCCAAACTGTCATTAGAGTCTGCATAATAATTCAACAACCACCAAATGTTTTAAAGTAAATAATATAAAATTATCTTTCAAATAGGTTACAGTCAATTGTAAATGTTAATTTTGCCATTCAGAATTTATTAATACTGTATCCGACTTTAAAAAAATAGACAAATTAAAAAACCTCAAGAAAAATTTTCAACAACTTTATTCACTTATTGCAAATGTTTATATTTTTTTAAAAATTTATGATAACTAAAATTTGTCAATATTAAAATTTATTACCAAAATGACTTCCAAATCATCCTAACCTTCAATTTTCTTTTTGATAAGTAAGGTGTGTTAGATAAATTGTATTTTAGTAGATAAAACTAATGGTCTAAATAATCAGTTAGCAATGCTTGTCATATCATTAATGGTCCAGATAAACAAGACTTTGAACGATTTGTTGCAGTGATCTCTACATGATAATATCAGCTAATATAATCTATAGAGAATATTACTGTTATTCTACATTGCAAAACACTATAAATGTATTAATAAAACATTTCTAATATTAAATGTCCATCTATTTAAAAATAAGTACAGCAACATGAGACTTTGCAATCTCAATATATATATAGATTATCTGAAGTAAAATAAAAATAACTTTTATACTGTGGTATTATTTTATAAACAAAAGTCTATTTATGAAAATGAAATGCCTCTTATTTTGTAGATTTTGATTCTGCAATACTTATGTTATACTAATTATAAAAACGTGAAAAATAATTGTTTAAAATAAATATATCTACCAACAATTTAAATAAAAATTATCAAAAAGAAAATATAATAAGAAATCTTTTAGCTTACTACAATATTATAAAAAAAGCCCGAGTAATCAAAGGTTATCATGAAAAATTCAGAAACAGGACTGGAGATTAAATTGCATTACCATATGATAAACAATGATTATTCATGTTTACAATAAATGGTATTCAATAATGAAGAAAGAATACTTTTATAAAAAATAATATGCCAAAGACTATAGTGCCTCTGTAAAAGATGAAATAAGGACATGATGTTAATGCTTAAAAATTGGGCATCTATTTAAGAATTTCTGTACACAGATATAAGTAGAGCAATATGATAAAGAATTGTTTCTTCATAAAAATACCTTCTGAAATATTGAAAGCTCTTTCAATAAATAATGGACATAAATAATCAACAATGAAAGACAAAATCAAGATTCAATATTAAATATTTTTGCATGTACAACTTTAAATAAAATACTTAACATAATTTATAATAACCATAACTATATTAAGTAATTTGTGATGTCATTCTTAATTAATTCATTTTCATAAGCTGCATTTACTTTAATAAGCAAACGATTCTAAATTATCATTCTTATCTATAAACATATTTCTGATCTTATTTTAATGGAAGCATGATAACCACAGCCAATGTTTTACATGTTAAAATTTACTATTTATATCCAGATCAAATGTTAAACTTTCAAAACTAGATGATTTTAATCAATTTTACAATACACACACACACAAAAAAATAATTTTTTTAAAATTATGTCGACAAGAAGTTATATAAAAATAATTTATTTTTCTTTCTTAATATACAATAATAAATTATGTAAAAAAAATTTTTTTTCTTTGTTGTAAAAATCTGTACACATTTCACTGTAAAATCAAAAGAAAAAAACCGGGTATCTGATAAAAAAAAAGAAAAAAATCTGTGGCCAAATCTTCATGGTTGATCCAGTGCCCCAAATGAAAAGCATCATGCCCCTATATATAACAAATATATACATAAGTTTATATAATTGGGATATCATATATATATAAATTAACAATATATAAGTAAGTCTATGGTATTTGTGGATCTTAGGTTTTTTAAATTAGTGATTTTTCAAAATGTGAAAACATTACTTAATAAGGTAGTGTGTGTGTGTGTGTGTGTGATTATCACTTGAATTTATTTAGAGAGAATATGCTTTCAACATTTTTGTAAACACATCATAGGCAGCTAATGAAATAATATTGAACTCAGTGAATTATAGACAAAGATTATTATTAGAAGTGCTTGTCATTAACATTACTTTCATATATTTATTAAAAAATGGTAATTTATTAATGGATATTTAAAGAAAAATACATAAATATAAATTCATTGCTTATAAAAATGTTGCTTTTTAAATTATTTTTGTAAACATTTCATCATGGTAATGCTACTTCATGTATTACTTTTTTTTCCTGATGCAATTTTTTTTTTTTTTGCAATAAATAATTAAGTTGTTAACTCAAATCAAGTGATTAGTAACAAATATACAGCTCTCTAATCTCTTAATCATATTACCCAACAAATCAATTGTTAGTTGTGAATTTCTATTTTTTTTTCCTTTTTATTGCAAACACACATTTTTGAATTAAACAATTCATTTTTTTGGCAAGTAATTAAAAAAATGCTTGTGTTTCACAGTATCATTTGTAGTTCCTTCTGCATCATAATCAATGGTAATCTATTAAATATTAAAATAGGAAATATTGAATTGAAATTTTATTTTTGCATGTGTTAAATTATATGAAAATACTATAATGCATATGATTAATATACCTAAAACAAACTATGGATTTTAAATTTACACAAAATATAATAATAATAATAATAATAAAATCTACATATTTTTTATATAAAGACAGCCATGGTAAGCTTTTGGGGGGCTCTAGGCAAGCTGAGCAATTGATGCCTCTTCCTTTACTCTGTCATCAAATAAATAGGCAATAGCTGATTGACTTCCAAATACAATAAATGGGTGAGGTTTGCATGCTCATAGATAAATAAGTTTCAAATAAATCCACTCTATCATGTGACACTGTGGTGAACCAATCAATCGGCATCCTGAACATTAGTCTGCTACCCTACTCTATCTTTATGGCTCTGAATATATATATTCTTACCTAAACAATACTTTCCAAATAATAATTGGAAATTTATTTTTACAATAAGCCTTATGGTGCTGAAGTAACAAATCTACTTGCCATGTCTACGACTTGGGGTTCAAAATCAAGCCATCAAGTAAAATTCTTTTTATGATACTTAGAATTTTTATCTTAGATAACTAGTTCATAGCCAATTCAGCTAATTATTAAATATTAGTCTGTGCTTTCCTTAAAAATGAGTAAAGCAAAGTTCAGCCCCTCATTATCTGGCAATTGGAAAGCCTGTATGACAATTGCCTTCTCATTTATTGTTCTTTTCTGAAGGGCTTTGGAGAGATGTTCATCTTTCAGTGAGCTATTTATTAAAAAAAGTTGCTTTAAACTACCTTTTTACAATAATTATGAATTAAATATTATTCTCCTTATCTTCTGATATGTATGTGTGTGGGTACACGCACATACATATAAAGGTAATAGTAAATAAAATAATAATTGTAGAATTAAAAAATTTATCTTTTACATACAGAACTAAAAAATAATTAGAAGTTATAAGATTAGAAAAAGATTATATTCTAATTATAACGAAATAGTACAATTAGAAATATGTACTTATAATAATTAAGGAAATGATAGTCAGATTTCTGTTGTTGATAATAAGAATTTGAGTGTCATAATAACGTGTTAATAACAAAAGTTAATACAATGTGGAATTTAACATGGGTGCTTTTAAAGAAATAACCAGCTTAACTGATGAGTGGGAATACCAGCCAATCAGCTGAACAATGAAAGAAGACATGCTAGTTGAAGCTCAACTGGCAGATGGACTAAAAATTTTGGTGCAGGGCATCGCCCTTTGTCCAGTAGCTTCTAAAATGGAGACATTGCCTCCGGATGTGAGAAAGAAAGCTAGTGACTAAAAAAGGTCAAAATGATCTTTATTATTATTTTGTAAGCCTATGGCTGTGTATATATGTATATAAAATATAAAGTTACTCTAATAATTATTGTCAGCTGTTATTGTGAGTTAAATGTATTAAATGCACTGGATTTAACCAAAATAGTGTTGAGTCATTATTGGGTAAACTATTGGATTTCAGTCAGGGAGCAGTAAAGCTCTCGATAAGAGTCCGAGCTGTAAGATTTAGTAAGGAGCGGACATAACAATTGATGCAGTCACAGTCGAAACGAACCCCAGAACTTAGTAGATATAACAATTAACAGCCAGCCAGTTTGATTCAAACCGAGAATCAAGGTTAATTGGTTAGATTTATAAGCATTCAGGAATTTTCTGAAATGCAATCTGTTATAGAATTTGATGTCAGTGAGACAAATAACTGGACCCTGTACATCCAACATATAGAAACGTATCTCTTTGTAAATAAAATCGAAGATGACAAGTTCAAAATTAGTGACAGTATTATGCTGTGTTGGAAAAGGGATAATAGAGATTGCGAACAGGTTTGCAGAGCCTTTGACTCCCGAAGAATGCTTTTATGATCAATTTAAAGAGCAGCTGTCAAACTATTTCAACCCCCATCCCTTTAGACATGTTGCCAGACTGCATTTCCAGGTAGAGAAGAGAGTATTAAAGATTACGATTGTTCTCTGCGGAATCTTGCAAAGAATTGTGTCTATGGGATATTCTTAGATGAAACCCTCCTTGAATATATTTCTAAGGGGAATTAATAGTGACAATTTAAGGCAACAATTATTGTCCGTCACCAATTTAAACTACTGAAGCCATAAAACATAGTAGCATAGCTTATGAACTCATGTGAGCGCAATCACTTAAGCCCACCAAGTTCAATAATAGTGAAAAAAGGCAAAACAGAAGTGGGCAAAATATATAAATCTGTAAACATCAAGTTACAAATGGTAATGATCGAACTAATTACAGCAGAAAGCCATTTATTTGTTTTTCCTAAGGTAAAAATGGCCACAAAGCCACTAACTGCTTTCACAGGTGTGAGCAGTGTAAAGTTTGCAAAAAAAAGACAGCACATGGAAATAATGGGCAAGAAAAAGATTATTGCAGCCAATAACAAAATAACCAATTATAACTGTACATTTCAGAGTCAGGAAAAGCAGTTAACCAACATTAAAAATATGTCGATACCAGACGATAAAATAATGCTAAATATTAAAATGTATAATCAGCTATAACTGTAAATCGACAGTGGGAGTGGTGTATCGCTGATATCAGTCTGTGATTGGTATATCGTAACATCGAATTGTAAACAAATCCCTGTAATAACTAAAACGGGCGTGAAAGCATTAGATGTAAATGGTAATGCTTTCAAAATTCAGGGCATAGTTAAAGCCCCACTATTGAGAATAAAGTTGTGAAACTAAGATTATATATAGAATTTGCCCCCACCAACCCCCTAATAGGCCGTGAATGGTTTAGAAAGTTAGTGATTAAACTTACATTCATAAAAAAGATAGAGGGTAAAAAAGAAATGGAAAATACATTTCGTAGCTTGTTTAAGGAAGTGCCAGAGACAATTAAAACAATGCCTATATCATTAAAAGTAAGCGCGGAGGTACTACCTATAATCTGTAAACCACGAAAAATTCCATTTGCCTAGAAAGAAATCGATGATCAAGTTTAAAAAGGCATTTTAGAACCCACTAAAAAATCTGAGTGGACTATGCCCCTGGTAATTATAACTAAACCCAACAGGCAAACTCATCTATGTGGTGATTACAGGGTATTAGTAAATAAAGTGATTAGCAAAAATGCATACCCTGTACTGAATGCTAGAGAAATAATAGCATCACGTCAGAGATCAAAATTTTTTTTGCAAAATTAGATCTTAATGCCACCTTCCATCAGATACCAATTACTGAGGAAGCAGTCAAAATACTAACATTGACATAGGGCTATATAAATGTAAAAGTCTTCCATTTGGGATAACATCAGCCCCTAGCATTTTTCAGTCAAAAATTGAAACCCTCCTTGGTGGATTGTAGTGCATTAGACTATATTTCTATGACATCCTCATGGCAATGACTACTGAAAATGAACATAGAAGTCATTTATGCAAAGTCTGCAAAAAATTAATTGAATTTGGGCTAAGCTGAACACCAAAAATGCATCTGGAATGCGAGTGAAATTAAATTGCTGGACCACCTCATATAGGCTAAAGCCATAGTAGAGGCACCAAGATTTACACATGTGAAACAACTTCAAGCTTTCCTTGGACTAGTAAGCTATTTCAAAAACTTTTTACAAAAGAAAGCTTATGTGGCCAGAGCTATATACCAGGGATGTCCAAGACATCGATCACAAAGTCTCTGGAAGTCAACCACATTTCTTTTTTCTTTTTGTAAAATTTGCATCTAATTTATTTTAATATAATTCTAAAACAATAATTTTGTTTTTTTTTTCTTGAATTTTTTTTAAAATTCAGAATTAGCTTTAGAAAATAATTATTTATAGGTAATTTAAAATTGTAATTTAATAAATATTTTATAAAATGATGTGGACAAATTATAAGACTAGAGGGAGCTAAGGTAATTTAACCTTTCGTCTCATGAATTTTCTTATTGGCCAAATTGAAAAAAAATTTGAATGATTTGATTTGTTACATACAGATCTAGCCAGTTTCCTTTCTGAAAAAAAAAAAAAGTACAATAATCAAAATTGTATTTAGCTTCTAAACATTGAATTATTTTACAGTTAAATGTAATGAAAAATTTAAAAATAATGTTAATAACTGAAAAAAATATATGAAAAATAGCTTGCAGTAAAACAAAGGAATTATATTTCAACCAATCATTACATGAAAACGCCGGTGATTTCTTGTGTCTTAGAAATTATGATAGCTGATTATTCACTTTTCGTCTTTTCTTTTAAAATATTTTAAATAAAAATCTAAATCTAGCCACATTATTAGTCAATGTAGTGTAAAAAGTAATCATAAAATCCATAAATATTTATGAAAAATAGTTGCATTTTAGCTATCACCCAATATCATTGATATGCAAATAGTGGTCAACATTATTCATTTGTCTTGAATATTTTTCTTATAAAATTTTCTAATCAAAGTTTATATTTAAGTAAATTAATGAAAAATTTAATTATGAATGTAAAAAATTATGAGAAATATATTTATTTATGTTCAAAATCTATTATGAAAGCAACCATTATTCACATTTCCTTGATTCTTCTTCTTGTAAAATTAAAAAATTTTAAATCAGAGTTTATATTTAGGTAAATTAATGTACAAATTTAATTATGAATGTAAAAAATTAGAAGAAATATATTTATTTATGTTCAAAATCTATTATGAAAGCATAAAACGCCTGGAGAACATTAGTCCAAACAGTGCCTTGCAGCACTTTATAAGGGAAAAAGGCAGGACTATATACAATAGATTGCAATCAGAAATCGATTTTTTTGCGAAAAATACTGACAATAGATTTTTTTTGAAATTAAAATATCGATAAAGCTATGAATTTACAATAAAATAAGCGTAAAATAGTGAAAATGCGACTAAAAATGGCCGATTGATGGGACAAAATTTTCTTGATTTTCGTTCAAAGTCCTGAAAAAAACATAGTTGCCTTCAGATACACTTTCACCAAAAAAGTCGCACCCCCGACTAAAAGTTTGCCATCCCTGCTATATTCAACCTGCTTAAAAAGAATCAGAAATGGAAATGGGGAAAAAGAAAAAACATTCTTGCGCACAAAGTCATTGTTGACTTAAAAAAAATTACTGATATATTACAGCAGTGAATTGGGCATTGCTCTGACCATGGATGCATCAGAAGTCGGTATCCGAGCAGTATTATGTCACCCAGCCCAGCCAGGAGAATGGCCTATGCTTCGCGTACCTTGTCCAAAGCAGAAGAAATTACAGTCAGCTGGACATGGAAACTCTTGCAATATTATTCGGAGTAAGAAAATTTCATCAATATTTGTATGGTCATAAATTTACTATAGCAGGGGTCCCCAACCTTTTTGCACTTAAGAGCACATTCTATAATACCGGCCAGGTGGCGGGCACCATTTATTTTTTTCAACCAGATGGCGGGCACCATTTATTTTTTCAATGTAAATTTATAGTTGGATATTGTTAATAATACACATAATGTACAAAAAAATATTTATTTCAAAAATAAAATTTTAACATATAACTAACGTTTATATTTTTACACTGTAAAAATATAGTATGCCCTACAATTTGATTACAATATAATACAATAATTTATAAGAAATTTTAAAAATTAAATTAATTTGTATCAGATAAATAATTTTTTATCGTGTTCGGATAGAGGCGGGCACATGTAAAATGGTCTGCGGGCACTATGGTGCCCACATGCATAGGATTGGGGACTCCTGAAAAAACAAAAAACAAATACGGTATGCAGACACACTATCATGTATACCTAACCAGAGTGAATCAGACAAAAAAGAAACCAAAATAACTATATAGATGTGCTGAAAAATTAAAACATTAACAGCAAAATTATAGCATGTTAGATAGAAAAAGATGATGGCTATCGATGCATCATAAAGCAAATCAGGGAAGATTGGCCTAATCAACATCTCAGCTTCCTCCACAAGAAACTCGGAAACGCCCATGAACAGATGTGTCTGTAAAGAATGCATCATGGGGGTGACCAGGTGCTAACATCAGTCATAAGTAGTCAGCAAATATTAAAGTTGCTGCATGAGGGTCATCTGGGCACGTTAGGGCAAAAGCACTAGCCCATAGTTGTATATCGTGGATGAATATTAATGCAGACATTAAAAAATACATAAAGAAATGCAATAATTGTCAATCATGCACTAAATCATCCCCATCCAATTTTGAAGCATGGCCAAAAGCTGACAAACCATGGAAACAAATTCATAAAGAACACTGTGGTCCATTCGAAGGTCATCTGTTCTTTGTAGTGTTGACTCATATTCAGGGTGGGTCAAATACAAATAGTAAGAAATAGCAGTACAGATGAAACACTGAACAGACTATATGAGATATTTGCCCATTATGGGTTTCTCAAAATATTAGTTTCAGATAATGGAACATAGTTTTCATCACAGAAGTTCAGAGAAGGGTGCAAGAATGGGGGATAAAACACTTACCCCCCCCATACTGCCCCCAATCAAATGAGCTGGCTGAAAGAGAAGTGCAAAATTTACTACCATCTATAAGAAAAATTGGTAAAACTAAAATACAGAAAGCAGTTCTTAGAGCTCTGTTCCACCAACATTCAATCCCAGCTACCAAATCCAGAAAATCACCAGCTGAATTACGCTTAGAAAGAAAGCTATGCATAGGACTAGCAAACTTAGTACTGGTAGCAGATCAATACAAGCAGCACAGCTGTCCATATAAATTTAAATCTCAAGAAAGAGTATGGGTCATGAACAAAATAAATAACCACTGGATGCAGGAAGTTGTGATTCGGCATCATGCAAAACAAATCATGCATGAGTGATGGGAAAATAGCAATGGAGCATGTAAACCAAGATGAAAGCATGGACCTAATATCCGTGTTAGTCACAACAGAGCTCAACGTAAGATGCAAAGAGAAAATAAAATAGAAACAAACAATAACCATGAAAATTTAACTGCAATCAAGCACATCAAGAGAAAACACAAGTCAGGCAGAAATTATCCCTCAACAGTATGTTAAAAGACAAATTAAAATCCCAAAATATCTCAGCGACTATATAGCAAGTTCAAAGATTAAAAACTAATTTCTGAACTTGGGGGAAGTAATGATGTGTATGTGTGAGGGTATATGCACATACATATAAAGGTAATAGTAAATAAATAAATAAAATAAATGTAGAATTAAAATATTTATTTTTTAAATATGAACCTAAAAAACAATTAGAAGTTCCAAAATTAAAAAAATTATATTCTAATTATAGCAAAAAAGTAAAATTGGTGTTAACGAGATAAAAATGTATTTATAATAATTAAAGAACTGAGAGTCAGATTTCTATCATTGATAACAAGAATTTGAGTCTCATAATAACTTGTTAATTAAAGTTAATAAAAGGCAAAACATTCTGGAATCCAACATGTGTCACTTAAGTGAAATAACTACCTTATCTGATGAGTGGGAATACCAACCAATCAGCTGTAGGAAGAAATCAATGAAAGAAGACATGCAAGTTGAAGGAGAAAAAGGAAAAGAGTTAACAAAGAGCTCAACTTACAGATGGACTAAAATTTGGGTGAACGTCACCATTTGCCGAATAGCTTCTAGAGTGATGAGTTTGCCCTTTAGACATAAGAAAGCAAGCGAGGGACTAAACAAGTTGGAACGATCTTTATTATTATTCTGTACATCTATGTGCTTATGTGAATATATGTATATAAAATGTAAAGTTACTCTAATAATTATTGTCAGCTAATGGCTTAAATTATTGTGAGTTAAATTTATTAAATGCACTAGATTTAACCCAAGTAGTGTTGAATCATTATTGAATAAACTATTGGAATTCAATCAGAGATCAGTAAAATTCCTCGAGAAGGATCAGGATCGTAAGATTTAGTAAGGTGCAGATATAACATCTTCCAATTAATCTGAAATTATATAAATAGTAATTCGTTAGCATCTCACTATTCTCAAGCCATCTCTCAATATGCATTAGAAATCAATAGATGTGTTTGGATTAAAAACTCGGGTGTTTAGAAATTTCAAGCTATTAGTTTGAATAGTAAAAGATAGTTATTGAATGGCTGTAGTGCATAACAATTATTTTTATTAAGAAAAGATAAAAAAAAAAAACAATTTTGGGAGGAAAAAAACCCTAAACAAATGATATACATAAATATATTTCCTAATCATATATAAAGTGCATTCAATTAGAATTATATATAGAAAAACGATGCCCTTACAATTATTAATTTATATATAATTTGAATTAATACCAAAATCAGAATGATAAAAAAAAAAAAATGATGTAAATAAACAATGTTGCCTTATGTGATTTCCTGGATCAAATCTTAAGTACAATTTGTTTAGATATTTAAAAACAAAAGCTTCAAGATATTTGGAGATATATTAATGTCTGGGCCACTTGAAATAGGTGGTCCACTAGAATCATGGAAGCAATTTGCATTTTTCTGATCATTGAGAAAAACTTATTTATTAAGAAAAGATGTGAAGATCCTAAATTAATGTTATAGTTATTTTGTGCATATGTGTTAAAAAATGCAAAGATCATGCAAACATTAAAAAAACAAAAAAAGCCAAATAAAAATAATATACATATACTTAATCAAAAATATATAAAATTTAATAACTTCATGTTTAATAAATGATTAGCAAAGTTTAACCTGACAACTAAATTGATATATGTATGGAAAACTAAAAAGATGTGAATGTGTATATATTTAGAAGTATTTAAGTTCATTTGGGGATACAATAATGCATAAATTGGTTAAAAAGCATCACAAGTGAACTGCATTTTTTCTAAATTCTTTGGAAAAGATTGCTTGTTAAGAAAAGATACAAAGATTAAAAATTTATGTAGTTATAGTTACTTATTTCTCATAAGAAGCTAAAATTAAGCCAAAGATAACATTTACTTTAGAATTTATATGTCAAAATTCTAAAATGTATGGAATGATAGAGAAGAAAAGATTTTATTTTGTATCACATACAAATTTTAAAATTTGCACAACACATTCATAAATTTAGGTTTAAAAAAAGAGTTTATCACTAGTCTTTTTTCAGATCGTTACAATGTTTACAAAATTTCTTCTATAGAATATATGTTTCACTTACTTTACTTTTTGTAAGTGTACAAATGTGACATTTTAAAATGTAATAGTTGACAAAGCTACAAGGTAGTAAAAGCGCTTCTAAGTTATAGTTATACATATAATTTTTATAGACTTTTAATTACTGTATTTTCAAATATTTATGTATAAAGTTAGTATATTATTTTGAAGAAATACAGACATCGATTTGAAATATTATTATTATTATATATATATTATCTAATAAACTCACACATAAATTGTATTGACAATTAACTGCAACGTTTAATATGGATTAAGTATATGTACAAATTTATATGTACATAAACATATACAAGTAATTAGAGGGATTTGAACTCAGGATTTTTCAGTCTATTCATATTCCACTCCATCTCGAGCAACCAATACACATGACCACACACATGTGAAAAAGATACATGATCTCCAATATACGTCTTGGTTGCTTGAGGTGGAGTTGAGCGTGAATAGACTGAAAAATCCTGAGTTCAAATCCCTCTAATTACATATATAAGAAACATTCAGTATAAGCAAATTACATACTTTAGAATTACATAAATAGGTATATCCTAACCAATACTAATAGCAACTTATAAAGAAATATGGCCATTGTGGTTGCAGAAGTAAAAAAAACAACACCACCAAAATACAGAGAAAAACAAAAAATGTGAAACAAAGAAAGACTGGAATAAGAATTGGTGTGTATGTAGTTAAAAAATATAGTTACATAAACATGAAATTCTTTTGTCACAGTAATTATATATATATATATATTTAAGTCAACATGCCTAAATATATATATATTAAATTCTCTGCCTTAAGCAAAGGGCAATAGATATTAAAAACTAATTTTCAATCATCACTGGTGATAATATATCATTCCTTGTCACCCTCTCATTATTCTTTAGAACTGCACTTTAACCATAAGTTCTTTAAACTCAATATAAGTAGAAATAATTATTTAAAGAATTTTTTTATTGATATTTAGTTTGAAAGTAATCCACTGCTTTAAAGCTTTGTTAATCCATTTTGTTTGATTTAAACAAATGCATTAGAATAAAAACTTTTAAGTAAATTCTTTTATTTTATATAAATACGCCTTTCTTTTTATATATATGCATAATTATATATATAAACACACTTCTATTTAAAAAAAAGATTTATTTTAATCTTTACTTTTTATGTGCAAAATCTCACCAAAAACCCTACAAAAAAAAACTAGTGAAAGATGTGGTATTTCCAGACTTCTAACTGCTGTGTGTTGAAGATTTTAGATGTTTGCTATATGTTCTATTCTCAAGCTGAGAATATCTAAATCCTATTTCCATTTAGAAACTAATTATAGGTAGTTAGCTGGATAAACTCTGGATAGGTTAATTAAAATAAAAATCTTGAGCCTGCTTAGGAATTGAATTTTAGGCCATTGGCAAGGCAGGAGGATATGTTACCATTAAGCTATGAATTCCTTGTACTCCACCTTAATTGGTAAAAGATTGCCTTGAAGACAGTTTGAAATTGTTGATTGTATTGATATTGTCTAAGTGCTGTCAGGTTTTTAATGATCTATATAAATGTATATATTATACAGGATTTGAACATAGACTTTCAAGTTTTCTTCAGCTATCCACTCTATCTCATTATCATCAATATGATGACCACACACATATGAAAAAAGATAAATGTTCACCAATATACATATTTCATGCTGAACCAGCACTCATCAGTTAGTCCAAATCATCATCTGCCACACACATATACAATAAATGCTCCGTTTATATTAAGATAACCAATCTTCAAACTATAATGAACAGGCTTCAATCTAGTCCACCCTCCAGCCATCCATATGATGGAATGGCATCAACATGGGATTTGGACATTCCATCATCAGATTTTCAATGGTATGGATGGCTGAAGAGTTAAGGGTGGAACTGATTGAAGCCTGTTCATTATAGTTTGAAGATTTGCTATCATAATATAAACTGAGCACTAATTATATATGTGTGTGTAGTAGATGATGATCTGAACCAACTGATGAGTGCTGGTTGTTTGAAATATGTATATTCGTGATCATTTATCTTTTTCACATGTATGTGATCATGTCAATCGGTGGTATGAGATAGAATTGATAGCTAAAGGCAGCTTGAAAGTCTGTGTTCAAATCCTCTATAATTACAATAAAACTCCAGGTATACGAAGTATGGTCTTTATTTCAAATATTACATATATATATATGCAGCATCTGGTTTCTAATTTACAATTGAAAGCATTGAGAGATGATAGTATTTAATTTTTATTCTCAACATTATTTTAAAGTTGAAGCTAACACATAAACGCTGCAATCCTACAAAAAAGAAAAGAAAAAAACTAGCATTTTATTTTTATTTACCATCAGGATTTTATTTTTTATTAATTCAATAACTAAAGCAATTAATATTTAGAACATATTTTTTAAAAAAAAATAAAATAAAAAAGGAGGAGTTTTGTGATTTTTTTTTCTAATCTCAATAGCTAGAGGCTAATTGATCTTTAACTCATTAGGGGGGCAACAGCATTATTATTCCTGCTTCTTAAACTTGTATAATCAATCTGATACATACCTTAATTCATTTGTCTTCAATCCCCAGTAGGAAGCCGTGAAAGACACTGTCTAAAAAAAAAAAGAAAAAAGATCCAAATCTATAAATATATCAAATTTGAGAATACAGACATTTGTCTCCTAAATAAAATTGGTACTTTTAGTATTATATTTATTTTAAAAACAAGATACTGACTTTATTACAAAACAAATTGACTAATTATAAATTATTATAGCAATAAGGAGATAACCTCTCCATAGAATATTTAAAAAATACTTTATGATTAAATCTACGGTCTTCTATAATCAAATATTTAATTGTCAATAAAAAAATCTACTATTATATGGGAAATATTTTTAACAATGAATATTATCAAACAATTAATATAAATATATAAGATAGCTGCAGTATACATTAATATATTACTATAAAATACAGAAAAAGATTTAAAACATTTGGAAATTGAAATAATTAACTGATTATGAAAAAAATCATGAAGACAAGGAGAATGTAAAAATATATTTTATTAGTAAATTATTATAACATAAGAACTTCATAAGTCAACAATATCAAATTTCAAGATTTCTGTATTTCATTTTATTATAAAAGAGTTCCTATTATTAATGTTACTCTAAATTTAATCATATACATATTTACAAATACTTTATACATAAAAAGATCAAATTACTGTAAGATGTACCTCTTACACCCCCCCCCCCCCCAATATCAATTACATACTTTGTGATTAATTCGAATCCAAGACCCAATATAGTGACTTCTTTATTAATCACTATATTAATAAAAATAAAGAACTATAATTGACAAATCATTAATTGTGATATGCATTGAAACCCTAACTTAATATTATAAATACTATATCAATTAAATACATATGACAACTAACCTCTAATAATTATTATCTTGTTAAATATGATGTAACTCCAACACAGCACAACAACACGAGAAATATGATCGGATAAAGTGTACGCAAGCAAAAAAATTAAAGCTTATATCAAAGTAAAGAAATAGCAAATAAAATTTTGTTATTAATACATTATATATACATACCAATCACTAATAATGAAGTCAACAATGGACCTAAATGATAATCACGAATTTGTTTGTTTTTTCAACAATGAACTTCTCCAAGGAGAGGTAAAAAATTTCTCATTTGCTGAAAAACCTATGAAAATTTAAGCAGAGAATTCGAACTTTGATCTGAAATAATATTAAAAACCAATATCTGAATATCCGAGAAAGCAAGGACAAGCATATAGAATTAAAGCTAACCAACTGAGGAATTCAGAACTGAAATCTTTGAAACTAAATTTGGATTATTTGAATTTCCAAAGAGTCTATAATTATAAATCATGAATAGAAGTATCTAGTCTTGAGGATATCTAATAGTACAAGAAATATTGTTCTTAATTCATTCAAAATAATTTAGTATATATATATAATGATAAAAACAAACATGCATTGTTAAGTGCAAAAGCAACAACTGGGAAAGCAAGTTGGTCCCTCATGAAGCCATGATTGTCAGAACTGCGAGAAAATTAACTGAGCATTTAACATATGTGCCATGAAACATCAAGTTTATTATTAAGAAATGGATATGACAACTTCACACTTCTAAGCAAAAGTTTGAAGGATACAAAGGATAAGTGATTTAATGGATGTTCTAGAACACTCACAATTTACCATCTAAGCCTTGAAATGAATTAATGAGGATTACCGAAATGACTCACTAAGACATTTTTCCTTATAAACTGTAAAACTACATTTAAGTTGACGTCATTAATTTTATTTATTTGCATATTTTGTATAAATGTTTTTTGTTCATATCTTTAATATGGATATAAAGAAAAACATAAGTGTTAATACATAACATAATGGAGAAATATTATTGCCATTATTGTAAGTAAAATAAAATATAAGTTACGATGTGAACTTGCTTGCATATAAATCTGATTATCATCCGGAAAAAGTTAAGATTTTACCTAATACATATTCCAGATATTTGTACAATTGCACCATTATATATATATTTTGTTTGTTTATATTAATATTTTTGTTAAATGTTTTCAGTATACTTGACTATTTCTATCATAAATGGTCTTCCTTGTCTGTATCATAATCACAGTATATAACAGAAGGATCCCATATCACCATTATGACAGATAGGAATATAATATATCAAGTTAATTAAAATAAAATGAATTATGATTTCCAAATAAGAATATATTAAACAAAGATGATTGAGACAATCCTAAACATAATATGAATTTCATTTATGTTGATATGGATATCAAATGGCTATTCTTTGTAGGCAATAAGAGTTTGGAATAATTGGAATCAATTACAAGCAAAGAGTAACCATAGATGTCGAATTATAATTTGTTATACATTTTCTTTATTAAAAATATTGACTACTGTAAATATAGTTGTTAAACATATACAAGTGTTAAATTAAAAACTCTTGGAGTAATTTGCTAAATTCATTTTTCAATTGGTCATATCTTCTCACATATGTATAAATATTTTTGCACATTTATATATATTCACACTTACCATTGAACACTTACACGTTTATGCTTACCCATATTTTAAATGTTATTAATATAGTCTAAATTAGACAATCATGTAGATTCTCCACGAGTTTAAAACTTGGAAATAGAAATAAAAAAGAGTAAGGATGAGTTAAATTTATGTATATATTTTGATATTTATTTGATCACTAACCTCTCCTTTCCTAAGAATGAAATTGAAGTGTATGAAGGTATATAGACGCAAGGATCAATGACTTCTATTTGTTGTGATGACCTAGCTAACCTATTTTCGTACCAGATAAAATCCGGTTCTGTTACACTACATTGGAACAAACAATCTTTTGAATTGAATAAAGCAAAGATGTGTCTTAAAACATATTAAATCTTTGATACCTGTATTTGTGTGCTTATCCTATCCTAGTTTTGACAACTTATAAGTACACAATCTTATTTTTAATTTGTAATTCATACGTAAATGATTGTGAAATATAATTTCTAATTCTATACTTTAGAACAATGTTAAGAATGTAAGTAAATCAATAAATTCTAGCTAGCAAAGCAACTAGATTACCTCAATTTCTGGATAATTTGTTTCTCTGGTAAGAAAGAATGATATATCTTCTATACATAAAAGCCCAATTAACCAACTCTCACCCATCCCCCCCCCCCCAAAAAAAAAAACACAATTTAATGTTCAGTAGTTTGGTTCTAGAATGGAATAACCAATATTATCACTATAATAACATAGAAATTATTATAAGCTTTCACATGATAATAAATATATAGTACATATTGTACCGCCAACAAATATATGGGTTAAAAATACACATATATTCTGCGTTACATATGTAATCATTTAGTAACAAATGATCAAATTGATTTTAAAAGTAAAAGAAAAATGAGAATAATAAAATATAAATGATGTTTTTAAAATGTTTTTTTTTTTTTAAATGCAAAAATAAAGTATGGCATCACCTTTTTGTTGAAAAATAAAAAAAAAATTTAATATTAAAGAGTGAGTAGGGAAAGAGGAATAATTCTAAGTAAAAAGTTGAAACTAGTTCTTCCTTTTTATAAATTTAAAAAAAAAATGTACGGATGAAAAAGAAATAAATAATAATGAATAATGCTAAAATGAAATCAGACTAAAAATGTAATTTGTAAAAAGGAAAACTTTTAAAATTGCAATTCAATAAAGATTACTTGGCTGATAAAAGAAAACTCCCAATTGGATTAATTAAAAAAGATCACGTACACTATCTTTTCAAAGTATTAGATTAATCTAAGCAAGAGATTAGATTATATCAAAATGCAAAAATTAATTAAGGAAATACAAAATTAATTAAACTGATATGAGGACGATAAGGAAAAACAATGAGGAGAAATATAAAAGACCGAAGAGACAAAAGATTAATAAATTATCAGTCAGATTGTTTCAGATGCAGTAAAATTATTATCCAACACTGTTGTATTACCATTAAAATTAAAAAAGAGATGCTAAAAAGCTATTCCTGTTTCCAGTATGTGTGCATCAACCTATCTTCACTGAAGGCTGACCTAGTGGCATGCAGTGGTAAACACCTGAAAAGTTCAGCTAGTCTTCGATCCGAGTCCTCAGTACCATCAGATGTTCACCTGGAACTCATGACTGCCTTGTGATCTATAAACTACCGATATCTCTCTCCCTCATTGTAAACTGGAAATCAATAAGAAGCCAACACCATCGATGGAAATCAAAGGCCAACCGGTTGGTACTCGACAAATAAGAAAACAAGCAAGGAACTATATCCATGAAAGTGTGACATGCTATTTAAAATCCTAGGTAAAGATAATTCTTATTCTCCCATACTAAAGATGTGCAAATATAAGTGAATAAAAGAACTTTAATGAACTCTAATAGTTACAACCAATGTAATCTTTAATATTAGTCTTATATTCATATATATTATGTTATATATAGGTGTGTATGTATGTCATTTTTTATTATGTTATAATTGTATGTATGAAATAAAATATTTGCTTACTTAATTGTTGTCCGATCGAGTCTCACTCCTATAACTGCATCACTAGTAGGTTAATTTATAAATAGCTATCCAGGTTGGGCAAGTTTGCCAAAGATTCCCCCCTCGCAATTGAGAAAAGGAGCTAGCTTGGGGATATATCAAGCGCTGGATTGTATACCTGTCATCCAGGCATGTTGACTATATAACTTGTGGTTAGCTGGGGCCTGAGATTAATTCTCAAAACAAATAAAGTCCTTTGGATGGCAGGGGCTTGAATCTAGCAGTCGAGAAGTGCTATAGCCTGGAAATGTGATCATAGGTTATACTTTGTATAGCCTCGGTCTGATTATAGATATTGTTAATATTTCATCTATCTGTAATATTATACATCTCTGCTTGAAGGACCAGTCTGTTGCTATATTTGAAAAGTGCAGCCTGAGTTAAGCATTTTTTCTCCCACCTGGTTCAATGGGCACCCAATGTGGGGCCGAAGTGCCATAAATTACCAGAAGTAATTAAAAAACACAACTGAAGTTAAAATTTAAAAAGTTCAAAACCAAAATTAAAATAAACACAAAATTGCATAATAAAAGTTGGTGAGCAATATAAGAGAATAGACCAAAACAAATTACAATATTAAGTAATAAAATGTAAATAAAAAGGAGTCTAGAAAGATATTTTATACAGATTAGGGATATTGATGGTAGGGTGGAAATCAGAAAGGGCTAAGGGGTTTGAGATGGTCTTATAGTTTGTTCAAGTAAAATATTTAAAAATAAAAAAAATAAGTAAAATAAAATTTGTGTTATAAAGAAAACTAGAAATTAATGTACACCAGGACAAAAGCAAAAATGGAGGCTCAAAGTACATAAGAAATGATAGAAATGCTGAGAAAAGAAATAGAACGGTCCGGGGTTAGAAATGAGGATAACATGACGAGAGGATAGAAAAGTACTAAATATCATAAAAATAGATATGAATAAGCTAGTAGAGAGAGTAGATAGTTTGGAAAGTGAATGGGAAAAGATAGAAAAGGAAAGTTTAAATAAATATGCAATCAAATAGCTTAAATATTGCAAATAAAAATGAACTAAAAAATAAATATAATTTATGCATTATGCTTTCATCTGCATTAATAATTAACTATGATATTTATATTTATAATGGATATTTTGCAATTCTTTATTATCAACTGTTATTTTCTCTTTAAAAAAAATTAAATATTACTTCAGACTTTTTAATATTTATCTTTATTCTTATTTTCATCTGATACCTCTTGTAATATTTCCTGAAACTCTGAAGTATTATTTGTGAAAACCATAATAGTTGACAAAATCTAGATGAATCAAATAATATTTATATTTACTATTAAGCTTCATATTTCAACTCAAAAAATATTCTCTATAAAATCACTGTAATAAGTTTTGGAAAAATGAAATCATTATGTCATACACCATCGTCAATATTAATCTTAATGTCAACATCAGTCTGATTTTGTTGATTAGGTATTCTTTAAAATTTGACAATATTCTAGATTCATGTCTCAATGCTCCAAAACTTTAATCATTGCAGAAATATTCACTGAATTGAATGCCTTTTTGTAATCTGTAAATCAAATGCAAGATGCAACTCATACTCACTAGTCCTTTTATAACTTTAAATATTTGGATGTTTCATTACCAAACTATAATCACTTTTAAATCCCATTTGTTTGTTTTTTAGTTGGCACAGGTAAAAAAATTTCTGTAGACAATTCGTTTTATACAAAAAACTTTTTCTTAAATATTTGTACCACAAGCACATTCTACTAATCACTGACCCATTCTCATCATTTAATCATTTGGTAATATTTTCTCTATTATATCATCTATATCTTTTAAAATATCTACAAATCCATTATTTTTTAAGCTTTTCCATTCTTCAAAGATTTAATTACATCTCACTGTTTTATTCAATAATTTGAAGCATTGCAAATAAATCACAATTTTAAGAGTCACATTATTTTACTGTTCATTATTATCATAAATGTTTTTTTATATTCTGTCAAAATACTTCATGTTATATCTTATTTTTTAGTAATTAAATAAATTCCCTGATATCAAATGTTTATACCTTTGAGATTTTTATTCTAATACTTTTTCTTGTCATTTTAAAAGTACAAATCCATATATCAGCATTGTCACTTTTTTGTATATTTTATAAAAAAATCTCGGATAATCATTTTTCCCAAGTAGGTTATTTAAAATTATTTTTATATTACTATATACTTTGTTATAAAAAAATATATATATACTGGTGAATTCATAATTTTTATTAACCAGTCATTAGACTAGAGATTATCCGTTTAATAATATAGTGTAATTTTCAATACATCACTCTCACACAAGGTATAGTAAAAATTATACTACTAAAATATTCATCACATTGAATTGTTTTTTATTTCTTCTATCTGCAGTTGTTTTTAGTATATTATCTTCTTACTGAACTCATGTCTTAGTCATCCATCTCCAAAGTCTGTTAATATTTTAAAAGAATTTCAAAATATAGCAACAATTCAAAGGACTATTTCTCAAGAAAAGAAATAGCAATTATTTATCATATTCTATCATAAATATAAACCGAACACTGATTATATATGTGTGGGAGATGATGATCCGGACCAACTGATGAGTGCTGGTTTAGCATGAAATACATATACTTATCTTTCTCACATGTATGTGGTTGTGTGAATCAGTTATATAAGATGGAGAGGATGACTAAAGGAAGCTTGAAAGTCTGGGTTCAAATAATCTCTAATTACATAGTCTATTTCTTATATAAATTATTTAAATTCTTTATTTTAATAAGTAAAAAGATTACTTTTGCAAAACTAAAAAATTAAATGTTACATAAGCTAACTTAAATATTTAGCTTAATGTTGCACTTTTTGTTTTTGGTAAATAATTTGTAAATGATTTTTTTTCTTTAATATTTTATCAATACAATATATTAAATATATATCAACTTCATTTTTAAAAAAATATAATTTTAAGGTATTTTAAAATAAAAATATTAATTACTCTAAACTTTAGCTTCTACACACACACAAAAAAAAAACTTTTTAAAATATATATACAAACAAACATTATTACTTATTATTATAAACATTTTTAAACCTATAATTTTCGTTTTGTTATTAAGCAATGTTGGCAGCACTATATGTATACTGAAATGAACCAATATTGTCATAATTAGAGTTCAAAAAAAAAAAAAAAATCATATAGTCAAAATTACTTGAAATATTATCCTATAATCAAATTATATTGTTAATTATTTACAACAGTTTGTTTTTTTAATTAAAATAGTAATAGATTGTTTGTTTGTTTGTTTTTTTTTTAAAAAAAAACTTTTTAAAGATTATTAAGATTCTACAATTGCTTAAAATTAAACTGTATGTTCCTCCTTTGAGTATGAAGCAATTATATAAAATCTCAATATATAAAAACAAATTTTTTTATAAATTTAAATAAATTTTAAAAATAATAATAATAAAAATTCTATAACTTCTTTTATTTAGTTTGTATTTTAGTAAAAAATAACAACAGCCTATTACAAAAAATATTTCAAAATCTTTTCCAAAAAATTAAACCTTTTATTAAATGCAGTTGTAATAATAAGTCTTTTCACTTTCTCATATTTATCAGCTAGTAACATATTACAATCTGAAAAACGATTTAAAAACTATATTTATGCAATAGTATTTCAATATTCAATAAATACAAGTCTTTGTTAAAGTAAAAGAAATTTCGATTATGTAATATTCTCTGAAATTTTTCCTAACATCCTTTTATAAGTTTAAAGATCTTTTGTATACGAATATACATATTATAATACTTCAAAAATTTAAATACTGACAATCTACTGCTTTTTTTTAAAGATTTAATACTGCATAAAATAGAATTTATAAAATGTTTATAAAAAAAATTAATTTAAATATCTTTTAAAATTAAGAAAATTTCATATTTAAATAATGAAATTGTCAACAATACAAAAGTTCAATTTAAAATACAGTAGATATTTGTAATTGTGTATGTACATATTCAAAATTCACTACCAAAAATTTCTTTGCCAAGCAAACTTTCCAAATACAAATAATAACACTCACATTTCTCTTGTGAATAGATAGTGCAGAATAAAGATACTTTTAATTTACTTTGATCATTGTATAATTTTTTACACTATTATAAATTTTTTTAATAAATAAAATATCCTTAATCATTATAAAATTATCTTCTTTAAAACAAAGTTACACTTCTTGAACTATTTAATTTCTCATTTCTATAGCAATAACTCCTTAAAGCTGCTTTTTTCTTATATGAATAATAAACTAACAATCAAGTCTAAAAATAGGTCTTAAAATCCTTACTCTTAACACAAGAATTGCATAGTAAAATAATATCTTTTAAAATTCAATTACTTTCTTTTCAAAATAAATTATATGGAAAAATCAAAGCTATTACATTTATTTAACAATTCTTATAATTGATCTTTTTTTATTACAAAAAAACATTAAAAATTAATATTAGAATAAACTAGAAGAATTTTTAAATAAATTTAAGTTCTGATCCTTCTATAAAATATATTTTGAAAGGAGACTGAAATGTGTTAACTGTAAATCTTGAAATTATCTCACCTGTTATATTTTGTTCCAAGTTCCCATTGCATAAATGGTATATCACGTTATTAATAAGCTTTGATTACAATATAGGGATAGATGGATTCATTCTATCTTTTCACAAAGACTTTATCTTGTGTTTGGAAAGTGAGAGTATTCATTTATAGTTAAAATCCACAAAGCGCATATGCATTAGCTTAATGGCTGATTATTATTACAGTTTAAAAACATCGCGCTATATAAAATAATATCTTATTTAAATATATTATTTATTAACTACAAGGTTATAGTATATAGTATTTTTCAACATGCACATATAAATTAACATAAAAAAGAAAAACTTACTGAAATGTATCACTTTTTAAAATAAGACGAATAGCAATGTCAGACTCATTTTTTCTTCAATAACTTTTCTTTTTTCTGAAGAAAATGTAACAGTAGTCTTGTTATTAACAGACAATAGCCTTAATATTTTTTAAATCTGTATTTGCTTCGTAATCTATATAGTCACCCTATTAGCTATTATTCATTTGAGATTCATCTGTTAAAACTCTTCAGACTTTAAGCTTTCTGATGTAATACAAGAATGTTTTACTCTTATTTTTTGGCACTACTAAATCAATAACTTTCATTTTATTGCTTAAGAAAGATACTTTATAAATTTTCTTAAAATTTCAAAAAACTTTGTTTTAAATTTATAAAACAATTTATTGTGCAAAACATTGTACCATATCAAAATGATAAAACCTGAAAAAATAATTAATAAATTTGTTTAGGTATTCTAAGACAAAAAAAAGAAGGATTATCCCATATTGTAAAATTTATTAAATTTACAAATTGTAATATTTTTATTTTTTGGTTTATTTTACATTTACAATTTTTTTTTTAAAACATACGTTCGATATAGTATATATTGATACAACACATGTCACGGCTTTGCTGTGTTAATAGTAAAAAATTTAAAAAATATTCTGTTATGTAATCATTATGTTAAGACTAAGGATTCAAGACTATTGTTAGACCTGATAGTTATCTTCTTATTCATAAAAAAGCAGCTTAAAAATTTTTTTGTTATAGAAATTAAAGTTCTAAACCATAGCTCTGTTTCAAACCAGATATAATCATCCATTAAAATAAATTTTTCAGATAAATTGATTAAGGGCATTTCAAGTAATTAATGAAAAAAAAAATAATTTCTTTGTCTTTTACATTATCTATCTAAAATATTTTAAATAGGGAGCAAAATATATTTTGTAAAAAGAAAATAGTATGGAAGTAGAGGAAGGTTGTTACTTCAAATAATCTATTAAATAATATTAAAAAGAAAATTGATAAAAATAACCTTTCCTGGAATTGTTTATATTAATCCTTGTTTTTGTAAAGAATTATAGACATATGAAAGTAGTTTGAGTCTAAATGAAGAATAAAACTTTATAAAATGGGAGTTAAAAAAAAAAGAAATCTTAATTATGCATTATCTATTCATGGGAGAAATATTCCTTAAGAATTAAAGAAATTTTAATAAAATAGTATGAATATAAAGCTATGAATTTGTTTAAAACTTCTTTTAAAATGGAATATTAGTTCGAATTGTGAGAAATTATTATAATATTTATAGGTTTCTTTGTGTGACTGTTTATACCTGAGAAGTCTGCCATGGTGGACAACCATTGGTAGCATAGTTCAGGGGTGACCAAGATTTTATAGTCTATGATCAATTTTTTCACCTATGAATTATTAATATATGTCTTTTTGCACTACTTTTCAATTTTTGTTTATAATACAGTATGCTATAGACAAATAATATTACTTATTTTATTAAGATTTCAGAATCTGTTTTGCTTCCATCAGATAAGAAGTAACAATTACAAAATCTGGTCTTAGATTTTGTTATAATCAGGGATTCAATGCATCAAAATTAATCCATCAATATGCCAAGGTTGAGACAGGCATTATAGATCACTCCTGGTTTAGTTTTTAACATTTCATATATGTGTATGGGTATATGAATATATAGAAAGTATAGCACTAAGTTTATATATATGAAAAACAAAACAAGTTTTATATACGTAAAAACCTGCTATCGCTTGTATTAATGATCAACAGATGGAGCTTTACCAAGACCTCCAAACAAGCGTATTTGTTTACATAAACGTCAGAGTCAATATTCACTGTCTCTTTCATTTTGCTCCATCCTCAGATCCGCTGATTTCAAGCTGATTTGCTCTCATCAGTGAAGGGATAGGAGTTAGAAACTAGACCTAAATATTAACTCCAAGCGTTTATGCAAAACGTTTCTATCAGTTTGCAAGCATGAATTTTTTAGACACCTAAATGTGTTCAAACTCAGCCTATCAAACTAGATAGCTATATGGGTCTGATATCAGTCCAGTTTCTCCACATAGTCAAAGCTTCTGCAATCTATATCATTGCAAGAAAACTTTAAAGGTACATTTATGAAAAACAAAACAAGTTTTATATACGTAAAAACCTGCTATCGCTTGTATTAATGATCAATAGATGGAGCTTTACCAAGACCTCCAAACAAGCATATTTGTTTACATAAACGTCAGAGTCAATATATATATATATGGCAATAATATAAATCTATAGTTAAGTAAAATATTATAGTCTGACTAGTGATTCATTTTTTTTGTTTTTCAACTTTATGACAATATTGTTCCATAATAATTGGTTACTCTTTTAATAAAATATATAATTTTAAAATCCCTAGATTTAGTAAACATTAAAAGTCATCACAAATGGCTAAAGCAAAATGCATTAAATATTTTACACCAGTTTATCTTTGGATAATATAGTAAAAAAAAAACTGTAACAAGCAGATATGATAACCAAGATAATCATTACACCATATTGTGAATGTTAAGAAGACATGGTATAAAATGCTTAGTCCATTTTATATTTAACAATTTATTTATGTAAATCTTGTCTGAATCTAGGCATTTTAAACTTCATCTACCAATGATCAACCATTTTGAGTCTTGCCATGAAAGTGAATAATTAAAAGTCTGGATTGTTCAATAGCTTATTACTTTGGCTTCTTTGAGTAAACTTGGTATTATACTTTGTTGATCTATTTTGGAAAGTTTTGGCTATCTATTATTTGGTTTACTTAAATATATGAAATAATGAGACAAAATATTAAGTAATATAGATTTATAAATAATTTCAAGAAGGAAATATCATTATTTGCTTGGTATATGTTCAATATAGATTCAAATTCAAATTGGGAAATTTTTCAGGTTCTAATTGGACTTTAGGATTATTGCTTTTCAGGTAACCAGAAAATAGTCAACCCAGTCTTTAACTATATTTAGCCAGTGGATAAAAACGGAAAATCACTCAACTCTCATTATCCAGAAATTGGTAAACTTTAAATAAATAATATTTTTTCATTCAATATTCCTCCAAGAAGCTGCTGAAAAGACCTTTCTCCAGCAGTTAGATTTTTAAAAACTGTTTTATCCTTTTACCTACAAACTTTCATAAAATATCACTATTATAAATGTTTGATTTCTATGCTATAAAAATTCATGTATTAAATTATAACTACAGTATTATTTCTGAGTAAAGTATTGTGATGGTAACTATGTACAAAGCAGCCAAATGATGCTGAAGATAAGCAAAAATGAAAAGCAAATGATAGTTTTAGAATAATCTGTAAAATAAATAATCAACTATAATATCGCAGTAAAATTGAAGAGTAGTATTTGAATTTGATATATATAAATCACCACAATACAGATATCAAATTTGCTTCTATAACCATACATTCAGAATTTGCACATCGGGAAACATGTTTACAGAGCTATGGAGGGAGGGGGGGTATTTCTGTGAGTTGTGTGCGGCACTAATATTGTATAATTATTAGAATATGTTGTATAAAACAAAAAGTATTAAGACAGTTTACTATTAAATATAATTAACTTGTGTGTTTTTAGAAAATGGAAAAGTATTATAAACTATATCTCCTTTAGTATATGCATAAAATAATCATCAGATCAATTAATAAATAATAAAATAATTTATTAATAAAAAAAAAATCAATAAAATATTATTTGTAAATTCCCTCTTGAATACTTCTCAAGTTGGATATCAGGACAAAAATTCAAATTTTTTATTTCTCTGACTTTTCATTATAACTTCTATAGGTGTATATATAAAAAAATATTTTTTTCAATATAACTTTCACCGAAATAGTTTCATTCATATTATTCTCAGTGAATTATAATAGTTCACTTCAAGAATAAGTCAAATTTAAAGATTTTATTACTCTCGTTCATTCATGAATAAAATATATTAATTATCATACTTGACAATCTCAAATTTCAGTTTTTCATTTTATACTCTATTATAGTTCATTATATCTTTTAATTATTAACCTTGAATATTTAAAAACAATATAAAACATTAAATTCTTTCCTTTAGACTATCTTACCATTGTGTCTTGAAATCTTCCTTGGAATATATTTCCTCTTTTAATTATTATCACTCAAACGTTAAATGGAGTTACATGTAGTGTTAGTATTTTATTTTGTTTGAAACAAAAAAAAAAAATCTTTCTTTGTAATTTAACTGCAAGATTCTGTTTCATTTCCTTCCTAGCAGCTTCTCATAGTTGACAGGGAAAACATTGGACAATGTACTGAAGATAAGAGCTGATGTGCTATTTGCTTCAATCTAGTGCTCCAAATGAAAAGAATATCCGATAATGAGTATTTTCATAACTTTTAATAAATCAAACTAATTAAAATAAAAATTGACACTCTTTGTATATTTTTTAAGATACTTTCATAGTTTGCCTGCCAGAAAGCTTGCCACTCATTTTATTTTAAATTATTCATTTTCAGGGGCTTCCAACACAAAGTATAAACAATATGGCTGACTCTTAAGTTAAGGTATTCAATATTTAATTTTTTAAATTTATTAGTCATAAAGAAACACAAAAGTCCAAAGGGTTGTAATTAAAAACTTTTTAAATGTAAATGCAGTAAAGAAAGTATAAAACATGATTGAGCAAATGATAACAAAGATGCGGACAGACATGTCTAATCTATAATTTAATCTAACATAAAAAATAGATATACTAAAAAATCATGTGTTTTTTCCTTCACATGTAATTTTTTTTTTTTAAAAAACAAACAAATCCACCTATGTTTTTACTTTTTCAATGCTTATTTTATTAAAATTAATCAATCTGACAGTTTCGATTGCCCAACAATCTTCGTCAGAGCTACAAAACATATACATATACCAATACTTAATCATATAAACATACAACATTATATCTACATGTAAATGATTTCATTTTTTTTTACGTACATATTATCTATATCTATAAATACATACCTATGCATGCATACATATCAAATATATATATATTTCTCAATTATATTACACACATATATTATCCCTATTTATATACAATATATAAATATCACCTTCAATATATCTATACCAAATATATCAAATATATATATACCTACACTAAATTACTTCAAACTTATACTACATCTATATCATTAATTATTATTATTACATAAATCACATCAGTAAGACCTTAATATCTATTATTTTATATCAATTAATATTATCATGCATATAAAAACTGCAAAATATAATCAACCTATGAACCATAATCTTTTATTATTTATTTATTAATTTTTTGTTATCAATCTAAATACAGTATTACTATATGAATTTAAAATTATTAAACTTATTAAACATTATTTAAATTTTTTATAGTAATATTTAGCATAATTAAAAAAACGATAAGTTTCATAGGTTGATCGTATTTTGTAGTTTTTATATACATGATATTAACTGATACATAGTATAAATTTGGAGTAGTTTACTGTATGTATGTATATAAATATTTGGTATAGAAATATTGAAGGTGGTATTCATTCATATATTTATAGGGAATTTGAACAGACTTTCAAGCTCCCTTCAGCTATGCACTTTATCTCATACAACTGATACACACATGTGAAAAAATTAATGATCTCCAATATATGTATTTCATGCTGAACTAGCACTCATTATTTGGTCCAGATCAGCGCTTGGTTTATATTAAGATAGTAAATCTCCAACCTTTAATGGTCAGGTTTCAATCAACTTCATCCTCCAACTCTTCAGCCATCCATACCCTTGAAAATCTGATAATGGAACACCCAAATCCATTGTTGATGCCACTGATTATATATGTGTGTGTGGGAAATGATGACCTGGATCAACTGATGAGTACTGGGTCATCACAAAATATGTATATTGGAGAGCATTCATTTTTTTCACGGGTGTGTATCAGTTGTACGAGTTAAGAGTGGATAGCTGAAAAGAGCTTGAAAGTCTGTGTTCAAATCCTCTATAATTAGATCTATACTCCAAGTATATAAATGATACTTGTATTCAAATATTAAAGATTCAGTCTGTATCCTGCCAGTCCCTCTTTTGTGCATTTAAATGGACAAGATCCTATACATGAGGGGTCAAATGTCAACATGAGCATGACAATAATATTGGCATCAGCAAGGGATTTTGGGTATTCCATCATCAGATTTTCAATAGTATGGATGGCTGAAAAGTTGGAGGGTTTGACCAACTGATGAGTGCTGGTCCAGCATAAAATACATAAATTGGAGATTGTTTATCTTTTTCACGTGTATGGTCATATGCATTAGTTACATAAAGTAGAGTGAATAGCTGAAGAGCTTGAAAGTCTGTGTTCAAATACTCTATCTAAACTCCAAATAAATAAATAATACTTGTATTCAAATATTATTTATGTATTGTATATAAATAAGGATAATATATGTATATGGAGTATAAATGATGAATATATATTGTAACTTAATGAAGATAACAGAGATACGAAAACGATGATGCTTAAAATCTAGACCAAAAGTTCCCGAACTTTTTTCGGCCACAAACCCCTTTACCAAAATCTTTTAAAACTGCCAAATTCCCTAGTCATTTATTTTACTTACTCAAATTAATAAATTTGTACAGTACTTGATATTAAATATTTCACTACAGATCAAACTTATCGTTTTAATCACTTGTAATTAATGATTGAAATATGGCATTGTTTTGTGCAACACTTAATATCAAATCCTCATCTTCCAAAAATTCTAAAACAGATTGAAAAAGTGCAAAAAAATCTCACCAAACGTAAATCTTTTGAGAGCTAGTGGACTTCGGTAAAGAAATCTTTGTCGCTTTCTTCGCATAATAGAACAAATAGTTTAGTGTTCAAGTTACTTCGAATTTTGTTCACTGATGTTATAACAAACTGAAGCGATTAATGTAATTTGTCGCTAAGGTTTTTGGCTACTAAATGTTGCCCATGGATTATACCATGAACTGCAAAGCACTTCAGGTACATGTTGTTTCAAGTAACTTATGAAACTGTGATAATGACCAACCATAGCTGATGCTCCATCTGTCGCAAAAGATATTATATTTGTCAATGGAATCACTTTTTCCCTGAAAAATAACTCCATTAAATTAAAAATCAATTGGCCTCTGATGTCAATTTCTGAAGTTCTAGCAAACAGCAGCTCTTCATGCATTTCCTGATCTTGAAGAAAGCAAACTATGCCACCAACAAAGCTTCATTACTGGGTAATGTAGACTCATCCAATTGGAGAGAAAAAACATTGTTTTGCACATGATTACACAAACAGTTTTCCACATCATGACTCATTTCACTGATACATCTTTGAACTGTGTTATTGCTCAAAGGAATCTTTTTTTATAACATCTTGTGCAGGTTTGTGAGTACAGTATTCAACACCTCCTGAGGGTCAATAAAATCAGTTTCTCCCCATGATGCCTTTAATCCATCATCATTTTGCTTCGATGATGAAACAAACATATTATCTATCGTAGTTCTCTTCAGAATTTTATCTTTAAATGATTGAAAGTATCACAAATCTTTTTCTTTTTTGTCAGGGTGAATTCTATTCAAGTGATCTACTAGTTTTGATGGTTTCATAGTGTCGTTGCTAAAAACTTTTTCGCATATGTGGCACATAGGTAAATCTTTGTTTGATAATCACAGAACATATCCTAGCTTCAAATAGTTCAAGCTGTACTGTCTGCATTTGTTTTTTGGTATACAAGAAATTTTACCAACAAATAATTTCGACAGCCTCTGTGATAAAAAAAAACAAAATATGTATTTACTTGAAACAGAAGATTTGTCCAAACTCAAATAAATAAACTATGTCCTCTAATTTTCTTTTTCATAGTATTGCTCTTCAATAAACAATTATTTTCAAAGTTCAAATCACAAATAAGTACATGTTACATCAAACGAAACATCTCGTTTTACCGTAAGTGTAGACATGAAACAGTTTTTCATGTCCACACTTGCTTTGATATGTTCGGTAAGACAATGCACAGACATATTTGTGCTAAATATATTTTCATGCATTCTTACGTGTGAGTCTTTTAACGACACATTTTACCTTTTCATTCGCAAGTTTAGTATGTAATGTGCTTTTATCAAAAACATGTTTTTTTGAATTATTTTACTTTTTAATTAGGTACCTATTGGAATCACAGCTATTTTGAAGTAACAAATAAATAGCAGTAATAAGGGGGTTTATTTTTGCTGTCGGCAACCCCCAAATTTTATTAAAACTATCTACCCCTAGAAAGTTTAAATCGATCCCAGGGAGTCAATATTGACTACTTTGCGAATTCTTGCACTAGATGATCAATTTAAACCTTTTGCCAATCGATAGCCAACATGTTGGACAAGCCATTTAGCGAAAGGCATAGACTAAAAAGAACTGCAGTAACAACAACACCGTTGCTGCGCAAAGTACAAGCTAAATTTGTGTAGCAATAGTTAAGCTCAGGGGGGTCATAACATATGCCACAATAAAAAGATATACATAGAGCAAACATTATAATAAAATATAAAGTAATACTATTAATAAATCAAGAGAAGGAGAAATATTAATTCACTCCAATATAAATAAAAGAATCTTAATATTGTGAACATTTGGCATTAATGTTACATCTCTTTTTTCTTTAAACATCTACTGCAATTATTTTTTTTATATATATCTTCTAATAATCTCATTGCTTTGATCAGATAAAACACTATTTAATTCTTATTAAATTTTGAAATGTTCTTTTACAATCTATACCACTTAAAATCCATCCTTTAAATGTAAAATTCAAATATCAAAATAAATTTAATATTGGTTCATGAAATTATATTAGAGTATCTCAGGGTATATGATCTCGTAAATTCTTTTGACTCTAGATTTATTCTATGTTGAATGAAATCCTAGTTAATAAAATAGATAAATAAGACATACACTACCCCTAAATTAATGTCTTATCATAATTATAATAATAACAAGTTTATTACTATTTAAATAAAATACAACATGATCTCTTAATTTTGAAATAAAGAATAATCTAGGATTACACTCAGATATTAACAGGTAAGGGATCTTGTAATTATCCTAAACATCCTAGAATAAATCTACCTAAACACTAACTAAATATGAACTAGATTCTTGTAAAATTAAATCTTATCACAAAATAATAAATATGATCTTCAAATATGAAAATAACTTTATAATAAATATGTACAGAGATTTGAAATAAGCAAATCAAATTAAATAAAGTGATCCAAAGTGACAAATCCAATTATAATTCTTTATTAAGAAAATTACATCTTTCTTAAATGTTTTACTAATGCTTAAATGATTCAATAAAGTGACTCATTAATTTAAATGTCATGTACTCTTTTAGCAAATACACTTAAAATAATTGTATAATATTTTATAAGCATTTGATCTTTAATCAATATGTGAAATGATTTCTGTTTGATAAGTGGAATGATGTGAACAAACAACTATGAGAAATTTCTTAAATAATAACAACAAATATTTATTTACAGAAAAACAAAAACAAATTTACTATTAATCTATATTGGAATCCACACAGCCAAAGTTTTCACAATTTTACTTCTTCAAAATTTAACAGAAGAATCAAAGTAAAATTTACATATTTTATTAAAAATAAATTCCATTGGATTTGTTTGATTTTCTTATAATTTTATCAATGTATAAAAAAAGATAAGTTGATAATATATTTCGTGAAGAAATTTTTTTAAAAAAAGTAATATTATTAGAATTGATTTAAAGAAGATATTCAAGAGTTTTTGCCATAATGACTGTGATATATTTGAAGAAAAAAATGTTTTCTGCATAAATGCACTATAAACAATTGTCTTAATTATGTGAATGAAGATAAATGGTTAAGAATAAATATCTAGTCACAATTTATTTAAGAAACTTTCTATATCCTAACTATAAATTCAAAATAATTGGATAATTAAAAATACTCAAAAAAATTTAGGTTATATATATTGCAATGGACAGACAATACATATTTAAATTAATTAAAATTTATTTAATTGATTAGAGCTTTACCTGATATTAAACATCAGGAAATAGACTGACATAAATATATATTATATATTTAAATAAGATATGAAAATATTTACTTTAATATGGTAATGATAACCACTATACAATCATTATTTGTACGTACAAGTTACTCCTGATGAAATGAACAAGGGATAAATATGTAGATCGGACAATATTACATACAAAGAAGGTACCACATTATTTAAACAAATAATAATAGTTTATTACAAATTATTATAATTGTCAGACAAAATATAATGTTCATTTCCTTAAATAAGCCATTTCTTTAATCTTCTATTTTTTTTTTTTTAGTTCATATACATTGAGGAAAATGATAGTTATTTATAAAGTATTCAAGGATTATTTTGACTAATTTTAAAATATTAATCTTTCAATTAAATATTATAATACAATTTAATTTTATAATCAAGCATACTTGACATACAGTAAATCCCTGACCTCCAATAAACCCCGAAAGATTAAGAGGCACCCTTGTGCAAACTAAATTTCAACACCCCTAGTCTCATGAACAGAGCTCGCCTGAGTGCAGTGCGATAGCACAAGACCTCACATTTATCAAAGCCTGGGCCTAAAAATGATCAATGTTTTTTGTGAAAATCAAAAAATAAAACATTTTATCACATGCTAAATGAAACATTACCTTTTTTTTCCAAAACTCTAGAATCTGTAAGCCTTACAATAAATATCATATGTGAAGTAATACAACAGTAGAAGCAAAGATTATGTGGTAATGCAGATTTTTCAGTTATGTTGTTTATCTAATTGCTTCACAATGTGAAATCAATTCTTCGATAGCATTTTTATGTATCGATGAGAATTCTCAAAAAAAAAATTAGGATATTATCAGATTCGCAACATTGAAGAAAATAAAATATATTTTTTTTGCATTATATGTATTTTATTTTATTTTCTCAAATATTGATTCAAAATCATATTTATAATAAATAAGTAATTATTTACATATTATAAGTACCAATTTGTGCAATTTTAATACAT
This sequence comes from Epiperipatus broadwayi, assembly GCA_028023455.1. Taxonomy (NCBI): domain Eukaryota; kingdom Metazoa; phylum Onychophora; class Udeonychophora; order Euonychophora; family Peripatidae; genus Epiperipatus; species Epiperipatus broadwayi. The sequence continues at coordinate 3,042,848 of JAQFVV010000109.1, forward strand.
CTATATTTGCAAATAAAACAATTTATTTTTTTAAATATCTCAATGTTTTTCATCATGTGAAAAAGATCCTCTCTCTCTCCATAATATAAAATTAGTTAATTAAAACAAAATAAATCCTACATAATTTTGTTCAATAAAATACACAACGGAATATTAAAAAATTATAATTTACATTTTTATTTACATATTAACTCTCATGATTTTGATGGCCACAATATGATAAATATTAATCAATTTTAACTAGGTAGAGCTAACCAATACATTAATTAGTTCCAAATAACTCTTGTTTTTTACTTTATTTCATTTGGAATCTTTCTTGCATTATTTATCTTTCTATTAGCAAACTTAGCTTCTCAATGTCAAATATTCATTCAATAATAGAATATTTTTTATGTATGCTTGTTATTTCAGTTTAAAAACATGGTCACGCTATATAGTCAGATATCTAGAGATTTTAAGGATTTATATTACATTTATTTAAGGGAAGAAATTTTCATATTTATATTGTTTATTCGATAAATTTTTAGAAGCCATTATACAATGTCTTGCACTTTCTTTTGTTTAATATATTATAATAAGTAAAAATAAAAACATCAAACAACATGTGAAGTTGTATAGTTGTTATAATCAACAGAAGGACATTAAATGACAATACCGTTTTAATGAAATGCACACAATACTATCTTTTTAAAAAATTGTTTTTTACTAATTCTGTTTTTCTTGGATTTAGACTGTCATGTATTTGGGTAATTTTATGGATCAATTACAAATTGTAGCTAAATAACAAATTCCACTACAGTAAAAATCCAATGAAAGTGGATTAATAAAACGTAAAAAAAAATTATATCGGTACTAAGAAAAAAAATAATAGTAAAAAAGACAATATTACTGTTAAAAAAAAATGAATTCATTGTATTCGACCCCCAAACTCCATATTTGGACTTCTGACAATCTATTCTACTCATATGACCATACATATACACAGTAGAAACATTTATAAAATATAATGATAAACTAAATTACCTACTATGCATAATTATTATAAGTTAATGGTTTCAAATAAGTTTATTATTAAATAAATTATTAATAGTTGTATGACATTTTTCATATAAATTAGAATGTTTAAATAAAGATAATTCGGAAATTTAAACATTTACAGATACAGTTTATTAATTATCATAACGAAACAGTACCAAGTTTGTTCAGTTTAGTGCAATAGTCAACAATATAATGTATATTTCAAAATTTTATCAGAGGTCCAAGTAAAAATGTAATCCTCTTATATTTAAATAAAAAATATTTATAATCAGAATATGTTTCTAACAATGGAGTGATTTATAAATCTAAGCATTTTCATTTACATATAAATTTTATTAATCATCGCCATGATTTGGCATCCCAATTAATGAAGTGCCTTTGTGCTTTGCACGACTTGCACTCTGAACAATATATTTATTTATATCAGAAGCTTTTTAGCATAGTTTCACACACATATCTAATATAAGAAAATTATAATTAATACATCTTTCTTTCAATGATTAGGGATGGCCACTTTAGATCCGAAACCCCATTTAACAACAACAAAAGCTAATTATGTGAGGTGGTTCTTTGAGTCCGACTCTGATTTACTAGAGAGAAAACCATGAATAAATTCACCATATAGTGTACAATAATCTTTCAACAATGACTTAACAATGGTATATACATAAGTTCTAACATACATAAAACCTAATTCATGGCAATTAATATAAGAGTTCGTTTGTGTACAAATGGACTTGATTGATTTTCAAAATAAACCTTTAACTTAAAATATCAATAATTATATGACATTCATCTTTTTTTTTAACACTTAGATACTTTAAATATTTTACAAGCATGCTCATTTGTGTTTAAAATGAATATTACATCTTTGATTATTTATCTAAAATTTCACATTAAAAAAAAAACTTTTTTCCCGTTTTTTTAAAAAAAAAATGTTAACAATTCATAACATATATGGAGCATTTTTTTTTTTTAATACAAATCTTTTTTTTTTTATTTCAGTTGCTTTAAAACACAACTAACCTTTTTTTTAAACTTTTGCTTCCTCTTTTAATCAATCAATATTATAAAATATAATTTGCTAAAATTAAATATACATTAAAATAAATTTAAAAATAGTTAATATATTAGGATAAGAATCTAAACAGTTTTTCATTGAGGATTTTCTTTAAGTCTAATATTTCTCTCATAATGGCATATTTTAATTGATTACATTTATGTCCTTTAGCTAGCTCATAGGCATTGGAATTTGAGGTTTAGGACTTGTTTTTTCATTTGGATTATAATTCCTTCATGCACAGCACTGTCAGGTCTGACTTCAGAGATTCACGCTAGATTTCAGCAGATGGCAGTTTTTCTTTTTTTCTACCGAGTCATTATAATGAAAGTCCATTGTCTTATTTTTAATACCTTACAAGGACTTCAAAAACACTTTCATTAGTTAAATGATTGAACTTGCAAAACACTATAATTATTAATTGCTTGAATTTTTCCCTTATTTTTGAATTTCATATCTCAAAATAGGCTTAATATTTCTCTTAAATTTAAACATTTTTTTACAAACCTATTATATTATTTTAAAATGACATTTAATAATTTATTGTAATATTTTCTTATTACCTGCTTAAACCATTTGTTCTATTTTATATAATAATATTTAAAACTTTTGAATGTTTTATTTAATTGTTATCCCTCACAACACTAAAGACCAGTGAGGAAGACCACACAGCTGAAACTGAAATAAATAACATTATTCATTTCAATATATCATCATCATCAACCACTATCAATCCACTGCAGGATGAAGGTCTCTCCAAGTTTAATCCATCTTCTCCGATCTTCAGCTTCTCTTCTCCACATCACCCCTGCACACTTTCTTATTTCATCCATCCATCTCACATGTGGTCTCTTTCTGGGTCTTTTACAATCTCTTGGAATCCAGTTTAAAATTTCAATTGTCCATCTATTATCATCTCTTCTAGCAATATGTCCAGCCCAACTCCACTTCAATCTTTTAATTTTTTCAATGAGGTCAGTAACACCCGTTTGTTCTCTTACCCATACATTGCGTTTTCGATCTCTTCTTGTTACTCCCAACATACATCTCTCCATACTTCTTTGAGTGGTCTGAAGTCTCTGTATTGCTCTTCTATTAAGTGTCCAAGTCTCAGATCCATAAGTAAGAACTGGTAAAACACATTTATTAAAAACCTTCCTTTTCAAACACATAGGCATATTTCCTTTTAGTATCAAGTTATTTCTACCAAAAGCACTCCAACCAAGTTTAATTCTATGATTAATTTCTTCCATTATGTTTCCATCTGTATTAATAATCTGACCAAGGTATTTGTAACTGTTAACTTCTTCTAATTCATCATAATCAATCTTTATTTTCATATTTTGAGCAAATCGATTAAACATTACTTTAGTCTTTTTAACATTTATCTTTAGTCCTACTTTCCTACTTTCATCTGATAATTCCTGCAACATATCCTGCAGCTCTGAAGCATTATTTGCAAAAACAACTACATCATCTGCGAAATCTAAATGACTTAAATAATCTCCATTTACTTTCACTCCTTTAGTTTCCCATTTTAATCCACAAAATACTTCTTGCAGCACTGCTGTAAAAAGTTTTGGAGATATGGAGTCACTTTGTCTTACACCTTTCTCAATGTTGACTTTCCCAGTATCATTATGTAATCTAATTGTTGCTGTTGCATTTTTATAAATATTCTTCAAAATATGACAATATCCTGGATCTATACCTTGATGATCCAATGCTTTAATCACTGAAGAAATGTTTATAGAATCAAATGCCTTTTCATAATCTACAAATCCAAAACATAATGACAACTCATATTCATTTGACCTTTCTATAACTTCTCTCAACACCTGGATATGATCTACTGTACTAAAACCACTTTTAAATCCAGCTTGTTCTCTTGGTTGGTGGAAATCCAATGTTCTCTGTAGACGAGTTGTAATTATCTTGGTAAAAATTTTATATAAAACTGATAAAAGGCTAATAGGTCTGTAATTTCTAATATCTTCTTTATCACCTTTTTTAAATATTAATATTATTACTGCATTCTTCCAATCATCCGGTACATCTTTATCATTTAGACATTTGGTATATAACTTTGCTAAAATTTTTTCTATTTCTTCTCCTGCTTCTTTTAATATATCAATTATAATTCCATCATTACCTGGAGCCTTTCCCTTCTTCATACATTTAATTGCGTGTCTCACTTCTTCATTTAAAATTCTGGGCAATTCGGAAGATGGAATAGATATAGGAGGTACTTGTTCTTTATTACTATATAATTCTTGATAAAAATCTTCTACCAATTTCATGATGTCATCTCTCTTTTTAGTAACAATTCCATCTTTTTTTCTTATTGCAGATATAAATTTCCTACCAATACCAAAATGTTGTTTTACATTCTTAAGACTTTTATTTTCTTCTACAGCTTTCCTTGCTAGTTCACAATTATACTTTCTTATATCATTTTCAACTCTTTTCCGCACCATTTTACAAAATTCGAGATATTCAATTCTTTTTAATGCATCATTTTTGTATATCTTCATATTCCTTCTTTTCTTCATAAATTCTCTAGTCTCAGTAGAAATTTTATTGGTCAATTGCTGCTTTTTTCTACCAGCTATCTTTGTTGCAGTTTTTAAAAGTGTATCAGTTATTTTCATATTAATTTCATTCAAATCTGAATTATGCTCAAAATCTACTAATACTTGAAACCGATTTCTAAGTTCTAATTTAAATTCATTAGAATGTTTCTGAAGATTAGGAATATCAACTGTAAATATTGTTTTTCTTAATAATTTTTGTCTCTCTAGTTTCACATTAACACGTATCTTACACCTTACTAATCGATGATCACTTCCTGTGTTAAATTTATTAAGAACATTACAATCTTGAAATATGTATTTCCTATTAGTCAAAATATAATCCAATTCTGCTGTACCTTCATTTGGATGCTTCCATGTCCATTTCCTTTTAACATTTTTCTCAAAAAAAGAATTCATAATATAAAGTTTTTCTTTTTCTGCAAACTCCACAAGTCTATGTCCTCTCTCATTTCTATTACCATAACCAAAATTACCTACAGCACTTTCATCTTTCATTTGTTTACCAATTCTAGCATTAAAGTCTCCCATAACGATTTTAAAATGTTGTTTACTCTGATCAAAAGCCTTTTGTACATCCATATAAAAATCTTCTACTACTTCATCACTATGAGAACTTGTTGGGGCATAAACCTGAATTATCTGCATTTGATATCTGCTATTAAGTTGTATAACTAATCTTGCCACTCTGTCTGATACACCATCAATCTCCACAATATTGTTCTTCCACTTTTTATTTATAATGAATCCTACTCCACTTGTATTTCCAATATTTGTGCCTTTATAATAGAGTATATGTCCACTTTTTAAATCAATTGTTTCTTCTCCTTTTCTTCTAACTTCACAAAGTCCAATAATGTCCCATTTAATATAAGACAGTTCTTCTAATTCTTGCAATCTTCCTTCACTTGAAAGTGATCTGCAGTTGTAAGTACCTAAATAAAAAGTCGTCATCAAATGGCAGCCTGGGTCCGCAATCAGGGGATTCTTAGCACCCTCCGCCTTCGGCCACCAACCGCTGCCTTGGTTGGTGACTTTACAGCCTCCTGGGAATAAGGGCCATGCTTTATTTTTGTCTGTCATAATTGTATATATGTATTGGAAAAATATTTATCATTTACACAAACATTCATTCTGCCTTATCAGGCACCGAGAAGAAAGACCATGGTGTTTCTTGATCTTAAACTCAGAGGTAAAAAGCCAATAAACTCACCACGCTGGCTAATGCGTGTTGGTGAGCAGCCCATCCATGTTCGTATACTATATGAATAATCACATAGTAATAACAGCTGCAACGACAAGAACGTATGGAGTGGACATTAGGAATTTGCCCTGCTCGGTTCCTTTAAGACCTCCAAGAGGAATCAAAGGGTCTCCTTTCAGTTAATAGCAAACTCCTTTCTGCAGCCATTTCAATATATATATATTAAGTCCTATAAATATGAACATAGAGGACAGAATTATTGAGGAAGGAATATCAATATCAATATTAGGTGTATAAATATTGTAACAGTACGAAGAAAACTGGGGTAAACCTGGGGGATGGCAAATCATCATCATCATCAATCCCATTTAATAAATCATCAAATTTAAATATGAATATAATGAAAGTAATGAGCATGAGAGATTAGCAAAAACAAAGACTAACTATAAGTTCACCAGCATTACAGAGAATGATTCATTATCATGAATGATCAAAAAAAATAAAATCCACAGTCAACCTTGTGACTGGATTTGAAAGTGGTCCACTATAGATCAGACTAATTATTTAGCCCTTGCCAAACTTGGGGCAGATTATATAAACAATAATTTGGAAGCACAAATATAAGTGCTAATCCATCAGAATATAACAATTAAAAAAAATTATGCCGAGATACAGAAATATGCTGATCATCATCAATGCCCTGGCCGTACCATTAATGTACTGGCCAATTATAAACTAAATTTCTAATTAATATTAAAATAAAATTTCGTACATGAACTTTAAAGAATATATCTTTGCACCACCCAGCATTAGAAAAGTAATGAAATCATCATCAACTGGATGTCCATAACACTAAACATAAACCCCAATCCATATAACTGACTGTTATGCATGAATCCAGCTCAGTAGCAAGCTCTATAACTGTTACTATACACAAGAGATAAATAAATAAATAAGGTAGTTGTATACTTGGGGTAATGAGCCGTTGTTTGCAAAAATAATGAAATGTAATGTTATTGGGCCAATAATTTTTTGCTTTCTGTTCTCTGTCAATTTTTCAAAGTATTTTTAAAAAATTTACAAGCAAACATTATTTTATAAATTACATTTTTTAATTACATTATACATTTCAGCACACAGCACTGACGTGCGTGGAGGGGGGATCCGATGGTTTTGCCGATCCTTTGGATCAGCCAATACCTGCACTAGTCTGAGCAAACCAAGATTATGACTTCTAAAACAATGGTAGCCATTCTATTACTCTTGTAGCTATTCTCCCGCAACCGTGCCTTTTCGCATGACTTATGTGAAATGCTTCAATGACCTACCCTTTTGCAATTGTTTTTATCTTCCAATATGTGTAGGGAAACGTGGCGACAAACTTACCATTATTAGTACACCTGGGTCTCGTTTTATGCGGTAGATAGGTTCTTCAGAAAATGTGCACAAAAGAAATCGCACAAAAATAGACTTAACTTACCTTGAAAAATGGGGGATAGGTTACTGTAATTTTCGAAAATCACATAAAAGCAAAGCAACAACATAAAATTATTTTAAAATATGCATAAAAAAAAAAAATAGAAAATAAAATATGACAATAAAAAAATTCAAATTTGAAAAAAATTGATACAAGACTTACTTTTTTTATTCACTACAGTATTTAATTTTATTCAAAACAATATATTTTTATGCGTAATTTACATTTTTTTCATACATGTACGGTATTTTAATCATTATCGCTATTTGAGACATCAGATTTGTCATGATGTGATGTGATGTGAGGTACTGTAGCTTCTCCTTAAACGAAGTCAAGAGGAAATACAACTAAAACGTTTTCCAATCGCTGTTGATCCTTCCCATTTCGCTAAGCGATCTAAAATTGAAATTTTTGTTTCCAAAGAAATTCATTTTCTTGGGTGTTTTTTCCTCTCCATTAGGGTAAACTAAAAGTTTAAAATAAAAATAAGAACTTAGATTTAAGATAATAAAAAGACACCGACTCACCACTGTTGGGCAAAATTTAATTAAAACTAACAATTAAAAATTAAATTCTTATTTTTGTCTTTAATTTTTTAATTTTCAATTCCGTTTAAAAATCAAATTTCATCGTTTCACATCACATTAATTTCAGATCACGTTACGTAATTTTTAAATTGTTAATTACAATTAAAAATCAGATTTTAATTGTCAAATTAAATTGTGCCCACCGCTGTTACTCACCTTTTAAAAATAAACTTGCGGACACTAAATGATTAATTGATTACGTACTCTTTTTATAAAAAGCAAAAACATAACGTGATTTAAAATGCAAAAAAACAACATACATAATATTTTTCATTTATAACATTTGAACAGATTTACATTATAGTCTTGTAAAATTTATTACTTGCGGACACTAAATGATTAATTGATTACATACTCTTTTTTTAAAAAGCAAAAATAGAACGTGATTTAAAATGCAAAAACAACAACATACATAGTATAGGCATCTATAATGTTTGAACAGATTTACATTATAATCTTGTAAAATTTAATGTGTAAATAAAATGGGGAAATCCTGATTTTAAGTGAATTATGAACTTCTTTATTGCATAAAATCTATTACAGTACTATTATAAAGTGCTGAAAATATTGAAATTATTAGATGGAAGTCAAACTCCGATAATGCGCTATTACTTTAAATATGACGTGAGTGCGTGAAATTTATAATATTTAAAGTAATAGCGCATTATCGGAGCTCAACTTCTGATCTAATAACTTTTATCGCATAAAAGAAAACCACATGCAAAGATATTAATAAGAAACATGAATCGCATAACTTCAAAATCGCATTAAATAAATCTGCATAAAATGAGACCCGGGTGTATGTAATAATATGTCAGGTAAGGTGTAAGATCCTTAATTCAAATGCACATAAAAACATTATGGCTGGTTGAATTCCATACACCCTCATCCTACAGTGATGATCTATGAAGTGTGCGCTATTTCCATAGTGATGTGAAGCAGTGTGCAATGCCATCTATGCCTGCTAACGGCTAATATGAACAGAACTGTTCTGTAGGCTATAAGTTGGGCCGCGTAAACAGCATATTTCTGTGATTTTGCAGAGAAACAACGCCATCAAGCGGCCACATTACCGCAAGTACATAACTACCATAAAAAAAACATAATATTTTAAACCTATTTCAGAATTAAATAAATTCACTGGAATAATTTAATGAAATATAAATTTATTAATAACAAAATTAAATTAAGGTCTATTGCATCCACTATAAATTCAGCATTCTGATTTTGATTAGAATACAAAAAAAAAAATGCTATTACATTATTACAGAAATATATGCTATCACATTGCAATTTACATATATTTCTAAATGTTTACATGACATTTATATAAGCACAGACATGCTGTTTGATAATATAGAATTAACATATTAGAATTTTCATAAAGTAATAAAAAAATCAATTCATTTTAATAATACACAAATGATTAATTTTTAACATATATGTGTGTTCGTATTGAAATGTGTGCACACACTGATATTTTATATTCTAGGATATTTCATTTGTTAAAATAAATAAACTTATTAAATCCACAATTAATTTAAGGTTGAAAATATACATAAAATTCACATGTTTCTGTGTATATTTAAAAAAAAATAGATAGTATGAATCAAAGTTATTAATTAGTCTATTATTATTTTATAGTAAGCATATATTACTTCTTTGACAGTCCTTCATATAAGTTTTTTTTTTCTTTTTCCAGATTACTATTAATTAATTTTAAACATCTTTAAAAATATTGTTAGCAACTTCTTTTGTTCTCCAATATAAAGATTTTTGGAGTTTCTTTTTTTTAATTTCAACAGTAAAATATAAACTTATAACTTACGAGATTTTAACTGTGAAGTTAATTATTTAAAATAATATCATTTCAATAAATTATTTTTTCTTTCTATTTATTCACTAACTAATTTCTGTTCATGAAGTAGGTCTCCCGTATGCACTCTATTCATATATTGAAGAAAAAACTTTGTCTGTGCTTTTCTGCCTATAGATAAAGCAGCATATGTATAAAAACATAACAAAGTAATCATTCAGCAAGCCAATGAAATCTCTTGGTAAGCTGGTCCATTCTAAAACAGTAGACTGGCTTATTGACATCTTTGGAAAAAGTATAAATCAGGTAACTGTTTCCATTCAATCAGCTCCATTCAATTCCCATAATTTGATAGACTTCAGGCATGCTATCTAATACACTATATGAATTATGAAACACAAAAAAGCAGGCCCTCGCTTCCATGTAAATTCAAACTATGTAATGACTTGTCTTCAGTTATAACTTCATAATAATCAAGCTATGCTATAATCCCCTTTTTATATCTACCTTTTTATACTTGTATCGTGGAATTTAAAAAACAGTAATTAAAAGTAAGTTTTCTTTATCTTGATTTAAAAAAAAAGTTAATGACACTTTTTTTTCCACTTTAATTAAATAACAAATTTTTGTCTAAAAGTATTTTTAATTCTTTAAATAACACCAGATTGTATGATTTTATCACAAGCTTTAATTTAATAAAATTTCTTAATCTACTTATAAAATAGAGGAATTTTATAATTATTGGTACTATCTATTATAACATAAAAACAATCTTGTTTTAATTATCAAAATCAAAATAAAACATTAAATAGACCTTTTTCAATGATTAATTTATAATAATTTTTTTTTAAATTCAAAATTATTATTTAATTCTTAACTGTTATTCCAGTGTAATATAATAAATAACTATAAAAATTTTGTTTGTATTATTTCTACTTTTCCTTTCAACTTTATACATATATGCACACATATTATTATGTTACTGTATGCCATGAACACATAATCGTCTAAAGTGTACCAATCGGAATGAAAGTGAAGATCGAATCTAACCGCAAAAACAATATCTGCAACTACAAGGGCGCCATCTAGACATTTGAGCCTAGAAAAATTTATAAAGTAGGCAGATACGCGCTGTTAAGATTCCACTTTCTTTAAATATTCCGACCGTTAGCCCAAGTCACTAGCTCAGCGGAGACGCAGAGATAAAAATCTATAAATTTTACATCTTAAATATAAAAGAATAAAAGCCACTGCCAGAAATTAACATATAAAAATATTTATTTACGCACATATAAAATAATATTTAAATTTTGAGGAATAAGTTTAACATTTTAGATTTTTATATTAACTTTTAATTTTACATTTAACTAAGTTTCAATGAGTTTAATTATTATTTAGATAGTCAAGTATGAATAGACTACATAGATCTGCATTTGAAAAGAAAATATTCTTCCCTGATTTAACCTTAGGCAACAAATTTCGCAATCAACTGGCGCCAATCCATCTGATACATTCATGTATTCAATGTAGCATGATACGACAACACAAAATACTATATTGTCAGGAATGTACATCTGAATAATAAGTAGAAATAGAGAAGAGATTGACTCTCCACCAACAGGAATGTGACATCTGTTGGCAAGTAGATCAATAAACAAAAAACTCCATAGGAATGGACTGCGGTCTTCTGCCGACTTACAAACCCATCCATAGGCAAACAGAGGGTGTGTGGCGTATATCTATAATCCTGCCCGTAGCGGACCTCATACTACATCTACTAATTACACAAATATATCCAATCCATTGAACCAATTCAACTACGAAATGAATAACCTAAGATTACCCTCCCTTAATACAACTTTACAAAACTATATAGCCATTCACGCCCGACTTAATTTTAACATTTAAATACGTTCGCACAGATTTGTTTAAAAATGTTGGGTATAGATCGATTACATAGATTCCACGGTCAAAAACATTTCAAAATAAACATAAACGATCAAAATACAAAATTATTGATACCGACAATCGCAGAGGGAAACTTATAAGTAACCCAATAGTATTCACCATAAGATACTTGCGTTGTCACCAATAACTTAAAAGACATCCGAATAAATACATTTTAGATACTCACCGTAAGGTATCATTATTTATCGAATGTCTATATATTTTGATCAAATATGAAAACCAAAATATAATTAACCGCAAACGAATCCATGCAAGCGTCTATAAACAACTTAAATTTCATACATTTAAATAATCTTTACAATAAGGGAAAAAAAAAAATGGAAATGATGTTTATCAATCGGGAAACATATAAAATTAAACATTATTAATTTGATTTAAAAACTTACAAAAGTCAGATAAGAGTCCGTTTTAACATTTCAGTTGGCTTGTTTATCAATTTGTAAACTTGACGAACGTTCTTAATTGATTTTAACAATTGTTCATTTCATATAGCTTATGGCCTCTGCTTTCAATTCCCGCGACGCCTCCGTTGGAAGGTAATGTTCTGGAGATGGCAATAGCTGGTTCAAGGTATCACAGTCTTTTCATTTTTTTTTTTTTTATAGAGAGTGTGGTATGTGCGTCATACCCCATCTCTCAAACACACAACGCTGGAACTGTCAGAAAAAAACTGTATTTCCCTTTTTATATTATCCACAAGGATTCAATGAACAAAACGTCACTAGTCTATCACTTTCGTTAGGGTCCGAGCCAAGGCTTAGTGCTTCCATTGGTCAAGCTAAAATCTCTTTCTTCTCTTATCTAACTTTTCATCTGACTTTTTAATTAAACAGCTTTTAGATAATTAATAAACAATCATTTCCATTTATAGATTACAGGAATTAATTAATACCTGTTTTTATTTTAACTTACGTTATTTTTTTATTAAAATATTTTTATTATTTCAATCTTGTATTTTTTTTTATTAAAAAAAATACGTTCAAATACTTTTTTTTTTTGTTTATGAAAAAAAATATTTTTAAAGTTTAGCATCTGTGCGAATATATACGTTTAACAATATTTTAATTTTAGCGTTTAGTTTTTTACTTTTATTTGCGAACTTTTATTAAGTTTTTATTTTAAATTAATGTAACGACATATTTATATATCGTTACATATCAGTAAACTTCCTCAAAAAACAAAAAACATTAAAAAAAAAAAAAAGACTTTACTTAGTGTTAGTAATTACATTACACAAATTGAATATATATGAAAATTTCAAAAGGACAAACTTTTTTTTTCAAAGACAAAACAGTAATTACAAATATAATGATAAAAAAAAAGTTGACTGATGATTCCTTACTACCAGCTAAATTTCTGCCCCCTCCCTTCCAAGTTTCATTTCTCCTACCTTTAACTATTACTTAGGCAAGTTTGAACGATTAGATTTTAATTTAACAAGACTTTTTTTTTTTTTAAAAAAAATATGATTTAGATTTATTATTACATTTTATTTATTAGTTTTTATTCCTCGTATTTCTCTTTACATATGCGCAATTTTTCTTACTGGCAGTACCTTTAAGACAAAATTTCAAACTGTAACTCCACGTCAATACAACAAATAAATATATTTATACAATTTCAGAAAAAACTTACGGGCATGATTCACTTTTAAAATTCTCAGGGTCAATCTCTGAGGTAAGGCCACACTTGGGACGCCAATTATAACGATCGAAATGGAAGTGAAGATCGAATCTAACTGCAAACACAATATCTGCTCTACAAGGGCGCCATCTAGGCATTTGAGCCTAGAAAAATTTATAGAGTAGGCAGATACGTGCTGTTAAGATTCCACTTTATTTAGATATTCTGATCGTTAGCCCAAGTCACTAGCTCAGTGGAGTAGCAGAGATAATAAAATATAAATTTTATATCTTAAATATAAAAGAATAAAAGCCACTGCCAGAAATTAACATATAAAAATATTTATTTACGCACATATAAAATAATATTTAAATTTTGAGGAATAAATTTAATGTTTATATTTTTATATTGATCTTGTAAATTTATATTTAAATAGATTGCAAATAATGAGTTTACTATTTATTTAGAGGGTCGAGTATGAATGGACTACATAGGTCTGCATTTGAAAGGAAAATATTCTTCCCTGATTTAACCTTAGGCAACAAATTTCGCAATCAACTGGCGCCAATCCATCTGATACATTCATGTATTCAATGTAGCATGATACGACAACACAAAATACTATATTGTCAGGAATGTACATCTGAACAATAAGTAGAAATAGAGAAGAGATTGACTCTCCACCAACAGGAATGTGACATCTGTTGGCAAGTAGATCAATAAACAAAAAACTCCATAGGAATGGACTGCGGTCTTCTGCCGACTTACAAACCCATCCATAGGCAAACAGAGGGTGTGTGGCGTATATCTATAATCCTGCCCGTAGCGGACCTCATACTACATCTACTAATTACACAAATATATCCAATCCATTGAACCAATTCAACTACGAAATGAATAACCTAAGATTACCCTCCCTTAATACAACTTTACAAAACTATATAGCCATTCACGCCCGACTTAATTTTAACATTTAAATACGTTCGCACAGATTTGTTTAAAAATGTTGGGTATAGATCGATTACATAGATTCCACGGTCAAAAACATTTCAAAATAAACATAAACGATCAAAATACAAAATTATTGATACCGACAATCGCAGAGGGAAACTTATAAGTAACCCAATAGTATTCACCATAAGATACTTGCGTTGTCACCAATAACTTAAAAGACATCCGAATAAATACATTTTAGATACTCACCGTAAGGTATCATTATTTATCGAATGTCTATATATTTTGATCAAATATGAAAACCAAAATATAATTAACCGCAAACGAATCCATGCAAGCGTCTATAAACAACTTAAATTTCATACATTTAAATAATCTTTACAATAAGGGAAAAAAAATGGAAATGATGTTTATCAATCGGAAAACATATAAAATTAAACATTATTAATTTGATTTAAAAACTTACAAAAGTCAGATAAGAGTCCGTTTTAACATTTCAGTTGGCTTGTTTATCAATTTGTAAACTTGACGAACGTTCTTAATTGATTTTAACAATTGTTCATTTCATATAGCTTATGGCCTCTGCTTTCAATTCCCGCGACGCCTCCGTTGGAAGGTAATGTTCTGGAGATGGCAATAGCTGGTTCAAGGTATCACAGTCTTTTCATTTTTTTTTTTTTAGAGAGTGTGGTATGTGCGTCATACCCCATCTCTCAAACACACAACGCTGGAACTGTCAGAAAAAAACTGTATTTCCCTTTTTATATTATCCACAAGGATTCAATGAACAAAACGTCACTAGTCTATCACTTTCGTTAGGGTCCGAGCCAAGGCTTAGTGCTTCCATTGGTCAAGCTAAAATCTCTTTCTTCTCTTATCTAACTTTTCATCTGACTTTTTAATTAAACAGCTTTTAGATAATTAATAAACAATCATTTCCATTTATAGATTACAGGAATTAATTAATACCTGTTTTTATTTTAACTTACGTTATTTTTTTATTAAAATATTTTTATTATTTCAATCTTGTATTTTTTTTATTAAAAAAAATACGTTCAAATACTTTTTTTTTTTGTTTATGAAAAAAAATATTTTTAAAGTTTAGCATCTGTGCGAATATATACGTTTAACAATATTTTAATTTTAGCGTTTAGTTTTTTACTTTTATTTGCGAACTTTTATTAAGTTTTTATTTTAAATTAATGTAACGACATATTTATATATCGTTACAAAAGATATAGTGTTATTTATTATAATTGATCAGGATTAATGTTACAGTTTCTCTGATGATAATATTAAACAAAAAATTATTAGTATTTATATTCAAATTGTTAATAAAGTTGTGTTGTTTCCTTAATAATACAACTTGTATGGTACCCATAACTTATAAATATTTACAAGTTCAGATAGACAATTTTAAACTTGTTTTTATTCTCATATTAAATATCTTTTGAGGAACTAAAAACTACCAATAAAAACCTTTAATCAACCTATCAATCATTACAATAAGTAGAAATGCAGTCATATTACTATTTGTTCCACTATTATAACATAATGTCAACCTAGAATTATAAAGTTTCTGCAGGATTTTGGGAATATATATATTAATGGTATTAACTGTAATAATATACTTTTCTGAAAATATATAATGAATGATAAATTATATCTATAAATGTTAAACAAACTTTCCAAATACTCACTTGTAAAAAAACTTGTAAAAAGCTTCCTGAACTTTGGCCAACTTGGCATGGCAAGCTTAGAGAGATTACTGAGAAATGAGAAAATATTATCAACTAGGAGATAAAAAACATATTTAAAAAATGCTACTTTTATAAAAACTTCCATCACATTTTTTTTTACTTATTAAAAAATCATTTATCCTGAACAAATCAATTTTTTTTTTATTTACAAAAAAAGAAGATAAATTTGTTATATATTATAAATATTAATAATCTATCTTTTATTTGATCATATAAATAATTTGTTTCTGACCTTCAAAATAAAAAGCCAGGGTCATGTTGGCTTGCTTTCTTCTGATTTTTTTACTGGAATTCCTAGATATTTATTAGTGAGAAAATCAAAGAATGGTAGAGTCTGTAGACCTTTGTATACATCCTGAGAAGAGATCATTGAAGGAAGCCTAAACCATAGAAAAAAAAAAAAAAGAGTTCAAAATTAATTTTATAACAACTATGATTAGATATTAAAAACAAATATTTCATAATTAAAGGAAACATATACTGAGAAAACAATCTAAAAAAGCGAGTCCTAGAAATATACATGTAAAAGATGGTGTTACTTTACTATATGTGCTACCCATCAGTTGAAATCATAGTCATATACCAATGGCTAAAGAAAAAATTCATCAATAAGAAGTAAAATGTATGGATTTTGAAGATAATTTATATAGCCATATAGTAATTGTTTTTTGAAATTTCATGTATATGTTTAAAAATCCAAATTTATATTACATAAAACATTTGTTTCCATTAACATAACAATAATAAACTGAAATATATTAATTAAAAAATTATCTATAAAACTGTGTTTTTGCTAAATAAATTATTTATAAAGTCGATATATTCTATTTCTTATTAATCAGTTTTTCTTGGATTTCTAATGCATTTTTTATATGGTGATCTGATGGATAGTATGTATGCTAAAACATTACCCAGAAGACACTATTAGAACTTACAAATAAATTAGTTATTAAAAGTTATCTTATAAAAGAATAGATCTAATATTCAAAAAAATACAGATTGCTAATAGGTAAATAAAAATATAAATCACAATTTCCCATGCAGGAAAAAAAAAGTTATAAAAAGTCATTAAGTAATAGTAAACAAAAAATTTTAAACCTATTTTTATAGCTAGAAACAAACATTTACCTTCCGTTAATATAACAGTGCTGAGAAGCTTGATTTAGAGCCTTTCCAAGAATGTCTCTTGCAAATTCTCGAGTACACTGAGAGAAAGAGAAAATTTTAATTTCATACAATGTAAACGAGTATACATGTGTATACTAAATAATAAAGTATACATGTGTATACTAAACACTATAGAAAAGGATGTGAATACAATACAATTCTAAAATAAAATTATAAAAACAATCATGTAACAATTGCTTAGGAGGTTCCACAATGTTCAAGCACTAAAAGTGACAGATTAAGTTTCAAACCAGGGAAATTCTTGAGGCTGTTATTTTGTCACAGCTCTAAAAAACATAGATATAATCCATCCTTTCACTTATTATATAATTAATATTGTAATTTAAATAAATTTGAATTCCATCAACTGTACATATATACACACTCATCTCTTCATTATTTTGTTATCTTGCTATGAATATTAGAATGTTATATAAGTTCTCGAAAGCACTGTCATATAATTTTTATAGAGTGAATAAACTTCTCTATTAATGTGTATAAGCAAACATATTATGTCTGTTACATTGTTAGCTCTTCATTATATATATTAAAAATTAACAAATTATAACTTGTTACAAGTATATATGTATAAATGTAAATATGGTATTATGTAGTTTTAAAATAGCATTAATTCAAATTAAGCTTAATAATTTCACATACATTACTGTTAATTTAAATAATATTTTCAGATTTGTTATCCTAAAGTTTTGCACCAAAACTGAAGAGTTTTCATAACAAGAAAAAGCAAGTGTTTTTTTTTTTTAAAGTACAGTGGGGTGTAATTAAATGAATGCAACTGATTCTAAAATCTTATTTACTATAGCATCCATTCATTTTAAATAATGATGAAATTTATGTATTTAAGGGTGATCTGTTCCAAGCCAATAGCCTAAAGCTAGCGATCATCAAATAAAATCAGTGAACAGGAAAAAATATAAAATCAAAAAATAAATATGAAAAGCATAAAGAATCTTTCCTTCCTTAATAGAAAATCGTATACACTCGAAAAAACGTAAGCAATCCACCATAATGTCGATTTTAATTTCCTTTCTTATTCTATTTTGCCAGATTATGTCTAAAAAAGTACAGGTAAACATATAATTCAATTAAAATTAATAAGCGAATTTTACAAATTGTAACAAAAATAATGTCAGATACTCTTATCAGAGCATTATTGCAAACTTTAAGCACATATGCTAACTATTTTAATCAATAGTATTCCACCATATTGGTTATAGCATTTGCATTCATTGTAGGATCTTGATTTTACTATAAAAAAAATTTTGTTATAGCATTTGTTCATTATAGGATTGCTCATTACAGTATATTCCAATGTACTTATGTAAAATACTAAAAAAAAATTCAAATTAAAAAACCCAAAAACAAGTGAATAATAATAAAGCAGTATTGATTTATGTCACAAAAAAATGACTTAAAAAATTTAATGCCAATAAACACAAAAAATAGTCAAATAGTTTGTTGTTTGGGAATTTATATGAAGTTTGTCTATCGTCAGTGACAGAACTGGAGTTACAATCTATGGAGTTTGAGCTCTAAAGCTCTGCCATTCTACCACTATACTAAACCATGCAGAACATATAAAGCAGGGGTGACCAACTTTTGTGTTCATAAGATCTACTTTTTATTTTAAAAATGTATTGTGATCGACTTGTTGTCATAGGTTACTCTAAGTGGAGAAAGGTGTGAAATACATACTATTTTTATATATCTACCTAATAAAAAAATAATTATTTAACAGGCCAAAAAACTCATGTCCAGGGGAATTAAAGCACATGAGTTATTATTAACAATATTTATTAATTCAAATTAGCTACATTAAATCAAGATTAAAAATATTATTTTCAATAATGATATGGCTTAATGGACTTCATCTATCTGGAATTGAAAAGAAAATTAGAACAAAAATAACAAAAAAACTTGAAAATCCTGACTTAATCTGTTTCACTCGTTACCCGAAAGCACTTTCCAGATTGGCCTCGCGATTGACTAGTGGATCACGATCGACTTATTGGACACCCCTGATGTAAAGAATGATTTTAAACTCAATATATACTATAAGTTAGTCATCTTTAAAATCATATATTACAATCAAGACGCCAATGGCTCAGACTTGTGTTCATCTCAAGCAATATTCTATTACTATAGTACATGTATAGAAAAAAGAAATGAGACTTAATGAATTTAAAACTATATTAACCATATATAAGCCACATCTATGCTACCAAGGCTTTTAAATGCAATAATATAGAAAATGCAATATATATAAGTACAACTATAATTCTTATAATGACAAATGACCCCCTCCCCTCCAACCACCCAAAAGCCACAAACTTTGGTGCCATCAATTTTAATTAATACTTGCAAAAAATACACTGTGACTATTGTCGTGTTTTGTATAAATATGTACATTAAAATTCAAATATAAGTTTTGTATTCCAAAAAAAGTAAAGAAAATATATTAGAGAAATATATTTTAGATTGTTAATTGATAAGGATTTAATTAATGATTAAATTTGCATAGAATATAACAATGGAAAATATTTATGTATTTGCGATAAAAAAATTGTGTTTAATAATTGCCTTGATACAATGGAAATTGAAAATACTAATTAAAAACACTAATAGGAAATACAAGACTGATAACGATCAAGAATGAATCCTGGATTGCCGGAGACAAATCTATGTGTATAAATAGTTTTGGGCAGCAAAGTGCATTGTTCTCATTCCAGTGAATTTATCGTGTGAATAGTTACTGAGAAATTTTAAGTGATAGATGCAAGAGAAGTGTGATGGTGCAGTGCTCCAATGCGAAGCCAAAGAGGGAAACCATGCACTGCATCATGGGAAGTCCAAAAGTGAACTATATATACTGTGTTTGTGTATAGCAATAATTTTTGGCTATTAATTACTTTTCATCATTTATTTGTGGTCATTATTTATTGTTTTAATTGTTGGTATTTAGAGTTCTTGCATTTCAAATACACAACTATTAACATATCTGATAACATGATTAATACATTTGCATCTAATTTTAAAATTTACTCACAATCTACAAATGTATTTATTATATAAATATTTACATTTACAAGAATAAAAAATTTCCTTAGCAAACTGATTATAATTACAGTATACTCTTTAGTTAATATAACTTTATTTTTCCTAATACAGCATAGAAACTGAATAGAAAAACATTATTTGTGAAGCATTGAACAGTAACCAGTATAGCTGTACATTTTCATTTATTGTAATCTATTAAAACAATAGATAAATTCTTCAAACACTGCAATAAAATATATGACAGCTCACTCTTTTTTTGGTTACATTTCACACTATAATTCATATCCGTAGATTTTTTTTTTTTAAAAAAAAAAGAACATTAACTTTATACATATTTGTCTTCACAAAAATGAATTCCTATCAAAAGTCAATAAATATTCTTGATGCTTTTAATTGTTATTATTATTGTCTTCTGGTTATAAATTGTTTTTGGATATATAACTTTTACCTTTAACAATTGTTTTTTAATTAAAAAAAAACAAAACAAGCAAATCCTCTCAATAAATATAACAATTCTAAATTATCAGAATGAGATTGAACCAATTCAATTCTACTAAAATTAACTGACCACTAATCGGACAACAAACCTAATATTAAAATAATATCAGCAAAAGAAAAAAAATGCAATCAAAAGAAGATGCTCAAGTTGATTTTCAATTCATAAATGAATTCGCTGTAACAAATTACATGTAATCTATAAATATGGTAATTTTTTTTTGTTATTCTATGTAACTAAGAGCAAATATAAAATAAATTTTAAATTAAACATAGCTCAATGTATATGTAAATAAAGGGACTAATTCACTCTCTCCCAGACTATAACTTAAAAGCATTCTAAATGTTGAACAAATGAATTAGGAATAGGATGAATCATCTATTGTTGGTAGCTCTGATGTTTATAAGCATACCTTTGTTAACATTGTTGGTAATTCAGAGTGAAATTAATTTATCAACCAGATGGAATATGGCACTTAAATGTTGACAAAGGTATGCTTATAAACATCACAGTTAACAAGAATAGATGAATTCATTCTATTCTTGATTCCATTGTTCAACATTTAGAGTGCTTTTAGGTCATAACTTGCAAATGGGTGATTTACTCCCTTTGTTTAAATATTAAATCTTGTTTAATTATTACAATCAAGGTGTTAAAAGTGAGAAGCTGTTTCCAGACTTGTGTAATTAATTATGAATTTAACAACTTTAAAGTGCCACATTTCATTTGGTTGATAAATTAATTTCACTCTGAATTACCAATAATGTTGACAAAGGTATGCTTATAAACATCACAGCTACTAAGAATAGGTGGATTCATTCTATTCTTGATTCCTTTGTTCAACATTTAAAATGCTTTAAGTTATAGCGTGGGGAAAGCTGCCTTATTCCCTTTGTTTACAAGTATAAAATAGTGATTTATTTATCAATATTGAATGGGAAATGTCATTTAAAAATGTTTGTCTGGGTCTGAATATATAATTACAGATGAATAAATTTTGGAGAATTTTTCTGTGTACATGGTTACTTAATATTATAGCACCAATGTTTTGACTGGGCATCACTCTACCATTATCTGGGCAGTATAAGTAGCTCAATAGTTGGTGCTAAAGACAGTAGTAAAATTCAGATCATATGTTAATTACTTTAACCAATACTTTAATATCTTATCCATAAGTGACACATAACCAAAATACAAATCAAACAGACTATACAGATTCTAAAATATCATGGCTGCAATATGAACTACACTAAGAGAGTATGCTTCTATCCACTTAGAAAAATTTTATAAAATAGATTTAACAAAACCATTCTTCACACCCCTCCTCTGATTTAATCTAACTTCTTCTAAATTTCGGATAGAATAAAATAGTGGCAACAGGTGATATGAAATTAGCTTTCATTATCAACGTCTATGACCATATTCACTGCTATTAAATATTCATATTACCAGATGATAGTAGGCAAGATCTGGCTGAAAAAAAACAAGCTATCACATATATACATGAGAAAACTCAAAAATGTTTTTTGTCAGTGAACTTTAATATATATATACACACACACACATAAATTATACTTATAGTATAATTGTCATGATAAAAATTTTGTAACTTACAGCAAGTAACATCTCCTCAATTACAGGTGCAAACACTTGAGAGGTTACTTCCACAGCATCAAACCTTAATCCAATCTAGAAAAAAAATTTTTTTTTTCTTTTTTACATTTTTTAAACTTATGGTCAACAATATAATTTAATGAATTTGAGCATACACACACACACACACATATATATATATATATATAAATGGGTAGAAGAGTTCTATTAAGAATTATATTGTAATAAAGAACAAGTATCTTCTACATCTATTATATCTTCTGAATTGCCTAGGATTTTAAATGAAGTGAGACATGCAATTAAATTTATAAAGAAACTCCAGGTAATGATGGAATTATAATCGATATATTAAAAGAAGAAATAGAAATTTTTTTAGCAAAGTTATATATCAAATGTCTAAATGATAAAGATGTACCAGATGATTGGAAGAAAACTGTATTAATATTTAAAAAAGGTGATGAAGATATTAGAAATTACAGACCTATCAGTCTTTTATCAGTTTTATACAAAATTTTTACCAAGATAATTACAACTTATCTACAGAGGACATTGAATTTCAACCAAGCAAAAGAACAAGCTGGATTTAAAAGTGGTTTCAGTACAATCGATCATATCCATATATTGAGAGAAGTTATAGAAAAGACCAATAAATATGAGTTGTCATTATGCTTTGTATTTGTAGACTATGAAAAAGCATTTGATTCTATAAGCATTTCTCCAGTGATTAAAGCATTGGATCATCAAAATATAGATGCAGGATATTGTCATATTCTGAAGAATATTTTTGAAAATGCAACAATTAGATTACATATAGATACAAGGAAAATTAACATTGAGAAAGGGGTATCAGATGATGTGACACTATATCTCCAAAACTTTTTACAACAATGCTGCAAAAGTATTTTGTGGACTAAAATGAGAAGTTAGCAGAGTTAAAGTAAATGGAGATTATATAAGTCATTTAGAATTAGCAGATGATATAGTTGTTTTTGCAAATAATGCTTCAGAGCTTCAGGAAATGTTGCAAGAGTTATCAGATGAAAATAAGAAAGTAGGACTAAAGGTAAATGTTAAAAAGACTACAGTAATGTTCAATGGATTTTCTCAAAAGTTGAAAATAAAGATTGATTATGATGAGTTAGAAGAAGTTAATAACTACAAATACCTTGGTCTGATTATTCCTATGGATGGAAAGGTAATTGGATGAAATTAATAATAGAATTAAACTTAGTTGGAGTGCTTTCGGTAGAAATAACTTAATATATAAAGGAGATATGCTATGTGTTTGAAAAAGAAAGTTTTTAATAAATGTGTTTTATCAGGTGTTACTTATGGATCTGAAACTTAAACACTTAATAGAAGAGCAATACAGAGATTTTAGGCCACTCAAAGAAATATGGAAAGATGCGTGTTAGGAATAACAAGAAGAGATCGACAACCCAATACATGGATAAGAGAACAAATAGGTGTTAATAACATTGTTAAAAGAATTACAAAACTGAAATGGAGTTGGGTTGGACAAATTGCTAGAAGAGATGATAATAAATGGACAATTGAAATCTGAAATCAGATTCCAAGAGATTGTAAAAGATCCAGGAAAAAACCATATGTGAGAAGGATGAGTGAAATAAAAAAGTGTGCAGGGGTGATATGGAGAAGAGAGGCTAGAGATCGAAGAAGATGGATTGAATTCGGAGAGACCTTCAACCTGTAGTGAATTGATAATGGTTGACAATGATGATAGACACACAGTGGAATCTCCATATAGAAAGCATGAATAGTGGATAACAGCTCATGCTTTGTTTATTTACAACTGTATATATAAATCTACATAAAAACATTTATGTTTTTTTATATAAAGTACAATGTAAATATATATATATATATTATATTTTAATTTAAAAGTGTAACTCCACATGAATGCACTTATTTTACCAATATTGACTAAGATAAATATTAACGATTATTTACTAATCCTTTTTTTATTATTTTTAATTTGCTGTTTAATTCCAACATAAATATACATCTACTTTTTTTTTTGATCTGATCATTCATGATATTTACAATGCAATGAAACTTCTAAATTCAACACACTCCTTAAATAATATTTTTTGTATCAGTTGTCATAATCAGAAAAAAGTGGGAGGTGTATATTCATGCTGGAATTTAATAAATGATATATTATTTTTTAATTGGGATTAAAATTTAGGTTGTTTTTTATTCCCTCGTGTCAGCAGCATGACGGCGCTATTTCTAGGTCAATTCCTAGAAATATATCGTTTCAGCAGCCTACACTCAACCTAAGAGGCTTCGTTCTACGATAAAACACAGAAAGAGTGCTCGTGGTGGCCTCAGCCAACCTAAGAGGTTTCTTTCTATGATAAAACACAGAAAGAGTCCTCGCTGGGCTGGTTTTTTTCTATGCTAAAAGCACAGACAAATGCCTTTATTGGCTACCGTAGTTGGTTGTGTTATTAACTTTATCGTAATGCTAGAATGTCTATTTTCTCTATACTTTGGTGTGAGAGTGTGTGGATTTTAGCCTGTCGTAATTATTTAAAATTTCATTACAAAGGTATTTTTTTTCAAGTGCTCTAACCTACTGTTACGTTGTAACTTTATTAACAATGTCCTGAAGGTTCCATTACGAATGGGTAACCCTCAAAAATTGCTTTTAAGGGTGCGGAACGGCAGTATTTCGAGGATCACGCGAAAAGTAACGTTTTCACGAGAATTCGTCAGTAACAAGTTATTTTTTATATATATACGCACAAACAAAAACAACCCAGTGTCTGATTATTAGTAATTACTTGTCAAAAAAGAAAATTAGTCGGGTATTATTTTTTTTACATTTATTATTTAAATAAGATTAGTTTTTATATTTACACACTAGCAAAAACAATCCAGTTTCTGATTAACTACTGTCCCAAAAAAAAAAAAAAGGCAAATTAGTCGAGGTTTGATTTTTAAATGTAGTATTTGAATTACATACTTTATATATATATACAATATTTACAAAAAAAAAACCCACTTTCGGATTAACTACTGTCCAAAAGAAACGCAAATTAGTTGGCTATCATTTTTAAATTTAGCATTTAAATAACGGTATCTTTTTATATAGACACATTTAACAAAAAAAACCCACTTTCTGATTCATTACTGTCCAAAAAAAAAAAAAAAAGAAAGCAAATTAATCAGGTATTAACTTTCAATTGAATCTTTCAATGACGGTCCACTAACAAAAAGAACCCACTTTCTGATTAATTACTGTCCCCAAAAAAAAGCAAATTAATTGGGTATCATTTTAAAATTGTAGTGTGAATTTTTTCAATGTTGTGGGTAAATTGAATAATGTAGAATTGCGTATTATTTTCGAATGAAAAAAAAACCGTAACTTTATATATATATACACACACACAAAGAAAATAAAAACCACTTCCTGATTAATTACTGTCAATACCCAAAAAAAAGTTATTCACGGGTATCATTTTTAAATTTAATATTTAAATAATATTACGGCTTTTGATATCTACACACTAACAAAAACAATCCACTTTCTGATTCATTACTGTCCAAAAAAAAAAAAATGCAACATAGTCGGGTATCATTTTGAAATGTAGTATTTAAAGAACGGTACTTTTTATATATATACACTAACAAAAAGAACCCACTTTCTGATTAATTACTGTCCAAAAACAAAAAAAATAAAGCAAATTAGTCGGGTATCATTTGTAAATTTAGTATGAATGTATAGCAATTTTGTGTAAATTGGAAAAAAATGTATAATTGCGTCTTATTTTCGATTAAAAAAATCCGGTAACTTTTGACAGATACACACAAACAAAAACAACCCATTTTATGATTAATTACTGTCCAAAAAACGTCAATTATTCGGGTATCATTTTTAAATTTAATTTGAATTTCTAAATTTTTTTTTTTTTTTAATAGTAATATTATTTACTATTAGTTCCTCTAATTTCCTATTACAAAAACTAAAAAAGCCGATATTTATATAGATAGAATCACAGGCCCGGCCCGGAATCGTAATATGTATGTGTTTTTGATTAGCATCAACGCCATAAAACAGCTGGCACGAGTGAATAGAAAACAACCAAAATTTATATCTAGAAAGAAAACTAAACAACTTAAAATTTAATAAAAATGATTAGTAAATCATTATTAATATTTATCCTAGATAATATCGTCAAAATGAAGGCAGTTACATGGAGTCATACTTACAAATTAAAATGTTGTTAACTATGGATAAATTCTGAACTGTTATGAAGAAGCTGTGTGGAAAAGGAATTAGATTTGATGAACATAAAAGGATCATTTGCTTTTTACATTTGTCTATATCCATATGTTTTGAGGATGTTTTATTACATATTACAAATATATCTATGTTATAATTTTAAAATTAATTAGCATACATGTTCTTAATAATTCATAAAAAATAGAGAATGCTCTTGTATTTAAAATCAAATCAAAAATGTATTTAAGCAGTCGTTTTATAGTAATATATTTATTTTCTATTTATTACATAACCAAATTATTTAAATTCATTATAGTATTGTATAGAAGATAATAATTGACTATTTAGAATTTTAAAATGGTAAAAGCAATTTTTTTTATATATCTTTTAACTTAATTTAACAGTAATCTTTTCCTCACTCTGTCTCAATTTTATCAATTCAAAACTTAAATATAAACAATACAATGTTATTGAAGAAGATATTAATAATCTTGAAAGATTAATCAATATAAGTTGTAGGGATGTTTTTAAATATAACAAAAAATATCAAAAGGATTTATAAATGAATATCCTGTAAAGATGATAAATAGATTTAATAATAAATATTTAATACATAAGATAAAAAAAAAAATTAAATATAAAAACAATATTAAAAAAAATCTAAACCTAAGAAATTAAATTATATATATTGGAAAATTTCCATCATCTACAAAAGTCAATCACATAATTACAAATAAAATCATCATTACAAACTTTCAAATATTAATAATTATTTCTAAGAAAGATATTACTAATGGAGAAAAAAAAAAAGATGAAGTTGCATTAATGATACTATGTGTTTAATTAAAAAAACAGAACAGATTAATCTTTAATTATATTTGAACTAGGAATAATATGATAATCTCTAGCTTAATAAATAATTAGTAATAATCATTAATGTTTTTATCTAAAGTGAATGGTGTTAAAGTTGTGAGTGCAGAAAGTTAAATACAAATCAAATTACAATATATATTGACATATTATATAGACACCTATAACATATAGTTTATTTTTTAAATGTGCACATTTACACAACAACAAAAATAATTAACATAAAAATACAATAATGCAATTAAAAAAACAGTGCAATAAAAAATCCAGAAAAAGAGCAACCATATGATTGACGTACCCATAATGTCACTTGTACCAAAGGGTAGGCTTGCGAAATTTATGAATTGAAATGTATAAATTTCTAATTTTTTTATTTTTCATTTAACTTTTTTTTCAACATGAGTAACCTTAATTTTAATCACCCAACATTTGATTAGTTAAGTGAATATTTGTCTTCTAGATTATTTGAGTTGAAATAGGCTATTTAAAGAATATTTTACTTCTTTATTTTACATATAATACTGATATAAACAATTTCTGAAATAGACTTCTAAATCATTTCATTTCACCAAGACCAAATCAACATATAAATAAAGCACAGCAAAAAAATAATAATTAACTAAACAAGTAATGAGATAGAAAATAAACCAAAGTAAACAGATCTTGCTCAAAAAATATGAGATAAAAAAATAAATTTGATAATGCTCTATACATATTACTTGTAAACGATGATGAAATAATATAAAGAACAATGAAAGTTAAATATTTTCATAGGCTGACATTCTACAAAATAAGAATTTAGATAATAATAAAAAAACTCAATAAAATCATCTAGCATTCCTCTCCCCCCCTCCCCAAATGCACAAATCACATAATAATATAAATACACTGTAGTAAATAAATGCATAACTGGATAAAGCAATCATTGCGAATAATCATAATTCATCAATTTTGTATTGTAATTACCATTTTTTTCATACTATTATAACTACAAAGAACTAGTTTATATTCCACATTAAAAAAAAATTCTTGTCATCATCAACCCCAAGTCAAACCAATATTTCAAATAATGAAATAAAATATTAAAGTAATTAAAGTATTAAAAAATGTATAAGAAATTGTATATATTAAAGAGAATGAGATCAAAGAGATCTCCGAGAAATCAGCCCAGTTAAAGATCAGTTAACTCCTCAGAGTTACTTACTAAAAGTATAATTATAAACCCACCAGCATTATACTAAGTAAAAATAAGTATGAGTACTCATAAGTAAAAACCATTCATCATCATGAATGATCAATCAAAATACATCTATACAATAAATCAACAATCAATCCGGTGACTAGATTGAAAACGGGTCTTCTGTAGACCAGGCTAACTATTGGGCTTTTGCCAGCTTAAGGCAATTATTAAAACATTAATTTGGATGCACAAACTTAAGTACTCATTCATTAGAATACATAATCATAAAAAACAATAATGCTGGGACACTAAAACATGCTGATCATCATCAATGCTCTAGCCACTTAGTACCATTAATGTACTGGCCAACTACAAAATTAATTTCTAATAGACTAAACTAAATAAAATGTAATGCAGGGGCTTTAAAGATTATAATCTTACTGCCAAAACCAGGACAATGTCAGACTGGAATGGCCCTAAACACTAATAATACATCCCCATTCATATATTCAGTCTTTATACTCAAATCTAGCTCAGAAAACACAAGCTCTATAACTGTTATGGTGACCAATAAATGATGATTTAATATAATTTTAATAATTGAATTCACGTTTATTAAAAACAATAAAAAAAATTGAAATTAAAGTCTCTACAATTAAAAGCCTTCTGATTTTGATTAATATACAATAATAATAAACAATTATCACATTGGGATTTACATAAATAATATACACAATTCAAGTTATCATATTAATTTTCATATATGTTCCAATAGGTTTATTTTAAATCAGATGTTTAATATAAAATGAACATTTTTACATTGAAATTTAACACTAAAAAAATTAAATTTAAATTTACATATAAATGTCTATTTGACACACATTAGTATCTGCAATACAACTGACACATATATGTGTGCATGTAATTTCTGAACATATTTAAATTGTCCTATAATAATACACGATTAAACATTTTAACTTATATTTTTAATAATACAATATCTATGCTAGGTTTACTTAAACCGCACATATATATATATATCCACATATCAGTGGGATATATTAATTTATTTACATAATATATTTGAATTTATCAAAATAATAGAATTACATTAATTTTTACCTAAATGTGTCTATCTAACAAGCATATATATGCACACAGAGTGTGGTATATTTAATAACTATATTTCAAATGTCATAAAATAATAAATGATTAAAAATTTAAGTTACTATATATAGTAACATATGTGTATTGTATTGCAGGTACACACTAACATCTATATCATATATTTTGTCAAAATAAAATTATTAACTGTAATTAATTCTTGATTTAACATATATGTTGTGCGCATAGGAATGTATATACACACTGATGTTTATATATTTTAATTTGTTACAATAATAATATTATATTTTCATAATTAATTCAATATTGAAAGTATATAAAATATTGCTTAATTCTGTCATAACAGTAATGTTGGGTGCATAGGAATGTATATGCACATTGACGTTTATATTATATTTTAATTTGTTACAATATTATATTTTCAAAATTAATTCAATATTAAAAGTATATGAAATCATAGTGCTTAATTCTTTCATAACAGTTTAATCTTTTTTTTTTAAAAAAAAAATACATATAAATTTCTTGACCACTGATAAGAGTTAAATCCTCCAGCAGGTATATTTTATTATTTAATACTTTTTGACAATTACTCTAAAAAAGATTTGTTTTTCATTAGGTTACACTTAACTACAGTTTTCTTTTTTTTAAAAAAATAAAGTCAATTTTATGATGTCACTTTTTGATTGTTGATTAGTCAATTAGATTCTTTACTTTTTGATTTATAATTTTTTTTTTTATTTGAGCAAAATTATTTGCATTTGTTTCACTTTAATAAAATTTTATATATCTTTAATTTTTAAAATGTTATTTCAGACCAAAAAATATTAAAATAAAATAACTCACTGTAATTACATGCTTCACATTTATCTGTGGTTCCCTGCATATATAAACAGCAGCATATGTATACCAATTTCTTCATCAAATTTGCTCTTGGTGAGCTTGCTTTTGGTGATCAGGAAAATATAGTCCAGATAAGTTATTCTGCAGTTGGTTCCACTTAGACTAAGATTTGGCAAGCTTCAGGCCAGCAAGCTATTTTGTCCTCATTTGTCCAGGCAATGATTATGAAGTGATTCAGCTTCATGTAAATCAAAACTCCTATGAAGGAAAATAGTAACAGTTCCTGGATCTACTGTCCTGCCTTCAATTATTTCATGTTCATTCTCTAACTCTGGAAAATTGATTTCAGCAGTACTGCAAACTACAGCAAACTTCTAGCAACTGCTCCTCAAAAAGCAGCTGGCTACTTTGCTACAGCTACCAACTACTGCAGGTAACAACTTCATAAAATATTTTAGCCAAACTAAATTAATATTTTTATCCAAACCTTTTATAGTCTTGGGTTGCTGAGGTGACAACAACACTAATTTAAAAACTTTTTTTTTTCTTATCCCTCTTGATTGGCAACAATTTTAATCCCCTCCCAAAAGCACTTTTAATTAAAAAGCTATATTTGGAAAATAGACAACAGAAATGTATACAAGCATTAATTAAAAGATTTCAAAATACCATGCTTGTTTTTAAATTCAAAACCAGAATTCATTATTAATTATTTATTTAGATCTTTTTAAAAATATTTATTTCATGATAAAATTCTGTTTTAAATCCAGAATTATTTAATCCTTTACAGTCATTATTATTTCAAGTGAAATGTTGAAAATATCTACAAAAATTTAAGTGGGTGTTTATTTCTCCTTTTTCTTTACTTTATATATATATGTGCACACACACTATATTTTTGTGTGCCATATAACAGACCTGTTATAATACATATAAAATTTAATAATTTATCAGCAGCAGCATGAAGAAAATAATTTCAATCTAAAAAGATTAAAATTTACACACATATTGCAATGAGTTTATTTTAATTTTTTTATTAAACAATAGGATAAATTAGGGTACTCATATATATATATATAAGAATCTCAAAACAATTGAGTGAGTCCATCTAAAACTTGAAGTTCATGTAGACTAAGGATTCTTCTATGAGAAAACTGGGCTATAGCCTCCTAATCTGCTGCTACAGATTAGGAGGTAAAGCAGAAATGGAAAAACGTTAACATTTTCATCAGCTGAAAGTTGATAAGTTAATGAGTAATTTTTGACCTTTCATTGCTGTATTGTTGAAAAAAGCTTTGCCCTGTAATAGTTATTTTATGTAAAGTATAACAAAAACTTACAAATTTATATTTCTCTTGATTAAAAAAATACTTTCTTTACTTTATAATTTATTACTTATTTATAACATTAGGACTGAAACTAGTATTAACTATATATATATTAAAAAAAAAAAAACTTTTTCCAATTTTAATATATGTTTAAAAAGTCAAATGAAATTTTTTGAAAAGCCACTAGAAATTTATATCAGAACATATTTCTTTGACAATTAAAAAAAACACACACACAATTCAACTCCAATATATGTGTCCAAAGATAATTAGAATAATTGGACAATAGGGTACTACTATAACCAAGTGATAATATTTAATCATTGATGATAGCTTGCCATTTCCTCCCACCTCCCTTCACATAATTTATTCTAACATCTCATAGTTAGAGCTCTAAAAAATCTTACATTATTACAATGTACTATAGTAACAACAGTTTTAAAAAACAAAAACCTTGCAAGTAAAAAATAAAATGAGATAAAATTACATATATTGTGATGGAATATTGACCAAAAAAAGGGGGGGGTAGTTCTTGCTTAGATGATACAAGCCGCCTAAGAACACATTAATATGCCATTTGAGGCTCTTTAAGTTTGCCTGTAAAACTGCTTTACGAGAGACTTTAAGTGGTCTGGAAAATACCTGTTTAATGCAGTTTGTGAATTTATCACAATCCTCATTTGGCGCTTTTATTTTAATAACATTACCATGCCAGACTTTTTTGACTTTATTGTCCCATTTCAGGTATTATTTTGAGATTTAAAAAAAAAAAAAATACAGTATAAATTAATTGCTATACTTCTTTTGGATTGAAAACAAACAAGTTCTTTTGGACAACAACTTGTGAAAGATGGCATCGGCAAGCGCATCAATGTTTAGCTGATCGTACAAAATGCCTTTACTTGAAACAACAACTTGTGAAATATGGAAGGGTCAGGGAGGGAGAATATGTCAGCGTGCAGCGGTGGAATGTGCAGGGGGGAAGGATCGATGGTTCGTCCCAAAGATGCAGTAGTCTAAGCAAACCAACCTCACAATTTCCAAAACGAGTTGCAACCTCAGCCATTTTATTTGTCTCGTATGTATTCTTATGCTAATGTGAGTTCTGTGCAATGGTGCTTGTCCCTACCATTTTCCAATTGTTAAAAACCTAGCAAGTTGTGTATAAAAGTGCAGCAACGGATTTAAAATTATTACTACGTAATACTACATCAGGTAGGGTATAAGATCATTACTTGGAATGTACATTTCAAGAGTTATGGCCAGTAGATTTCTATACACCCTCACATGATACGGTAGTTATCTGTGAAGTGTGCACATTTGCATAGTTTCGTGAAGCACATCAGCGGGTTATAATATTGGTGTGCAACGACATCTAGGCCTGCAATAACTAATATGAACAAAACTGTTCTATAGATTGTAAGTTTGGCCATGTAAACGGCATTTTTATGTATTTTTGACATAAAAAGTGCCATGAAGTGAGTCGTATGGTCTAAAAATAGAGTACCAAAAAAAGATAATTAATTTTATGCAACAAAAATTCAAACTTCTGTTTTTAAAAAAGTACTATTATCAAACTAGTAAAAAATTCAGATTATTTTATTCTCATACAGAATGAGATCCTGATACATATATATAATAATCAGTCATACTTCGTTAACTTTATATGTAATAAATAGTGCTAAAATATGTATGTGTGAAAATGAATCATTAAATGAAGATGTTATAATTTTGACCAAAAGGATTTGGTTAAAATTATAACATCTGCATTCAATAACTAACTTTATTTGTCAATACACATATACCCTTGAACATGGCTTGATATATATATATTGAAATAAATTATATCTTATTCATTTTAATGTCGGGCACATTGTCCTCTACATAGTTGTGAGCAGGTTTGCAGAGTTGTGAGGAATGCTAATAAATATATAAGTTTTTAAATATTATTATATAAAATAGAACAAATGGTGTAAAATAATATATATATTCAAATGTTAAAATTATTAAATGTCATATTATAAAATAACATTGAATAGTATATAATAAATTTTTAAAAAAATGTTTAAATTTAAGAGAAACTGGTAAATTGTATAAATTATATTAAAACTTTCTCTTATCAAAGAATGTACAAAATATATTGCAAAACAACTCAGCTAAGAAATATATTTTAAATAATTAAATTAAAAAAAGATTAGGGCTTTTGATACAAGATTCGAAAACAAGGGAAAAATTCAAGCAAATTAATAATTACAGTATTTTGCAAGTTCAATCAATTAAATAAAGAAAGTGTTTTTAAAATTTTTGTAATTAAAATAAAATGAAGCCAGAAAAGTGTTCAAAATAAGATATTTAAGTATTAAAATCAAGATTATCAAAGCCTGTGAAAAACAAGATCAAGGTGTTTAAAAACAAGAAGTAAAACTTATACAAAGTGAGTACTTATTCTTGAAAACAGAAATCTGAATTCTCACTTTATTCAAGATAAATCAAACCTTCATTATGATGATTGAGTAAAAAAAAGGAAAAACTGCAGACTGCTGAAATCTACACTGGATAGCTGACAGATCTAACCAAGAATCAATACATAAAATTCAAATTTCAAAGGCAGGAGATTGTTAGAGGACATTATAGCAACCTACAAATGGAACCAATTAATATTTGCCATCATAGGAAAAATTAAACTTTGGCTGTAAAACTTTTCCTTTGTAAGTGGAAAAAAAACAACAATTTAGACTGTTATCCTAACATATTAACCTTTTAAAGTTTTATTTTATATTATTGATTAAAATAGTAAGTGAATGATTAAAAAAAAATGGTTAGTTGTTTTTTAAAGCAAGTGAAGTTTAAAAAAAAAAAGCTTCATCTCGTATTTACTACATATGTTATGATTATTATTCATATGTAATTTTTTTATCATTACAGTGTACGTCTGTCTATAGGCTATTAATTCCCATCTGATTAAAAAATGTTATGATTTGTTAACATGTTTTTTTTTTAAAAAAGGAGTTTTTTTTAACCTGAAATTGTCAGATAAATAATCTAAGGTGTAATATTCCTTTTAAAACAAAAGTGCAAGCTTATAAAATATTTAAATTTGTCCAAGTATTAAAAATAATGAATATAATATAATTCTTGGTATTTTATGTTAAACATTTATTTTGAAATTTAACAGACTCCAATTATATGTAAATTAGCCCTCCTTTGATTGCTATGACTTAAATTTTATATATGTTGGAATTTATTATATACATGCTAGACCACTGTTAAATGGTTTATTATACTATATCTATATGGCAGATTTATTCATGGTTTTGTTCTGTAAGTTTGGGGAAAGGGGAAGTCAGTGGAATCATGAAGAATCTATTCTGCTTTATTTACATGGGAATTCAAATTTGCATAACATGGACCCTAGTAACTGCATCTCTCTTTAAAATTAGTTTTATTTGATTAAATAAATGAAACTGAACTACTAGATAATGAAATAAATGAAATGTATGAAATTAATTGTGAATAGTATCAAATTAATAATATAAAAATAAATTATGTAGGAGAAACAAAAAATTCAATATATAAAAGACTATTATAACATAAATATGATAGAAATTCACCAATATATCTACATACGCTAGAAACAGAGCATGAGTTTGAGAAGGAATGTATAAAAATGATACAATTTACAAATAATAAAAGAACTAGAAAAATAAAAGAAGTTATTCATATTAATAATATTAAGCTAGTATTAAATAGAGATTTAGGCCTGAAAAAAATTTTGACATATATTTCAAAGAACCACTTTACATAATTAGTGTGTTATTGTTAAATCAGGATTTGGAGCTAAAATGATCACTCCCTAGAGTTATCATTGTAAAAAAGCTGTATTATCCTATTAAGCTTATAATATAAATAAATATATTACATTTGTGAGGTCAGCCATACATAGTTATATTCAGGTATATTAAAGTCTAGGGATTTATTTACTTAGTGGCAAATGTGCTCAATCAGGAAAAAACCCCATTAATAATAAATTGTATTATAAGATTTAATTGAAAGATTAATGTTTTAAAATTAGTCAAAATAAACTGTGAATACTTTATGAATACATATTATTTTCCTGTGCATACAAACTAAAAAAAAAAGAAATTGATTTTACTGAAGAAAAAAAAGAAAGAAGAAAATTATATTTGAGTAACAATTATAATATTTTGTAATAAACTAGTTTTGTTCTTGGTTTAAATAGTGTATATAATATTGTCTGATCTGCATATATATTCCATGTCCATTTCATCGAGAATAGCTGTGTACTGGTCATCATCATCATATTAATGAAAATATTTTCAAACTTTATTTAAATATATATGTAAAAAAATATGTGCTGGTATACTTCCTGATGTTTAATGTCAGGTGGCGCCCAAGTCAATTAAATAAATGCAAATAATTTTTAAATGTATATAGTCTGACCATTACAATATACATATATATTAAATATGGATCAATTAAATAAAATTGTAAGTAAACAATTTTAGATTAAATAAAATTTTATTTACAGTATTAAATTAGTTTTCATTCCTTATAGAAATACATATTATTTTTTTATAAAGATATAAATTACATATTCAGTTCAATAATAAACGAAAATAAAAAAAATTTAAACCTGTTCAACAGAATCCTGTATGTAATCTATACATGGAGAAGTTGGGGGTAAACAAAACCATTGAGAATAATAAGAGTTTTCTGGTTCTTCTTTGATTTTAATTTTAGTTGGTAAATTTATATTGATGATGTCAATATCTTCCTCATTTTCAGGAAGAGAACTCAACTTCACATCCTTTAGCCTATCCATCAATTCTTGAGATTTAGAAAAGCTGAAGAATTTACATTCTATATAAAATTTAAAAATAATAATAATAATTTATTCTCAAAACATTAAAAAATAAATAAACAATCAAAATTATAAATTACCTGATGATTTTGGAAATGCTTGACTATCAACAATATCTGTTTCAACTTAAAAAACAAAGCAAAACATAAATAAATATGCAATACAAACATAATATAAAATACAACTTTGTAACTTTAATTGAAAAGTTAATATAAGTTTATGGCAAATTTATATATATGTATTTTTAAAAAATCTTCACTGTATATATAGTTTCCTTTAATTGGAATTGATACAGGATCCTTTAGCTTTCAGGAGTACCATTTTCACCATTATAATAAAAAAAAAAAAACGTAAAAAACAACAAATAATATATTTTAATATATTAATGAAATCACTTTATTTAAATATTAGATTAATTATAGTTAGTAGATAATGGTAGAATTGAACCTAATGTGTAAATTGTAATGGTTAGTCTATTATTTGAATTTCAATGAAGAAAATTGATCAAATAAAAGTGTATGATTATTTTCACAAAGATAGTTAAATTTGTTATCCTTTACAAAACAATAACATTATAGAATCATCAATAAATGTGGGCTTTGTTAATTACTAACTCTTAATTTAATTTTAAACTTGGTTGCATGAAAACAAAGTTAATCATTGGGGTTGGGTAGCTGAAAGATGTTTGGTAGAATTTCTAAAATAGTCAGTCTTGCAGACCACTGAGCTCATTAGTAGAAAGATAAGAATCGAGAATAGTGAGCCGTACTACTGAAGTGTTATCAGGGTTGGTCAGTAAGATTATATTTATTTGATAAAAATTATTTAAAATTTTATTTCAAATAATATTAAAAGAACATTGAAATACTATTATTATTTTTAATAGCAATTTCTTTCAAATTATAACTTGTACCACTTAATTAACATTGTTTTTTTTCCTTATATATAGTTAACTCTGACACAGTAAGCTTTTTGTACAGTGAAATGACATCAGAAATATTTGAAGATCAACCTCTTTTGTAAAAATATGAAATGGTTTAATTTTAATTAATTTACAATTTTTATATATTGTGCTTTTCTTTTTTATGAGATGATGCTAAAAGAATGGAAGAAATAGAAATGTTTAGTGAATCTATAATATTTCATTTCCAGCTGATTATAATTTCTGATTACAAGCTTTCATTATTGAGAAGCATTAAATCTGCACCTAATCATTCAGCAATGACTTTTATTTTTTTTATGCTACCAAGCTAAATAATTTAAGTTTCAATGTCTTCCAAGGTTTTGGACTTAAATAACTTTTCCTATATAGTGAAATAGATCTAACATTAGAAAGCAATTATATATTTTAGTGCCTCAGTTTTATGCAGTATCTGTAAGCTATTCTGCATGTGCAGATACAAGCTAATAGCAATAAAAAAAACTATTCTGGAAATTTTAGATGTGGCACTCATATACTACTCGGATAATAATATAAAAAAAACTGATATTTTGTTTAGTATATTTTAGTGTGATGCTTGAATTTATTGGTAATTAGCTTGCATGATATAAAAAAGGTTGTTTAATGTGAGAAAAAATCCTAAGGTCTTCATTGATGAAGATCAATAGCAACAAAATAGTCTAGGATTTGAATGTGGCATTACCACCTAGTGACAATTGATTGCTCAGGCTTACAATAGATGTGTCTAGAGTAAATGGTGTGAATTATACCTTCTAATACAGATATTTAATCTTTAGATTAAATGTCCAATTGATTACAATTTAATTATTTTGTTTGTTCGCTCACACAAAAGAAATTCTTATAATGTTTATAAGGTATGTTATCAAAAACTTTATATTCAGAAGCAGTTTGAAGATTAAAAAATCTGATACTACATAGATATATCAGAAAGTAGAAGTTTTATATCAGTTCCCACATTTTATCTAATTCTTGAGTAATTTCTATCAAAAATACATGAATTACATATGATTTTAGTATCAAC
The DNA here is from genome assembly GCA_028023455.1 of Epiperipatus broadwayi. Classification (NCBI taxonomy): domain Eukaryota; kingdom Metazoa; phylum Onychophora; class Udeonychophora; order Euonychophora; family Peripatidae; genus Epiperipatus; species Epiperipatus broadwayi. Next base: position 3,081,740 of record JAQFVV010000109.1, read on the forward strand.
AATTGTTCTGTAACTTATCATAATCCAATTTTTTTTTTAATATTCAAAGGCTTTTCAACAAATTGTGGTTTTATTACATATATCTGTAAAAAAAAAAAAACTCTTTGTAAACATAACTGATTGGCGTTTAGGCATTTTAAGCAGTTGTTGTTTATTCAGAATAGTAACCATATAGTATGATTGAAAAATATTCATTCATTAGTGATTTTACCTCTAATTTTTATGGTAGTCATTAATATGATTTCATGTGCTACTGGGGTATTAAACACCTATCTGTAATGATTTACTTCAGCAAGTTTTTATCAGTGGAGCTCTAGTAGTTATATTAAATTCATTAATATATTAATTGATGAGTTATTCTATTCATTTGTAATTAATATGACCAATCATTTATATTACTGTCAGCCCATGTGTTAGAAAACATCCATGGATTACTTTCAATATGGATTAGATTTGTATATACTTTTGCTAACATATAACATCAAAATCGTTTCATTAATAATATTGGCATGCATTTGTAGTTAGTTACTGCTTGAAATTATGAAAATCTACTAAAAATCTTTTCATTCTTAAATATGATATGCAATTCTTCAAAAACATTAAATATATTCTTTATGTATGCTATTTATTTATTTTATTTTAACATTTCCTTTTCCTTCCTTTTTTATTTCTTACTATTTTCAATAAATATTTGCTCTTTCATAAGTTACTTTTAATTAATAATAATAAACAAACGGTAAGCTATATTTATGCAATAATAAATTGATTTTATTTTTTACAATTACTTTTTTCAGATAAAAGCTAAAAAAAAAAAAAAGAAAACGCTATTTGAACATATAAATAAAAAGTACTGTTTTGTAGCTAAAATGTGAACAAAGTCATTCTATGATAAAAATAACGATCATTTATTTCAAATGATAAATGAATTTGCAATAAGAAAACAAAATAGAAAGATTTCTATCACTAAAATTCAATGCTTGAAAAAAAAAACCCATCACAAATAAAATATATGTATGTGTAAATATAAATTATATAATTTATGAAGTATTGTAATTTTTTTTTTAAAAAAATGAATTGATAACTAGTTTAAAAAATATCTAAATTACAATAATACATTATTAGTAAATACATACGTCTAAATTTTATTTGTATAATAGGATATTGATTATCCAAATAAAATTTCAGAAATGTAAGGAATATTAAATATCTAAAAAAAAAAATATGTTGTATAAAACAAACTATAATTTACTACTAAATTTTGGAATATACATCATATTTGTAAATAATAACTAAAGTATTCTGGAGAAACAATGTATCTCATTACATAACAAGATGCATTCTAAAAATTGGCATAGCTAAACGAAACAGCTTAGAGATTAATAGTTTTCAGATATTTCATAGATTATTTATTGTACAGTTTCAATAAATTGTGCAATAAATTGCAAAATAAAATGGACAATTTAGAATAGCATCTCAGAATTAAAAAGTTCCAGAATCAATTCTCAAGGCGCAATAGAAAAAAAAAAAAACTTTGTTCGGTCTAATTCAAATTGTTAAATAATCAATCTGCCAATAGGATGACTGAATGTTACGTAACTTCATAAGCAATTGACTATATGGTTATTATTAATATGAATCATAACTTGTTTTAAAAAACACACTTTAGTGAAACTTTTTTGGTTTATAAAGTTAATTTAGAATATTTAAATACAAGTATAATTAAGATATCTGGAGTTTAAATGTAATATAAGTTAATTTAGCAAAATAATGCAATTTCTTCTTCTGACAGCTCACTTTAAGTATAAAGATTAAATAAATTATATTTCTAAAAAATAAAAAGAATGCTTAAAGAAATATTATTCATCTTAATAATTCTTAAAATTAGATATTTATTTATGAAGTTATAAGATTTTTATACATATCAACTAATTACTTAGATAAAAGGCCATTCTAATATCTTCTGCCTCTTTTTTGTACTGTTTCGTCAACTGTGAAAAGAATAAAAAGTGGGCAAAAAAACCCAACCTCCTTTTTGTTATTAATAAATCTTTTATGTATTACAAACTTATTAATTCTAATACATTCAATATTTTTAACATTTCACTTCTATTAAAAAAAAAAGAAGTTCCAAATAATATGTGCATTACAAAAACGTTTCAAGTAGCTTTCAATCATTCATATTTTGCAATAATCATTTTTTTTTTTTAATTATCTTTCTTTTTGTAAAGACAGTTTTTATTTTATTTTCAATCTTATTACAATGTAATCAATTTCTCAAAATTTCTATAACACATTGATAATTTTTTTTTAACAATCATAATCCTTTTTTTTTTTTTGGTAAGAAATTTATTATCAAATTAACTTTCTATTGTCTATATTTTCAAATAAATAATGAGAAAAGTGGATATTAAGCGACAAGAATAATACTTTAACGTAACTACCACTGCATTAAAAAAGATCTTCCTTTTTTTGTTTTTAGAGAAGGTTACTGCACTGGTTATTCTAGTGACTGATTGTATTACAAATTAAAAATAAAAAATGATTGCACTTTAGCAGTTGAGTAAAGTTTTTTTTTTTTTAAAAAAAAAAAGAAAGAAATGCAAATACATAAAAAATATGGTCATTATTTAAAAATAATGTCTATTTAAAAATTCTGCTAAGACAATGTGTCAAATGAGAGTTCCCAATATAATAAAATTCATCAAGTGCAGTTTATGTATAAAAAAAATCACATTAACCCAGATCAATATCTTTAATTTAAGCTAAGCATTATTATGAGATTGAAAAAAGACAATTCTTCTAGCAATTGCTCTTCCATGCAGCATATACAGCATTGGATTGTGTAACTGCAGAGACATTATCACTATGGTCACTTCTTAATATCAAAATTATTTTCTGTGTTAAGAGATCCTACATTTGTATTTGTCTATTATTAAAGGACATAAAACTAATCTCTCATGAAGATATTAATCACAAGATCTTAGCAAAAATTTTGTTCAAAAGATTGAAAAGTGTATTATAGAGCCAGACAAATATTCATTCAGTTTTCCCAAACTCTAAAATATGATAATAAATCAGTTATGATTTGTTTAACCATAACATGTCTAAAATAGATACTACTACAAATGGAACAATCCAACCAATCAAATATTGGTTTAAGAAATAGCAGGTAAAATTAAACATTTTTCACTGTATCCAAATCATCTAATTTAAATGAATTTTTATTGTCATTCTTGAACAATGCATAAGAGGTCTATATTTCCATCCATTTCTGTCACAGAAGTTGAGACTTCTCACCAAAAAAACTGCTCAATATTTTCATTATCTGTAGAATAATTCTTTATGCAAATGGTAAACATTATATTAATAAGGATATCACAGATGGCTTTATTTTGTCAATTCTCTTAATTTCTTGGTCATTATTCTTTTATTATAATATAAAACTTAGAATTTTGTTTTTGTTATATTCTGGTAGAATCAGATTTAATACAGTGTTCCAAACTTGTCATTCTTAATAAAAATGATTGAAATAATAATGGTTGAGATAATTTCCATGTATTACATTTCATATCTTACATGGTTAATGCAGTAATAAAATGATAGACTCAACAACTAAAAATCTCTGGATTGAAATTCAATTTCTTAACCTTTGTTTTGTTAAAGTTAAATTTTATTTTAAAAATTTTTATATGATGTTTTTTTTTACATACAAACCAAAGTAACAATGCTAAGAATTTTCGACAGCCAAAAAAAATAATAATAATAATAACTGGATCAAAAATTATATAAAATAGTGTTAAATATAATGAAGTAATTTTATAATAATTAATATGAAAATATTTCTCAAATAATTATTAATTGGTTTTCAAATATATATATAAATTCTTGTGGTTCCAGATCGAAAAATTTTACGGACAATAAAAAAAAATGGAGACAACAGAAGTAAAAAAAAAAAACCAAAGCATTCAAAAAATAATAAATGGGCAATAAATCATTAAATATTCATATTATAAAAAAAAAGATAAAATTTAAATTTTAAAATACGTAAATGGTGATAATAATTACAATGATTTCATATTTCCAATCTTGACTATTTTTTATTTACAATATTCATTTAAAAATCTTTCTCAACATTTCTTCATACATAATGATTTACTTGTTTTATTTTGTCCTTTTAAGAGAAATTTTAACTATAAATTATTAATTCATTAAAAAAAAAAATACCTATGTCAAGTGGTGTAAAACCATGCCTACGACACCACAACATAATCTGTTTCGTTGTCCAAACATTTTCATTTTTAAAAGAATCTGAACCGTTTAAAACTTTTAATATACATTGACGAATACTTGATGCTCTTTGCCACTAAAATAAATAAATAAATCAAATATAATACTATTTCTAATAATATACACATATAATACGTATAAATAAACTCTAAAACTATTTGTCATTAAAATAATCTAAATCAAATCTTTTATAGTAAAATTACCAAATGAATTCACTGTATCATATCAACTCAACAAATAAATAATAAACTACACTAAACTGATATTAAAACATTACTTGTAATCCAATCTAACAACCTAAGAACACATAACATTACCTCTAAAATATTCACTTCTTTCCATTTTTCACAATGCTTTTTATTGAATGTCTGTCAGATCAAATGTACTGCAACTTTCTTCTGAGATGTAAAATACAATTGCATCACAAATAAAGTTAAAAATATTTTCATTAAACTAAACTTCATTTTTGTTATTTGTATAAAAAATATTTATTTAATTCCTTTCTTTTAAAATTAGAATATTAATTTGTGTTTCAGATAACATTTTAATATAAATGCTATATAATATTTGTCCATTTGATTTGTTTCAAAATTTTAGGAGAATCATTTTATAATAGTTTAAAATGTATTTAAATTTCATTTTCATTGCTATGATTCTGCCAGGAAATAAATATAATGCAATCAATTAAATAAATGTATACATATATGTATATTTAAAAAAATTTAAAGTTAGAAGATTATTTTTCACTTTAATTGGAAGTCATTTTCTTTTTCACTTTCTGACTTCTCCTTAAAGGAAATCATAACTTTCTGCGCATAGGATAAATGCCAGAAATTTTGTTAGTCATAGTATTATTAATAATTAATTCAGACTCAATTGAAATAAACTAATATTAAATAATTATTTTATTCTAACTGGTTTTCATCCAATATTAGGATGAAAACTCATTAGAATAAAATAATTATTTAATATTAGTTGTTGATTTCAATTGAGTCGAATTATTAATAGTAATTATGGAAACAACATTATGGACAAATTCAGTATATTTATTATATTTGACTACTGTTAAGGATGTTAGTCATGTTAAACTTTCGCTCCTTCAAGTCTCTTATATACCACAATAAATTCATCTACTTTTTAGTCCTTATTATCCAATTATTTTACCAGCCCTGGTTCATTCCCCACCCCCCTTATATAGTTTCACTACTCTGATTCATATTCCTTAATTTTATAAAGACCTGAACAAAAATCATAAAATTTCTCTTTCATTCCTTTTATACATAAATTTTTAATATTCTCTATACAATTTATTTTAATCCTCTTTCAATATCCTACACTCCAAAAATAAATGCTCAATACATTCTCTCCAATTACATTTACAATCCAAATCCTTATTCCATTTTTGCTTTCTTTGTCTGGTATCATAAATTACTATACTTACATCAAATAACAATAAGCTCAACTTTAGTATTATCAAACATTCTTTAAAATATTTTATATAATTTTATTTTTGCATAACACCAAACTCATTTTTTTAATTCACATTCATTTTCCACGACCAATTCTTTTTCTCTAACTTCTTTTCCCACACTGTATAATTATGTGCCTGTAAAACATTCTCTACGTTATATCATATTTCTTATATAAACATGAAATTAGTCTAACTTAATATATGCAATTCCAGGGACTAAGCCACTCTCCCTAAGGGTATGAATTCAGCTTGCTAACTAAGAATCAAGAATAAAATATATCCACCAATTCTTTAAGTTTTTAATGTTTTTGTAAGAGTATATTTGGCAACATTGATGGAAATTCAGAGTGAAATTAATATATCACCCAGATAAAAATATGGCATTAATAAATATTAAACTAATAATCAACAATACAAAAAGAAAAGTGAGATTTTGTTTTTATTCTAGTATAGTTGATTAGTTTAATAATTATTAATGCCCTATTTTCATCCTGCTGATAATTTCGGTCTGAATTTCAACCAAGGTTGGCAAAGGTAAGCTTATAAACATGGTATACTTAAAAAATAAATGGATCTTTTCTTCACTGAATAGAAATGTTAATAACACATCACTTAATTCCTTAGTTTATGTTATAAATAATAAAATAAGCAGTTCTCAAGATTAAATAGGTAGTGATTTCTAGATGGTAGTGCATTTAAAAATTATTGCTAGGTATATAATTACATTTCTTTCTGGTTTCAAAGCTCAAGCCTCATTGATAAAGACAAAAAACAGAAATTGGTCTGGTGTGGGATTTAAATGCACTAGAATCTGATAATCACTGATTATTTAAGCTTACTAGAAAGAGCATTAAAGTAGAGAGCTGCTCATCATATTATTTTGAAAAATATTGTGTGCACATTAATTTATTCAAAATTAAAATATTATATGATAATGTATCTTTTAATGAAATTGTGGGAAGAAAAAGCGGATTATGCAAGATATGATTAAATTTTCATAAAAGAAAAGTATACATATATAGGCTTTAATGTGTGTGTATAATAAAGAGATTAGGTAAATTTAAATTATCCAAAGTCAATTTATATATTTAAATAGATTATGTGAAGTTATAATTTGAAAATATTAAAAATAGAAATGGTCAAATAAAATAAAAATCTGTTGTTTTTTTCTTTTAAACTTAAAAGTGTGTCTTACATTTTTTCATCACTAATTTAGAAGAATGATTATAATAGCTTTGATTATACATATCTTTGAAGAAAAGTGGTGGGTCAATTATTTTGGTCTTATTTTTAACTGTTTAAAGTATTCACCAGAAATATTCTTTTAAGATTTATCATCAATTAAAACTAGAATAGTTGCCATTATCTATATGAAAAAAGTAAATATTATGAATGTAAAATTTGCATTATGTAAAATTAGAATTGTCTGGGTAAGAATATGTGCTAATTTGATTATATAATTATGTATTAGCATTGTATAATTTGTTAATGGATATGCTAGGATTAAGAAATAAAAAAATTTAATTAAAAATAAAGAATATGTGTAGTTTTACCAATCAAAAAGAACATGTCTTTCTTAAATTAATAGTTAATTTTCTTTATGGAAAAATTAAAATTATAACTATATATTATTTTAATGATTAAGGTTGTGATTTGCTTTTGCTGTTGTATTCTATTGTGATCAAACTTTTTAAGTAAATTCATCTACAGTATTATTACTTTTATTGATAACATATATGATTAAATTTGTTTTTGTTATTTTTTTTAGCTTCATTTAGCCATTTGATAAAAAAAAAATTTTTTTTTTATTTGTAAAGAGTATATTTTAGTTAATACAAAATATATTATTGTAGTGTATGTAAAGTATACACATCAGAATATTCCATGAAAATTAAATTAAAATAAATGTTTGATTTAATAAACTATTAACGTACCAAAAATCTTGAATAATACATTATATTCGTGAATTAAACTATATACAGACAATTTTTATTTAACATATATATATATAACCCTATATATTACTATCTACTTATATAATATTAACTATTTAATTAAATACAAATGAAATTAAAGTCTAGAACTACAAATTGCTGTAAAACATATAAAAATAACAATATTTTATGTAAAAGAAAATATCAGATAACAGAATTAGAACTTCTCTGTAAACAAAATTTACATTAATTTTTTTAAATTAATAATTGATACATACAGACATATATAAACAAGTTTTATTTATATAAAATGCAAATTACTAAACATCACATAATCACAAGTTTTATAGTTGTATTTATTTTTATGTACAATTAAAAAAATTCATATACATTTATATATATATATAATGAATATTTATGAAATAATCTTCAAATATGTGTACTATAAGAATTTTTTAGAAGTCAGACTTTCTAAAGTCATTTTTAATAAACTTGCAAATCAATGCATTCCATTCATCAGGTGAAAAATAAATTAACTTTCACCTGGTCTAAAATCACTACTAATATAACATTTAATTCCTATGAAATATCAATGATTGATCTCTTATCCATACAAGATCTTGGAGACTAAAAATAAATAAATTCGATTAAACAGACTGCATTAAAATGAGAGGATGTACTTCTAAATTTGTTAAAAAATGAATCTAGTAAGTTTGACTTGTAATGGATTTTTATAATATAAGTATATGAAGATTACTTCATAAATATTACTATATATTTAACTGTTGTTTATCTACAAGGTACTTAAAATTAAGTGTGTGTGAGTACATAGACAAATCACTTTAATATAGCTTATTTAAATAGCTATTTGCAAAATGACATTTTCAAAATTATACTTTTTCAATAAAAATAAAAAAACCTAAACTTATGATTGTTTTTCTTTATGTTCTGCACAGTTTAGCACAGCAGTAAAATAACAGCTAAAGATTTCTGAATAGATTCTAAAGCTGATTAAAATAAAATATCTCAACTTGGATAACTAATATGCACATGCCATTGGGATGCTCAAATGTCATATGACCGTAAGGGCAATTAACTATACTAATAATTTTTTATTTAAAATATCTTACTTTTTTTAAAAAAAAAAACTGACATAAAAGCTTCATTATTTTATGATGTAACTCCAAATTTAAGATTCTAGAGTAAATAGTGTAAAGAGAATGATAAAGTATTATCAATGATGATCAATATTAACACTTGCTTTATCTTTATAGATTTACAAAGTATATTTCTAAAAATTAGAACAAACATAATAAAAATTGCTTTTACTCTACGAGAATAGTTATAATATAAAAATGTTATTAGAAATCAAAAATTAAATAAATGAATGAAATAGTTACTTTTTATTTTTTAATATGCTGCCTACAAGGTAGATTTGAATGATTAGTCACTATTATCATTGCCAATTTGCAAACTTATCTCAATTTCAAATTTATTGACTTGTTATATATACACATTCGAAAAAGCAATGAAGAAAAGTACTGTTTTTATTATAAGAATTCTAAAATTTTGACTTAATTTAGAAATCATTTATTTGTCTCATATCTTTCAAGTCTATTTCTTTCTCATTTACGAAAAAGTAATAACAATAAATAATTCACTGCAGTTTATACATCTTCTAAAAGTCTCTCCATAAGTAGAGACTCTGGACGTTCCTACTCATTAACTAAATTAATCAAGTACAGTACTCATTGATAAAGATGTTCCATTCTTATTCTACCCTCCAACAAAAATTATATATATATATATCCATTTTTCTGACTAATGTTGGATGATTAAGTGAATATGCTGTGAAGTGTCTATGTAAAAACTTCTGAATGTAAATATTATTTTTTTCGTTTCCTGAATAATTCTGGCTTAACTCTGAATATGAATCCCAGATCAAAGTAGGCAATTATATTATTGATTGAGGGTTCTCTCATTTATTTAAAAGTTATAAATAATAAATACACAAGAATAAATGTTTATATATTTTCTTTAAAAAATAAACCCTTACCTCAACAGCTCTTCTCTTTCCAATATTCCAAGACATGAATGTGGAAAAAGATGGTGATGTATATGGAAACATATTTATATCTGCTTAAAAAAAATAATAATAATCAACAAATTTAAAATAGAGCAATTTTGGAGTATTATAAATAAAATAAATTTGTTTCCAATAGAAAAAATAATTTAATTATTATCGCCATCAAAACATCACGATTACCATTTCATATTCTTACACATACTGTTAATAAGAGTACCAAACTCTCCATACAGTAGTGCCACTAAGTGCAAGCTTTTGTAATCAAGGAAGGTTCGTGCATAAAATCCCTATTTAGTGCCTACTCATCCAACATCACTAGAATAGTTTCTAGCTTGTGGTTTTCATAACTGAAGAGCCTTGGACTGAGAGCACTGCATTTAGATCTTAGGATCTAATGCAACACTAGCAGCCACCTTTTAGCTATTTTTTAAAATATAAAATGAGCCCAAGATGAAATTATCATAAGGTTTCCAATCCAAACTCACTCGCTTATATAGTCATATAGATCTGAACTCAATTCAGCATCTATACATTTTGATGTCTTTGGTTTTTCAAAAACCACAGTCAACATTATTCTAGGGCAGAATAGAAGGTATAAAACTATCAAAACATCACATGATCACCACTTCATAAGCTTACACTTGCTGTAATAAGAGTACCAAACTTTCTATACAGTAGAGTCACCAAGTGCAAGCCTGACCGTAGGATAATGGTGACTGGTTTTTGAAAAACCATAAGAGATCAAAATATATAGATGCTGAACTGAGTTCAGATCTATATGTCTAGAGCTCGGACTGGAAACATTATGGTGTTTTCATTTTGGGTTCCTAGCTTTATAGCTAACCAAATAGTTAAAAGGTGGTTAGATGCTAAGATCTAGGTGTAGTGCTCTCAATCCAAGGCTCCTCACTAATGAAAGTCATAAATTAGAAACTAGTCTGGACATGTTGGATGAGTAGGCACTAGATAGGAATGTAGGAACCTTCCTGCAAACATTAATTACAAAGGCTTGCACTTGGTGGTCCTACTGTATGGAGAGTTTGGTATTATTGTTAATTATTAACACATTTGTATGAAGCTATGTTGAAAGATCATATGTCGGTAAACAGGACTTTTAAACATCACACTGTACTTCAAGCAAAAGCTTGTAGCCTATTTCCATCCAGAGAAATATTGAAAGAAGCTTTCCAATTGCTAGAATGCTGAGAATTCCAGCATTTCTCTTTCCTTATTTATTCTTCCAAGAATAGTCATATAGTTTTAATGCCAAAATAAATGGATGGCTGTGGGCTAATTACTTAAAAGAAAAATCTATGCCTATTTGGAATCTGAAAAAAAAAATCCAAATTTTATCTGTTCTGGATTCAAATTTCAAATTGGGAATACAAAAAGTTGATATGCTAACCATTAAATTAAGTTACCTTTCAAGTGTGTATGCATAGTGTATATACAATAAACTTGTGTTCAATTTCAAAATCAAAGAATGGAGCAAAAAAATCAAATTAAGCAGAACAATAGTTTGAATTAGTTAAAAACTTTCATTTAAAATCAAAAAATATTTTTAAAAATCTTAATAAAATGTAACTAAGAAAATATTCTCATAATTTTTACATGATAAATATTTCTATAAATAATTTCTTTAAAATATTTATTATACATACATAAAACCATACTTATGTAAAGACAACTATATAGTATATATATTGCTTGCTTTTATTTATTTTTTGCTCCCATTAATTAATTTCAATAATTCCACATTCTATAACATTCCATCAAATCACTGTTCACAATAATAATAAATTTTTTTTTTAATTAAATTTTTTTCTGATTGGTAACATTTTATTTTACTTTTCTCTCTCTCCCTTGTGTACATATCAGTTAAGCAAAAAGTTTTGTTAGGAGTAATTTCTGCACATAATTTATAAAATATAACAGACATTTCCTCTTTAAATTTTTTATACTGCTGAGAATTTATTTACATACAAATTATTTTATATTATAATAAATCCCACAAAAGTAATTTTTATTTCATTATGAAGAACCAGCATAAGGCAAAGTATTTGAAGGTTTTCTTTAAATCTATATCATAATTAACTATTGTATACTATTAATTATTTAAAAATTGTTGCTTTTATTTGAATATGAATAACATACATTATAAAAATTGAGTATAAATTTTTACAAAAAATTAACATAAAACATTTCTTTTAGTGTTACCACTGTAATAATTGCTGGTGATGATAAAGTCATTTCACAATATCAGTCATAAAATATTGAATTATACTTAGTTTTTAGTATTGTAATTAATGCATTTTGACACTTAATGTCAGTTTATAAAGTCAGAAACTTCTATCATATTTACAGGTCTGATTACAATTTATATCTTTCTCATTTTCTATAAGCACATTAAATAAAAAGAACTATAATAAAACCATTGGAAGAACATTAAATGCAACAAACTATAATAAAACGAGCCCCAAAACTCCTGATCATTGTTATTTTTTATTACATTAGGAAGGTTCTAATTATTTCAGACAATCATATTCAGTCTGTTATTACTTTACCAAGTTGATTATTAACACCAGATAAATCATTATAGGCAGTTTTTTCCAGATATTGCAAAAGTTATCTCATAATAGATCTGTACTTGAAAAGATATATAGATAGATAATGCAAATACAATGTAATAAAATCATCTTGACATCAGAACTTTTATTATATATTCACAGAAATAAAATAATATACAACAAATCAAAAACGTAGATATTTCAGATATTTTATTGTTGAATATATGAACACTTCAGACTTTTTATAGTTTGACTGAATAATAAACTAATGATAGTATTTATTTCTCTCTATATAAAATGTCTGTTATTTTATTCAAGAATTAATACATCAATTTCAAATTGTTTTTCCCCCACATATAGCATTATTCTTGGGAAAGGTTTTATGCTGTTTAACTTACTTATTTTATTAGTGGAGATAATCCTAAGGCCAAATTATGCAGTCAAAAGAAACAGTGCACAGAAACTTTGGATTATAAAAAGAATATTTTTTATTTTATAATTGAGAAACAAATCTAACAAATTTGGTAGATTTTTTTTTTTACCTTTCAACAATAACTTTATTGGATTTCATAAAGGTTTATACGTAATAGATAACAGAATAAATACCTATACTGCATTTGGTGAAGACTGTAAATTGAATATCATTACTGCCAACAACTTACATAACTTGGTTGTAGTACTCTATTGTCTAAATACTTCAATCTGCCTTTGAGTAGAGAAACTTAACATGCATATACATCAAAAAAATAGTAATAATAATTTTACTATTACTGTTATAAAATGTAACTACACCCAGAGATTTATATATATAAAAGTGAAAAGGAAAGGATTACCTGAATCTGATTTCACCAATAAATGTTTTTTAGCAAAAGTTTTGACTAGTTGTTCCATACAAGACAAATCCTCTAATCTAAAAATAAGAACATCCTATTATTCATTATTAAAAAATAAATTTCAAAAACAAAATTTTTAATTTTTATTACACACATCATATATCTTTGAAAAAATTAATTTGTTTTTCTTTTCTTTTTTTAAAAAAAGAACAATATTTAATTTGAAATTTGTAAAAAATCTTAACATATCCACTGTACAAGATGTGCAAAAACATGTTCAGAAAATTTTATTCGTGTTCCTTCTCCAAGTTGGAGGAGGATTGCAACACAAAATCTTTTTCAAGATTTCTGTCACTTGAATTATATATATTATTATTTTCTTTAGTGTCCATTCTCACAATTCCACTTCATCAAATACATCCGTTCTTTACTTTTTACTTTTTGTTTCGCTAATATTACCTTCAAAAATAAGTTGGAAGATTTTATATTTTCATAAAATTATTAGAAGTATATATTTCCAGAAATATGCTGCCATCTTTATAAATAAACAGCTATTTACGTTGTGTTAGAGATAAAAATATAAGAGTTAGTTATTTTTTTCTTCTTATTCGTATTACTTCAATAGCTTCATAAGTGAATACACACTCTAAAATAAAATAAATATTCCCTCCATTTATTATTAATAATTATATCATTTTTTTTTTTTTTAATTTTTGTTTATACTATAATTTTGAATTATATATACACATAAAAAAACGTCTCTATTATACATATATTGGGAAGTATTTTATACATTTTCAGTTCAATAAATAATACATATTCTATTCCAATCATTATTTATCAACAAAAAATGAACTACATTATATAGTATTTCATTGAACATGAGGGAGTCTTTGAAACAAAATATAGCGTAGTTTGCAGCTCTACTGTATGTATATATGACAAAATGTTATTATGACATTAGAAAATAAGATGTTAAATGAAATATAATAAGCAACTTCAGATAATATGATTCACAAAGATAATAGTTAAAGTTTATAAATTAAAGTTGATTATTTGTATACAATATATAAAATTTTAGCTTAATAAAGAATATTTTAATGCTACGGTTTATATACCACATATGTATATATAATTTAATGCACAAATCAGCGCATAACAGCAGAAATTCTTCAAATTAAATCACAATTTTTTATAAAATTAATGTAAATTATAAATACATAATAATTAGTGCTGAGCGCATTCGAGAGAACATAGCTTTCATAAACATGGGCAATAAAGAGTAAGCATAACCAGGTTGCTAAATGCAAATATATGCAGATACATGTATATATAAAATGATAATCTATCTGAATTAGTAATGTAAATATTTATACAGAAGAGCTGTGGCAATTTTTACAGCAATAGATTAAAAGTACAGGAAGTCCTTACTTCCCATGTCTGCATTTTTTATATAATCATGATGGAATAATTGTAGAGCAATGTGATAAGTTTTCTCATTGCTTTATGAATTAAAAGCTGCATGCTTTAAAAAAAATACTAAATACTTCATTTCACAAAACAAAATTTAAAAAAAAAAATTTACAGAACAGAATTTTAAAAAAATTATAAAAAAAAGTGCAGACAACTTAAAAGTAGTAATTACTGCAATATTTAAATACAAGTATAGTATATATACTTAAGCCAGATTATATATATGTATATGTGGGAGATGATCTGGACCAACTGATGAATGCTGGTTCGGCATGAAATATGTGTATTGGAGATCATTTATCTTTTTCGTATGTATGTGGTTATGTATATCAGCTATATAAGATGGAGTCAATGACTGAAGGGAATTTGAAATTCTGAGTTCATTACTATATTATAATTTTCTATTAATGTATGATGATATGGTTAACAACTAGGTATTATGTTATATTGATAGTTTTATCTATTGTATTTTGTAGTTAATTCCATCAACTCTTTAAAAAAGATTTATAGTTATGCTCAAATTTAAAACTAGGAAGTTATCAAAAGATAAAAAAAAATGAAGAATAAAATTTAGATATCATTCATCATTTAGGAATATCTGAATTCACTATCAGAACTTACTTAAAGAACAATGAGGAATTGAAAGCAAAGGTTTCAACAAACTTTTATCATTTAACTGCTCAATTAATAAGGAAAAGAAACAGTATTATTGAGCGACAATTATAAAAAAGACATCTCTGTATACTACCAAAAATTATTTCAAAATTACATTTAAAAAAAGAGAAAACTTTGGTTACTTTTTTTTAAAAAAAAAGACACATCAAAAATGTGAACATCAGTCAGATTCTTCTCATTATGTTCTGATTTGTACAGTTCTGTTTTTAAAATACAGCTTTTTTTCCCCATTTATAAAGATGTGTTTTTATTACTTGTATTTACTCATATGTTGTTGTACATATTCTAATCATTTTAATCCTATGAATGAACAATGGCTATTAAATATGTAGCACTAAAAATATCTAACATTTATGGAATACTTAAATAAACTCCAAATGCAGCACATAACAGTAATTCTCAAGTTAGACTTATTACTAATTTAAAAAAAATTACATTTAATGCCATCTCTCGTATCAATGTTAATCTAGCAGACAGACAAAAAATACATCTACTTTTTGTTTCACTGGTAAATTAACATCGATATAGGTAGACAGTTGTTTGCAATGTTATTAAACTGACTTTACTATTAAAGTCTAATTTGTAAATTATTATTACAGTATGTGCATTTGGAGTTTATTAAGGTATTCCATAATTATTATTTGATAGTTTTAGGGTTATATATTTAATAGCCACTGTTCATTTACAGAATTACTAAAATGATTAGAATAGAGCGCTTGCCTTAATCTAAAGGTATAAGTTCGACTCCTATGCTAATATTGTCAATGATCAGGCCAAAAACACCTGAAGAAGAATGGAGAATACTACTATTCAAAACATTGTGTAATTAATAACATACATGAGACATTTGTGCTAGACAGTCAATCTGGATGCACATTAACAACATATCTCCTACAATTAAATTCACAATGGAATCATGGATGTTCTTGTGACAAGACCCCTTCAGGGCAAAGTAAAAACAACAGTGTATAGGAAACCAAAACACTGGCAAGTACTTGGCATATACATCCAATCATATGAGAAGCACTAAACATGGAATAGTATTATCACTATGGAACAGAGCAAACCAGTGATTTGGAAAAAGAAATATTCACATAGAACAAATGCTTATGAAGAATGGTTATCCATCAGAGGTCATCAAGAAAACCTTCAATAGACAACACAAAGAGACACCAAAAGAAAAAAACAATTATTGGTATGGTAGTATGTCCATACATACTAGGAATAGCAGATAAATTTTTTAAAAAATCTGCAGTCAATATAACAATAGAACAGCTTTCCTAAGCCATATCACATTTTGAGGAATTCTTATTTCTACTAAGCCTAAACTGGAAATGCTGAAGAACAAAAACTGCATCTATGAAATACCATGTGAATGTGGAAGGAAATACATTGGTGAGACCTATTGCCCTGTTGAACAGTGATTGAAAGAACACAAACTAATGGTTAAAAGAGAAAAACAAATGTGTCTATCATAGCAGATCATGTATGTACTAATGGCCATATGTTTAATTGGGAAAATACAAAGATATTAAATAAAAAGGAAAAAAAGCATAGAAGAAAATTCAAGAAAGCTGTTCATATGACAATGGTAAATAATCCTATAAGTCAATCCAATGTGGCAATACGCAATATAAGCTTCTAATTAATCTTGCTCTTAGGAAAAATATTAAAAAACTAATTAGCCTTGCTCATATAAAAAAAAAATTGAAGGACTTAGAGGATTTGAACCAACCCTCATATATCAAATTTCTACTATTTGTAGAGCATTTGCTTTAAATTCGATATTCAAGAATCTAAAAATGCAAGTTCAATTTCTAAGTAAATATTGTCATTGTGCATATAGGCCAACAACACCCGAAGAAGAGTGGAGAATAATACTACTCGAAACATTCTGTAATTACTAACCTGTGTTGTCTATTGTGTGTTGTTAGCAACAAGTTGTTTGCATTTGGAAAGTTTAAATAAAGTTTAAAATTTTTTATACATTTAACATTCACTCATAGATGATGGAAATAGTATAACATATCACATCTAATACATATTGCTTGTTTGTTTTTTTTTAAAAAAAAAAGATACGAATACACACAAGTTACAAAAAAAAAAAAAAGTTGTATCTTAAATATAGAATTGTAGAAATCAAAACTTAATTTAAAAACCTAGTTTGGATTCATGCTTAATTTGACATTGATTTTTTTTTCTGTTTTAATGTGTCTGTTTTTATGCATGCAATTTGAAATCTGAATTTAAAATTTATTTTTATATAAACTATAAAAATATTTCCGATATAAATAATAAAAGTTTTATAAGAAATAAGTATCCATACAACATCCTCCCTCCCCCACCAATACCCCTTTTTATTCAGAATTTATCACTAATAAATGCACAATTTGTTATTATTATATATTGCATATTTTAAGATGGATTTTAATGTGATCATATTGTTTCATATCAGTTCCTAAATTTAATCAAGATTCAGACTTCAATTTAGTTAGTATGTAAGAATGAAGATTAAACATTGAAAAAAAAAAAACAGCCAAAAAAGGATTATTGGTAAAATAAATAAAAATGTTTAAAAAAATATTTCACATATGTTGCGTAAGACACTAAATATAGATGGTAGAAGTCTAAACAACAAATTCAATTAAAAAGTGATATTTTTATAAGAAAAATTTAGACATTAATTATAGTATAAACAGATTATGAAAAAAAATTAAAGCAAAAAAAAAAACTCTTAGATTATTAATCAAATGAAATATAAAATAAAAAAGATTTTGCAAGTCACTAAATATGTAAAACTGATAAAACCAGGCAAAAGTGCCTAAAATAAAAACAGAAGAATAATGAACTTCATTTATGTTGGCTGCAAAAATAAAGTGAAAAATATTCAGTTATTTGTTAAAAATGAATTGAAAAAAATAGTAAAAGTATGTAATTTGCATAATAATCGACTTAATAATAAAAAATTGTATAGACTCTTGCTTGGGAGATGGTATGATTTTCAAAAAACAGTGACTAATTCAACTGATTAAACCAAGACTTCTTTTTTTTTATTACTTTCTTTAGAAACTTTTAGTTCTTAAATTGACCACTCTATTATTGTGATCTTCTGCACTATCTAATAGTCAAATAGATAATGATAAATTAGCATCTGCAAAAATGAAAAAAAAAAAAGGTTGTAAAAGCAAATGAAATTAAATTCTAGTTGAATTACTTACTAAAAGCTATAAACAGAGAAAGGGTTGGGGGAAAAAATGAATATTTGTAAATTTTCTTTTAATAGTTGTGATTCTTTTGAAGAGAATGCTTAATTCAATGAAAATGTGGAAATTTTATGTCAAATATGTTAAATCTTTTCTGAGGTTAAGATAATGACGTTGAAAATCTTTAATAGAAATATCTTTAAAAATTAAGTATATTTATCTAAAAACTTATTTCAAGTAGAAAAATTAAAAGGGACAAGAGATATAATTGGAAGACTGTTGTTGAAAAAATATATAGAAAGAGGAAAGCTATTGATTATAAAAAAATAGTAGACCAATGAAATGGGATTATTTATTAGAAAATTAAAAAAAAAAAAAATACACAGACTGGGAGAAAAGTATGCCTACTAGAAAATCAGTATATAAGACTAAAAACAGATATAGGAAAAGATACGCAGATATGTTGTTTATCTATTGTCACTATATCAATTTGTTTATATGGCATTATTACAGAGTGAGAAAATGCAGCAGAAATTAGAGCAATAAAAATGGTGAATGGCTTTACATTTACTAGGGATATCAACTAACCAATGATGAGATATTGATAAAATTATAATAATAAGCATTACATCATTTTGCACTGATAAAATGATGAACTAGAGATAAAAGATTCCAAAATTCAAACTCAACTTGGCAATCCTGCAGCTCAACATCATATAATCTCCTGAATGACTAACAATTCAAATTTTTTTTAATCAGCTTTTAATAACAAATAGGAAATTAGTCTATGATTAATTTATTAAATTTAGACTTAAATAAGAAACTTGTTAAATGTTTGAAGTAAAGCTCATATGAAGCAGAGATTCAAACAATTATAAAAGAAAAAAAAAAAATGTTTGAAAAAAAATTAAAAGAATATATATTGTAACGGGATTTACCGTTTTCCATATATATATCACACACATATATATATAACCATTTGTAAGATTGCGTGAATGTATATAACGCTACAAGTATATGCGTAATTATTAAAAAAAAATATTTATTCTTAAAGTATTTTGAAAACTATACTCCCATTTCTCACCCAGCATATTTATGAGTGTCAATTTATAACCTCAAGCGCCAATCTTATATTACTATAAGAATTATGCTGGGAGAGCTGGAATATCAATATGGAAATGCCCTTGACTAGCTCACTCAAGGCAGGTGATTGACAAATCGAAGGAAATCTACGAGGGAGGGGGTTACTATACTTTAATATGTTTGATATACTATTCTAAATTCCTTCTACTTTTATAAAAACAGACCTAAATAAACAATACCAATAAACATACATTTCAATTTTAAAATTTTGTACAATATTTTATTTATACCCTGATTAAATACTATTTGACTTTGTGCTCTTTATTTACTAAGAAAAACGCATGCATACACACACTGCTTAAATATGTATAAGATCAGATAAATATGTAATATATCAGGTTCATACCAGTAAGAAAAATCATTTCTTTTTCTTTGATTCTTTTTTTTCAAAAGTTTATGCATATTGTTCATGATAAGAAAATTTGTAGAGAAAGTTTGTGAAAAATTAAAAAAAAAACAGATGCTATCTGGAACACTAATTAGCATATTGTTGAATGTGCACATACCTGAATTGCTTTTCTTCCCTGGGGAAAATGATGGATTATCAAAAGTAAAAAATTTCATTCGTTTTGATTCTTTTTTATAGCACTTGATATAATGGCGATCAAATTTGATTATTTATTCCAGCTGTCCTATATTCTTGCTTGTTGATTCCATTCCTTTTTTGAATTTAATTTAGACTTCGGAGCAATTAGTTTCTATCTTCGACGGTTACCCTTCTTGCAGCCACCTTCGGACCTTCATGGGGCGGGATTGCACTGCCCGGCACGCTTACGCTTTCTTAAAGCCAGCTTGCACACCATTCTACCAGCCATTTCTAAAACTCAATTCTCCACCGCAGCACTCTACTAAAATTAGCAATTGAATAATCTCTTTTTAGCAAGTTCTGTCCCTCAAAATCCGGATTCTTTTTGAACAAAAGCTTTTCGCACTTCAAAATCTAATTTTGTTCTTTTGTTTTCATCGAAATTCTTTTGAATCCAAAACTTAAATCTCCGTAATTAAATTCTTTAGATATCAATCAAGTTCTTTTTGATATCTTTTTTTCATTTAACTTCTCCAAAATGAAATTGAAAAGCTTCTATCTTGAAAAATAAAACATATTTCTATATCTGCATTTATACTTTTTTCTTCATATTATTCTATCCAGCAAAATATATACATGCGTTTTCAAAAAAAAAAAACAAAGAGCACACATACCCCCACCTCTTCTGTTTATATTAACCTTTTTTAATCCCTATCTAGTTCTAAATATAAATAAGAAAAAGAAATAAATTCAATTAATTGGGCTATATTGATGCATATATAGGAAAGTTTACTTTTTGAAACAGGAATTGAACTCAGCTCTGTTTCAATACCCCCTCCCGGAAGCCTTTAAATACGGTTTACGTGTTTGAATGGCTTATGTCTAAACCAAACGAACTATCCGTATGGCCTCAAATCAATTTTTTATTCGACTTTCATCCTGTAGCTATAAAAAAATAAGAGTAAGCGACCATCAGCCTAATGATATACACTGGGTCTGACCACAATTCATGAGCATATGATGTCAAATGAATACAGCCAACTCTACCCCGACCTGCTTGGTTAGATGACCACAAAATAACAAATAAAAAATTTCCTCCTTTTTTTTTTAACGAGAAGGCATTTCCTAACCACCCTCTGCTGCTTCCAAGTCTTATGGGTGTGGGTAACTAGGACAAATGCCCGATTCTTATTCGGAATTTTCCAACCATGTCGGGAATAAAAAACAGCTATACACAGAACGCAACACACCACATGCCCGATCCAGCAGCCAACCCCATATTCTCCCGTCAGACTTACACCACCTTCCTCCCAAAGCTTCACAGCCACAACTTATTTATTCTCTATACTTACAAACCGGCAAACACAAACGTATGAACAAAGACTTTATATACGTCAATATATATAACTGCCCCTATAATAACTACGATAAATATTGAACCCACAACCTAAAAAAAAAATAAAAAAAAAACTTTCAGGCCTACTTTCCCTCCCCCGAAGCACTTTGCTGCATACTTAACTTCCCTAACTAACTAATCCACTCCGTTGTCTATTTCCCGATTTCTCTTACTTTAAAATCTAATAAACTAAATTTTAACGTTTGACAATTTTTTTTTTTTAATTTTCCCAAAAAAATTTTTTTTATATATATCCATGTATTTCCTTTTCTTTTTATGCTTAACCCCTACACTCCGTCCCCCATATTTTCCACTCTTCGAAAGCCCTTTAGTTGGGACGCCATTGTAATGGGATTTACCGTTTTCCATATATATATCATGCATATATATAACCATTTGTAAGATTGCGTGTATGTATATAACGCTACATGTATATGCATAATTGTTAAAAAAAAAAATTTATTCTTAAAGTATTTTGAAAACTATACTCCTATTTCCCGCCCAGCATATTTATGAGTGTCAATTTATGGCCTCAAGCACCAATCTTATATTACTATAAGAATTATGCTGGGAGAGCTGGAATACCAATATGGAAATGCCTTTGACTAGCTCACTCAGGGAATGTGATTGACAAATCGAAGGAAATCTACGAGGGAGGGGGTTACTATACTTTAATATGTTTGATATACTATTCTAAATTCCTTCTACTTTTATAAAAACAGACCTAAATAAACAATACCAATAAACATACATTTCATTTTTAAAATTTTGTACAATATTTTATTTATACCCTGATTAAATACTATCTGATTTTGTGCTCTTTATTTACTAAGAAAAATGCATGCATACATACACTGCTTAGATATGTATAAGATCAGATAAATATGTCATATATCAGGTTCATACCAGTAAGAAAAATCATTTCTTTTTCTTTCTTTTTTTTCAAAAGTTTATGCATATCGTTCATGATAAGAAAGTTTGTGAAAAATTAAAAAAAAAAAAACAGACGCTATCTGGAACACTAATTAGCATATTGTTGAATGTGCACATACCTGCATTGCTTTTCTTCCCCAGGGAAAATGATGGATTATCAAAAGTAAAAAATTTCATTCGTTTTGATTCTTTTTTATAGCACTTGATATAATGGCGATCAAATTTGATTATTTATTCCGGCTGTCCTATATTCTTGCTTGTTGATTCCATTCCTTTTTTGAATTTAATTTAGACTTTGGAGCAATTAGTTTCTATCTTCGACAGTTACCCTTCTTGCAGCCACCTTCAGACCTTCATGGGAAGGGATTGCACTGCCCGGCACGCTTACGCTTTCTTAAGCCATCTTGCACACAATTCTACCAGCCATTTCTAAAACCCAATTCTCCACCGCAGCACTCTACTAAAATTAGCAATTGAATAATCTCTTTTTAGCAAGTTCTGTCCCTCAAAATCCGGATTCTTTTTGAACAAAAGCTTTTCGCACTTCAAAATCTAATTTTGTTCTTTTGTTTTCATCGAAATTCTTTTGAATCCAAAACTTAAATCTCCGTAATTAAATTCTTTAGATATCGATCATGTTCTTTTTGAAATCTTTTTTTTCATTTAACTTCTCCAAAATGAAATTGAAAAGCTTCCATCTTGAAAAATAAAACATATTTCTATATCTGCATTTATACTTTTTTTGCTTTTTTTTTTCATACTACTCTATCCAGCAAAATATATACATGCGTTTTCAAAAAAAACAAAAAACAAAGAGCACACATACCCCCACCTCTTCTGTTTATATTAACCTTTTTTAATCCCTAACTAGTTCTAAATATAAATATGAAAAAGAAATAAATTCAATTAATTGGGCTATATTGACGCATATATAGGAAAATTTACTTTTTGAAACAGGGATCGAAACTCAGCCCTGTTTCAATATAGATGTATGTTTAATCCAATATTTTCACAAATAAAAAATGTTTATGCATGATTTTTTTTGAATGAGAAAACTGTATATATTACTGAAATCATTTAAATTAACAATACCATGTGCATTTACACTTCCAGAACATATGAATCTAAATTGTATGAAACCTAGTAAAAAAAATAACTTTCCTATCCAAATACATATATGACACTAATCCTATAAAAATAAAATAAAAAATAAATAAAATTAAAAATACTACACATATTTTAATAACTTAATAAAGGATAAACTCAGAGAAAAGAGTGTGTGCTTACACTGAAAGTTTAGCTATTTACTGTTCAAATTTCACAAAATAACCATCATGTACTTAGTTAAGGAAAGTTTCAAAATAGTTTACAGACATTCATATTGAGTTTCCTATTCAAAAATTGTATTTAAACAATTAAAGGCAGATGTATTGGGCATGCATGTAAAGGATATGCAGAAATTAATAAAGGTTAGTGTTGGAAAGGTAAAATAAGTGAAAGGAAAAAAAGTAAAAATTGATAAATAATCATAATTTAAAAAAATAACATAAAAATTTAAAGGAAAAAGCAAAGCATTACAAGATCGAATATGAACCAGTTTTGTGAAAGACAACCAATTACATATTATATTTCCATCATTATTAAAACAATATGTAATAAAATCATAAATACCATCTGATCATAAGCTTTAATAATATAAATAATCAAATGATTATTTGGCCAGAAAGTGAAAAGTTGAGCTTTCACTCAAAATCATTACTACTAGAGTCCATTAATATACCATTGTGTAAAAGCACACAAGGTTCTTTAAATAATGACAGTTGGAGAGTATTAGCAGTCTGAAAATGATTGCTTAAAAAAATCAAAACATTTCTGATTTTATTTTACATAATAAAAACATATGTTTATAAGATTTTAATAATTTTATTATAATTATTTTCATATTCTAAGCATAAAAAAAAAAAAAAGATTTCCCCCCCATTACTTTACATATCCTATCAATAAAAAAGTACAAAAGAATGACTCACCTAATTTTTACCTCTGGAATAATAATTTTATTTGGTAATGAAGATAGTGACTGATTTCTTGAAATTAATGTAGTGTTGATCTTTTCTACCACAGCAGATTTTTTATCAGATACTTGAGCTGTAGTTAATTCATCTGCTGCGGCACATCCGAGATTACTTGTAACAGCTGTTGGAAGGAAGACAATCTGATTAGTTGTAGATTTCATAGAAGCAGAATTGGATACCAATTTGAGTATAAATGTATGCCCACTAGACTGACCTACACAGCTTTTTTTTGAATCAGCATCTGATTTCGTTATTGGAATGTCTGTATGAGTCGATGAAGATGGGTGAGATGAAACTGAACTTGGAACTGTAGCCAGTTGTGTATGTGATGATGATGTCGTGGAAGTTGTTACTGTACTTTTCACTGACATTGATGAAGATGAATTCATAATGGATGTTGGAGGTTCACGAAACAGAGAGCTCTCTGGAATTAAAAAGACATTGCCTATTTTATCTGTACATTTAATGAATGTAGTCACACCTTTTAGAGAAGTATTTTTAATGGTGGATGCTGGAGAAGAACAGCTGTTTTTCAGAATCAATTTTCTTGAGGTATTCAATCCTGCAGCCATTCCCTGAGAATTATCTTTATTAACTGACTTTACCCAGACAGTTGGAGAGTTCAATAAAATGGTCCCATTGGATACTGTTGCTGCAGTAATAGGTTTAATTAAGGAATTGCTCACTGTAACAGTAGAGGTTGTACAAGAAGAAAGCTTTGTAGAAGATGAGACTGGAAGAGAAGCACTAGTGGTATTAATCGGAGGAACTGATGTTGGCTCTTCTTTAACTTTTACACAACTACTCATGTGAAGATGAGGCATCTGTGAATAATTTACCGTTGGACTCGAAATATTGTTGCAAGTTTTACTTTCTGTTTTTATAACAGGATAAGAAGTGAGTAATGGCACTGTTATGCTTGTAGTTTTACTATCACTTTCTTTTTCAACTTTGATATCTTTATTCTCGCAAGTAAGAGACACAATTGGAGAACAAACAAGAGTACTTTCTTTTTTAATTTCCAGACTTTTCGGACATGGTGCATCAGGTGAGGAGGTTGTAACTATATCATTAGAAATTTCTTTTACATTATGAGAAATTGTTTGATGCTTTTCAACTGGTAAATTATCAGTTTCTATATCTGATGGCAGAGAAATACAAGTTCGAGATTCTTCTGAACAAAATTTTTCCAATTCCACTTCAGCTTGCTTAAAACAAATAAACAAAAAATTATTTAAAGACATATACATATATAAGTTTAACTAAAATTAAATATTTTAAACATAGTTTATGATGAATGTTCTACTGATTGCTTAAAATAATATACTTCCACCCCTCACACAGAAATTACTGACAGCATAAAGATTGAAACAAAAAAAATTATTAATATGCAAACTTAAAAAAACTATTATTAAATAATACTACTGGCTGTTAATAAAAAAAAATCTACTCATCTTTTGCATTTTTTTTATTATTATTTCTTGCACATACAAAATACACACAATAGATTATTTTCTTAAATACCTGCATGGTTCATGCTTCCAATGGGGTGTTTGAATATGGATGAAACAAACAAACTCTCATCAACAGGAAGTTAACTAACCCGAAAATGTCTTTCCTTCACTGCTTCATAGAGAAATGCTGGAGTAATTATTTTCTTGCAATAGTTATTTAGAGCCATTTATCTTTTTACTTTTATCACTTTTCTTAAAATCATTCATCAAATTCTTTTTTCTTTCAAACGTGTTATATATAAATAAGATATGAATCCCTTATAAACATAAAACAAATGTAATGAAGTTTCATTAAAAATGCTCTCTAATATTCCGAGATATATGCTAATGACAAGATCATAAAATTAATCAATATATTATTAAGTGATTGTAAAAACTATTTTTAATAGATTGTTCAAAAGAAGTGGATAAAAAATAAGATGTTTTATAATAAATTTATGTATGTATTTTATGGAAAAGATAGATTGTATATATTATAAAGATTACCTAAAAAAACACCAAAGTAGTGGAATGTCAATTGCTTTCATTAGAAGGATATGACTAAGATTATATTGGAAAGCCGCAATTAGATAAGGTATTGAAATTTTTTACAAAGACAAGTTTGCTGTAGAAAAAAAAAATAAAAAAAGCATCATGTCAAATAAACAGACTAGAAAAGCAACATATAATAAATTGTTTTTACTGAAAGTTGCGATGATGAATTTTAGTTATAATTATATATAGGACTAATTCCATCATCTAATATGAAACTTTTCAAAAGCAGTCAACTGTTAATAATAGCACACAGGTTAGTATTCAACAGAATATGTTTCAAGTCATATTCCTCTTCTTTCTTCTTCATGTGTAGATAGCCTGACCAGTGACAGTACCTTTAAATTCATGAATATTAATTAAATTGATGGTGATACTCTAACCAAGTAAGCTATACTGTCAAACATAACAGTCAATAAATGTATTTGCATTATATATTACTTTATATAATCACTAAAAAATTTGCCTGCAATGGTTTGGTAGAGCATCAGATTCTGGAGCTAAACTTCTTATGAATTCCTTATGCAATAAAATCGTTTGAGTATTTTTTTTATTTTACAAAATTCAATTTTAACTTTTTCTTTTTCTCCCCCTTTTTTTTTTTTTAATTATGAGGTTATAAAGAACATATTCATTTATAAAAGGTTGCTAATGATATATATATATTCTTAATTTATAAGTAAATAAATGTTGAGATGCTTCATATAGATATATATTCTTAAAATATAAGTAAATAAATGTTTATATGCTTCAAGTACTATATGATTTTCTTTAGTATTTAATGTACATATAGTTCTATTATTAAAGAATTAAAAATTTTTGATCTAAACAAGATACTTAATTTTTTTAAATTATTTTAGAAGAATATTCTTTGTGATTAGAAAAAAATGCAGAAGTAATGAAAATTGAAGATAATGAAAATATGTTTTTTAGAAATGATTAAGAGGAAAATAGTTCTGTGGTATCTACTAAGACATCAAACTTTACAAAACTCTTACTGAAAAAACCAATGGATGGAGGAAAGAAAATGTGAATAATTGTAATAACATTGTTTATTAAGTATATGCATAAGATGTTTAGGATCAAATTTTACAGATACACATGCCAATATTTTGAAAGATAAGTTAGCATATCTGCAAATCCACCCCAAAGTTTGAAGAACACATATTTCAACTGTAAAGTTTCTTCAGCGATATGATTCTGTGATAATTTTTGCCCATGTTCATTCCACTTGGCTTTATTTTCATTTTCTATAAGATTCTAATAAATCGTGTTATTTTTTATTTTTCAGCAAAAGAAGAATTCACTTCCTCTGTTAAAATGTGATGTTGACATTTGTATTTTTAAAATAAATTTATTTATTTCTTTAAAAAAAAACATTAAATTGATTATTATAACTTTTAGCTTATGTTTTGTATTACTAAAGCATCTCTTTAAACTTACAAATCTCAAATATAAATATAATGATATAAACTAAAAATTGAGTCCCTATATTCCCATTACATTTATTGGGCTGGGGAGAGAGGGGATATATTTGCATTTTCCTTTAATAAATAAATATTGGGGAAAAAAACATTTTTAAAAAATAAAAAATTTACTATAACTAACCGTTTCTCCACCAGCTGTTTGAAGACCTGTGTAAGTTTTATCCAACTGAAAATAAGATATTAGCATATAAAATAATACATTAGTTATTTATTACAATAGTTACAACAGTAATACAAATTCAAATTTAATAATGAAATAATTACTATACATAAAAATTAGATATATATGCCAAACGAATTATAAAGATTTAGGCATTGATACTTGTGCGTGCATATGCAAACATATAAAAATGAAGGTTTTCATGGACAAAAGATTATTATAATTCATAATTTTATGTATTAAAATTCAAGTTAGTATGACATTTACATTTTACAGATATAATATTAAAAAAAAAATCTCATGTGCCATTTCTAGTAAATTTAATTTTATGCAAATCACAAATTAAAGTATAAAAATCAACTTAAATTATTGTGTTGAAATGTAAATATTCATATTTTTTAATATTTCACACAATCCTGAAAAATTACTATGAATTTTATAATATATACATATTAAAAAAAAAAACACAGAAATATATTAATTAAATTTAAATTACATAATCCCAACCAATATTTAAATTTAACTAATAGAATGTCAACAATCTGTGAATAAAATCACAGTAGTTAGTTCTTGAATTAAAATCAGATATTCTTAGAATAAAATATAAAATACATCATTTGAGATAATGCAAAAAGGTTATATAGTTAATTTTTTCATACTATTGCTTAGCTGGCTTGACCTATATAATATAAATTCAATCTCTGTGTATGAAAACAGAATGGGTAATGTATACGTAGATACAATCAAATCACTCATTCATTTTTAATCTAAATATAATTAACTTTAAAAATGGATGTCAAGATTTGGCTGGATACTGTAAAATTGATTAGATGAATGATTTCATTATATATATAGATTTTTAATATAGCATGTTTGGTGTGAGAACATGTATACATCAATGCACAGTTAATGAATAATAGGCATGGATATGTAATAATCCTTTTAGAATGCAAAATATCACTATAACTTAAAGAATAATTCTATATTAGAATGGACATAGACTCTCATGTGTGATATAAGTATTAACTTAAGATATTCAAGTTATGCCTCATTTTAATGCAGCCACTTAAATCTTTAAAATGACAAAATGTCCCAATAGTTGTTTATCACCAAACAAAGTTATGCTAACCAAAGTTAATCTGCCTGATTAAATCTTTCTTATTATGGTTGTAGTGTTATTTAATACACTATATATATAATATAGCTCTAAACATCATAAATCATTAAAATTATTTTTTCTTGATGGAGAAAAGAGGTGAAATTAATAAAAATCTTTCAATGATATAGCTGCCATAGTGAAAACTGGATGTAATAATAATGTATGTTAAAGATTAGACAGTAAGCAAAGGATCTCTATTACATTAACAATACTCAAGTATTTTCATACAACATATCAGCCAATTCCAGACCAATACTTAATGTCATCATCATCATTTTAAAACATCATTGATCTAATGTAGGATTAAGATCTCTCCTAGTTTAATCCATTTTGCCATTTTTCCAACTTGAGTCCATTTCTTTAATCCAGTTTTTCTTCACATTACACTAAGAAACTTTTTGATTTTATTCCAACTATCTCACCTGTAATCTCTTGCTAGATCTTTTACAATCTCTTGGGATCCTATTTAAGACATCAAATGCATATCTATTATCACTTCTTCTCTTACAATAATGTCAGTGATATCTATTTGTTCACTCACCCAAAAATTATGCTTTCAATTATTTTTGTTAACCTCCAGCATATATTTCTCCGGACTTCTTTGTGTGATCTGGTCTCTCTTGGATCTATAAGTAAAAACTGGTAAAATACCTCTATTAAAATCCTGTCCTTCTAATGAAGTGCTTCTATTAAAAGCATTACATCAAAACTTAATTCTATGATTAATTTCATCCATTACGTTTCCATCTGTAAAAAAGCTGACTAAGGTATTTGTAGTTGATAACTTCTAATTCTGAAATATCAATCTTTATTTTCTTTTTCCGAAAAAATCAACTGAACATTACTTTAGACTTTTTAGCATTTCACCTGTAATCCTACTTTCAAATTTTCATCTGATTATTCTTGCAATATTTCCTGAAGCTCTGAAGTATTATTTGTAACAACAATTCATTTGCAAAATCTAAATGACTCAAATAGTTTCTAAGTATTTTCATTCTTTAGCTTTCCTTTTTACTTTACAAAATATTTCTTTACAAATTGCTATAAGGCTAAAACCTTAGTACATGTGCCTTGAGTGCTTAATTTTAGCAAGAAAGACCTTTACAAATCACAACGCAACATTCGACTTTATAAAGATAAGAGGGACCCTCTTATCTCTAACCTATTTTTCTTAATTATATAGGCAAATCTAAAGCATTTTGATTTGGGAGCATGAAGCTAATAAATTCTTCACTGATTAAGTCCACTATTTCTGTTAAACATTAATGTTCGCGAAATCTTTCGATTTACAACGAGTCAATATTCAGATATTAAATTTAGAAATATTTTGAATCAATTTAAAGTTGTAAATATTAATTCTTATTAAGCCTTATATAAGTATTACGTGCTGACATCGCGCTTAATAAGAATTAATATTTATAAATTGTTGTAAAAAGTTTATGACATATGGACTTACTATATTATAAACCCTTATCAATGTTGACCTTCATTGTATCACCATATAATCTAATCACTGCTGCTACATTTTGGAAAAATTCTTCAGATTGACAAAATCTTGGGTCTATGTTTTGATGATTCAAACTTTAATCAGGGTGTAAATGGTTACAGAATATTTTTCCGAAAATAAGTAAAGATAACTTAGCAAAAATGATAACACTTCACAATCAAAAGTAACTAGCTATAGGTTGCATTTTCTTTCCTAACTACAAAAAAAAAAAAAAGAAACTTATTAAAAAGTAACAATCAGTATATACATTCATAATTTTTTTTTTTGCAAAGCTTTGGTGGGTCTAATGAATCATAAATGTATGTCACAGATAACAGCCTCCAACAACAAGAGCAAAAAATTAATGTAAAATATTAAAAATACTTATAACAGAAGCTATATATTTTTCTGAATAATAATAATAATAATTAATATTTCATTTGAAATCTTTAAAGAGCATTTTATTCATCCATATTTTAGCTTTGTGTTAAGAACTTCCTAAAAACAATTAGATGGGCGCTCATTCTTAAACAGATCAAATCTAAAAAAATACAATAAATCCACACAAATAGTTTCTTTATATGTTTTTGTTATATAAGAAACATTTTGATTGCTTTAGATAATAATCCTGTTGATTTATGCAGTTTAGCATAATAATGTGATAGTCTCAAGAGTTAAAATTGCTGGATTGATTTTTAGTTTAAAAAAATGTCAGTTTGATCAAATGAATAAATCTATTATATTCAGCCTATCATATGACCTCTTAAGTAATTATCGTGCGATTATTATTTTTATCTTGTCTCTTACTAAAATTTAGTTAATTCTTTTCATTGTTTCCTATATAATAATAATACATATAAACAAAGATCATACTGATTTAGTGTAATGATCCCTTACTATAACTATTATTGAGTAAATTAATTTACCTTTTCTAGCGTAAAAAAAAAAATTAGCTATCTTTCAATTTGACTTAAGTATCTTTTTCACAGAAAATTCCAAGTTTTTATTATATTTTATAAAATAATATGTAAACAAAATTTTAAATGCCGCTTCTAGTAATTTTAATTTTATGCAAATTACAAATTAAAAATGAAAAAAAAACCATTCCAATATTTATTTTCATAAATAAATTGAATCAATTTCAATTATTTGGATAACTGACAAATTGATAATTTTCAGGATAAAACTACTTTTTCTATTCTGTTACTGCCATTTATTGATAATTTGGAAGAAAATAATTTCTTATAACATATTTACCGTCAAAAAATGAACGATATCCACTGGTTTATTTCTGCGATCATTAAAATGAATTTGAACTCGTACTGGAAATTCTCCCCAGCCTCGCCGAATTAAATGAAATGGATAGTGACTAAAAAATAATTTTTAAAAACAATAATTAAAAAAAAAAAACAATATATATGTGTATGTAAATATAATATTAAATATAAGTTAATATAATTAAAAATTTGAATTTAATTAAACTTAACAAAATCTATAAATAAATAAGTTATAAATAGCTAGATTATAACATATCTGCTACCTCTACTAGCATTCTATTTTATAGTTCAATTTTTAAATACAAATTAATAGCTACATTGTGAAACGTCATCATTAAATATGATTTTGGTCAACCTCCCATAATTTAGACATATTTATTCATCAAATTATCTGACATATTTATAAAATATATGCCTCACTTTTCTTTTACTTAAAATTATTTTTCACATGTAAAATAAAAATATTATCAAATCATTTGCCATTGCAAATAATGACATGATCTGCAAAAACAGAATTGACTGTTGTTCTGCATTTTCAAATTTTAATGCACATTTACATTTTCCCATATAAAGTGGTTTACATCCACATACCATTTTATATGTAAGGTTTTGTTTGTTGATTTGGTCAACAGTATATTTTCCATTAATAATTTGTCTATTGAAGAGGTATTATTTTGTCTAACATCCCGTTTCACCTACTATGCTCCATAGTACTATACTTTCTCTAATTCAAATCCCTCCAAGTCCATGTATATTATCATATTAATGTATATTTATGTATGTGTATATATATTTATATATGTACATAGATATTGATGTCTGTATGCTTATACATAGTTATAAATTTAGATAACAAATTAAAAGTAAGTTGTGTGGACATTGTCGTATGTGTAGGAGAGCACCTACATATATATGCGAATAAAGTTGTAATGTAATAGATTGTATAAGCATTGCAACGCTATTTAAATTATTTTATCTTTAGAATTATTATAAAATTTAAGTACAAATTTACTTTTATTTGCATATAAATTTCCAATTCCAGAGGTGACAAGGCTACACATATAGCAGAATGTTTACAAAACTTTAAGTGTCTTTTAAAAGATCTTCTGTTTCTTGGAAATTATACCACTACACACACCTGGTTTAATTTTGTGGGAACCAAGAGCAGATTTCTAAAATAAATTCTAAAATAGATTTTAAGACAAAAAAAAAGCAGTCAAGCTGCACTATTTTATGAATAACTTCAGTTTTGTTTTTATCTTTTCTGAAGTTAATAAAGATATGTTAAAACTCTAGATTAAAAACTTATAAATTGTAAACAAGTTCGTGGCTTTTGTAGGGGGAGTCAGAGTTAATATAAAAAAAACCAAAAATACATACTAAAATTCACTCTCTTATTTTATTGAAACGTTTTGCTGCCGGAGGCTATGCCCGATTTTACAATGGAAACTAGCGGCTAGAAGGCTCAAATTTTGCCGTCTGCCTTTGGAAGACTGGTCTATTGGAATGGAGGAGTTCAAGACCAACAGCCTGTCAAGAAGACATCGGAGACAAGTCAGCCCAGCAGAGAATATCAGTGCCAAATCCCACATAGAGCTCTATAAAATAAATCTAAAACTAAACTATTTTAATAATTTCTTAAGCTAGCTATAAGGTAGAACATTCATAAATTTATAAACTTAAATGATTTCTTAATAATTAAACTCTGTAATCTAAATAAGGTAACTATAATAAATTTTCTAATATAACTTCTAAATTAATAATAATATTTGTAAAAATCTTGCCTCTATAGTAAATAAATATTTATAATTTTCCTAAACTATAATAACTGTATTCAGTTATTATATCTATATCATCCTAATCTGTGGTCATGCCTATTATATTGTATATTTAATTGATATTTATGATATACCATGATTCAAAATGGAGATTAGTAATATTAACCATTTTAGAGACAATTGGAAGTTCTCATGTAATTGATTCATGCTACTCTTTAGCACATCCATAAGTCTCCGTTCTGAAACCTACTTTTATATGTTAGTTAAGCTTATCATAATTAAGGTTTGCATGATAATGAATTATGTCTAGTTATTTAGTTGCAAGAATGATATTATAAAAGCATATTATTAATAAATTAATTAAAGCCCAAAATATGCTTTTCCCTCCTTAGTTTATTATTAAAAACTATCAGATTTAACCTGTATACTAGATTACTTAGCATGTTTTATATATGTTAATTTACGAACTGGTCGCTGACCGAAACTATATATATAATTTATGCGGTTTATTTAATTAATTGTCTAGTTATTTAATCGCAAGAATGATATTATAAAAGCATATTATTAATAAATTAATTAAAGCCCAAAATATGCTTTCCCCTCCTTAGTTTATTATTATAAACTAACAGATTTATCCTGTAAATTAGATTACTTTAACTAACTCTTTTAGCATGTTTTATATATGATAATTTATGAACTGGGATGAAGTAGTTTCACTGACCGAAACTATATATATATAATTTATGTGCCTTTATTTAGTTATTAAGAATACATATTAGTATTTGTAATAAGAGTGGCAAATGTATGTTTATAAAGCATGTAGAGTGCATAATGTCTTGCTATATCTCCGATGGGTCTGCTATTAATTAAGGCCGTCCCCTCTATAATTTTGGGTTTAGAGCACCAAGCAAGTTACTGAGTTTAGGGTTAGAACACTTGAGTTCCCAATCCAAGCTCCTGAACTTGTTGTTACTTATTAATGTAGCAAGCTGTTCGGTTTTAGGGCACTGAGTACTTGGTACTGAAGCCCATGAGTAATGATATAGTGGTACTGCAACTCTTTAATTTAAACTTAGCACTATGGTTGTAGACGCCACGCTACAATCACCAATTCATTCCTCCATATTATGATTCAGTTCAGTATTGATCTGAACACCCAGATCTAGTTTATACAAAACAATCTGCATAGGGAGCGCATTATTACTTATGTAATTTTAATATCAAAATTGGAAAAGAATAAAAATCCTTATGCTGCTTTTCCACAAAATAATAATCAGAAAATAACAGATTCTTTACTATAGTTATATATAAATGATAATAATTTTATACATAAAAAGCTTTTTTCAGAACCTGCTTTGGTGCCCTTTTCAAATGTTACTAATCTATTTAACGTTACCGAATTATTTCTGACATAAAACCATCCAATTGCACACTGGATGGTTTTATGTCAGAAATAATTTGTTAATGTTAAATAGATTAGTAACATTTGAAAAGGGCACCAAAGCAGGTGCTGAAAAAAGCTTTTTATGTATAAAATTATTATTGATTATACAGCTGTAGTAAAGAATCTATTATTATTTTCCAATTACTTTTAATAAATAAGTTATACTTAATATTGTCATTTTTGTAAACTTAACCCTTAGCAAACCACGTAGGAATGGCATAGCATAATTCCGGTATTCTTATAAACCATAGACAATATTAATTTGTAATAATGTTAAATTTAAATGAATTAAAGTGCATAAAAGATGAGACCTTGTCTTTGAACCAGTTTAGCATTGTATAACACCGGCGAGTGTAAATTCCCAATGCACTTATATTTTGTGTTATTTACTTATATTTTAGTAGTTAAAGATATTAAACTTATAAAATGTTTAGTGTGTTATTCGCAA
Source organism: Epiperipatus broadwayi (assembly GCA_028023455.1). Lineage (NCBI taxonomy): Eukaryota > Metazoa > Onychophora > Udeonychophora > Euonychophora > Peripatidae > Epiperipatus > Epiperipatus broadwayi. Next base: position 3,117,623 of record JAQFVV010000109.1, read on the forward strand.
CCCATTCTAAGTCGTATCCAAATCTATTTTAATTTATTGTTAGTTATTAATATATGCATTATCTAGCCAGCCATATATGAGTGTTTAGTTAATTACTAATTCATTCCTAATTCCCTGAGTCTCATACTCTATCCTTCGCTACTGCTGGCACATGAACTAAAAGAGGCCAAGTGTAACCTCATATCTGTCATCCATGGGGCAATAAATCACAGAGCGTTGGTGAAGGAACAGGTGCGATCTGATTCAAGGTGTCAACCTCTCATCTACATCAGCTTTAGGATGATTTGCCAAAATCTGGATTTTTTTGTGTGAATGTACAAATATGACCATTACACTATCAATACTTGGTGTTACACTACATACTATATTAAAATATCAAAAAATAAATGATGAAATAATTCCACAGACTCTCTCATTTAACAGGATAATGAAACCTATTTTTTCTCTTTATTTCTTTTTTTCCAGCTGATCCACAAGTAAAATTATTCAATACATTTAAAATGTCTTTTATATATTTCAATGCTAGATAATTAATCGCTGTATTTATAGCATTTTATCTTAAAATAAAAATATTCAAAATTTGAAAAATTATGGGAATCATTAAAAGGGTATTAATAAATCTTCTAATTCCTAAGGCTACTCAATTTCATTATTTCCTCTCCATTAATACTATATTATATATATTGCTTACAATAACTCCCCTTACATATCAACATATATATATATGCATCCACACACACACATATATAACCTATATATAAAAAATACATACAAAAAAACATATCAAATACACAATTTTATATTATTTTTTAAAAAACCTATTATATTTTTAATTTTTTAAAAACTATCTTTTATTACTTCTTTATCAATTTAACTTTATTTTCTACTTTTTATCCTTCATCTTTTCTTCATGTCTATCATTTTACATTATCATCTAATATATTTTATCTTCTTTTATTTTAATACCTATAAATTTAACTTTTGCCATTTTATTATTTCTAATCTTATTTTTTATTAATAATTTTTATTTTTATTCTCTTTAAGCAATATTAATTAAGATAAAACAAAATTTGAATAGGGATTGGGGGGTAAAAACATTTTTATAGGAGTATTATTAGTAATAAAAGATTAGTGTATATATATCGGTGTGTTTACATATGGATAGGGATTGTATAGGCATATGAATAGATGTTTGAATAAAAAATAAAAATATAAGTTTAAAATAGTATTAGTGTATAGGATTATTAATAATAAAAATAAAATAAGTATATAAAAGGTTTAATATGTGGATATAGGTAAAAAATTGTAAATATATATATATAAAGGTTTGTAAGATTAAATTTTCAAATAGAATTAAAAGTTAAGGAAATTGATAATAGAGGAAGTTGAATTAAAGGAGTATATATAAAAAGAAAAGAAATTTTAAAAAATCAGTTATTTTAAAAGATAGAAAAGATTAAGATCGGTGCTTTTAAATGAATAGGAAAATTATTAAAGAGAATAAAAATAAAAATTATTAATAAAGAATAATATTAGAAATAATAAAATGGCAAAAGTTAAATTTATAGATATTAAAATAAAAACTAAAATAAGATAAAATATATTAGATAATAATGTAAAATGATAGGGAGATAAGATGAAGGATAAAAAGTAGAAAATAAAGTCAAATTGATAAAGAAGTAATAAAGAGTAGTTTTTAAAAAATTTTAAAATATTAAAAATAAAATTTTTTTTAAAAATATATATACAAAATTGTGTATTTGATATGTTTTTTTGTATATATTTTATGTACATATGTATTTTTATATATATAGGTTATATATATGTGTGGATGCATATATATATTTTTGATATACATATTTTTATATGTATATGAAGTAATGGTTATATGTTTATATCATTTAATATTATAGCTCTGATGAAGACTGCAGGACAGTCAAAACTGTCAGGAAAATAAAGAAATCCTTAAAAAAAAAAAATTGCATTAAAGTGAATATGAGGGGAGTTATTGTAAGCAATATATATGAATATATGAAGAAATGCAAAGAAAGTAAAAGGAGAAAAATAAGACTATACTTCTAATATTATATTAATTAATAGTTCTCATAATTCCAAGTACATATGTCATCTTCAATTATAATCTTTAAGAACTTTTCAGAACTCTCTTTATAGTATGATAAAATATAATTAAGCAAGAGCTGAGATCAATAAATCTATGGGCCAACTATCTTTCATTTTATATTGATATCTGCAATAAGATTTATTTTACACATGGAAAATGATTCAAGCCAAAAAAAAAAATCAAAGAGACATATATAAGTATGTCAGATAATTTGATGAATAAACAATTTAACTGCATAATAATACATCAATTACAGAAGATTGGCAAATCAAGTTTCAACAATAAAATTTTGTAAATTAATTATAAATTTGAATTTAAAATTTTAGCTGTAAAATAGAATGCAAATGGGAAGGACTTATATATCATAAGCTGGCTATAGCTAAGATTTATAGATTTATTTTTTGGAATATTAAACTTTATATGGATAAATTCAGTTTTTATTTATATATATACTATAATGGTCAGACTTAGAATAGTTCATTTGTTTTACTTTTTCTCTATTTCTTTACATATATTACATGGGCACCACCTGGCTTTAAGCAACAGTAAATAAACTAACACGTAATCATTACCCAGCGCCATTTGTAATGTTGGGTTAAATCGCATAGAAAATATTACTCCTGATGACTGATGGTAGACCATGCAATCTTACATAAATAAAGTAATGAATCATGTAATAATTATTTATTTACAAGTGTACTTATTAATTAATGCACAATTTATTTTCTTTAATAAAATCGACAAATCACGTAACAGTAATTTATTTACAAAGTATGATCATTAATTGATATGCAATTTATTTCTTTAACAACATCTTTTAATTTTTATACATCATAATATCAATAAAGTATCAATATATTCATAAATAATAATAACATATTTGACATATCTTTAACCCTGACTTCAATAAACTTAAATATAATTCTACGCATTTATGAAATTCATAAATATAACTTTTTTTTTGCTTTGTATGTCTCCTAGTATATTTTACACATATATAAAATTTTTGAAAAAAATCGTATATTTATAAATAAAAAAAGTTAATATTTATTTTCATGTGATTTTTATCTATTTTAAAAAATTAATGCTCTACATGGGATAGACATCAACAATATCTTTATCACAATAATTATAAGAAATAATCTTTTTTTAGATCCTAATTCTCAACATAACTGCTTATATAATAATAATTATAAAGGGATGGCTTTAAGAAATGGCTTTTTGGTCCTAAACCTAATTTAATACAACTAGAATTTATACAAGGATGACTTGTTTTGAAATCAATTCCTAACTCATTAAACTGACAAGAATATATTCTACTATATGGATGCAAACATATGTAAACTCTTAAACATTGAACAACTGTATATATATAAATCCATCTACATAAAATTCAATTTTCAATAATCAAATATAAGTTTAACTACAAACAAATGAGACTAATGGAAATAATTACATCGTTAACTATGGTTATTTGAGACTGACAATTTATATGTGCACACTGCATTTACATGATTATTATTATTTTATTGCCTTTTCATCTTTCATAAGCTTAACATACATATGTGATCTATAATAATTTTTCCCCCCCCTTTTAAAAAATAATTTTAATAATTAAAGAAAAATTATAAGTTCATTTCTTTTTTTTTTTTAAACTAAGTTTCTTTCAAAATAATATTCAGATAGCAAGGGTTATTTACAAATTCAAATTATTTAAAATAAAATACAAATCACTCTTTAAATGTAAGACTCTCCTAAATCAAAATAATTGTCCTTTACTTCTTTCTGACAAATATTAAAAGTCCATTTAGGGTTATACTATACTCTAGTAATTTTTAGCTCTCATTTAAATAGGCTTATTTCTCCATAGAGTAATAAATTTTTAAAATATTTGGGGAAAATGGAAGGGGGTTTTTTTTATAAAAAGGAAAAGTGGAATTGGGAATGGAAGAAAGAATTCTGATTATAGAAAAGAAAAACTGATTTTATATCAAAACTTAAGTTTCTTTCTTGAACCTCATTTCAGTTTTTTTTTTTAAAAAAATAAATTTGTATATCGCTTTGCTTAGAGGGGGAAGGGGAGGTGGGTGTTATTGAAATGAATAATAGATTGTTCATTTCAATATATAATATATAATTTTTAAACAAAATTTTTTAGATTGCTTATTATAATCATCTTTCATCAAGATTTAGTCCTAATGAATTCACTAGGTAAATATATAAAGAAAAAAAAACTAAAAATATTTAATTTTTATTACATAACATTGAATCATGTTAAATAAGTTAAAGGTGTAGAGCAGGGATGCCCAACCCGTAGCTCGCGAGTCACGTGGCTCGCGTAACTGTTTAATGTGGCTCGAATTGCACTCTTCAAAAAAATTGATAAAATATTTTATGTTCCTTGATGGCACATGCACACACTAAAAAATAAACATTTTTACAATACAAACAATAACGATATGCAGTGTCAGGTTTCACATTAAATAAAATATATTTTTCCTGTAATTGTAATTTATATGTATGTTACCAAATTTTTAATAAATAAAATGTATTTACATTTTTTTTTCTTTTTAACATATTACACCATTTTTTTTTTTTGCTGTACACGTTTGGTTTGGTGCTATATATATATATTGTGTTTAGTGCTCTTGTATATATTGTTGTTTTTATCGAGAAAGATCCTTGTAGACGTTTGGTTTGGTGCTGTATATATATTGTGTTTAGTGCTGGAAATAGTTTTTATCGAGATAGATCCATGTACACGTATATATTTTGCTGTATATATCGATGTTTAGTGCTGTAAACAGTTGTTTTTATCCGTGTACATGTATATATTTTGCTGTATATATATATTGATGTTTAGTGCTGTAAATAGTTGTTTTTATCGAGATAGATTCGTGTACACATATATATTTTGCTGTATATATTGATGTTTTCATCGAGAAAGATCTGTGTACACGTTATTTTGGCCACATTAGAAACGGCGGATTGATACCAATGTGAATAGGCCATCCCCCCCCCCACCTATCTCCCTACATTGCAGGTTTAGTACCCAAGTACCATGTTTATAAATGTAATATGAAAAATGTAATATATAATTGTGGCTCCCCAAATTTTTTTAAATTCTCAACTGGCTCGCGTCAAGTTAAAGGTTGGGCACCACTGGTGTAGAGTATGCATTGTCTGTGCTACCCATGCTGTTAAGGGCCAACTACAAAATTTTAATATTTTCATGCAATGAAAACTTAAAATAGTCATAAATGTTCAAATATGTTTTGATACAATGACAGTTATGTTTGAATTGACTTTAGAAAGAATATCAAATGAAATGTAACAGTATTATCAAAATAATAGTAATCATATACTATTACATAGTATTATTGCTTCCCCCAACTTGAGACATAAAATCGCTTCTCCTTAGATGAGGGGTGAGGAATCTTTTTTCTGCCAAGGACCATATTATTCACAGGCCACACAAAATTATCTATCTAAAAATTAGCCTGCTATATTTGATCAAAAAATTTAACTAATTTATCACTAATTATTAAGGGTGGGTGGCCAATTTCAACTTTTTCTTTTTAAAGAAGAGCCAAAATATTTTCGTGAATTAAAAAGTTTGTTCCACATTTAATGATAATTTTTCCAGTTTGCCTTATAACTAAATATTTTAATGACATATTTATATTCTCAAATTTCTTTTTATGTTCTGGACAGATTAATTTTTCAGCAGCTAAAAGACAATCTTTTATAAACTCCCCTTCAGAAAACGTTTTTGGAATTTCTGCTTTTTTAAAATAAAAAATAGTGTAACTTGCTTTCGCAGAAGTTTTTGACTTGTTTACACTTTTTATAACGATATCAGCTACTTGATGAAATTCTTTTTCAAGTTTTCTATTTTAATATTTCTTTCTTCCCCAAATATTTTCCAGACATATCGATTTACTATTTCTTTCTATTTAAAAAAAAAAAAAAAAAAGGCATTGGTCCATTTCTTTTGAAATATATGATAATAAATGATAAAGCAAAGTAAAATTTGAGTTTATTTTTGCTAGAATAAGTTCCTCTGCAAAAATCATTATTAAAACAAACAGAATGTCCTCAATATCTTAGATTAAATCCATATATTGCATCTCTGATGGAATAAACTAGAACTATTAGAGATTGGAGAAAGTAAAAGATGCAGTTGAGAAAATAAATATTTTAATTTCACTTAACTTTTAATTCAATATTTGCATTACATATAAATTTACATAGAAGTTTTATAGAAGGCCATTTTATATATGTTTTTGAAAATACCTGTGGATTGTATTGAGAGTTTTCGAGGGCCAGAGTTGGCCCAAAGGTCAAAAGTTTGCCACACCCATCTTAGATATTCAAGTTTTTATGCAAAGTAACATATTTAGAAACTTGATCAATTTAATTTAATTAAATACAAACAATATCTGACAATATCCACAATACAAAATTAATCCATACTAAATGACAATGCAATCAGACTATTATGACTGATCTGAATATATAGCTTATACAGAGGAATGTCTGCCTTTCTCTAAGAAGGCTAAATTTTACATCAAATTACTGATTTCTTCTTAATTTACTTTCTATGCATAGTCTTTGTTGCCATCCAGTCACTATCTTTTAGACTGTTCTAAGATTTTGAATCCAAGCCCTCTATGGTTACTTATCTGTCATTAGATCAATAAATTTTTTATTAAAATGACTTCAGTTAGTTAATAATACTTCTTTGTGTCATAATTTAAGTACTTAAATTACCACTGCCTAACTGAATGTTATCTAGAGAAGAAATTACAATAAGAAGTTCATCTAATGCCAAAATAAAAAAATTGGCATGGGTTTAAAATATTATTTTTCTGCATTGGATAGTAGAAAAGTAAAAAGTGGCCAGCAGAACTTATCAGACAAAAGCTAATTAAGTAGAAACCAGTTGTAAGAGCTGTTGAAATATTTATACCTAATATCCACAGATTCAATGCTTACACATTTTAACTTAAGAGATTAATTATACCTGAATAATAATAATACTCTCATCATTATTTGATTATAAAAATCAATGACTTTAATATTTAGGCAAAATGTTATAGATTTAAAGTTTGAAAAGAATATAATTTCAATTTAAATTATTTTTTTCTTTGATATCTAATTTTGATAATTAAATGCGTCATTAAAAAAAAAAATGAAAAAAGTGTATCTTTAAATTTCAGACTAAAAGCAAATTATTGTATGGGAAAGCTGTGAGTATATAAATAGTTAGGAAAGACAACATCGATTAGTAAAAATGAAGTGAATTGTCAATACTCAAGAAAGAGCTGATGTTTGAAGGCATCAAATATATATAACTTCTCAGAAAATTAGCAGAGATGATTGCAATAAATAAGCTAATATTAAGTTTATTGTTGAAATCAAATTAAGCCAGCACTGAAAACAGTAAGTTGTCATTATCATTTTAAACTGCTATCATAAAATTGTTCACCACATATATATTATAAAGGTAAATATTGACTGCAAATCTTAGCTGAGTTGTCATCTATATCTGGAAATATAATCACTAGTGATATTGAATATTGAGCCTAAAAACATCTTATGGCCTATCTATTATTTTATATGATGATAGCTGTTTATCAAAAGAGCTATGAAAAATAATAAAATTCAGAAAAAATATTGATATAGAGTAAATATTGTAAAAAAATTAAATTTATAAAGGATAAAATTCAGCAAAATTACTGACATAGGAGTACAAAAAATCAACATTTGGAAAAAAAATCTCCAAATTAGAAAGAATGATCTTGCAAAATTCATTACTTTTAACACTGTTATAGTGTATTTCTCAAAATTAGATAACATATTAAATATTGTTAAGAGCTCAAATTCAATTATATTTTATAAAATCTTTAATAATTATAGATATTAACTATTTTCAATATTCAGCATTCAAATGACAATAAAGCGATAATTTACATCTCTTCATGGGTTTTTTCTTTTCAAGATCATATATTTTCTTTAACTTATAATATTTTATTAATAGAAGATTACTTTATTTCTTTTTAATATTATTTTTATCTCTTAACATAATTTTAATATATATACATTTCACTTAAAACAGGCAAAACTCACTATATATATTGTACCAATCGGAATGAAAGTGAAGATCGAATCTAACCGCAAAAACAATATCTGCACTACAAGGGCGCCATCTAGGCATTGGAGCCTAGAAAAATTTATAAAGTAGGCAGATACGCGCTGTTAAGATTCCACTTTATTTAAATATTCCGATCGTTAGCCCAAGTCACTAGCTCAGTGGAGACGCAGAGATAAAAATCTATAAATTTTATATCTTAAATATAAAAGAATAAAAGCCACTGCCAGAAATTAACACATAAAAATATTTATTTACGCACATATAAAATAATATTTAAATTTTGAGGAATAAATTTAACGTTTATAATTTTATATTGATCTTTAATTCTAAATTTAAGTAGATTGCAAATAATGAGTTTACTATTTATTTAGAGGGTCGAGTATGAATGGACTACATAGGTCTGCATTTGAAAGGAAAATATTCTTCCCTGATTTAACCTTAGGCAACAAATTTCGCAATCAACTGGCGCCAATCCATCTGATACATTCATGTATTCAATGTAGCATGATACGACAACACAAAATACTATATTGTCAGGAATGTACATCTGAACAATAAGTAGAAATAGAGAAGAGATTGACTCTCCACCAACAGGAATGTGACATCTGTTGGCAAGTAGATCAATAAACAAAAAACTCCATAGGAATGGACTGCGGTCTTCTGCCGACTTACAAACCCATCCATAGGCAAACAGAGGGTGTGTGGCGTATATCTATAATCCTGCCCGTAGCGGACCTCATACTACATCTACTAATTACACAAATATATCCAATCCATTGAACCAATTCAACTACGAAATGAATAACCTAAGATTACCCTCCCTTAATATAACTTTACAAACTATATAGCCATTCACGCCCGACTTAATTTTAACATTTAAATACGTTCGCACAGATTTGTTTAAAAATGTTGGGTATAGATCGATTACATAGATTCCACGGTCAAAAACATTTCAAAATAAACATAAACGATCAAAATACAAAATTATTGATACCGACAATCGCAGAGGGAAACTTATAAGTAACCCAATAGTATTCACCATAAGATACTTGCGTTGTCACCAATAACTTAAAAGACATCCGAATAAATACATTTTAGATACTCACCGTAAGGTATCATTATTTATCGAATGTCTATATATTTTGATCAAATATGAAAACCAAAATATAATTAACCGCAAACGAATCCATGCAAGCGTCTATAAACAACTTAAATTTCATACATTTAAATAATCTTTACAATAAGAAAAAAAAAAATGGAAATGATGTTTATCAATCGGAAAACATATAAAATTAAACATTATTAATTTGATTTAAAAACTTACAAAAGTCAGATAAGAGTCCGTTTTAACTTTTAAGTTGGCTTGTTTATCAATTTATAAAACTTGACGAAAGTTCTTAATTGATTTTAATAATTGTTCATTTCATATAGTCCATGTTCCCGTTGGCAATTCCCACGGCGTCTCCATTGGAAGAAAATGTTCTGGAGGTAGCATTAGCTGGTTCCATTCTGGTATCACAGTCTTTTCATTTTATTTTTTTTTAAAACAAACAAAAAAAAATGAGAGAGAACGGCAAGTGCGTCTTACCGTTGTCATCAAATCAAGTTGGAAAAACTCTCTGACTGGAACTCAATATTTTTTTCTTTTTATAGTCCTCCTATGGATTCCATGAACAAAAACGTCACTGTTCTGTTTTTTCGTTATGGTCCGGGCCTTTATTTGGCTTCCATTGGTCAAGCTAAAATCCCTTTCTTCTCTTATCTAACTTTCCATCTGACTTTTTAATTAAACAGCTTTTAGATAATTAATAAACAATCATTTCCATTTATAGATTACAGGAATTAATTAATACCTGTTTTTATTTTAACTTACGTTATTTTTTTATTAAAATACTTTTATAAATCTTTTTTTATAAAAAATACATTCAAATACCTTTTTTTATTTATTAAAAAAAATATTTTTAAAGTTTAGCATCTGTGCGAATATATATACGTATAACAAACGTTTTTAATTTTAGCGTTTAGTTTTTTTTTACTTTTATTTTTAATACACTTATTTTTATATGCGAACTTAAAAGTTTTTTATTTTAAATTAATGTAACGACATATTTATATATCGTTACATATCAGTAAACTTCCTCAAAAAAATAAAAACATTAAAAAAAAAAAAAAAAGAATTTACTTAGTGTTAGTAATTACGTTACACAAATTTGTTATATATGAAATTTCAAAAGGACAAAACTTTTTTTTTTTTAAAAGACAAAACAGTAATTACAAATATAATGATTAAAAAAAAAAGTTGACTGATGATTCCTTACTACCAGCTAAATTTCTGCCCCCTCCCTTCCAAGTTTCATTTCTCCTACCTTTAAGTATTATTTAGGCAAGTTAAACGATTAAATTTTAAACAAGACTTTTTTTAAAAAAAATTATGATTTATATTTATTAATTACGTTTTATTTATTACTTTTTTATTCCTCGTATTTCTCTTTACATATGCGCAATTTTTCTTACTGGCAGTACCTTTTTACACAAAATTTAAACTATAACTTTACGTTAATACAAAACATATATCTATATAATTTTCAGAAAAAATTTACGGGCATGATTCCCTTTTAAAATTCTCAGGGCACTCGTGTTTATTAAAGATCGGCCCAAGTTGGGTAGCCAGTTTGTACCAATCGGAATGAAAGTGAAGATCGAATCTAACCGCAAAAACAATATCTGCACTACAAGGGCGCCATCTAGGCATTTGAGCCTAGAAAAATTTATAAAGTAGGCAGATACGCGCTGTTAAGATTCCACTTTATTTAAATATTCCGATCGTTAGCCCAAGTCACTAGCTCAGCGGAGACGCAGAGATAAAAATCTATAAATTTTATATCTTAAATATAAAAGAATAAAAGCCACTGCCAGAAATTAACACATAAAAATATTTATTTACGCACATATAAAATAATATTTAAATTTTGAGGAATAAATTTAACGTTTATAATTTTATATTGATCTTTAATTCTAAATTTAAGTAGATTGCAAATAATGAGTTTACTATTTATTTAGAGGGTCGAGTATGAATGGACTACATAGGTCTGCATTTGAAAGGAAAATATTCTTCCCTGATTTAACCTTAGGCAACAAATTTCGCAATCAACTGGCGCCAATCCATCTGATACATTCATGTATTCAATGTAGCATGATACGACAACACAAAATACTATATTGTCAGGAATGTACATCTGAACAATAAGTAGAAATAGAGAAGAGATTGACTCTCCACCAACAGGAATGTGACATCTGTTGGCAAGTAGATCAATAAACAAAAAACTCCATAGGAATGGACTGCGGTCTTCTGCCGACTTACAAACCCATCCATAGGCAAACAGAGGGTGTGTGGCGTATATCTATAATCCTGCCCGTAGCGGACCTCATACTACATCTACTAATTACACAAATATATCCAATCCATTGAACCAATTCAACTACGAAATGAATAACCTAAGATTACCCTCCCTTAATATAACTTTACAAACTATATAGCCATTCACGCCCGACTTAATTTTAACATTTAAATACGTTCGCACAGATTTGTTTAAAAATGTTGGGTATAGATCGATTACATAGATTCCACGGTCAAAAACATTTCAAAATAAACATAAACGATCAAAATACAAAATTATTGATACCGACAATCGCAGAGGGAAACTTATAAGTAACCCAATAGTATTCACCATAAGATACTTGCGTTGTCACCAATAACTTAAAAGACATCCGAATAAATACATTTTAGATACTCACCGTAAGGTATCATTATTTATCGAATGTCTATATATTTTGATCAAATATGAAAACCAAAATATAATTAACCGCAAACGAATCCATGCAAGCGTCTATAAACAACTTAAATTTCATACATTTAAATAATCTTTACAATAAGAAAAAAAAAAAATGGAAATGATGTTTATCAATCGGAAAACATATAAAATTAAACATTATTAATTTGATTTAAAAACTTACAAAAGTCAGATAAGAGTCCGTTTTAACTTTTAAGTTGGCTTGTTTATCAATTTATAAAACTTGACGAAAGTTCTTAATTGATTTTAATAATTGTTCATTTCATATAGTCCATGTTCCCGTTGGCAATTCCCACGGCGTCTCCATTGGAAGAAAATGTTCTGGAGGTAGCATTAGCTGGTTCCATTCTGGTATCACAGTCTTTTCATTTTATTTTTTTTTAAAACAAACAAAAAAAAAATGAGAGAGAACGGCAAGTGCGTCTTACCGTTGTCATCAAATCAAGTTGGAAAAACTCTCTGACTGGAACTCAATATTTTTTTCTTTTTATAGTCCTCCTATGGATTCCATGAACAAAAACGTCACTGTTCTGTTTTTTCGTTATGGTCCGGGCCTTTATTTGGCTTCCATTGGTCAAGCTAAAATCCCTTTCTTCTCTTATCTAACTTTCCATCTGACTTTTTAATTAAACAGCTTTTAGATAATTAATAAACAATCATTTCCATTTATAGATTACAGGAATTAATTAATACCTGTTTTTATTTTAACTTACGTTATTTTTTTATTAAAATACTTTTATAAATCTTTTTTTATAAAAAATACATTCAAATACCTTTTTTTATTTATTAAAAAAAAATATTTTTAAAGTTTAGCATCTGTGCGAATATATATACGTATAACAAACGTTTTTAATTTTAGCGTTTAGTTTTTTTTTACTTTTATTTTTAATACACTTATTTTTATATGCGAACTTAAAAATTTTTTATTTTAAATTAATGTAACGACATATTTATATATCGTTACAATATATTGCCACACACAACAAGCTAGTGTAATCAATGGATTCCAGAAGGTTTATGCATAAAATCCCCATCTAGTGCCTACTCATCCAACATCTCCGGACTAGTTTCTGGCTTATGAGTAGGCACTAGATAGGGATTTTATGCACAAGCCTTCTGGCATCCATTGATTACTCTAGCTTGTTGTGTGTGGCAATATATTTAGAGAGTTTTGCCTGTTTTAACAACAGTTATACAAAAGCATAAGAGGTGGTGGTCATGTGATGTTTATTGGCTTAATACATTTCACTTACTATATATAATTATTAAATGATTTTTGTGCAATATGTGCACATATCTATGAAGAAGTTATGAGAGGTTAAAAAAGATAGTAAACCCAGTAAAATATGTACAGATATTCGAATGCAATGTGATTGTTACACTTCATTCTTTTTATAATTTATTATATTAAAGAGTTGCTTTAAAGTTTAATAATAGTAGCAATTATATCTATCTTCCATTCTAGCCTATGTTATACTTTACAGTAATATATGTGAAGATCATCTGATGTACAATAGTTTCCAAACTGCCTCAGATTGTGCTAAGCAATGAGTAATTTCGTAGATGAGAATATTTAAGAACTATTAAGGGACAGGCAAATCAGTTCTTTAATTGAATGTGGTGCCAAAATGTTGAGAAATATTCTTACCCTCAAAACAAATAAAGCAGATTTGCACAAGCCAATTTTTTTTTTTTTAAAGTCAGTCCAGAAAAATAAATGAGAGCAATATTACCAGTAGGAAAATATAATTTGTATTACTTCATTGATTAATCAAATTATGTAAATTGATGATAAAGGATGATTCTATCAATGGTATACTTACTGACCAATGGTATTCTGGGGGAATTAAATTTTTATTATGTTTAAGCAGTAAAATGTCAACATAGATCATCATTATTTTCTCATTCAGTACTAAACAGCATACTAATGTACTGAAGAGTTCTGATTCTGATATTTCCATATAAAGCGAATTATATCGTTATTTTTAAATTTCATTTTATTAGAAATTATATTATTGTTTTCAACTTCAGTTTAGTTTCTTAAAGTAGAAACTTAAAAAAAAAAAATTAAACAATAATAAATTGTATTTTGCTTGTTTTAAATAACATTACATATTCACAAGGCAGGCTGTAAATTAAATTTCGTTAATAATAGCAAGTGTTGGCCTCTCAATCTCTTTTGCTTTTAGATTACTTTTTAATTTTATCTTGCCCAGATTACTCTCACTAAATTCATATTTTTGCAGAAATATGGAGATTTCAGTTTAACATGCATTAATGATAAATCAATTTTTTTGTTTAAAAAAACCATTAAAGTTGATGACAAAAAATAATGTGGGATTTTAAACACACTTTAATTAAGCATGAAATATGAAAATTGGATTAACAAATCATTTAATCATGTAGAAATGTAAATGATGCAGTTATAGATTATAGTTTTTGTAAATATGAAATACAAATATTACCAACTTAATATTGACAGCAATATAAATGGGAAAGTGAAAAAAAAGATGTGAATGATGATTTAAAAAATCATAGGATTAATAATTGAGAACAAACACTAAGCATTTTGCTGGCCACTAAATTTTTAAATGGAGAAGATCCTTAAATAAAAATCCTTAAAAGTTAAATAAGGACATAAATTTTTAAAATTAAGGTATTCTTTTTTTTTTTTTTTTGAAACAAGTTTCTTTAATGAACAGAGATAACTGATGTATTCGACTTTGTAAAAATATATAAAATTTTTGCATTGTTTTTATCACTAGATATCTATGGTATTGGATGTTGGTACTGTACTTTTAATTCATGTAATTTTAATGAACTTGAAATTATTTTTAACTCTTGAAAGAAATATTGTATGTTAAATTATTTTCAAATTTAAAACGATGTCTATCAGAAATAATAAGTTTTATTTATTTATTGTTTATGTAAAATTATACAACTCATTTAAATAATTTCCATCAAAATTGATTTGATAGAAGTCTTACAGATTTTCCTGAACATCATGGCTTCTATTTTAGAATTCATGGTTTCTCAAAAACAAATCACCATCCTTTATTATAATTTTTCATGATTTATAGTCTATTGCATCACTTTATAATGTGTTCAAAATAAGTAAACCCAATCGATTATTTATGTTTCACGTAAGTTTTGTTTAGTTCTGATCTCAAAAATCATTACTTTGTTTTTTTCCACTCTTAAAATTTTGCTATCAATATTTTTCATATTATCAATTTAATTATACAACATTAACCATAAAAAGTTAATGCTAACATCTGACAATTTTAAGACTTTTACTGCAGTAATGCCAAGTGATAGTGTGCATGCATGAATATTCTGCTGCTGATAAATTCACCAAAAGAAAATACTGTCCTCAATAACTTTCTTCACCAACAATTTAAAATCAGCTGCCATTCCTGTATTAATAAGTTTTCCTCACATTCAACCTTGAATTTCATCTTTTCACATGATTAATCCTAAATTTATTTTTTCACTTCGTTTGCAACCTTCACATTTACATTACCCTCCTCAATCCATTAAACTTCTACTTATCAGGCATGTACATATTATTTCTTGATAATCAATCAGAACAAGATACTTACTTGTTTCTTTTTAATCATTTTTATCACTATTCATAAAAGTTAGACATTGGATGATTATTACAATCTATATCATTTTAAATATATAAATAGTCAACAGTAGTAAGATATTTTCAATTAAAAAACTAATCCCAAACACAATTAACACATTTAGTAAGTATTCCAATGAAATTTGATACTAAATTCTATCCCCAACTCAACTCTTAGTATTACATTTGCACCTATTACTCTCCTGTAATAATCTTTTATAAGATTTTTGATAATTTGTTTTATTGCTAAAACACTTCTTTTAATCTTTTAACAATATTAGATTATTCAAATAAAAACTTTTTTAACTTCTTTATTTGCATTTTCATGTATTTTGTATTATTTAAGTTATCATCCTACAATAAATCTTGAATATTGTTATAATTTAAAAATTAATTTGGAAAGTAATGGTACAAATCATTAAAAATAATAAAAAGTCATTCTCATTACTTTAATATGTTCCCATTACAAGAAATCTTTTTAACCATAAAATCTATCTTCCAAACAATCTCTTCTAATATTTACATATTAAAAATTTTATCATTTTAACTTTTGTAGTCAACACCATTTCAATTCTTCAAATTCATATAAAATAAATTGAATGATTAAATTTATAAGATAAACTTAGTATAAATTCTCATCAACTATTTTCACTGTTTCTTAAGAACTTTAAAAAAATATTGTGAAAAAAATAAAGATTATTTTGAATATTATTAACTTTTGATTTAACTAACAAAAAATAATAAAAAAACAACAACATACCACACATCAACAAGATCATTAGGTCGATAACTGGGATGGAGAAAAAAGCGTACTTTTTTCACAAATGACTCAATATTGGGCTCTTCTTTTGAACCTCTCACATAAATCATCCATTTATGAGTAGAATGGTCATTTTCTTCTCGTGTCTCACTTGGAAGAAACCTATATATGTATACAATATTTAATAAAGGAATGACGAATCACTCTATTCATTTAAAAATAAAATCTAATCTTTGATTTATGTTACACTAGTCAATGCATTAGGAAAGCTTAACTAAGCACTGGTTCCGCCATAAATATTTATTTCATTCTGAACCAATTTTCTTTCAAGCCTGGAGTTCAACTTCAGAAACTCAAAGATACATACAGATGATGATGGAATATATTCAAATTTATTGTGCGATAGAGCTGGTGATAAATAAGATTTCTGGATGCACTGATTCGATGATATAAACTGAAGATTAGATTTTATTCTATACATATTAGAGCAATTAACCATTAATTTATTATATATCTCTTAATAATGTAAAAAGATCCAAATATAGGGTATTTCACAAAAATGGACCCGATTTGAAATTTCTATAACTCTACTATCACGAATTGCCCACTTGAAAGGATGGGGCATAGAATTTCAAATGACTATTGCTTTGAATTGAGTCCATCATTTTGAAACATCCTGTATTAAGAAACAAAAACAAATTGTATTAAGGAATGGCAAGGATAACAAACTACAATAATCAAGTGTTGCCTCAAACTGGGCCAAGAAATTACTGTACATACATAATATATTCCTTCTTCTACCCAGGTATACTCACATATACTTATAGAATACAATTTATTTAGCCAATAGAAAACAAAATATGAAATATAAAATACTATTTTCCAATTTAATTAAAGTTATTAGGGGAAAAAACAACTTCCAGCTTTATTTGCTGAAAATTTTCTTGATGACACAAATTTAATATAAACTTACTCTATCTTTATATATTTTTCTTTTCTTTTTTTTTTTTTGTTTTATTTTTTATTTGAAAAAAAGTATTGCAAAATAATTTATCAATTTTAAATTAAACTTCAGAATTTGTAGCGGTTTTCTAATTCTAATTAAAAAGTACTTTATATACAATAAAAAAATAGCAATGAACTGCATACATTACTAATCAAACTTGATGGAGATATTCAAGAATTATTTTGAGAAACAATATATAAATAAAAATATTAATAAAACAAATTTAAGTTTAAATGAAACTATTACTTTAGCATTACCTGGACATGTGACCAACCAAGATCCTTTTTTTAATCTTGAAACGTGAACCTCGTTTATTATCATTTTGTGGACTTAATTTTAGAGCTTTAGGTTGATGTAAACTTTTATCTATAATGACTGGAGTTTTGGAAATGGAATTCTACAATTAAAATGCAAAAATGTAAAAAAAAATTGTTCATCCTGCATATTATTAATCTTTATTAATACTATCTATAAACATATTCACTAATTAATACATCTGGAAAATAAAACAATAAAGTAATTCCCTGCGCTTCTGCCTTATTAATATACATAATTAATAAGTTAAAGTTCACACCTAATGTAGTGATATACAAAAAAGTTATAAAGTGAAGAATAAATTTTTACATAAATTGATTAATATCACATTGCTCTTTAGTACTTCTAAAAAAATCCATCAAGTTGTATCAGAAACTCATCCTTGCAAAAAAAAAAGAAAGAATCAGAAGTCTAGCATTGAAATACAAGAAAATTAGTAAAAATCTAAAATAATTATTAATCTAGATTTGTTACATATATATCAAAAAGAATATATAAATGCATTATGCTTAGGATTTGTAGATTATGAAAAAGCATTTGATTGTATAAACATTTCATCAGTGATTAAAACAGTGGATCATCAAGGTATAGATCCAGGATATTGTCATATTTTAAACAATATTTATAAAAATGCAACAGCAACAATCAGATTACATAATGATACTAGAGAAGTCAACATTGAGAAGGGTGTAAGTCAGGGTGATTCTATATCTCCAAAACATTTTACAGTAGTGCTGCAAGAAGTATTTTGTGGATTAAAATAGGATGCTAAAGGAGTGAAAGTAAATGGAGATTATTTAAGTCATTTAGATTTTGCAGATGATGTAGTTGTTTTTGCAAATAATGCTTTAGAGCTGCAGGAAATGTTGCAGGAGTTATCAGATGAAACTAGGACTAAAGATAAATGTTAAAAAGACTAAAGTAATGCTCAATGGATTTTCTCAAAATATGAAAATAAAGATTGATTATGATGAGTTAGAAGAAGTTAACAGCTTATTATTCATACAGATGGAAACATAATGGACGAAATTAATCATAGAATTAAAACTTGGTTTGAGTGCTTTTGATAGAAATAACTTGATACTAAAAAATAACTTGATACTAAAAGGAAATATGCCTATGTGTTTGAAAAGAAAGGTTTTTAATAAATGTGTTTTACCAGTTCTTACTTATGGATCTGAGACTTGGACCCTTAATAGAAGAGCAATACAGAGACTTCAGACCACTCAAAGAAGTATGGAGAGATGCATGTTAGTAACAAGAAGATATCAAAATGCAAATATATAATATATTTTAATATATTCATATGCTACTGCTTTCACACCATTTTATTAAAAAGTTTACTCACTGCACAAATTATCAATAAAAAAGTTTATTAAAATACCATATTGTAGTATATATATATACATATTTAAGATACATCATTATACAACATTTGCTTGCCTTTTTTTGTTTTACGTTGATAATTACAATTGGCAAGTCGACTTCATTTTAAGAAATAAGTTTCTTATGATGAAATTTGTCAGTTCACAGCAAAATAATAATTTTGTTCAGTAAATAATAATTAAAATTAAAAAAAATTGATCATATTTTCAAGTGTATCAAGAATAAAAAAAGATGGATCATATTAGGTAAAACATGTTTTTTTTACTTAACTTTATTTTTATTTAATGTGTTCACAATAGACTATGATATCATATCAAGTACTATAATTATTAATTTTGATAAATGTTTAAAATTCGCACTATAAAAAAATATTGTTTTATTCTTTGTTATGCTGTTTTATAACATTTTACTTAACGTGCTTGTGATTAAATTAGAATGTTAATGTATTTGATAAAATATTTTGAAATTATAGTAAAATAAGTACTTGGCAACTGCACTATGTTGATTACTAAAATGCTTAGCTAAATGTTTATTCATCAATTACTACAAATTCTCCATTTTAAACTCTTTTTTAAAAGGAAGTTCAAATTTTTAGGGTATATTTTGAATCTATAACAAAATAGAATTTTTAAATCAGTTATAACTTTATTTTTTTATGAGATTTAGATTTATAATTATATTTGGCAAGCATAGTTTGCTTGATATTAGGAGTAAAGGTCTTTATTATATTCATCATATTGGTACACATATATGCATATACTGGTTTATCAACATTTTACATCAATTTTGTTGTTAAAACAATTTATCCTTCAATAAATGTGATCTGTATTTTCTACTATCTACATTTTAGCATTTTCTATTCAGCAATTAATCTTGTCATTTCTATTTCTGTCCATTATTTATTATTAACTCTCTTATGCACAAACCTATTTTCTATAGTATTTATCATTTTTCCATTTTCCTAATCATCTAAATTATAACTTATCAATTTTTATTTTTGTTAGTACATTCATATTATTAAAATATGTTTATTCATTTAAAAACTTTTTTTGTATACATAAATGAATAAAATGTGAATTAAGAAGTAATCTTTTTTCCCTCAAAATATATATAGAATTAATTTAAGGTTGAAAAAATTAGAAACTATAAATTTAAATAAGATCAAATCTTTACAATAATATCTCTCTTCAAATTATACAATCAATTGTTTTTACTCTTTTGTACTGAATTTCTCAATTTATGTCAATTTTTACTTGACGATATATTTACAACTCATACTAATTTAAGTATCACAGTCCTATCATTTAAAAACAAAAATTCTTGCATAACATTCCATTTATATTCACTATAATATACATTATAACTTACACCCTTTACTTTTAAGAACAATAACTAATACAACAAACTTACGAAACATCAATTAAAAAAAGCTTACAAAATACCATACAATTAAATATACTTGCGTATTCAAGTTGCAATAAGTACAATTTGCTTATCTTAATTTTGTTATATACTTAAATATGTACTTTCAACAAGTATCACAATTTATTTTTTTTACTTCAAATGACATATTCAAGAATTCAAAATAAAGTTCAAATGACATATTCAAAAATTCAAAATAAAAGCTACATTTCTTATGAGTTATTATTAAAATTAAGGTTTCAAGTTTATATATGTATACCTTTTTTGGTTCTTTTAGCTGAACAGGCTCACATTTAACTTCTGGAGTTACATTTTCCACTTTAACTGGCACATAGGAAGACTGATTGCAAGATGAAGAAGACTGCACTTTAGGAATTTTTCCTAATAATTTTTTAACAGCAGGGTGAATTGATGGAGAGTGAGTTTGCTGGTGAAATTGACCACTTGTCTTTATCTGAAAATGTATATAAATAAATCATATTTTATAAAAATAACTTTTTAAAATTAATTTCTTAATACTCTATCTTTATCAGTAAAAAATGATATACCATCAAAATTTCTGCTTTAGGATAAAAAATCCACTTTCAAACAATCACTATTTCAATCGTTTTGCTTATACTGTAATTGCAATCACATGCATGTGTTACATTTACAAATACTTATTTACAAGCATTTATTTACAATTATCAACTTTCAATAAATAACATAAATGGTTAATTAGAAATTATTATATTTATATAAATATATTTTTTTTTTTTAATTCTTGAAAAAAAAAAAAAAAAACAGAAATAAAATATTATATAATATTTTATGTTTATATAGTTATGCTAAAGATAGATCTAATAGCTAAATTAATAAAATGTTGCAATCAAGTCAATAATATATTTGATTACAGTTAGTGGTAGATAGCCAATCTTTGCTACTTCTTCTTTAAAAACGATTTATTCTAACATCACATAAAATTATATTTTAAGCTTTAATAAGCTTTGATAATTACAACTATATTGTAAATTATAATTATATCCTTTATCATTAAAATAAAATGTTTTAAACTTTAATGCTGAATGATAATTTATAAATATGGCAATGATCATGAATCGGGTAATAACAATGATACAAGAAATAAAACTAGAATAATACAAAAATAAGCAGAGAATTAAGTTAGAAAAATAACTAAAAGTAAAGATTTCGATGTTATGGTATCATAATCACTAAAGATTTAAATAAAATATAGATAAAATAAATAACACAAATTTAGAAAATGTAAAAATATGCACCCTGATATATATGTGTCATGGAATAAATCTCATGTACATTTCACTATTACTTGAGCACTTTCATGCTGTAAAAAAATTAAGAGAGGTTACTTGTGGAATTATTCATGACTAAAAATTTAAACAATTTTAATTTCTAATATTTGTAGAAACATTACAAATTATATCAATTTTATTTGGATATTTGAAAACCATGGAGTTAAAATTTCACCTTTCATTACAATAGATAGGAGGCTGCCTTTCTGAGTACATACTGCTTTATTTTATAGTAGAAATGTTAGTCAATTAATAATATAATTTCTAAGTATATACGTTTAAGAGTATTTAATTGACAGTGAAAATAATAATTTATAGGTTTAAAGTTATTAAAAGCTGCAATTTGGAAAATAATTTCCTGTTCATGGATTCAATAACTTAATATTAAGAATTTTAATAAACAAGGTGAAAGACCAGAAATTTTTGATGAAACATTTTGTACAGCTTAGCAGATTTGTTTCTGAGTTTTGGAAAACATCCTTTTTTTTGGTCAATAAATGGGTAATGATATAAAAAAAAACATTGCAGAGAAAATATTCATAGAAAAGTCAGAGCTCATTTTTCTTTGAGTCCCAATTCAAACTGTCACTTAGTAGATAGCAAAATCAGCCTAGTAAAAATATATCAATAACTTTTACTGGTTCTAACAGTAAACCCCATCAAAGAAAACCTCACCAGTATGGAAAAGTACTTTTTACCATATTCCACAATTCACATTCCTAAGATATCCAACTGAAGGCAACTAGACATGCATTTGGCCATTGCTTTATTAACCATGTAGCACTTATATAGAAACAGATGACTTGCCCAAACCTAGGATGGAGACTCAATTTTTTAAGCAAATGATTCGGTCAAACAATCAACTTTGAAAAGAAAAAAAAAAATTTTTTTAATGCAGTTGAAAAACAATACTCATGTCTAATTTTTTAATATATTTGTTAAAACTATAAAGTAAAAAATATATTCTAAAATAATATCACAAAAAATTAAAAGTTTTGCATATTTCCTATTTTTTTATAGCTAATATAATGACTGTTTATTATAAAAAATATAAATTTTATTTTCTATTACCTTGATTATTAAATATTGTTAAAGAAAATATAATTGAAGTTTAAATAAATGTTTACATATATATTTTGTCAAATTATTAAAACAATTATTTATAAAAAAAAGATAATTAAAAATGACTGAGAGAAGAAGCACTTCCTACTAAAAGTAAAATATTTTAAAATGTGTGTGCAATGTGATGTGACTGACTCTATTTCTTGATAAAAAATGTAACTATTTTTTTTGCTTCTAAAAGATGAATATATAAATTAGGAACCAAATAAGAATTGAATATTAGCAGCAAAGATTAAGTTGTAGCCTGTTATCAGCTGTATGAAGGGATGTTAACCATTACCAGAATTAATTTGCTTTGCTGTTTTAATGTCTACTTTCCATCATCAAGACCCATGAATATTTACAAATTAATGAAACCAATTTGCAATATATCGATGGATAAACCATATATGGATCTAGAAATAACCAAGCTAGAGAAGTGAATCATATTTTAAATCAATAGAAGACTTTCCTATTCAAGAAAAGAAGTTTATTTATGAAAGTGCTCAGAAAAAGTATAAGTTTTCAATATTTAAAATTGAAAAGGGCTAAATATAAAATATATGTAATTGTAAATTTATAAGAGGATTAGTCGTTCATTTATAAATATGAGGTAGTTTTTTCCCCATTATTTTGAGATATCAAGGAGAGGTAACATCATTCTGTTGAAGAGGAAAATTTTAAAATATTTTAAGAATCTTTCTTATCACTCTAAAATATATATATATCTGTTAACATTTAAATTGAAATGTTGATAAATCCAAAGCATTTATCATATATTTTAGTTCATAATTCTGTGAATAATAATTTCTTGAATAAAAGTAAATAATAATGGAAATAAAATAAAATATAATTTAACTAAAAGATGAATATTATCTGAGAAATATATGTATCCAAATCATATAATGACTACATATATAATCACAGTGGAATTATATAGATTTTTTCATTTTATTATTATTAATAAATGTTTTGTTAATTTATTAAATCAGTCTATTTTCAATTTATTCCCATTCTTGATAAGTTTCCTCCATGATTTAATTAATTAGAGTAGTTTAGTACATGTGATCATCACCCTCAATGTTTACGCTAGCTAGAATTCAGAAGCAATAACTGAGAAGAGTTAATAAGGTTAAAATAATGTCTGTCAGAAAGCTTTCATTTCTAATGATGTATCCAGTACAACAACTTCTAATAGCATTAAGTATAAATAGGAGACTATCTTTTAGTTTTGCCAACCATTTAGGGTTAAATAATGCATCTGGCAATGGAACCAATATTCTGAAAAGACATTATTATGAAATAATTCTAAGCATTACAGTGGGTTTGGTTCGATCATTATTGGGAGCTTGAAAGAGATATTTATTTAATGTTATGTTTTATTAAGATCAACTAACATTAATCAATTAATCTCAAAAATGTATATTCAATCCTACCATCATAAATGGTACAACCGCTTGTAATCATTCAAAGTAACTCTATATAGAGAACAGTCAATTTCTATCACAAATGGTGCTTCAATGTGATGGTTTGATAAATCACTTTTAATAATTTACCTTTATATATTTGTTATTCTCTTCACATTACAATATATATACATATATTTCAAGAATAATAATCCAATTTGTTTTGTAGTTTTAAAGAAATTAATATCTATAAATAATGAACTCCATTTATTTTCAATTAATATAACCAAATATACTATTACCCTCTACATATTAGAAAATTTCTATGTTTAATATATTGCAAGCTCTTTTAAATAATTCTAATAATAATAATAATAATAATAAAAAGTAAAAATTAGTATGATAAATAATAATAGATCTAATATTTTGTAATTGTTTAAAGTATATTAAAGTGTTGTTAATGAACATGCATCATTTGAATTAATGTCTTTTCTACAATAAACATTTAATAATCTTAAACTTATACAAATGGTTTTATAAAAGTGATATGAAATATAATTTTGAAAAAATGACACATTGAATTTGATTACACCACTGTGCTAATGTTGCAGTAAATCTATAAATGCCCATATACAACAAACATCTATCTATTAGCAACTGTATATATTTTATTACATGAAAAGGGATCTTAGTGATGCTTACTTCATTATCTATATAATTAAATAGTTATGCAATTTCAATAAATTTTATTTTACTCAAGCTCCCTTTAAATCTAAATTTTAAATTCTTCCTTTAACCCATTAATAGCATCATAAAAAAAGTAATAGCTAATATTAAAACAGTTTGAGCTTTCCTCTATTTTACATAAAATTAAATTACTTTATTATCATATTATTAATTTTAATAATGATTTTTTATTTTGTTCAGTAACTAATTTGCTTGCATGCGCTAATCTCATTGATGACCCATTTTATACTAGTCAGCACAATGAAAAACGTTTCAACAAGTAAAATGAGACAATGATTTTTTTTTTTTTGTTTAAGGTAAATTATAAATCAGCCATAACAAATAAAGTTTGATTTATTTAAAAAATATATAGAAAAATTATTAAACAATTAATTCTTACTGAAGTTTCTTGTTCTGCAGTTTTATAATAACAGGTAACAACTCGAGCACGAAGTTTATCAATTTCATCACGAAGCAGATAATATTCCTATGATAACATATTACATAATAATGAAGTAATATTTTTAAAACTTATTAGTAATACTATATTAAACATAATAAACAAAGTGCATAGTATTAAGGTTAAAGTCTTATATGTATCTATGTGTTGATGGTGCACTTAATAAGAATTAATGTTTAAAAAGACATTTAATTTGGTAATAGTTAAGAAATAACAAATAGACATTTTTTACTGAATACACATAAGTTTTTATAGCATAGAAATGTTTTTGAAGCATGAAGAATTTATTAGCTTATGATTATTGATTAAAAATCTTAGTTATCAACTGTAAAAAATTAAATACCCAGTGCACAGGATTCAAATGAGACTCAACATCTTTGATTATACAATAGGTCTGATTGAAATTTATCAATCAATAAATAAACAACTTAATAATGAATGCCATTTCCTAAATCTACCTAAGAAAATAAATGAAAAAGACTGATTACTCTGAAGGACTTCATGATCTGTGGCGAAATTCAAATAAAGAAAACTTGGAAAACAACTAATTATGATTCAGAAAATTTCTGAATAAAGAAAAAGTCAAAAGATTCTCAAGATAATGTTATTAATATAGTTTATGATTGCTTTAATTTCTTTATTTAATAAGGATCCAAATACCACAAATCAATATTTAGAGATGCTTAATTAAAATCATTAATGTAATTATTGAAATCAAACAGAAGATCTGTGTAATGTTTCTTTAAAGTTCAAAATTTTTTTAAAAAAAAAAAAACCTGTGTCAATTTAAATATAGTTTACAGTGTCAGTGATAAAAGTATGCTGCCCTGGAATTATTCGTGAAAAAAATATTAAAAGAATGGAAGTCAAAGAAAACATACATAATTATTACAAACAATATGATGCATTGAGGTTAAATGAAATATAGTTGTTTGTTTGTAGGAATTTCAGTAAAAAACAGTCTTTAATTCAAATTTTACATGCAGCTCTCCAAATTTCCAGTCTATTCTTAATTTCCTGCATATATATCTGCTTATTAATGGAAATGGTCTTTTTACACAAATATAAATGCTAAAGTCAATCACTATTTTGGTCTTTGCTAATGTTCACTCAGACTTTTGAGATTCAGTTTAATACTTCAATTGTGTATCTATTATCAGCTCTTTTAGAAACATGTTCAGTCCAACATCATTACAGCCTTTTAATTCTTTCAATATCTATAATACCTGCTTATTTTCTCAGTCATATATTTTGCTTTTAAAAAATCCCATCTTGTTATTCCTGAAATATATCTGTCTATTCTTCTTGGCATGATCTGAAGTCTCCTTATTAGTATTTTGGTAAGCATCTAAATCTAATAAAAAATACTTAAATACTAGGTATATGATATCTTACATAATTCAGTTTGATATTTTGCATAACTGAGCAGTTTATTTCAGTAATCCATTCTTACTGCAGACAAATCTTGATGAGCTAATGAATGCAACTGACTGACTTTACTTTCAAAATCAGAATTAAATTTTATGAATTAAGAAGGAACATAAATAAAACATTGATCTCTTATAATTTTGTTCGGCTTGATGCTAAATTATAATTAAACAAAATTCAAAGATTATGAAGTTTAAAAGAAATGAAAATATTTCTCTTTTTTTTCTGCAAACTTATATTATTAATTTAAAAAATAAAATTGATTGACAAACATTTCAATGAATGGTTTTAAATTTGATTACAATTTATAATCATTTTTTATGATTCTATTTTTATTTGTTTATGTGATTTTACTAAACAATTTTAATACGAAAACCACTTCTAACTTTTTTCTAAAAATTATTTCTATAAATGAACCTACTTTATTCTAAATAAGTTATTATTGTATTAATTTAGATATATGTGTAAAAATATCTTACTAATTTTAGTAGGTTTGGTTAATTGTTTATAAACATTAATTATTACATTAAAATCTCTCATCAATCCCAGAAATCAAGGCCTTCTATCACAAAATGACTAAAATGTCAGAAACTGTTTTATAGTAAGTTTGGTTTCACTGCTATTTACTATAAGTCAATACTTAAATTGTTATTTCAAGAATTTAAAAGAGAAATCACTATTTTCTAACTATTATGAAAGTTAATAAAATCAGTGATATTCAACGATTAAAGGATGTCTGTAATTACTTAATAAGATCACTAAAATATATAGGTGCAAATGTTTAAATTCAAAGTTTAAAATAGTCAAAGTTTTAGTTTGATATTAGCCTCAGCAATATTAAAAAACGCCCCTAAATAATGTAATGCAATGTAGCTACTTTTGTTTAAAGTCATCCATAAGAGATATTCAATGTTCTCTATTAAAAAAACCAGAAAATTTAGCACCATTTAGTGTTCATTTATTTTATACAAAGCTTGCAATGTGACTTATAATATTGAAACAAGATGTCATTATAGTCCAATTAATGTAATAAATATCAATGAAAAAAAAATCAATTGATTTTTTTTAAAAACACATGAATCACATTATAGAATAATTAACTTTATTAGGCAAATTAGCCTTTTAAAATAAAAATGTTCAAATTTGTAAAATGTATGTATTTATATATATATATAAAGGCAAGATACATTTGTTGAAAATAAATTTTGATAAACATCAAATATGATTAAAGACTAGGTTATAGTCTCAGATTAAATTTCAAATTAAAGAAGAGTCATTCATTGCTTTCATAATGAATGGCAAAGACCTTTATTTGGAAAAAATATTTCTCATTGTAGTTATAAGTAGAAAGATAGTGAGCCCATTATAAAAAAAAAATCAATTAATATTATAAAAACAAATCTTAAAATTCCATTAATATATAAGTTGGTTAAAATCAATTCATCTTTAACTATATATATATATATTTAATCATTTAGTAAATGTAAAAAAAGTGGTAGTAATAAAAAAGATGTAGGTAAGATAACAATATTAAATACTTATATATATATTACCTGATCCACGTGGTCCAGCATTTGACTCAATTCCTGACAACCTTCATCACAATGTTGATTGACAATCATTTCTATTTTTCTTATGGTGGCTTCTTTGGCTATTAAATAGATATATAATATTAGAGAAACACTAAAAATAATGGTAATAAATGAGAAGCCTACTTTAACACTCTCTAATGCACAATTTTTTTTAATAACTAATATAAACAGATTGATTTCTAATTAATTACAAAAATTCTCTATGTGTTTACTGTCAGCATATATTTAACATTTATACTTTGTATTTAATATTATATGACTAATTTAAATACCATATAAAATTGTGACTGCATCTTAACACTTTACAAATTAATACATTGCAAGAAGTTATTTTTACATATGCACTTCTAAATGTTTTTTAAAATATAAAGAAGTGATTAAATGTCTAGTATACTCTCAATGAAACTAGTTTGTAGCTAAAATATATGCAATATAAACAAATCAGAATTTTATTTTAGATAATATACATTCTATAAATATATAAAATAAACTAATGTACAATTTAATACAACTCTATAAGATTTTTTGTTGTTGTTTTAAACTTTTTTTTTTTTATTACTACACATACGTGTTTACATATAAAAGTGCATTTATACTTATATATAGTGAATAAACAATAATAAAAATATAAAACTTCAAATTTGCTGGACTACCAGAAGCAACCTAACTATACTCTTATATGTTCTATCTCAAATTAAATAATCTATCCTCTACATGTCAATATAGACAACCAATGAAGAAATTAAGCCATTAGAAATAAATCATAAGTATTTATTTGTCACCCCCCCCCCAAAAAAAAAAAAAAAAAAACAATTAATGAAGAAACTTTTTTTTTAATCAAGTAATGAATTTTTTTCATTTACTATTAGGATAAGAATTGAGATATATCTCATTTCAGAAACGATACTATACATAAAGTTCTTATTGCATTTAATTTTGAGTAAAAAAAAAAAAAAAGCTTTAAGTTATAAAAAAAAAATCATACATTTCTAACAGTGTGCAAAGCTATAAGTTTCACTATGCAATCTAAGAAATCTTCCATATTATAATGGATAGCATTATAACATCAGAAATCATGATAGTTGTCATAATTTGTGTTAAACCAGTGACAAAAATTTTTTATTACAAAGTAATATATAATGAAAAAAGAGCTTTGATATTTTTATGGCAACACAATCCCTAAGAACATGAACCTATATATAATCCACTGAACATCCTTGGCTTAAGGCCAAATGCAAAATTTTAAAGAAAATGAGAAAGACTTGTTAAGAATCTTTTCATTCACACTTAGATCACTTATGTCATAAAATTTCAAGACAAAATATGAATTGAGACCTATTCATCACATTTTTCAATATTTTCTATACATGAAGTTATTAATAATTTCTAATTACATTGTTTGACTATTTTGAACATGACAAATATATATTTTTATTTACTTTTATTTACTACCCTTAATTAATTAGCTATCAATTACTTTCTTATGGATAAATGCTTTGCTTGAGAAAATGTTTTTGATACACTTCTTATAGCAAATCATTTTCAAACAAGACTTACATTCAAAAATAAATTGTAAAATTTATTTTTATAAATAATTTCATAATTTGTATATTGATTTGCATGCTAAAAGGTTACTTAGTAAATTCAATAATAATTATGTATATTTTATGGATTTGTCATCATCATCAGGTGGATAGATCGTATCCTATAATACCCAATTATTTTCATTTATCAAAAAAAATTTAAATCAAAGAATCTAGTCACTAAAAATTATTTTATAATGAAACTTATATCATCTAGTGAAAATGTAATTCAAGAAGTAATCTACTGTATATCTTTCAAAAAGTTATAAAAAATTTAATACAGTACATTGTGGAATTAAAGTGTTTTGAAACTCAACTCCATTTATCTATTAGCTTTCATTCTAATATCCAATGAGATAATCTATTATCCATTCTTTGTATCAGATGTTTTTTTCTTTCCATTATCTATTAATGTTCCCCAAATTCCCATTAGTTACTTAATATCTTCATTTCTTAATTTTATTTCTTTAAAATATTTATAATTAATTATAAAAATATTTATTTTTTATCTAATTTCCATCTATTCTTTTCTTATGACCCCCCCCCCCATAAAAGAAATCCAAGAAATAATATAAAAAGCACATCATAATCCTAAAATTGCCTGTAAGAGATTAGAGAGCAATGGCAAACTACCATTGATGATGATCACATACTCTGTATTCTTAATTATTCAATGTTTTCAGATAAAAAAAACCTAATTTATGTATACAAAAAAAAAAAAAAAGGTTAAAAACTTAAAAAAAGTACCGGAGAAAATAAAATTAAGAAATGAAGAATAATATTCTAAACTAAATATAAATTGATGATTATGATTTAATTCTTATTGTGTATCTTAAGCCTATTTAATAAAAAATAAATTTTTTTGCTCTTTCCATGAATAATGAAAGTAATAAAAAACACATTATAATACAAACATCAATGGCTAACAGACTTTTAATAATAATAATAAGAAGCTACATTGAGGCTCACTGAAACTAAACTAAGAGAGAGGTTTGTGTAGCATTTTGTATAAACTGTTGTTTTATATAAAACAGGGAGTGAAAACTGTTTATTTCTATTATAATTATATATCTGATATAAACCAGATTCTTCTACTTTTTTAATTTTAAGACTATATTCTCTCTCGGTTTAAAAAGAATAATTAAGTTTTATTCTAACCCAATCTAATCTCTATTGTTTATTTACTAAGTGGGGCTTTTAAATCTCAGTATAATTCATTCACAGAGTGGATATAAAATCATTGAAGCTGTCTAACATTCCACAACATTAAATAAATTTGATAATGATTTAAAATATATTTTATTATATATTATTACTCTAAATAAAAATGCCAAATATTCATTATAATTAGAATTATGAAAAGATAAAACCAGAAATACTAACAATGTATAAATGGTTTATTTTCTCACTACCCAAGACTTTGTTGTAATGTGGATGTTTGCTTTTAATAGTGATTACACATTTATCTTTGCAGCATGTTTAAGTTTTTAAAATAAAATTATCATAGAAATCTCTAATCAGAAAAAAGAACAAACTCCCCAAATAGAGAAAATATATCAATTGTATTTTAATTCCTGTTTTCAAAATATGCCATGCATATTTCCTCTAAAAGTCTACATAATGCTGCACAATTACACCAGATTCTATCTCATTAAAATAAATATTATCAAACAAAATTATATGGTAGGGAAGAAAATCTCTTAGTAAGACCATTTAAAAACTTGAATTACTGTATTAATTCATCTTTGATTATTCAAACACACAAGTCACATTTGTTTGATTACTTGAAAAGAATCTAATCATAATAAAATGTTCTTGCTCTTTTAAGTTTAATATATCTATTTTTTCTCATAAAGATGAGTAGTCTGATCCCCATAAAATGAACAAACCATTTCATATTCACTACAGAATTTCCTTCATTTTTATTAATATATGAAGAACTAATTGTGGTATGATGATTTGCAGTCTATATATTTGCCATGTTTGATTATTACATATAAAAGATCACAATTTCAATAATATTTATAATAAAGGTACTCCTATATAATTTAAAGCTTAAATAAGGGCTTGTCTTCAAAGAAATATTATTCAAGATCATTTTATGTACAGCTTGAAAAAGTTTCACTTAAAATGTATCAAACAGCAGATTAAGAAACTTGGCTGGATATGCAAAAAATTAAAATTCTTTCCAATATATCCACTTTTGTATTGAATAAATGATCCAATAAAAACTTGAAAAATTAATATTGAATTTTTGAAAAAGTTTCTCAGATAAACAGGAGTAAATAGTACAATCTAGAATCTTTTAAATTCTAAGTATCTTATTTGCCATTTAGTTTAATATTATAGCTTGCATTATTGATATATATCACTGCAAGCACCAATAATATAAAATCAAATCAACCAAATAAATTGTTGCCAAATTTATAAAAAATATAATATGATGGCTTAATAAAGATTAAAGCACTTTAAAAAAATGATGATTAATATCAGAAAAATATAGCTTTATTAAAGAAATAATGTTAAATTGTTCTATCTGCTTTTCTAATAAATCTTTAATTTTTCTTAAATTTAATTTCGCTTAATGTCTGTGCATAAAAAGTTATAAAATAGTCGTTGTAATTTGACTATTACTTTAGAGTGCCAACACTAAACTGGCTTTTCTAGTAGTCCTTCCTATCATAATAGAGGTAATAATTTCTAAAATTTACTCAAAATAGTAAATAGTTTCATGAAGATACAACTTAATAATTCACAGTGTTACCAAATCTTTTACCACATTTGACCAAAAACTTCTATAAAAATTATCATTTGTTTAATTATTTTTTGATCCATAAAAACAATTTATTGCAAAAAAAAGTTTCAAATTAATTGGACTTTATTAATAGCACTGACATAATTAGGTGGAGTATGCTAATCTTGTTTTATAAATATATTTAAAATAATAAAAAATATATAGTCCATGGTGATCAAAATGTTTATAAAGTTTGATTGACAGTTGGATTTACATGAGAAACATAGGCTTTGATAAATTTATTGACAGATAAAATAAATATAAAACTGTATGATAATTCAATTGCAAATTTTTCCAAAAATGAAGTTACTTTCAAACATGACACCTAACAAATAGATATGATCATCACTAAAAAACAAGACTAGGGTATTGTAAAATTCAAACAATGTTAATCATGTAATCAAATACACAATATATATACATACTGCTATTCTTTTCTGTTTATTTATTTTTACTTATTTCACACAGCAATAATGATTAATTGCAGTCAAAACTCAACTTATGCATAAATCCATTAAAATTAAAAAAAAAAAAACTAATCACAAACAAGCAGTGGAGGTTTAATAAGCTAAAACTCATTATTTTTTCAAATCCTGAAAGTAGAATGGTTACATGAATGGCTTTTAAAGAAATGCTGCTTAAAATTCAATCACATGCCAATTTGAATGAAATTTATAGTGATGGACAAGAATTTTTTAAAAAAACTGTACAATTCAATTAATATACTTACAACATTGCCAAAAAATTTGAGTAAAATGAAAAAAAGAAGACGATATAAATTAAAAGGGGAAAAATCCAATTACTGCTTTACAATATTATCAAACAATGATGGCCAACCTGTAAGTGCATATGCTAAATATGATGCATAGTAGGGCTAATTTGACATTTTGAAGCCTGTCTTTATTACAAACATAAAAAGTAAGCCTAGATCTTTTTAAAGTAATACTATAATCAAAATAACTTTTATTAATACTCAAAAAATATATATTATAATGGTTCATGATAAATAAAATATATACTGTATATACTTATAAAATAAAAGTACTTATATATTCTTCCTACAAATATAAATTCTGATAACTGTCATTACTTGCAGTGTTTTAAATAGATGCACATTCTATCACTGAGCACCCAAAAGTAATGAAGAATGATAAAATAAGAAGATCAAATTTAAATCTGCACATTTGTATCTGTATCTATAAACTTTATTTGGGCTAAGCAGTGTCACAGTTAAATAAATATACTACAACTGAATATGCTAATATTTCTTAATTCTATTCAAATATTAATTATTCAATGATATGGAGATATAAGAAACAAACAAAATATTCTCCATAACGTATATCTCTAAGAGTTATCTTGGATAATATTCTAATAACACAAGACAAATGCATAAAACCATGACTTTGTTATAATATTTTGCCCATAAATAAAACCAAAATAAGCTTGAATTATTATAGATTTATACATTTACAAGACGCAAATGAATCTATTCTTATTTTAAAATAATGATGGTCCATATTTCCTTTTTATCATTGAAAACTATTAATCTCACTTAACAATAAATAAATATAATGTATATTAAACTATAATTAATATATAACCATACTATTATTAAATTTACATTTCATAAAGTAATTAAATAAATAAATGATTAAGAAGATAAATATACCTATAAATCCAAAAATATGTAATTCAATAAATCGATAAATCAGTACATTATGAAAAAGAATCAAACAATGCATTTATTGATAATTAAATATAAATTTGTTGGCATCATAGAATTAATCATTTACTCCATCCTCCAAAATTTCTATCTGGATTTTCCTTTTAAAAGACATCTATTAAATAGACCTTTAAAGTCACACAAACCAATTTCCTACATTCAGACAAATCATGGAATTTAAGTGTATATATGTGTCAACAGATACCATATTATAAATGACAATCTTTTTTTTCTTAATATTTGTTACGCGTCTCTTAGATCAAATAATGCTATTATGTAAATTAAATTTTATATTTTCAAAAAAAAAAAACTATATCCTTTAAATTACTTATTAATTTCATATGCCTATATATATATATCGACTAAATTAAATCTTAGTTTCTTAAATCTTACATTCTTATTGAATATCAGTAGAGAAAAATAAAATCATTATTTAAAACTTTTAAATAAAAAAGTATTCTAATATATATATATATTTATAAGAGTTCATTTGTTTTATACTCAGCATTAGTCGATGAATCCAGCCAATATCTTTTGACCTTCCTTCAGCTACAATTCCTTTTCAATATATTTTGAAGAATTCCAACAATGCTGATAATGGTGAAATTTCCACAGGTGTTATCCTTTAATGATTTCAGATATTTGACTTTACTAATTTTTTTTATTTTCCCTTTTTGTAGTAGAAATAATTTTAGTTCAACTAGCACAGCAATGACACTCTTTGAAGAAATGATTTTATTTTACCTATTGTTGTTCAAGTCATTCATTTCACTGAAAACATCAATTAAGAGTACCTCCATATCCTTCCTTTTATGAAATCTATTCCAATATCATTATTATCTGCCAATAACTTAATAAAATGTTAAATTTATAACATATATATAAAAAATTATCTAACCAATATGATAGTTTTTTTTATTTTTATAAACAGTAATAATGTTCTATATGATTGCTAGGCAATATTGTTTTTTTTATATAGAAAGAACTGCTTGTGAAATTCTATTTCTTAACCATAAAAGAAATAAATATTATTATCCAATACAATAAAATAAATTTTTTTTTTTTTTTCCTCGCAATTCAAATAAAATATGAAGATATATATTGTAACCTTATATTTTAGTGTAAAATATAAAGCTTGATAGAACTGATTTAAAAATTTCTCTGTCTTCTTCTAGATGACTTGATTCTCTTGGCTTGCATTTTATATCTACTTGATACTTGCATTTAAAGTAAATTAATGATGAGAATATGTAATATTTTGCCTTGCTTATTGCATTTTTTTTTTTTTTGTATTAAAATTGCTCTTTTCCAACCACTGATTTAGATCAGATGTGTTTAACTTGTAAGAAATCAACAACATATATCAAGTTTAGTAAAGTGTGATTAAAAATAATAATAATCCTTATTTATTTAAAATAATTGTAGAAATTATCTTTCATTTAAATCAAAAGCCATTTATTTAATTAATTTTCAATTATTAGATCAAATATGATAAAAACGTTTTGCGTTTTCAGTGACATAGCATTCTTTTATTATTAAAAAAAAAAGAAAATGGAGTAAAGATAACATGTAAGTAAAACATGTAACGAACATTTTAGAAATTAATAACAAAACGAATCAAGCCAAAATTCTCCTATGAATCAAACTACAAGCTTTGTGATATTGTAACAATAACATGACTGGCTAAAATTATATAATCTGTTCAAGTTGTGGCAACCAGGAATCAAGTCACTGATAATTTTCATAAATATCTACATTTAAAATATATCAGAACGATTAACCTTGAAAGTGGAAGTTATAGCTAAAAGGTCAGTGTATTTGGAATATTTTTTATTGCATGCAAATTGATAAAATTAAACAAAATATTTTAATCTCATTAACTAGATTATACGTGCAATAAAGTGTTATACTGATTTAATTTATAAACAGTCATTATTTTAAAACATATTATTATATTATGCATATGCGGAGTGGAACACTATTTTATGTTTTTGTGTGTCAATGGCTGAATAATAAGGAATTGATTACCCTATTTGAACGTATATTACCAATAACGTACCTACTATTTAATTTGTTTATTATTTGAAATAATGATAACAGCTGTAGAAACTATTTTCTGACTTCCATCACAGATATTGGATTGTTAGATTATTACTTGCTCCAATTATTTCTTCTAGTTTTTGATGTGAATAGACAAATTAATATTATCTAAATATTATAAATTTGGAACAATGCTTGATATAGGATGTAGAATTTAATAACTTATAAGGAACATTTTCATTAAAACTCTACATGATGTGCTTTTAAAAATTATCTGTCTATTCATAGAGCCCACGTAAGAGTCCATTAATTTAGGAGTGCTCACAATAATTGGATCAAAAAGAATATAATCACATCTCTGAAATTCGACATAGTAATATAAAATTATTATTTTATGTGATGTATATTAATTGTTCAGGATTTGCTATATTTATTTTATGGGTGAATATTTACTATACTCAAACTCTTGTGTATTTAATTTAATGTTTATTTAAATAAGAATGTATGTTATTTGATTTTATTTTCATATAAACTTATGTGTGAAGTTCATTACATGTACTTTTCTATGCTTAATTTAAATTCAAGGGATTGAAGAGAATAATTAATTGAGGGAACAGCGCTTGCGAGAATTTAGGAATTATTGGTGAATTTATAATGTGTGTTAACATTACATGAATTATGCCTACGAGTCTTTCCATACTTATGTCATATTTATTACATTATTATTATGCTCATATCTAAAGCAGAATCAGTCATTGTCTCAGTCATCCTTTATTATGAAACACTTTTCATTATAAACAGAGCAAAACTCTCCATACAGTATTGCCACCTGTGCTAAACAGAGCAATCAATGGATGCCAGAAGGCTTGTGCATAAAATCCCTATCTAATGCCTACTCATCCAATATCCCCAGACTAGTTTCTGGCTTGTGGCCTTTGTCAGTGAGGAACTTTGGATCTGAGAGCACTGCATCTAGATCTTAGGATCTAATGCAACCCTCTAGCAACAACCTTTTATCTCTACTTAACTACAAAACTATGAGAATGAAATAGAAAACACAAAAAATATTTTCAATCTAAGCTCAATAGCTTATATAGTCATGTGGGTCTGAACTCAGTTCAGCACCCATACATTTTGGTGTCTTTGGCTCTTTTACAACCACTATCCTATTAGGCAGGATTGGTGTTAAACCATTAAGCATCACATGATCACATTTCCTATACTAGCACATCAATTGATGATAAACAGAGCAAAACTCTCCATACAGTATTGCCACCTGTGCTAAACAGAGTAATCAATGGCTCCTCACTGACAAAGGCACAAGCCAGAAACTAGTCTGGGGATATTGGATGAGTAGGCATTAGATAGGGATTTTATGCACAAGCCTTCTGGCATCCATTGATTACTCTGTTTAGCACAGGTGGCAATACTGTATGGAGAGTTTTGCTCTGTTTATCAACAATTGATGTGCTAGTATGAAATGTGATCATGTGATGCTTATGGTTTAACACCAATCCTGCCTAATAGGATAGTGGTGGCTATGGTTGTAAAAGAGCCAAAGACACCAAAATGTATGGGTGCTGAACTGAGTTCAGACCCATATGACTATATAAGCTATTGAGCTTAGATTGAAAATATTTTTTGTGTTTTCAATTTCATTCTCATAGTCTTGTAGTTAAGTAGAGATAAAAGGTGGTTGATAGAGGGTTGCATTAGATCCTAAGATCTAGATGCAGTGCTCTCAGATCCAAAGCTCCTCACTGACAAAGGCCACAAGCCAGAAACTAGTCTGGGGATATTGGATGAGTAGGCATTAGATAGGGATTTTATGCACAAGCCTTCTGGCATCCATTGATTACTCTGTTTGGCACAGGTGGCAATACTGTATGAAGAGTTTTGCTCTGTTTATCAACAATTGATGTGCTAGTATAGGAAATATGATCATGTGATACTTTTCATTATGTCTGAACTCATGTCTGCTAGACTGCTGGTGTATTCTGAGCTAGCAGAATGTTTGAGGAGAAAGATTTTACATTTTGATTTAAAATAAATATTAATACTGCTTTGTAATTGTTAAATGGCATTAGTCTGTGCTGGAGGTTAATCCGCAGAATAATTTTTGCCATTTTCTGTATTTTGCACTTATTCCTGTGCTGGTGGTTAATCCGCGGAACTGTATGTAATTATACTTGTTGCTTGATGGTGATCTAAAAATCCACAAAGCATTCAGTGTTGTATCATTCCTATGTGAAGATGAATGCATCCACAGGAATATCATTTTACTTCATAAATGTAGGTTTGGGTAAAGTATTTTGTACTATGATGCTAAAATCATCGTTTCATCTATAGTTATAACTTGTAAGTTCAGTCATAAAGAATAGTAGGGCATCTTATCTAAATTGTCCCCAAAGTGTATCATATGTTTATTTACCTAATATTTTAGCTGAATTAGGTTTGAATCTCCATTTTTTATTATGGCTAACTCTCGCAAATAAGCCATTACTTATTGATTATTATTATAAGTTTACAGTATAGGTTCATTGGTTCTGGAATTGACATATCGGATATTTCAAGTCTGATGTTGAACTCCATTCTCTTTTATCAGAGCTGAAATTAAGTCAATTTTATAGTAAAATGTTGTGATTGTGACTATTATAAAACCATGTATAGTATCCATCTATTGAAGTAAACAGATGGAATGGTATTTTATTTATTCTGTTTATATTATTTGTTTATTTATTTATCATATTGAGACATTATATAATCAACTATTTGTTAATCATAAAATTCTAAATAAATGTTAATTCATAATTTAATCTACTGTGCCGTTGCTATTTGTCATTCACAAAAACCAAAAAATCCTACATATTGTGAGTAGAGCAGTGGTCTTCAACCTTTTCACACCCCTGCGGACCGGTAAAAATAAGAATATGGTTTCGCGGCCTGGCAAAAATAAGAATAAGGTTTCGCGGACCGGCAGAAGTCTATAGATAAATTTTTTTAAAGATGTAAACTGATTAGCTTTAGATGAGCATAGTTGTTATCAAAACAACAAACTTAAATATACATGATGTAGTTATATATATATATGTGGAGTTTGTATAATAAAAAACTTTTTTTTTTAATTTTGAATTTTTTTAGAAAAGTAATAAAAAATTTAACCCCCCCCCCCAAATCTGTGATAACTGAAAAAACAAATTAATTTATGTATGATTGATTAGATTTTGTTTTCGTTCTGTTTCTTTTTTTTTTAATTGGGTAAAAATGAGATGAAAAAATAAATAAAAATTGTTTATATTAATTAAAAGTTTAAACTCATTATTTTGTTATTACAAACTTTCCTGTGGCCCGGCACCAGTCTGCGGACCAAAGGTTGAAGACCACTGTAGTAGAGCATACAATAAAGCACATATTGCCACTAATAGGGCATATAAGTCTTATTAATATTCTGGGGAAATATGTGAATGCTTTTATTCTTGGGTAGTTCATAATGTATGGGGTACAATAAAATCCCATTAATCTCTTACATTACTTTAGCTTTGCTTTGTTAATTCTAGAATATAATACAAAATTGATTGTTTCTGTAAAGTCATAGATAAATTTACTAGATAATGTTTTGATAGAATTTATTCTCTTAATGCTATAATTTGCAATTCATCAAATATAAGAAGAGTCTCACTGCTATTAATTTAATTATAAATTTAAATTAATGAGGAAAGAACCCAAGTTTCCTATGCTTACTTACTATTGCAAAGTTCATACCTAGACTAGCATTTATACTAAAATCCTAAGTATATCTAAAAAGTCATTGTCAATAGTTTCACAAGTTATACCATCTTGTCCATAGTCGGCCATAAGGTCTCATGCAAATAAAAATCGCAGATTAAAGTTTTAAAAAAAAAAAATTACATAATTATAATTTGTCTTAGGTAATTTAACATACTTTCACATTCTGCACACTGGGTCTTCACAGTTTACCCTAGCCACGACCAGATTAGATCATAACAATTTCATGTTTTGTTTGTTGTAACCTGATCAGACTTTTCGGTTACAATATATATAATTTTTTTAATATTTCATTCACACTTACATTCATTCTTTCATTTATTCTGATTTAAATCCTATAATTAACCAATATCACTTATAATTATTTTAATCTATTTTAACATTAAATAAATTAAATATTCCATTGTTTTCTTTATTTATAACTTATTAAAAGTATTCCTATCTTTGAACTTAAAAATTAATTTAATAAAATGAATGGACATGTGACAGGCTTACATGCACAATATATATAACAAAAATTCAATGAGACTAATTAAAAAAGAAATTTTG
Source organism: Epiperipatus broadwayi (assembly GCA_028023455.1). NCBI lineage: Eukaryota > Metazoa > Onychophora > Udeonychophora > Euonychophora > Peripatidae > Epiperipatus > Epiperipatus broadwayi. Next base: position 3,158,771 of record JAQFVV010000109.1, read on the forward strand.
CTTTGTATCCATTCTACAATACATGTTTGACATATGTCAAAACATTGATGTGACAAATCAAAGGTGAATCTACAATAGTTTTTAAATTTCATTTCATAATTGTTAATCCTCTGGAAAAATTGCAGTTTTGCTCTCTATAAAAATTATTTTTATATTGAAATTGATCAAAAATAAAATGAGACCATGACTGATTAATTCAAGTTTTAAAAATGTTCTGCTTTTATTTACAAACTTATGGTTAAAGCAAAAAAAGGCCAGATAAACAATATTTAAATATATTTTTTCTGTAGTACATTATTATATTATGAAAAAACACTATATATTATTTACCTATACCAATGTATTTTTATGCAAAAATTGAATAGCAGCACAAAAGTTGTATGATCCCTGGGAACTCATATGTGAAAAAAATAATGCAATCTTGTTAAAATGTTGGCCATCTTTGCATTATAGCATCAAACTTTTCATTGCATGTCACAGATTCTACTTTAAAATTATCAACCTGCAAGATGCTACAACAGTTACCTGAAATGAACATTATAGTATGAGTGATGGTTGAGATCTCTCAATTAATGATTCTGATTTAAACAAAATCTTCCCACAAGCGATATATGTTTTTCTTCATTACTCAATATTTCCAACAATCAATAACACTTTCCTTTTGTTCTTAAATTATTTATTTCCACAATAAAACTTTTAAAACAATTAGAAAATTTTAAAACAGGTAAAACTCTCCATACAATAGTGCCACTCAGTGCCAACCAGAGTAATCAATGCATGCCAGAAGGCTTGTGCATTAAATCCCTATCTAGTGCCTACTCATCCAACATCTCCAGACTAGATTCTGGCTTGTGGCCTTCGTCAGTGAAGAGCTTTGGATCTGAGAGCACTGCACCTAGATCTTAGGATCTAAGGCAACCCTCCAGCAGCCACCTTTTATCTCAACTTAACTACAAAACTATGAGAATAAAATTGAAAACACAATATTTTCAATCTATGCTCAATAGCTTATATAGTCATATGGGTCTGAACCCAGTTCACTATCCAAACATTTTGGTGTCTTTGACTCTTTAACAACCATAGACACCACTATCCAGAAGGCTTGTGCATAAAATCCCTATCTAGTGCCTACTCATCCAACATCCCCAGACTAGTTTCTGGCTTGTGGCCTTCGTCAGTGAAGAGCTTTGGATCTGAGAGCACTGCACCTAGATCTTAGGGTCTAATGCAACCCCCCAGAAGCCACCTTTTATCTCTACTTAACTACAAAACTATGTGAATAAAATTGAAAACACAATAATATTTTCAATCTAAGCTCAATAGCTTGTATAGTCATATGGGTCTGATATAAGCTATTGAGCTTAGATTGAAAATATTATTGTGTTTTCAATTTTATTCACATAGTTTTGTAGTTAAGTAGAGATAAAAGGTGGCTTCTGGGGGGTTGCATTAGACCCTAAGATCTAGGTGCAGTGCTCTCAGATCCAAAGCTCTTCACTGACGAAGACCACAATCCAGAAACTAGTCTGGGGATGTTGGATGAGTAGGCACTAGATAGGGATTTTATGCACAAGCCTTCTGGTATCCATTCATTACTCTTGTTGGCACTGAGTGGCACTACTATATGGAGAGTTTTGCCTGTTTTAATAACAGTAATGTGCTAACATAAGAAATAGTGATCAAGTGAATTAGAAAATATGTTAAAAACCATTGACCACTATTATGATGATAAATCTTACCATCATTTTCCATCAACTTCATTCGCTTTGCCTGATGAGCAGAAATATCTTCGTAATCCGGATCCATGTCTATAATATTTTCCCTGTTCATTACAGCCATTTTTATAATAACTAAAAAATATATAAGTAAAATCAAATATACTATTTAAAAATTTTTTTTTTTGCTTTATGTAATTTTTTCAGACACTAATTTATATGTTAAAATAATAATAAATTATTTATTAAAATTATAGTTTAGCACTTTCTTTTTATTTTTATACTTTATTATTCAAAAGAACTGTTTGGAATGTGTTAAACAGACACCAATCAATCAATAATAAAAAATGTAAAAATATATTAAAAATAATTTTTGATAAAACAATATACAAATAAAACATCAATTCAAACTATATAAAAATGTTGATTACTTAATAAAAATACAATTATATTGTAATGAGATAACCCTCTATACAACCATACTCCTTTGGAGTGGCAATATATTAATGTATTTTATAATGAGCATACTATAGAACATTATAGGAATAAATACTATTACATATAATGTTTAGCCCATACAGCAATATTTCTTGCTCATTATAGTATATATTTTGTATAAGACCTAAAGTTTTTAGAAAATTTATTTGTTTTGATAACTCCTCAAAATGACAAGGTTCAAGCTATACTTTTATGGCTGATATCCGGATAACTCGCAACATAGATCATGAAGCAATAAGAATTAGGTGAGATATGATACACTTAACACTGGTGAATAAAATGCATGAATAGACAAATATGCACAGAAACCTATAGTTAACGATAATGGTTTATTTTACCAGAACAATAAGTGATGTACATCAACATTATATAATAACAAGAAAATAACATTAAAAAAAATTAAGAAAGTAATATACCCCTTAATAAAGCATTTAATATCCAACTGTAATGATAAATACATTACCATTTATTAAAATTTATTTAGACTTAAAATAATATCCCCCTTTCTTTCAAATACCTGATCATATTAATTAAATACAAGTCATTATATACAATCATCAAATAAATTTCTTTTTTTTACCTAAATGATGTACAGGTTAATCATGATTAACTAAAAATAAACTAAAGTAATTCTTATGTGAATACTTTTGTTTACTTGTCAATTTGTTTGTCCGTTTGTGTATTTTAGTTCTTAATCCATTCTTCTTTTTTTTAGGAGTTATGCTTGTAAGGGTCCATTTATAGGGTGAATTTCTAATTATTATAAAATTTCAGCTTATGAAATAGTTGTCGTCCTTTAATCGTATTTCTTTTGAAATATGAACCTAGCAGTTTTCACTTTTGTGAACACAAAGTTTAAAGTCTTATTTTAAGAATGTGAAGGTTTTCATTTTTTAAAATCCACTTTTAAAATTTATTAAGTTACAAATTTACAATCTTACTTTTAAGAGAGTAATGTTATCATAAAAAATAGTTCATAATTCATACAGTCCATTTTGAGAAAACAAAATGTTCAATTGGACAAATTACACCTCATTTTTTAAAAAATTCCTTTCTTTTGTTTGTTAAACATAAAAATCATAGTTTTAAAATCTTTTTGTAGTTTGTTAAACATTATACATACTTCAGTTTTGAATCCTTCTTAATTCAAAGTTATAACTAATGCCAGTGAGAGAGAGAGAGAGACAATTGAGCAATGTGCACTTAAAAATTAATTCAAACCATTCTTACTTTTTGGACTGGATATCAAAAAAACATACTATATTTTAGAGTCGATCGTGTTAGCTGACAAGGGCTTATGAGTTGCTTTAGCCTCGAAAACTGCTTCTAAATTATCCAGAGCCATCACGTATGTTTAAAAGAATGCGATATATATCAATTATTCAACACTGTGTGTGTCAATACATTGTCTGATGGTTTTTTGTTTGAAACTCCATGCTCCTCAATAGCGCATCTTGAAAAATGCCCAAGTGATTGATGACTGGAACATAGACTGTATGACTAGCAAATCTTCTCACATTAAATTTTCAGCACTATTTATAACTCTGATAGTGCTGTTCAAAAAAACACACAACTACTGCCATTGAATCACTCTCTCTGTGGCAAATATCAAATTAATTAATCATGCAATCCACAGCTATATGTTTTTTCCATGAACCAACTTAATTAATTATATAACGCAAGCTATAGCTTTTTTTTTTTTAATGTGTATCTGGTGACAAAATTATTCAAATGCTTTAGTTGATTACAGAAATAATTAAAGAAATATTAATTTAACATTTGTTTGCAATTTCACATATATCTTTCATTGAACAAATGATTACAAATATTTACAAAAATATTAATTTGTCATTTCATTTTTTTTTCCATATTCGCTTATCAAAATATGCTATGCAAATGGCAAACTTATCAACTTAGTTTTTCCTTTCCTCTCTTTTTTATAGATTTTCTTATTTAAATAGTTAACCAACAATTTTCTAGAAGGTAATATGTTTTCGTAGAGATACTAATGCACACACATACAAATCAGTAAAATAAATCTTAACAAACAGATTACTTTTAGTCTTACGATTAATTAATTATTTTTGTATATGTAGATTATGATACTAAGTTACAATATATTAGAATACATTTTTGAAACTTTCAATAAATTACAAGATTATAGAGGTTTGGTTGGTAGCTCAATTGTAGAACAGCAAACTGATGAGCAAAAGTTCCTAATTCACTCCCTGACTATAGGTAAAAAAAAAAACAGTGAATATTTGAAAAATAGTATAGCAGCATCAAAACTAGTAAGGTGTCCCATCCCAAATAAATTTTGAAATTACAAATAGCCAAGAAGCAAAAAAAATAACAGAAAGGATGCAGTTCTGTTATAAGAAATTGCAGCTATAAATGAAAAGACAAAAACAAAAATATAAAACATATGATTTTATTGCAATATAGAAAATGGAAATATGGGAGATACTATCTTTAAAATAATAACAAATAGTTTATTGTTCAGCAGTTCATAAAAAGTATGAGAATTGAAAGTGAGGAGAGTTAGAGCTATGATCAGTGGATCTCAAACTCTACAATCAACCACTCTATCACTGTACTAAACCATGCAGAGCATCACAATAAATATCCTTAAAATATACCTTAATAATATAAATCATCAAGTATGGGAAACTAATCTTATATAAATAACAAAAATGCAAGCCTTTTTTTTTTTTTTGTAGAGATTGAACATGCATAATGAAAAATGAACACAACTAAGAAACCAGAAAATTACCCCTCCCCCCAAACCACCTAGTGAGACAAAGTTGGATTGCCAGATGTTAATACAATTAGTCAATTAATGGCTACTATTAATTTTGTTAATGTTAAGAATTGTCAGTTTTTTTCTAAGATGAGTGGAATTTGAGAACTTCTTGAACTATTTGAAACTGTTATCAGTTGTTCAGAAGTGATAATTAGAGTACACAACAATTCCACTCAAATGGTAAGACTTTTCATTTTGCTTGATGGAAAGCTGATCTAAAAAACTTTAGATCTTTAGCTAACTATTCTTACTATAGACAACGGTTTTGGGTTTAATTATATATAATTTTTGGATATTAAAGCTGATCTAGAAAACTTTAGATCTTTAGCTAACTATTCTGACTATAGACAACTGTTTTGGGTTTAATTATATATAATTTTTGGCTATTAAAGCTGATCTAGAAAACTTTAGATCTTTAGCTAACTATTCTTACTATAGACAACTGTTTTGGGTTTAATTATGTATAATTTTTGGCTATTAAAGCTGATCTAGAAAACTTTAGATCTTTAGCTAACTATTCTTACTATAGACAACTGGGTTTAATTATATATAATTTTTGGCTATTAAAGCTGATCTAGAAAACTTTAGATCTTTAGCTAACTATTGTTACTATAGACAACTGTTTTGGGTTTAATTATATATAATTTTTGGCTATTATACACTATCTGATGATAATATGAAGATTAAAAATTATTAACAAATTGATTGAAATAATAAAGGAAGCTAAAAACTAATAACATATAAAATACCAAACTTATATAAATTCTACCAAAATTTTTTTTGTCTGTCTAATGTGGATCAGTTTTATTCCAAAAATATTTAAGATGGTATTGATGATTGACTATGGACTAAACCTAAAAAAAAAAAATTCAAGTTTTACTTGATTTGGGTTCAAATTTAAGTAGAACGCAAAGAGGAACATATATGTTATATCACCACACAAGATCTCTTAGTAGATGTAGTATTATTTATTCATGAAAATGAGCAATAAAGCTTTAATATCATTTTATTTATTGTAGTTATTCTTAAGATTAATTTTAAATTCTGTTTTTATTTTTTCAAAATCTTCATTTTGAGTAGTTTCATTTTATAATGGTCCAAATTTAAAACACTGAAGATCATTGCAAATATTCAAACTGTTGGAGGGCTTTATTTTGAGAAATTGACATCGATTCTATTAGCAAATTCAAAGCTGTAAAACATGAAAAAAAAATTATTAATAGTTTTGCTCTGTTTTATCTTCAGGAATGTGATGCCCTTGATCAGAGATCAAGCAAAGTTTTTGATAGTTGCTGCTCTAGAACATTCACCAGTTATGATGCCATCAGAAAAATTTAGAATTGGACCAATTCTTGAAACAGCAATTCAATGAGTTTTCTACATTAAAAAAATAGAGGAAGTGAATTAAGCTGTTTATCACTACAGAAAAAATTTAGGAACTGCAGAGTTTAACTGAAATATTAATGGAAGTTGTATGTTCCAAAAGTTATTCAACAATTTTTTATTTGGTAGCACATTAGGGGAAATTTTGTTGCTCTAATTTAAGTCAATATTAATTTCAATTTTATAATTTTCCAATCTACAAGATTGTAGACTATCAACTGGAGATTGTTTTAAAAAGCAAATAATATCATCTATTTTGATTATTAGTCTCTATAGCAATAAATGCTTAATATCAACATCGATATCAAATTGATTTTCATATAAGAATCCTAGAATATTTTAAAATGGAAGCCTAGAATATTGAGATTTTTCCATTATCAATTAGGAAAAGAGAACTTTGACAACAATAAAAAAAGATAGTGATGCATGTTTTAAATCAAATTGTTATTCAAAATATTATTTTAAATTATTGCAATAAAAAAGTACATAGAAAAATATAATTGCAATAATAAAATACATATTTTTTCTTGATGCATCAGTGTGTAAAGTAAGAAACTTTACTATTATATGAATAATAGTTTTAACAAAGCTGTAAACCTTAGCAATGAGCGTCTGAAAAAATCGTCACTTTACTTTTAAATAGGGCACTCTGAAAAAAGATTCCATATTTTCAAAATAAATTAATGCTACTTAAGAGCATCTGCATAAAAAAAAAAACAATTTGCCGATTGACATCATACACATTGAAAGAGTTTGGAAAAATTCACTTTTACAAAAATCATATATTTACTAAGCTGATTTTAATCTAATGACTGTGCACTATGAAATAAATGTTAAAATTGCAAATGCAAGCACTTAAATTATGTAAAGTATATTTAGAGATGTTAACTCACAACATTGTTGCATAAATACTATTAATATTAGACTTAATTATTTGCAAATTAAAATAGCTATATGTGAGCATCAGAATGTTTGTGGTGTGAAAGTGTGAGTTCCATAAAAGTAGATTTCTAAAATATTTGATTAATAGATTATTGAATATATTTTTATTCTGATTCCATAAAAATATCTTTTGTGCTTATATGGAGTAGTTCAAGCAAAATTCATATAAATCATAAAATCTGGGATATATATTAACTTAGAATACTGCATTAAAATCCAGATCTATCCCATACAATCCAGCAACTCTGATCACTTTATGGAAACTTCCTTTTTGCTAATACCAGTAATTTTTCATAAATCATGAGTTAGAATTATACTAGTAATAGTTTTTGATCACATATCATATAATAAAAAAAATATATAATACTTTTTTTTATAAATCTTCTAAAAATAAAGGATTTCAAGTTAAGTCCAATATGGCTAACTTTGTTTATTATTTATATTACGCTCTATGTCAAGGATCCCCAACCTTTTTGCACTTAAGAGCACATTCTATAATACTGGTCAAGTGGCGGGCACCATTCATTTTTTCGACCAGGTGGCGAGCACCATTTATTTTTTCAATGTAAATTTATAGTTGGATATTGTTAATAATACACATACATAATGTACAAAAAAATATTTATTTCAAAAATAAAATTTTAACATATAATTAATGTTTATATTTTTACGCTGTAAAAGTATAGTATGCCCTACAATTTGATTACAGTATAATACAATAATTTATAAGAAATTTTAAAAATTAAATTTATTTGTATCAGATAAATAATTTTTTATCGTGGTCGAATAGCGGTGGGCACACATAAAATGGTCTGCGGGCGCCATGGTGCTCACGGGCATAGGGTTGGGGACTCCTGCTCTATATAGTACAATATTTCAATATTATCAAACGAAAAAAATCATCTGGTCAGAGAATCGAATAGTTTGGTTAAACAAATATATATGGTAATATCCAATATATAAAAAACAATGTAATTACACAAGAAATTACTAATATATTTTAAAATAAAAATTATTATAAAACATAAAAGATTTGTAAATAATAACCAAAATCTGAAAAACAATTAATTTACCCTTCAATTAGAGATTATTATACCTTTTAAAAAGTGAGGCATTAAGAAAGCATAAGCAAAATTAATTTGATAATAGATGAAAGAAAGCTCATCAAAAGCAATGACAAATTTTATTTAGAAATTTAATATTAAACTACAAGATTTTCATACACATAAATTTTTTTAAAAATAATCATATTATTTTTAATGAGAAAGTGGACTTCTTAATTTCCTTCTGCTTTTTGATATTGTTCAATCAACTTGTAAATAATTATATAATTTATCATAATGATAGAGTGGTAGCTTCTAAAACTTAAGATCCATGGCTCATGGAATTAGCTCGTTATCACTTACAGTGCTTAAACTACATATGAATTTCTGAGCAATAAATCATTCACTTATTATATTTTTTAAGGAAAGAAAAAAGAATTAATATTAGCAAACAAAATTTATAATAATTGCAAATGTATTATCCTTTAGAGCAGGGGTCCCCAACCTTTTTGCACTTAAGAGCACATTCTATAATACCGGCCAGGTGGTGAGCACCATTTATTTTTTCAATGTAAATTTATAGTTGGATATTGTTAATAATACACATAATGTACAAAAAATATTTATTTCAAAAATAAAATTTTAACATATAATTAACATTTATATTTTTACGTTGTAAAAGTATAGTATGCCCTACAATCTGATTACAATATAATACAATAATTTATAAGAAATTTTAAAAATTAAATTCATTTGTATCAGATAAATAATTTTTTATCGTGTTCGGATAATGGCGGGCACACGTAAAATGGTCTGCGGGCACCATGGTGCCCGCGCGCATAGGGTTGGGGACCCCTGCTTTAAAAGATTCAATATTTGAAATATTTAAAATTTATTGGAAATAATAGTTTTAATAATATGATTGTTCAAAAAAACATATATTATTTAAGTTCAATGTAACAATTATTTAAAATGCCATCTCAAATATTCTATTTAAAAATATTTTAGACAACTATAATCATTTTTTTAAAGATAAATCTACCAATCAATTCTCACTTCTGAATAAATAATTTTAAAAATTAAATATTATATAACTTCATCTTACAAGTCTTTTTAAGCACTCAGCATTTTAATAAATATATAAAAGATGACTAATTTTTTTTTTTTTTTATTAAGTTAAAAAATTTTATTTTAATCTAGATATAAACTTTTATTTTGTTATTATTTATATAAATGTGATTAATGTGTTTAGTCATAGACTGAGTTATTAAATTCTGTTTATATCTCTGTAGTATATGTATATTTTTATCAAAATGAAAATAATTTAGAGTCCACAAGTTCATCTTTAAAATAGACATGGCTATTAGAATAATTTTAGAATTAAGTTAATGTCATTCTGCAAAAAGATTAGTTAAATGATAACAATCTGTATTAATTACTACAATTATTTACTCCAGTCAATTGGAATAGTATATATAAACTCAAAGGCTATTCAATTATTCACGAAGAGCCACAGCATTTTATGGAAGCAACTCATATCCCAGACTATCTCCCACCTATTGATCTCTTAAGTGGATGTAGGAAAACAATTTACAGGTCTACAAATCTTCACATGTAAAGTGAGTTTATTTGAACATATGCTCTCAAGTTTCTGTGACTAATCTGGGGAATAAATCTAAGCTATATACCGAGATTGTCATGTATAGCATTGACAAAGTCAATATAGCATTGGCGCTAATTAATATAGCATTGGTGACATAAACATAACATCGGGCAGTTTGCTAGTTGATAAATTTTCCGTCAAATTATCATTGGGCATATTTCATAAGGCAATATATATATACACAAAATGAAAAAAATATCAATAGGACAAACATTTATTGGCAATTTTCACATAGATAACATCTTATTTTTGAATGACCTTTGTATAAGGCGAGAGTGGAAATTTTTTGATATTAAATATGATCAAAGTCAATAAATCAAATATAGCCATATTATTAAATTTGGGAAAGGAGAAGGTGAGTGAGATTACTAATAGATTATTTGAATCACAAAGAATTATCAATTTCACAAGAAATAATTGAAAAACTTAAGTCCAGCACTATTTAAACATATAGTTAGACTACATTTCAGAAATAAAAAGCAATTCAAAGATAGGGTATAAAAGAATATATCGCTCAGTGATCTAAGAAGACAGTAAATTAAAATTTCATGGAGAAAACACTCCTAGAACAATTTTTATAGTGACAGATGAGAAATTGAGACAACAACTTCTAAACAATGTAGTATCTCACATATTCAGATGCAATGAGAAACGGTTTAACACATAAACTTGTGTTAAAAACCAATGCAAAGAATTTCAAAATAATTCTTTGATTAAAACACAGCAAGTTTTCGTTAATAAAATTGAAGAAAAAAAAACCTGGGAAAAAATATTTCAATGCTAATTTTTTGTTGTGGGAAAAAAAAAAATTTACCTCATAAAATTTAGATCTAATAAAGATCTGCCATAGATAGAAAAACTAATCTTAGGGTATATGATGTAAGTAAAAATTCAATATACATATTTGAAAAGATTAAAGTTACTATTAAATTATTCATTAAAGAGTCAGAATTAAACTAATATGTTGTAAACCGAGAAAATTCAACAGATATTAGGGTGAGAATCATACAGATCTTTAGGAATTGATCTGAACATGATAGAATAAATATTTCTATAGAAAAAAGGAATAAATAATCATTTCCCTAATTTGTTTAAATCCAAACAAGGAAAGATGAATATTCAAATATTTTAAATATTGTTCCAAAGCAGCCTTTATTGTAAAAGATTAGGTAAAAAAATACTATTCGGGTCTAGCTTTCAATGCTACAAAAGGATAAAACAATTATGAATTTTGTTTACAAAAGGACATATCTTAAAATAACAACTTTATCCATAAAAGAGTTGCTTTAATCATTTTTAATGTGTATCTGCACATAGGTCTACATGGCCCAACTGCAGAGAAATTATCCATCACCTAATGATCCCACCCCTGGGGCTCCGAATTGAAGACCCAAAAGCTTCAGCTAAATAGGTAGACAAGTCCAGCATTGCACCAACCACCACAACAGGTAACGAGGTCCAAGGTCCGAGTCCATTAAACAAAAAACTCTCGACCCACAGTCGAGCCATGTCAAGACCATTCTAGTTACCTCTGTCTCCCAATTAACAGTCAATATGTGCAGAGACCACATTCGGTCTACCTGCCCAAAATTGGAAAACCAACTAGGGGAAAACTAACAAATAATGAGCACAGATCCGTACTGCTCAAAACCAACCTATCAAGGGGGCACAGCAGCCGACCAGAGCAGAAATGGCACTGAGACTTTGACCAGGTACCTTCCCAGCAGGTTTTCCAGGTAGCGGCAATAAATATCAACAGCCTGCATCATCCCCAAGGAAGAAAAGAGGAGTTCAGACCCGTGCCAGCAAAAATATTGCAACAAAAACTCCATCAAAATGCAAAATCTATAAATAGGAAACCTTGCCCAAAGAACAAAAGTAGATATGGAAATTCAACATTTGGTTGCAAATGTTTTAACACTAACAGAAAAATCCGAAAGAGTTAATCCAATAGTTAGTTATTACTCAATCTGAAGGTTCGATATTCATATGTGGTGATTATCATACAACCATGAATAAAAATATATGTAAAAACACATAATTGTTAGCATTAATTCAAAAAATTTCATATTTTCCAGAAATGGATATAAAAATAGCATTGCACCAGATTCCAATAAACACAGAATCAATAAAAGTCTTAACAATTACAATTCACATAGGACTTTTTGAATATAATCATTTATCATTCAGGATTACTATAGCTTCAAATGATGTTCAGAATAAAGTAGACATGCTCATTGAAGGGACCAAGACTTATATCCTAACATGACAATATATTGAGTGTTTCAAATTCTAAACTCTCAAATTGAGGGAAACAAGGATGTGCAACTATTTAAATAATTTTGAGATAAGACTTAATCCTGAAAGTGCAAGTGGGAAACTGAAGAAATAAATTTTTTACGGCTTAATATATAAGGAAAAGGACATATCCCACGCATGTAAAAGTCTGATCACTTAAAGAAGCAATTTCAAACTTTTCTAGGACTTATGGGAGTTTTTAACATAAGCTCATGTAGCACAGCCATTGTAAGATCTTCAAAAGAATCAGAGATGGATGTGATGAAAAAAGAGCAAGAGAATGTTTTTAAACAATCTAAGGATAAATTATTAATGCAATATGATAGTGATCTAGAAGTATTATTAACTACAGATGCCTTTAAATAGTAAATAGAATCAGTCACAAAATAATTGAGAGCTAATGTCAGGAGCTGAAAGAAATTATAGTTAGATCAACAAAGCCCTAGAAATTATGTTTAAAATAAAAAAGTTTAATCAATATTTATATAATCAGTCATCTCTTTTAGATAACTTTCCAAAAATAAACCTTTGCCTGATCATCTCAGTCCATGCATGCAACATTGGCACAATGTGTTGTCAGCATATGATTTTGAACTAACTGATCCAAAAGGGGAATTCTATTACGCATGCATTATGTTCTATCAAGAATACCTGACAAAAGAAACTTACATGAATGACACTGAAATTAATTATAGTCAGACATTACACTCAGACATTAAACAATAAAGCTGTAAAAAATGGACCTGGAAAGACCCAAGGATATCAAATCCTCACAAAATTAGGATGCACAAAGGATGCCAGTTCAAAAAATAGTAAGATCATCTAATGCAGTAACACTTGGTATTAAAGAAAAAGATGAGAGTAAAGGTAGTAGTATTGCTGATTTTCTGAAGAAGAATCTAGGAAAAGAAAACAAGAAAATTGAAGGTGTGAGAAGTAATCAAGCATTGAAGTCAGTGTGATTCAGGACAATTCAGAGGAAAAAAATTATCCAAACATTCTCACATAAAAGTGTAAATGAACAAGCAACTCCCAAATTCTGGAATAAAAGAAAGGTTAATGCAATGTATGCATTTAGATTTAGTTTAATATATTTCTAGTCATAAGATTGAGTTATTAAATTTTGTTTATATTTATGTAATATATATTTTATTAACTTAAAAAATAATTTAGAGTGCACAAGTTCTAATTCTCTAAATAGACACAGCAATTAGAGTAATTATAGAATTAAGTTAACCTGTCTACAATGGGATTAGTATTTAAATGATTAACCGAGAGTTGTTTTTAAAAAAACCCAATTTATATTAATTATTATTGCTAAACCTCCATTAGTTTAATTATTTATTCCAGATACTTAGAAGGTCTAAATAAGCCTAAAAGTAATTATTCAGGGAGAGATCTAAAGAATTTTGTGGAAGCAACTCATAAAATAAATGTAGAAAAACAATTTACAGGTCAGACATATCTTTACTTTTATTTTGTGTAAACTTTCAAGTTTTGTATGAACTTTACACACACACACGTGTTTGTGTTCATCAGCTGGAATACATTTGTTATTATTGAAATACTTGCCTTGTAATTCCGAATCAATTTATTTGAACATTAAATCTCTTTTACACTTTCATGTTTCTGTGTAGTATTCTCTTTCTTTTTTATTATTATTCATCTTTCCCAAACATAAACCACTCGCATTTCTTATTGTAATTGAAATCTGAGCGAAATGAATTTGAAATCCCTTTTTTTTTCCCATCTACAATATGTTTGAAATATAACAGCAATAATTATAATTTCTAAAAAAAAAAAAAAAACCGAAAATGAAAGAATTAAATGTTAAGAATATATTATCATAGTAATCACTAGGTACACTAAGACATAGGCGTTCGAATATCTTATTGAAATTTTTATAAACAAAGTTTTTTATAAAATAAATAACAATACTTAACCCAATTTCATTAAAATGCAGTCAACACTTAGACAATCCCAATATCAATAACAATCAATTTTTCCAAAAGGCAGCTAAAGATGTTAAAGCGAATTCACCAACCAATAACACTTGTTCAATGGTAGTGACAGATTTTCATTGCTTGTACAGAATTTTTTTCACTGCACAATATATTTTATATCTTAAAGCACTTCATATTTAATACTTATCAAGATTTTGCAATATTTGACAGGTGATAATAATCATTTTGTTACAGGTTGATAGAAACTTAGGATAAGTTACCAATGACGATGATCACGTGTTACTACTTGGTCACAATGCGCTGACCTTAGCAAAATGACTATTTATAGTGAGAAAAGTAACTTTCTGAAATTCATATTTATACAATTTCCACATAATTGATAGCAATAATAATTTCAAATTGTCGTGCAAATGCACTATATTTAAATATATAGTAATTTTATTGGTAAAGATTAAAAAAATTGATACAAAACATATTTCAATTATGAGCATATTTAAAATTTTCAAACTTTTTTTTTTGCGAGACTGCTAATGAAAAAAAAAGATGAAATCAGTATTTAATGGAAGTTTTAAAATTTTTTAAATTTTTTTATAAACATTGATTTTTTTTTTTTTTAAATACATATTATTTATAAATTTAAAAAAAAAAAAAAAATTACAACATTTAAACATCTAGTAACGTTTAACTAAAAGGTGTTCATGTTTTCTTGCTTTTAAGCCATATACGTTGATAAATATCGAAACCGTAAAGATAAATTGTAAATTTCTTATGTCCAAATTGCATATATTTACATTAAAGTTAATGTTAAATATATAATACATAGAAGTATTCTACAAACCTATTAAAGCATGTACATGAACAGCGCCATTTTTGCTTTAGAAAAATTCTCGTAGCAAATCACGACACAAAGGAAAAAATTATTTTAGATTTTAAACATAACATACAGGTTACATATTTGAAAATTTAACATAATCATTTGTAGGTTTTATCGTTTGTTTATTTTTTAATTTAATATATGTAAACATGCGTATATATGAATCTGAAAATTTTAACTTGCGTGCGCAAGAAACCAGTGTTTGTCAAACAGATTGCGATTACCTAAACATGGAAGCTCCACTCTTTAATTGCACCATTGCAGAACAATGTGCTGTAATTTGATTTCTTTGGAAAGAAGGCATTAAACCCGTTGAAATTCATAGAAGAATGTTAGCGCAGTATGGTGATAATTGTATGAATGAGTCTGAATTTTATGAATGGTTAGAAAAATTTAAATCTGTCCGAACAAGTGCGTCGGACGAAATAGATTCCAACTAAGAAGACAAATAATATTTTGCGCTAAAGAAAAAAATCGGGAAAACAATCTTACACAAAATACAAATTGATGCATTTGTGTGCCGACTATTGCTGCCTGCTATTTTATATATCGGTTATATCTGTTTTGCAATAATTAAGAAAATTTAGATTACGGGAAAGTGTTGAAGTTCGGGTTCCAAAATAAATGACTGGTGGAACAAAAACACCAATGAATGGAATTTGCAACAGGGGAGGGGTTGCAGCATTATGAAAAAAATGCAAATTTTTTAGAAAGGATTTTTACTGGGCAGAAGACTTGTTCAGTAATTTAATTCTGATAGAAAAAGATGGTTCATTTCCAACAGTAAAGAACTTCAAAAGTATACCTTTGGTTAGAAAGTTATGCTAACCGTATTCTGGAATGTGAGTGGCCTATTTTAGAATATTCTTAGAAAGAAGACGACTATCTGCTAATAATAAATTATATTTAGATCTATTTAAGCGCAATTTGGAATCTGCAATTTTCCATAAAAGAAAAATATCAAACTTTTTTTTTCAATAAACATCACATGATAACAACTGAACTTCTTACTTCAATTTACATGGTGAGACAAATCAGACTCTTGAGTTTGAAATTCTCCCACATTCATCTTGTAACCTTGATCTTTTTCCAAGCATTTTTCAAGTCCTTGATATGCTTAAAGATGTATCACAAAGTAAAACGTTTAACAGTGTTGAAGAAATGAAAAAAGCTGTCCATGTGTGGTTTCAAAAGCAATCAAAAACTTTTAATGGAATAGAAAGCTTAATAGATGTAAAAAAAAACTGTGTAGATCTATAAAGAAACTACATTGAAAAATAATATTGAAATCTTCAGATAAATTTATTTTTGAATGTAGTAAATAAAAAGTGCAGCAATTGCAACAGTGGAGACTTTAAAATTTTAATGTTGAGATTTGTTCACTATATAATTTAACTTTGTTCCAATTAATTGTAATGTCTTTGATTTATTTAGAGAACTACACATTGAGGTTTTACAATAACAACGTAATGAAGAGGAATATACTGTATCTTGAATAAAGTTGTTTTGTTTTTTTTAAATATAGAATTGAGAAGTTCGTCAATTTATAGTGTTCCAAAGATTTGTTTTTGAAAAATAAATTTAGTTTTGGATCTTCTTAATAGAAAGTAGCTCTAAATGGGAATTGTTATAGAATAAATTATGAATAACAATTATTGTAAACTTCCATCAATTTGGTGGTAGTATTTTATTGCCTAAATGCTCTAATCTGCTTTTGGACAGGTGTTGATGTTTAATTTAAAAAATTATTTCTAGGCTTGATTTAAAATAAATGGTTCAATAAATGTTAAAATCAAAGTTTTATACATTTAGAGACTCAAGGAACTTTATTTATATGAGATTTATTAGTTAAAGTATATTTATATTGAAGCTGTAAATATTGCTATACATATTTGTGCTTTACCTAGGGCCAATTATATAACCACTAGTATGGGGTTGAACACAACTTATCCATGTGGTTAGCACCAGCCTCTAGCAATAAGTGAGGAGATCTATATAGAGAGAGATACATGAATCTGGGGGAGGGGGGTTCTCTACTAAAATTTAAATTGTTATGGGAAATTAAATAGACATTTATTTTGATAAATTATCAAACAATTTGGTTTCGCCAATTTAATTTGTGTATGTATATATATATATATAGACAAATCAATTTATAATATTTGTTTATATAATTTATATTTTGTATATTTTAAATAATTTTACTAATAATTTATAAGACAGAATAGATATCTGTGAATTGCAATCTAATCGTTATATCTGGTGGTTTTGGCAGGTCATTGTCTCATTTTAAAAAATGTACAAATTTTGAGAGGAACAAAAAATTATATAATTAAATTTTACTTGGCTAATTGATTGTTTTTTTCCATAACTATATATGGAAATATACTTTTAAAAATGGATAAAATTTATAGAGACAGAAGTCTTTTTATTTAAATTTCACTTGGCTAATTGATCAGTTTTCATTGTCATATATGGAAATGTGGATCAATTTAAGATGTAGCCAAGTATATTGAGTTTGCCATATATGGAAATGTGGATCAATTTAAGATGTAGCCAAGTATATTGAGTTTGAGACAATGGCTGGCAAGAATTTAATCAGATTTAATACCTAAACAAAAATGTAAGGGAAACAGAGAATCATATTATGCATAAATAGCTGAAACTTTGGCTATCAGAAAAATTTTTCTTTGATTTTTTTTTTTTTATGTTAGAGCTAACTAGTCCATGCTAGTTTCATTTGTGAAATGAAATTATGTCGGGGTAAAAGAAACGACCATTTGCTTCCCTAGTCCCTGAGACTCTCATCTTCCCCTCATGATGCTGAAGCCCGAAACAATTGGGCACAATTAAGTAAACTGTTCAAAGAAGAATGATTGCCTGAATTTCAACTTTAATTACTAACCAATGCCCGTTTCCAGAAAAACCAGTATATGATCATGGTTCACCAACCACCTGCTTTGCATCAACCAAGTTGGCCAAAGTAAATGTCTGCATTGCTGACAACCAGTGAACTTTTATTAACCTAGAATTTTAATTTAATACTATTTTTGTAAGCTGTCTGTTCTTGTTTCTTCAAAGCTATTCTGTAAATATTAACTAATGTCTGTACAATCTAATTTCAAGCTGTATTAATTTTGTTTTAACTTTGGTATGGCAATTTAGATTGAAATTTATTTCTTTTAGTTTAAACAAAGACAAAACTCCCCATACAGTAGTGCCACCCTGTGCCAAACAGAGTAATCAATGGATGCCAGAAGGCTTGTGCATAAAATCCCTATCTAGTGCCTACTCATCCAATATCCCCAGACTAGTTTCTGGCTTGTGGCCATCAGCAGTGAGGAGCCTTGGATCTGAGAGTACTGCACCTAGATCTTAGGATCTAATGCAACCCTCCAGCAGCCACCTTTTAACTCTACTTTACTACAAAACTATGAGAATGAAATTGCTCAATGGCTTATATAGTCATATGGGTCTGAACTCAATTCAGCACCCATACATTTTGGTGTCTTTGGCTCTTAAACAACCATAGCCACCACTATCCTATTAGGCAGGATTGGTGTTAAACCATCAAACATCACATGATCACCATCTCTATACAAGCACATAATTTGTTGTAAACAAAGGCAAAACTCCCCATACAGTAGTGCCACCCTGTGCCAAACAGAGCAATCAATGGATGCCAGAAGGCTTGTGCATAAAATCCCTATCTAGTGCCTACTCGTCCAATATCCCCAGACTAGTTTCTGGCTTGTGACCATCATTAATGAGGAGCCTTGGATCTGAGAGTACTGCACCTAGACACCAAAATGTATGGGTGCTGAATTGAGTTCAGACCCATATGACTATATAAGCTATTGAGCTTAGATTGAAGATATTAACAATGTTTTCAATTTCATTCTCATAGTTTTATAGTAAAGAAGAGTTAAAAGGTGGCTGTTGGAGGGTTGCATTAAATCCTAATATCTAGGTGCAGTACTCTCAGATCCAAGGCTCCTCACTGATGATGGCCACAAACCAGAAACTAGTCTAGGGATATTGGATGAGTAGGCACTAGATAGGGATTTTATGCACAAGCCTTCTGGCATCCATTGATTACTCTGTTTGGCACAGGGTGGCACTACTGTATGGGTAGTTTTGCCTTTGTTTACAACAAATTATGTGCTAGTATAGAGATGGTGATCATGTGATGTTTGATGCTTTTAACACCAATCCTGCCTAATAGGATAGTGGTGGCTATGGTTGTTTAAGAGCCAAAGACACCAAAATGTATGGGTGCTGAATTGAGTTCAGACCCATATGAATATATAAGCTATTGAGCTTAGATTGAAGATATTAACAATGTTTTCAATTTCATTCTCATAGTTTTGTAGTAAAGTAGAGTTAAAAGGTGGCTGCTGGAGGGTTGCATTAGATCCTAAGATCTAGGTGCAGTACTCTCAGATCCAAGGCTCCTCACTGATGATGGCCACAAGCCAGAAACTAGTCTGGGGATATTGGATGAGTAGGCACTAGATAGGGATTTTATGCACAAGCCTTCTGTCATCCATTGATTACTCTGTTTGGCACAGGGTGGCACTACTGGATGGGGAGTTTTGCCTTTATTTACAACAAATTATGTGCTAGTATAGAGATGGTGATCATGTGATGTTTGATGGTTCTTTTAGTTTATTTGATCTATTTTTAATATGCTAAGTTAGTATCCAACTCAGCGAGTAAGCGTAACTTTACCACTCAGTACCCTACAATATATATATATATAAACTATCAAAAACCAAAAGCTAAACTAGCTAATAAACAAATTATACCAAATTCAGAATTATATTATATTTTGATTTACAAGTGTCAAACCTTCCAACACAACTTTGATACGAAGCACTTCATTTATGATTATTATTACTCATTTATTACACTAGAGATTACCACCAACCCTAACATAAACTTTAAATCCCAATTAAAATTAATATATATATAGTGTGTAATGAAATGAGGTGGTGAGTAGTCTCCCATCTAGGTCCCATAATGGAATGCATTTTATTCAATGGTACATTTTGCAAAATCCTAGTTAGAAAAAGAATGGTTTTAAATTAAAGAGTCATAACTAGCTTTTCTACAAATATGGCCACATATTAGTGAATAAAATTAGTGCATTAAAATATAAATTAATAATAGGGTTGCTTGCTCAATAATAAAAAATGATGTAACTCACCAAGTAGCAATTATATTCTGTAGTTTGGCTCCTATTAAAGTTTTTTTATTATTCTAAAACCTTTTTAAAAATAAATTAATTAACTTAACAGCATTTTCTGCTTAATGTGAGATCTTTTAAGAACTTTTTATTTAAAAATGAATGTCAATTCAATGGAGCCACTACACTCACTGTATTTTATTCCAAGCCACCCTTATGTACATCACATGGAATAGTTTTTGTTTTGTTGATAAGTTTTGATTATAATAGTAAGTGTACTGTTTATTGAACTGCAAATGTACAATACTTATTAACATGCATATATATGTAACAGATGATTTTTTTTATTTGGATAGGGTGCATATGTAATTCAAGATTACATATAAACAAAATTAAAACATATATATATATAATTATTAATAATAAATTGAGGGGTCACATTTGTGTGTGTGTTCTCTCATTCACTGATAAAATAGTAAAAAACTTACTGCACTGTATTTTTATTTTTAAATAAAATGAATAATGAAATGATTAACTTTAATTGCAATTAAATACACTGGGTGATTTTTTTTTTTTTTTCAATAACTTTTTTTTTCTCTTACAGAAATGTAATAATAGACTTGTTATTAAAAAACTATGATTTCTGAAAAGAGTAAATGAAAACAAGATTGATTGAGGAAATTAGAAATAGAAACTGGATTGAACATATATTAAGAAGAAGGTATAGTTTAATGAAAGAGTTTCAGGAGGAAATGGTAAGTGGAAACAGGAAGAAAGGACAGAAAAGATTGACACTGTTGGATATTATAAAAGATCAGAAGAGTTACATGGAATTGAAGGGACTGTAGTGGGAAAATGGATGAATTGGTAGTTTGATTACTCTTTGGACCTGTCCATGGGGCAGAGTACTATTCATTATGATCTCGGTAATTGTATTGAAGTTTTTAAGTTAGTACATTACATATTCTTTAATTTTATAAAATTTTCAACATTATGCAAAATATTGCCTGTCGAATTTCAGAAAGGAAGAAGAAAATGTACATGCTTTCAACATAAACTGAAGATATTTTATTAATAAACAAGATCACATATAGTGCTCAGAGATGACAAAATGGCTGCTCACATTTGATAAAATGTATTAAATTTATAAATTTTAATGATTTGTTTATTTACATTTTTGTTTATTTGTTTACATTTTTTTTTGATGGAATATAATTGAACATTTACTAGCATAGTTAGAATTATTTGAATGATAGTAAGATTGCAATGTGAAAAACAGAGGCA
The DNA here is from genome assembly GCA_028023455.1 of Epiperipatus broadwayi. Classification (NCBI taxonomy): domain Eukaryota; kingdom Metazoa; phylum Onychophora; class Udeonychophora; order Euonychophora; family Peripatidae; genus Epiperipatus; species Epiperipatus broadwayi. Next base: position 3,180,426 of record JAQFVV010000109.1, read on the forward strand.
AGCTCTCAGATTATTATTTTAAATGTATTTTTGATGGTGAATAGAAAAAAATCATTTAGTAGTTTTCCAAGTCCATTTTCATTTTTACTCTAAAAGATGTTTGGGCTTGATAGGAGAAAAAATAATCCAGACTGTCCACATGTAAAAGCTTTGCATTTAATTAGTGATATGTTATGATAAATCTTAGAAAGTTAAATTAATTTGATAAAAGAAATGCAGAAAAATGGGATAAAATTTCTAAAATGATGAATAATAAAAGTGAATTTCATAATGGAATAACACATCTAACAGCTAAAAACAGGCAAAGGGGATTGCACCAGTGATGGATTGTATTTCTTAGAGTGCTTATAGATATTCAGACATTAAGAAAAAATTGATTTGATCCTGTCTTATGATAACACCTGAAGATTTGTTAGTCTTCATGCCAACATCTAATGGTGAAAACAATAAAAGGAAAGATATCTACAATCATCTGGAAGTTCTAAACAAGTATAAATGTAATATCATGTGAGATTAATATGCCAGTATTGTTAAGATAGAGTAGTAGGTAGATTTAGATTGTTTTTGATAAATAACCATGAACTAAGACTTTGGCTTATCTATATAGAAGAGTCTTATAATGACAAACATTTGATTTGAAGTTTCATTAAGCTGTGCTTATATCCAAAGATTTCTTTCTAACTGAACCAACATTACATTGATTCTTACATTGAAGTGACAATACTAAGAGTTGAAATCCATTGATATATTTAATTAATATGTGGACTCATAATATGATCAAGATTTCATCTCAAAAGAATCATAAATCATGATAAACAAATTAAAATATATACAAGCTCAAATCTGCTCAGATTAAATTAAATTTTAGAAATATTATGAAAATACCATTCCACAATATCAAAAAAATATTTAATTTTTGTAAATTCAGAACAGAAAGCCACAAAGTTAATTGTTTTAAACTGCTAAGTAATCTTTAAGTAAAACAAAGAAGAGAATAAAAGTATGAGTAGTAATATATAAGAAATTGAAGGCAGAGTAATAATTAATGCTATTATTGAAAAGTCAAAATATAAGCAATTTAAAAAAAAAGAGTGATAGAACTATAAGCTGGCTGTAAAAAATAATAGTAAAATAAATGACATGCAAAAAAGAAATGTAAATTAGAAAAGCAAAGAATTCAATGTGTGGAGGGAGATTTAATTTCATGCTTTAAGAAATAAAGTTATTTTTTATTAACAAAATCAAATAAAGCAAAGATGTAAAAACTGTTCAGATAATTTGTAACGGAAACCTAATTTCATAACAACTCAATGAGCTTAAAAAGGCAAGAGAATGATGTCCAAACAATTACAAAGAAATAATTTGAAATTGATGATGGTAAAAAGAAAGGCTTTAGAAATTAATGGTCTTCCAGTTGAAATATGGAAAGAAGGTAATAAATCCCATCATAATCATATATATAGTTTCAGTGCACATATGTTTGAAATAACAGATTAACTATAAAAAAAAAAGATACTTCACAGTTCTTTGAATTATCAAAAAAAAACACTTTAAAAATCAGTATGATTAACAATATTTTGACAACTATCAATATGAATTTAAAAGAAATATATCTACAAAGATAGCTAACTGTAGAAGAAAGTTGAATAGGATTTATTTAATATATTTGCAGTAATCATAATAGAAAAACCCTGTTTCACATAAATTTTGGACTAAAAGTAAGTAAATTAATCTGTCAAATAGTCAAAATAAGAGTCATAGATCACATGACACTATCTCTTAAGCTTGTAAGTTATAAACAGTGAGGATTGCCAATTCCTCTACAATCTTTGTGATAAATGCTTAGCCAGAGCCAGCACTTAAAATATCTGTCAGGAACCTCCCCAAACCCCTGACCATGATTTCGTGCTTTGGCACTCCTTAGAGAGGTGGGTGATATTGAAGCAAGTTACAAAACTGGCTAAAATTGACAAAACTGCCATTTAAAAATTGGCAAAAAGATCAGTGCTTAAAAAATTTTGAGGCTAGGGTAAAATCCTAAATTCATAAATATATTCATATTAAAATTTAAAAAATCAATAAAACAAGATTGACTGTTTGAATAGTTAGGTCAAATAAATACTAAAAGTACAGACTATTATAAAAAAATACACAAAAAATGATGAGCTGGCTTTTTATGAGAAGCAATCATGTTTGACACCAAGAACAAATAATGTAGATCTCTGCAATATATATTGAGATGGTTATGTCTCATAACAAACAACAACATAGTAGTGTGTGTATATATATGTAAAGTTGAAGGAAAAAGAAAAAATTTTTGTAGATATTTTCTATATTACACTGGAATAACAGATAAAAATTTAAAAAGGTCAATTAATATTTTATTCTGATTTTAAAATTAAATTAAGCATATTTTTATGGTGAAATAGATATACTGGTAATTATAAAATGTCAATATTGATTTTGATTAGATTAAATTTTTTTTACTTAAAGCTTGTATAACATATTTTGATCCTATAAAGTTGTTTTCAAAGGATTAAAGTGAAAAGAATCATTAACTTTCTTCAACCAAGATAAAGAAAACTTATTTTTAATTACTGTATTTTTTCCACTGACTATTAAAAAGTTGGAAAAAGATTAGAGGAGAGTTATTAGAGTTTTACAGTTATACAGAGTTATTATGAAGATATAACTGAAGGTGCAGAGAACAAGTCTAGCTGCTGCTACTGCTTCACAATGGTAGAGTTTTGATTCATGTGGTGGCCAGGCCAGATTTTCTGTAGTTCATTAGCCCATATATATTAAATGCTAGATGGTATGCCTGAAGTCTATCAAATTCCACACTAAATGGAGCTGTCTGTATGTATGTCAACAGTTACTGAATTATACCTTTCCTAAAAAAACAATAACCCAGTCTACTATTTTAAAAGAGACTAGCTTACTAAGAGAGTCCATCAGCTTCCTGAAAAATTAGTTATATGTATACTGTGTTTTATCTATATTCAGAGAAGCACAGATAATGATACTGCATCATATATGTAAACTACAGCTGGTGAGTAGTGTTATATATATTGAGAATGCTATTTTAAATCATTCCTTGAAAATGACATTTAAAATGTATAATTTAAAAGTAAAATAAATAATTTTTGCTTGAATTAAAAGTTAAAAAAACAAAGGATTGAATCAAAGACAATTTTATTTTGAAAAAAGTAAACTCCAAAAATCTTTCTAGATTAGGGACCAAAAAAAAAACTTGCTGGAGTATTTTTTAACTGCTTCAGTTTAAGGTGCCATATTGAATTTTTTTTAAAACTGACCTGAGACAATTTTCACAATAATTTCAGTTTTAATTATGTTAGAGCAAAAAGATTTACATTAATAGAAACTAGAAAAATGACGGAAAACAATAAGTTTAAGACAAATAGTGATAACCATTTAAAAAATAAGGAAAAAAAGAAATTTCAACATCTGACATAATTATTACTCTATTGTTTGTTCATAATTTGTAAATCATCATTAGCTAAGTTTAAATTATATCTTCAATGATAATTTCTTTGTATTTTTCACAAAATTATCTTTTAAACCATATATAATATGTCTTACTTTAGATAATCCATAGCTTCAGAATGATAAAATGAGTTTCATCTCTTCATTTTATATTTTTTGTGTATATCAGTGATGTGTATATTCTTTATGCACACCAGTGATGCTATCATATTATATTTATTGTATCACATAGATAGAATTTATTTGCATATATTCCATTTGTTAGCTATAGACTTGAAAATAATGTAATGAAACACATAGCAAAACCAGAGTGACACCACAGCATGAGTATCAAGGTATAGGCAAGAATCAGAATTTGATCATTTGCCTGTATATGCAATCTTTCTGTACATTTGATTACTAGTTTTGTAAATCATTACTTGTAAACTCAAACACACCATATAAACATAATAATAATTTGTAATAGTTGAAAGGTTGCTAGTCTTTCACATCCGCCAACCATTGTCTCTCAGACAGCCAATCAGATTTTTAAATAACTGTCTTGAGAACGATCAGGCCTTGACACATGACAGATTTTGATAAGAAAAGGATGATACCAACCTTTTCTCTACTTAACTTTTCTTATCAAAATCTCTGTCATGTGTCAAGGCCTGATCGTTCTTAAGACAGCTGTTTAAAAATCTGATTGGCTGTCTGAGAGACAATGGTAGGCGCATGTGAAAGACTAGCAACCTTTCAATTATTACTAATTTAATAACAACATGCGATTTAAACAAATGTTATTTATAATAATAATTAATAAATTATTAAACCTTTTAAGTATCATTGTGTTTATAAAATAAGTTTATTTTTATAAAATAAGTGGATTAGAACACACAAAATTATCAGACATATGAATTCATATGAGCATAAATACATATAGAATTTATATAGACACACACCACTACAAACAAATTAATAAAAATTAAATCATTTTTTTAAATAATTAAAAAAAATTAAAATCTTATTCAAAAAAATTAAAATTATATACTTACAAGCCTGATATTCTGCTTACATTTAGACTAAATCGAAGGCTTTGCTTGTGAATCAGAGTATTTTTATTTTGATAAATTCGTATTTTTAGGCCAATAAGTGTTTTCTTTCTTTATCGCTTCATAGATATTACAAAATTGATTTTAAAAAAAATTAAATGCGCCAGTTACAAAAAAAAAATTAATAAGAAATCCAATTTTTTGGGGATTTTTTTTTTAAGACAGCCTTAGAAAGCTACATAAAAGATATATAAAATGCCAATATTTCCATTGATGTCATGCTTATAGTTTTTACATCAGCAAAAAAAGAAAACATTTCAACGAATCAAATAAGATGCATGGGACATCCTCTTAATAACTGGAAGTAGTTAAAGATGTTTACAATTAATAAGAAGTAACGTGGAAAAAAAAAACATTGTTGAAGGACTGTCAAAGAATTAATATTATTTTTTTTAAAAAAGTAAAAAGAAAACTTTTCTATTAGCTAATGAATGAATTAATGACTTCAATTCATTCAATTTATATATATATACACTTATTATACATATGCATTTACGTGTTATTAAAAATGAATTAAATTTTTTTATAAGTCTATGCCAATTTGAACATGTTAATTTTTAAATTATTATACAGCACATCATATAAATGTGCATTTTATGTTTTTGGCATCAAATTAATTGTATATTGAGAACATATAATACGGTTTATTAAGTTTATTCCATTTTTATAAATGCCATTATATGCTCACATGTCCATGTGTACACACACATATATATATATATTAAATCAGTCATTAATTATGTATTATAAAAGTAAATTTCATTTATAGATTTATGACAATTCAAATATGTTCATAAATTATTATATCATACATCTGTGTGCTTATATATATGTATAACTGTATTCTGCAGACCATAATTTCATTTTAATTGTTATTAATAAATTTATATTTCATTGTTAAGTTATTCCTGTGAATTTATTCCATTTGAAATAGTATTCACTGAGCTGGGTTCATGCATAATGATCTTTTATATAAAGAGGGGTTTATATTTAATCTTTATAGACATCCAGTTGATGATTATCCTGGTTTGTGCAAAGAGGATAACCTTTAAAGCCTTGCACTACATTTCACTTTTAATTATTTATTTAGAAATCGAGTTTATAGTTGGTCAGACCATTAATGGTACTAATTGGCCAGAGCATTGATGGTCATCATGTTTTAGTAACCCAGCATTATTTTTAATTGTTATATTCTTATAGACTAGCATTTATGTTTGTGTGTTCAAATTTTTAATAATCTGCTCAAGCTGGCAAAAGCTAAATACACCTGGGTCTCATTTTACGCGATAGATAGGTTCCTCACAAAACACGCGCAAACGAAATCGCGCAAAAATAGACATAACTTACATTGAAAAAGGGGGGGGTGCGGTCTGTGATTTTTCAAAATTCGCATAAAAGCAAAGCACCAACGTAAAATTACTTTAAAATTTGCACAAAAAAAAAAAAATAATAAGGAAATAAAATATGACTAATAAAAAATTTCAAATTTGAAAAAAATTGATACAAGACAAACTTTTTTTAACTATTATATTTAATTTTATTCAAAATAATATATTTTTATGCATAATTTACAGTACAGTAATTTACATTTTTTTATACACATTTTAATTATTATAGCTATTTGCCGAAAAACATCTTTGTTTGCAAACAACTAGTGCCAACTTCACACTCATGTTGTGTCAATGGTTTTCTGGTGACAACGTAATTAGTAATTAATCTTTGAGACAATGATTTTATTAATTGTTTATGAAACTAACAACTAAAAATTAAATTCTTATTTTTGTCTTTAATTTTCAATTCCGTTTAAAAATCAAATTTCACATCACATTAATTTCAAGTCGTCATAAGTAATTTTTAAATTGTTAATTACAATTAAAAATCAGATTTTAATTTTTAATTGTCAAATTTAATTGTGCCCACTGCTATTACTGACTTTTTAAAAATAAACTTGTGGACACTAAATGATTAATAATTGATTACATCTTTTTTCAAAAACAAAATCAGAATGTGATTTAAAATGCAAAATTAACACGCACAATGTTTGAACAAATTTACATTATAATCTTGTAAAATTTAATGTGTGTATACATAAAATGTGGAAATCATGATTTTAATTTCATTATTGCATAAAATCTTACTATTATAAAGCACTGAAAATATTAAAATTACTAAGATGAAAGTCGAATTCTAATAATGTGCTATTACTTTCAATATAATGTAAGTGCGCAAAATTTATTATTTAAAGTAATAGCGCATTATCGGAGTTCGACTTCCAAAGAAACATGAATCGTGTAACTTCAAAATCGTGTTAAATAAGTCTGTGTAAAAAGAGACCCAGGTGTAATTAGTCTGGTCTATAGTAGCCTCATTTCAAATCCAGTCACAAACTTGACTTGTTTATTTTTACTGCTGATCATTCATGATGATGAATGATTATTTCTTTGTGTAATGCTGGTGAACTTATACTTATTTATAGTTAAGGTCTGTGTTGATCTCTCATGCTCATTCCTCATATTCATTCCTGTTATAATTCATTTTATATTTAAATTTTGTATTAAAATTACATTGATGATGATGATTTTCCATCACACCAGATCCTCTAGTTTTCCATGCCACTACAAATTGCTACACAACTGCGGGACAATGATGATCATGTACTGGAGGTCATCACTACAAAATTGCCATTCAACTTGATTTCAAATATAACTGCATCTGAGAATGAAAAGCAATATGTATTTTATGCAGAATTAATTTTAAAAAGTTATAAAATAGTGGTTAATATATATTTAAAGAGTTCTTTATCTTGATTGAAAAAAATTAATGACATTTTTATATATTTAAGGAGTTCTTTATCTTGATTGGAAAAAGTTAATGACTCTTTTTCAATTCACTTTTATCCTTTGAAAAACAACTTTATATTAATTTTTTAATTAGAGCTTATTTAACATATTTTGATCATGTAAAGTTGTTTTTCAAAGGATAGATGAATTGAAAAAATGTCAAATTTTTTCAATCAAGATTTAAAAAATTATTTTTAATTACTATATTTTTCCACCCTGACTATTAAAAGGTTGGAAACAGATTAGAGAAGAGTTATTAGAGTTTTACAGTTATACAGAGTTACTATGAAGATATAACAAGGTGCAGAGGAAAGTTTAGCTGCTGATACTGCTTCACAATGGTAGAATTTTGATTCACATGGAGGCTAGGTCCAAATTTTCTGTGGGTCATTAATTAGCCCATATATATTGTGTATTAGTCAAATATCTGATATCTATTAAATTCTAGACTAAGTGGAGTTAACTATGTATGCCAATAGTTACCAGATTATATCTTTCCTGAAGATGACAATAAGCCAGTGTACTCTTTTAAAAGGGACCAACTTACCAAGAGAGTCCATTAGTTTGCTGAACAATTAATTTATATGTATACTGGTTTGTCTATTTGCAGAGAAGCACAGATAAAAGTACTGCATCATATATATAAAGTACAGCTGGTGAGTAAAGTTGTATATATTGAGAATGATATTTTAAATAATTCCTTGAAAATGATATCTAAAATCTATAATTTAAAAGTAAAACAAGTAAAGAATTTTTGCTTGAAGTCTAAAAAACAAAGGATTGATTCAAAAACAATTTTATTTGAAAAAAGTAAACTCCAAAAATCTTTCTAGATTATGAGTAACCTGGAAGAAATAAAAACTTTGATAAAAGACTGTCAAAGAATTAATATTACTTTTTTTTAAAGTACAAAGAAAAACTTTTTATATTAGCTAATGAATTAATTAATAACTTTGATTTGTTCAATGTTTTGTTTTTATATACACACATTATACATGTGCATTTATGTATTATTAAAAATAAATTGAAATTTTTATAAGTCTATGACAATTTGAACATGTTAATTTTTATTTTTTTATACAGCACATCATATACATGTGCTTTTTATGTTTTTTGACATTGAATTAATTGTATATTGAAAAAATATTATATGGTTTATTAAGTATTTGTTTTTATATAAATGTCAGTGTGTGCTCACATGTCCATGTGCACTCACATATATATGTTAAATCTGTCATTAATTATGTATTATAAAAATGAACTTTATTTATAGGTTTATGACAATTCCAATGTGTTCATAAATTATTATATCAAACATCTATATGCTTATATGTAGGTGTTTTATGAGGTATTTGTAAATCACAATGGATTTCTTGTTGGTATTAAGCAAAATCAGAAGGTTTAATTTATATGTATAACCATATTATACAGACCTTAATTTTATTTCATTTGTTATTAATAAATTGATATTTCATTGTTAAGTTATTGTAGTGAATTTATTCAATCTAAAATAGCTTTAGAATATTATATGTTTTGAATTATATCTTTTGTTCACAGTAACAGTTATAGAGCTTTTGTTCACTGAGTTGGATTTGTGCATAACAGTCTCTTATATAAAAGAGGTTTATATTTTAATGTTTATAGGCACTCAATTGATGATGATCTTGGTTGGTGCAAAGGAGATATCCATTACAGTCCATGCACTACATTTTATTTTTAATTATTTATTTAGAAATTAAGTTTATAGTTGGCCAGTACATTAATGATACCAAGTGGCCAAAGTATTGATGATGGTCAACCCAGCATTATTTTTAATTGATATATTATTATGGATTAATACTTAAATTTGTGCATCAAAATTATTGTTTCAATAATTAGCCTGGTCTATAGTAGACCTATTTCAAATCCAGTCACAAGATTGATTATTCATTTATTTTTATTGTTGATTATTCAAGATGATGAATGATTATTTCTTTATGTAATGCTGGTGAATTATACTTATTTATAGTTAAGGTCTGTGTTCACTTCTCATTCTCATTGTATTTCATCATCATTCATCATTATATATTTGTATGTTTAAATTTGCATTTGAGTTGAGGTTGATGATGATGATTTTCCATCACTCCAGGTTCACCTCAAATACTCCGCACCATTACACTATATATATATGAGGTTTGACATTTGGCTCATTACACTATATGGAGCAAAAACTTGGATGCTTTAAGCGATTTGAGGTTAAGGGATGAATAAAGAAATAGTCCAATAATAAAATTATGTTCCCAATAGAGAGAAAGGATCACTTCGATTTGGGTGACTTAACTAATGATATTGAAAGATTTGAGATTAAGGGATGGATAAAGAAATAATCCAATAATAAAATTATGTTCCTAATAGAGAGAAAGGATCACTTGTCCCTCAAATTAGGATCAGAAAATTCAATTTGATGAGTCTTGTACTGAGACATCCTAAACTAATCAAGGAAATAGAAGAGAAAAAATTATCTGAAAAGTGGAAAGAATAGGTTTTCACATTTTTGGATCAATAATGCAGACCTTAGTATTCTACACCATGATGAATTAAAGATAGCAGCAGAAAATCATAGATCTAAAGACTTCTAATGGGTAGTTTTTCAGTCCAAAGACTAGACTCTGAATTGAAGAACCAATGACAATAATCACACATTTTTCTCATCCTATATACAATTTTAACAAACTATCAACTAGAAAAATTAAATAGTTTTGAGTTATTTATATGTATATAGTCAGTTTCATGTCTAGTTTTGCTAATAAAAGAACAAACAATATACAGAATCTCACGGGCTAAATCATCAGTTTATCAATTACTTTATTGGAAGTAATGAGGGTGTGACTTCACGTTTTATTTCTCACATTTTACAAGTAAAGATATATTATAATATATTACATATTTGAAAAATATAATTAAAATAAGTGGAGGGACCATTTCAAATTTTATTTTACTAATCTTATATTAGAATATTTATTGATAATTAATTTAAAAATTCTTTTTTGTGCACTAACACATATAAAAAAAAATGGAAGAATTTTCTTATATATCTAATCTTTAAATAGTTTTATCCTTATATAAATTGTACTATTTGAGTTGTTGTTTGTATATGCAAAGAAAATACTTATTTATATATGCAGATGCTTTCCAAAAGTGTGCATTTATCAGCTGATTTTTAATAGTAGTTTTTTTTAATATGTCAAAGCGTTGACTGGGAAGCGAACCCAGGTTGGCTGCTTGGAAGGCAGCTATGCTAACCACTAGGCCACTAACACTTGGTTTTGTTTGAAATGTATCAAAAAAGAAATTAAAAATTCAACTAAAGGGTTGATTTTATGATAACCATCCCTATTCAACTAAAGTAAATTTTAAGCACCAACAACCTTGATAAAATTAAGTATATGTTAAAGATTTTATGGATGAAAGATACAAATACAATTTTCAGGTTAAATTCATGTCCTTCATAAAAATTGAACCTGCTGTTTTCTAAGTAGTATGGATGGTGCAGTTACTTTTGCTAGAGACACCTACAAAAAAATAGACAATGAAGCAGTGATGGTTAGTGAGGCAGCTTCATATGTCAATAAATTTGAAAATTGCTCATGGGTGCCTACAATATGACTGAGCTAAGATGAAAGATGTTCTAATAAGAACAAACTTGAAAATATATAAAAAGTTGTATTTTTTTAATACAAAAGTCATGCAGTTTTTTAAATACCATATAACATAATAAATTTGTAGATATTATATGACTGTCTTAATGGACATACTTTTTTTTTTTTAATGAGAGGATTATTTGGTTATGTAAATAGCCATCTAACATAATACATAGGTAGATATCATGTGCTCATTCAAATAATAAGTAATCTGGATATTGCATTAATATTGAGGATTAAATGTTAAAAAAATCTAATTGTGACCAACTTTATATATAATTCCTTTAAGTGTTGCTATTATTTTAAACAATGCTATAGATTGCTTGCTGTAAAGCTTCTGGATAATCCACCACTTTTTGCACTCATGTATTCTACAAACAAAAACTGAATTCCTTTGAGAACAGATCTTGAAGCTTCATGGAACCAAGTTTGATAGATGGCATAGACAGTCATATTTAATTTCATATTCCACCAATAAATTACTTTTGTGGATCCAAATAAAAATGTTTCTATACTTGAATTACAGGTATTGAATGAAACTATTGACTGATTCCTTGCCAAACTAGCCACATTATCCACCTTTTGTTGGGTCCTCCCCCCCCATTTATGTTCAATGATTTTTTGCTGTTGTTAAACCTTTTCTATTTTTAATCTGTGTGAAGAAAACTTTCTGTATATTTTGCCTGTCTTCTTAAGCATAGTGATCGATAGTCTTCAAATTTAGTTTATTGGGAAATGATATAACTGCACATAGACTCTTCTACTGACTTTCATACCAGACAGAAAATGAATAATCTTGGAATCAGAAACAATTATTAGCATCATGGAATGGACTAACAAATATTATTTCACAGGACAATTTTTTAATCAGACCTGAGCTTTTTGGATTTTTCTATATATTGTTTGTAGAGAATATACAAAATGTTATATTTGAATAAATTGATGATTGGTTAGACATAATTTTCCTCTGAAAACTTTATAATTTATAAATCCAATAACATATCACATGATTCCAGCTTAGAATATGACTGTGCGAGTAGCATCATTTTTCCTTTCATTACTACTATGTCATATAATGTAAGCCTTAATAACTGTTAAATGCCAGTTGATGGTGCTTATTAAATCCAATATCTCCAGACTAGTTTCCAGCTTATGGATTTTATTAATCAGCAGCTTTGAATCTTTGGAACAGTGCATTTGGACCTTTAGTATTTAACACATCTTTCAGTAACCATTTTTTAGTTTTCTGTTTATTATTAAGCTATCAATCCAAATTGGAAAAATGTATAAATGTTTTCAATCTAAGCAATTTGTATATATAATAATATAAATCTGAAATCAATTCAGTATATATAAAAACTGAAATAAATATCCAAATATTAAATTGCCCCACATGGTTAAGAAATTCCGTTCTGAATTTCTTAATCATATGGGATTTATTTAATATTATATATATTAAAACAATCAAATGTTTTTTTTCAATTTGAGCTGATAACTTAATAGTAAAGTAGAGAAATAAAAGATGGTTGCTAGTTGATAAGTGCATTAAATCTAAAAAGTCTAGATACATTATTCCAAGATCTAAGACTCCTCATTGATAAAAGACATAAGCAAGAAACTAGTTTGGGAGTATTAGATAGGACAGTACTGGTTAAGGAATTAATAAGCAATACCATCTCGCATCTACTAGTTACTAAAGATTACATTAAATAACATAACAGTAGTAAAAAAAAAAGAATATGCTGGTAAATAGCAATGCTGTAAGCTGAAGTCATGTGTTAAAGACATGCTATTTAATTGGTTTTATATCAATCCTGGCACAGAATAGAGGTGTCTATTGTTGTTAAAAAACTAATGATACCATAACATGGGGATACTGAACCGGTTTCATATCTATTTGACTATACAGGCAAGTTGATTTAGATTGGGAATATTTATACATTTTTTAATTTGGACTGCTGCAGAAATAAAAGATGACTGCTGGAAGGAAAGTGCATTAGATTCTAAAGATCTAGGTGTGCTGTTCTATGATCCAAAGCTCCGCAGTTCCGCACTGATGAAAATCATAATAAGCACTATCATCTGGCATCTATAAGTTACTAATATTTACATTAAATGGCAAGTGGTGAAAGAAAATCAATAGGCTGTTGACTTTGTAACTTAATTGAAATTTTTTTAATATGATAATTTAAAAGGTTAAATGCATTTTTAAATATATATAAAAAAGAAAGAGCTAAATAATACATTTATTATATCATGTTATTTTATACATTGTCTTAATTTTTTACTTGGGGAGGGCTAGAAATTTTAGACATAAAAATTCACATGCACTGGTTAATATATTTACGTTACAAACTTTATGAGGTGCATTCAATTAAAAATAGGTAATTCGAAGTCATGTTATTCACAAATATTATTAGAGGAAAGAGCTTCATTTAAAAAAAATACAGAAGTGCACAGTTTATACATCAATAAATTCTTAATACTATATTTAAGCTGAGCTTTGAAGTTTTTTTTTTTTTTAAGTTGAACAAAAAAACTCGTGTCATTTTACAAAAAAAAAAAATGTTGTCGTCTTGTGGCATTCAATTATGGCAATCGCTATTCTCTTGGGAAATTTATCTATCGAACAGATGGATGGGGCAAAGGTGTAGGGTCAAAGGGATTAAAAGCAGACTCTGTTTCCAAAATTTGCCACTAGATGACATGATAACATTAAATGCGATAACGAATGGCAAACTCCTTCAATAAAAAGGAACTAAGAATACCAATCAACAGGTCAAGAGAAGAAGATGATTATTTTTGATCCAGCTACTGTTTCACACATTTTAGTAATCATTCTTTATTACTGCTTAATAATGAAAAAAATTAAGCTAGAGGTTAAAATTTTTGTTTATTCTGACAACTTAATAATAACCTTTTTTTTCTTTATCGATATCCTTTTTATTACGAGAGGAAAGCCGAGATCTAATTATGATCATTTATATTAATTAGAACAGAAGAAAGCTGAATTTAATCTTTGAAAGAAGTAGATCGAGCTGTCAATTCTAATACATATACTGTACATACACTGGCGAAGTGTAGTGAAGAAGATAAAAAAAAAAAATGGAGATGGATTTTAAAATCAAAATATTGAATATATACTGACTTGTATAAACAAATTTTTTAATTCGGTAAATTGTTGAAAATGAATTTGAATTTTAGTAATTACGTAAAGCGTCTTATGTCTATTGTATTTAAATAACATCTTTTGACTAACTTTACTAGGTTTTGAAATTTTATTTACCCTCAATTCTTTTTAAAAAAAAAGAATATCCGTATATGTACAGGAATTGGACAAGCAAGGGGCACATTTATCACAATCCTGCATTATTATGTTTGATATTTAACATATAAGTGAACACATCAACTGCTACTCTGTAAATATATTTTAAAAGCATATTTCTAATACAAATATACATACAATGGTTCGTCTTTGTTACGGTTGTCGAATTATATAAGTTTAGCTATTAGCGATACAGCTAACTTTTGAGGAATGCAATTATTTCCCTATTGATACTCTGATACTTTTAACCTACAGGCGTCGTGTGTAGGTATGGCAGTAACTATAGCTAGCAGTTCCCAGCTCCAGGCTTGAGCTTGCCCCACTGTAATATACAGTATAGTGGATAATGTACATATTGCCGTTCAATGTCTGACAGTAGTTTGATTATTGTCTGCTTTCTCTCTCAAATGGACTTCTATATATATCAAGAGCTTTTCCATACTGGGAAGCGAATGAATTCACTCATCTAACTCTCTAATTGTTTTCTTTATGCAATCGGTTATTTATTTCCTTTTATTATTTCATTGGATCGTCTTATAATAACTTCAACCCAATCTTGATAAAGATAAGTCTATTATTAGAGGGTAAGCGTTTGCTGAGTTGGGATGAGTTTACATTAACATTTTTTTTTTTAAAAAAAAAAAACAACTTGAAGGATGGTAGATTATCTGCGGTAATGTGACATCAATTTCATTAAGTCTATAATCTTTGTAAGAACTTGTAGATTAGTTGAAACTGATGTCCAAAAATTGTTTAATGCTTCAAAATGGTTATTTGATAACTTTATTACCGAGTTCAGTAAAGATGGTAGAAATGAATCTGCTATGGCTCACTATGATCAGAAATCAATGCTTAATAGAAACAATGGATTGTTGATTCCCTCAGCAACTACAGCAGGAGTCATGGAACATCCTAAATGAAGCCTCTCAATTAAATAGCTTTACTCCACTATGAAACATTGGTAATACAAGTGCCATGATTTGAATAGCAGATAAAAGTGTTTTTTACTTATCAATCTTTACTCTGCGCAGATATGTCATAGGGGCCTGCTATTTGAACATTTTATGAAATCATGTTTATCCCATTTGGAATGAATCTTGCTTTTATCAGGAATACTACCTTTGAAAATGATAATACTCCAATTCACTAAGATCATGCAGCCAAATATAGGTTTAAAAACACAAGAGTGATATATATTTTCCTTAATCATTTGAAATAGATCTTTGAATAATATCCTTTGTAGACAATTCTCAGTGTACTTAAGAATTTTTATCTATGAGCACTATTTTAATATTCCTCTATAGACATTGTACTTCTTGATGATAGCCATTTAAGTCACAAAATATTTTTATTGGATTAAATTTAAAAAAATATTCATTAAACTCTAATTATTCTCATCAACAGATCAAACAAACAGTTTTCAAAAATTTGCTTTAAAAATTGAAAATTATTTTGTCTGAAAGCTAACTTCAGATTTGAACCTCAGCTTATAGGCAAGACAGACTGAAATATGAATAATGTGACTTGTAGTAATACATTATTGATGAAACTGTATTAACACATAAATAATATAGGTTAATAGATTACACAATGCTTCAAGTGGTATTATTTTCTGCTTTTCTTCAGATGTTACTCGCCTTCTATGCTAGTATTGTCACTGGTCAGCCCAACAACACTTGAAGAAGAGTGGAGAATAATACTATTTGAAACATTGTGATGAAACTATATCTCTGACTAGAAAAATTAATTTTGTTTTAATGACAAATTCATTATCCATCAAATGTAAGAAGTGGGGGAAAGCATTATACAAAGAAAGTTGACTTTTTTTAAAAAAAAAAAATTTTGAATAATAAAATATAGTGATCATAGTATGCATTACCATAAAGAAATATAACACACACATATATATTAATTATTACAAGTTTATACTATAAGAGATCAGCAACTTTCAAATTTGAAGTCTAGATATTAAAATTCTAAATGGGATCTTGGCATATTTTTCTTTAAGTATGGAATAAGAATATTAAAAATGAACTGTAAGTGACATACAATTATGTATAATTAATCCTGCAAAAATTACTTTTTAAAACTAATTAAGATCACTAACATTGCACACAATTTCAGAACAAAGGAGCACTGAAATTGATTGTTTACGTTGCTTCAGAAACAAATGTGTCCATTTTAAATTGGATTAAAAGCTATGCAGTATATTCATTCTCACTTTCAGAGATCATTTTACTTATATCTGTTTCACCAGCAGCAATCACTTATCAATTCTAACTCTAAATAAACAAAGAATAAAAGGTTTAAGGAGAGTGTTACTATAATTATGTGAAGTAATCTAAGAAATATATCCATAGATTTCCACTGCATACCACTCTGAAATAAATATCAACTCAGCATTAGATTAAAACTGATATAATGTTTAGTCTATTTTATGTAAGTATAGTAAACATGTTTATTTAGGAACTTTTTAAAGATTGTTTATGTAATTTCATGCTCTATCTTTGAATTAATCCATGTTTCAATATTTAATATGTTTGTAGCCTATAATTCAAAGAGGTACCTTTTTGAATTAGCTGTTTTGAGATGTGGGTTTTAAAGTTTATTTTACATAGGGTGTAGCTGAAAATTTCTTAAGCTTGAGGTGATTTGATATAAAATATATTTATATATATCATTTGATTCTTTAAATTATTTATATGAAATAGTATGATAAAATAAAAACAGTATTTACTCTACTGCCATCTACTGTAAACTTGAATAATCAGTGATTACTAGAAATTTTATTGTATTTAAATCTTCATTCTCAAACTAATTTCTGCCTTTATCAAAAAATTTGGGGATCTAAAGTATGAAGCAGTGCGACTAGGCATCTTTCAATCATTTTCAACTCCATTTTATTTTCCAAGCTAAAAATCTGAAATTCAAATTAGTTCAACGTTTTGAAAACAAATAAAGCTGTTTGAACAGTTATATAGATATGACTCTTGCTCAGTATCTATATATTTGAATTTTAAGTTTTTAGCTTGAATAATAATATTAGAATTAAAGATGGCTTTAGGATACTTGACTGCATTGCGACTAACTACGAATTCCAAAGCCTTATTAATAAAGACAAAATCAGTAATTTGTCTAAAAATGGGAATTTAAATGCAATACAATATTTTTGATAATACTGATTACTTAAATTTACAATAAATAGCAGTAGAGTAGGGAGCTACTTTTGTTTTATTATATCTTATAAAGTGGAAATTTTAAGTGATTTACGTAATAAAGTGGAAAATTTAAGTGATTTGCATAATATGACTACTTGGGAGTTGAATTTGAATGAAATTTTGACAAAGTTACATGCACCACAAATGTTTATTCAACTAGTTATATGATATACTATATAATTGGTCATGTAGCTAAAAATGCTTTTTGAATCTTCTGATCAGGCAAAAAATTTCAGCTGTTTTGCTCCAATATAGAATAGAAATAACAAAAAGACAGAATTATCAAAATCTTTCTATTCCATTGCTTTGATCAACATTCTTCCTGAACAAAAAAAAATCACCTGTCATATGAAGATATGCAATACTATACTTTAAAAGAAAATAGACACAGAATCCACCTATCCATTATATATCTTTCACATTTACAGAAAAACATCATAAATGAGCAGTCTAATATTAATAGGGACTATTAAAAAGACTTCAGTGAACCTTTTTTGACTATATTAAATGAACTCAACCTGTTTTAGAAAAGATACCTTCATAATAACATTCAATGTCATGTGACTTCAAATTACTAGTTTTCTAACTACTCCCTAATTCTTGGACACTTAAACAAGTTAAGATGGCATTTCTTCTAAATATAAATAATAAGAATCTTTATAATAAACAAATAATTTTATGCACATCAAACATGAAATATGCTATCTTAACAGAAAAACTCTTCAATTATAGTTTTTTTTATCCATATCATACATCTAAAAGTTCACTAAAATTAGAGATCTAGTTAATAATAAACCTAAATATATTACAATCTTGATACTATTATGATCCCACCATAGGTAGACAAGTTTGCCCTTATGATGACTATTCTCACAATAAACATGTATTATAAAGATATATTTCATTCTTAGCTAATTTCACCACTAAACTAAAAACTCAGACCACTCTCATTAAATTTGTATTTCACAAATAACCTTTGTCCACCAAGTGAACTACAGATATCACACATGAATCACCATGCCTGTGTTGACAACTTATTTCATTATACCACTCTTATGCAAAATGAAGACTGGTTTTTATCCACTTTTAACTCCTTATGAAAGACAAATAATCATTGCATTACAGAAATATTTTCAAGTATTGTTTTTTTTATCAGTGCATTTTGCATTTAAACTCTATCACAATGCAAACGTCTACTAGTAGAGAAATTCAAACTACTTTCTCTGAATATATATACAAATTTTGAGAACAAACTTTGCTCATCAGTTAAGCCAAAAATATCAAACACCTGTCTCTATGTCTGTGTTGACAATTTGATACTCTTCCATTACTGTATTTTCCTACAAGGTAGGACTTAGTTTCTATCTACTTTTAAGAGAGAATAAATAATCATAACATTTACTGCAAGGACATTTTTGAGGTTTGTTTCCTATCAGTTCATCCTTCATCTCAGCTGTATTGAAATCATTCTACTAAATAGTAGTAATTGACATGTAGCAGCTCTTAATGCTTCTTTATACAAATCAATCTTTTATTTAGGTAAAAAAACTTATGTAGATCAACATTATCCAAAAGATATTTCAGTTTGTAAAATACCAATTATTTTTTATCTAATATAAATAATCTTAATGATAGTTTCATATGTTTTCAAAATTATGTAAATTTGACAAATATATGGCAATTTTCCAAAACCACCCTGTTCAATAGTTCCATTTAGGTCATATATTAAAAAAAAATTTAAGATTTGTTAAGTGGTCTCATGGTTTCCACTATCATCTAAGTGAAACGAAGATTCACTATCAATTTAGATGTAATTTCTATGCAATAATAAAATGCATTAAAGACTTTAGTGTACTAAATGTAATATGAAATCTGGTGAAAACTTTGAAGCTTATTGTTTTTGGTTGTCGTCGATTAGCCCCCGCACGCCACTTGATGGCTCTGTTTCTAGTCAAAAACCAATAGATATAATGTTACTGGGCTGATTTACAATTTACTTTTTTACACTACTCTACACTATATATGTCAGCACGTAACGCTGGAATTCGTAGGGAGGGGGATCTGATGGTTTTGACAATCCAAAAGATCGTCCGTCATCACATGCGTGACATTTTGAAAACTATTGTAAAAAATTACAGAAACAAATTTATTTAATAAAATGTAAGATTTTCAAATTACCATCAAACAAAACCATGTTTTGAAAACTATTTTAAAACAATTTACGAAACATATTTCGATTTCAAAATTACCGGCTGATCAAGCCAAGCTTATGCTTTGAAAGTCTCATAGCTATCCCTGCCCAAAATATGTTTTTCACATGATTTCTGTATAATGCTGGAATGTATACTTTTACAATTCATTTAACCTTAAAAAGATGTGTACAGAAGTGCAGCTTTTGTCTTACAATTACTACTATGTAAAACTATGTCAGGTTGTGTGAAAAATAAGTACTTCAATTGCACATGAAAAGATTTAGGACAACTTAAATTCTACACACCCTCACATCATACTGTAGTGATCTGTGAAGTGTGCACTGTTTGCATACTACCGTGAAGCACAAAAGCGGCCATAATATTGGTGTGTAAATGCCATATATATCTGCTTAGTACCTAATATGAACAGAACTGTTCTATAGGCTGCGTAAACAGTATATTTTTGTGCTTTTGCATAAAAACAGTGACATCAAGTGGAGTAAGGGGGCTAATCGATGACAACTTTGTTTTTACTTATAAGTACTATTTCACTATATGTAATAAAATAAACTCATTTTAAAAATAAATAGTAGCTTAATGAAAAAATCAAAATCTGTGATATATTGAACACAATCCATATGAATAATAATATTGATAAGTTTATGTCAATCATCTATCTAGTGGCATGAAGAGAAAACAATTCAAACAACTTTTGACATAGGAAATTTCTTTGAGAAGTTACCACAAAAGTCTTAAATGAAGTTCCCATCTTTACTGTTGTTCCAAAAAAAAAAAAAGATGAATGGATTAAAAAAGCAATGAAAGAGAACAATAAACAAGATAGGGCAACTTATAATTCAAGATTTACTATATTGAAACAAATTATGACAACATTATAAAATAAAACACATGCAATAGTCATTTTTCCAGGAGGTAAAAAATGTTCCTCAATATGTTCAGAAACTAAAATTATGAGAGTGAAAGTCCTAGCTATTGCTGTGCTTGAAGAGTGTATTTAAATAATGATTTGAAAAAACTTTTCTTCATTTACTTTGACTACATCAATGCATGAAAACCTTCCAGCATCCAAGCATTAGTAAATTGATGGATTGATAGCAAATAAATTTCAACATAGCATCATTATTTTCAGGGAATCCACTACAGGTTGAAGGTTTCTGAGTTTACATGGTAAAGATTTCTGTGTTTAATCCAATTTCTCTATTCCATATTTTCTCTATAATACTCCAAATCTTTTTACATTATTATTGATTTCAGATGTGGTTTTTTCATGGGTCTTTTAAAATATCTGGGATTAATTTTTATACTTGAAATAAACATATGTATTTACTAAAGCTAGATGCAAAATCGGTTATTCTGAAGTCTTTTATATTTTGGGATTAGTTTGAGAGATATTGGAGTTCTGGGACAAAAATATAGACTTCTTATTGTTCTGATTAAGAGATTAAACATGTGTAAATTCATTTAATCTATTATTTAAATAGCATTGTCAAGACGGCTATACATATTTTTAAATGCTCCTTTTACTATATGATTAACAATCAATCATGTTTATGCAAGTTTCAAATAGGAACATCTCTGATTTGTTTCTAAGTCAGAATATCAGGACTAGACTGATATGCTGAAGATAATCTCAAGACTCATTATAACTCATTTGAAATATCAAGGTTTGGATGCTAAGATCCAATTTAGTTTAAAAAAAAAAAAAGTTTGCAATAATATTTTTAGATACTATATTCTATTTTATATAATATCCTTTGATGTCAAAAGACCACAGCCATCTTTGAAAATACTTCAATAAGTTTCGAAAATGATCCAGAAGTGAATTGAGTAAACAAAAAAAAAAGGTCAATTGAATGAAATTGTGCCACAAATGGCTTCTAATTCATGTGGCATGTAGTAATCAATAGCTACTAAATAATAGTGCAATTTATTCTCCAACAATGTTTCTAGGTTTTACCTTTATCATTAAAGACTTATGCAATTATTCATCCGGCAGTCAACCTTGATTTCTTTTTTTAACCATCAAGCCACAACCCTAAGGTTTGAAAACAAATCAACCTGCTTGTAAGTTGTGCAAATCTGGTTAATAATTATTATTTCTCCCCTTCTGGAGTACTAAAGCATCATTTTATTCCTTAAACTTATTACGATATTATAAACAAGGGTAGTTTTCCCTTCTCTATTCTAGCACCATCTATTGTAAATTTTAATAACTAGTGGTCATATATAATGAAGTGTTTGTATTATATATATCTATAACCTCTGTTTATTCACCAGATTCAGAAGTTCAACATTCAGACCTCAATAAAAAAAAGGTCAATCTCCATTTAATGTTGAACAATCTACCTAAGCAAATTAATGAATAGTTGAGTTGTATGATAGATTTTTTTAAGTTTGAAAATAACATCATTGCTATCAGTAAAATTACACTTCTTTTTTTTTTAACTACTTATTAATCTTTCCATTGTTCATATAATAACATTACCTTTGTTTTTAATATAATTCAAGATATTAACTAGATAAATAATGACAAAACTTATGTTACAATCAGATCTTCAAAAAAAAGTGAAAACTATAATAGTCATTTGGATATATATTTTCTGTAATGCCAGGTACATAGAATCCATCCTGAGGTTCATTAATTCATTCATGGAGCAACTTATCCCTAGAAAAATTTTAAACAGACTTTGTGAAAATCCAGCAGTGCTATAATCCCACTACTATAACAATAATAATTATGTAACATCACATGGTTCTCACTTCTTATGCTTATACAATCTATAATCACAGTAATAACTTCTCTCTATACAATATTGCCACCTAGTGCAAGCCATAATAATCAATGGATGCTAAAAAGTTAATGCATCAAAATCCTTATCTAGTGCCTTCTCATTCAATATTCCCAAACTAGTTTCTAGCTTATGACTTTCGTCAGTGAAGAGCCTGAGAATATTGGATGAATAGGCATAAAATTACTATAGCTTGCACTAGGTGGCGATATTGTATAAAGAAAGTTGCTATTTTTAATAATTAGAGGAATGGGTGACTGAAGGGAGCTTGAAAGTCTGCGTTGAAATCCCCTCTAATTACATCTAGCTTAAAGGTATATATAATATACTTGTATTTAAATATTACTCTTTTAATAATAACCAATACAGTAATTTTTTTCTTTTTAAGTGCAATTTATCTTATCCAGCTATAAGATCTCATCCCTCCTGTAAATATTGGACAAATAAAATCCATGGCTCATCTTATCACTAACTTTTATTTCGAAATTTATTTCTAAAATAATTTTTTTTTTTTCAGAATTTCTAAAATAAATTATTCTATCACTTTATTGCATCTATCTGTATTAATTCTGAGTTTGTTGATTGAGATCAGATAAAACACTACAAACATCTCCCCACAATGAATACTACGCTTGATGGCTGTAGGCCAATAAAATTAAAGCGCAGATATCTTCGGTTGGGTTCTCCACGGCAGAAAGTAATATCAATTGAATGTATGAGAGCTGAATAAACTATTTTATATATTACATTTACTAAATTTATTTTGCTAAATACGATAACATTAATTAACTGCAATTTTAAAAATTCGAAATAAATATATTTTTTTCACTTATATATAGTAATATAATATGATTTGTCAAAAAAAAAGTTCGAGGACGAATCAGGTCAAGCCTTGAAAAACTTTATTAAATTAAAATCGAAAAAGCTGTAAACAAATTTTCACTATTAAAATGTAAATACATATTAATGTTATATTTATGCGTACAAGATTAAAGTCAAGGATCATTCAAATTTATTTGCCATTGCAAAGTCAATACCTTTTATTATAGTCACAAAGTTTTAAAATAAATAGTAAATGACATTTATTGATGAACTAATAGTTACTTTCCCGCGTTTTTTTTTATTTTTATGTAGTACAGTATATATTTTAAATTTATACGCTTGATTTAGTTACATTATGAAACATCATGTAATTTTTCCCCCGGAAATCCGGAGATATTACCACGGGGCTTTTTTTTTTTTCCCCGTAAAGATGTATGTTCTAATATTTTGACAGAAATTTTTTTTTATTTGTCAAAGTGGAGAAAAAAAATGATGGATTAAATTACTACATCTTGAATGGAATAGGTAGGCAGGCTAAAAGTTCATAGCTGTTCTGTCTTTTTTTTTTTTTAATGGAAACATTCATTTTAATGAAAATCAGAAACAGTAATTTATTTTAATTACTAAATTCTAAACGTAATAATGTAGAGAAATGACATATATTATTAAAAAAAATTAAATAGAATGGTTTACTTCTAAGAACTTTGGATACCGGAAATGACCCAGTTAGAGTCACGATTCTAGGATTGTGAACTTCAGATTCTGCCACCAGTCAACGTAGGCATGTGTATTATTTCTATCAAGTTACTTGGTAAACTATAGAGCAATGTAATTTCCAATGCCTCATTTTTTAGTTTGATTTTTTCATTTAACAGCATTCTAACAATTTTATAATTTTTTTTTTTTACTGTATTATTTGTTGAGAAATTAAAAATGAAACTAGTTAGATGAGTTGTTACTACTTTTTTTTTTTTTTTGATAATAGATTATATGGATATTTGTTCATAGTGATTTCAAATTGTACAGGTGTTGGTTTTAACAAAGAAGGATGAGAACCAATACATGAACGAGGTAACAATCAGATATCATTGGAAGAATTAAGAGGCAAAAAATGATTATACCAATAGAAAGAGTAGGTGCGTCTTGCATTGGTGGTCGAGAGGTCAGCGCGACTGCCTTGCAGTTGCCCGGCCGATGCTATGACACTTAAAAAAAAAAAAAGAGTAGGTAATCAACTGAAGTCTTAGACTAGATCTGAAGAGATGTAAAAAAAAAAAAATCACAATTGAGATGGATGAATTAAGGAATAT
This sequence comes from Epiperipatus broadwayi, assembly GCA_028023455.1. Classification (NCBI taxonomy): domain Eukaryota; kingdom Metazoa; phylum Onychophora; class Udeonychophora; order Euonychophora; family Peripatidae; genus Epiperipatus; species Epiperipatus broadwayi. Next base: position 3,205,221 of record JAQFVV010000109.1, read on the forward strand.
TTCTGAATGATGTGGGGAAGAGAAGCTATGAATGAATCAGAAAAACTAGATTAAACTCAGAAATGTTTTAATATTATAATAGAATGTGAAAGTGATAAAAATATTCCAATAAAACTTTTTCTTGAATTAGTGTTAGTTCATGAATTGACGATTGAAAAACACTAAAAAAAAGCACTTGTTACATTTTTTTTTTTTTGATTGATTTCATTTAATCATAGTAATTCATTAGACAACAGAATTTATATTTTCAAAGAGACTTTTGGAAAATGTGATGAGATGGAAAAGAAATACATGATCACCGTCAATAACATTCTAATATTCCTTTTCCCAATCTGTAAATATAACGGTTACAGTAACTTGTGCTTAAGATTAATTTTGATGCGTAATAATTAAATGTTTTTGTTCAGAAATTCACATGATATTTAAACATTTGATATGACAGTTGAGCTTACCACTCTACTACTGTATTGAACTTCACAGAATATTTCAGTGCTATAGTTTTAGTGTTATGCTTATACTTAAAAAGATGACTGAATTAGAAATTTATAAGATATTATTTAGAGAAAGGTAGAAAAGATGGGTGATCAGAAGTGTTAGAGAATTAAAAAGAATAGATAAAAAAGAGATATTTGCTGAAGAAATTAAGAAGATAAAAAAAATGCTTAAACTTTTAGAAGTAGAGGAATTTTTGAAAATTATAGTAGGAAGTACTGTAATAGTAAAAGTAAAAAAATAATACTGTAAAGAATACACAAGATAAAAAGAGATCATCTTAAATTTAGAAAGCATTTTTATTTTATTATAAACTTGGATTTGCAAACATTACCTGAGAATAATACTAAAATTTTATAAATGGTGTTATTTGAGTCAACTTATCACACTACTATGATGATATATCACAATTCTCTAATTATATTTGATTATATTTGGGAAATTTTATATGTCTTGTAGATGACAGCATATGACTTATTAATAACCAAGTCTTTAAGATGTCTGCTTTTGATTGTAATATAAATATTGTAACGGTTGGTGAATACACAGATGACACAGTCTGAAAATACATTTGGATACATAAATCAACTTCAATAATCAGCTGGTTCGACCACAACATGTAATCAACTTACACCAAGTTTATATGTGCTGGTATACCTATCTTTCATATCCCAAGGTTGATAGCACCAAACATAATGGTCCAGTCCATCCACGTATATAGGGAAAGAGAGCAAGATCGCATCTAACTACTGTCGGACCTAGGGTCTTCATGTAGGATGCTAGAGATAACATGATGAAGTACCTGACTCATGATTACATCTATCTTTAACATAATAGCCTAAGAATTATCTGTCAAATTTACATGTAATTTAAATCAGTTCATCTAACATATCACCACTCTTTTTAGGAACCGTTGCCTCAGATATTCGAACTCAGGAAAAATTCATATTCTACTCTCTTAACAGGGATGTACCTATGCAAACTGTTAATCAACAACTAAAATAACTCATCCTATCTATTAGTAAGAAATAACTTTTATTTAACAATTTTCTCTCATGCTCATCAAACAATGATGTGTGTGTGCATATGTAAAATATTGGTTATAGGATTGAATGTAAATGCTGGATCAACAAAACTACAGAGACCTTGTCAATTAACAAAACTTCATAATATTTATTTACAAATATATATATATATTCAAAACATAAAATAAATTATCAATCAATGTAGAAAAGAAAATTCCAAAAAAAAAATTATTTACAAGTGCAAATAAATTATTTGGATATATCCCTCTGTACTTATAGCTTTAATGTCTATGATGAATATCTATCATTTTGTTAATTAAACAATTTAAGACTATTTACCCTTATTTCCCATGATGGACATCCATAATATAGACATCTATATATCCAAAATAATGAAAAATTTATTAATTAAAAGTGAGATTGCTAACTAAATTAAAAATTTAAATGCAACTCCAAATGCAGTATGCAGTTTTAAGTGTGGAAGTTGATTAATCTAAAATAATCATCTTGCATATCTAGATATCATGGGGAAAAATATATAATAATAAGACAACACATGATATGATAGAAAAGAAAATTATAAAGAATATTAATTTAAAAGAATTAATCATTTTTTCATTATAAAGAATTTAAGAATATTATTAGTAAAACATATAATATATACTACAAATAGTCATGTCATGTTGGGACATTGGTTATTTTAGTGACTTTAAAAGAGAAAAACTCTTATCATTTAAGTATTCTGTTTGAACACTCAATTTCATATTCATAGATGAAAATCAAGTATTTTGGCAGAAAAAATTACCTAAATTTTATTAAAAAGAAAAACACTTTTCAACCTCCCCCTCCCCTACTCTCTTGACACTTTCTTATGTTGGACTGTTCCATGATAAATTATCATTAGTACTTCCAAAATATAAGACTGAGATAATAAAACAAAAAACAAAAAAAATACAGATCTATACAAAAGAAAATAAAACATAATTTTACAATATTTCATGAATCGATATGATCAGGCACAATTCATCCTCAGAGTCCTTCTTACATAAACAGTTCTTACAATTTATGCATTTTTTTTATAGATGTTAAGAACTCCTAATTGATTCTAAATAACACATTCTGAACTTATTTAAATTGGCAGTGGGTGGTTTTGGGTTACTCCTCACATAGATTTTCATCTTGTATGAATCCAGCTTATCAGGCATTTAAATTATAGATAGTTAAATACTAATTTTTACATGGCCATAGTGAATAAATGCTCCACCTGAAGATATAATATTTTAACTATATACACAGGTTGATATAAATATATATGCAGTTTGCATTTAATAAAAATATATTTATAGACAGAGTTCAGCTATTACTATTTGTAATATTGGTTATATAAATTTTTAAACTAAATAAACCGTTCTAATTTCTTTTTTAGTTTCTTTAAAAAAAAATCATGATATTTTTTTTTAAAATTTACATATATAAGTTGTTTTAACTTATCTGATTATTCAACTGGAATAAGAATCTTCTATTAGCTTCCTTAACTCTTTTTTGAATGGCAAATAAATAGAAAAACATTAACATTTTGTTGAGACACTGCTTTAAAAAATGTCCATTTTGCAGAAAAATATTACTAAAATAATTGCTTTAATAAAACTTGACTTTTCATATCAAATGCAGAATAATAAAGAACCATGATTTTTAATTGTTTTCCTTTTTATACCCGGCATTATTTCCATTGTTTAAATCTAGCACGTGCCTATTGTTGCATTTTTAAAAATATTTTTATTATCGATTCATTTTAAAAAAATAAAATAAATAATAAAATATTAATAACATCATTATTATCCCCTCTTATATTCAGTATTACAATACTTGATTTATTTTTTATTTCTATGACTATTTTTTGTTTCATGATTTAAGTCATTGTCTATATTTAATATAATCAACACAATACAATTGTCAACATATATAAATTTATATGGTTTTTTATCAAGGTTTATATTTTTTTATTAAACACTAAAATTTTATTATTAATATATATGTGTTTTTTACTGTAAATTACCCACCATTTCCAGTACTTAATATGCAATTAGTACACTGTTATAACTATTTAAACATTTATATTTTTTTAAAAGTGTTCTAGCAAAACTTATTATTCATTTGATCTTTACATGCTAATTAAAGAAAAAACAATCCAATATTTCAGATGGCTCAGGTTTGTTTTGGGTGCGATCTTAAGCTACCCTTACAATATATATATTGCAAGGAAATCAAGTCATACATCATTTGACTTAATTTAATAAGCTTGTACTATAAATGTTATATAATGAGCATTAATAGCTCTTAACAAGCATTTCCGAATATCTCTATCCCCAGACCAGTTTCTAGCTGTTGTCTGTCATCAGTGAACTGCTAGGATATTTAGACAGTAAAATTGTAATTATACTAAAGGATATGTTAAACCACTAAACATCACATGATCACTATCTCATACTAGCACATAATTGTTATTAAACAATTCAAACCAAAGCAAAACTCTCCATACAGTAGTGCCATCCATTGATTGCTCTTGTTAGCATAAGATGGCATTGTTGTATGGAGAGTTTTGCTTTGGTTTGAAAGGATATGTTTCCAAAAAGTACTGTATAATAGTGATTTTTTGTTGTTAAAGGAAACTTTCTGCTAAGATATTGATGAAACTGTTTTTGTTTATAGCAATATTTGTTGCATCAAAAAATTTATAACTGAATACAATAATAAGGAGATTGAAGGAAAGAAACACAAATAGCCAAGGCAAAAGATACTGTGCTGGATTGTTTAGAATATTTGCTTATATGATTCCAGATTTCCAATGGAGTGTTATATATATTTAGATTTCATATTTATACATAAACCCAAACATATATAACACTCCACTGGAAGTCTGGAATCATATAAACAAATATTATATTCAATTTATAAAATTTTTAATGCAACAAATATTGCTATAAACAAAAATATTTCTTTATCAATATCTTAGCAGAAAGTTTCCCTTAATTTTAAGAACCAAAAAAATCACTATTATACAGTACTTTTTTAATTAGTGAAATCATATATTAAAATACATGTCCGTTATATAGACTGTGGCCAAATTGATCTGTGCTGCCACTTATTAAAAGATATAGAATGTTCATTATTCTTATTATATTTTCATTTTTAATTGATGTTCCTTTGTATATATAAACAGATGTGGTAATTATTATCAATGCATTATCTAACAGTGATTCTATACTTTTGTGACTAAATTATTGAGGAACAATATTTAAAACCAAAGCTCAAATGAAGGTGCAGTTGAAATAATGTTAATTTAAAAATGAATAACATAAAATCAAACTTTTCCCAGCTGTTATTCAAGGTTATTAACATTATAGTATAGCATTGACAAGTAAAAGAAATAATTTTTAAGAGAATGAAATCAACATGTTTTAAAAGTAAAAACATATGACTGCTGTTTATATAACAGTAATATTTTTTATGTTGATGTTTGATTGATAAAAAAAATAATTTTAATTATAAACAACAATAATTATTATATCTTTTTATTATTAATAGCAATAAAAGTTGTCTATCTTTCATGTTATAATGTATTCTCTTCAATAATAATAAAAAAGTAAAATGTTGATAGGACTATATCATATTAATTAAGATGAAGCTCAATGCTATATTCAACAGTTTTATAGAATATGTAAGGTGGGGAGGGGTCAGATTCATGATTTTGATAAAGACATTGGCTGAGTGAATTATTTTTATTGCAAGTACATCACTTAATCATGTTAGTGGAAATTTTCCATTATTTGTTTTATTCTTAACACAGTTTATTCTTAAATTTCAGTATTTTGAGATTCAAAAATATCTGATAAGCTTTAATGGATCTCTTACAACAACTATATGCATATGTCTGTGTGTCTATGCTGACATTATCTCCTTATTGTTTTGATATTCCAATTAAACTATCAGAGGGTTTTTTTTCATCTATTAATTACTTAGAGAGGATATTCCATATATATATATATATTAAAAATCTTGTTAGAAAAGGTCCATTAAAGATTACAATGTAACTTTTAGTATTAAGATGCTAGAATCAATTAAGCAACTTACTATTTTGCAAAGTAGCATTAAAGTTTATGATGTATCTCTAAAATTGAGATGCTAAGATAAATTATTTTAAGAGCATAGAAAGCAACGGCAAACTACTATTAATGAAATTCTAAATCTATCACTTGGACATAGCAATCTATTACCTATATAAATATAGAATCAATTGTTTTTTTATTTTTTATCACTGTTATCTATTCACTCAATTCTTTAGTGAAATGGACTTAATTTACATATACAAGAAATTCCTTATTGTATTTTTGACAAATATATCTGATCTATTTGTATTTATATGTTATATTATTTCCATGATCTAATATACCCAATAATTTGAGTGGTATTATCTTCTTCATGTGTTGCTTGCCTGACCAATGACAGTACTAGCAGGGGAATTGAACCTGTGCTTTTAGATTCTTGAATATTAAATTTTAAAATAACCAATAGTCATTCTTCCAAAGGCAACAGTCAGTAAAAATTTCATATACTTATCAATGAGATTTCTCCTTATTTCTCCACTTTTTCCTAAGAACAAAATTAATTAGTAGTTTCCAGACATCATGTATAGTCACTAGGTTGACTTATGTGATTATTTGTCATTTTCATGTGAGAAATTTCTTTGATTTTTCTTCTTTGTGCCTTTTCCTCTCTATCTAATATTTTTTACCTTCCCAATCAAACATATGTTCATTGTTACGTTTTTTTTTGCTTTTCTAATCATCAATTTATGCTCTTGCAATCACTTTTCAATGCAGTATTCCTAACTTAACTGTTAAAGAGAGAAAAGTCAAATCTTAATCCTGCTGCCAAAAAAGACAGTAGAAGAGGTATTCATTAGCTGTTAAAGAGAAAGCCGTGACATTTTAATCTAGCTGGTAAAGAAGAAGAAAGGAGCAGTTATTGAATAAAATAGCAGTTTTTGATCAAACATTTATCATACTATGAGTTTAACACTAAAAATGGGTTGCACAATGAAAACCATGTGCTAGATTCAATTAAAAGCTAGGCATCACATTTCTTCATGTAACCTACATTCACTGGAATAAAAATATAGAGAAGGTATCCCCTAAAATAGTCTGCAATCTATCCTTCAACCATGAACATGAGTTTCTGTTTGTGTTAGTCTCAACTTAAAAATTAAGAAGACAATGGACAAAATTTGCTTTTTTGTTTACCTGGAATTACTATAGACTAGGAAAAGGACACCTTAACTAGGCACATGTCTAAGGAGCCTTCAAAGATAAGCTCAATTGAAAAGAAAACAAAAAAAAATGTAACTCCATAAACACTAAAGCTATTTTTTATTATGTGTGCATTTTTTTGTTCATAAAAGTAATGATAATTTATTTTTTGTGTTGTGTAAAAATTCACAATAGTTATTACTTCATTGAGTTAAAATGTTTCTAATTGTTAGACATTTTTTGTTTAAAATCCCAATCAAATTTCTATTAAAAATGGTGAAATATTTTTTAAAAAGAAGAAAAAAAATCTGTTGTAAAGTTAAATTTTTTTTTGTCTTCCTTAGCTGAATCAAAGATTGTTATCTTTGATTCTGAACATGTTGTTAATTAAGTCTTAAATATTAAAGAAATTGAACCAAAGATTGCTATGTTTGATTTTTGAAATATTGTAAAAATAAAAAAACACAATCTTAACTATTTTAAAGAAATAGCTTAATGAATTTAGAATTAATCCATGACTAAAATCAACTGATTGATTAATATAATTTTATCAAATTGTATATATATATATATATGGTAAAATCGGTGTTTGAAATGTCATACTATCATATCATTTTTGTTTTTATTAATTACATATTAAATAATTGTTTTTTTAAATATATTTATTTTTAGTTTTAATTTCTTTATTCTAACCAATTCCTGTTTCATGAAGTGCAGTGTATGTGTGACCTTATATCATGACAGCTTACATTCTACAATTTAGTTTTTTTTATCCCAATAAAACTAATTATTTATAAGTAGGGGAAGCCCATGATTTGCTCAAAGTTATTTATAATAAGCTAATTTATTTATTTCCCTCTTGCTCACAGTAATAAATTATAGAGTTCTTGCTTCCTGAGTTAGATTCGTATATAACAGCTATATAGAATAAGGGGTATATATATTTAGTGTAGGGGCATCCAGTTGATGATGATGATTATCATCCTCAATTTGCATGAAGAGTAAATTCTGTAAGGTCCATGCACTACATTTTATTTTAGTTTAATCTCTATTAGACATTAAGTTTATAATGGCCAGTATATCAAAGGTTCTAAATGGTCAGAGCATTGATGATGATCAGCAAGTTAGTATCCCAGCATTATTAATTTTTGTTGGTTGTATTCTTATGAATTAGCATTTAAGTTTGTTCATCCAACTTATGATTTTAATGATCTGCCCCAGGCTGACAAGGGCTTAATAAGTAATCTGGTCTATAGTAGATCCATTTAAAATCCAGTCACCAGATCGACTGTTGATTTCTTTTTATTGTTAATCATTCATCATGATGAATGAATATTGCTTAGACTTATTTATAATGCTGGTGACTTGTTATTTAATTATACTTATAGTTACTCTATTGCGTTAACTGGGCTGATCTCTCAGAGTGATTTATCATGCTCATCCCTTTGATATTAAATTTTATATTTTTTTACTTGAGGATAAACAAACAATTCCTCAGATCCTTGATGGTTTAAATCCCAATTTTCCATAGAGTTAGAAATGGCTATCCAACTGAAGAGTGTCGAGGATCATGTACTGATTGCTCATCACATCTGGTATGATCATCTTATTTTCCCTGTAGTGTTACAATATAATATAATATATATATATTACAATGGGATTCATGGTTGGAATCAACCATCCAGTTGAATCAATAAATATATAATGATAATAAATTGGTTGCCTGATGATAATTAGGGCTTCACTATCAGAATTTATGTTGTCTATTTTATATGTAACTAGATGATTCAATAAATCCAGCTAAGGATTATAACATGGGCAAACAAATTTTGTAAAATGGTATCAGTTGTATATATGTGAAATAAATAATATACCATGACAATTCACAATCTAAAATCTTAAACTGATAAATTCCACTATAAAACAAAACTATTTGATATCTATTTATATTACCTGAGTGCCTAGTTCAGTTATCAGAATATAAAACCAAATCATGGATCACACAATCATATATATATATTGTAACTGACAGAATTGCACAACCCACATGAAAATCATTCTGGGGCAATCCACATGTGCATTCCACATATGTCACAGACTAACAATTTTTTGTTTACAGCCCACTAAGGTCAGGGAGAAACGTAAAATTTTTAACTATTTTACTTAAGTTATTAATTGTAAATAATGATGACAAACTGCCAAAAATAATGAGACAAATACAATTTATTTGCATCTATACAAAATAACACACATTGGCAGCACTTTAGTTAACTGCTTTATAATTTAATTAAAGGTAATTTAACATTTCTAAACATTATTAGTATTATTTTAATTTAAATTATGCACAGACACAGTATACAGTATGTTTAAATGTTTGAAACAATTGATATTTAATAGTCACTATTTTAGAATACTATTAATATTAATTGTTTGAATGGATTCCAATCTACTGCATAAACACCTAACCACTTTCACCTCTTATTATCCATGTTCTAAGACTGAATGATACTGCCAAATGAGGATAGTACATGATTATAAACTAAGAATGAACCTACTAATTGATGATAGTGATCAATTCCAGGCTATGATATTAGCAAGCAATAAAATAATTGTAAAATACAGGAAATCACATTTGTCCTACAATAGTTTCTGAACAAGAATGAATACATGATAAATTATATGCATACAGTAGAAATTAATCTTCTACCATGTACTATTACTTAGAGTATTTGGTACCATATATATTGGTGACTGGCAGTCATAAACATATCACTACAAGATGTGTAAAATAAAATAGATAATATACAATAGGAAGTGTTCATCTACTGGACATCATTGTTTAAACAAAATAATGACTGTAATGAACCAGAAATTCACAAATAATATTACAATCATATAAGAATGAGTCTCAAATGTAATAAACATAACCTGAATTGACAGTTAATACCCACCCATTTCTATCAATTATATCACCTCAAAACATAAGAATAGTTTGCTCAAACTGACATCTATTCAATATAACTATAATCTAGTTTGTTTATGATGCACGATTGAACTCTATTCATAATCTGTTAACTTACTGCTTTAACATATTATTTATTTTTAAATAAAGTGGAAATAACAGATTTAATTAACATACAAATATCTAATAGCATCACCAGATATTATGATTACAAGCTAATTAATTGCCTTTTATAAAATGATTGTATACAATTATCACTGATTAAATTGTGATATCTTAAATTAAACAAACTACAATCTCTTGCCAAACTTGCTCATAAACAGATCAAATAAATAACTATTTATTAACCTATTCCATTAGATAGGAGACAGATAATAAATAATTAAAAATTAATTTAAAATGTATACTTATTCTTTCAGTGTCAAAAGTTCACATTCAGTCTTTAGGTATTGTTTTATATTGATGGAGTTTATTCTTAAAACTATAGCTATGGTGTATGAAGATTTAAATGGCCATGCAAACTTTATTAGAATGATTTGGCAGTAATTTCATATTGCTTTAAAGGATAGATTTTCCTGCAGCATTGGACATCAAACTAGCAGACATACATTCAGGTGGTTTCTTTACTTTTAGATGGCTTCTTTTCAGGACTTAGTGATAGGTTTTCATATTACTTTCTACCAGCTTGACAGAGAGCAAGGCAGATAATGCTTTCTCTACTCTTACATGGTAGATCTAGCTGGAAATGGCAGATAGGTTAACTGACTCACAGAATAACAGCACACAATGAATAATGGAAGCAGAATAGACCCCTGGAAGCAAACAAAAGTAATAAAAGCAGAATCATAATCCTAGAATATAATTTCTACCACTATCTGGTTTGAAGCTATCTTATCTGTAAAATTGGAATCCATCACTCATCTTTTGAATTATATACTGCCTACTGTGACATTAATAATTATAAATAAAATATAAAATCATACAACATTACAATATTAGCCAAAAAATTCTTCTACAACCATGGTTTCATCTATTAACAAATAAACATTTTCAAGTGAAATTCAACAAGATAGATATCATATATACATGTATATTATAAACTAAAAGAAAGATGAAACAAGAATGAGATTAGCAATCTCTCATGAAATAATACTATAGGTTAAACAATTACAAATATAAGGGTTAGTGATAACATTGGCTAAGCTCAGAGGATTACAAATGCTTATGCCACTATAATAAGAGTAGGAGTAAATAATAAACATTATTAAGGTAAAGGCAATACTTATAACTTAAGAAGAGGCAACTTCTTATACTCTTTAAAATATAATGACTCTTAATATTGAAGCATATGTCATTAAAGGGTTAGGTTATTTTAAATTCTCCACTTACAACATATTTCCTACACAACCATAATAAACATCTTGCTGCCATGATCAGATTTAATATTAAGTTTTATAAAATAACATGTTTCTTATGTCTTTGCCACATCAATTTCTTTTAAAAAAATTTCTTTCTAAGTAAAATAATTTATTTAATAATATTGTATATAAAATGGGTATCTTAAGGTTCATCTGAATAATATTTAATAATTAAATCTTTTATTATTCCTTTTTTTTAATTTGAGCATTATTAAGCAAAGAATGAGATCTTAGTAACAGATGTTTCCCTAATTACAACAACAATAATAATTTTAAAATTTAAAACAAACATGATAAACTCTTAATTTTGAATAAGATGATCTACTAGGAAAGCATTCAGATATAATGAGTGGATAAGGGATTTTATAGCCACTCAAAATATCACACTAATAAATCCTCTTAACATATTTTCTTAAATTTGAACAAAGTGATTCCATCCTTTGAATTTATGATGGATCAATAAAGTATTGTTATAAATAGAACAAAGTAATTGCAAAAACAAGCACAGTGATCTTTCATCACTAATTAAAATCGACTAAACTGATCTTGAATTATTCTATTAAGTAAAATCATCACTTTCTTAGATGCTCTCTTAACATATTAAATGCAATTTCAGTAAAATGACTCTTATGCCAAATTCTCAATATTCATAAACTCTCAATGCATAAAATGAAATCCTAAGATCTAGATGCAGTGCTATCAGATCCAAGGCTCCTCACTGATGAAGGCCACAAGCCAGAAACTAGTCTGGGGATATTGGATGAGTATGCATTAGATGGGGATTCTGGCATCCATTGATTACTCTGGCTTGCATGGAGTGGCAATACTGTAAGGGCAGATTTACCTGTTTTAATAAAATGAAATTACAATTTATGATCAGCTTTATAACATTCAGATTTCTGAAAGTGTGGATGATGATTAAAAACTAAGAAATTTAATTAACAATAACATATTTATTTTAACATAAAACAAATAACTGTGTTATCTTACAATGCCATCAAGACAAAAATTTCTCCAGATATCTTAAAACTTTGAAATGTCAGAAAATTGTAGTTACAATTTTATTATATAAAAATATAAATAAATTATATGAATGGCTAGTAAGACCTATAATAAATTATATGAATCACTAGTAAGACCTACTATAATTTTGATATTTAACTAATTTCTCACATTTATACATAACAATGTCACTAATATAGTGCCCATTATGAATGTATTTGTTACCTTTTATAAACCATAAACTTACTATTTCAGTGGTGAGATAGTTGCTGAAAAAGATGTATGTTATTTATCAAAGTCATATACAATTTTAAAATTTAAAATACTAAATATTTATCAGATTTATGCTGGCAAAGCACACCTTTAGGACCTACACATCAAACAAAATAACATACACTCAGATATACTAAGAATGCAACTAGAGATAAGGACAGTGTTTCTCATTACCTATGAAAACCTCAATTGCCAGTATAAAGTCATGGTAATACACTACACATGGCTTTATACAAAATATACTATAAACAAAATCCACACTTGGAATGATAATGCAAAGGGAAATTGATGACATGAACTCAAAGGGAAAATGCACCTACCCCTGACAGAAATAGATGAACTAGGAGTTAATGTCTAAACATATAATTGATAAAAATGAACCATCAGTTAATAATAACAAATGTGATTTGCCCTAAATAAAGCATATGCTTATATAAAGAATAAATAATATAATTCATTGAAAAATGTCACAATATAAGAGAGCCTAAGGTAGAATCTCCATTAAAATATGATAGCAAAGTAATAAGAGAGACTAATGCTGCAATCTAGCAAGATAATATTTTTAAAACAAGAGAGAGAGCCAATACTATTATCTCTTAAATAAATATAACAACTAACTGATGTGTAAAACTGATAAATGGATAATTAATGTTAAATATGGCTTTAAAAATTAGGCATTAAATAAGCAAAAAAATATACACCAGCTTCTATCTCATTTAGTATTTGCATACACATTCAAAATAAATAATTTCATAAGAAGGACACAGATAATACTTTTAAAATGTAGTATTATCAAATGATAATATTCTGAGGACTATGATAATATAATTCATAATTGCCATAGAAAATTAGATCAAATAAGATTGCACATCAAAATAATATCATTTTAAACAAAAATCATGAATATTAAAACTTAAAACTGAACCCTTTTACCAATCAAAAATAAAATAAAAAGTATTTTACCTTGGTTCCTACTATTTAACAAGATACAGTCAATGAAAAAAAAAATCTAAAGATACTGCAGATATCTGACTTACAACAACATAACATAATTAAGTCTTACAAACAGTACTTCACACAATAAAATTAAGCATAAAATATTTAAATATGTTAGGAAAAATATATATGCTATTCAAGTAGATGCAAATGTTCCATGGATGAAAGCACAATAATAATACACATTTCATATTCTAATATAATGTCATTTAACTTTTCTAGCTTTTGAAAGCACTTTTTATTGATTGTATATTCTTTCTTGAAATATATATATTTATAGTAGAGCAAAAAAATTTTTTTAATAATAGCAATGAGAGAGAGATAGAATTTTATAATAAGCACGGGTAAATTCATAATAAACTTGAATAATAATAATAATTCAGGAGCATTCATATTTTTCCAGTTAATATCTAAAGAATATTATATTGGAAAATACTTAATGGCATATAATAAGTTTAATAAATCAATAAAAGTCACTTATTCAATTTCAATTGAGCAAAGAAAATATATATATCCTTACGCTAACTTGAAATAGATATAACAAATATATTGTAAAAAGTAAAATTATTGATATACTGAATAATAACAAATGTCAATATCATAAATAAACATGTCCAAATAATATAAATTGAATAAATTAAATGTTTTTTCTTATGGAAATAAGAACAACTTCAGGTGAGACATATAATATTACTAGTATTATAATACAGGTTTTAATATCTGGAACTGAAAGTTCTTTATTTTTATAAAAAAAACTGAAACAAACTCCAAAATAACCTTGCTTTGAACAGACAAGAATTTTAAGAAAACATTTTCAAATAAATATTTCTCAAAACAATTAAGTAATCTAAAGTCTTTATCAGTATTAATAATTTTAAGGTATATTAAATTGAATTGGAAATATCAACTATTTATCATATGAATATTAAAATTAATGATAACAGGAATGACAATATAACTGTATTTTTAAGTCCTATGAAGTGCAAAATTTAAATAAAAATGATTTAAATATTGTTGAATTATCGGTTGGCTTCTTTATAATGTTTTCCCTGCAATATAAATCTTGAGCACTTAAAGTTATCAACTTAAATTCTTTACTGGACAAAGTTAATTTTAGCAACTTATTTTTTAACTTTTAAGAAAATATTATTTAAAAGAAATTAAAACTTAGCAAATTAAAACAATTGAGCAATACTAAAACAAGCAAGCAAATGAACAAGTGTGAGCAAGTATGTATAAATGTATCATATTAGCTCTATTTATAACCTAAGTCATATGACCACTTTTTGATTAGTGAAATTGACTTTTTAATTCACTCCCATTTGACCTCCATTAATTAAAGTTCAAAAATGTATTAAAATCCTAGAAAAGTTTTTTAAAATAAATTCATTTGCATATTCCAGAGCTTTCTGGAAAATAATTACATCTAGGCAGACAAATTAATTATTATATTTTTTAAACAAATTATTTAAAAAATAATTATTTATTATAATAAACTGAAAATATATTACATAATGAAAATTACATTATTTTAAATAATCTTTTACAGTAAACACATTTTTGAACTTTTTTAAGAACCCAGAATATTTTTAAACTGACTTTTAAAATAAAGTTGTTAAAGAGTAATTTTAATATTAACTCAAGCAAAAAAGTTTTTGAACAAATTACAGTTTTACAATCCACGCATTCACACATTCATTAGTGCATTATTTAATTAAAGATTTATATCTTTACTATTACTTCTACATTAACTAATTTAATTTGAAACTATTTAATAAAATATTTTATACTATAATTAAAATTAACTAGGGCATTTTTACACTTAATTTAAATATTAACAACCCAGCCTTAAGGTTTGAACTTGACTTTCAAATTTTACACTAATATTGAGTCTTTAAACCACATTAATAATTAAACTAAGGGAGTTTTAATCTTATTTTTTTACTATTAAGTTATTAAACACTTTAGGTTACTAATCTCCCTAAAACTAAGCATTTAAAATTAGAAAGAAGTACTTATGGAATTTTAAAATATCATAAACAAGTTACTAAAATTATTTTTTAAGTTACAAATTTTTTTATAAATTGGCTTGTCATATAGAAATTGAACTATTAAATTTTTTTTTTTTAAATATTAGGCTAATATATAACTCAATTTTTAGCTTCAGGTAAAAAGCTAAAGATTATAATATATATAATTCAAACAAATTTATTTAACACAGTATTCAAAATTAAATAATATATTCTTTACCGGAAGTACTTTCGATTGTTTCAGTACAATCTAAAGTACTTCCGGTAAAGAATATATTATTTAATTTTGAATACTGTGTTAAATAAATTAGTTTGAATTATTATTATATGATTTAAAAATACAGACATTTAATGGTTATAGTTGTATATATATATATTGTATGTATCTTGTTGAATTTCATTTGAAAAGGTCTATTTGTTAATAGAGGAAACTATAGTTGTGAAAAGATTTTAGTAAAATTTCGTTTTTTGGGCTAGTATTATAATGTCATATAATTTTATATATGTATATAATATCAAATGAAATCAATATAATAATCAAAATATTCTAGAATAAATACTCAAAAATTCCATATGTTTATATAAAATACAAATAAAATATTTGCTAAAGCCAGCTTACAACATTTTCCACCATCTAGAGCAAAAATCAAACATTGATTTTTGTTTAAGATAGTGGAAAATGTCATAAGCTGGATATAGCAACGGTTTTATTTGTATTTTATACAGCCATATGGAATTTTTTAATATTTATTCTAGAATATTTTGATTATATATATATCTTGGATAGACAATACTATTTCCAGAAAATAACTGATTTGAACTCAAAATTATATTTACAACTACAATTTAATAACTATAAACATATAATTATTAATAACAAGAAAATGAACACAGAGATTATAAACACAAAGTAGATATTTTGAGAAAAATTAAATCAATCCACTTTCACATGCATATAAAAGACAATATTTAAAACGTAATTTATACATGATTAATACAAATTGATTTTATATTTTTAATAAAATCAATTCTCTATAACAGGGGTCGCCAAACTTTTTTGATCATGGACCCCTATATAATTTTTCGAAATCTCCATCGACCCCCATAAAAGTAATTTTTAGTTAATTAAAATAAAACTATCTATTAGGTATACTGTGTTTGGACATTTATTTTATGATTTTAAACATTTATTAAAGTAATTTTACATTGTGTGACAATAGTTTTATGAAAAATATGTGTGATTTGCATATAAGAATTGTTTTTCTTTCGACCCCCAATCGACCCCCTGGCTCAGATCGACTCCTACTTTTGTTAAATAGACCCCTGGGGGTCTATATAGACCACTTTGGCGACTTCTGTTCTATAATATAAAATATTAAAAACTTGAACCAAAATAAATAATTATCAAAATTAGAATATATAATTCAAAATGATTGATATGACTTTTATAATAAAAAAAATACATTCATTTAAAATTTTATTTTTTCTGCATTATATATAAATACATAATATATAACTCAGATTATATGCAGCTGAATGGGAAATAATTGAACCTTCTAATCAATTATATAATGTAAATAAACTCCCAAAAGATAGCTAATACCATCTATCTGTTAGCATTTGTTCTTATATACGCTTAGAGTTTGTTTAAAATGGTGATTCTTATCATTAATTTTATAAATATATATAATCAATAGATCAAATTCATTCCCTCATTTAAAATTACGTAAATAAACTAAAAGTATATAGTCAAGCATTGGTTAGAACAGCTGCCTTACAAGCAGTTGTCCCGGGTTCGGTTCCCGGCTGATGCTTTGACACATAAAAAAAAAAAAAAACTAAGCATATATAAGATCAAATACTAAGAGAAAAGTGGTATCATTTATCTTTTGAGAATTTATTTACATTATATAACTCATTGGAAACCTCAATTTCTTTCTATTCAGTTACACACATAGAGACACACATATATATATATAATTGCAAAGAAATCAATAATATATATATATATCATCCAATATACATTCATATGTTCAATAACTTTGATTTTGGCTTGCAAATTTTCTGATTATTGTATTTATTGATTTTACTTTTTTAATTAATAAGTTCTTAGTCACAAATGGTTTCTGCACTGTCACTAGCTAATAATTTATTTCAGATTCAGCTATCAGTTACTTAGAGCCTCAGTTTAACAGTCCATTCCTTCAAAAAATTACTTTATGTATATATTTCATTTAGAATTTTGTGGAGTTTTTTTTTGATGTCATCTGATATTCCTTAAGCTACATAAATAGAAATTTCAAGGACAAGTATGCATAGTTTTGTATCTCACTGTAGTCATCAGTATCTTCATATGAAATTCATTTATGCATGCTAAAAAATTATAATGCAACTTATAGAATTCCAATTATAGTTATGCTAATATTTCCCAGTAACAGGTATTATGACAGTTCTTCTTCCTAGCAGTAGTGGCTACCTTTCCTGGTGACTCACATTCAAGCTTTGTAACTAGATTAGTATTGAGAAGTCTAATAAAGATTAATAATATTTCATAAAACTTAATATTAATGAATCTGGTTAAAATATTTCTTATATATCTGTCTGTCATTAAATCATATCTGCTATTTTTATTCTTTTTATCTTTATGTTAGATCAGTTGATTTTCAATAAATCCAGTTTTTTTTAATTTTTTTATGTATAAACATTTTTATGCTAGAATTAATTATAAGTTTATAAATTATTTGTTTAGTGTTTTAATGAAATTTGATTAAACTTTTAATCAAAGCTTACAATTTTGTTACCTTAAATTAATTTCAATTATTTTATTTTGAAAATTATTCCAAAATTATTCAGATTTTTTTATACCATGAATATATACATATATTATTTAAATTAATTTTTGAAAAAAAAAAATCATTTTGCATCGCTCCTTGAGTTTTATAAAACTTCATTTATTTCTTATTGAAAAAGATAATAAAATTATTCTTTTAGTTTTTAGTACATAAAACTGTATGGTTATAATACAAAGTACTAAAATGGTGTACTGTATATAATTTTTACATGCTTCACTCTGACAAATTATTATATTATTAATTTTTAAATTGTATTTTTAACACTACATTTTCTAAGCACTAAAATACCATGCAATTGGAAACAAAGTATCTCATATAAATTATGGCATGGATTGAAATTCTTATTTTTATACTTACATATTCATTAATATATGTACGTATAGATAAAATGTGCTATGCATTGTAAACATGTCATGCCATTAAAAGTTGAATAATAACTTGGCTTGTCAATAAAAGAACAAATTTATCTAGTTTTAGCACAGCTAATTTTTTATTTGTAATACAATTTATAAACACACAAACAAAAGGAGGGAAATATCTTTACATATGCTTTCTGTGCACTCAATAAATTAATTACTACTCTTCAATAGTTTATAGAATTTCCAACATTAAGATCGTAATATTAACTCACTGTAAATTGCAAGATTTTGCGTAAGTTAATTTGTAAAGGAAATAATGGACTTAAACAGTGGAGAAAACAAATACTTCATGCTTCCAAATCAAGATGCTTCAGATTCACCTATATAAGTGGACATTTAGGTTAAAGATAAGACAGCTGCTTTTATCTTTATAAAAGTCACTATCTTGTGTTGTGGTTTGGAATGTTCCCTCTATCGGCAAAATATGCTTGATTATTACGAATTTTAAAGCGCATTAAACACAGGTTAAAGCCTGTTTAAAGTATTTATTCAATAGCATAAAAGTAATTTTATTTTGATTTTTTTAATAATAAATCACAAATACAATATATATTTATTTTGTTTCTTCAATAACTAAATAAACTCTATTAATTATAAGATTATTAATTATAGGCAATCATTATTTTAAATCCCGTTGAAATTATAATTTTTCAAAATAATATACAGTAAAGTTATGATATATGCTGTATCAATATACACTACTTCAATTAAATGCTATCCAAAAACAATGTAAACACAAAAAATCTAGATAAACAAAAAGTAGAAACATTCCAGTTTAATACAATACAGCAGCCATTTTTTATCTCAAAGTACTGCACACAATTATGTTTATTAATAATGTTTATTTAGATTGCATGAAAACATTTTTTATCATTTACTTTTTTTTTTTTTTTTTTTCAAATTTCAATGTAGCATATGTAAAGCTAAAAGCTTTATAAAATTTAAGAAAATTCATATTTTTCTCAATTGATCAAATGAAAACTAGCATTTAGTCGTAGCAGAAAAAAAAAAGTTCTTGAATTATATTTGAAAACTTAACGTTTGAAAAGCTTAACTAAGCTTTTTAAATGGATAACTGCAATTAGGGTAACTGCTAAGATTCTGAAGTTGATATGGTTTTAAAAACATCAAAACAATTAGAGAGATTGTAGCTTGCAGATAATGAGACTGCTGTAGTATTTCCAAAAAGTTATGGAAGAAAAAGAATATTGTCCAGAGGGTGTTTAATCAAAATAAAGGTCTAACACTTTGCTATTAATTTTATCTTTAAAAAAATTAGATACAATATAATAAGTTTTCTTCATTTCAATAAACATTTATTTACTAAATACTATGATTACACAGATATCATTCTTGTTATAGATGGAAGTCATGTTCCATGGAAATGAGGAATGGTTTTACATCAAACTGGATTGTTTTCAGTCTTAGCTTATTGATCATTTTGTTTCCATAATTGTTTGAGTATGGGTAGTAGTGAGTTATCTAGTTGTGAGTTAGGAATTAATTTCTGTTTTTTGTGTGGAGTTCTAGAATGTCCAGAAGATTCCACGTATCTTCTACAATGCGGCGTGGTCCTATTGTCTCATCTTCTTTTTATTTTTTGAGTAAATGTGAATGAATGAATACATTTAATATATATATATATGCATATGCACTCCCTCAATTTATCATTAAAACATTATTATTATTTTATTAATTTTGTTTGTTATATTCTTAATATATATATGTTATGCATTTATAATTCAGTAAAATAATGCATATTCTATTGGAATCAACCTTATCAACAAAATGTGAGCTATTATAAGTGATGTACAATGTATTGAAACAAAATATAGTGAAAATCATGGCACAACTATATTCCTTTTTTTTTTTTTTTTTAAAGTATGCTTTTTAAAAATATTTTCAAATGCCAGGATTGAGGCAGTGAGACACCTTCCTTGGGTGCCAAATTGAAATAGTCACTAAAATGAGACAGACATTCTGCTATATTTTAATATATATTTAATCAATTATTTTTATTTAATACATAGTTTTTTTATTGTATTTATTCGATGCTTTATTCAGCAACCCACATTAAATAAGCATCTTTTCAACAATTTTAAAATGCACAGTTTTAAGGCTTACCTCGGTCATCAAAATTGATTGGTCACACTCTGAGTAGTGTTTTATAGGTATGAGCATCCAAAGATGCACTTTGCTAAAGCACAGCATTATCATTTGTATTTTTTTTTTATCTTCACATAAATCAGATTATGCCGAAGTTGTCACACTATACATAAGTTGGAGATTGTCTGGGTATATAAACATACAAACATATACGCACCTGAAAATATTTTCATTTGTATTACTTATTATAAAGATGCATTGTATTATAAATCACAAGTTATGTATATATAAAGTAACAACATTCGAATGGTATGAGTCCCTGGTTTTTTTTTTTTTTTTTACAAAGTATTACTTGCATGAAACCATTTAACTGCCTTTAAATAACTTTAGATTATTGCTCATCCTTATACTTGCTTTAGAGTGAATAGATTAAATTTTGATTTGATATGAGTTTAATTAAATACCCTAAAGATCAAAATAATAGAAATATGACTTATTAAATTTAACAAGCGTGATTAAATTGTTAATTATTGCTTTTCATTCGAATATAGACAAATTAATTATAATTTTTAATAATCATGTTTTTTAGTTAATAAAGTACACTGATATACTGTTTGGTTTATCAATATTGAATGATTTAACCTAAATGCTATATACATAATCAGTTTTGTGAATTCAAAATAATAATAATAGTTGTTACTGTAATATATTTCCTATTTTTAAATACACTTACATACACAATAATTATTTATATCCAAGACTTGGCATCCAGGATGACACATGTCACCTGAAGTAACTTTTTAAATAACTTTCTTTTTTTTTTAATCAAGTAAAGTTCCTGCCAGAGGTAACAATTTAAAATCCCCAAAGGCTTTCCCATTTCAAGCTGGGATCTGTCTATATTTAATAAAGGACAAGATGGGAATCTTTTGACTCTCTGCTTGATATCATATACTATATATAAAATTTTTATTAATAATAAATCCGTTATATATATATATAATATACAGGATTTAATAATTCGTATTTTCGGTACCTGAGGGAAAGCCTAGTAATTTTCTTTTTTGTAGATTGTACTTTTACGTTAATTAAAAAGTAAAAATTTAAAATATATATTTAAGAAAGCTCCGTTCTATAATATTTACGAGAAAATAGATATACAAATATTACATGCAATAAGAAAAAAGGAGCACAAAATATGCACACAGATAATCAAATTTATTATAGCAAAACTTTTCATTACAATAATATGAATATATTGATTAATTATTATTATCATTTGCAGATATTCTTAAATGAGCATAAATATTCTAACCTTTGGGAGGGGGGGGACTAGCATAGCTGTAACGCATTAAACAACTCGATTACTGCTTAGGGGTAAGTGGTTCAAAAGAGCCTCAAAGTCGCACTGGAATGACAGAACTGGCCTGCAATCCGTGGACTCTGAGTTCCAGAGTCTGCTGTTCTACCATTATTGCTCTTAAACCATATATGGTATATTTTATCGTTTATATTAATTTCAATTTCATACAAATATTATACTTATCAGACATCATATAACAATGAACATATATGTTTATATTTTTTTCCATTGTAAAAATTTTTAAAGTAAGGCTGTTGTGTCATAAACAAGTTGGGTGGTGCTGTAACCCATTCACTAACTCCCTTTAATATACTTCTATACAAGAGTATTTTATAGTGGGAAATGATTGAAGAAAGTTGCCTGGTTTAATGCCCATGTATAACTGAACAAATGTTTATATATGTATTTTGTTTAAAAAATAGCATATTTGTACAATAATCAGAATATATATGATTCATGTACATGTTGTATATTTTCTAACTGAAAGTACATTTTTGTTACCTTAGTGTAAGATGTTATATATTATAAACATAAATAATGCATTGCCATTTAAAATATATTCTGAATCATTAGCCGCTATGCGAGATGTTAGTAAAGTGCGATTAAATTTGTTCATCCATATAATTTGTTATTTATTGTAAATAATAGATTTTAAATTTATCAAAATATGCATTTATAACATTATTTTCAATATTTTAATAGTTTGAAATATATGTGGATCTATGCTTTTTTAAGTTTATAATATTATTGTATTGAAGTAAAATATATGTTTTAAAGTGTGTGAAAGTATTTTTTTAAAAATTATATAAAAGCGGATATGGAGAAGGGCAGTAAAGAAGCATCCACTTAAAGGTGGCATATAGCCCTATAAACAACAAAGATTGAAGAACAGAGAGTAAAAAGTTAAAGAAGAGTTTTGCCATAACTATTCAAGGAAAAGAAAAGATTGGGATTTGAATATCTGTGTGTGTAATTGAGGGGTGGAAATGAAATAGAAGAAATACATAATTTTATATTGCAGAGGATGAACAACGTTATGAAAGATTGATGATGACCTGGCCGTTCACTAACTTCAAGAACAAAGAGGAAGTGTATTATTTAGAAATTTATCTAACCTACATGATGGGCTGAAGACAAGAATAGAAAAAAATGGAAAGAAAATAAGCAAAATCTAAAGCATAGAGATAAAAAAAATACTGTTGTTGGCAACACTTTGTAGTATTTGACAACCACTAAGCATCACATGATCACCATCTCTTATACTAGCACATAATTGTTTATAAACAAGGCAAAACTCTCCATACAGTAGTGCCACCCTGGGCCAACCAGAGTAATCAATGGATGCCAGAAGACTTGTGCATAAAATCCTTATCTAATGGCTACTCATCCAATATCCCCAGAATAGTTTCTGGCTTGTGGCCTTCATCAGTGAAGAGCTTTGAATCTGAGAGTACTGCACCTAGATCTTAGAATCTAATGCAACGCTCCAGCAAACATCTTTTATCTCTACTTAACTATATAACTATGAGAATGAAATTGAAACACAAAAATATTTTCAATCTAAGCTCAATAGCTTATATAGTCATATGGGTCTGAACTCAGTTCAACACTCACTGACAAAGGCCACAAGTCAGAAACTAATCTGGGGATATTGGATGAGTAGGCATTAGATAAGGATTTTATGGACAAGCATTCTGGCATGCATTGATTACTCTGGTTGGCACAGGGTGGCACTACTCTATGGAGAGTTTTGCCTTGTT
This sequence comes from Epiperipatus broadwayi, assembly GCA_028023455.1. Lineage (NCBI taxonomy): Eukaryota > Metazoa > Onychophora > Udeonychophora > Euonychophora > Peripatidae > Epiperipatus > Epiperipatus broadwayi. The sequence continues at coordinate 3,229,225 of JAQFVV010000109.1, forward strand.
TATAACAATTATGTGCTAGTATAAGATATGGTGATGATGTGATGCTTAGTGGTTTAACACCAATCCTGCCTAATAGGATAGTGGTGGCTATGGTTGTTATAGAGCCAAAGACACCAAAATGTATGGGTGCTGAACTGAGTTCAGACCCATATGACTATATAAGCTATTGAGCTTAGATTGAAAATATTTTTGTGTTTTCAATTTTATTCTCATAGTTTTATAGTTAAGTAGAGATAAAAGATGGTTTCTGGAGGGTTGCATTAGATCCTAAGATCTAGGTGCAGTGCTCTCAGATCCAAAGCTCCTCACTGACAAAGGCCGCAAACCAGAAACTAGTCTGGGGATATTGGATGAGTAGGCTTTAGATAGGGATTTTATGCACAAGCCTTCTGGCATCCATTGATTACTCTGGTTGACACTGGGTGGCACTACTGTATGGAAAGTTTTGCCTTGTTTAGTATTTGACAAGTCAACATATTATTGTACAAACAAATTGTGGATAAATCATTATATTCAATGCCCACATTTCCCATGTGACTATTGAAGAATTAGATTGATTCACCATAGTTGCCGGCAAAGAGAGAGAATTATAAAAATATCAGGATCAAGTTCTGTAATTATCATTTAGCAAGACTAATCAAGCAATCTAACTACTACCAAAAAAATAACATGATCTCCTTTTCCATAGTAACTAATAAGAAATAGATAACATTAAATTATCTTTTGGTGTTGCTATCATTCAGTTTTACTTGATTGTTATAAAAAGATGATTATAATTTTTTTTTATAATTTTTATAAGTCAAAAAGTGACCAAGAAATAACACCATGTCATATAATGTGCCAGATCACACTTAATTAAACATGCATATCACATATAATCATTAAGTTTATATTAGTCTGGGATTACACTTATGTCAACAGTGTATTTATAAATTTAGAAGCATGTATACTATCTATATGTTCATGGTTAAGGATTTAATTCCAAATTTTAATGTAATCATGAGAGTATTAAATCAAGAATTGAAGGTTTTATGATCAATTCTGAGAAAACACACAAAAAATTCAGTTTATTTGAATAAAATTGTTTTGTTCAGGCCTTCATTTTGATTACATGATCTTCTGAGTAATTAACCATATAATAAATAAGTGAATATATTTTTGCTAGTATTGATTTTTTGTGTTTTTCAAATAGCTGAAAAAATTTCAAACTAGTTCAGAATTCTTTTAGATAACTATTCTATATAGTCACTCCAGGTAAGTTAAATCAATGACATATTGTTTCGGATGAATATTGATAGGTTGATTATTAAAAAATGACACAATTGAAATACAATACAACTTTATCATTACTATTTTAAATAAAAGAAACATTGCTATAGAAATCAATGGCAAATGACTGGGAGGGGGGAGGGTAATAAAAACAGTAAAATGTCTGCATTCCAAAAAATGTTAGGAATAATTGCTATTTTGTTGTCATGTCTTTTACTATATAGAAGTCAATAAAATTTTGTAAGGATTTTTAAGTTAATATCATGTATTTCATGAAATAGAAAACTTTCTAGAATGCTTTCCCTGATCTTTCCAGTATTGTAACTGAATATGAAGCTGTAGGCAGAGAAATGCCTTAAAATTAACCTTGTTTCTGCCAATCTGTTTACTATTATTCAATGCTGAAGATGTATTTGACATTTCTTGCTACAAAGGGAAAACTAGTCATCTAAAATGATTATCCCATAAAAATGCACTTCTATAAATCTGAAAATCTATATATTTTTAATTCTTAGAGAAAAATTGTAATGGAAACTGTCATAGGAAAACTGCCACAGAACAGACCAAGATAAGCTAAAATGTTGTATTGCCAGCATACATTAAAAGTTAATGATTAATGGCCATATTCTCACATTTATGGATGCAAAATATAGGTAAGCTCACAAAAACATTAAGGTAATTAACTGAACTTTCTATAGCCATTCTCAAAGAGTTATGGTAAGCTACAGAAATTTTTTTTCCATATAAAGCAGATCATTATATAGTTTTTTAATTGTAAATATGTAAATACATTTTTTTATTATTGTTATTATCGTATAATTCTATTCTTTAAATAAAGTTATTATTGTTGTTAATAATTTTGTTGTTTGTCATTTCTCATCCAAACTGATTATTTGTTTTGTTAATATAATAAAGTATTAGGTGGTGGATGGTAATAATCAGGAAATATAACTGAATGTGTATGAAAACTTGTTTTTCATACATGTTTAATTTGATCATTATTGTGACTATTATAGACTTGTCCATTAAAATTAAGTTACATATAGTTACTCCATCATGTATGCAGTCACCTATTAATTATCTTTAAATTCCCCTAGACTAAAATTAATTTGCAAATATTGTATTTTTTTTTTAAATTTATTATTAACTTGATTATTATCTATTGTCAAAAAGGTGGTTACTGTTACTATATATATATATATTGTACCCATTTTAATTGTGCCTTGTGTCTTAATTAAAATAGTCAGATGCACAAAATAGTAAAAATTTTAAATTTCAAGTCAGTAATATTCTTTGTAACCTTTTAAAACTAAAACTAAAGCAATTGCACTTAAAACTACCTTATATAATTTTATTAATGCATTAAGTAATATTTAAATTGCATATTAATAATCTGTTATAAGTATAAATTTTAATAATCATGTTAACAAAGGCAAAACTCTCCATACAGTAGTGCCACCCAGTGCCAACCAGAGTAATCAATGGATGCCAGGGGCTTGTGCATAAAATCCCCATCTAGTGCCTACTCATCCAATATCCCCAGACTAGTTTCTGGCTTGTGGCCTTCGTCAGTGAGGAGCTTTGGATCTGAGAGCACTGCACCTAGATCTTAGGATCCAATGCAACCCTCCAGCAGATGTGCTAGCATAAGAAATGGTGATCATGTTTTTCATTTTTTTTATGTGTCAAAGTGTCAACTGGGAAGTGAACCCTGGGTCAACTGCTTGTAAGGCAGCTGTGCTAACCATTTGGCCAACAACTCTTGACAAATCATGTTGTTTAAAGCATAATAATTTATTAATATTTATTAAAATAATGTAGTTTTTACTGTAAGTAAATCTAAATTTTAATAGTTATCAATTAATACCTAACTTAAAATAGTTTAAATAAATCATTAGATAATATTATGTAAGAAACAAAGCATTCTCCAATGAAAGCATTTCTAATTATAATGTGTCTGTCTTTGTGCTTGCTTGTGTGTTCTTTTGCAACATTCAGTTTGCTAACAATAATTACTTTAGTTAAAAAGTATTTAAAAAAATTTGACTTGTATTTAATATTTACTAAATAAATATGAGAAGTAATTTATTTATTGTGTAATATTAGTATAATAATGTTTAGTTTGCTAAATAATTATAAAAAAATATTAAAAATTCAAATATTATATAAGTTAAATTGTTATTTTTAAAATATTTTATTATTTCTTTCTTTCTATCATTCTTTAATTAAGTCTAAAAATAGAACTTAAACTTAGTGATTGAAAATCGATTTTATTGAATGATTGATTTCAGTAGTCAGCTGATCAATTGGGATTAGTTATATAAGAGATGGGAAATAGGTGTGTGGAAATTATTAAAAAGAAACTGATAATTTAAAAAGAAACAGTTAATATTGGTTAAAAAAATGTGTTTAAAATTTTATCTTTATTTAAATTAATGTCAATATAAAATAAAATAAATAAATAAATAACTAGTCGACTTTCTAGAGGAGGAAAAAAAGGCCACATTGATATTTACTTATATCGATTGGAGAAAAGAAAAATACATGTAATGGCTTGGACAAAGTTATAATATTTCTGGAATTTTTGCTTTAATCTACGGAAAAGGTTTAATCGTACAGATACCACGAACAACGCAATGGTATATTACATAAGAATTTGCTTATCGTATTATAGAAATATTTTTTGTTTGATTACAAACTTTTGCATTATTCTAAAATAACCTAATCTTAAATTTCCTGAATTGAACTATTTAATATTAAACTTATTATATTTTAATATGGAACTGTTATTATTAATTACTTATTCCTTATATTGTCGTGATGTTTTAAAATGATTTATAAAATGAAAAATATTTAAACTTCAATTATTAATTTATGCATATAATATGCTATGAGATTTATGACAGAATGGCTGGAACATAAATGACATTTAAGTCAATGTTTATTATAACCGTATATCAATCTGTTTTTAAAGAAAAAATGCTTAAGTGAAGTTACTACTTATATCTAAAACTTAAATTATTAATCTATAATTGTGCTTCCAAAAAGAAAAGAAAAAAAGTCAAGAAACTGTCCAGTAAGTCATATACGCGTATAAATAAAATAATTTAAGAATTCACCCAGCTGCTGCAGTAAATTTGTGTTTTATCAAGAATATGTTTTATCCGCAAACCATATCTAAAAGAGAGAGAAAAAAAAGATTTCTTTTAAATTAAAATCACTTATCAATGAAAGGATGAAACTCTTGAGAATAGACTTTTGCTGAATTCCATATTGGATTTGTCTGTTGTTATGTTAAAGTTTATTTTCAGAACTATGAGTGAATAAGGAAAAAAAGTTTAAACTGACTATGTATTGGTAAACATGAAAATTGACTTTCTTTTCTTATTTTTATTTTTTCTCACTTTTAATTTTAAATTGTTGTGCTTTAAGAAATATAGTATATTTAATATTTGTCATGTTGAATTTTAAAATGTATTACGTGTGGGTATAAAATAATATAGCATATGTATATTTAAGATATGGTAAATAATAACTTTATTTTGATGTTTCAATAACTTCGCGCTGGATAAATGTTATTAAGTTGTAACATTTTGGTAATTTAATTATTTATTTAGAATGTTATATTTATTATAATTGTTTTTATGCTTAAGTCCGTTAATATTATTTCAGAACTTAAAGGTAAAACAACCTAGAATATTTCGTTCTGAAAAATTATTTCTCATATCTAATTGCCGTTTGAAATTTATAAAGAATGTTTGCATTGGAATGGGTGATATATCTTAGAGTTGGTTATTGGCACAGTCATGATAGCATATATGTTAGATGTAAATTGTTTTATTAAACACTTATTTACATGTGTATTTTATTGGTATGTATATGCTATTGTTATCATTAGATTATATTAGTGAATTATAATTAAGCTAGAGTGACTATAGTCTTGCTATTAAGTATCCATTTATCTTTTGTGGTGGAATTTTATATGTTATTTCAAAGTTATATCTTGGTTATTGTTTAAAAAGAATACCTTAATATCATATTTGTAGTTTATTGCTTAGGTGTGCTTACAGTGCTTTAAACTTGAGGATTTCTTGTCCAAATGTAATTGTTGTTTTATATGGTTGTTCAGTTCTTTTATGTTTTATTCCTGTAGCACATAAATTAAGTCATAGGGTAAACATAGGTCTTCTAACCATGTGTGCAGATTTGACCATTATGATATAATTCCCATAAGATTCCTATTTCACTTTATTCAAATGTCTTTATTAAAAAACCCAATTGCAGATATCGCATCTAATTTAGCAATTATATGTTGAAATATTGATGAAAGTTATTCTATCCACATAAATTTATGTATTTGTACATAGTTGCAAAATCTGGGACTTATACCTCTGTGTGTGTAGGATCAGGATTACTATGAATGTTCCAAGCATTAAACATAAGCAATTTTAATGATAATTTAAATATAAAAGTGAAATAATTGTCAAGCATTGTTAGCCAAGAGGTCAGCGCAGCTGCCTTGCAAGCAAGCAGTTGTTTGCTGATGGTTGTTGCGGGTTCGCCTCCTGGCCGATGCTATGACATATAGGGGGAAAAAGTGAAATAATTGTGACTTTATCAAATAATCATGGTAGCAATAAAGACAGTCAATTAAATTAAAATTGGTAATTAGAGGATAGTTTATAATTACTATTTTAAAAATATATAATTACAATACATTAGTTTTAAAATACATTAATTTTAAATTAACAACTATTTTAAGCATGACTTAAGCTATTTATTTCAAACTATTGGAATTTTTTCCTAAGTGTATTGGATATTCATTCAGAAATAATACTTCTGAAAAGCTTAATTGTTATCAAATAGTTGATAGTTAATTAAAACAGAGTAGATGCTTATTCACTAAGTGAAGGAATTGATGTATTTGCTATAAAAGATAAAACGTGGGTTTAACCAATATTAATGGTTAGTTCTAAAGTACTCACTGTTATAGTAGTATTTTATATTGCTTATATTAATATAGCTAAAGTGTAACTCATAATTGTGCTAGCCTTAGTCAAAAAGTATTTGCCCACTTGAAAATATAATGGTGTAAAAAATATTTGTATTGTTTATTTGGAAAGGATAAAGAAAATTTAATTGTGGAAATTAATCTATTAGCAATATAATTTATTGTCAATTCAGACATAGTAAACAGTAATTTAAAGTGATTGATTTATCCTCACACTTTCATATCCAGTACTTAAGATTTGCCCATATATAAGCATTTGGGTTGAATGAATAAGTGGATTCATTTATTCATTTGCAAAGACTTTATCTTGTGTTGGAAATGAAAGTATTCATTTATTATTATTAACATTCATAAAAAGTGCATGTACATTAGCTTGAAAGGCTAATCTTTAGTTTATTACAATTTATAAACATAGTGCTATATAAATAAATGCCTCATTTACATATGTTTAGTTTCATTTAAGAGTGATGTTTTGTAAATTCTAAATAATTTCGTTGACGTCATTCATTCAGACATAGTAAACAGTCATTTAAAGTGATTGATTTATCCTCACACTTTCATATTCAGTACTTAAGATTTGCCCATATATAAGCATTTGGGTTGAATGAATAAGTGGATTCATTTATTCATTCACAAAGACTTTATCTTGTGTTGGAAATGAAAGTATTCATTTATTATTATTAACATTCATAAAAAGTGCATGTATGTTAGCTTGAAAGGCTAATCTTTAGTTTATTATAAAAAAAATTGTAACTTTAAATTTATTTTAAAGAAATATGTAAACACTTGTTCACTGGAACATAAGATGTAAATAAAACTTTAATAGTGTTTTTTGTAAATTATGAAAATTTGTCTTTATAATAAATTGTTGTTTTTTGTGAAATTTAAAGTTTGTTGTTCTGCCGTTATTTGTTTTTCTATTTCTATTTGCCATCATCTCAGATCTCAATTTGATTCAATATTTACATTATATTTAAATTGCACACTAATAATAAATTATTTTATTTGGAAATATTTATTAATTAAAATGATTTATGAAGATAATGGTTTTATTAAAGTATATGTGACAATTGGTTCATGAATTATAATTGCTTCTTAGAAGCTTTCAAAGAAATCAAAATCTATTGGCTTATACACGAAAGTGTCATGTTTAATCATCACATATGTTTATAACATAGCAAATTTAAGAAATTGCTTTTATGTATTTAAAATTGGTAATAAGTAATAATAATATGATTTGATTTATTTTTGCATTCAAATACAGAACTTATTAATATTTTAAGATGAGTAAGCAGAGCTATATTTGGATATCCATATGCCAATTACTTTATTAAAGAAAATAATAAACTTTATTTAAATATTTGTATTATAAGATTAGTTATACTATATTTATAATATTAAAAGTTAGTATTATCATCATGAAAGATGATTTCTGAATATTTTAATAATCCAAATTATATTTTATTCGATTTCTTAAATTATAACAACCTTGGCACTAATAAGGGCTTTGAACGTTCCATCTTCAGATTTTCAATGAAATGGAAGGCTGAAGAGTTGTGAGTTAAAATAGTTTGAAGCCTGTCCATTAAAGTATGAAGATTGGCTATCTTAATATAAAGCTGAGAACTGATTATATATATTGAAACAGTAAGGTCTGCTTTGCAGATCTTCGTTTCACCTTTTCTCACCTACTTCCTACCCTCATACCTTAGTTTGAACCCCAATCTATCGTAGTGTGTCTGCAATACACTTATATACTGAAAATCCCGCCTAATTTTAAACCATGAGCACAATGCTCGTATTATATATATAACTTATTCCCAAATAAAATAAAATATTATGAATTATGTATTTGTTCACATAATTTACATTTATTTAAAAGTAGGTTATATAAGTTGTAATTGTGCACACACTATGATATGCATTTTAAAACATATCAAAATTATAAATTGTTAAAGTTATTTTGTTTGAATCTATTTACAAATATATTACTGTCGTAATATATTTTGATTTAAAATAAAATTCATTTAGTAAATATTCGTTTAGTAAATAGAATCAAATATTGCAATTTAAAACGTAAAATCATTTTCGTTTAATCTAATAAAAGTCATTCCAAATATTTCTTTTAAAATAAATGAGGGACAATAGTTTAATTAGTTAATGTTATATAAGTTTATCTAAAAACAGCAGATGTCCACTTAAGGTTTTCTTTAATTAATAAAAGTAATTTTTAATTAAATCTAGTTTGTAATTCGGGTGTCGACAGGGAAAGTAACAAAAGAAATTAATTAATGTTGAATTCCTTTAGACATTCGGATGATTACAGCTGATAAGTCCGATATATTTTTGTAATGCTCCAGGGCAGTTCTATTGTTAAATTCTACTATAAAAAGGTTTTTCTTTTGTTTTTTTCTAATGTTTCTAAGAGAAATCATTCTGAGTTCTATTCTAGTAATTTGTAAATCTTGACATGAAAGAGTAGAGCGTGAGAAGGCTATTTCTCTCCGGAATGGTCATCTGCTGCCGTAGACCATCGGAAATTATCACACAGGGAACTCCGGAATTGCTGCTGCCAAAAATATGAACATTTCCAGATTTTGCTGTTAAATTATATAAAAACCTGCCGACCATCAATCTACCTAAATGCTTCTCCAGAGGTAACCCTAAATTAACCCAAGAGCTCTTGTGATAACTAACATGCTATAGCTATTTAAAATTGTTTTCCTTATATTTCACATAACTTCATTATGTATTTCTTTAACGTGTTAGTATAATATAATCAACAGTTTTGCTCTATCCTTGGGTTAATATTTTCTATTTATAAAGCTTTCTTTTATTTTATTATGATAATGTGTCAGAATTGTCTTTGACCGAGTGAACTATTCCCTTTATTGAAAGTAAGACGCCGCTATTAAGGCATATTTTAAATTTATAATTTTCCAATTTTATTATCTTGCAAATCACTCGTTCGAGGGCGATTCTATTCTTTAATATATAATATAATCACATAGTTTAAAATCTACATGTTATTGATTTTAATCTAATATGAGAGTATGTGCGAGGTCAATGATTAAATGTGTCCCCTAATGCATGATTGCGTATATAAATCTATACTTACTTTTCAAACCCGCAAGCATGCATTTTCCTATTTTAATTACCATGTTCTACTTTAATTATAAAGTTCATCATTGATGTCGAGAATGTGCGGACCCTTTTAAATGAATTTCGGGGAATTTGATTGGGCATTTCTCTTAATCCAAGTAAAACCCATTCAGTATGTTTTTATATACACTAGTCTCGTATTGCTGGTAAATGAATTGGTTGTTGAGACCGCTTTGTTTTATTTTTCCAAGGATTCTTTACACGGCAAAGTCCGTTCTTTTCGTATATTGCAAGTTTCCAGGCAGAGTGTGTTCCAAATGACACACCTGGGTATTAAACGCAATCGTCACACAGTCGCTAAGTTTCAGCTGTTCATAAAATACTTTCCTACGGGTTAGCGGCGAGATGCCCTCCGTAATTATTCCGGATCTTCAATATTGTTTTATTTTATATTTATTTTACAAAGCATCCGTGACTTAAACATGTCACACCCTCCAACTTTAATAAATTCATTATCAGCAATACTGACCTCCCAATGCAACTCTATTATTATTATTCTCAAATAATGCTTTGATCACATTCCCACTTTGTTGCTTAGTAAGCTTTTGTCTGTGCTATTCTCGAAATCAATAAATATTTTATAACACATAATTTCAAATATTTTCTTAAACTTGTATAATTGCTCAAAGCACCTCGCACTTGTTCCTATCTCGTCAAACACATTATCGTAATGCTATTAGCCCGAGGAATAGAATATATCACTTTGCTTTAAAACCTTTTGTCATTTATTGAAATTAATGCCAATAATTATTTAATACGCGTCCCTGTCTCATATACGCAGACAGTGGCGTTATATATATAATTTATATGAATAAATTTTGTGAAATTATTTAAAACTAAATTTGATCTATTATTTTATTTGATTCCTATCACTGTCTCGGTCTATATATATATTTTCTGCATTTCTTTTGTAAATCCATAGACGTTAATTAGCCACCCAAACTTCTTTTAGTATAGAGATTTTTGTTTCTCCCTGACCACCAGGCACCGGTCAAAGGTCATACTAGTAGTGGCATCAGATGCGTTGTCACGTAGATGGCGCTGTGAAAGTTGGGCTTTAGATTCGAACTTAGTATATCTAGAAGGCAACCCCTCCTAGAATGTTCAGTTTTGTGTCTGGGGTTTGAATTCTGCAGTGTGTTAGCGAGATAGACGATTCTGACTGTTACAATATGTGTGTGAGGATAGTAATCTAGACCAACTGATGATTGCTGGTTTAGCATGAAATACGTATATTGGTGATTATTTACCTTTTCAACATGTGTGTGATCAGGTGGGTCAGCAATATGAGAAGAGTAGTGGGTCATATGAAAGTCTGAGTTCGAATCTCGCCTATATTACATATATAAATGCAGGTTTAAGCCTGTACAATGTACTAAATTATAATAGAGATTTTTCTTAAATTAATTCAAAACCCTATAAGACCTAAAGTAATTAATTTTACAGTTTAGTTATATATTGCAAAGTAAAGTTATTATAGTTTGTTTAAGTTTATATTATTTTTATATTTTTCTAAATTTTGTCTGGATTATTGGATTTCCGTAAAATTTCCCTTTGTTATCCAATATCCTACCCTTTGTTCTTTCTGTACTATGGTCTCCCTGAGATAAAAATTAAAGTACAAAAAATATTTAGATCAAGATTTACTTCAAATTAAAATTAGGAATATAAATGTATTCTTATAATAAATTTTAATATTATTTATTCTTGAATATTTAGTTGGAATATTATTTAGCTCTGTTTAAATAGGTATATCTAAATAAGTATAGTCATAGAGATAAAGACTGGAATTCAATGATATTTCTATGCAGTCAAGTATGTGTCTTTGATACTTATTTGACTTTAAAGCAGTCTGTACACTTTAGTATGAGAACACAGTCTCATGATTAAATTTATTATCATTCTTATATTATTATTCTGAACTAGGCAATTATTAATTCATTAATCAGTAAGTATTTGTTTAAAGCAGTTTTGAGATCAGCGGTTATTATTATTATTATTAGATTCTTACTTTCATCCGCTTAGTACTTTCGCTTTCTGTTTATCTTTGCTTTGCTTTGGATATTTGTTTTTTTTTTTAAATTTTCATAATATTTATTAATTTCATTGTTGCTTTGGATGTTTTCCCCTATTTTCTCTGGCAGGTTACAATATATATATAATGGTAAAATGAAGGAATTATTAAAATAAAAATATTGTATTAAAATTGAAAGAATAACACTGTAATCAAAATAAAAACAAAGAAATCAATAGATTTGTTTGATTTTTTTTTTACTAAAATAAATCTAAATAAAATGGATATAAAATAAAAACATATGTCTATTTGGACCACATCTATATTTGGCTAGATAAAAATATATTAAATAAATATATCAATTAAACCAATAATTAGTTATAAAAAGATATATGAAAAAATATATAAATGGTTATATATGCAAATTTGTAAAAGGTATAAGAATTATAATGACGATAATCATTTTAATATTTCATATGCATTAACAAAAAAGAGGTTATAGATAACTATAATTATTAATCTACATATTGTATAAGGCTAGATATTAATCATTATCAACCATTATCAATCCACTGCAGGTTGAAGGTCTCTCCAGTTCTCCTATCTTTAGCTTCTCTTCTCTACATCACCCCTGCACACTTTCTTATTTCATCCATTCATCTCACATATGGTCTCTTTCTGGGTTTTTTACAATCTCTTGGAATTCAGTTTAAGATTTCAATTGTCCATCTATTATCATCTCTTCTAGCAATATATCCAGCCTAACTCCACTTCAGACTTTTAATTTTTTCAATGAGGTCAGTAACACCTGTTTGTTCTCTTACCCATATATTGCATTTTTGATCTCTTCTTGTTACTCCCAACATGCATCCTTCCATACTTCTTTGAGTGGTCTGAAGTCTCTGTATTGCTCTTCTATTAAGTGTCCAAGTCTCAGATCCATAAGTAAGAACTGGTAAAACACATTTATTAAAAACCTTCCTTTTCAAACACATAGGCATATTTCCTTTTAGTATCAAGTTATTTCTACCAAAAGCACTCCAACCAAGTTTAATTCTATGATTAATTTCATCCATTATGTTTCCATCTGTATTAATAATCTGACCAAGGTATTTGTAGCTGTTAACTTCTTCTAACTCATCATAATCAATCTTTATTTTCATATTTTGAGAAAATCCATTAAACATTACTTTAGTCTTTTTAACATTTATCTTTAGTCCTACTTTCATCTGATAACTCCTGCAACATTTCCTGCAGCTCTAAAGCATTATTTGCAAAAACAACTACATCATCTGCAAAATCTAAATGACTTAAATAATCTCCATTTACTTTCACTCCTTTAGCTTCCCATTTTAATCCACAAAATACTTCTTGCAGCACTGCTGTAAAAAGTTTTGGAGATATGGAGTCACCCTGTCTTACACCCTTCTCAATGTTGACTTTCCTAGTATCATTATGTAATCTAATTGTTGCTGTTGCATTTTTATAAATATTCTTTAAAATATGACAATATCCTGGATCTATACCTTGATGATCCAATGCTTTAATCACTGAAGAAATGTTTATAGAATCAAATGCCTTTTCATAATCTACAAATCCAAAGCATAATGGCAACTCATATTCATTTGTCCTTTCTATAACTTCTCTCAATACCTGGATATGATCTACTGTACTAAAACCACTTTTAAATCCAGCTTGTTCTCTTGGTTGGTAGAAATCCAATGTTCTCTGTAGACGAGTTGTAATTATCTTGGTAAAAATTTTGTATAAAACTGATAAAAGGCTGATAGGTCTGTAATTTCTAATATCTTCTTTATCACCTTTTTTAAATATTAATATTAATACTGCATTCTTCCAATCATCTGGTACATCTTTATCATTTAGACATTTGGTATATAACTTTGCTAAAAAAATTCTATTTCTTCACCTGCTTCTTTTAATATATCAATTATAATTCCATCATTACCTGGAGCCTTTCCTTTCTTCATAAATTTAATTGCATGTCTCACTTCTTCATTTAAAATTCTGGGCAATTCAGAAGATATAATAGATATAGGAGGTACTTGTTCTTTATTACTATATAATTCTTGATAGAAGTCTTCTACCCATTTCATGATGTCATCTCTCTTTTTAGTAATAATTCCATCTTTTTTTCTTATTGCAGATATAAATTTCCTACCAATACCAAAATGTTGTTTTACACTCTTGAGACTTTTATTCTCTTCTACAGCTTTCCTTGCTAGTTCACAGTTATACTTTCTTATATCATTTTCAACTCTTTTCCGCACCATTTTACAAAATTCGAGATATTCAATTCTTTTTAATGCATCATTTTTGTATATCTTCATATTCCTTCTTTTCTTCATAAATTCTCTAGTCTCAGTAGAAATTTTATTGGTCAATTGCTGCTTTTTTTTACCAGCTATCTTTGTTGCAGTTTTTAAAAGTGTATCAGTTATTTTCATATTAATTTCATTCAAATCTGAATCATGTTCAAAATCTACTAATACTTGAAACCGATTTGTAAGTTCTAATTTAAATTCATTAGAATGTTTCTGAAGATTAGGAATATCAACTGTAAATATTGTTTTTCTTAAAAATTTTTGTCTCTCTAGTTTTGCATTAACACATATCTTACATCTTACTAATCGATGATCACTTCCTGTGTTAAATTTATTAAGAACATTACAATCTTGAAATATGTATTTTCTGTTAGTCAAAATATAATCCAATTCTGCTGTACCTTCATTTGGATGCTTCCATGTCCATTTCCTTTTAACATTTTTCTCAAAAAAAAGAATTCATAATATAAAGTTTTTTTTTTCTGCAAACTCCACAAGTCTATGTCCTCTCTCATTTCTATTACCATAACCAAAATTACCTACAGCACTTTCATCTTTCATTTGTTTACCAATTCTAGCATTAAAGTCTCCCATAACAATTTTAAAATGTTGTTTACTCTGATCAAAAGCCTTTTGTACATCCATATAAAAATCTTCTACTACTTCATCACTATGAGAACTTGTTGGGGCATAAACCTGAATTATCTGCATTTGGTATCTGCTATTAAGTTGTATAACTAATCTTGCCACTCTGTCTGATACACCATCAATCTCCACAATGTTTTTGTTCTTCCACTTTTTATTTATAATCAATCCTACTCTACTTGTATTTCCAATATTTTTGCCTTTATAGTAGAGTACATGTCCACTTTTTAAATCAATTGTCTCTTCACCTTTTCTTCTAACTTCACAAAATCCAATAATGTCCCATTTAATATAAGACAGTTCTTCTAATTCTTGCAATCTTTCTTCACTTGAAAGTGATCAGCAGTTGTAAGTATCTAAATAAAAAGTCGTCATCAAATGACAGCCTGGATACACAATCAGGGGATTCTTAGCCTCCTCTGCCTTCAGCCACAAATTGTTGACTTGGTTGATAACTTGGGAATAAGGGCCATGATTTATTTTTGTCTGTCATGATTGTATATATCTATTGGAAAAATATTTATCATTTGCACATACATTCATTCTGCCTTATCAGGCAACTGAAAAAAAAACCCATGATGTTTCTTGATCTTAAACTCAGAGGTAAAAAGCCAATAAACTCACCACACTGGCTAATGCATGTTGGTGAGCAGCCCATCCATGTTTGTATACTATATGAATAATCACATAGTAATAACAGCTGCAACAACAAGAATGTATGGAATGA
Source organism: Epiperipatus broadwayi (assembly GCA_028023455.1). NCBI lineage: Eukaryota > Metazoa > Onychophora > Udeonychophora > Euonychophora > Peripatidae > Epiperipatus > Epiperipatus broadwayi. The sequence continues at coordinate 3,244,395 of JAQFVV010000109.1, forward strand.
ACATTAGGAATTTTCCCTGCTCGGTTTTTTTAAGACCTCCAAAAGAATTCAAAGTGACTCCTTTCAGTTAATAGCAAGCTCCTTTCTGCAGCCAGATATTAATATATATATATATATGTGTGTGTGTGTGTGTCTGTTGAAGCAAAAAACAAATATTAATTTGGCTATAAGACTCTATTAAGATTTTGTAATAGAAATTAATTGCTTAAGAAGAGATATTAAAACTATATATACATATCCAATTAAAAATGGATATTACATGTTATAATGGATAGAAAACATAATGAATATTCTAATTTGAATATCATGTCCTATGGTAACATAGATATTGACTTTAGGCAATTTGCATGGCCCAAAAAGCTTAGAAAGTCATAGAAATATGGATGAAAAGAATTATTTGCCTATAGAAAAATTAAATAATCAGAGATTATAATAAATTTTTTTGCTAAATAATAATATCTGATCTTCATCAATAGTAATTTTCCATTGCTTATCTTTTTAATACATTTTATTTTACCATTTCAATTTTAGGATAACATCATAATAAGCTTGAAAAAATTAAGAGAATGAGAAGATTGAGTTTATATATATAAACTTGGTTGCAGCTTCATGTGAGTAGTTAAATAATCATTTTTAGTCTTTTTAAAAGTAGGATTTTCACCTCTCTAACCATGTTTTGATGGTGTTAATGTACAAATATTTTTGAAGAAAGAGTTCTGATGGAAACATGACCTAATTTCTACACTTTATAACCAAAATTAGATTTCTAATTATATATATATATATATATTGAACTGGGTCACTCTGAATAATTACCATCTTAATCAGGTTTAAAATACCTTGTAAAATAACTTTAATATCTTTTGACTTTAACACAGACTAGCCCTTCAAGCATAGGGAAGAATACCATTGATAGCATAGCCATCAATGATACCCATGGTCAGATTGGGCTATACAGAACATAACCTGACCACAATTCCTGACCATGACCCACCTCAACTGGAACAAACTCCTGCCATCCAAAGCATTTCATTTGTTTTGAGGATCAAACTCAAGTGCCTGCCAATCATATGTTATATAGTCGGCATGCTTCAGATGACAGACACACAATCCAGTACTTAAAATATCTCAGCTAGCTCCTACTCTTAACCTGGGCCAGTTAATAGGTAATTAACACAAATGAATATTTATAACTTGAAATTAATGATGATGCAGTGACAAGAGAGAGAGAGAATAGACCAAATAATATTTAAGCAAACACTAATATTTATTCAAGCACACACATATCTAATATAATATAACAATATAATATTTAACATAAAGAAATATAAATGATTAGTTTCAGACTAAATTTTATAATAGTCCTTTGTTAATTAAAGTATAGACAAGTATCAAAATATCTTTACCTAGGTTTTCATGACTGTCAGTTTACAAACAGTTGGCTTTTTGGTCTCCATTGATGGCTTCAGGGCTTGTTTTCCATTCCTTTGTCTTGATATTGGGATAGAGAGCTTGCAGTAGCATCTATTTCATCATTTTGGCATCAGTTTTCAGTGAGGATTCAGGTGGGACAGCCAATTTTGAGAGAACTTTGGGGTCTAAAGCCCAGTCAAACACTTCTAAACAATCTAGCACTGCATGTTGCTAGATATGGTTTTATTTGTTCTTAGATTTCTAAATCTGAAGCAATGAATAACATAATCAAGCAATCACAAAATGCAGACTGGATTGATTCATGGACTCAATAGCAGAATAATCTAACAGATTAAAGACCAGACTGAATTACAGATTGAAGACCAGATTGTATAATAATGGACCATTTCAACTTTATATACTTTCTTCTCTCCCATTGTTTTAATTTCTTATCATTATTTTTAATTTTGATCATAACTTGAATCTGTTTTTTAATTAATTTTTACATTTCATTAATCTAATTGGTTTTTTGCATTTTCCTTAATCTAATTGATTTTCATATTGCATGTTATTTAATCTTTTTCTTAGATTAATCTACTATCATTTTTATGAGATAGTTTACATGTTTTTCTTTTAATTAATTCAGTAAGTAATCTTTTAAATTAATTACATTTTCAAAAGTTTTTCTTTTACAAACTAAATTTGATTCTGATTTTTCATATTTATTTATTTTTATACATTTTATTCTTTTAATTTATAGAAAGGAGAGGCTGAGTTTAAAATCTTTTTATTTTAGATTCCCCCCACCTCCACCTGCTCTCTATACTAAAACTTTATTTTATTTTTAAAAGAACAAACAATATAACATAATCTTTTTATTTTACAAAATTGCATTTTAAAAGTGTACTTCTGAAATAATTATTTCTTTCAAATAAATGTAATCATATATTTTTTTAAAATTATGAAACATGTAACACTGATATATGTAGGTTTTATAACATATACTTTCACTAGCATTACAACATATTTCATGATTATTTAGGATTAGATCTGTTTATTCGATTTTTCTTGAAGAGTGACATTGTAAAAAATAAAAATATTGATAATCTAAAATGAAAAATAATAGTTAATGATAAACATGAAATGGTTTTAAAAAATGGAAATTTAATTGAGAATATTCTTAAAAGAATTAATTTGGTTATTCACCTTATTAAAAAAGTTTTTTGTTCAATATTTTAGGGAAAAAATGAAAAATTATTTTTAAAAAAATGATAGAAAGAGTGATTGTAGGGCAAATGTTGAGAAAAAATCATGTGATGTTTTATTTGATATTTACTATTCATGTCAAAAAGTGAAAAGAGATTACAGTTAATATGAAGTTGAGATCAATGTACTTTCTGGCTTAATGGTAGATAACTATATAAGTAAGTTTCTTGGATTTAAAATCTTAGAATGATTTGAATCTTAAATGGCATAAAAAAATACAGATGATCACTAGATTTACCGTGCAAATTCTGATTTTCATATAACATAGCCAATAACCAGATACTAATTTGGCCATTTAAATAAAACATTATATTGCATCCATTGATTATTGAGTCTGAAATAGAATAAATAGAATGAATTACTATTTCAAATGTAAATAAAAGAGGCAAATATATGAATTTGAAGAATAAAAAACTGAATAGTTACATTACATGAGTGGAAGGGGATAGAAGTATAACAAAATGTAATTATTTAAAAAATAAAGAAAAAAATGAAAGTGATTGTAATTTTAGGTATAAGAAGATCTTATTATTTCTTCAAGAAAGAGTAATTCTAATATACATGCCAGACTTGTAGTCTAAGTGTTCCATGTGCTTCTCCACTTTTTCTTGTATAATATAAAATGTTCATATATTACAAACAATTTTTGTGCTATATATTTTATTAATGCATAAAACAATTTAATTAAAAGTTCAGACATAATATTTATAAATGAATAGTAGTAGTGTTATAGTTTCTAATATAGAACAAAAAAAATCATTATTTATGCTGGGTTTGGTATTACGGAATTGAGGCAATAAATATTGTAGATTTGACATTTTAAATGTTATGGAAGTTAAAAGAAATATATGGTAGTTAATTAGAGTTGGGGGAGGGGGTTATTGACTCAGAAATCCTGACATCAGTAGAGAAAAAACCACGATTAATAGTGTTGTGGATATTGTCTTATGTTATAATACTGTTTTATCTTTAAACTTTTATTTTTTCACTTATTTTTAAAAAAGTAACATCATCAGAATCAAATGAACACACATTTTATTGTACAGACAGAATGCTTATTGATAGTTTTGTGATTGAGCCTATGTAGAATTATATTTGAAATGCCTATTATATGAATTAAGAAATAAAAAATCAAACTCTGAAGCTTAAGACAAGATATTATGGACTGAGACTTTTTGAAAATCCCCACTATGTAAAAGGTCATTTTAAGTCCTGAGTGGTGCAAAGGAAATTTTTAAAATATATTTTTACCAATAACTGACGTATAGCCAAACTATCTAACAATTCAAAATTTAATGGTAAATGGGTTTTCTTAGATGGAGAATAAAATACCAAAATGATTAGTTTAGTAAATAATATATATTTTCCTAGATTAGAAAAGATGTTTTCCAAGGATATTACTTTATTAATTTTTTGGTAAAGAATTAATTATATGTTTAATTTACACAAATTTATTTTATAATCACATTTTATATTTACGTCAATTTTCCTTCAAAAAATGCATAAATGAATATTAATCATCTTTTATTAGGACATAACTTTTATTTTTTAAATCTTGGATATAAATATTAAATTTAATAAAGATCTAATATGTTTATAGCTTTTTACATGAGCGCATGACCATCTTCATATTTTATTAACCCTTCTGCCTTTCTACTTATGTATCATGATGTTAAAAAATTTAGAAACTACAATTAATGCTCTTACATTTCAAAAATAAAGTTTCAGATATTGTTTTAAAAAAAACTTCTAATATATGTTAAATATAAAAACATTAATTACAGTTTCAAGAAATACACGATTTTGATGTACACAATTAAAGAGCATTATTATATATGTATGTAAAGATTTATAGATATACTTGATCTTAATTAAATTTAAAGTTTATGTTTAAATTTAAAAATATAATTTCTGACTTAATAAAAATGATTAATAATAATTTAGATATTTACCGAAGGACATTTATTGTGAAAAAGTTCTTGCTAAAAATATTGCTTTATATATACATTTGTGCAATAAGTACGGACCAAAGGTAAGCAGCATTGGGGGAGAAGTGATTAATTTGGTCTAATTGAAAGTACCTGTTATTCAAAATGCATTTAACAATCCATTTTTCTCCCCAATATCTTCAGCAATAGGTTTCAAATATAAAGACATTAGTATTTAAAAGTGAAGACCTATGTTAAGTATTTCTTTTTTCATATGTCATAGCATCGGCCAGGACGCGAACCCACAACCATCTGCAACCAACTACTTGCTTGCAAGTCGGGTGCGATGACCTCTCGGCTCTTCTCCTCTCACAAGGTTTGTTAATTCGTAACTAAAATTGGAAAGAATTACAATATTCTAATTTAAATATTCATCTCGAATAAAATTAATTAGAATATTAAAATATAATAATAATAAATAACCATAAATAAAAACAATATATATATATAAGCACTGTATGGACACGTGTGTGTACGCGTGGCTCTATTAAAATAATTAATTCTACCTAGTTCACCTTCGTTAAAGCATCCGGATTATTATGCATTATTAAATTAAAAACACTGTGCCTCTCCTATTTCATGTAGTGGTTAATATATTTATTGCTATTTTATAATTAATTTTGCTTCTGGCAGATAAATCTTATTAATTTTTTTAAAATCTCAAATACTATTTTTTATTTTAATTTAATCAATCAGCATAATGCGATTATAATGTTTTGTATCTGCTCTTGACATAATTTAAGCTGAAAGTGAATAATAACACCTGTCCAAAAAAAGAAACAATATCATCATTTTTACTTATGAACTCAACATGTTATGAGGCACTAAAATGGCGTCATCCACAGCTTTCATAAGATTGAGTGATCACACCTATGTTACTTCGATAAGTTAGTTATATTTCCTTTTTTCTGAGCGGATAAACCTGCTAGATCATCTATGATAATAGGTGTTTCCTTCGCAGCATATTAAATAAGGTGTTAAAGAAATAAATTTGGTGATATCAAAGAGACTTTTGGCAAAGAGCAATGCCACCAAACAATAAATAGCTGATCATCATCAGTAGTAATTTGCCATTTCTTTTCATCAAAATTTTTATAGTATCACTGGTTCAAATAATGATTTTGGTGGAACAACATACTAATGTTGCTATTACAAAAGTAACACTGTGATCATCATCATTACCGTAACTAATCATTAAATAATGCTCTGTGCAAAAAACACTGACAAAAATTTCAGAATTAAAAATCCTGAAATGAAACTTGACTGATCACATCCAGTTGGAGAAAGTTATTATTTAAAAATAGATAATCTTGGAATGAATCATTTCCATTGTTTTACAAAATTTCTCAGTAATAAACAGGTCTATCAGACAAGGCTAAATCTCCTTCACTGTTTTTAAAATAAAAGCATATTTATGCACACACATATGCAAAAGTTCATGCTGTTTATCACAGATACTTATTGGAACCAAATCTGAAGTTCAAAGCCAAGATAAATTAATAAAAAAAATCGGATTCCAAGCAAAATAGATTTTTTCTAAACAGATAATCAATTTCTAGCCAATTTATTTAACTATTTAATCATAAATTAATAAATGGGCAGCTACCTATATTTATCTAGAGAATAAAACAGAAAAAAAGAACTTTTCCACTTGGAATTAGACTTGTCACATGAATGTTGTCTTTATCACTTTCTCTGTAAAGAAATAAATGGAAGACTTTTGCCTTTAATAAGCATGTAGTGTCTGTTTTACTTTTGCCATACTTGTATATACCTATATATAATTGAATGGTTTATTGCATTCAGGGTTCATAAAAGTTTAAGCACTAGAAGTTACTGGAGATAAGATTCATGGACCTCTGTGATAGGAGAGTAGGAACAAGACTGAAAGAGAAAGTTTATAAAATTGTGGAGCATCCAGCACTGATGTATGGGGTAGAAACATGGCTGACCACTAAGAAAATAGAGGATAAACAATGTATAACAGAAATGAGAATGCTTAGGTTTACCTCAGATTTGACTAAAAAGGAGAAGGTGAGAAATGACATAATACGAGAAAATATGAAGGTGAGGAAGATCAGTAAAAAAATGAAAGAATCAAGGTTGAGGTGGTTTGGACATGTTAAGAGAAGATAAGAAAATTACATTGGAAGGAAGATTATGGAGATGGAACCACTGGGGGAAAGGCCCAGGGGCAGACCCAAGACCATATGGATTGACTGAGTGAAGAGAGACCTGCAGGAGATGTCACTCAAGGAGGAAATGGCTTCAGACTGAGCAATCTGGAGACAAATGATCCACACCAACGACCCCACTTGAAGTGGGATTAATCAAGCTGTGGAAGAAGTTTACAAATGAAAAAAAAATCCATCCCATAATTTCTCATACATAATACTAAAAACTAATGTTTTGGAAAACAATTTATTGTATTTCACATTTATAGATTTTGTTTTAAAAAAAGATAGATAAAAAGGAAAATGGATGAATATCAACATGTTGAATGAACTCAGTCCACTAGAATAATAATGTACCATTGAGAAGTAAACAGAATATAGAAATTTGAAAATTTTAATCTATATTCTGTAATCATAAACTGACATTAACTCGTCATTCAGAAATATATATATTCAGAAGATATGTGTTATAATTTTTGATTGTTACTAATTTATACTTGATTTTATGTTTAATGATTCTAATAAAATTGTATTTAAAAAACAAATAATAATAGTGTAGTCTTGTTTTATCTGGTCTAGCTTTGCATGAATTAGAGAAACTCATTGTGTTATTTATTAAATAACACAAAACTTAATATTTTTTTTAAGATATAAGATGCCTAACAGCAGATCTGAACTGAAAAGCATTGGAAAGACATCAAAGAAACAAAGAAATATAAATATAATTTGTCCATTTATAGAAATTAAAATTAATTCACTATAACAATTTAATGGAAAAAAATGTTTTTGGTTTACGGAATTTGAAAAGAAACTGGAAGGAAAAATATTTGTCAACGCCACATTGAATTTGCTCGATTTGATTGACCAATTTTGCCATGGAGATATGGTTTTTTTCTCGGCTATCTATTTGTTTACAGTTCTAGTTTGACATTTGTGTACATTTTCAAACAATAGGATGAAACTACTTTATTATAAAGGAACAATAAAATTTGATATAAGTTATAATGCATATATATATATATAATAAAAAGTCATTTAATAAGGAAAAAACACCTATATCATAACTATAATAAAAATCATAAAAAGAGAAAGATATGGAATAATTTCACTGACTTAATTTTAAAAAAAAAACTTAGTAAAAAATGTATAGAAGTTGAATATATTATCTGTCATTTACAATTTTTCTTTGTATTGAGTTTAATCTCCTTTAAAGACAGAATCTGTCAAAAGGAAATTTTATAATTTGCAAAAAAAAAAAAGTTTATTCATTCTTCAGCATTTGCTTATTTGTTTAATGTACATTATTGTCTGTATGTTAATCTTTTTAAGAAGATTGTGAATAGTTTCACATCTTCTATGATGGACTATATTTGTTTGAGAATATCCATGCATAGAATGTTGAACTAATTCTTTTTATTGTTGTTGAAAATTAATATAAAAGGAATATGACAGATAAAAAAAATCAATATTAAATTTAAAATGAATGTGAAAAAGAATGGTTAAATGAGTACCCAATATTAAAGATAAATGCAAAATAGAATGAATTTAAATAATTTAGTTAAATATTAATATCAAGTCATCATTTAGATTTATTTTGTTTTGCAACATTTTACATTTTATTGACTACATATGCTCCTTCCTTTCTCCTCCTCCTCCTCCTCATTATTATTTAGATGGTAAAATTGATCAAATAAAAGATTAATGAAAAATATCATTTGCTTAACATTATTATCTCCCATTTCATCTGTATTCATAAATGGAAATGGAAATTTTTTTTTACATTAAACATAGCAGAAAATAGTATACACTGGGCATGTATTTGGTATTCTATTTGTTAGATAAATTTATTTCTTTATAAAATGATATTTTTAAAAATAATGATTAAGCTTATAGTTCTTTATTAATCTTATTGTAAAATATAAAGAGAATACATATATGGGAATTATAAAATAAATTGATAAGTACTTTCAAGATAAGTATGATATTTATAATTATATTTTTAAAATTAATTAAATTATATTAAAATAAATTCTCAATAAAATATTTCAAATTTATTCTTCTGAAAGTAAAACCATTTTTAATTATAAAAATAAAATTAAGTTTATCATTACTATATTAATAATTATATTTTAAAATATTAATTGTAAAAAAAATTGGCTATATAAATATATATACATTTATGCTTATTAATATATGTGTACGTGCACATGCGCATAAATTACCCAAACTCAATTTGTAACATATATTTGATCTTCCAGCTTAAAATACATTGAAGTTATTATTAAATCAATATTTGAAAACAAATTATAACATGAACTAATAATTCTTATGTTAATAAAGAAAGATCTCTTTAATCAGTTTTCATCACTTTATATTTTGGATTAAAACTACAATAATAAGGCATTTTAATTTTTACCAAAAAAGTTATTAGAAATATAAAGGGGTACCCAATAGTAACTGGAATTTTATAATAAAAAAATATTTATTTTTAAGTGTTATCAATTTAAACCCTTTCAAATTAGAAGCAATACATCTGTCTAAATGTGTTTTTCAGTTTTCAAAGTAATCTGGAAATACTTGCAAATGTCTTTTATTGCCTCAATCATTTTTTTTACCACTTCTAAGTCCACACAAAAAAGTCATTTTTTCATTCAAGAGATTAAAAAAAATTGCAAAATGAGATCAAATGAATACAACTGATAGATAAGCTGAGTTATACTGAATTTAATAAAAAAGTGTTTCACACTCAAGGCTTTGAGAGATGACACTTTGTTGGCATGAATCTTGCACTCTTTCCTTTGCCACAAAATGGGATGTTTTTGTTTATTGCATCACATAAATGTTTCAGAACTTGCAGATAAACTATCTGATGATTACAAACTAAGTCTAAGAGAATATTGCCATTTGCATAAAAAAAAATCAGCAGTGTTTTGACTTTGGACTTCATTTGTGACACTTTTAGGGACATGGTAAATTTAACATTTCAATTAAACCACTCATAAACTTGTGTTTTTGTGAGAGCAGCTTGCTTGTAATCTGTTTCAAGCATTACAGTTGTTTTCCCTGCTATTTTCTGTAAACGTGAATAGAATTTTACATTATTTAAACTTTCCAATCATTATAATATGTGAAAAGTATTTTACAAAAAAAAAAGCTACATGTCATCATAATTTCACATGGTGATGTCATTTGGTTAGATTGATGTAACAGCAGAAGCATATACAAAAAAAAGCATGCAAATCAGAGAATGATTCCAATTATTTTTGAGCTCCCTCTTGTAAATGGATAAGTTGTATAACATTTCATTTTAATCACACTTTTATGAACAATATTTTAAAATTAATAATAAAAAGCACAGTCCAATTTTAAAACTTATATACCAAAATTTACAATATAAATACATTTAAAATTCAAAATTTTAAAAAATTTTAAATTATTTTATTTTAATTTTATGATAATGATTATATTTTGTCAGCTTTATTGTTTTTTATGAAGTTAAACTCTATGGAGTATATACTATTTTTTTATTTATTATTATTATGAAATCTATTGTGAAAATTACACCTTCCGTCAAATACAAAAAAAAATTGGTGTGGTGTATAATACAATTAATCTTAACTCTAATTATTCTTAACTAGAAAAGTATTATCATCGTTCATTTGCATTAAGTATGAATACTTATAAAAATATGTTACAATTAATTCTTGCAATTTATTTTATTATCTTAGTGTTTGTATTAGTTTTATATATCAAAATTTGTTAATAAACACGCTTTATTAAAGTAAGACTTTACATAGTGTCTTTTATTTTATTTATTTCAAATAATTTAAATATTTCATGCATTTATAATATCACTTAAAAAAGGTTTGTGCTCCATCTCATCCTTATATCCCATGCAATCTCTCTCTCTTCCTATCCTGTTATGATACATACATATATAATTTACCATGAAACCAAACAATAACTATATGTCTATCATATTTAATATGCAATCTGCATATTACATATACTTATAATTCAACATGAATAATAAACATATATCATGTTTAACATATAATCAATATATTATATACAACATTTTTCATGAACTAAAAACAATAAATTATAGAGCATGAACAAAAATAAATCCTAGATATGATATAAAATAAAATATCTTTATATAACAACAAAATAATATATGACAATAGCTGTAATATAATCATATAATCATAACATAAAAAAAGCTCTTTTCGGCAATTTTTAATTTTTGCTCTTTTCAAATAATTTAAAAATTGCCGAAAAGAATTTTTATGTTATGATTATATGATTATATTACGTTAACTATTGTCATATATTATTTTGTTATTATATAAAGATATTTTATTTTATATCATATCTAGGATTTATTTTTAATTTGCAAAAGCAACATAAAGGATTTAGTTCCTTGTATTTTAGATGTTTTAATAATGAATGTATTATATATATAATTTGATATAAAACGAGATAATAGACCATATGTATTGCTAAATTTATAATCATTATTGTAAATCTGATAGAAGTTCTCTACTAAAATCTAGGCCTTCGAATGTCATGACTTTAACAAAAACTGGGTGAATCATGTGATACTTGGTTGATAATATCATCCTAGCCATGACACATGAAAAGCAGAAGACCCAAATTGAAAACAAGATAATCTGAAGAAAGATCTATATGATAGCAAAATTATTTTGAATTGACACCATCTCTACAGGAGTCACACACTCACATGTGAGCAGAAGCGTACTTCTTAAAGATATGCGCATAAAAAAGTTATGTATGATAGTATTAATAAAATAAAATATCCTGATTTTTTCCTATGTCATAGCATCTTCCGGGACGCGAACCTCTCGGCTAACAACGCAAGACAAAAAATATCCTGATTTTATAGTTATAAAGAAAAGATTTGCTTAACATAAATAGAATAATTTTCTAAGAAAGGTAAATATATGAACTCTAATTTTACTTTTTTGTTATAATTAAACACTCATTGTCAAACAGGATTTAATTGATATAAAAACTTTTTTTATACTTTTTTTTTTTTTTAATGCTAAGAGCATAATAATTATAAAATAAAAGAATCACTATTTTCTAAACAATTCCTTGAGGTTGCATTAAAAAAAAAATCTGTGTACGTTTCCTTGGGTCTAATATGTAGGATATAATTATAATTAACAGTGCAGAACTAAATAGTAACCGTGGGTATATAATTTTTTTGAAAAAAAAAATAATGATCGTTCTCAAATATTTATATATGAATCTCATAAAGAACTTACCGAATGCTTTACTTAAGCAAGCAGTGTTTTTTATATTAATGTTGTGACTAGATGACATTGGTGTCGTTTGATTATTACTGTATTTATTTTATATAAATTTATTTAATATACATTACTGCTTCAATGTTTGATTGTTTGTCTGTTTTGAATGCATGGACTCCGCTTTGATGATGAACAACATTGAATTTACTCTGTGTGTTTTAGCCTAGTGTGGAGTGATGAATTCAAGTTCATGAATCAAACCTCACCTTGTCATCATATGATCACCTAAATAATTAGCTAGAAGATTATTTAATAAAAAGTTTTAGAAGTATAATTTACAATTAAGTTCTGAAACTGAGTGCTTCTAGTCGATGTCATTTATCGCTTACATGTGCCAGCAGTGTTTTTGAGTGTTTCAAAATTCAAAATGGCAATCGAGCGCGTACTATATCTGCACCCATTAATTCAGTGTTTGAAACATCGTCACTTTGATGCTCAAATATAATTTGATCTTTCAAACAACTGGATACAGTAATATTTTCATATAAAATCAAAAATGATTTGACTACTATTTGCACTTAGTATTTTTGTTTTCTCTCCAAGAAGCCTGCAGGGCCATCTAAGAATAAATGCATGCATTATGCTGTGACATAATTAAGTCAACAATTATTTGACTACTATTTTAATTTAGTTTTCTTTATTGATATACACAGTGCATTCTAATAAAATGATGACTAGTTCTCTTTCCAAGCTGAAGTACAAGATCTAAATAAATACATGAGTTTATAACAACATGATTAATTTGCCACAAAAATTTCAAAATACTATGCCTGGATAACAAATTACAACATGAAATGTGATAGTGTGTTTCGTACATTTGTAGATTTTTAATCCTTTCCACGCTATCATAAAGTCTTACAAAACATTTTTGTGATTTATAGCTAAACTGTGATACACAGTTTGAATCATTTTAAATGTTTCACTACCAAAGTTTAATGTTAGCATATTTTTTCTTGCTGTGTTAAGATATGAAATACACTGTCATATTTCTTGTCATAACTTTTGATCTACATATGTTAGGCTCTTAAAAGTTTGGTGATAAATGGATAAACTATGCCACTATATAACATACATTGATTTAGAAGGGGTGGTGCAGTAGGCAGCTTGAAAGGAAAATCTGCCACTGGTTATCTTTTCACTGGAATTACAATGTGTTAAAACAGGCAAAAAACTCTCTATATGTATTGCCAGTCAGTGCAAGCTGGAATAATCAATGAATGCCAGAAAGCTTGTGCATAAAATCCCCATCTAGTGCCTACTCATCCAATATCCCCAGAATAGTTTCTGGCTTGTGGCTTCATCAGTGAGGAGCCTTGGATCTGAGAGCACTGCATCACTTCTGGCATTCATTGATTACTCCGGCTTGCACTGAGTGGCAATATGTATAGAGAGTTTTGCCTGTTTTAATGACAATTATAAGCAAGCAGATGTTTATTGAATTACAATGTTCTTGTAAAAACTGATAGCTGTAATTCAAAGCATTCCATAATCTTGATTTGAGATTTGTATCAATGCCATTATTAAATGCTCAGCTAAGACTTTAGTACTTCTTTGTTATTCATTTTATACTTACCATCTTAAAATCAAGTCTTCCAACATAACCAGAATAACTTTGAAAAATTTACTATGGCAACAGTAATTAACACTGACTGTAGTCAACATTTACTTATATAACTAATATAGTAAACTTTATAACATTAGCTTTAGTTTTATTTTATTAAATATAATGTTATATTTGAGGATATATAGCCAAAGCATTTTGATCTCATCATTCATATCATTGGATAATATTAAGTAATTTAAAGCATCTAAATTATTAAAATATTCATTTGGCATGTAATATTTTAAATAAACTAGCATAAAATCTTGTAGAATACTTTATTAAATTGCAAAAAGTGTAATATCTTAATTTTATTTCAATTGGCAAAAAGAAATAAAACTAAATAATTTTCATTGATTTTAAAAATATGCATTAATGAATTTTTACAATATTAATGTAAATGTTGATTGTATTTTTTTATTATTACAAAATAATAAATTACTTGTGACTTGTTGTTCAAAGAAAAATTTATTTGTTAGCTTAAAAATCAGTTATATTGACTATCAAAATATTTTGAATGTATCCAATTAAATATCAATTTGTTTTTGGGATAACAAGTAATTTTTATCTTATAATACTAACAAAATAATTTACAATCTGCCTATTCATAGCTTTAAGATGGAAAAAATTAGAATAGAACTGATCATTTTTATTTTATGTTTTGTTTATGAAAATTGCTGTCCAATAATTGTTTGGAAAATATAATTTTTTTTTTGCAAATTTATTATATATTAAATCTCTAACAGATTGACAATATCTATTATTAATATTCAATATTTGATTTTAATATTAAACTTTTATTCTATATTAGAATTCAATAAATTGGATTTGATTTGTTAGAAATATAAGTTTACAAAAAAAAAAAAATTCTAGAAAGTCATACTTGAACTTTGAAAATAGTGAATAATAATAATAAACAGAATATAATGAGAACAAAGATCTCTTTTTGTCATTCAATGATGTGTGGGAAAGCAGCTAAGCAAGCAACTAACTCCAGGAAATCAAAATCTTCATTGACTGAAATGTATTTTAAAAATAGAATGAATAAATGTGAACCACTGCTAAATCTATAAAATTCTGTTTTAAAAATTATTATAATTTTTTAGAATATTTCAAAAGATTTTAATATAATGTCTGTAAATGCATTAGTGATTAGTTTCACAAAACATTATCATGGCACTGATCGTGGTTATCTTTTTACCATTATGCTAGAATTTAACTTTTATTTTTAAAAATAAACTATATACTTATTGAAGTGTTATCATGTATATTTTTGTTTTTTAGTAATTATTATACAATCATTGTGTAAAATAATTATGAACTATATATATATATTTGATATTTCAAAAATCTAAAATAATCTTAAAGATACTCTTGAAACCAGATTATAAAGAATTAAATTCATCAAACCACAGAGAGGCTTGATTAAATTAATTTGAATTTGCCACTTACTAGAAAGAACTGAACTCTTCAGATTTTTTAAAATTAATAGATCAATATTATTTTAATTCTGTGTTTTAGCATCAAATGAGCATTATATTGAAAAAATAACATTAAAAGATGTGCAGAAGAACAAATTACAATGTAAAGACTATCTAGTAGCATCTCCAAGCAAATGCCCATGCAATACATGGAGACTCATATTAATAGACTTTATAGTAATAGTAGGAGAAAAAACACTATTGAAGAGACAAAAAACGAAGTTAATTCTAATTATTATAATTTTTACCCAAGGTTCTACAATAATAATCTGCTGCCTATTTTTATGAAAGACTGAATTATATTATCTATTTAATTTTTTCTCATGTGTAAATTGTATAGATAGTTTATCTCAAGCATAACTTAGTTGCAAGGGAAATATGCTGAGAATTATATTAAAGAAAGCTGTTCAAGATTTAACAACTTAATAATTCAATGAATTTGTAGTTTCCATAATGCTTAATTTTAATTTGTATACATTACAGTAAATTTAACAAAACTCTCCATACAGTAGCACCACTCAGTGCAAACCAGAGTAATCAATAGATGCAGGAAGGTTTGTGCATAAAATCCCTATCTAATGCCTACTCATCCAATATCCCCAGACTAGTTTTTAGCTTGTGGCTTTCATCAGTGAGGAGCCTTGGATCTGAGAGCACTGTACCTAGATCTTAAACTGCAAAAGTGTTGCCTTCATTTGAAAGAAGCTGTTAAATTAAATCTCAAGAATTTTATTAAATAAAATCACTTTTCATAATATGTTAAAGAATTACATTTGCAAATAAAAGCTTTTATTAAGCTTTAAATAATCAAATTATATACAAAATGATTTCATATAAAATCCTATGTAAGGTAGAAATTCAAGAGTTGTGTTTATCAAATTTATTTATGCATTTTTATTCATGTTTTGATTATTTTCTATTTATAAATTATATAGTTTTAATACACTTTAAATAATATTTAAAAATATATATTAAATCAGGATTTTTTTTATATGTCAATGCATCGGCCAGTAAGTGAACCCTGGGACAACTGCTTAGAAAGCAGCTATGCTAGCAACTAGGCCACCAACATTTGACAAATCATAATGTTTTCCAGTTACATCTTGAATTAAAATTAATATAATAAAAATTTATTTAAGTTAATATTTGCAAATAAGGTATGTGTATAAACACATCACAATTTATTCTTTTACCCATAAAAATGCTTATATATGAACAAATGTATTTGTAAATTTAATGTATATTATTACTATTACTACTATTGTTATTATTAGTATTATTAAAGCATTATTTGTTCTAATTGTATATTAATTAAATATTTTTGCTATTAAAAATGTAGTCTTAATTCTTTATTCTTAATTGAGTATTTCTTCTATTTATATGATTAGAGATACTATGATTAAATAATGTATTAACTCATATTTTTATAAGCTGATGAATAATATTTCCTACGACTGAGTTCTGAAGTTGATTTATAATAGTATAGAGGTATATGCAGGTTTAATGACTAGTTGTCTTATCCAGAAATTAAATGGCAACCTAATATAAATATTTTTTCTCTGGCATTGTGTGTATAGCCAGTAATAATGTCTTAATCATTTGCAATACATTTATACATGTTTTAAATATAATAAATCATAAATTTCCAATAGCTATGGGTTTTCCAAATGTCATTCACAAGATAACAGTCAAACCTATAGAATATAATCTATTGTTAAGGAAACCTTTATAAATAAAATAACTTTTATTAATAAATGTTACCTTGATAACAAATTGTGGAAGTCTTGACTATTATCATGCGAATTATATATGCCTGCATACAATTAAATTAGTCTTATTTACTGTGACCGATTTGGAGTATCAAACAATAAGATTGATATATATGATGAATTACATCTCTCTACAAGGTGTTAAAAGTGGATAGAAATCAGTCCCTACCTCGTGTGAGAGTGGTGTAATGAAAATTACACCATAGAAATATTATTCATTATATGGATATTCTCTAGTGAGTCTAGTCTACAAATTATTAATAAAATATGTGTGTGTGCATTGTGTTTATATATATATATATATATATATATGATGAGTGCCTTCTGCATATTATTTGGACACAGTAAATAAGGATGCAAAATAATTACACCCATCATCATTCTTACTGATAATATGAATAAATTTTCAAATTTTATTCTTATTTCAGTGCATATTTTACCTTAGCTCTTTCATATCATATATATATATATAAACAAAATCGTAATGGAAATGATAAATTTTTCAGTATTGTTTTTTTATGGCTATAATAGATTATGTATATATGGTTTTAATTTGGATTATAATAATGTAAAAATATTACAAGTTGAAAGAAACAACATTAAAAGGAAAATAAAGGAAGCCATATTAATATATAAATATAAGCATGACTTAATAAACAGACAGGCAGCAAACATAAATATCACAGAATTGTGAGAAGGTTGGCCCTTTGAAAGTGTTAGTTGACAAAGACTACATAGTCCAAAGCACTCCTAAGCGGATAAAAGTTTTTTTAAAAGTTGTGATTTATTATATATTTAGGTACTATGTGTCAAAGCATCAGCCGGGAAGTGAACTCACAAACCCGGGACAACTGCTTGTAAGGCAGCTGTGCTGACCATTCAACCACCAATGCTTGACTTTTCATGTGTCAAAGCATCGGCCGGGAAGCAACCCCGCAAACCCAGGACAACTGCTTGTAAGGCAGCTGTGCTGACCACTCAACCACCAAAGCTACATATATTTATTAATATTCAATTACAAGATTAAGAAGAAATACAGGCATCGAATACGAATATCATTACATATATATATTATAATTGCAACATTTTTTTCTAGTTATGTTGCATATAAAATAGGCTTACATAGACTTTATAAATAATATAATTATAAAATTATAATTATTGTAATATCTTAGGATTCAGCCTACTCCAAATATGCATATATATATACATTTGTGCAAGTAAAAGATACTCAGTGGTTAACACATCTGTCTGACAAATTCATGATCTCATGTTTGCGATCAGGATAGTTAAAATTTTAGATTCCAAACAGGTTTTGAATTTCTTTCAGATACCCCTTTCATAGCAAGCATATCTAGTCATCCAAAACTGGTTAGTAAATGAATATCTAACTATTCTTAGCTAGAGGGAAAACAAGGATGGAAATCCGTTAAAAATTCTCACTATTTGGTAATCAGGAAGCCCAAAGAACTTTCTTGTTTTTCACTATACTATACTTCTGTATATATTAGAGAAATCTTTGCCATAAAGTGAGCTGTTTAAAAATGTGCTTTGGCTTATGCATATATCTAGCCGAAATATCTATATAGTGTGAGAAGAATGGTCGTTTATTTTCCGTTCAATAGCTGTTATCTATCTTAAAGCTTATATTTGCATTAGAGGGCGCTAAAATCTTATCTATGACTTATTTACAAATACTCGAGTCGCATTTGCTGTTTGTTATATATATTAACAGGGAAACACTATATGTGTAGGCAAATGTATCACTAAGGCTACTATTATTTACTCTTTTAATTATTAAACTCATTGCTCAGTCAAATGTCAAAAATCATTACCGTCATCATTTCAAAATGACTAGAGAAATAAACAAAAATTGTTTTTGATAATTACTTTTCTGGATAATATTAAGTACTAAAATAACAGATTCATAATTACAATAATTATAATGCTATGCTTGATGTAATTAATTTTCCAGTTAACATATATCTTTCTATTATAAATATTAATTCTTTGAATTGATATTACTAAACATGTTTTATTATAATTTGAGTCAATATTAATCAATTTATATTTCTCAACTAGTTAATTTTTGAAATAAATTCTAAAATTTTTAAACAGAGAATTTAAAATATAATCTATCATACAAGTGAAAACATATTACCTTTACAACCCTTAATTATAAATAATAAATTAATTTGAAAATTTTAACTATCAATTCGACAAATGCATTAGAAGTAAACTGTAAAGAAAATTCACATTTTGTCAATTTAATGCAAAATATCCATATTCCAAATCTTACCATGAATAATCCAACACATCCTGGTCAAAAACTTCCACTTACGCTGTGACAATAATGCTAGCTATAAGATTGATATTGTATACAGTCTTTGATGAATTTTTTTATATAAAAAAATCACAAATTGTTATGTAATTTTATTTTATTTGGCATTTTAACTTTTTGTGTGTGAAAGCATAGTTGACTATTATAAAGGAGTCTATAGAATTCCAACCAAGAGACAGATTTCCTAATATTTTATATTGGATTATTTTCATCATCTAATATGTGTGTTGAATGTCTTGAGAAAAGTTTAATTTTATTTAAATATTCCAAATACATTCAACTGTTAGTAATATCACAGCAAACAGGTTACTAACAGTAGAATGTATTTGGAATATTTAAATAAAGTTAAACTTTTCTAAAGACATTCAACACACATATTAGATGATAGAAATAGTTCAATATAAAAATACAACTAGAACACCATCATCACAAACCTTCAGAAAAACACAGATTTCCTAATAGTCTTATTAAAACTTCAATTGTGTTATTGTATGCATAAATTTTACCTTCATTAATTATATGATTCATGGTTTTATATTTGTTCATAATTGCATAGGGATAGGTTGGTGACTTCCTTTTCTGCAATGATAAGGAAAGTGACTCTATCAATGAAACTCCAATAATGTCTTAAAACATAATATCCAGCTAGTTTTATTGTTGGATCTGTAAAAAAAAAAAATACTTAGAGTCACATTTCAAATCCATTTATATGCCATAATTTTTCAAGTGTTTATAAATTTTTTTGGTTGAGCGTTTAAACAGGGGATTTTGATTTGAAATAAAACTGTATTTTGATTTAGTAATATAAATATAATATATCTCTATCGTGCCACATTAGTCTATGTTTTGATATGACATAATTTTGCTAAGAAAATATATTAGATTATCTTTTTTCTAGTTGTTAGTAGATAAAGTTTTTCAGCATATCAAATAACTTTATAAGATCATCTGTTACTTCATTATAGTGTTCAATTGTGGTATCCTGCATGATGTAGAGCGGTAGATTCTGGAGTTCAAAATTCATGGATCATGATCCAATTCAGTCAATTTCAGTCCTCAAACTTCTTATGAACTCATGAACAATAAACAATTGTATTATTATTGAGCAACAGTAAAGAAAATAATGTCTTTTCCGTATTTCTGCAAATGAGCATTTCTTAAATATTCTATGTTATATTATAATTATCATTTAGTAATAAATGGAACTAATTTTATTAACTTACTATCATTTGAATATAACTAAACATTTAGAAAAAACTTTATAAAAATTTAAGAAAATTGATTCACTTTCTATAGCTAGAATACAGTAATAAATTATTGCATTCTTTCTTCTAATGATACTTAATGAAAAGAACATCCATTCAATTATAGGTAAGTATTCATAAAATCTTCATTATAGCAAAACTTGATCTATACAATAATTACTTGAGTATCATTATTGTTTTATAAATACATTTTTTGCCAGGTTCATAATATTTTTTTCTGAACAAAGTATTACATGACTTTTAGTTTACATTTAATATCTGAATTAACAGCAATAATTTTCTCCATGAAAAACCAATCAATGTTTGGAATTCAATGCTTTTACTGCTGGAGGATAATAGCCAGAAATTAAACAGTGGATCTGATTAATTCTGTCATACGATATCCATTGATTACTTATGCTTACATAAATAGTTAAAGAATAGAGTAATGTAAAGTAAATTATTGCTATTAATTTGCCCTGAAATTTGCCCATTATAGTTAAGAATTTATAAAAATGCACTCCTACTACAGTATTACTATCATACTTCCTGATGAATAAATAAACAGGTTAACAATTAACAAACTCTAGATTTCAATACAGTTACCAGAAACAGTCTCATTTAGTAGCAAGACTCCAATTGGCTACAGAAAGTTTGATTTTATCTTTTACCAATTTATCACACTTTAGTAAAATCATTTCCACTATAGCTGTTAAAAAAGATTTTTATAGTTTTTATTATGAAATAAATATTTAATATTTTTCTATTTGTTCTGTATGCTTTAGTAATGTTAAATTTGAGGGCTAATGATTATTAGAGCAAAGCTCAACTTACTACCTCAGGTGGTTGAATATTATATGATCTTTTCAGAAAATAACTATTTGGTAATTTATATCAGTTTTTTTTTAAAAAAAAAAATAGATAAAAGTTAAGTAAAATAATTTATATAACTCATTGAAGGGCAAAAGGCTCTCTGACAGCTTTTTAATAGAGAAGTGGCAAAGGAAAAGTCAGTATTCATTATGGTTGGTATTGATGAAAAGTGAGGATTTGAGTAGATTATCATCTATGTTTTATCCTTTAGCAAACTTTTGAAAAATTTTTTCTCAGCTTGAATTTGAACCTACATCCTACACATGATTAGAGATGCACTATCATTGCAATCTGAGATTCTTAAAAAAAATTTCAAGTTTTACCTTGCTTGGACTTGTCATAGACATGGTCGGTAAATTTGTTACTATTATCCATAAGGTCTTTATTTCATTTATATTAATAGATACAATTATCAAAATGAAATATTGACATTAATTTTTTTTTTTATGATTCCATCAAAAATTCGTTTTATGTTTTACCATCATCAATGCTCTTCATGGTTTGTTTATGGTAGAATAATGGACTCCAAATCTAAAAATTCCTGGATTGACATTCATTTGTATCACTTCCGGTGCTCAATGTAACTTGTCATCTCAAGTTACAAATCGTTTGCCTCCCCCCCTCCAGTACTGTCATAAGTATGTGTGCATAGAAGCATGCTTAAGTGTTTTAGTTAATAATAAAAAATATCAAGTTGCCAGTAAATTTGCGTCAATGTACATAATTGTTTCAAGAGAAACATGTAACGTGTACATAAGTACATAATATTTAAACTACGTTTGAATAAATTTACATTGACAAGAGGTCTGTATACTTGAGTTTAATTAAACTTAATATTGTATTTCTAAACTGTTATTTTTATTAGCAAAAACAGTTAGAGAAGTTGATTTGTATTTTGTTAAGCATGTGCAAAAGGAAATTTTACATTTTTAAGAAAAAAAGAATAATATCCTGAAATTCCTGCTCAAATATGAAAACATTGGAGATATAATTCTACCTGGAACTGCAGAATTTACAGTTATTTACAAATTAGTGGTCTGGTACTTTAAAATATTTTGAACTTGTACCAGCTAACTAACTGATTATTATTATTTCCTATTAAACAATCTAGATTTAGAACTATCCTCTTAATAATTCTATTTTAGGAACTTTTTTAAAAAAAATTATGTTTATTGCAGTGCAATTATTTTTGTCAATTTCTATTGCGCATGAGCATTATAAGAATAAAAGTAAACATTGACTTAGTGACATCTCTTTACCAGTATAAAAGTGGCAACATAATTTTGTTTTTTACAGTCTGTGCACTGAGTCTGGGAAAGCTACTTGAAAAAAAATAATCCTTTATTACTAATGATCTAAAGAAATCCTCTTTGAAAGACATGGCAGGTATGTGCAATAATCATTAAGTCCTTGGGATGTGTAATATTGTTAATGAAAAAATTAAAATATAACATATGTAAATGGAAAGCTAAAGAAGCTGACTTAAAAGTCCCACATAATTAACAGCAATGAGCAGATTAAACAGTCATGTTTTTTCACTGCTTCTTTTATTCCAATACAATAAGATGATACAAAATACTAAACTAGAAAAATAGTTTGGTCTTTTAGAAGAAACAAAATAAACAATTAGATAAACACTAATCAAAAGGATTTAAATATAAAAATGAGAAAAAGAATACAAATAATAATTAAACACAATGCCATTTGTGAATTAAAGAAAACATACTAAATACTAAGCAATAGAAGAAGATACTAACTTAAGTGATACTTTTAATCTGTACCATAGATAAGTATGCAAGGGAGATGACAAAATCTAGATCTTGCAGCTAAAACAAAAAGCAAATAAGAATTTAAAGCTTTTCTAATTTATAAAAAAATGTAAATTGGATGCTTAGTGCCTATAATCTGGGATTAGAATTCAGATGGCACTTAGAATTATATAGAAGCTCTGAGGATTGTACGAGAAATCTCAGTATTTTATTCAGATATTAATCTTATAGTTATCTAATAGTAATCAGTAAATCATATATGATAATCTTAGTACCAGATTAGTAGTTGGTTATGCTAAAATGCAATTTTTTACCATTGGTTAGAAAACTGCCATTAATAAAGAGGCACCAAGTCTTTAGTTTATATTCTTTAAAAAAAATGGCTATTTTTCAATTTGAATTTATATAGAAGCAGTTTCTACTCAATTACAAACAATTAAAATCAATGTATATATTGATTGGGAATTTAGAATAAGTTTGTGCATTGGAAATGACAGTTGGACCAAAATATGACCTTGAACCCTAGAATAAATCAATTTATCACTTCATTAATCCATGCAGAGCAATAAGTCTATAAAAAGTTGGTTCTATGGGCAAAATAACTTTCTGAGTAATGTAAAAAAAATCATATAGCAATCAAACATATTAGTTTGCACTTTATTATTCCATCCACAGGGTGTTTGAAAGTCACATAATCTCACAAGAAACTAATCTTCACATATATATATATATTGCTTATAACACTTCTTTTATATACACTTCAATGCAAACAAATTTTCTTAAAAACTTCTTTATTTTCCTTACAGTTTCAACTGTCCAGCAGTCTTCATCAGAATACCTATATGCTTCCAGAGAAGAAGCATAGAAATACTCTGATGAAAACTGCTGGATAGTCAAAACTGTAAGGAAAATAAAGAAGTTTTTACGAAAATTTGTTTGCATTGAAGTGTATATGAAAGAAGTGTTATAAGCAATATATATATGAATATATGAAGATATGCAAAGAATGTGAAAGAGAAGAATAAGAGAATATACTTCTGATAAGAAACTAATCTTATAAAAAAATAAAATAAATATGCCATTTATTTATTGTTGCATCAATCTTGATATTTTAAATAAACCAAAAGAAACTAGTTTTAATTATATATTCTCTATAGCTAGACACCCATTTATAAACTGGATAATGAACTGAATTTCTATCTAATATATATAAATTTAAAGAAATACTTTATTCACTTAAAAGCACTAAAAGGTAAATTTTCTTCAACTTTTACAAATAATAGTATGAGAGAATTTTAGGAACAATTTTAGTTTCTCTTTCTATAAATTTTTACAGACTTCCTATGGAGAAAGAATTACAATTTAACATTTTAAACAATGGTGTTTGTTGTTTTGTTATTATGTACATGAAAATATATATATATATAATTTCTATTTATGTAATGTATTCTATGCTTTTAATTGTGAAAATGGGGGGGGGGGGGTAGTGCATATATATATTTTTAAAAAAAAATCATTTTCTACTTTTTAGTTTTGTATATGTAACATCAAATTATCATAATGTGGTGAATTCGTTCAAATTAGATTTTACCTCGGTAAAAAGAGTAAAAAAACAAAACACTGCATGTAAATAAAAGTGCATAACAAAAATAAATTAAAAAGTCAATTGATCAGTATTCAAGGAATCATTCAAAATTTTAAATTACAAAGAGTATTTCTAGTTGCTGTTGGTATCAACATTACACATAAAATTAAATTTTTGACTTTCTTACTAATTTTTGGATAAAATTGTTTGCAAATTCTAAAAAAAAATGTGTGTTGTTACTGGGAGTACACATTTATGTAAATTTTCTATTCAATTGGAGGTCAGAAAATGAATAATAATTGAGTTATATGATTTTAGACAGAGAGAGTAAAAACAAGGTAAGTTAAAAGTATATTTTAAAAAAGTCTACTTAAATTTCCAATATTTATTGAATCAATATTATAGCCATGATGTGCTAATGCACCCACCATTCTTTCACAAGCTTTTCAGCCACCAATAATACAAACATATCTATAAAAAGACTTAAAAATGAATAACAATCACAAAAATTCACAAAAGTAGGTTCTACTAATAAAAAGGTAAGTCCTCAAAAAGGCAATAAAATAAACTTTGTAAACTGACAGTTTGCAAAGAAATAGGTAGGTGTACTACTAAATACATAAAAATTGATGAACAAATTTCAAGGTTAATTAACTGATGATAAAAAGTTATTTTTAATGAACATATGTTTTTATGTATACCAATAACAAGTGATAAAGATGAAAAAAGATAAATACACATTATCTAAGCCACATCTATTATGCATTTAGCAAAACTCAAGTCTATGCAGATATAATGCCATTTAAAATCTTCATTTTTAATCATTACTAACATCCTGCAGCATGAAAGTCTGCCCAAATGTAGTCCAGTTTTTTAATCCATAATTCCTCTACATCTCATCAGAAAACTTCCTTACTTCATATGTTTTCTTTAAGACTTTTACAATCTGTTATGATTCAATTTAACACTCCAGTTATCTATTTACTGCCATTTCTAGGAACATGTCCAGTTAAACCACTAAACATCACATGATCACCATTTCTTATAGCTTGCTCATAACTGTTGTTAAAACAGGCAAAACTCTCCATACAGTAGTGCCATTCAGTGCAAGCCAGAGTAATCAATGGATACCAGAAGGCTTGTGCAAAAAATCCCTATCTATCCCCAGACTAGTTTCTACCTTGTGGCTTTCATCAGTAAGGAGTTTTGCATCTGAGAGCAGAGTTTTGCCTGTTTTAACATGTCCAGTTCAATATTATTTCATTATGATGCTTTATTTTCATTGCAATATTTTATATATAGAAGAGTACTATACAATCCACTAGTGATTAACAATATTTATTTTCTAAAATGTATTCCAGAGTTTTCTGAAATTATAGGAAAGAAAAAGAAACTGACTAATGATCTATGGTTGTACTTTCCTACAATTCATAATGAACATCCTAAAATTTTAAAAATACAAAGATAATAACAAACTATCTCAATGATTAATATCAAACTGTCTGACATTTATATTAAAAATATGATAGTAAAATGTTTCAAATGTAAAGGAACTAAATATAATGCAGTTAACTGTCAAATGAAAGTGATTTTATAACTGTGTTTACATTATTATTTTCTGGATAAATTAAAAGATTGGACTCAAATTGTAGCTTACCATGCATATAAAAGAGGCTTATGGTGTAATGTTTAGCATATCTACCTTGCATGATTGCAATTTAAGATTTAAATCCAGCTGTAGGATTTTTTTAAATAGCTGATATATAGTTAATTTAACTAAACATATGACATCTATGACTATTAATGAGAGAGTAAAACTTTCAGATTAATATGGTTTTGACAGATGAATAACTGTGCAATTACTGTAAAAATAAAGAAGCAATTATAATATGAGGTCTTAATTTCTGATAGATGAGGCATCATATTCCTATCGAAAGCAAACTTACCTTTAGGTTTAATGCACAAAATCATTTATTTATAATAACACAAGCAGTGAATATATTTGATGAAATGAAATAATCCTCCAGAGAAGAAGAATTTGGGATTGAAGCTCAATTGAATATCAATTAAAAATATTCATCAAGTGAATAAACCAAACTTCGATTAAGATCTTGTAAATGATGCAATATAAAACAAATTTCATGAATTGTTCAGAAAATGAGATGATAAATTAATATACCATAACAATAAATAATCCTTCTTTTTGAATTTAAGATCAGAATGTCCACCTTGTAAGGGTGAAGAAAAGGAAGGTGAAAGCAGTGCAGTAGAAAAACATTAATGAAAATAAGTTCTATGTGTTTTGTAATTAAAATTATTTAAATACGTAAAGATGAGTGATACAAAAAGATACTAAATAATATTAATATTCTCATAAGAAAAGATAATCATATATTTTTATTAGCTTTTATTCATGCTTAGCATGCTTTCGATATATTACATAATCAGTCATGATTTTCACATAGGATAAGAGATGCATATTTTTTTCCACATATGTATAGGAACCCAAAACTTTGAAATTATATGCTAGGAGAACTGAGCTACAATTCTGAGAGTACAAGATTCATGTGATAAGACAACTTATATTATAACTAATGGATATAATTCTTTAAGTGCATAGAGATTAGTAAAAATCCAAATTATATATGAATTCTACAGAGCATTAATTAATGGCTTGCAGTCTACTTTTCTAAACATGGAAACATTTGGGAAATATTTCTTACAACCCTTATTTGCAACATGAGTGGGAAAATTATCTTTTTCTTTCTAAAAAATATTCAAGAAATAGTCTTGTCCAGAGCTATTATACAACCTATGATAATATTTATTGAAAATGACAACATCCAATAATTAGATTATGAAAATACCATCCATCAATTGTACTCAAAAAATAGAATATTATCTTTATATATTTGCACCTTTCAGGCAATTTATTAAAAATCTGTAAATGATTGTATTTATTTATAATTTGAATATATGATTTGTGTGTAAATATATATTTAAATTTCAATATTTTAAAATGTTTGGCAAGATCTTAATCAATTATAGTACTATCTACATAATGCTATACAATGATGAAGATATGTGTAAGAGATTGTGATCTGGAACAATTGCAGCCCAAATGCACATTTTGATAATCTATCTTTTTCACATGTCTTTGGTCATATGTTTCAGAATGTGTGATGAAATAAAAGAAAATATGACTATTTATAAATATGAAGTTAAATTTAAATATATCTAAAAATATGTGTATGAAATTAAATCACATGTTATGTACGCCATACTTACTTGAAAAAAATACAATCAATGCTTCAAAATGCATCCATACTGAGAGAGATTGGTTTGATTTCTGTGTTGAAAGATGACTGTGATATACTTGCACTAAGGTGGAAGAAGCATTGATAAAAACAAAAAACTTGAAAATATATATTAATGATAAAATTTGACATACCGCATTCTTAAATACTATATTTTAAAAATACCATCTACAGTATACTATAACTTTTGATTGAATATCATGCCTTCACATAATAGACCATTGAATAGATTTGAGAGTTGAGCCCAATAGTTTGAATTAATTGTTAATTAATTATTATACATTTGAGTCATTAGAATAAACAGTCATGGAGAATATGACAACCCCAATTCCAAAAAGAAATAAAATAGAAACTTTAATAATAATAATATCACATGATCACCATTTGCACTACTGGTATGGAGAGTTGGTAGTCTTTTTAATAATAATAGTTAGCATTTTCAGCCACTCATAAACAAGTATGTCAATCGCAATTTCAAGACAAACAAATAATAATAATAAAACTTTTTTAGAGATGAGTTTTCCAATGACTATATAAACCAATTTGTGAATAACAAATACAACATATAAAACATGCTAGTCAATTTTTTTATTTATTTGATATCTTGTAATACTAACTTTTAACTTCTGCTGAAAACTTTTCTTTATATCTAATTGTAGATTGCAAATACATTCTATTTCCTTGTTGTATCTTCCCCATGAAAACTAAAAAAATGCTCTACTTCTATAGAATGATTTTCAGATAATCCTTATAATTTAAATGGGATTTAACTTTCCTGTGAAAACTATGCTTAAGTTCACCATAAAACATCTTTTTAGGAAATTTTGTATAAATTAATTCATTTTATATGTCAATCCAACAAAGATGTGATTTTACAAAGATAGACTTTTTGTATCACATCCATCAAGGTGAAGAGCATATCGATTGGTATAGTGATCATGTCATTACATTTTTAAAAGTTTATGGAGCAGCTTTAAATGAAACTTTTCTACTATCTTTATATTGCATTAATAGAGTGTCCAAGTCTCACTTCCATATAATGTTATAAAATAACACTGTGAATTTAGTTGCAATAATTATTTCCCTGTGGTGAAATACCCTATATTTTTAACTTGTAAAAAGCGGTAACAACATGTTAGAGTTCTGCATTGCACTTCAACATCGTAGTTTACATTTATACTTACAAAACTATCAAAAATATTTAAATTAGTTTACATTTTCAAGATGATTATTTATCCAAGCTAAACATAGCTGAAAATTTTTTAGTCAAGTGTTGTTAGCCGAGATGTTATCGCAGCTGCCTTGCAAGCAAGTAGTTAGTTGCAGACGGTTGGGGGTTCGCGTCCCGGCCGATGCTATGACATATGAAAAAAAAACATACCTGAGAATTTTTTTTATTATTACTGTCTAATAAAGAAACACTTTTTTTTTTGAACATAAATTACAAAAGTCGAATCTTTCTGTCCAATTCCTTTCCTTTAAATATTTTCTCGATGTAAATATTTGATTAAAAAGATTTTTATTTAAAACCCACAAACTGTAAAAAATATTCCGAAGTAAATGATAAAGCATGGATAATATAAGCTAAATATTCCTTTTGTTTTAAAAATGTTAATTATTAGACTTTTTAGAGTTCGATTATTTGAAGTATGAACTGTAAATGGCGAGTTTTTTAATAAGCTTTGGATTAAAGCGATAAGTGATGTTAAATGCAATCTATAATAATACTAATTTTGTTCTGTCATAGCGCCGAAACTTGAGGATTAATGTAAACAACAATTTTAAATATTGTTTGCAAAATATTGTTGGATAATATTTAAATAAAATATACGAACTTTTCCCACTATTTAAATACATTAACTTTTTAAAAATTATCACAGGGGTATCTAGCAATTCTTTGCTAGAGGGTAAGACTAAGGTTGAAAGGTTATTTAATCCTTCATCACCGGTAGTCGACAAGTCTGGTGAGTAATACTGTCTTCTTCAGTATTTTTCAATGGAAGAGGGAGATATTGGAGATATCGTTTTATTGCAGTAGACTATTTTATCTTTCTTTTCCGTCGCTGTTTTTACTTATATCACATTTTATTGATGATAGGTTCGTGCGTTCATAAAAAAAAAAAAACATAATCAGATATTAAGTAAATCTGTAGTCAGTGAAAGAAAAAAAACTAGAGATTGAGTGAGTGAGTGTTAAGATGTACTAAATTCTAATGTTTTTTTTTTTTTTTTTTGGGGGGGGGGGGAGGGTGGTCAGGTGTACAATTTAATTTTGTTTCCAAAATCAGTAACTTTGGCGTAAATTAATATAAGAATTAGAATAGTATTACAATTAATAATCATTATCATTACTATTATAGATATAAAATTTGAATTTCCGTAAAACCCTAAGCTATAGTATTTGGTCCAGATTTAAAATCCAGATAATAAATGGTATGGCAGCAATCACTATATTATAGAATAGCTAAGATTTCTAACCAACCTTAAGAATTTTTTAGATAGCCAGTTTAAGGCATCCAATTATTGGTCAGTAAGTGGGGATCTGTTCTTTCTTAATTGAAAGCTAAAATCTCCAGGTTAACCTGAATTTATCAGACAAATTGTTTATGCTATGCCCATAAAATATAAATATTCTCTTAATGACAATTTTAATATACAGTACTTTCCAGTTAAATTACAATAAAGTGCATAACCAAGAGCATATTATGAATGTAAAATCGAGATGCACATAGAAAAACAAAAGAGAAAAGGAAGATGCGCATTAAAAAGAAAAAGAAGGAAGAATATCCAATTAATATTAACTTGATCACAAACATTTTGCAGTTTTCTGATAGTTTATTATTAAAACTGCAAACACAAGTAATAACAGTCGACTTCGTTAACAGTGAATATCATGGTTGGACAAATTTTTCATGCAACTGTCAATCTTATTCAGACTGCATCAGTTAAACCTCGATGACCAACTTTGCATTTAGGGTCTGCATTAAAACAATTTTAGAGTCATCTATTGTAAGACTGTAGTGTCCTGGACAAGGTGATTTAAGATTTGGTGTAATTCTTCATGTAAATAATAAGTGTAAAATTAAAGATTCATAAATAATATGTGTATAAAAAGTATTGGAATTATTAATGTAAATTGTCATGTAAAAATAACCATATATGGGTTTAAAGTTAAGTAAAATGTACTTATAAAAATGCCTTGCCTTATAAGGTAAAAATGGGGATAAATCAAAACCCATAAGGACTAGCGAAGGGTTCAGCTATCAGACCATATAAGGAGAGGTATTTATGGAATGTTGTTAGGACTCCAGAAGTTGGGTATATAAGTGGGATGTAGAGGGAAAATCTGGAAGCAGTAGTAGAAAAGGTAGACTACAGTGGCCCTAACGGGCAGACCTATGATACCCAACTTTAAAGGAGTGCTTCTGCCGACATATGTAACAGTAATGTATATATTGTAATTTGCTGACAGTTAAACTAATAATTTAACTTACTCAAATCTGTCTAAAGTCTCATTTATTTGATGCATACACGTCAAAGCTGGCGCAGTCGACAGGATCACAGTAGACAGATTTTGGTAACAGCAAACATATGTCGGATTTCAGTATTAAACCAAAAAAAAGAACCGCGACCGGAGATAAAATTCATGTGTTGAAAATGGCTGCCAACATACAATTGCAAATAGCAGACTTTGATGTTGAAAATCCGGGTAACTGGCCATTGTATGTAAAACTAGTAGAAAAACATTTCCTGGTAAATAGCGTCAAGGAAAATGATATAAAAATAGCTACTCTTTTGGGGTTTGCAGGAATAAAAGTATTGGAAATAGTCAATCATTTGTGTGAGCCAGTTGAGCCCGAAACGTTACAATATAACGAGGTGGTCACGAAATTGACTGCAGAGTTCTGCCCTCTACCAGAAAAACTTATCGCTAGATTACATTTTAGATTACGATGACAGGAAAAAAATGAAACTTTTAAAGAATACGATGCGGCACTATGCGAATTAGCAAAAAATTGTGCTTATGGCTAGTTTTTAGAAGAAGCACTCCTCGAACAATTATTATTGGGAATATATGAAACAAAATTCCGGGAACATTTATTAGCAGACTCGACAATAATGTATAAGGAAGCAATAAAAAGGGGAATGGCACATGAATCAGTAATCAACTAAGCTAATGAATGTATATTTAGCACATCGCAGCGTTTTCAGTACAAGTCGATTCAGAGAACAGTCGAGCGAGAAGGGAAAGGCTGAAACCAGAAAGATTATAGGTGCAATCGCATATGTTACAGCTGCAAAAAACCAGGACACCTCGAGCGAAATTGTAGTCAATTCCAGTGCAACCCATCAAGCCACGAAGTGCGAGGACCTCTAGTGAAAGATTTTGATGAATCAAAATTAAGTAAACAATCTCCAAAAATGTACGACAAAAATCATTACAGAGCACAAAGCCTGAAATTAAGCAAACAGTAAACATAGAAGGAAGGCGTTTAAAAATGGAAATAGATAGCGGTTCAGGAGAATCTCTAATATCCTTAAGAGATTGGAAGAACATTACTAAAGGAAGCAGTTTTTCTAAAAAAATCGAGAGGACTGAAGTTTGCGCTAGAGACGTCAACGGAAACACGGTTGAGATCGTCGGAAGAGTTTTTGTGAGAATAAAATTAAACGCGAACAGCAGAGTGCTACCATTATTTATAGTGTATAACCGAATAAATCCACCGATCGGTAGGAACTGGTTCCGACCACTGGGAATTACAATCAAGGTAATAAAAACAATTTATATCGGAAAGAAAATACAAGATAATTTCCCACTTCGATTTAGAACAAAGTTGTGTCAAAAACAAACAACACCAGTACAACTACAGTTAAGGGATCACTCAATGCCTGTAATATGCCAAAGCCAGAAGGTATCATACACACAGTGGAGCAAGATGAAAAAGGCATCTGAAGTAAATAATGTGAGTTTGCGCAATTTGGATAAAAACAAAGGAAAACCAATTGTGAAAATGAGTTCGCACAATGTGGATAAAAACAAAGGACAACCAATTGTGAAAGTTGAGAGTTACAGAAGTGAAAATGCTTCCAAATCTAAAAATCCTTCAAGCAAACTTGAAGAAAATAACGTGAGAACTTTTTGATAAAAGTAAGGAAGAAAGAATTCATGAACGGCAGCGACAACATGAAAGAGAATTACACGAAGCAGTTCGACAAAGGCATCAAAAATGGCTCCAGCAGAAAGAATTTGAAAAAAGACAGAGAGAAGAATCTATAAGTTTACGAATGGAGCATGAGAAGTTCATCATTGGTGAGATGGTGTACAAAAGACATTTTAATCACATTCGCCGCCAGAGTGTTCCAAGCTGGAAGGAAAGACCCAGACGAAAACAACGTGAACAAATCAAGAGACTTTGTGGAATAACCGATACTTCTGGAGTGGGAGGAGGAGTGTAGTGTCCTGGACAAGGTGATTTAAGATTTGTTGTAATTCTTTATGTAAATAATAAGTGTAAAATTTAAAGATTCATAAATAATATGTGTATAAAAAGTATTGGAATTATTAATGTAAATTGTCATGTAAAAATAACCATATATGGGTTTAAAGTTAAGTAAAATGTGCTTATAAAAATGCCTTGCCTTATAAGGTAAAAATGGGGATAAATCAAAACTCATAAGGACTAGCAAAGGGTTCAGCTATCAGACCATATAAGGAGAGGTATTTCTGGAATGTTGTTAGGACTCCAGAAGTCGGGTACATAAGTGGGATGTAGAGGGAGAATCTGGAAGCAGTAATAGAAAAAGTTAGACTACAGTGGCCCTAACAGGCAGACCTATGATACCCAACTTTAAAGGAGTGCTTCTGCTGACATATGTAACAGTAATGTATATATTGTAATTTGCTGAAAGTTAAACCAATAATTTAACTTATTCAAGTCTGTCTAAAGTCTCATTTATTTGATGCATACATGTCAAAGACTAATAGCCAAAATCAGATGTATGGATATGTTTATCATTTCAACATAGTGTCCACTGATTAATTATAGTTACAAAAAATAGCTTTAAAGTGTTAGAGTAAGCTAGTGCTTTTAATGCAGATGAACAATAGATTATAAACTAATTATTTGAAGAAAAAAAATAATTTAATGAAATTTACAAAACACTCATATATATATAAGTAGTAGGAATATTTATATTAGAGTAATTAAAAAATAGATAAAAAAGCAATATAATCATGGAATATTCTTTGAATGATCATATACACCTGGGTCTCTTTTTACCCGGACTTATTTAACATGATTTTGAAGTTACGCGATTCGTGTTTCCCCGGAAGTGTGTTAAATAAGTCCACGTAAAAAGAGACCCTGGTGTATGAACTCCGATAATGCGCTATTACTTTAAATAATAAATTTCGCGCACTTACATTATATTGAAAGTAATAGCACATTATTGGAATTTGACTTTCATCTTAGTAATTTCAATATTTTCAGTGCTTTATAATAGTAAGATTTTATGCAATAATGAAATTAAAATCATAATTTCTACATTTTATGTATACACACATTAAATTTTACAAGATTATAATGTAAATTTGTTCAAACATTGTACATGTTAATTTTGCATTTTAAATCACATTTTGTTTTAGCTTTTTAAAAAAGAACATAATCAATTATTAATCATTTAGTGTCCACAAGTTTATTTTTAAAAGGTCAGTAATAGCAGTGGGCATAATTAAATTTGACAATTAAAAATTAAAATCTGATTTTTAATTGTAATTAACAATTTAAAAATTACTTACTGCGACTTGAAATTAATGTGAAATTTGATTTTTAAACGGAATTGAAAATTAAACACAAAAATAAGAATTTAATTTTTAGTTGTTAGTTTCATAAACAATTAATAAAATCATCGTCTCAAAGATTAATTACTAATTACGTTGTCACCAGAAAACCACTGTTACAACATGAGTGTGAAGTTGGCACTAGTTTTTTGCAAACGAATGTGTTTGTAAATTATGCATAAAAATATATTATTTTGAATAAAATTAAATATTATAGTTAAAAAAAGTTTGTCTTGTATCAATTTTTTTCAAATTTGAAATTTTTTATTAGTCATATTTTATTTCCTTATTTTTTTTTTTTTGCGCGAATTTTAAAGTAATTTTACATTGGTGCTTTGCTTTTACACGAATTTTGAAAAATCACAGACCGCATCCCCCCTTTTTCAATGTAAGTTACGTCTATTTTTGCACGATTTCATTTGCGCGTGTTTTCTGAGGAACCTATCTATCGCGTAAAATGAGACCAGGTGTATATAAACATATATAATTGCTTCCTTCGCTGATTTCCTTATATACAGAAATATTCCATAAAGTTGAAATCACAGAGGGAAAAAGGAAACTTTCTTATTAAATATGTAATTTTTTCTCAGATTCTTTTACATACAAAAATATTCTGTAAAGATGGAATCATAGAAAGAAAAAAAATTATTAAAAGTTTACTTTATAGTATAGCATTATATAAAAATGGAAAAATAAGAAATGAAAAGCTTTTGAAATGCTGATTTGGAAGTGACTAAGAAAATGGTACTAGGAAAGTTAAATTGAAAAAAATAAAATTAGCAATGATGAAGTTTTGAAGAGAGTAAATGAAAAAAAAGATTTATAAAAAAATTATGAAATAAAATGAGACATATAATTAAATGTAGAAAAATGTAATTATAGAGAATTTGAACACAGGTTTCAAGCTCCTTTCAGCTATTTATTCTATCTCATATAACCAATACTCATGACCATACACATGTGGAAAAGATAAATGATATACAATATAAATATTTCATGTTGAACCAGCACTTACCAGTTGGTCCTGTGATGGGCCGGGGTTACCACAAGAGATGGAGAATGCATCTTGCTATGGTCTGACCTAGGGTCTTCTAAACGATGCCATCAATGATACATTGAAGTACATAATCTATGATCGTAACTACCTCCAATGATCTAGCTCTGTATTTACACATTAAATCTAGATACCATTTGGATTAGTTCATCCATACCTCACCCCTCCT
The DNA here is from genome assembly GCA_028023455.1 of Epiperipatus broadwayi. Taxonomy (NCBI): domain Eukaryota; kingdom Metazoa; phylum Onychophora; class Udeonychophora; order Euonychophora; family Peripatidae; genus Epiperipatus; species Epiperipatus broadwayi. The sequence continues at coordinate 3,280,612 of JAQFVV010000109.1, forward strand.
TTGGGCTTCATTATGCCTCAGTATCTGAACTCAAGGAGAAATCTGCCTTTGACATTCTCTTCAAGGATGAACTTATATGGGATAGCAACTGCCACACCTCTATATACGTTACAATTGATTTAATCATTCATCCAAGCGTATTTCTACATTATTATATGAGTGAGGTGTGTGTGTGTATGTATATTCTCAGTTATTAGTTGACAAGAAAGTGCATAGATAATTTTGATAACTAAAGACCAATTTAATGTGAATAAATTTAGCAATGTTTACTAAATAACAAAACAAAGTAAAAAAGAAAAATTTAAAACTCTTTAACAAGATAAAGTAGTATAATTTTGTGTGTCAAGGATGGATTTCTACCATATCAACAATTAAATATATTCACAATTCCAAATCCTTACTCAATGGTAGAAATACATTATGTGGTAATGATTATTTACAAAGCAGATAAAAATAATAATAATAAAGATATTAAATCGACCATGAAGCAAACTAGTTAATTAACAATATTATGCATGTATATCTGCAGTAGTCTCATCATCCAATTCAAATTAGTGATGTTCCATCTTCTTTGGGGACCTCTTATCTGTGTATAGTTCCCTAAGGTAAAAAAAAATATAAATACAAACAGTTATTAGTTAACAACAACAACAAAAAAAAAAAGAACTCTGTCCTGCAATAAGTGTATGTACTTAATATGAAATAATCTTAAAGATCTTATCTTATCCCATATCATAATGATCAATGTCAGGTTACTGCAGAGGGTAAGCTGATCCAAACTTTATTTAAAACATAAATAAAAAAGTTATCTAACTTAATGATTTCCCTACGCTTCCAAGTGTGGAAAGAAAATAAAAAAAGAATTTTACAAATATATAGATAACAAGAATACATAATAAAATTAGAGCTTTAATCAAATTATTTTATTTAAGGTTCATGAGCTCGATAACAATGTCCTTCATGGGTACAGTCTATCTCTTTTTTGATCGCTTTCCTTGGTTCACATCTTGGAATTCCTATGTAATGCACTCAAAATAATACTACATCCATTCTCTGTAGTTGCTTTTCTCCTCAATCCATGTAGACATTTGGCATAGGACAATTGGAGTTTCTTTTAGGCAATACTGTACCTGTCGAAAAACCACCAAAAAGAACTACAAGTCGGATTCAAACTTAGTCAGTTCAAAACTGAATTCAAACCCAACTCCACAGCTCAGATTAGTAGAAATCTAAATCGATGGCACAGTGCTATGCGCCAAGAAACTAGCTCAACAGTTGGTGAGGATCAGAGACCCCTGAACTGACATTAATATCTGATAATAAACTGACTAAAAATAATTTTAAATCGAATCATATGTATATGTTCGGGTTGCCAACACAGACAGCGAGCATTAACATTAAAATAATTATAAAAGAATTAAGAACCAAGTGTATTTAGAAAATATTTAATAATAATAATTTGTTTTGTTTGAATTATAAATAATGATTAAATTAATCACCTCTAGCCTTTAACAGAATTTATAATAATATTAAGAGTGGCGGTCCGTATTATATGCCAATGAATATTAAACAATATTGGAATTCTATGTCTATGCCCCAACCAAAAAATAAAGGCAGATAAAGGTATTCATTAGTAAAGGAAATTATTACTCTAATTTTATTACGACAGAATGTGAGATTTATTTTCACATTCGCAAATTCATTCATGAAGAGCAAGATACGTATTTTAGGGCATAACTTTAATCTTTATTGGAAAACTTATTTTGAGTTATAACGGAGAATTTGTTCGACTTTAATTGAAATCACTTCATCACGAATTACGAGCATCAGAGCGGGCTTTACTGGAACAGAGAGGTAACGGTGCTGACGAATTATGAGCTATAAAATGAAATTGAAAGATAATAGCTAGTCGATAATCGAAGTCCTATGGTGGCTTGCGTCTGACAAGTCTTATGCCCTTTGACTAATATGAACAGGAGAGGAAGTGCTTTCTTCCTCGATAATTTAAAATAACAGAAATATGATCACCGACCAGCCTAACGGAGCGGAAGATTGCCCTACGTCAGCAACGTTTGAAGATGATGACTTGATAGTCATCGTTTGAATACTAAAACCCATATAGAATGCTCTACGTGATGACTTGATCAATTAATTAAAGTCAAACGAGCTTTTAACGAAAACTATTTTAAAGTATTTGTAAATCATATTAATTATGCCCCAATCATCGTGCCCTTCCTGAATCTTAAATAAAATAACAAAGTTGAATTAGAATATATTTATTCGATTCCTTTATCGGCCTTTTGCAAAAAAACATTTTAAGATTATATATGAATAAATAAGTAAATATTAGTGAAACGAGAAAATAGTGGTGGCATAGATTAGAGATGGAGCTAATAATTTATTATTAGCTAATGATAAAATAACAATCATTTAATAATTTCTTTCGACTCGATGATTGATCGAACTGTATAAATCTAGTTCTAATGGGCGAGAATTAACTATCAGAATTTAATCTTATATTACTTGTATAAGGCAAAGGAAATGAGGGAGATCATCGAGTCGAAGGATTATTGGCATATAATTAAAAATAGCAACATTAATAAATCACACACTAAATATATATAATATAATAAATGAACCACCATAGTAATGAAGGAAAGTTAAATTTAAAGACTAGAGATTGAGAGAATTACTAATTTAAAATAGCATAAATAAAAGGTTTTACACAGAGTATTATTACATTATAAATGAATGAAAGAGCTCTTAAAGGGAGTGTAAAGTAAAGTTCGGAAACTGGCCAGACGGTTTAGGGTTCATTATGGAAATATATTACCCATTTCTTCCGGGGCTGGTTCCCTTAGGTTACACGTCCGAGTTGGTAAAACGTAGGCACCATTTGATTGATTACTTGAACAGCATTTTATTTGATTTTGGCAGCCTGATTTGTCCGGAAAGAATTTAGCAGCTCCATTGAAGATTTTCAGGGGACTTCAGGAACCGATAGCCAGATTCCTGACGTTTAGCCCCTTACCATGATCGAAACACTATTTAAAACACACAGAGTTTACTGCACTTCTCTACAACAAAGATGGCTTTTTTTCTCCAAACTTTTCAGAGCTATATATCTGTCCTCTGATGCCTTCAGGCTAGCGCTTCTTTCATTATCAATGTTTTTAGATTTACTGGTTGTTTTTAGATACATTCCTTCGATAAGGCTTTCAAACTCATTAACTTGAATTCATTTTCTAATTAGAAAATGAATTCTTAAAATCAGAAAATGATTTTAATTAGGAAATCCTTATCTTTTTTTTTAATTAATAAAACTTTAACTGTTGTTTTTGGAAAGGGAAAATCTGAAAGCTTATCGAAAGAATGTAGCTTTTAATCAATAAAACTTTAACAAATTATTTAAAAATAAAATCAAACATTCCCAATGCAATGAAACTTTTAAACAATTATATATATTTAAATATTTACAAATATATACGCACAATCCACGCAGTTATAATATATAAATTCATGAATAATTCTATCATGAATTTATTAATAGAATTGATCAATTTAAATCTGAAACTAATTAATTTTAATACGCATTTATGAAATAAGTTATTCTTTATGGAAATTAGCATGGATTGAATGTATAAAGCCCCATTGCATCGGAAATTTAAGGTTAGTACTAGGGTTTGAAGTGGGCTTATGGCTAGATGTCATGAAGCTAGGATCAAACTCAGATCCGACTGCTTCATTTCTTTTCACTTCAAAAAAAAAACAATGAAAAAAAATCTCTTTACTTATGCGTGATACATTCACATAAGTGTACTCGACTAATTGGTAGACTCTGGGAGAACAGCATTAGCGTGAATATCATCTGTACAAACTACAAAAATTATACATGTCTCACTGCGATCATTTTTTTAAAAATATTATCTAGCTTATAATAAGCTTATAATAAATCGGTCCGATAATCAAGTCTCATTTTCCCTATGGTCGTGTCAGTCGGTCGTCTGTATATATATCTGTCATTTAATGTTTGTCTTATTGTTTCCCTGGATCAGGTGGCACATATGGTTTTAACTTTTGATAATGGTCGTAGTCTTGGTCTTTTCTGGTTGGTGTCAAGTTCCCATAGTCTATTGCAGTCAAAAAGTCTATGGTCTTTTCTATTGACATAGGGCACATCCCAAGCATGATTCTTTGGATCCATGGGGGTAAATGATGTCTGATCATCCGGATGATGTGTTGGTCCTCATATTTGAAGGCTGTTAGGGATTTGAATGTGGTTACTTGCTGGATGAAGTAGGCTGCATATCCCTGTCTGCAGTTTTCTTGATACTTCTGAGTGTTCAGTCTATGCAAAATACCCTCCTGCCTTTCTTCACTCCAATATTTTTTTAAAATGGCCTTTTCATATCCTTGGATCGTGGTAGGTGGTTTTTTTAATAGCTTCCACCATGCCTTGGCAGCTTCTCTTAAGTAGTGGCTGGCTAGGATAACCTTTTCCTTTTCTGCTATAGAGTGCAGACAGAAAAATTCTTTAATGCTGTCTAGATGATCTATGGGCTTTTCTCCTGGGTTACCCCTAAAAATTTGAATTTCTACAGAAGATATAAGGGATGGTCTCTGCAAGTTCCTTAGACTCATTTCGGAGTTTATTGTCTGTTCCATTTCTACTTTTTGTTTTATTTTACTAATGGTCTGAACATCTTTTTTCCCTGTCTGTATTTAAATCAGTTTCTGCAACCATTTCTTGGTTTGACTCATATTCTCCACTGTCATCTTCTTTACTATCCACAACTTCTTTTGGTGTGGTCTGATCATCTTCATCACTTCTTGGAGCCTTGTAAGTGTCTATTGCTGTATGATGCTTTACAATCTCTGGGTTGGTTTGGGTCCCTTGTGTTTCCTCAAGCTTTAAAATCCTCTCCATCATCATCATCATTAGCTTCCTGTCTTCTCTCATTTCTCTGAGGATTGTATGAAAAGTCTCTCGATCATCGTGATCATCTTTAGCCATCTTTCTGCTTTGATGGTTGTGCTTTTTCCTATTGATCTGATTTTTAAAAGTGATTTCTCGTTCACTGGAGGTGGTTGAAGGCGCATCACTATCATCAGTCAATCCTTTATCTAATTGTTCTTCCATCTTTGAAAGTGAATAAATAATATAATAAACAATGTGAATCAAACTTATGGCACTCTCTGTATACTTAAATAATATTTTTTTTCTTCAGTACATTTAATTAGGTCTCTGACTACTGGTCCCATTGTCCCTATCTTCATTAGCTGCTGTGTATTATTTCCTCAATCTATGTAATCTGCCCTTTTTTTTTAGCTTAGTTTTAGTTTGCCTACGTTTTCTTGGTTAGCTCTTTCGATTAATTCTTTGAATGAGACATGTATTTTATTTAGAAAAAAACTATTAAAGATAAGAAACAAACATTACTCACTTTCCCTCTGTTCAACTGTTCTCCCATGTCTGAAAAAAGAAAACTATACAAATGATTAGTGATATACAAATATTTATACATATATATATTAGCAGGTAGTACAAGTAATTCTCTGTATTGGACACATTTGGTTTTTATTATTTAGACAACTGACCCACTACTGTGCTGACAATCAAATTTGCTGACAAATTTATTTATATGGGCGCCAGTGAGCAAAATGATATCAATAGGGCCTGTGAAATAACCCATTGACCCCCAAACTACATATGACTGACTTAATTTTTGATAAAACAATTTGATTGATGATGAGTATTTATTATTTAATAACAAATGACACGTTCCTGACCTGAGTTTAAATATAGGAGTCCACTACTTCATTTTTACTAAGCATGAGGCTTTCACACAAAAAATATGTCAAAAATTAATATTACACAAGACTTTTATTTGTTGATATCATTTTTAATCTTGCTAGCATGAAAGCGTGTAAACCATTTAAGCATTTTGCCAACTGCATCTGGCTGCTTGGTGTACACAAAAGGTCTTCACCTGCTTTGAGGTTACTCTAGAAATTATTGTCATTAAAGCGTAATGTCACACTGCATTGGACCGCTTGACAGATAATTCCCAGTTTGAAGGTCTTCGCCTGCTTTGAGGCTACTAAGAATATGGAGTGAACATTAAATATATGTGCTAGCAAGCAATACTTTGAAATTTAAAACTTTTAACATGATATCATATTGGATATTTTTAATTATAACAACTGAGATGAATATAATTAATTTTGACACAGACAAAATATTTCATTTATTTTACCCCTTGCTTTGATCTGCTCTTACTACTTTTCTAACGATAATTTTCCTACTGTCACGAACGCGTATAAACAAACGTATAATATATATACTGATATAGTACACGTATAATTAATTTAATTATACGTGTACTATATCAGTATATATAATCTTATTACTTTTCTTTAAATAATTATTTTAACTAATGAATCTTTTACTGAACGAATATTTGAAAAATAATCTTGAAACATTTTTATAAAAAAGAAAATTACAAAATGACATTTTAATTTATTAAAATCATTTCAGTTATGCGTTATAAATCGCAAAACTTTTTTTCAAATATATATAACATTCTACAAAAATATCCCTCTCTACAGAAACATTTAATTTATCGAGATCTCAATTGACTGAGTAACTAAGATCATAATTACTGTCTACAGGGTGTGGGGTTTATTAAATCGAAGCCACAACAGTTGGGCAGCCAAAAACATAACCATGTACCAGTCGAAAAACCCACCAAAAAGAACTACAAGTCGGATTCAAACTCAGTCGGTTCAAAACAGAATTCAAACCCAACTCCACAGCTCAGATTAGTAGAAATCTAAATCGACGGCACAGTGCTATGCGCCAACGGTTGGTGAGGATCAGAGACCCCTGAACTGACATTAATATCTGATAATAAACTGACTAAAAATAATTTTAAATCGAATCATATGTATATGTTCGGGTTGCCAACACAGACAGCGAGCATTAACATTAAAATAATTATAAAAGAATTAAGAACCAAGTGTGTTTAGAAAATATTTAATAATAATAATTTGTTTTGTTTGAATTTTAAATAATGATTATATTAATCACCTCTAGCCTTTAACAGAATTTATAATAATAATAATAAGAGTGGCGGTCCTTATTATATGCCATTGAATATTATGCAATATTGGAATTCTATGTCTATGCCCCCAACAAAAAAATAAAGGCAGATAAAGGTATTCATTATTAAAGGAAATTATTACTCTAATTTTATTACGACAGAATGTGAGATTTATTTTCACATTCGCAAATTCATTCATGAAGAGCAAGATACGTATTTTAGGGCATAACTTTAATCTTTATTGGAAAACTTATTTTGAGTTATAACGGAGAATTTGTTCGACTTTAATTGAAATCACTTCATCACGAATTACGAGCATCAGAGCGGGCTTTACTGGAACAGAGAGGTAACGGTGCTGATGAATTATGAGCTATAAAATGAAATTGAAAGATAATAGCTAGTCGATAATCGAAGTCCTATGGCGGCTTGCATCTGACAAGTCTTATGCCCTTTGACTAATATGAACAGGAGAGGAAGTGCTTTCTTCCTCGATAATTTAAAATAACAGAAATATGATCACCGACCAGCCTAACGGAGCGGAAGATTGCCCTACGTCAGCAACGTTTGAAGATGATGACTTGATAGTCATCGTTTGAATACTAAAACCCATATAGAATGCTCTATGTGATGACTTGATCAATTAATTAAAGTCAAACGAGCTTTTAACGAAAACTATTTTAAAGTATTTGTAAATCATATTAATTATGCCCCAATCATCGTGCCCTTCCTGAATCTTAAATAAAATAACAAAGTTGAATTAGAATATATTTATTCGATTCCTTTATCGGCCTTTTGCAAAAAAAAAAACATTTTAAGATTATATATGAATAAATAAGTAAATATTAGTGAAACGAGAAAATAGTGGTGGCATAGATTAGAGATGGAGCTAATAATTTATTATTAGCTAATGATAAAATAACAATCATTTAATAATTTCTTTCGACTTGATGATTGATCGAACTGTATAAATCTAGTTCTAATGGGCGAGAATTAACTATCAGAATTTAATCTTATATTACTTGTATAAGGCAAAGGAAATGAGGGAGATCATCGAGTCGAAGGATTATTGGCATATAATTAAAAATAGCAACATTAATAAATCACACACTAAATATATATAATATAATAAATGAACCACCATAGTAATGAAGGAAAGTTAAATTTAAAGACTAGAGATTGAGAGAATTACTAATTTAAAATAGCATAAATAAAAGGTTTTACACAGAGTATTATTACATTATAAATGAATGAAAGAGCTCTTAAAGGGAGTGTAAAGTAAAGTTCGGAAACTGGCCAGACGGTTTAGGGTTCATTATGGAAATATATTACCCATTTCTTCCGGGGCTGGTTCCCTTAGGTTACACGTCCGAGTTGGTAAAACGTAGGCACCATTTGATTGATTACTTGAACAGCATTTTATTTTATTTTGGCAGCCTGATTTGTCCGGAAAGAATTTAGCAGCTCCATTGAAGATTTTCAGGGGACTTCAGGAACCAATAGCCAGATTCCTGACGTTTAGCCCCTTACCATGATCGAAACACTATTTAAAATGCACAGAGTTTACTGCACTTCTCTACAACAAAGATGGCTTTTTTTCCAAACTTTTCAGAGCTATATATCTGTCCTCTGATGCCTTCAGGCTAGCGCTTCTTTCATTATCAATGTTTTTAGATTTACTGGTTGTTTTTAGATACATTCCTTCGATAAGGCTTTCAAACTCATTAACTTGAATTCATTTTCTAATTAGAAAATGAATTCTTAAAATCAGAAAATGATTTTAATTAGGAAATCCTTATCTTTTTTTCTAATTAATAAAACTTTAACTGTTGTTTTTGGAAAGGGAAAATCTGAAAGCTTATCGAAAGAATGTAGCTTTTAATCAATAAAACTTTAACAAATTATTTAAAAATAAAATCAAACATTCCCGACGCAATGAAACTTTTAAACAATTATATATATTTAAATATTTACAAATATATACGCACAATCCATGAAGTTATAATATATAAATTCATGAATAATTCTATCATGAATTTATTAAAGAATTAATCAATTTAAATCTGAAACTAGTTATTTGAATACACATTTATAAAATAAGTTATTCTTTATGGAAATTAGCATGGATTGAACGTATAAAGCCCCATTGCATCGGAAATTTAAGGTTAGTACTAGGGTTTGAAGTGGGCTTATGGCTAGATGTCATGAAGCTAGGATCGAACTCAGATCTGACTGCTTCAATACAAGAGTAAGTAGATGAAGTCATTGCATTTCCGGGGTTGAAAGAATGGCACTTCATTCCTATGGCACTAGTGATTTAGCCAGAATACATTGCACAGTGGTTATAACAGACTTAAATTTTTTTATTTTTTATTTGGTATTTAATGGCTTATACACACAAAAAAATTACTTCATCATTTTGTTTAAGTACTGGCAAAAATTCTATTCCCTCTCTATTAGTGTTTGAATAATAGTGCAATTTCTCCAATATCAATTTAAAAACAGTTCACTTATTTTATTAAACTGCATGAACTTATCATACTTCTTTTAATTCAAATGGTGTTTTTAACTTCCCATGGTTTTGTGCTAAGACACTTATATGAATAATTCAGAGTATTCAAATGAGTCATCCATTTTCCTTTGCATTCAAACATTCAATCTCAGGTTGTTGGCTTTCTATGGTTGATGCATTATTTTGAAAAAAGATGATGGAAATAAAATGGGTTTGCTTTTATACTAAGCTTAGCTTCCGGTGTTTGATATACTAGCTTTTCCATTTTCTTCAACATTGTCGTAACGCCCTATTGTTGCGCAGGTTATCTTGGTTGTAGTGAATAAAAAAATAATAAAATTATATAATAGAATTCTTTTACTTTCCACGCTTGGTTGCCTAGTGATTAGCTTGACATTGGATCGTGTTCAGTCTTTGTCTCAATTCGTAATGTACAATACATTGATAATTAGTCTATTGTTAGTATATATATATATTTGAATGATTTATTTAAATGGACTTTTATTTTTCATTAAGTAAAGAGAATCAGTTCATTGCGACATCCGTCGTATATATATATTTTTAAAAGAAAGAATAGTGCATGTCTGGCCACCTATTAGTTAAGCTTATATTTTGAATGGGCTTGGTTTGATGGTGTGGACAAATATAGGTTGGTTTTGATGAGATTATAAGCTATCCTTACAGTCCAGATCCAACATCTTCCATACATATATATAATCAGTGCTTGATTTATATTAAGATAGCAAATCTTCAAACTTTAATGGACAGATTTCAATCTACTCCACCCTCCAAATCTTCAGCCATCCATACCATTGAAAATCTGATGATGGAATGCTCAAATCCCTTGTTGATTCAGCCTGTATCCTATCCATCTCACTTTTGTCTACATAAATAGACATGGTCTATACATGAAGGGTCAGAATGATTTAAAGTCAACACGAGCATGACTATAATATTGGCATCAACAAGGGATTTAGGTATTCTATCATCAGGTTTTTCAAGGGTATGGTTGACTAAAGAGTTGGAAGATAGAGTAGACTGAAGCTTGTCCATCAAAGTTTGAAGATTTGCTATCTTAATATAAACTAAGCACTGATTATATATATATGGAGGATAATGATCTGGACTAACTGATGAGTGCTGGCTCAGCACTAAATACATATATTGGAGATCATTTATCTTTTTCACATGTGTGTTGTCATATGTATCGATTGTATGAGATAGAGTGGATAGCTCAAGGTAGCTTAAACTCTAAGTATATAAATTATGCTTGTATTTCACATATGTAGAAAAATGGTAAATAATGTATAGGAAGAACCTGTGGAGGATAAGAAAAAAGAGAAGAAAACATAACTTGCAATTTTAGGGGGGAGGGAGAGAATAGTATACGGCAAACACAGTAAACAATAAAAAAGATTGGAAAAGGATTTAAATTGATACACGGAACATGCTTTTTGATAAATAGTTGGTGATGATGATTGTACCCCTTCTGTGTTCAAAGCAATACTAACTTTGATTTTTTTTTTGTAACTTAATGATGGTGAATCATTCAGCAAGGATGGGAAGCTTTTTTATATGACTGCAAAATGTAATGCTTTTCAACATTATAGTACTCATTAAAAAAAAAGTTTAGGTATTCATAGTTTTATCGTAATTGGATAAAACAATAAAAAAATAAAAGTCCTAAAATACACAAGATATGAATAAAAACAAAATAGATATGGATAGAAAATGAAAGACCAGATAAATAGTCTTTCTGTTATTTGAGAAGTATAACGGCTTCAGAAAGAAATATAACAAGATATGATCTTTAAAATATCACAGGAAAAACAAATGATAAATAACACATCTAATTATATGAAGGGAAAATCATCAACAGCTTCATATGAATTTTGGATGTAATTTCAGTGAAGATTGAAAATAAGAAAAAACACTATTTAAAATATGGCTCTGGTTATAGATGATGACAGTTCTAGACAGAATGAAGAATGATACAGAAGAAAAATTTGAACATAAAAACTGATGATAGCCCAAATCACTAGATTTTCAATTGTATTTTTATATATGTGTTGAATGTCTTTTTCTAAAACATTCAACACTCAGATGATGGAAATAGTCCAATATAAAAATACAATTAGAACACCATCATCACAAACCTTTAGTAAAACCCTAGATTTTCAGATTAGCATAAAATGTTTTCAAAGTGTAAAATGGTCAAGAAGATGGAAAGATGAGATAGATGAGAGACTAATAATTAAACTATCCTATCCATTATTTTTTGAGTTGAAGAGAAATAAAAATTAGTGAAAACTTAAAAGTTCACAATGAAAATCAAATAGATGATAGTTCAATGCATATATACATATACAACCTTTTACTGCAAAGATAAATATTTAAATGTCAGGCCTATGACATGAGTTTGAAACCAGGTTAGATAAAGCCGTATATATTTAATTACATTTAATTTTATATAAAATGTGTAAAAAAAAATTGCAGATTATATTAACCTAAAAAATTTGTGATTTTTAATATGCATAAATTTTTTTATATATGTTATTTATTTTATATATTATAGCTCTGAGAAAAGCTGTTGAACAGTCAAACTGTTAGCTATTTTGCAAGTGGGTTATATAAGTGTTGCGTTGCATAAAGTGCGTAAAAGAAATGGTTTCATTATTTATGTTTATGATAAATCATCACCTTTTTCAGGTTCCCATTGGCTTTTTTGTTCAGATAATTGGTTTTTAGCCAAATCAGCGATCATCCAACATTTGTTTATAAAAAAATCTGCAAACATTTATCTCTGGAATAAAGCAAAAATGAAAAAAAAAACCCAACACACCGCCATTAATTGGTACTAGCTTTATAACGGGCTGTTAAAAGAGGGTTCGCCCTCCAATGTGTTCTTTAGAGGCTATTTTATCTTAACATATCTCTCACTAAATATCCTAAGTTTTGTGTTTTATATTAAAATGGTGTATTTGTTCCGTCTTTATATAATATTGCGTTCTATAACCTTTTGCCAACAATAAAATATTTTTGATTTTTATATATACGTAAATGTATATGTGAGCATGTGTGTGCGAGTATAAGAATCTTACGTTCTTCAATTATATTTAAAAATATTTACAATTACTGAACACTTAAAAATATTTTCTCAGTACAACAGATTTGAACTTTTGATTCCAAATATCCGTTATATAAATCAAAATATTTTTCAAATATTTTCATAACAAATGAGTAGAGGGGGGGGGGGGGGGGTAATAAAATATTCAAACATTCTTAATTCTTACACATGCGTTCCTAATTGTGATTTATGATTACTGGATTACATTACGAATTTTCTGTAAGTGAAATGAATACCGTATACATATATTTAAATTGAAATGATATTTGAATTTTTTAAAAAAAAAATGAATGTATTCCTTTTCTTTCGTGAATTCGACAAAATAATTAATCGTTTTTATTTATAGTAGCTATTGAATTATTCTAATTAAAAAGCAAGTATGATTTTCAAATAAATATTAATCAATATGATATAGCTCCTAATTATCGTGAGTTGAGCATTTAAATATTGTATTTGCATTCCTAAAGATCGATTACTCGTAAATAGTTGAACGGAATACATTTACTGTATATCAAAAAGCCAAAACGTTGTGGATATTTTTAATTTCTTTTTTTTTGCCCCCGCGTATGAACTCACAATAATACGTATTATTTAAAACCAATATTTACTTAGTAGACGTTTTAAAAATTATTTTAGACTATGCCTCTTTTACCCAATAGATAATGTGATTCAAAGATATTCAATAAATACCAATGTTATTTTCTAATATTATATAATAATTGTATATAATACTGGAGCTCAAAAAATTTATTTACCTAGGACACACTTTTTTTTTATTTAAATAGATGCTCTGTTTTCGTTAGATTATTATATAAACCAGAAGGCTATCTTAATATATATCTGAGCACTTATTGCATATATGTGTGGAGATGATAATCTGGACCAACTGATAGATTGCTGGTCTAGCATGAAATACGCATATTAGTGATTATTTATCTTTTCGATATATATGTGTTCAAGTGTATCAATGTTATGAGATGGAGTGGTGAGTCATGGGTCATGTGAAAGTCTGTGCGCATATACCCTATATATTACATATTTTGATACAAGTATATAATAAGCCTGTATTTATAAATGCAAATATGTTCAAAAGTATTGCAACAAGCTTAATCCCTATTACATGTCGGGATGTTATCTTTTCTTCTACAGCAAATTTTCTTTATGAATATTTTTCCATTGTATTCCATCTTCGGTCATATTATCCATATAAAATCAACCAATATCTTACTGTTTTTGAGACAATCTTTATTAATAAATTGCCGTTCTAACTCATCAAAGTTTTTCGTTGTTGTTGTTTTATGGAGTTGAAGATGTTCGCATTTTTCAAGAATGGACGCTAATAGTAAATAAAATAAACGATAGAATGGTTTATTGCTCTGGAATTCATAAGAAGTTCGGTTATCAAAAATGTCAAAGCTGGAGCTGGATTTCAACTTCAGAATCCGCCACTCTATCACTGCACAAAACCATAAAGGGCGTATAATGATCTGATGATATATAGCTATGTACAGACTTTTTTTTATACATGTCTATAATTTAAATACAGGAATATTTTATATCCCTGGAGTTTAAATGTAATTATAGGAGATTTGAAGATTCGCTATCTTAATATAAACGGAGTAATGATTATATATGTGGGTAGGAGATAATGATCTGGACCAAATGATGAGTGCTGTTTCAGCATGATATATATATATATATTGGAAATCATTTCTTTTTTACATGTGTATGGTCATGTGTATTGTTTGTATGAGAGAGATTGGATAGCTGAAAAAAGCTTGAAAGTCTGGGTTCAAATCCCCTATAATTATATGTGTGTTAACTTCTAATGAAAGACGGGTGAAAATATTTATGTAGCAAGTAGTATTATGACAATTAATAACATTTGATTGTCATTGCTATTAGTTTGCTATCTTAATTTTATTTATTTAGCATTGTAATATTTAAAGCAACAATGCAAACTTTAATGAGTCTTTTATATATATGCAAAAAATAATCAAATTACCTTATTGCTTGGAAGTTCATAAATTCAAGCACCAATTGTGCATAATCAGTGGGTTTTATGCTCCAGAATTGCCACTCCATGCAGGACAGCTCTTTAAACTATTTTATGGCATACATTTGTCAGTAGTAGACATCCTTTTTTTTTTTTTTTTATAGAATTATTATAAATAATCAGTTAAGCTTAATGAAACGTTGGCAGTATTAATTAATAAATGTTATATAACCAAATTGGAAAGAAAGATATACGAATCTCTCAAGCTCACATACAGACATTTGCGGGTGTGTGAGTTTCTGTATCTATATGCATGATAAGTTTCATCAAAGAGTAAGTCTAATACTAAGAAATGCAGTATTATGTCTTAAATAATATTATCATTATTGATATGTCAGTGATTCCACAGCAAATGTGGTCATATGTATTAATAATTTTTAAGATGGTAAATAAAAACATGAATGTTTTATTAATATTTTATTAATCAATCAAATGCATATCTACAGATAAGTTAAGCTATGCAGTTACATTTGTAATCAGCATTGTATTGTAAAATCATAAACTAGGGTATGTAAAGGGTAGGCAGTATATTGGTCTTAATATATGAGGATTAACTATAAAAAAAAGAAGCAGTATTTAACCAAGAGTATCTCCAATGCCTTGCCAATGTGTTGAAAATTAATGTTTTTTTTTTCTGAATTATTTCTCTTCTCTCATAATTTTCTCCCAATCCCTATTTTATGTTGCTATTTCAATCTCTTAGTTTGATATATGGACCAGTTATCTTAAGCTTTGCATGCCATCAATAATCTCTGTGCTCTTTTAATGTGACAATTGGATCATGAATATATGCAAACACATTTCCATCTTTAATTACCCACATATCAATTCTGACTCCAATTCTTTTTTTTTTTTGTATGCAGATATGCACCCATACCTAAGCATGCAAAGTTCTCAGCATTAAAAATCATTGGTGTGGAGTAAATTGAGAGTTCCTAATGGCGATCCTGAATAAGACAATACAATCAATAGTGAATCATTTTGGAAAAAGACTTGGGTCCCAAGATTTACTCAGGAAAGGTTATATGTCAGCTCTATCAAGGGATTCTCTTACTGCTCCAAAACTATAAAAATGAAAAAAGGTGTTTTTTAAAAAAGTTGTTTATCAAAATCTAGCTAAGTTATCATCCAACAGATTGATAAAAAATAATATAGTGATAGAAATAAATATTTTAATTGCTTTTAAATTTAGGTACATTAAAAAAAGAAATGAGGAATCTATGATTATTGAATAAATCTGGGAGATTGAGATATGTTTCGGCGTACAAAAACAAAGCTTTATATATATATAAGGAGCTTAATAGAAATTATTTTCTCTAAACGTATTTTTAAGATAGAATATTTTAATTCATAATCACATACACAAATATATCAAATTGTGGTAATGTAGGAAAAGTCATCACATTTGCATTAATAATAAACGCATCACATTCTATAAATAACGTTTTTCGCTCTGCGTTGTTAGTGCAGTGATTAAGAATGGCGAAATCTAAGAAAATAGGAAATCCATGGATTGTGGCTCCAGCTCTGCCACTTCTGGTACTTAAACTTCCTATTAACTGTGAACAATAAAATATTTAGTTTTTCTTTTTATTAATTTACGACTTTTAAAAACTTTAGTTTTAAAACGAAAAAAAAACCCTCGATATTATCATGATTTCAACTAAACAAATTTTGTTAAAAGATTCAGACTTTGCCAATTACACAATTTACTACAAGTTGGAAATAAGATTTGAAATACAGGCATTCTTCATATACTTCTTTTTTTTTAAGTGTCATAGCATCGGCCGGGGCGCGAACCCGCAACCCGGGCAACTGCCTGCAAATGCAAGGCAGTCGCGCTGACTATGCACACTATCTCATACCACTGATACATATGACCATACACATGTAGAAAAGATAAATAATCACCAATATACATATTTTGTGCTGAACCAGCACTCATCAGTTGGTCAAGATTATCATCTTCCATACACATATACATAATAAGTGCTCAGTTTATATTAAAATAACAAATCTTCATACAATCTATTCTAACCTCTAACTCTTCAGCCATCCATACATGAGGAGTCAAAGTGACTTGAGGTCAACATGGGCATGGCAATAGTATTGGCATCAGCATGGGATTTGGGCTTTCCATCATCAGATTTTCAATGGATGGCTGGAGAGTTGGAGCAGATTGAAACCTGTCCATTAAAGTATGAAGATTTGCTATCTTAATATAAACTGAGCACTGATTATATGTGTAAGATGATAATCTGAACCAACTAAGAGTGCTGATTCAGCACAAAATATGTATATTGGTGATTATTTATCTTTTCTACATGTGTATGGTAAGGTGTATCAGTGGTATTAGAGAGGGTGGATAGTTAAAGAGTGTTTGAAAGTCTGTGTTCAAATCCCTTATATTTAAAAATTGGAATATATGTATAATATTATTTAATAGAATGCTAACAATATGTGATCACTGAAATGATAATTTTTCTTAAATATTGGTTAAACCAACACACTGCCATCAATAGAACTGGAATACCAAACTTTTTTTATGTGCATAGTAATTCTGACAATGGATGACAGTACATTGATTTAATAAGTGCTTGAAAAATTGATCATCCCAGTAATAGTATATAGGAGTACAATGAAATACCATGTGTAAATGGATTCTCTGTATGAGTAATCATCACATAAATTGTTTGGGAAAGATGATCCTGCTAATGCAGTATCAGCATTCTTACTTCATGCTATGGATACTGGGCCTAGTATATATATAATCCTATCCAAATGTGACTATATCCATAAAAAAAATCACTAGAAGTAAAATTAGACTTTATCACAAATATAGTTATATATGTAAATTATCTTCCATTAAAACCCATAATTCACAATAATCTGAATAGCTGCTGATTTTTATATTCTCTTATCTACTATCATCCCACTTCCACTTAATATTTTAAACTTTTTTGTTATTGTTCCATTGATTAAACCTTGAGTCTTGTTATATGTCAATGTTTCTAGTGCTTCTACAATGATAAAAAAAATTTGCATAGTTATGGCAGATTCAATTAAATTGAAATGTCAATATGATAGTGCTATTAATTATATGACTGGGTATGCCATTTATATTTCTTGTCCATGAAAATCTTCATTTTAACATATATAAATAATATGATAAAATAAATTTTAAATAGCCCACTGTAGGCTGAAAGCTAGTTTTTTTAAAGGAAGAGTAATCTTAAAGGAAGAGTAATGGAGGAGAAAGATATTTTTCAGGTGATTCACTAACTGCCAGGTAGTGAAGAATATAAAAAAAACAAATTGTAAGTCTGATTGCAATCTGAAAAAAATTGATTTTCATCCAGTCTTTATTAAAAACCTTGATTTTGAATATAATAAGTGGATGCACTAACCACCATCCCGCAAGATATTTGAATGTGTATATATTTTACATTGCATGATAATTTCTCTGCCAAAAATTTGTTTCAATGTTTAGACATTAAAATATTTCAATATATAGATATGATTATAGATTTTTGGGAGTCAAGACCCTAAAACATGCACAAATTTTGAAATTAACACTAGTAGAATATAAAAAATATAGATTAGTTGAAAAAAATATATTTGGCATTTTTATATTATTAAAAATGTTTATTAATTGTAAAACAAATAATTTTCAATGTATTTGCATGAAGTTCTCTGCTTGAAGGCATGTAGATTAATGAGACAGTAGAGTACTACGATAAAATAATAACATTAGTTCATCTTTATTGATAATTGCCAAATTGATTTCTGCCATCTTTACATAACTTGTTAATGACTTTCTGTTGAACATTCAATCCTTTTGCATTGTTTTTATGTGAAATAATACATTCTCTTTTTTTTTTTTTGCACTTTTAAAGGAACCATCTAGAAGTCTTCTTCATATATATAAATATTTCTATATATACATAGATTTTTTTAATATATATATCTACATTTATATGCACTTTTATGTCTATACACACAAAAATATATACTTTTTTTCCTTTCTTAATTATCATTTAAACATAGATGTATTATATACATCTGTGCAAATATATCTCTACATTTCATATTTATATTCTATTCACCTTGGTTCATACTTATAATCATAATATCTTATAAAAAAATAGATGGTTGATAATACTAATGACAGATCTGAAGAAGTCTTCTAATCAATTGAAACTGTAAAGGAAAAGGATAAACAAAATGGATCTATAAATGCAGAAAGAATATATTATTTTATTAAAGTAGCTTATTTTAGTTTCACAGTTTTAGAGGTATGTCTTAAATCATTAAAATGAATACTATTATTTTTGCTTTCTGTTGCAATTTAAAGAAATAATTAACAACGTCAATCTTATTGTTAATTTTATTTTATATTTGATTAGTCTGTTGTTTGGTATTTGTTTCATACAAATGTATAATATTTTAATGGTAATAAATTCTAAATAGTTTATTAAAAATTAATTTTGTATGGCCAAATTAATTCTATATGATTATAATTCAGCCATAATTAATTGGAATATCATTATTCAATATTGAATATCTCATCATTTCGGATTCAAATTGGCTTGAACTTGATAAGGATGTCTAAGCAATTTTAGGCTTTTTTTAGAAGCTCTAGTCAAGAATAGTTTGATATCCATTTAATGATTTATTTCAATGAAGGCAAGGCAATGTATAAAGAAAAAAATAATATGAAAATATTAAAGAAGTATCTATTCAATTAGAATTCTATAAAATGATATAGAAACAAGTTAATGATGATATAAAGTAATATAATTGGGAGGGGAGGGGCTAGAGAATATAAAAGTTCCAAGAGTATAAAACAACACTTTAGTTTTAGAAGGAAAGGTTATTTAAGCAAGGAAAAAATGGCATTACTATTAAAAAAAAGAAGATAATATCACAAAGTGTTGAAAGAATTCTACAAAAAAACTATATAGTAATTGCTATGTCTGAGGGTTTCTTTTTAGAACCAGCCAGAAATAAGATTAACTTGAAAGCACAATTTACCTTTTTTTAAAAAGACTTTAATTTCATATACATATAATGAATCACTAAATATTTTACATACATTACAAATGATTTAAATCCATAGTTGAATTACTTCAGCAAAGTTCACTAGTTATTTTGAGGTAAATCCTTATGTACATTTTCCACTTTATCATTTTTAATTATGGCTTCTTTTTGGAGTCTTATATATTATTCCAAGGCATTAACTATCAGCATGAAGAATAACAAAACACTAGAGAGAGAAAGCCAGTTCTTCTCATTATTGATATCAACTCTTATCAATCACATATGTCTGGGGCAGATAAACGATAGTAGCACTCTCTTTATATTTATTTAGCAGAGTCTCACTATAAACAGGTATGTAATTTATACATTTAAAACTGTATAAATCTATGTGGATACATAGCACTCCTCCCCCTACTCTGTAAATAAATATCTTTACTACAAACATAGTCTTTAAATTTAACCATGCTCGAGAGCGATGTACTCTGGGAATTTAATCCCTCTTGCACTGGATCGCATGGTGCATTACCCTGCTCTTCATCCTTTGACATCTCTTTACTCGATACTCTTTCCAGATCCATTTCATCTCCACATCCCTTTTCTATGTTTGTATCCTATGGGACTTCACTCTCATCCTATGATGCAGGGTTCTCCCGATGGTGGCGAACATGATTTATGTATTTTTCGAAATGTTTTTTAAATTTTGTGATTTCACCAGGTGATTTTGCTTTGACAGTAGCTGTTTCACAACTCCTGGGATCCATTTATGCTTCAACACCATATTTCCCAACGTTTTCACCTGGTAGGAATTTATCTGGTGAAAATTCCCTGCTTTTTTGTTTTTCAGGCAAAAGTTGTGATAGGTGTGTGTGGTAATTATGACCCATTAACAACTCTGCTGGGATTTTTCCTGTTGAAGTACTATGTGAAATGTTGCATGTACATTGCTTGCATTAAAGCAACAGACATGTTCTCTAATTGTAATTTTGTATGGTATACTTTAGATGTTGCACTCCTTGCTCAGCTATAGCATTACTCTCCGGTTGGTATGGTGGTGTGAGAGTATGCTTTATCCCTCTGTCACCCAGAAAATCTTTAAAATTTTGTTGAAGTAAATCCGGAACCATTATCCATCACAACTCTTTCTGGGTAGCCATGGGTAGCAAACACTTCATTTAAAACCCAGATGATACACTCAGCATTGGTATCTTTAACCAGCCAATACTCAGTCCAATGTGAATACACATCTACTAATAACAATATGATATATCCATTTAATGGTCTAGATGAACATGTGACCATGGAGCAGGAGGTGCTTCCCAAGTTTCAAACTGTTTCGTAGGCAGTTTAATTATCTGTTGGCAGTTTACACATTCATTTATCAGGTTCTTGATATCCCTTGTCAAGTTTGGCCACCATATGTATGATCTAGCTAGGGCTTTCATACGTACTACTCTGGGGTGTCCTTTATGCAATAAAGATTTTTCCTCTGCTCTCAGTAGGCACTAGAACATAATCATTATTTAATATACATCCATTACTAACTGACAGTCCCTCTCTTGCAATCCAAATCCTATGACTTAATTCACTGGGGCATCTAGATGGCCAACCCATTCTTATCCAATTTATCAACCTCCTGTATCCTTTCTCATTCTTAGTCCAGTCTTCTATGACTCTGCTGTTTATCACTTACTGAATTTAGTGCATCGATGTAATTTATTTCCTTTATCTCATATCTATTTTCCTTAACATCTGGCAATCCCGACAAAGCATCAGCATGGCTGATCCTTTTTCTGGGTTTGTAGATGAAAGTAAAATCATAATATGATAAAATGTCTATCCACCTTAACATACATGGGCTTGACGATTCATACAACTTTTTTATGCAGCCAAAAATCCCCATTAGAGGGCAATGGTCAGTATAGATCATAAATTTTCATCCATATACATATTGGTGGAACTTCTTTACTGTGAATATCACTGCCAAAGCTTTCTTATCCACTTGACTATAGTTTTTTTTGGCTGACATCAGCACTCTTGAAGCAAAAACGATCGGGCATTCACCTTCATAACACGGATGGGAGAGGACAGCCCTGACACCATACTCAGATGCATCTATAGTAACACACAATTCCCTGTTGTTCCAATAATGTATTAACAGACTTTCTGATGTAAATAAATCCTTTGCCGTTTCGAAAGCTACATGCTGTTCTGTATTCCAGGTCCAACATTGTTTTTTCTTTAACAACATATACAGCGGGGACAATACATGTAATTTTCCAGCTAAGAAGCTTTTGTAGATTTTTAAAAATCCCAAGAATGCCTGAAGTTCTTTCACATTTCTGGGTTTTCTAGCATTCCTGATGGCTTTCACTTTTTCTGGATCTGGGCAGCGTCCACTTTCAGTTACAATGTGTCTGAGGTATTTGATCTCCTTTGCAGACCATATGCATTTTTCCACATATTTTTTCACTTTAGCTTGGGCTAGCTTCAAACAAACCTGATCCACATGCTTTTCAAGCTCATTTTCTATTTCATTTACAATGAGAATATCATCCAGATACAGAATTACGCTGTCCATTGATCTAAACAGCATATCCATTTTTGCCTGGAACATATTTGGTGCATTCATTATCCCATATGGTAATTTATTGCACTTATACAAGCCTTTGTGTGTCATTAATGTGAGTAGCTCTGCTATCTCCTTCGTTACCGGAATCTGATGAAAAGCTACTTTCAGGTATATTTTTGCGAAACATTTTGCATTTCTGTAGTAATGCCAATATTTCTCACACACTTGGAATTGGATAAGCTCCATTATTTATGGGAATTGGATAAGCTCCATTATTTATGTTATTTATCGTGAGACGATAATCTCCGCATAGCCATATACTACCATCTGGTTTCATAATTGTCACTATAGGGTCACCCACAATGACTCTTCTGTAGGTGTAAGAACTCATTTGGTTACCAGATCATTTATATCTTTTTCTTTTTCCTTCATCACAAAATGAAACTTTTTGTGCTTTGCATATTATTCCTTTTGCGTCTTTCACTAGCTCGATATCCACAGGTTTAGTTCTAAAGTCCAACAGTCTGGGCATAAACAATTCTGGGTATTGTTTTTTCATGGTAGTTTCTATATGGACCCTTTTACTATTTCTATATGTATTCCTAAAGCCGCGAACCAATTTCTGCCCAATAACGGGCTAATATTGTTATTTACTAAATAATTCTAGGAGCTTACATCTTGTGTTCAGTGTCACTGGTGTGATAGCTTTCCCTCGAAAATTCACTCTATTTCTGTTTATATCCATGACTAACATGTCTGCTTTCCATAGCTTTAGCTCATATTTCCAGTCTTTTGTAATCGCCATCCAGTCTTTATACAGTATCAGTGACAAACTGCACTGCTGTCCACTTCCATTGATATTCATTTATTGCAAACTTGCAGTACTACACTAATGTGATCCAAATTTTTGTCATTATTTATTGTAACATTTATAGCTACTTTCCATTCCACCTCACTCCGGGAGTTGTAATCTAGTTTCTTTCTCAGAGATTCACCATCTTTTAAATGACAGATGGCAGCTAAGTGCCCTCTTGTGTTACAAATTCTACACACTTTGTCTTTATATCTGCAATTAATTTTAAAATGCCCTATTTTCCCACAGCAATTACATTTTTGTTGCTTACTGTGGCCACTGGAGGTTGTGATGTTATTTTTTTTCTTTCTTTACTGAATGCTATTTTTTCTGGGATTTTAGCCATAGTATACTCCGACGCCATATTTAACATGGCCTCCTGTGCAATACATTTGTCCATGGCAGTTTTCAATTCAAATCCGGGTCGTTTAAAAACATTTTCCCTAAATTTGCTATTCATCATACTGTATAGGAATTGTTCTAACAGAGAGACATTTATTTCTTGCCTGAATTTGCAATCCTTAGCTAAATTTCTCAATGCAAGGTCATAATCCATGTATTTTTCCTGCAGAAATTGCATTCTGTTTCTTAGTCTCAGACATGCTATCCATTTTGAAGTCTTCAGTACGAAATATGCATTTAGCCTCTCTATAAACTCGTGATAATGCAGGTCTTCTAGACATTTTGGATTGGTCAGCCTGTTTGCCAATTTTATCATATCTTGTCCAGCAAAATATAAAAGTATAGCAATTTTTTATCAGTCATCTTCAATTTTATTTATGAAGAAATGGTATCCCACTTGTGTTATGTAAGTTTTCCAGGAGTCACTGTTATTCACATTGAAATCGCGTATTGTTGGAGCACTTGCCACCATGTTTTTCCTCGTCACTTTTATGTACAGTTCTATGCTGTTCAACTGTGACACTCTGCTATGTCTTAGGGTTTCTTTTTAGAACCAGTCAGAAAGCATAAGATTAACTTGAACACACAATTTACCTTTTTTTAAAAGACTTTAATTTCATATATGTATAACGAATCACTAAATATTTTACATATGTTAGAAATGATTTAAATCCATAGCTGAATTACATCAGCAAAGTTCACTAGTTATTTTGAGGTAAATCCTTATGTACATTTTCCACTTTACCATTTTTAATTATGGCTTCTTCTTGGAGTCTTATATATTATTCCAGGGCATTAACTATCAGCATGAGGAAAACCAGGACCCTAGAGAGAGAAAACCAGTTCTCCTCACTATTTATATCAACTCTTATTGATCACATAGGTCCGGAGCAGATAAACAATAGTAACACTCTATTTACATTTATTTAGCAGAGTCTCACTATAAGCAGGTATGTAGTTTATACATTTAAAACCGTATAAACTTATGTGGTTACATAGCAGTAATAAAGAACAAGAAAACAAAGTAGCTATTACAGTTATTTCTGGCATCTTTGGAAATTCCAACTACTTTTAATGAATAGATGCTACATGCAATAAGTGTTAGCAAAACAATATATCACATCTTTGTAAGATATATCAGATGATAGGAAAAGTGCAGTTGTCACATTGATATTTAAGAAAGGTGAAAAGGAAAATATTAAAAATTACAGAATTATCAGATTTTTATTCTGTACAAATTCTGTATTAAAAATATTACAATACATCTATAGAGAACTTTGAATTAAAACCAAACAAGATAATAATAATAATAATGATAGTACAGCAGATCCCATACAAGTATTAAAAGAATGTATAGAAAAGACCAATAAATATGAGTTATCATTATGTTATGAATTTTTTAGACTATGAAAAATATTTGATTCTATAAACATTTATGATGATTAAAGATTTGGAATATCAAGACTTAGATTTTGAATATTATCAAATTTTGAAGAATACTCAATAGACGGCACAATGATATAAAGAAGAGTGACAATGACAAGAATGTATGACATAATGATTTCAGCTCTCCAAAATTTTTTACACCTATTATATGGAAAACATTTTGTAGGTTGAACTGGGAAGCCCCCCCCCCCCCTAAAAAAAAATTGCTTAGGTAATCTAGATTTACAAACATGTTTATTTTCACAAATAATATTTCAGAATCTAAAGAAATATTTTAAAAGCTATTAGATAATACAAAAAAATAATCCTAAAGATAAATGCAAAAGACTAAATAACATTCAATGACTTTTCAGAAGAAAATAAAAAAGATAATAAATTTAAGAAGATTAAAACTATGAATTTCTTGATCATATTATTAATATACCTAAAAATATGATGCTGAAAGTAATCATAACATTATAGTTAAATGGAATACTTTTGGTAATAATAACAATATTATGAGGAAATATGCCTATGTGATTTGAAAAGGAAGATTTTTAATAAATGTGTTTTAGCAACCTAATATACGTAATTAGAGGGGATTTGAACACAGATTTTTCAAGCCTCCTTCAGCTATCCACTCCATTTTATGTAACTGATACACAAGACCACAGACATGAAAAAAATAAATGATCTCCAATATATGTATTTTATGCTAAACCAGCACTTATCAGCTGGTCCAGATTATCATCTTCCACACACATATATAAAATAAATGCTCAGTTTATATTAAGATGTCAAATATTTAAACTTTAATGAACAGGTTTCAATCTTCTCCACCCTCCAACTCTTTGGCCATCCATATTATTGAAAATCTGATGATGGAATGCTCAAAGCCTTTGTTGATGCCAATATTGTTGTCATACCCATATTGACTTTAAGCCACTCTGACCCCTCATATATAGGACCATAATATGTCCATTTAAATATAAAGGAATGGGCAAAATTCTAGCTGAGTCTGTAATAGTTAACTATAAGTATAATGTATATACTGAACATTAGATGTAATTAGAGATATTTGAGTACAGACTTTCCAACTTCCTTCAGCTATCCATCCTTTTTATATAACTGATAGACACGACTACATAATCAGATTTTGAATAATATTGATGGCTGAAAATTGAAGATTGTCCATTAAAGTGGAAGATTTGCTATCTCAATATAAACTGAACACTGATTATATGTGTGTAGGAGATGCTGATCTGGACCAATTGATAAATGGCTGATTCAGCATAAAATACATACATTGGATTATTTATCTTTTTTTATAAGTATGTGGTTATGTGTATCGATATATAAGATGGAGTGGATAGCTGAAGGAAGCTTGAAAGTCTGTCTTTAAATCCCTGTAATTACATCTAATATTCAGTATATACATTATACTTATAGTCAAATATTACAAACTAACTTATGGATCTGAGATCTTGGACACCCAAAAAAACAGCAATACAGACTTAGACTATATAGCAGTGTATAAAAATGTATGCTGGGATTAAAAAGGAGAGATAAGATGTAAAATACGCGGTTGATAAAACAATATATTAATAATATTGAAAGAAAACCTTGAGACATTTTCATTATTCTACAGTGTATAGACAATACCGTAGTTGAAATTAAATAATAAATGAGCTAAAAAATAAAGCAGAAATTTTTTTTCTTCAACTAGATAGATTGATTACTGGTGAGCAACGCTTTCTACATCATTGTTTTTTTCTGTGAGAAAAACTAGAAACACTTTTGCCTTATAAAGCACTACTAAAAATCTAATTAGAATGTTGGTCTTTAAAACTCAACTGAACAGTTACGATTATTTATGATTATGCATAAAGTACAATAGATGTTTCTATCAAAAAGAATTTCTTCTCAAACAAATTTTTCGGCATGGTGACACAATTTTTATGGAAAATTCGTGAATGAAAATAAGCAAATACTCTCCGATAAAATTTACGTCAAATCGTAAAAAGTATATTTTTGTTGTATTAAAAATTAATATATTGTTTAATCACTATTGAAGGATTATCAGATTTTGATTAACTAATTTCTTTGACAAACAAAATATAATATTTTGCAAATGCTACAAAGCAAGCATCTAAGCAATGTGTAATCCTTGAATATTTAAGGTTCATTTCGTTGAGCTTTTGACCTGTAACATCCTTAGATTAGTCAACAAATCATACCACCGATGACGTCACATTGCGCACGCTCAATTTGAAATTCAATTTGTATACAAATTTCAAATTTCTATTTCTCTTATTTTTAACATCTGAATTAATTATAAAACTTTTAGTAAATAAGTTAGAGAATTAAAAACAAATTAGGGATTAAATACATATTACTGTAATTTTGGATAAAAATATAGCAGTTATATAATCATTTATTATTCATTACCGAAGTTAGTTATAACTAGATTAAAAACATTTGCAAATGATACATAAATGGAATTCAATCTTTGCAAGTCAAAAAATATGCATATATCTGCGTGTGCATACATTATATGATTTTGATTTTAGTTTTGTATACACGATTGTTGTGTTCACTGTGCGATTTATATAAACGTAAACTCATAAAATGCGTATTTACACTAATGTTATATCTTTGCCTGATACTGTTGGCTTGATATTATCGTTAGTTACATGCAACTATAGAAGGAAAGGACTTCAAGGTGCCCTTATACGTCTACCTACCACTTCCAGCTGTACTGTGACAGCTTCCCTCGTGCCTGATTTAGGTTCTAGCAGCTTCCAGTCCTGAGCATAGACTTGCCTCATTGCATTATCCATATAGTGAACAACCAATGTACTGTTGTCCAACTTTGACAGTTGTTGTCTGACTTTATTTCCAAATGGATTGACTATTTATTGCCAGATCCCCTTTCATAATTCAAATATTCAGATTCAGTGAGCATCATTGTTTATTGGATCATTATTGTCATTGGACATATGTTATTTCTATATATATACATTGGTCCATGGTGATGACTGATCAATTTGATCAAGATAAGATGGAATCTAGACTAGTATATTATATGAAGGCAAAGTGAGATATAACACAGATAAAGGGTAAAAGTAAATCAATTGCACAGTTCCAGCAAGATTATTTGATAAAGCCTTTAACAGTAGTGAATGACATTTCAATGTTGCTTTTTTTTGTCATAAGAGTATGGACTCATGTCTTTACTGACTGTTTCAGATTAGCTGGGATTTTACTTACTTTCCAATTAAAAATAACTAGATATTTATTTACTGACTAATATTGGGTGTCTGCATTGGCTATGTCAATGTATATGGCAGTGGGAAATCTTAAGTTTGCTTGAAAATTATCAGTTACCTGAAACAAAAACTCGGGTCATGGAAAATGAATGTTTTCATAATTCATCAACGTGATCTTCAAATCTAGAATAAACTTGAAATTTTTTTCTCACATATGCAGAACTACAGCCAATCATTAGGAAGTGAATTACTCTTAACTAGGAAATGAACTAAAGAAAAAAACTGCCACCATACTCTTTTTTTACTGTTTCCCTATAAAGGAAAGGAGAGGCCTTTGTCTTTTGAGGTTTTTTATATTTAATCATTTTCTAACTGGAACAACTAGGACCAAATATCCAAAAATAAATAAAAAATGAAGGATTAATTCTCAGCTGTATTAGAAAAAAAAAGTCTCCAATATTCACCCATATTTAAATTAAGTTTATGGGCATGACAAATAAATGCACTAAATTATGAACTTTTCTAAATAAACAACCAAAACAAATTTATATATATATATTATGAAGTTAAAAACATAGACTCCCTATCCGTACAAAATATAAAGATGCTAGATTGGTTCATAATTGTCTTAAAATAGAATGAGAAGATTACAAGATCAAATTGGTATGTTCATCAATTTGCTTTTGGATAAAATTGAGTCTATTTTTTAAAGGTCATGTCTTGTTAGAGTGATTATGTGAAATAAAGACTTACAATAAAAGATATTTTATGATAAAAAAGAACATTGTTTTTTTTGGGAGAAATAAATCCCATTTATTTCAGTGATACTAAAAAGAGATGTGATATTGCTTAATTTGCTATCTAAACATAAGTGACTAATAATAGAATTCAATGGAAAGATGTTGAAATCTTGCAGAAAGAGCTTCAAATGATGTGAAAAAGCTTCATTATAAGATGTTACATACACATTTGATACATGTTTCAAAGATTGATTGTATAGTTATGTCACAATATATCTTAAAATTTCATTTTTGGTCTTTCCATTTTTTTTTCTTTCTGGAATTAGAATAGTTATAATTATTTATGAATGGCTGTTAATATGTATATGTAACAATTAAAAGTTGCATTGCTGAATAAAACAATCAAGAATGAAGTCTGTATACACTTTATTACTCCCACATGAGAAGGGGATATGTACTATCAGCCTTTGTTGGTAAGCATAACACAATAATAAATATGTGTAATAATCAATAGAGCATCTTGGAACATATGTAATCAAACAGAACTCAAAATCAATAGAGCATCTTGGAACATATGTAATCAAACAGAACTCAAATTTCAAAAAGATTTGTTGCCATTATCCACCAATACGAAAAAGATCCAAACCATTCTCTCCATTTTACATGTATTTCATGAACAATTTCCATCATCACGTGTTAAAAGTTTGAACAACTGGATCTCCATAATTTAAATTTATAATAAATATTTATACATTATATATTATAAACATAATCTCTATTTTCAGAGCTTGAATTTATTTACAATCAAATGTCTGTCTCTCCTATGTTTTACTATTTAATACCATATCTAATGGATAGTTTTGTTTCATCTTACTACACCTACTGAGAAAATATAAATAACATTCCATGGTAGTGATATAGGACAATATCTAGCCAAGTAGATTTCAAATTTGTTATTGCATTTCTTTACTTAATTTTCAAACTATAGGGTGGAAAACTTCTATTATATCTTGAAGAATAGGTTAAATGACCAAATTTCAATGTTAAACCTTGAGGAATTGACAAACCATTGCCACATGAGATGTATATATGTAATATTTAATAGCAAGAGATGTATATTTGTATTAATTAGCATGAGCATTGCAGAATGAGATTACTAAATAGATGTTGAACTCACCAAAAATAATCAAATGGATTTATAATTTAGGAATTTCTAAGAAGTTAGAACACCAGAAGTGGCAGAATTTGAGTGTGATTCTTGGACCTTAAATTCCAATCTACTACCAAACCATGTAGGACTTTTAATAAAAAGTATTTTACATGAAAAAACTAATGATGATCAACTAAACACATTAGTTTTTAATAAATACCCACTACTCATGGACATTCTTCAAGAAAACATACCATGTATGAGAGATTTAATGAATTAAGTCACATGTAGATCATGTTTAAAAATTTGTTACTATTTCATGATAGATAATAGAAAATCTGACAATATTATATATTATTCAAAACACTAAACTATTCAAAAGACATTTGCACCCAAAAATCAAAAATTGAAATAATTATAGTCAAAAATAAAAATTCATTCTTCAAATTAGGCAATTACAAAAGATTTAACAAATTTATTAAATAAGGCTAAGGAATTTTTTAATTGATGATCTTGATGAGTTATGGAATAATCCATCTATTAGAAAAGGATCCAAATCACTTCACAATGTTATCAAAGTAAACTAAAATTTAGTCGAGAATTCCAAAAATTTGAAAAACTAGATTATATGAATAGCTTGTGTATGCAAAACCTTTTTTGAATGTACTTATTAAAAAGGATGGCATGCAGTTCTTTTACTTCCAGTGCTCAAACATTTTATGAACTTCCAAGTAAGAAAGTCATTCAATTATTATTATTTTTTTATATAAAAAAAATCTTCATTTTCAGAGCCAGCTTATATTGATATATGGATTTATGATAGTGAGTTCAATCTTTATTAAGTTATTTCATTCTACAGTGCAAATGTTAATTATTATACATATGTATCTCTTGATGTTCAATATATATATATATCAGGGATGAAGGCTTCATGTATTAAACAAAATGAGTGTTTTCATTGAAGAATTCATTAAAAAGTTCAAAAGCTTTAACTAAAATTCGATTTTAAAAATTCACTAAAATATGTACATATTCAACCTCATAAAATCGATCCAACAAGTTGCACATACAATAGGGTAGTAAGAACAATAAGTACATTAGTGTATATAAAATATTTTGACAAATGTTGCTAAACATAAAAAAAGAAGAATGAACTATTCAAACTTATTATTTTTTTTGTTTAGAATTTCTGTTGACTTCCAATTTTTTTTACCAATAGTTGAATTGTTTTTATATAAGACAAAGAATGAGTTTGACCATTGAATTATTCATTGATTATAAGAAGTTCAAACAATGCTAAAATGTAATTTAAAGTTAAAACTTAAAAATATTAAAAGCATTTGGAATATCTTGATAATTTATTAACTATACTTAAATTAGTCACAGTTTGATTAACAGATAAAAGAGTTCCATATTTTTCTCTAAACTATTTATCCTAACATAAAAAAGAAGAATGAATAATTCAAACTCATTATTTTTTGTATGGAATTTCTGTCAACTTTCAATTTTTTACTAACAGTTGAATTGTTTTTATATAAGGCAAATAATGAGTTTGACTCTCACATTATTCACATTATTTGTTGATTATAAGAAGTTCAAACAATGCTAAAATTGTGATTAATAGTTCAAACTTAAGAATGTTAAAAGCATTTAGAAAATAAAAATATCTTGATAATGTATTCTCTATACCAACTGATTTAAAGATAGATAGATTTTTCTAGATATATGTAATATGAAAATATTAGCTATTACATAAAAATTGTTGTGGCAAGTAAAATAAAAACATTATAAAAAGATATAGTGTACTTCCATTCCTTAAAAAGTCATGCTTCATCATCATCATCAATCATTATCAATCCACTGCAGGATGAAGGTCTCTCCAAGTTTAATCCATCTTTACCGATCTTTAGCTTCTCTTCTCTATATCACCTCTGCACACTTTCTTATTTCGTCCATCCAACTCACATGTGGTCTCTTTCTGGGTCTTTTACAATCTCGGGGAATTCAGTTTAAAATTTCAATTGTTCATCTATTATCATCTCATCTAGAAATATGTCCAGCCCAACTCCACTTCAATCTTTTACTTTTTTCAATGAGGTCAGTAACACCTGTTTGTTCTCTTACACATACATTGCATTTTCGATCTCTTCTTGTTACTCCCAACATACATCTCTCCATATTTCTTTGAGTGCTCTGAAGTATCTATATTGCTATTGACAATTCCTCAAAGCATTATGAGCTGTACAGATACTTTGTGAGAGGGTGACATTATATCATGACAAGTGTGCATTGTTATGACAACAGTTTGCAAAGAAAAAAAAGTGCACTAACAAATTTGAAATCCACTGACCATTAGAAGTGAAAGAGCAGGACCATAATCTATGCATTTTGATCACCAGAGTCCACTATTCTATTACTGTACAAAACTAAGCAGGGTTATAAATAATACATGAATATTGAGCTAAATAAATTTCCATGTATTCATGCTTTTGATTTATGATTTAATAAGTCATAAATGAAACTGAAATAGGTAGAATTACATCTACAAGATAATATTTATATTATCACAATATATATTTGATGAAACATTAACTAATGATATTTCTATATTTCAATAGCAATCTTTATAGTGGCAGGTACTGTTTTTATATAATTAAGATTAACTCAGTTCAGTAACAGCGTTATACTTAATTATAAATTTGCAAAAAAGATGAAAATATAATCACTAGATAACCTGCCATACTTTTAAGATATCAAATAGTACCCATCTTCTAAATACAGTCAAAAAAATGGTTCATATTTTTTTTTTTTTTTTTGTAACAATGTCAAAATTTTTCAAATTAATGATTTTGAAGATGTTTCAGTTGAGAATACCCCTGGTTATTATTACTTATTTATTTATTTTTAAATAAATCTGATAATCCTAAGAATTTTTACACATTTGAAAATGCCAAGGTGTGTGTGTGTTTCACAAGCTAAATGTTATAATAGTTAAGAAAAAAGGGATAAAATAGGCATTAAATAGTTATTACAATGCAAAGATCTTCACACTAGCTTACTATAAAGAAATAATAATGGAGATTGAAGTACTCACTAAGCTTGTCTATTTTTGAGTAATTATGTCCATTTATTGACAATTTTGAATCACTATCTGGCTTGGCTAACTGGAAAAAAAAAGTCTAAAATCTGACTGGAGGCTAAAAAAGTTCAAGTTTTATCAGATACAGATTTTAATCTTAGGTCAAGCATTAGCAAGAAAATGTGTCAACAATCATATAAATCAAATTATTCAATATATAAATATTGTAACATACTGCACTGATTAATATTTTATTTAAAAAAATATATGGTCTTAATTTTGATAAGAGACAAGTTCAGCATAGCAGATTTTCTCATGATGTTGTTAGAGTTGGTGAAATAGTAAAATTGGACGGAAAAAGATTATAAGAAATACCAATATTACCTTTAGATATATTCAACTTGTGATAATAATTAACTTGTGGTAGAACAGTAAATGATCCTACCATTCTACCCTCAAGCCACGATATTATAAGCATGAGTAACTGTGGCTATCAAATGGAAGTACCAACCAAATCTCCAGACTAGTTTTTGTTGCCAGATTTTTAAAAAATCTTAATTCAATAATAAATAGTATAATTAATCTTTAAAAAGATTATATTTAATTATTAAGTGGGCAGCTAAAGTCCATAATAATAAAAAAGAGACATTCAGTGAAAGTAAATTATTGCTTTGAATTCATACTTATTACTCCCATAAATTTTTTTAGTACTGATACAAAAATAAGCATATATTGTATTTTAATGTTTGAAATTCATTAATAAAATAAATTTACACAGAAAGCATATATAAACAAAATTATAAATAGTAAAATTAATGTTTGTATTTTTAACAGAACTTGGTTTTGTAATGACGGCATAGAAGATCTATTCTTGAAATCCCAAAATACAAATCTGATCCACAAACATTAATTTCTGATACTGTTTTAGATATATTTTAAGATATAGCTTTGTAATATATTGATTACATAATTGGTCAGATTATTTATTAATAAATAACAAATATTTTTAGGTTGCTGATAAATTTTCAAGCAAATCAGGATTTGTTTTTTCAGTAAGTCATGCAGCATTTGATCAGAGAATGTGTATCTATCTAGCTTTCATAACTAGAATATAAAATTTATAGATTAATTGGAAAAAAATTAAGTGTGAATTTGCTGATAATAAAAGAAAATTACAATATAAGATTGGTGCGAGAAATGTCATATATTTTAGGCTGCTAAATCCATGGTTTACCTTTAATTAATCCAAATAATATAATAAATGTCAATGCATTTATATGGGCAATTTTAATTTTTTTTCAAAAGGTAAATGTTTGATGATAGCATAATGAAAACATGTCTGCAACATTTATGCTTTAATAAAGGCTAAAATATATAGAAAAAGTCATGTGACATTTGAGCAACCAAGTTGATTAGGAAGAATACAATAATTCTATTAATTTGACTAAACTGAGATTTCTTTTCTCGAGGACTTTATTCAACAGCAAATCAATTCAGAAATCTTTAACATTTGAATCCATCATTTCTACCACTATATTAAATACATAGAACGATGATTAAAGACTGTTTGTGGGATGAAAAAAATTAGAATGAGAACAGAAATGTTTAAATAAGTTTTTAATAAGAATTTAAAATTAAGAAAAAGTTTTATTAAATATATCAGGACTTTGTAATTACTTGGAGTAAAAACTCAGACTTCTAAAGAAAAAAAAGAGGAAGAAAGAAAGAAAATGAAAACAGTTGAAAACATATGAAATACATATTTAGAAGAAATTGTAAAGCAATTTAGGTAGAATTAAAATTAATGAAGTGTGAAAAACTACTCTTTTAAAATATATATATTAAAAATTAGGTGGTCGAGAGGTCAGCGCGATTGCCTTGCACTTGCAGGCAGTTGCCCGGGTTGCGGGT
Organism: Epiperipatus broadwayi; assembly: GCA_028023455.1. Classification (NCBI taxonomy): domain Eukaryota; kingdom Metazoa; phylum Onychophora; class Udeonychophora; order Euonychophora; family Peripatidae; genus Epiperipatus; species Epiperipatus broadwayi. The sequence continues at coordinate 3,315,845 of JAQFVV010000109.1, forward strand.
TCGCGTCCTGGCCGATGCTATGACACTTAAAAAAAAGAAAAAAGAAGTTAGATTTAGAAGACAAGTGAGGATTATATTTTTAAAAAATTGGACAAGAAAAAAAAAGAAAATCATTTAACAATCGATAGATATTTATTGATTTTCTTTTCAGCTTATAATAATTTTAGTAGATCTATCTACCAATTTCAGAAGTTACAAGGTGGCTTCTTTAAGGTAGAAATTAAATAATCTATTGAATGTTAAAGCTGCATGATTTACAGCAGTGGTAAATGGCTGACTCTAGAATTTAAATTACATGGATCATACATCATCCCTTTCACTTCTGGTGAACAAACTTTTAATAAATTCATTACCAATTAGACATTCAATTATTTATTTTACATTTGAAGAATAGAGCAAAAAAAATTAAGTATGATGGTCTGGAGTGACTTGGATAAATTGCTTTTAGATAGATATGCTTAAACTGAATGAATCAGAAAAGTTATCCTAATATCTCTAGTGAAATAGTAAATCCTTTATTTTAGATAGACATTTGAAAAATCGCATAACTTATGTATCTTATTTTCATCTAAATATGATTTTTTTTGGATTTCAACCACAAGTTAATAATCTTTTTTTATATTAAAAATAAGTAAATAATTGTTTTATGTAATTGCCTGGAAGATCATGTGACAGTAAAGCAAACTAAAACTGATTGAATTCAATAATTTTTCAATTGACTGAACTAAGTTTTTTTATACATTACTCAGATGAGAATCAATTGTAAAACTTTTAGCTAAACCAAAAAGAGACTACATGACCAATTTAAAAATATATACATATATTTTCGTATGTCATAGCATCGGCCAGGAAGTGAACTCGCAACAACTGTCTGCAAGCAACTGCTTGCCTGCAAGGCAGCTATGCTGACCTCTCGGCTATTATTTTTTCATTGAATAAATATATAAGTGGACTTTGAATCTACTTTTGCAGTATCATGAAAAGATATATACAGTACATATTATTTTAATTTTAAATTGAATTTTTAGTATTATTAAACTGTTTTAATTCAAACTTTTGGCTTAATATAAGAGTTGTTAGTTGATAAATGAAAATTTTTGGATATATTCATAACTAATAAAAAAAGGTGGAAAAAAATTCTGATTATTTCAGTGGAATTCTTAGTGCATGAACTTCACTTTACTTCATAACTATTGACTATTTTAACAGATATAATACTGTATTTTTATCATTAACATTTTTTTTCTGATATATTGATTTCTAAAGTTGCTATAAAACATATTATTTGTTCGTATAGGAAAGATAATGAATGTCTGGCATAGTTTTATAAGCAATTTTTAAATTGGCTGCCATAAATAATACGTTAAAATGTTTTAAAATAATAAAATGTGTTTTTTAATTATTTTGAGAAACACTGTTCTAAAATATATTGGAAATTGGAAGTTATTCTAGAAATATTATGTTATGCTATAGAAATAGTTGTCTCAGTTATTGATTCAATATTTCCTTAATTATTTATAGTGAAAATTTTAAATCACAACATGATAAAAAAGAAAAATAGTAGCAGATATGAAGATGTAAGTGCTTGCTTGCAGCAGAAATGATTTGCTTAAAAGAGACTTATTTTGAACAAATATTTTTTTTTACTGTATGGAGAGAAGGCTAACGTCAGTGAAATATAAGAAATTACAACTCTCCATAAAATATAACTTTAGCAAGCATAAACCATAGAATTTATTGAACCTCACAAAAAAAACAAACAACTTAATTTCTTCTCATGTTTATCATGAGAGTGTTTTGATCATTTTAAATGCATCTTTAGAAGAATATGACTAATAGAATGCTGAATAGACTCAATTATCATGACATAAATATGGAAATATCACATGACCCTATCACATGACTCCAGGTCACACATTACTGTTTTAGCAGCATATTTTTTATTTCTTTCACAACTATGCCACCTGCTTATAAACTTTAGTGATCAATAAAGGTCAAAAAGATAGTGCTTAACAAATCTGTCCAGAACTATCCTGTCCAATATCTCCAGATTACTTTTAAGTCTACGATTTTTATCAATAAGGAGTTTTGAATCTTGGAACAGTGTACCTGAATCTTTAGGATCTAATACAGAAATGGAAACAATGACCACTAGACAGAAAGTGCATTAGATATTATGTTCCAAGATCCAGAGCTCCTCACTAGTGCACAGGTTAAAGATTTATTAAGCACTATAATTTTGCATCTATTATTACTTATTAAAACTTACAGTAAGTGGTATAGCTGTGATAAAAGGAAAAAAAAGGCAATAAATATGCCACAGAGAACTTGACAAGTGAAATTTCTAAGATCACTATGCTTCCATTTCAGCAGAATACTGGAAAAATAGCCACCTGGGATGCATACCAGCTTACAAACAAAATCCCAATGCCAGAACTCACTCAACTCAACATTACTAATCATGGCCTAATACTCAAAATAAACTTGGAAGCATTGCCTACAAATTGGTTTTTAGTGACTCACAGGGGCTTTACCAACCTGAACCCAATTTTCCCGCTTTGCAAAAGAGATGATGACACAATAAATCATATTTTTGAGCAACATATATCCATGCAAGAATGTAGAAATGCAATTCTATCAATCTACAGCTACAAATTACCCATAATTACCTTGCTAAAACATGCTATCAACAAGAGAGAGTTTGGCATGATAAGAAGTGCTACCTTTGTAGCCTGCTGACAAGATGCAATCTACTTTATAATGACAACAATATAGCACCAGCACAGATATTGATGAAGAAACTAAATAAAACAAGAATGCGAGATCAGCTTATAGCTCACCAAATGAGCTATAATACCACATGACAGCTAATCAACTTGAACAATTAAAGAAGAACAAAGTTGAAAGCCATCAGTGATATACATAAGCAGCAAGAATCCATAGACAGGCTTGGGTGTTTTGAAAGACTTGCACAACACATAAGGAACGTAAACATGCAAAAGGGTGGACTAATATTAAATTTTTAATATGGCAATATTTAGCATCATAGCAAAATTTTAACCCCGTATATATGAAGTTTAATAAATTCTTGATAAAAAAAATTTTTCATTTTGCCACTAATCCGTCTGAAATTGCCTTGCGCAGTTTGGCGCAGTATGTAGTGCGTCCAACATTGGATCGGGACGAATTCCCGAGAAATAAAGCCATATGCTTTTTTTTTTTTAGTTTGAAAATTTTATATGGTCTTTTTATTTATATAAAGTATTTTTTCCACAAGACCTAAATTACACTATATATTATATACATGTATGAACGCTCACGGAGTTGCCAAATTTTTTCGTAAATTTGTAATCCAAGTTTTTCTGTTCGAACACTGTCTAGTAAACATTCATTTTTTCATTTAATATCGTATTAAAATTTTTATTTAGGGCATTTTTTAAAAAAAAAACTTTTGGGGATGTCGCTACTTTGCATATGATTCTAGTGTTTTCCCACATAAGTAGCCCATTTTAATTTAAATTTTTTGATTTTAAAATTACATCATAAACTTGAATTAATCTTTGCATTTTTCTCTCTTTCTATTTCATGTTATACGTAACTGCATCATTTTATTTGTGCTCCAAATTATTCAACCGCAACTTATATATATATAGCCATCTTATATACTATATATGCGTAGACTAATAATTAATAAATAAGGCTAAAGAGAGTTTAAAATAAATTCGTTTATTAATCTGCAGAGTTAATAAACGAATTTATTTTAAATTATCTTTAGCCGTATTTATTACTTATTTATCTATTACGTATTCTCAACGGTTTCAAACTTTTGTTTTATATATATGTGATTATTATATTTAAGAATATTTATTAAAACAGTAATAGACAGTTAGAAAAAAAAAAAAAGAAGAAAAGAGTAAATCAAGTTTATTCAATGTTATGATAAAAAATGAAGAATTCTCTTGTGAATCGAATAAAGACTTGTTTTGAATTACAAAAAGTTGATATACAGATCTATTTTCGGCTGTATTCATTATTATTTTGTTCTCGCGCCTCTCTACCGCTATAACAATTTCTTTTAAAAATGAGTTTCCTAAAGAAAAACTTCATAGCCTCTTGATAAACTCGTTCGTAGGCAAGGATCAAGGAGTCGCCGAGCTACTATGTTAAGGAATTTTTATTATGTCTTCCCTTTACGGATGGGCTGTTTTTGAATTATATTAATATTTACTTTCACTTTTTTAAGCTAGAAATTTTTTCCCTTAAAAAAAAACAACACGACTTTGACAGGCATACTATTTTTAGGAATTTATTGTAATGATAGTATCTCTCTTCTCAATTTACCCTAACTAGAAAACTAAACGAAAAATATCAACCGATATATGGTCCCTGCCAAAAAAATAAACGGGCTCTTGCTAAGCGTAAGTTGTGGAATAAACCATTATAAAATAGGGAAGGTATGAGGGGGAGGTTTTGTTTTCATAGAAATTCGATTAATGATTGCAATTTTTCGACCACAGAAAAAGTTTCTTAAGAATTAATTATCTTTTCAGTCTTCAACTAAAAAAACAAAAGCTTTTCTACATTAATTTGTTTAATCTTTGAAGAAGCAAAACTCTACGCCCATAAAAAGGAGATAGTGTCTGACATTAAAACTGTGCACATCCAATGAATATACTTATCAGAGCTAAGATCGTTGCTACGGCTATCAATCTTTGCCAAACTTTTAGAGAGCACCCATTTTGGATCCGTGCGGGATGCATTAGACCCTATTGAAAAATATTTGGGTAGTTGGCATATTAATTAAGCCTAAGCTATCGTTTTATCTTTCAAGCCACGGTTCTGAAAACAGCAGTGAAGGACAACATATACCCTTCAGGCTGACGGGCTTCTGTCGTAGCTACACCACCAAGAGCTAAGGAGAAGTTAGTGGGTTAGATAGAGAGAAACTCCCTGTCGTCTTTTAGCCATGTTTGCGGTGTAAAGGACAATCCAAGACATGAGTGGAGTACTTATTTCTTGGAGTTTATATCGGAATCCGGAAATTATGTGCAAATCTAGGATAGCTGAAAACATTTTAGCTGCCACTATAACTTTTATAATTTTATTACTTTCTCAATCTGTATGTTTATGTGAAGAAATTGCAGATTTTAGAGTGATCAGTTATGAAGGTAAGAACTTTTACAAAAATTGCATTCGATTTTTTAATTATAAAAAATAGTAATTTAAATATTTAATCAAACGTTTTTTCCATCATTATCTTTTTATTTTTGCCAAGTAGTATTTTGCTAATCTTATTCGGGTTAAAGGTCATCCTATTGTTTTTGTTGTGAGAGAGGGCAGATTGTTGGAATGTTTACTATCGTATTGTTCGTTCGATTCGTTCTCTTAAAGTAGCTATGTTAAAAGATTGCCGATTTGCTTAGAAGTTAATTATATTTTTTATTGAAGATTGACAATTCATTAGAAACTAGTTCAATTTTTACCCGCCAAAAATCTTCTAAACTTTTTTTTTTGCATGCTGTTTTTTTTTTTTTGGGGGGGGGGGGGAGGTAGGGTGAGAAATATAAAAATATCCCTATGTATAGTTTTTTTTTAAATTTGTAATTATGCTATACAACACTAAACATGTATACAAATAATATTTATAACCGATTTAAAATGAAGCTTTAATTAATAGTTGCGTAAAGCGTGGTTTAGATGCCGAGTAAATTCTACTCGAAAATAAGGGGTGTTGCGTTACGATTAATGTGGGGCGGGATTGGCTTTAGCAAGTTATTGGGCTGGGTCCGCGCGTTTTTTTTAATCCATTTGTTTACTGCTGCGTGGTGTCGACTTGTTTTCTTAAAAATATATTATGAACAATACTGTAGATTCAATTTTATTTTTTGCTGTATGGAAAATAACCTCTACGTTCGTTATCTATCTGTTTATATAAATCGTGCATTTATGCACAATTTATAAATTTTATCTTATATTATCATTTTTTGTTTAGTGTTTGTATCAAGTTCAATTTTATCTGTTTACATTGAAATACAGTTTAACTTTAAAACATGTAAAGCTATTTCTAAAAGTTGAGTTTGCTTCCACTTAAAATAATATATATTAATACCCAGAAAATGTATACGTGCGTGGTGTTGGTGGAGTTTATAAAAATAAATTATTTTAATATTTGGAGTTTACTTGTTAAGTCGCGCCCATACCTCCCGGCATATAAACTTAAAACGTATGTAATGCCGTCTCCCCTCTTTAAACTTTCTGAGAGTTAATATTATTCAATGAAAATGATTTGTTTTATTCTTTAGTTCTTGGAAAAAAAACAAACAGTAAATCTAAAGAAGTTGTAAAAAAAAAAAAAAAAAAAGCATGAAAGAATGTGGAAAAATTTCTAAGAGATATGATTTAATTATGATAATTAAACGAAATATTTTTGATTTTTCTCAGTCAGACAAAATTCTCCAATTTAAATATGAAACAAAAAACAAAACTGAATCTTAAGATTATTAATCTATCTTTTTTATATATCTAAAATTTATTTTAATTTAAAAGCAAAATATTGGTATGTCTTACGTTAATTAATTCGTTTTAATTCTTTAGAAATAATTGTAGTATCAGTTTACATTACCATTACTTTGTTTCGATATTACATAAATTCAATTATTTTAAGTAATTATTATAAGAAAACGAATTTATTACTCTCTTGTTTGTGGGTAACATTTGATATTAATTAGACATTTAATTATTAAAGCTATCAAACGCTAACAGTTAGTAACTAGGTGGCGCCTTATATATGTCAAAAAAAAAAAAAAAATCCACCATATTTGTAAACAAATAATTGCGCAATATTGTAAGTTATTGGTTGTCTTGAAATTATTTGCTCTTGAAGTGATTTTAATACGAAAGAAATCATTTGGCAGTTTTAAACAGTAATAACAAAATACTCGTATCATCATTAATAATGTATATATATATTTTAATTTATAAATTATTCCAGAATCTATAAAACTGTGATTGTATGTGGTGATTTTTATTTATATTGTAATAAATTATTTATTATATTTTCTATATATATGTGCCCTTTTTATTGGAAAAATTATATGATATAGACTTATTTAAGCATATAAGTAAAGTTCAAATTTTACATATATCAATCGCTGCAATTGCATTAAAAATTTAATAGTAGGAAATGTGGGTTAGTATGCTTTGATAATAATCAAATGTCAACTAGAAGTTTTGTAAATATCATAATTTAAAATTCCTTCAAATCATCTTTGTGAGAATAAGCAGTACGGATGTCTATATGTAACATTTAATAGAGAAGCAGTATAAGTTTAGATGTAGTAAGCATGCAACATAGTAACAACTTTAGATGTAATAATCATCCAACTTAGTAACAACTTAAGTAATATATGAAATATCTAGTATGAGATTCAAAAACAGATACTGTCTTTTTAAGTTCGATCATTCGAAAGCATTTAGTCAATATATGTAGCATTATTTTCAGTATATCTCTTGCACTTGTGGAAAAATATGCAAATCACCCATAACTGTGAAGTAATATAAATTATAAAAACCTTACATAGATATTTATTATAAGAAACAAAATCCTTACTTTATAAAGTAATGGTTGTATATTAATATTTGAATAATTCTTATTGCTAGAGAGTTTGTAAAAAAGTTTGTGCACCAGAAATACCAATATTGGAATAGATCCTAGAACTCTACATTTCAGAGACTGATATTCTCCCATTGAACCAAACTACACAGGGGTGTAAATATTGTAATGTATGACCATACAATTATCTTATTTCATTGTAAATATCATAGATACTTTTCTATGTGTCAGTACAACTAGCTAATTAACTTCCAACCACAATATCTTAAGTATAATACATAACATAAGGATATTATGCAAGTTATGGAATTTAATGCTTTGGAACTCATTTTGATTACTATTTTCTAAAGATAGTTTTGTGTAATATATGTGAGAATTCATACAATTAATAAGAAATTTGGTTTGTTAGAAGGGAAGTGAGAATCACTGAATGATAGAAAAATGTGGTTTCTTTAATAAGCAAATAAAAATTTAAATCTTTGTCTGAAAAAACAATGAAGAAAGCATAAATTATAAATTTGAAAATATTATCAAGAATGATATATACATTATTTTTGTTTTCAAGCAAATTTGTATAGCTGGAAAAAAAAAAAAAGTAACATTATTATAGTGATATAAGAGAAAAAATAAAATACCCAAATATAATGATCCAAAGAGACATGATGAAGTTTTAAAATATAATAAATCTCATTATTTTTGTGGTGAATTTTTAAATATAACATGGTATGATAAATTATGTTAAAGAAAGAGACAAAGTCCCATTTAACAATAAAGTTCTATTGATTAGTTATACCATATTGCTTAGATGTCCTGACTTTTTTTCAGGCTGAGAATTCTGCATATTTTACATATTAAAATATTAGAAATAAAAAGATAAGAGTCTTAAAAAGAATTGATAATAATTAACCAATCAGATGTGCAATTAAAATTAAATACTGTGGTTGCTAGTGGAATCTACTTGCTATGCCCACATCTCGGGTTTAAATTTGGGTGGAGTCAAAAAAATTTTCCAGATAGATTACTTATATCAACCCAGCTAATCTTTACTAATTTACTTAGCTATCTAATATTGTAATAAATGAACATAGCTTTCATCTTTTAGCTGGAGAGTAAAGATTCTGAATAATATGACTGATTGACATTGTCATGATCATAATTATAGCAAAAATAATTACTATTAGTTATCTTTTGCAAGGCAGATTAAACATATCAATCCAGACCATTTTCATCTTTCAATTTGTTACTTGTCAAAACTCTTAGCTGTTTTCTTCCTTAAATTGGTCAATGACTACCTCTTTTTCTCATACATTCTTTACTCCCTTCTTGTATATATCCACAGTTCCTCAACCTTTTCCTGCATTTGTAATTTTCTGTTCCCAATACCCCTATTTCAAACCACATCTTGTAATTTTCCATATTTCTGCAACAGTTGAAGTTACATTCAAGCAAAAATAACACACTTTTTTTTTTTTTGGTATAATTTCAATAATTATTAATTGTAATTTCTTTATTGCTACTTCACCATAAAAAATATTGTTATGCCCTGCATAGTTTAGTGCAATGGTAGAGTATCAAATTTGAGAGCATAAAGTGCTTGGATTAATTCCCATTCTGGCACTTCCAGTGTAGGGTGACCAGACTGGTTCGATGAAAAATCGGACATAATAACCAATCATTTTTACCTCATTGCATCCTTTTTTTTAAAAAAAATAAAACTCCATTTCTGGATATATTCATAATTGTAAGTACACTTCCTCTTTGGTATATTGTCTATTGTTTAGGGTTATTAATATTCCTATTAATTTTATTATTAGAAAATTGATATAAATAAAGAATCAATAAAACTACACTATCAATCAAAGCAGGTCCAATCACAGTTCAAATTTTAGCCTATAAAAATCCAACTGCACATGCTCCAAGGCAAGGTTGAATGTGAAAACAAGTCTAGCTTGAGAACCCAGCCATATAACATAATAGTGATCTTTGTTTTGGTTTTGGATTTGTCTGAAGTTTTTATAATATTATTGTAGAGACTGAAATGGACAGAGAGGATCAAGAAACTATCATTTTTACAATGAATTATTTATGTAAGACAAATAATAATTATGAGTATTTGAAAATCGGGACATACAATGGTCCCAAAAAGACATTTTGGAGACACTGGGATATCTGGTCACCCTATTCCAGCATGAAACTTTTTAAGAACTTTTTAAAACATTATAACAATTTAATGCAGTATCTTCTCTTCTGGTAAGAGAGGATCACTCACTCGTGAGCTTTAAGACCATCAATGTTATCATTACTTATTTATATAAAGGTTGCCAATAATGGAAAATGGGCCATTTAAGGCAACTTGAAACAGCAGCACATTTTCATCCTTATTTTAGAAAAATGGAAAATATAAGTTTAAAAGATGACATGACCAATTTGATTTAAAAGTACAATAATTGCAATGTCTGTATGCACATTTTATTTTTAGCTAAATTATGAAAACAGGAAGTAAAAAAGAAAACAAAAGAATACAGAATGTTGAAATAATTTTAAATGGTTTTAATTTAATACTAATACTTTGTTTTTGCAAAAATAAATATTTTCCAAATAATTATAATGACATCACTGATTTATAATGTTCAATGTGATTAATCATAGAATGGTAACTTTAAGAGCTAGTGATTCCTGGTTTAATTTCAGTGGTGTAGAGTAAAAAACAACAACTTTAATTTGAACAATTGAATGAACTTATGCTCGGACTGCCACTTGGGGTCTCAAGTTTTACAAAATCTTCAGAGCAACTTAAAAATATTATTATTTATAATTAATAATTTCTATGGAGTTTGGTGCAAAATGATATTCAACTGGAGCTGTTCCATTCATTAGTGAAACTTTAAAAGGTAAAAGTAAACCAGAACATAGTACCAGTAGAAATAGAGAAAAGTCTCATTATTTCAACTTTTTTTGTTTTTACAGTTAGTGCACAGCAGTTATTTTCTAAGTCAGATTGTCCTGGAACTTTTACCCTCTAGATATTACTAGCTGGATATCTATTTACTGCCCAGTATTAGATAATTACCTGCATTGGCTATCAAATAAAACCCCTCAGCCTTCTTATGACTTAGAAAAGTTACCAAAGTTCACTTTTTCTATGTTCAAATCCCAGATCAGTGTGACAGTAGATGAGCTAATCACTAGATGTTAACAATGCCTTTTTTATTTTTTTTGTCTGATCTTTGGCTTAACATTGACAAGAGTAACTGAAATGTTTTGTAAATTGAATATGAAGTCATAACAATATGATATTGAACATTTTAAAGCAATGTATTGGGTTTATAGAGATAATTTTTAAAATATTAATGCCAAAATATCACTACCTATGCTCTCATGTCTTAGAATTAGTCATGCAAATGACAATGAAAGAGTGAGTTGTGCATAAAAGGCATTAAATCAAAATCAAAATACTGTGTGGAAAAATTTTAAGTAAGTTATGTCTATTTTTATAGTTAGTTGTCTTACTTTAAATATAGTAAATAAGATAAGCCATGTTTATTGTATGTAAGATTTAAATTATATTGAGGACTTACCAATGCAACACCTCTTCGCTGTAAGATTTAAATTATATTGAGGACTTACCAATGCAACACCTCTTCACTGTTAAAGTTTATTATTTTAAGACATTTATTTTTTCTTTCTGTTACTTGATTCTATATAGTTTCCTACAGTTATCATAGAACTGAAGCATTTAAAATATATAGTTACTTACCAATGCAGATCAGCTTGAATTCAAAAAATTTAATTTTTTAAAAATTTCAGACTAAAACTTTGATGGTTAAAAAGAAATTAAATCACATAGGTTCCAACTTTGAATCCCAAGTTGTCATTGATAAGGTTGAGATCCACAAACCAGATTAGTGGTGGGGATTAAATTGCACCACCATTTGATTATCACTGATAGCTCACAGTTATATTGTATGCTGTGAGAATATAGAGAAGAAAAATATTCTTGTTATATATATTAAGAGCTTTATGATGGAATAAATAACATCTACCTACCATGCCCATAATCTGGCATTCTAGATCTGCCTTGGGATTTTTTTTCTTTCAGGTTAGAATCAGGCTTAGAAAGGGTTTTTTTTTTTTTTTTTTAGGTAAACAGCCCATAGCAAGACAGATAACCATTCATGTATTGGTTAGTAAATGGGTATCTAATTTTCATGTGCTGGTGAGTAATTATTACTAGTTATTAATGCAATGAGGCCTTAATTATATTATTTGGGGTATTAAACTAATGGTTATTCCTTTAAGTAAATAAAAATAAAAATTCAATACCTTTTTTAAAATGAAATATAGAATTGGAAAAGGAGTAAATTATAAATATATGTACATTGCATATACACATTATTTGAATAAACTTGTAAAATATGAAATTGATTTGAATGATTTTTTCTTTTAATTTTATGGATATTGATGCCACTTATGGTTTAATTCATTTGAGACAGTGGTGGGTTCAAAGCTGAAAGTTAGATATTCAGCCTAATGATGTAATTAAAAAAAAAAGTCAGGATAAGAGAATGGAAATGTTAAATGTTCAATCTGCTTCTAGGATACCTGAATTACATATGATTTCTTAAGCAATTATACTGTATATATCTATTGTAGATAATGATTAGAATAATAATAATATAAAATCTGAACTGATTTAATAAACATAAGTTGCTTAAATTAAAAAAAGATTTCATAGCATTAATTTAAACCACTAAACATCACATGATCACCATCTCATGCTTAGTGCTTTAACACCAATCCTGCCTAATAGGATAATGGTGGCTATGGTTGTTAAAGAGTCAAAGTCACCGAAATGTATGGGTGCTGAATTGAGTTCAGACCCATATGACTATATAAGCTATTGAGCTTAGATTGAAAATATTATTGTGTTTTCGATTTCATTCTCATAGTTTTGTAGTGAAGTAGAGATAAAAGGTGGCTGCTGGAGGGTTGCATTAGATCCTAAGATCTAGGTGCAGTGCTCTCAGATCCAAGGCTCCTCACTGATGAAGCCACAAGCCAGAAACTACTCTGGGGATATTAGAAGAGTAGGAAATAGATAGGGATTTTATGCACAAGCCTTCTGGCATCCATTGATTACTCTCATTAGCACAAGGTGGCACTACTTTATGGAGAGTTTTTGCCTGTTTACTGGCATTAATTTATTGTGTAAAGAACTGATTGCATATGCAGTTTTTGTTGTCAAATTATTGTTGAGTTGTAGAAATATTCTATATTTGTATTACAAGTTATAGTAAACCATTAATGCTAATAATATAGGCATCATCATTATTTTCAGTCCTAGACAATCTATCTCAGAATGTTACTCCAAATTTAATCCAGTTTATCCAATCCCTATTTCTCTTTTCACATCAATCTAATAAACTTTATTATTGGTTCATCTCACATATGATCTTTTTCTAAATCTCTTTCAGTCTCTTGAAATCCAGTTTAAGACCTCACTTCCAGCCTGATTTTTTTTCAATAATGTCAGTATACAGCATACTGATTTTATTTTCTGAACTTATTGCTAATCAGTAATGCATGTAATAGCTGCTCATTTTTTTTAGTGAACTAGTTGCTAAACATCCTTGAACCATCGAATGAACACTTGGTTGACTGTATTGAACATGCTTTTGCGGCAAATCTTTTAAATTATTTTTCCGATTAAAAGTTAAATGCTAATTTTATAATTTAAAAGTTTACTGAAGCTTATAATGATTATATTTTGATTCTGATACTTAATTTTCACAAAGTAATTTATATTAGTGCAATGTTTAAAAAAATGTCAACTTGCCTTGAAACAGATATCAGTTATACTTTTGAGGTGATTATCTTCAGCTGCAGGTTTCATAGATGCCTCCATTAAATATCCATTGTACGGTGGCATGTGATATCAGTATTAAACTTTATTTTAATTTTAAAATAAGTTAAAAGTTTACAACTTTTTAAAATGTATTATTCTAAGTTTTTTTTAATTGGTTATAAAATTTGAACTAAAAAAAAATAATTCCTTTCATTTTATTAGATAATACCATAAATCCATTCTGTCATATACATATTTGTAAACATATGAATGAACACAAAGATAAAATAGTTTAAATAGCCTGTTACAGGACAAAGAATTTTTCCAACAACTTTCATAGATGAATAGTAAAACAGGTGTTATTCCCAAGTTTGTCAATTGAAGGATCATTGTTTTTTCATTCTTAGTTTTGTTCTATAGATAAGAATAGGTAATACTAATTTACCAATCCAATATTGGATGATTGCATTATTTATGAATTGTCTGTTTAAAAGAAAAATCCCCGGAACCATATTTAATCCAATCCTATAATCTAAACCAGGTTGTACCACTACACCATTATATCTTTTAGACATATATATAACTATGTATAAATTTAATATTTATAAATTTATATATTCAATAAATTCTTTGAATATTAATAAAATTGACAAAAGTTCATTTGTTGGTCAAAATGAATTCCAAGTAATTTAACCTCTTTGCATGACACCATTTATTATTCATCATGCTCATGTTTAATAATGAAAATATTTTAAACATTATGTATTCATTAATTTTCTCATTTCATTTTTTATCTAAACCTTCATCTGACTGACTGTGACTGTATATTTATTAGTCTGCTTAGATGCTTGTCTAATCAGATATATGTATGTCTAAATAACATTTTGGTTAATTATTTTATCGACATGATGCAATATTACATGTCAACTTAATATATGTGTATATGTAATGTTTATAGACTTTTCTATATATTTTTAACTTAATTTCTTTTTATGTATGTACATGCACACATATTCTTTCCAGATAAAATTTTGAAAATTTTTTAGATTCCAATCAATATTAGGTTTTTTTTTCAGGTAGTTTTCCACAGATAATTCAACTAACCATACTAATCAGAAAATGAGTATCTAGATGTTCTTATATGAACTTCAAAACAAGGTTGAGAAATGCTTAAAATCTCACCATATAGAAATTGGTAGACTTGGTAATGATTTCTTCTTCACTGATTACTTATAAGAGGCAGATGGAGAAGCTTTTTTTTTATAATGGGCAATTTTAAATCTATTTACTATCCTTATTTTCTCATGGGTCATAGCATCAGCCGGGAAGTGAACCCGCTAACCCAGGACAACTGCTCGTAAAGCAGCTGTTGCTGACCTCTCGACCACCAATGCTTGACTACTATCCTTATTTTTTTTCTTTCCATATATCATAGCATCAGCCGGGAGGCGAACCCACAACCGTCTGCAACCAATTACTTGCTTGCAAGGCAGCTGCGATGACCTCTCAGCTAACAACGCTTGACCTATTATCCTTATTTGAGCTAAAAAAAATCCATTTATTACAATTAATAATATTTTAGATAATTTGGAAACAATCAGATATGGAGTTCCCCAGGTTTCCATTTTTGGATCTACATTAATGATTTGCCAAATCTTTTTCTTCATTCCAACATTTTTTGTTTTATGAATAATATTGCATTGCTTACTTCAACAATTTTATATAATTTACTGAAGAAAACTTGTAAATGAAGATTTGATAAAAATATCAAAATGGATGAATTAAAAATAAATTTCTTTTAAATGGTAATTAATGTGAACAGAGTATTATAATGTTTGAGAAATGTGTTAATAAAGATCATTTTAATTTAAATACCATATCTCGATCAATCCATATGTCAAAAAGTTATTAAAAGTATAATTGGATGAATGTTTACAAATTCAATAAACAGATTCTTTTCTTTCAAATGAAAATTAATTAAGAAAATTGAATTTTCTCTTTTATAGATTTAAGAAGATTATGCTATGGAATAACATATTGGTGATGGTGCTACAGCATATTACTTGAAATCTTTATAAAGTTTTCAAAATTTTGCATTAAGAATTATTTTATATAAACCTTTTAACATGAAAATATTTGAATTATGTAAATATGCTGGAGTTTTAACCATCAAATAAATTTTAATTTTTAATATTTTATGTGACTACTTTAAAAATAAAGAAAGCAATAAAAATGAATTTCAAATATTAATGTTAACCAGATCACATGATTTGGTTTACTAATGTTATCTTGGCCCAAAATATTACAAAATATTTATGAGGTACATTCAAATTAATGTTAATAATATATCAAACAAAAGATTTAGAAAAATTAATTACAGATTGTCTTGTATTTGATAATAATGAAAACTATTTATTTGTAATTAACTAATTCATAATATATTAATATTTTAAATTTGAAATTTCTTATGTATATTTTTCTTCGTTAGGTTCCATGTGTGATTTTTTATCACAAGAAGATTATTTGCTTTAATAAATTAAAATTAATTATTATTGCTACTACTATTGTTACATCTTTATAGTCTTAAAAAATAAGTTTATGTCCAAAATCCAAATCAAAACATATATGCTTATTGATATGAAATGATTTTTGTACTAAAGTATTCTAGGATAAGATTTTCTCATCAACAATCCTTCATAAGCCTCCAAAACTATGTAGTCAATATCTCTTTCACCAAAATTGTTTTTGGGTTGACATGATAAAATAAATCTGTCTTGGCAAGTTTGATATTCTCTAATAAATCAGTACTAATCATCATTACATAAACTTATTGTTCACATGATGAAAAATATAGACTATTTCACTATTCGGGAATATGTAAGATGTTTGAGCCCTGGAAGTGATGGGGGGGGGGGCTATAATGATGGATTTTGAGTTCCAGAATCTGTCACTTTCCTACAAAACCAAGCCATGCAGGACAATGATAGTTTGTTAATAATAATAAAAATGTTGCATGAATGTCAAATTTTGGAAATAAATGAGTGATTAAAAAAAAAAAGAGTGAAAATTAAAAAAGGTATAAATAAATAAAAATCAATTATGATTTTGTTGAATAATATTTTTAGTAATGGATAATATTTATACAGATAACAAAAGATGCAATTTTATAATTTTTTGTTAGATTTAATCATTTAAATATGTTTTACACCCACCCATTTATGTTAGTATTATACATTCATTTATAATGGAAATATTTAATAAGTCCTAAAAAACTAATGATTAAGTTTATCTTTCTCATCAACCACACTAAGACCCAAATAAATTATCTTTTATAATTCAGTACAATTATTTTTTAATAAATAAATACACTCATGTTTTATTGTCAGCATTTATTTCTAACTTTTCAATGATTAACTTTAATATTAGCTGAACCTTTGAACATTTTTCATAGGAAAACTTAAGAGTTTTTTTTTTTTTAAAATATATATATTCCCATAATCAAATTAATTGATATTAATCAGCAAATGAGTATTTAATTATTATTAGCTATAGGACAGAGACCCCAGATTAATGTGTTTTGTTCACGTGAATTTTGATATATTAACCAAAAAACAAAATTATGATGTTCTCCACCTCCTACTGATATGAATAGATAGTTCAATTCATCATTTCTGAACATATTATGTACCCTCTCATCTCTCTCCAGTTGATTCTGTTTATTTGTTTTAAGGGAAAAATAATGTTAATGAAAATGAATTTAGATAAGGGTTGCATAATTTCCAGCTAAAAATACTAAGACACGTATTGACTGGCAAATGCTGTGGCTATCTAGATTGGTTAGAGATTAGTTATGTGAAAAAAAATCTTTTAATTTACTTGGGATTTTTTTCAACTCCAGATTCAAATCCAAGTCCTGCAAGAAAATGCAGTAACTATTGCACAAGAAGTTTCTCAGCTATAGGATTATATATTTGTATATATTATGAATGAAATAAGTAATCAACACTATTTTTTTTGCTGATGTAAATATGCTCAACTATCATAAGATAACTAAGTTTATTAATGAAATAAATAATCAAATGTTTTATTGCTGATAATTTCTAAGAAGTTCAAGTATCAAAAGTGATATAGAACTGTGACTGTGATCCATAGGTCTTGACTTCTGCTTATCTATTGCTGTTATAAACTACATAAAGCCATATTTACTAATGATACAACTAATATTATTTATAAAACCTTTGTGAAATTTCTTCATCTTTAAAAAAAAAATGTAACCCATTTTTCAAAACTTCAAAAAGTCTAGCAAAATATCCACTCAAATATGGCTATTTTGGCAACATAAAAAGTTTAGCTAATGTTTTTAATATTTTATATATATATAAAAGAGAATCCACCAGTTTTAAGATTTATTTAAACAAACATTTGACTCAGGAATATATAAATTAAGATGTCGTTTTCATTTTTACATTAATTTTTTTTAAATTATAGAAATAATATGTATATAAAAAAAATTGGTCATGGTAATTTATTTTTATTTTCTATATCTAGTAAAAAAAACAACAGTTTTTAACATTATTTTTCAATGTTCTCAGTATATATTAATAACAGTAATTCACTCCATAATTAACCCAAACTTACATGGTTTTAAGCAGTTTCGTGCAGTGGTAGTAATGGAATCAAAGCTAAAAACATCAGAATTGAAGCTTGACCTGATATTTCTGATGCTTCAACATCACATGACCTTATAAATGTGTATCAATTTGATTATTTTCCTGCTTTCTAGTAGAATACCAACATTTACCAAAACTCAATCACTTCTGCTGCTCAAATGTCACACAATTTTTCAAGTAATTAATCATTAAATTATTTTTTATAAGTTTCTACATTAAATGTAAATTAGAAAATAATGTGATGTTTTATATTTGATATATAATGAAACACTGTGGATGATGCAAATTAGGATACAAAACTTTATTATTATATTTATTGTTATTGTTAACTATAGAATTACAAAAATTAAGATTCTAATTTACTATTAAAATAATAGCAAACATATAAGATAATGTTTTAAAGTTCTAAACCTGACACCAACTGTGGCTAAAGCCAATTATCATTCTGATTCTATAATAATTATACATGTAGCTGAAAATATACCATTATTATCATACAATTATTTAAAGAACTTTTTATTGGTCAGAATAAATCTGCAATTAATTTCATCTTATGGTAATCTCATTTTTTTAATGTTTTGCCATTTTCCCCACAGTCTTATTATAACTGATAATTTAATTCTTACATTAGGAAAAACAATGTTAATGAGTCTTAAGATGGATTCAACAAACAAGATCTTATAAGTTAGCTGTAAAAAAATTTCTAAACCTGCTTATTGCCAAACAGTCTTCAATAAATGTTTTTTTTTTTTTTCAAATTATCATTTTTAGAATTTTCATAATTAAAAATTTATAGTTCATAAGTAAAAATTTAAACAGCTATTTTTAAAAAATTCATTTTTATCAAAGATCTTTCAATGGTAGAGGATCAATGAAGGAAAATGAAGTATTTATCAGACTTGCTAATTGCCAAGTAGTGAGGTTTGAGTATTTTGTCATTATTATATTAACTTCCAGTTATAAATAGCCAGATCCCTATTTATTGACCATCTTGAAATGGTTGGCTGAGTTGATCATCTAGCATGTTGTAAAAAAATATTAAAATTTATTCAACCTATATTTTAATATATTTTAGAGATGATATTTGATAAATGGACAGTTGAAAATTTTAACTGGATTCCAACAGATTGTAAAAGACCTAGAACTAGACAAATGTGAGATGAATGGATGGAAGAAATAAGGAAGTGTGATGGTATGATGTAGAGTAGATACGTACACTAGAGATCGGAGAGGAATTGAACTTGGAGAGACCTTTATCAAGCAGTGGATCGATAATAGTTAAAAATGATGATGATTTGAACTTTGTTGTAGGCATAATACATAGATATACACTATGATGACTTTCACAATTTATAGAACAATATATATATATGGTTTCTAAAAAGATATACCAACGGATGAATAAATAAAGAGTTAAATTGATTCTGAAAAATTGTAAATGACCTACATTTGTTTGACGGAATGATGAGATATAGAGATGTACTGGAATGATTTATGGAGAAGCTATCGATCAAGAGAATGGATTAAATACGGAGAGATCTTCATTCAGCAGTGCAATGTAAAGATCGAAACTGATGATGATGCAGGAATAAATAAAAAATAACGTTAATTTAAAACACAAAGTTTTAGTGTATGCCTACTAGTAGGCATTGTAAAGAAAAGCTAACACTTGACACGATTATAATTTTTTTTTTTTTTCATATGTCATAGCATCGGCCGGGACGCGAACCCACAACCGTCTGCAACCAACTACTTGCTTGCATGGCGGCTGCGATACCTCTCGGCTAACAACGCAAGACTATAATTTTTTTTTAATCAATATTTGTCTCAAATTTCAATATCCTCACGCATGCGCAAACATATTTACATTTACTTATTTCAGAGAAGTATTGCAAAGTTTCAGGTCAAAGAACTACTCAGTAACTGAACACTTATCCAAACTCTTATTTACTATTTTAACAGCATCCACTTGTTAGTAGCCGTTCCTTTCCTTAAAGGTAATCGTATTGTATTTGCAAATAGTGAATGTATAATTTTGGTGCTAACAGATTTTATTTTTTGCTTTTGGAGTTTATATTTTTCATTTTACAGGTGCATTTAAATTTCAAATAAACGCTGAAAAATTTATTTTGGAAATTGTAAAAGTGAATGCTTAATATTGTCTTTTCTCACTCACGCCATTGAAAATCATCTTCATGATTACTGGACCATCCCTCTTTTTTTTCATCCAAACTCTTTTCCCTATTTTGAGAGAGGTGTTCGACTTCTTACTCAGTTTTGGTTGACCTACAAACTCTCCAGTGAATTGCTGGCTCCCAGTTACAGCTGGCTGGAGCTGGAAATGAAAGGCCAGTGGGGAGCATTAACAAAAATCTTTTTCATTTACAAGGAACAAGTCTTTTAAATAACCTTTTTCTCTCTCTGTGTGTCTCTCTCTCTTACTTTTTTTGTCTTTTAAATAGGCTAAATAGAAAGTTGATGCGTTTTGCTTAAAATTCTTTTCACGAGATTAGATTTAGCACCTGATGAATTAGAATCATAGTCAAAATCTATATAAATAATTTTTACTCAATAAAAGTATAATCCAGCTCAACGTTAAAAACATTTTAAGTTTTATATGTGCGCACAGAAATGGATATATATATAATACTAATCGAATCGAATGATTAGTTGATCGGAATATAGTGTTCAAGTACCAGAGGTAATGGCTTGAACTTCGATCCAGGAACATTTAGCTTTCCAATTCGACTCTATCACTGCATCATATCGCGGGAGCCTAGATATATGTGAGGAAATATGAGACTTTGAAACCATAAAATCACAGTAGCAATGAGTAGAATATATAATAAAAAGTGACATATATGTATGTATAAAGTCATGTGAAATAACTGGGAAAAGACACAAAATAGTTGATCATCACGTGTTAGTTTGATATCTTCCTTAATGCACATAATTTATTCTAACTGCGACTTTTATCTTAAATAATATGAAGAATTTTGAGTTCAATTCTTCTTCATGAATTGGGGAGTTAAATCTGTTGTGAAATGAGATTTGTTGAGTGAATCATTCATTACGGCTAGCACATAGTCATTTGGCTTTTCTTAGCTGGAGAGTAAGAAAGTCATAGATCAATGTAGATCATTTAGATAAATGTCCAATACTCTGACTATAAAAAGCATTGACATTTGTGTATGTAGTATTTCCTTGCCATTGCTTATCATTAAGTATGGGCATTTCAGATAATGCTAACAACTTTTAAACTTCAAAAGAATATGGATTACTGTACTGTTAATTTCTTATATAAGTATATAAATGTAATCATAAAGATAGAGAAATGAATGTGGATGTAAGTAATGGATATATCTTCACATATAGTCAATTTTCTAAGGATTACTTTAATGGGTGAGAATGAAGATAGAGATCATCATTGTGTAATATAAAAAAAAATTGTGATCATATGAGATATTGAAATCATAGTGACAATGGATAGTGTACATAATAAAAAAGTGACCCATCTAAACTCATGGAATAACTAGGCTAAAGGATATTATGCTTAGCTACCATTAATATTAATTTGTCTTTGTTTACTACTCCCTTAACATACACAATTTGTTTTAGCAACATTTTTATTATTAAAAGAGAAACATTTTGAGTTTATTTATTGAAATGAAAAAACAAAATAGAAACATACATAACAAGTAAAGGAGTTTGCTGGGAAATATTTTGCACTGAAAATAATATGTTGAACTTTGGTTCAGGATTATTCAGATTTTTTTGCCCATCACTTAAGAATTGCATTAAACCACATATTGTATAAGAAATATTTTCATTTTTCTGTCAATTGATGAATGACACACATATATGTCACTTACACGATTGTAGTCTTCATAATTAGTACAATAAAATATCAATGTGTTGTCAAGACAGCATTACTATTAGTAAATGGATTCCACCTATTGCCTAATTGTTGTGATTCCTTGATGATGGATTGCTGATATTGCTTTATTTAAGCATGAAAGCTGTGTTGATATAATTTATATATAATAAACAGTTTGATATTGGCACTTATGATTTAATATAAATACATAATGGCATGGTATTTAGCACATCCACCTATCATTCACAAAAATCTTGGTTCTAAAAAAGATAATTAGATATTCATGACTAAATGGTAAAATAATAATGAAATAACATAAAACTCTCACAACCAGCTGAGTCTTCTCCATTGATTTTTAATGGAAAAAGATGGTGAAGCCTTTGCTCTGAATTACTTTATCTTTTTATTAATTATTGTATTATTTCTAATTCTTTTTATATAAGTTATTGATGAAATCACAATTTCTTATTAATTTTTTCCCAAAAAATGTTCACATTTGGTTTGAAAACCAATATTTAGCAATTTTTATATACTTATTTTCATATTGAATAAACCTGAAAATTTTTTCATAGCACCTATTTTTAAATTTCTCATCAGTTTATTTTAATTCTTTTGTTAAGATTTTTTTTTTTAATTTAACAGAATTCCATATGATTTTCTCAGATTACTATTAACATATATTTAAAATTGATATTATTAAAAATGTAAATGCAGACCTGATGTCAAAAATGAATTAGCTTGGATTTCAGGTTAATTAACTTAAATAGTATAAAGATATTTAATATAGTTGCTAGGTCTATAAGAGCATTAATTGTAGTTTTCAATCCTAAATTGTTCCTTGATAAAGGAAAAAGCCAGTAACTGTTCTGATGATGTAGATATTACAATACTACTGTCTAACATCCATTGATTACCCAAGATTATATATAGTATTTGCTTGGAGTAGGGTGAAAAAAACTGCTCTAAGAATCTTTATGTTAAAGGATTTTAATTCCAACATTGAATCTACATTAACTCCAAGATGTAAGAATGCACTCTTAACACTATTTTTAAACTCACTTTAGCTCTCCATATGTAAATAACTCTCTCCTAATTTTTACTATCATATTATTTTCTCTAAAAAAGATCCAACTTTAACTTCTTTCATAACAGATATGTGCTATAATTCCATTATTTCCCATTTCTGATTATAACATTTTTTCCCTTCATCATCACCATGGTTATTAATCACAAATTCACTGTTATCTTAAAACTTCCTTCAGCCAAACTATCACCTAACTATCATTTAAAGAAATCTTTTGAAAATTATTTAATAACATTATGAAATATTATTTTAAAAATATTTGAATAATATAGAAAAAAAGAGCTTATTTAGGTAAACAGCTTTATATATAAGTAGCACAATAAAACAAGGTTGAATAGAATTGAAAAATGTGACATTAGCATAGAGATGATTAGAACTACTAAATTGCATAGGATGTTTATTATTAGGAGCAGTAAATATTGGGGAATTAAATTTAAATCAGAAACAATAATATCTGCAACAAACACATACATCAACAACAGAATGATAAAAAGAGAGATAAATAGAGACTAAAGAAGATTAAAAAAATAAATCTTTAATTATAACAAAATACCAAAATACTTTTTGCATGCTCTTAACTAAGATCATGAAAAGAGATGAACTCATCTCTCCCAAAAAATCCTTTGAGGACATTTGGACCCTATTCACCTTCCCAGCTAATAACAACAGAATGATAAACATGCCGGTTCACTAAACCATTTAACAATTCTCAGGATTTAGCACAATCTCATTTAACTCTGTATATATCCTTTCCAGTTTGTATATATAATAATTAATAAATATATTTTTGAAACAAACTAAATATGATTTTTTTTAATTGAAAAGGAGGATTCTCTAAGAGATAAATTTTAGATGAAAAATATAATTTCTTTTTATCATCATGTATCACTCCTGGTAGTTATATGGATAACATTTAGATTATTATTTATGATTTTCAATATAGTAGACTAAAAAATCTTTCAGATATACTAATCTTTAATTGAATTGAAATTTTATATGTGGACTATTAATATATTTATCTGAGGTGGTTAGGAATTCTGTCACTTGTAGATCAGTTTGATTTAAGTGTGATTTGTTTCTCTTGCATACTTTGAGATGATGTTTTGCTTTAAATCCAAATAGAATCCCGTGTTGCTGCTTCCAAATATAAATAGTCAAATATTAAAAAGTGTAAACATCAAACTGTAAGAAGGCAAAATGAAATAAAAAAAAAAAAGACTTCATAGAAATATTATTAAAGAAAGTAAAAAGTAATGTTGATTTCATCATAAAATGAGATTAAATAAATATATATATATAGCTCTATCACTTTAGATTCCAAACCCATACATGTTAAAAATGAACACTCAAGATATTTCTTACTTTTAATATATATATATTTATTTATAATGAAAACGTTTACATATCAATCATTAAACAAGGTCTAGCACCTCTCGTTCTATTGAGAGTTGTAATTATGAATAAGACAATCAATGAAGGCCAGAATATATTAATCCAAGAGGGCAGTGTTAAAAGTATGACCATGTATCTTCGATCATTTATTTTGATGAGTAGCCTTTGTCTCTTTTCTCAATTTTCTCCAGGCTGTTACAAAATAATTGAACTACTTCTAATTCTGATTTTCCAACAACTATCTTACATCTGGTTTTCTATAATGAGAATACGGTGAAGATTTCAATTCTGATCAGTCCAAAAATTTTGTAATTTATACAGTCTCGTATTGAGGTGATACAATTTACTCCCATTTGGGAGTGGTCGTGGATGAATTTTCTGACTATCAAATGGCATGCATGCTCCAAATAGGTGTTCAATTGTTTCATCTTCTCACCCATACAATTGGCATATAGGGTCAAGTTTTTTGAAACCCCTTTTAAATACAAGAGACCAATTGGTGGGTAAAACATCATGATTTAATTACAATGAATTTTGACTCCAATGCCCAGAATTTATTTCTTGATAAGAGCTTATTGTTAGTTAGATTTAGTTTACTTGACAAACATTGTAACTCTGGATTCATCAGGTGATATGCTTCCCATAGTCTGATCTTATTTGTGAATGGTAGTTGCTATGGTGTAGCAAATTTCCTTAGTTATTTATTCAGATTCATTATCCAATCCTTCTTTGGTGGTGGCTGGTCAGTGGGCAAGATGATTTGCATGATCTCATGATACCCGTATAGTAGTATCCAATTAACAAATTAGATTATAGGCCTTTTGGACATAGATGGCTGGGATTAAATGTAAAAAGAGGCCATTAAGTTTCTTAGGCCATTGTATTTTACTTAAACCTATGGCCACTGCTCCTCTAACCCAAAGTAGGCTTAGTTTGATTTTTATTTCATAATGTTAAGGAAAAAAAGAAAGCAAAGAAAATAGAATGCAAGTATATGTATGCATCTTTATTATTTTCTAATTTTTAAATATTTAATAATAAAAAAACAGATTGTTAGCAAACAGAATTTTTTTAATAACTTGACACACACAACATAATATTTAATCACGTAATGTTACTCCATTTATTCTCATAGTGTACTTACCTATCATGACCATAACCTAAGCATGAGTCTGGACTGGATTATGGTGAAGTATATGTTTTAAAAAAAGTCAATAATTATGAT
This sequence comes from Epiperipatus broadwayi, assembly GCA_028023455.1. Classification (NCBI taxonomy): domain Eukaryota; kingdom Metazoa; phylum Onychophora; class Udeonychophora; order Euonychophora; family Peripatidae; genus Epiperipatus; species Epiperipatus broadwayi. The sequence continues at coordinate 3,341,550 of JAQFVV010000109.1, forward strand.
GACAATTAGGGCAGTTGACTTCAAAATTGTTGATAAACATTAGAAGTGATTGGCAATTTTTGTCTCTTTGGTTAAAGTCATCATCATCAAATGATCTGATAATTCAAAGAATCATTGTAGAATATTACTGAGAGGAATTGCAGTGGGAATCTAGCTAAAATGTTTTAGATATAGTGATCTATGTTTATTTTTAAAGAATCACATTGACCATTTTAAAAAAAAGCTTTTGTAATATGGTGAAGCAGCATTATATTTTTATGGATACTGAGTGTGATTGTGCATAAATTTGAAAGTTGAATACTGGGGAAAAATATGAAAAATATTGATGCTTTTAAACTCTGATGCTGGCAAAAGGTTTTCAGGGCTCCATCAATAGCAAAGAAAATGAACAAGGGGATATCTGATCAGATTAGACTTAAACATCTGCTTGAAGTATAAATCACTAAGTTAAAATTGGTCTGAAATTTGGACATTTAACAGAAGAGCAATACAAACACTTCAAACCACATAAAGATATATGAAAAAATGTATGTTAGGAGTTAGAAACTGTGATTAAAAACAAAATATATGAATCATAGGACAAACAACTATTATTGACATAATTACAAGAAATGGGGCTAAGCTGGACATATTTTTAAAAGAAATAATAAGAGATGAATAGCTGAAATCTTAAACTGTTTTAAATATTATATTTTTAAAAGATATAGAAAAAGATCATACATGAGATGGATAGATGAGATAAGAAAGTTTGCCACAATTATTTTGCAAAGAGAGGTTATGGATTGAAGGAACTGAGCCAAACTTGGAAAGTTCTTCATTTTGTAATGAATTGTTAATAGTTAAAAATGATGGTGATGAAATCATTAGAAAAGTATATAATATTTATAAAGGTTGGTAGTAAAACAAGATGAAGTTGACTTGTAATGAGATGGATGAACCTAATTATCATAATTCACATGACCCTCTACTCTCAGTGCTGTCTTATATTGCTGACCCACTTGATCACATGCATGTAGAAAAGATAAATGATCACCAATAGACTTATTTTGTGCTAAACCAGCACTCATCAGTGGGTTGTGTGAAAGTCTGAGTTCGAATCCCGCATATATTACATATATAAATGTAGGTTTAAGTCTGTACAATGCATAATAAAGAATGTAAGTTTGAGCAATCTGAAAACCCCAGTCATGCTATTATTCCAGATCTATGCTATTCATAAGATCGGCAGGAATCAATGTCGATCTGATGCATCTAATAATAATAATACCAATATTTTAATGTTATGCTTTAAAAAAAAAAACAATCAGTTATTATTAAATACTAAAAATATATTTTAATTACTTAAGTAAAAGCTAAATAATTTTGTTATAAAGGCACAGTATTAAATAAATTTATAATAATGATTGTTTTTCATGTGTTTTTCGTGAGAACTAAATTCCCCACTTATTTATTCCTTTTATTAGCAAAAAAAGAAAAGGCTTTGATTAATGTTAAGGATGGCATACATTTTAACATTCATATTTAAACTAACTCTGGGTATAGCTTGCTGCTTTACATTTTAATTTCTTGTATTTAAAATAATTTTCAAGTTTTTTTAAAAAAAAACAACAACTCTATCTTGAATTTATTTAATCGCTTTCCTGGAATTAGAAAATTAAAAAGGAAAAAGTTGAAAAATTTCTTACATAAACTTTTATTGTGTGGATTAAAATATACTTTGAAAGCTGCGAATCTTATCTTCTTCACCTTTCCACTTTTATATTCCATTTGGAAAAAAAAAAAAAAAAAAGCGTATATATATATTTAAAATTCTGTTTATTCAATTTCTGTTGATCTTCACTGAGCAAGTTTCAATCTTGATCGTTTGCAGTGATTTGAAGCTTTTGGAATTCTGAAATTATCATCTTTGAAGGGCAAATAATGGGAGAATAGGGGTATGTATCATTCAAACTGGACTTGAATTCACAGCGCATTGTGTCTCATCCAAACAGCCATTCCCACAATTTTTGTGAGAAAAATTTCAATGATTTCTACTATAAAAGATTGGCAGCTACACTCTCAAATCAGGGGTTTCTATCATTATAGATGCATATACTATGTGTATATGCATGTGTACTCAGTATATATATATATATTGTATGGTGCGAGTAAGATTTAAAAAAATCCTTATTGAACATGCTGTGTATGTGTGTATAAATATATAGTACATATACTCAATGCATAGTATTTTATATTTCTTTGAAGAGTCTCATCCCATAATTATTAGTTCATCTATATGCCATGATCACACATGGCATTCGAATTCAGGTCAAATAAAATTCATTTTTTTTTTTCATATACAAATATGCTTAAAATATTTCTTTCAAATAGTTGGTTCATAACTAACATACCTCATTAATCGTCTGATATCAGCCAGTAAAGTGCTATCTAGTTATTTAGATAGAAAATAAAACGAGGATGAAAAATATTAAAAAAATTTATTTTCCTGCTGTTGGAAAGTCTGAGTAATGCCTTCTACTTTATTGCCTTATTTTATCTTTTACCTTATTAATTACAAATATAGGGGATTTGAACTCAGACTTTCAAACCACTTCACTATCCACACTATCTCATACTACTGATACAGATGCCCACACACATGCAGAAAAGAAACCAGCACTCATCAGTTGGTCCAGATTACCATCTCTCAAACATATATATAATCAGTGCTCAGATTTATATTAAGAGAGCAAATCCTTTCACTTTAATGGACAGGCTTCAACCTACTCCAACCTCCAACTCTTCGGCCATCCATAACATTGAAAACCTGATGAAGCATTTTACATGAAGATTATTAAATTGCCATATTGGATTGATAAAAATAGTATGTTTTTTTTAAATTTTAGGAAGATTGTTTATAAGAAATGTTAAAGATATCTAAATACATGAGAAAAAATAAATAAATTTATTAAATGATAATTTAAAGTTGTAATTATAAATTTATTAAACGCACATTGATTACGTAAGTAATATTTACTGAGGCTATAACCTCAAGAATATGCGTGTAAAATGCGATAGTAGGGACCTCTACAGGTGTTTAAACACAAACTTATGCTTTTCTTACATAGTGTAAGCTTGTGGTTAAACACGTGTAGAGGTCCCTACTATCGCATTTTACATGCATATTCTCGAGGTTATAGCCTCAGTAAATATTACTTAAATGATAATCTTTTTTATTTTTAAAGTAAAATGCATGTTCTCGAGGTTATAGCCTCAGTAAATATTACTTAAATGATAATCTTTTTTATTTTTAAAGTAAAATGCATGCATCTAAATTGAAAATCAACATTCAAATCCATTTAAATATACATATATTTTATTCTTTTGTATGGGAACTTTTTAATTTTTAAAATTATTATAGATTATCTCACATTTTTTTGTGCACTGAAAATTGTTAGAAAATAAAATTAAGATAATCTTAAATGAAATGGTGTTTAACATAGTGGCACAGGTACATGGGAGAAGGGGGACTCAAGAATTAAAGTTTTAAAATTGATTTTCAAAAAAATCTTATTTAGCCTAATTGAGTGAAACAGTTATGATTAACATTCTTTTTGTGTTACTCAAATTTCACATGACCTCTTAAATAACTATTTTATTTTAAATCATATGTATTTCTCTGAGTTTTAACTTTTTTTAAACAATGTAAATTGACTTTCTAGTGCTGGGATACTATGATAAGAATATAATACCAAGAGGGTATCAAAAGTGCTAAGCTCAATCGAAATTCCATAAATACTAAGCTTTTTTTTTATCACAGCATCCCAATGCTAGAAAGTCAATTTAAATCATATGGAATATTATATTATTGTATTATTTTTTTAATGTTTTTTAAAGTTTTACTTTTGTTTACTGTTATTGTTATTATTTGCCACTTTTTCATTACTAATGATAAGAATATGCTTGGTTTTAAATCTGGGCCAAAGTTGGATACTTTTTTCAGGTAGCTAACCATTTTTCATGAAACTAAGAAATTTTTTTATGTTTCATAATCATCACAGCTAGCTATTTGGCATTGTTTGGTAAATATTGTCTAGTTATCTTGAGCTGAAGTTTAAGAAAGAAATATGCAGACCATCTGGATCTTTCAGATGAATGTTGATATACTGATGATTAAAAAATCCACACAATACTATATTAAACAGGCTATTATATCTCTTATGAGTATTTAAGATCATAGTATACTTATAAAAAGTTTGTAAATTAATTAATATAAATTAAATGTAGACATTTCTGTGAAAGTAGTACCATTAAGTGACTCCTTACGATGACATTACACGATGAACTCAAATTAACATACTGATTATGATTTATTACACTGAAAGCCAATGATTCTGTCAATCATATATTCTGGTTAGTTATATCACAGGCATGCTTATTATTAGCAACAGCTTATAGACAAAATAATAATTACAACACGCAAACTATTGTACGATTATGCATTAAATATTCTACAGAGCTGTTCGTTTTTTTTCTAAATGATAACATCACAAAACACAAGAAACAATCTATTTTTTAAACATCTATCTTTTATTACTACACATGAAGTTCTGAGTTGAGCAACTGTTTTAGTAGTATGTAGGTTAGATGAACAAAGTTCCTGTTTCAATTCTTAACAGAGGAAAAAAATATTTTGCCTGGATATTTGAGAGAAAACTTCTATGATGCAATCGCATTGAAAACTATGTTACCATAGCATGCTACTAGTAGGTTTCTCAAGCTGAACAGATCTCAGATTCATACTTCACTGCCCAAAGATTGTAAAACTTAACCTCACCCCAAATATCTCAATTTTGGCATTGTTGCATATTTGCGTTTCGACATAATATTGCATTACCCATTATTATAGATTTTCTATTTTCTTTGCAGTTTTTCGTTTGATTCCCATTTATGGCATTTTATGCATGGAAAACTTTAGTTTCAATTTTAATCAATAGATGGAAGTTCTAATTAGAAAAAAAAAATGATTCGCTTGATTTAGAAAATTTTATTTCAGATAGAATTTTATAGAGCATTTCTCAACCAAGTTTCTCTTTTTTTAATGCAATTAAGTACAAGCAAATAAGTACCTTTTTTAAAAATTCAACATTATAATCACTATTTTTCAATTAAATAAAACTTTAAATTATATTTTGTATTTTTTAAAAATCTGTTAAACTTTCAATTCAAGTTGAAATGTAATGTGCATATGCATTATGCTTGTTTTAAATCAATAACATTAAAAAAATGATTATAACATTTTTATTTTAGAAAATATATATATATATATGTAGTAAAAATTATTTTTTTCAAACAAACACATTGGTAAATTATATCTCAAGTGTTACTTATAAACTCTGAAAAAAGAATGTGCTATACAACACATAGGCAAAAGCATTGCTGTGTCAAGCGCTGGTGGTCTAGTGGGCAGCGTAGCTGCCTTCCAAGAAGCCGGCCCAGGTTCGCTTCCCGGTCAATGCTTTGACATATATATATAAAAGCATTGCTGTGGCAATTAATGCTACAATTAGTAGGCTGTGGCATTGATAAATGACATTAAACAAGGCTCAAAATAAACAAAATATTTACAATTTTTCTAAGTGAAAAAGGTGATGGCATATTATACTTCAATAGCATAATAGGCAATCTGTTTGAAAAATATGGCACATATAACATTCATCAATATTATTTAATTCTCATTCTTTTTTATTTCTCTAAAAATATTTCTATATTTCATGAGTTCATTTATTGACATTTATCCTTCTTCCCATTTTGTCCCCCCCCCTCTTATCCAGTTTATTTGTTTTAGTAGTCTATTGCTATAAATTCTTTGTACATAGCCATACCAGATTTGTGGTTCTATACCTTTGTTTATTTGTTCCCTGTTATTTCTAATAACTGCTTAATGTAATTATTTCTAATTCTATTTCTTCTTTATATTGTAATGCATTTTCTAATCACATTAATTTTTTAAATCTCATTTTTAAAAAAAAATTGGCATTATTCTTCAGGTATCCTGCATAATTTGGTGCAATGATGGAGAAGCAGACTTTGTGGCTCAACGTCCTAGTCCATGATCCACTTCTATCACTTCCAGTGTTCAAACTCTTTATGAACTTCAAAGCAAAAAATCATTTATTTTTTTATTCTTGCAGATTTTAGTTAGACCCATATAATAAAATATGTTGTCATTTTTCATATCATGTGCATTCTTTATTTTTTTCATTTTTCTATTTCTAAATATTTTATTTATATAATCTTTTTTTTTTTTGCTGATATTGTTCCTAAGTTTAATATTTAGTCATTAATGCATTATTGATTAAATCTTAGGCATAAATATTTATATTTATTACATTAGTATTTGTTTTTATTTCCTATTATAAAATCTGTTCTATATCATATTTAGTCCATATTTATCATTTGTTATATAAAGTACCCAAAAAAAAAATATTAGAAAAAAACAATTTATTATGTAAATTAATACACTGTACAGGCTTACACACACCTGCACATATATAATGTAATATATGAAATTCAAACTCAGATTTTCACACAACCCTCAACTCTCAATACCATCTCATATTGCTGACCACCTGATCATACACATATGATCAGGTGGTCAGCAATATGAGATGGCATGGAGAGTTGAGGGTCATGTGAAAGTCTGAGTTCGAAAAACAATTTATTGTGTAAGAATGAAATTCATCATCAATTATTTTCTGGTATGTCATGAGGAACTTCTAATCATCATGATATATTTTTAAGGAATACCAGAATTTTAATTCTACATTGGTAATATAAAATTTATCTTTCTTTGGAATTGGGAAACAAACATATTTTTTCACGTTAAAATACTTTAATAATTTTTTGGTGGCCAAAATTTATTAATATACCATGAGCAAGCTTTGTAATGATAATAATTATGGTTTAAAATTAACAAATGTCATATTTTTATACATTATGATAGATACTATTTAAAAAAATGAGTGAATAAAAGAAAAAAGATGCTAAATTGTTATTTTTATTTTAAAAAGATAGTCCTTTTCTTAAGTTGATAGCATAAAAAAAATGCAAGGTAGATATTGTGAGAGAACCGGGTGAAAAGTACAAGTAATATTTAAAAAATATCAATATGGGATATTCTATAGAAGTTACATCTTGTCAATATAATGAGGTTCCTGTACTAGAATAACAACTGATAACTTGGCAGCAATCAGGTTGATAAATTGATTAAGTAAAATTCTTTGATCATTCAAGATTATTTTATTAAATTACTATTGTACATTAAAAGATGTAATTTCTTCACCAGATATTAGAAATTGCCTCTTAAACATGTATAAAGGGCTGTTAAAAATACATCAGACTGGTCAATAGCTCTAAATATAGTTTTATCATCCAAAACTCATTTCAAATCAAGATTCCCTTTCTGAAAGTTTTAGCAAGATCTTTTTCAAACATTCATAAAATTATAATGCAAAAAAAAAGTGTTTTTATGAAGTTTAAACAAATTTCTCAGATCCAGCTTTAAAAACAGCTGGATTTGATCTCTTAGATGTTACTGAAGTTTCATCAAACAGATTCAGGCCAACCCATGACCATTGCACTCAGATGTAGTTAAAACATGGTTAATGTGCCAGAATTTAAAAAATTAAGAAAGCCATTGTGAATGTATTATCTGATTAGAATCTTTAGAGGTTTCATTTACAATTTTTCATAATAGTTAGGGTTATATTTTTTTTAAAAAATCTTATGCTAAATGAATTACTTTAAAAATGTATGTCTAATAGATTTTTCAAATGTTTATAACTGAAATCATGAAGCATTCATTTTGCTATGGAAATCGAACTGATAACTTTCTTCACAAAATATGAGAGCATGAGTGTATCACTTGGAGTGTGGAAGCATGAATCAAAGAGGTTTTATCATAAAAGTCAGTTCTTTTAAAAATTCAAACTGTGAGACTCAGCAAAAAAAGCTTATACTAATCATTTTCTTTTGCATTACAAGAAATTATTCATTAGAATTATTTAAGAATAAAAAAGCAAACTTTTAATGTTCAAAAGATTTTTAAACACACAAAAAATGTTTTGCTTCAAAATCTTTTACTTCGGTAAGTAAGCATTAGACTGGTCACTTCCTAAATCACCATGGAAGTGACCAAACTTATTTAACTCTTCTTTCATTATAAATTTTGATCCCAATGCTTTAATAGTCTTTTGGTGCAGCACTTATCATATTTATTTACTGTGCACATGATTTAAAATTAATCTAATTGAATCTTGAAATTTTTTTTCAAGTCACAAGCAAACTAGAATTGTTTTTTTTTTTTTTTAAGTCATCCATTTATTGGCAGTGAATGAGTATTTAGTTACTATAGTTAGAAGGCAATGGATTAGTTTAATCTGGGTTAGTTAGATGACTATCAATTCATTGATTTCAAAAACAAAAAAAAAAATATTAAATGGAATATGATGCTGTTATCGCCACTGTTGTCTAAGGTGCCATTCTCCTATAGGTACATAGTTTACCTTCACTAGTATTTCAAAAAGAAATGGTATAAACTAGGAGGAGAGAATTATATTAAAAAAATTATCTATAAATCAAAAACTATCTGTAAGTTTGAAAATTTACAAAAGAGATAGACATAGAGAGAAATGCAGTCTGTAGTCTGTTTTATTTAATATTTATTGAGATAAAAGTTAGTGAATTAATATATTTTGAGAGTAAATACCTAAATATCTTATCACTATGAATATGACACACCCAAATTTAAGCAGCAGTTGGTATTTTAAACTTAAAAAATTGGAGGGGGAGTCTATGAGTTAATAAAAATTTTGTTTTAAATTTAAGAGGCACTCTCACTTCTATGGGTCTAAAATTTGAATAAAAAGTGCATCTTGTATTCAAAGTAATATGGTATTATCTTGGAATTAATACTGAAAAGATTCATTATATCACTTTTCCTGATGATTTGATATCTTAGGTATAGATGATGGAATTTTCAGAAAGATTGAGATGAAAACTAAATAATTGAAAATAGATGGAGAAAGTTTAATAACAGGTTTGCATATTTAAATAATTTGTCACTTAAGTAGTAATAAAAGAATTTGAATGAAAAATGCAATGACTAATTTTTTTATTTTTTATTCTGCTCCTTCTATCCCAAGGTGATTTAAGAATGTGATATGCATTGATTACCAATTCAAAAATGCTTTTTTGGATTGTAAGGAGTTACTAGATGTGATCCAAAATTTTTATACCATAGTGCTAAACCATGTGGTTTTTATGTAAAACAAAGACTTGGATAATTATGAAGGCAGAGTTGAAGATTTTAAATATATGTATTTCACTGTGAATGAAAATAATGAGAAGATAAAATTAATAAATGTAAGAGTGAAAAAAATTTATTTGAAAGTTTTAAAATAGAAAAGGATGGGCATATAATTAACATTAGTGAAGTTGTGAAAGATCATTTAAGACTAGAGAGGCTAAAATAAAATTAGAAGTAATGAAAGAAGATTAAGGCAGAAAACAACAACAACAACAAAAAAAAACTGCTGAGATGATAGTCAAGTTTGATGTTAAGACATGTCATTTAGCAATAATTAATGACTGTGCACAAAAGTGATATAACATTAATAGTTTCAAGTCCAAGATAATGGAGCTTGCATCATTCTAATGTGCACATAGAGATATTTTAACAAAATGTACAAACTATTTAAGAACTAAATTTTTCAAAGCATTAAATTCTTTTTTTTCCCATTCTTTCCAGTTGAAAGAAGATAAGTTCATTTAAGATAGAGTTACAAAAAGGGAATGGAATAGATTTGCATACCAAGATCAAAATTAAATTTTAAAATTAAAATAAACTATCTTTGTAAATGATGAAATATCACAGAACAAGTCATATTTATATTCAAATGTTTTAGTAATGTTTAAATATTTGATTGAGTTTTCACAGCTGTTTTTTTCCTTTTTCTGGAATTTATCAAACTGTCAATCTGCAACGATAGTTTCGAATACGCAAAAGCAAATGTTTACAACTGCAATATGGTTTTGTTTAAATATAAATGAGAAAAAAAAATGGGCTAAGAATTGTCGGAATCAATAAAGTATTAATTATTTTTTTTATAAGCCAGTTCCCTCCTTATGTAGTTTTATTAACGGGTTTTTTTTTAATATACAAGAAAACAAAATTATCAACTTATTATGACATTTTAATATATCATTATTGAAAATTTTATTTCAAACGTTTTAAAAAATTTATGTACGTTTAATATTAAGTTTATTAATTTAATAATAATATCATATAATACGTTTTTTTTCTAATTAAATCCAATTATATGATAGTAGCAGATGAGTATTTTAACTAATTGCTGATTGGATAATATGTTTTAGTTATATTTGTGTTTATGTTTGTAAAGTCTATGCCGGTTTTTTTTTTAATTGATAAAATACATTTTATTTTGTATTTTGAAAACTAAGATTGATCATCATCATCGCTAAACATTTCTCCCAAATTCAAATCATCTTCTCACATCCCTGGCCTCTTTTCTCCATATCACCCTATACACTTTATTATTTCATCCATCCATCTCACATTTGGTCTTTTCTGGATCTTTTACAATAACTTGGAATTCAGCCTAACTCCCGGCGCTTGAACTTCTTATGAAGTCTCGACCAGGAAAGCCTTTCAATTATTATTATTAAAACAGTCATAACTCTCCATACAGTATTGCCACTTAGTGCAAGCCAGAGTATTCAATGGATGCCAGAAGGCTTGTGCATAAAATCCCCATCTAGTGCCTACTCATACAATATCCCCAGACTGTTTTCTGGCTTGTGGCTTTCGTCAGTGAGGAGCTTTGAATTTGAGAGCACTGCACCTAGATCTTAGGATCTAATACAACCCTCCAGCATCCACCTTTTATCTCTACTTAACTACAAAACTATAAGCAAACATAAGAAATGGTGATCATGCGATGTTTATTATTATTATCATTGTTTTTCACATAGCCATGCTTATATGCATGTTATCTATCTAAATAAGGACATGTTCATCACTTGATAGAAGTTTGCCATTAACTTCAAATTTCCTTTCGTAATAATTATTATCGAATATTACATTGTGTGAGAAAATTTTAATAATTAGTTAAATAATAACTTTTATAATTAGTAAATTTTTTTATCATAACTTCATTTGCAGGGACAGTCCTTATTCTGCACGTCTTCATTCTGAAAATGTTCTTGCGTTGACGATTTACCAATTGTGGAACGTGTTTTTAAAATGGCTTTTTGAAATTCATGGAATGGAAAATAGTGAACAGAAAGTTTACATAATAAATGATTTCATAATGCATAAACTGAAAAAGAAAAACAACACCATTCTAACACACACAAAAAATGTGGCATTGATTTAAAAATATTGGGCATTGTAAAACAATTTAAAAAATAGTGGATAATCATTTAAAAACAAAAGATCTAAAATTTTAAAGTAAAAATCATAATAGCGAAGAATAAATTTTAAATGTTGACTGTTGAGACGCGAGTTTTAAATAATGGGAAAATAAAAGATTAAATCCAACATCCATATAATGAAGATAAAAACTTCTTTTCCATTCATTAACTTAAAACAAAAACTTGTAAAAGTCAAAAGTCTAGAAAATAACTGGGGGGAAAAAGATGAGCTTTTTATTTATTTATTTAACAAATGGTTCCTTTTCTTTTTCTCTTTCTTACATCATAACTTATTTTTATTAATATAAACTTTTTGTGCTTATTCATTTCTTATCTATGTTTTTAAATATATATACATGGACTTATACTACACAATACATGCCTTGTCTTAGCATATTTTATATAAAAGTAAATACTATTGTGTCATTATGCTAAGATACAGATTAAACAATAAGAACTTTATTTCTGTGGGAATTTATTTTCCATTATTCGATCTCGTGTGATTCTTCCGGAACTAATCAAACGTGAAGAATAAAGACTCTCTTTTTGTATATGGAAAATATAAAGCATCCTTCAAATAAATCACTGGTAGTCAAAAGCATAATCTACAGTCTCTCATAAGTAATCGTAAGAAAAAGGCAAAACTCATCAGGCTTGCCAATTACTAGATAATGATGATTTGAGCGTTTCCATCTTTTTTTATCATCTAGCCAAGAATAGTTAGATATTCATGTTTTGCCACTGCTGGATTGACTGGCTATTTAAAGTGGAAAAAAAAAAGTAAAACTGTTAATAAATGTTTTCAAGTTTTTTCAGTTCAGATTCAAAACTGGTCATGTGCATATGTGCTATTATAGAATCATAAGACATTTACATGTATATATATGTGTGTGTATAAATTTTCTATACGCATTACAAGATGTAATATTTAAAAGAATTAGTTAACGAAATTAATAATTCTGAGAATATGAATGACATAGTACATAGATTACACGGTATATAGATTACGTAAAATACACACACACACACAAATTTAGTCACCTTTCTGGCTGTTCTCAAAATTACTAATTATTCAAATTTCTGACATATTTTTCTATTATATAGCAGCATTTTGTTTTTAATATAATTCTTATAATCTTAATTAGTTCACTATACTTTTTAACTGTTATTCCATTCATTAAATAAATTTAAATGAGTATAAAAAGTGCAGTTTTCCGTAATGTTGAATCCTCATTTAATTAAATGCTTAAATTATATTCTTACCAAAATATAAAATTCAAAACTGCCTAACACTATACTAGTAATAAATAAAATACAAAACCATAAAACAATACAATACTAGATAAAATCCAAATTTTACCAAAATCCTTAAATGACCATGATTTCATCTATTAAACAAATGGACCTTTTCAAGTGAAAATCAAAATAAAGAAACAACATATATATATACAAAAACAAACAAAACTTCCCTTAATTCATTTCAAAAACTAACCTCGTTTTATATCAAAATATTTATGCTTGTTTCTCTATTTTAGTTTTGTTTAAATAAACATCCTAAGACACAAAATTCATTGGAAATTGAATTTCAAAAAACAAATTGAAAAGAATCTTAACTTATTAGATTTGATTATTAATGATTTGTTGCTAAAACAGCATCATTACAATAATGAAATATGTTATTATTCTTTAGGGATTTCAACTGTTCATCTGTTATCATTTCTTCTAGAAATATGTCAAGCCCAACTCCATTGCAGTCTCTTAATTCTTTCAATGATGCCAGTAACACCTGTTTGGTCTCACTTTTATTTTAGATCACTTCTTGTTATTCCTAAATCACTATTTATTATTCCTAATATGCATCTCACCATATTTCTTTGAGTAGTCTAATGTCTCTGTATTACTATTTTGTTAAGCATCCAAGTTTCACATATATAAGTAAGAACTGGTAACACATCTTTTTAAACACATTAACACATTTCCTTTTAATATTAAATTATATCTATCAAAGGCACTCCAACCAAGTTTAATTTATGATTGATTTAATCCATTATGTTTTCATCTGCAGCAATAATCTTCTTCTAATGAATCATTAGATATTTTTTCCTTTTGAAAAAATCCAACGAACATTAGTTGAAATCTTAAATTGGAAGAAGACCTAGAAAGAGGCCACATGTAAGATAGATGTTTGAAATAAGAAAGTGTGCTGGTGTGATATGGAGAAGAAAGGCTCTTAGAGATTGGAAAAGATGGATTACATTTGGAAAGATTTTCATCCTGCAGTAGATTGATAATAGTTAAAAATGATGATGATGACTTTAGGAATTAAAAATAAAAGGGGTCAAAAAACTAAGTGTTTATTTATATATATAAAAACACAATATAATCCAATGCTTTAAATATAAAATCCATGTGATTTTTGTCTATTTTACAAAAAGTAAAAAAGAAAAAAATGTTAAAAAATCTTATAAAATAATTTATTAATATGAATTAATTTTTTTTATTATCTATTAATGTGTTTATCCAATGATAGGGTGTGATTTATCTTGATTGTGAGAAATATATGAATTCAGTATGATTGGTTTACTTATTTCTTATAGTATTGCTATAACAGTTACCAAAATGTATCATTAGTATCTAATAGTATGGAGAGATGTATGTTGGGAGTAACAAGAAGAGATCGAAAACGCAATGTATGGGTAAGACAACAAACAGGTGTTACTAACCTTATTGAAAAAATTAAAAGATTGAAATGGAGTTGGGCTGGACATATTGCTAGAAGAGATGATAATAGATGGACAATTGAAATTTTAAACTGGATTCCAAGAGATTGTAAAAGACCCAGAAAGAGACCACATGTGAGATGGATGGATGAAATAAGAAAATGTGCAGGGGTGTTGTGGAGAAGAGAAGCTAAAGATCGGAGATGGATTAAACTTGGAGAGACCTTCATCCTGCAGTGGATTGATAATGGTTGATGATGATGATGATGAATGTAAGCTGAGAGTTAGAAATGCTTGGTATTGGTGAATAATAATTTTTTTTCAAATTTTTTAAGTGTCAAAGAATCAATAAGTATAACTGTGGAAACCATTATTGTTTAAAAAAGAAAGTTGTGAAAAATTTAATAAAAGTTGTTTGAAATGGCCCATAGCTAAATTGTTTCGATTACACTTTCTCTTTAAATAAAAAATAGTCAGAATTTTTGTAGCCCATTGAAAAGGAAATTCTCTTCAAAGTATAATATATTGCAATGGTATACAATAGTCTTTTTTTTTTTCATGTGTCAAAGCATCGGCCAGGAAGCGAACCCAGGACAACTGCTTGTAAGGCGGCTGTGCTGACCACTTGGCCACCAATGCTTGACTACAATAGTCATTTTTACTCTCCAAACTCAAATATAATAAATAAAAACAATGCATAATGCTAGATGACATCTATATAAAATATTTGGAATTTTAATATGTATAACAACATTGCAGTATACATTGAAGGGAATTCTTTCTCAATGGGCTGCTATTCTTTGTTTAAAAGGGGCGGGGGGACTGAAACAATATAGCTATGGGGCATTTCAAATATTTTTTATAGATTTCAGCTAGTATTATGCATTGTTTCTATTTCTTATATTTGAGTGTGGGGAGTAAAAATGATGATTGTATAGTCTTTCTGAGTATGTTTAAAATTAAACATATTTGTTTGTTTGCAATGTAAGATCTTTACTTATTTAGTTTCACAGTCCTTATTTAAATTAGCTTGAATCATTGCAGTTTATATTGAAGGACTTTCCTTTTCAATGGACTGCAAAAATTCAGGCTATTTTTTATTTAAAGAGAGAGAGTGGCTGAAACAATATAGCCATGAGAAGTTTCAAATATTTTATATAAATTTCAGCTAGTGTTAGGTATTGTTCCTATAAAGGTTGTTTATATCGTACGAAATATAATGATTAGTGGAGGTGTGGATTTATTTTTGCGTGTAAAATTTTTATGATAATTTTTTTAAGGTGATACTGAAATGTTGTGTTATACACTAATATACGAACTATTATTGATAGTTGAATGTGTTTTAAAATTTTTAAATAAAATTTGAATTTTTCTTATAATATTTAATAATAAATATTAGATGATGGAAATAGTCCAACTTATAATTACAACCAAAATACCCTCATGATAGTTCTAATCTTTCATTTATATAAATTTGATTATAAAATAAAACTATGATTATATATTTTTCTAACAGTCTTAATAGAACATCCAAAGTTCAAGCAAAATTGTAACCTGTCACCCCTTAAATATAGATAATGATTTATTATAAACATATATTGAGGAGAGTAGGGGATACAAATAATTTATTATTTTAAAAACAGCAGACTATATAAAAATTCAGAATGTTAACTATGTTATTAGAATATAAATTCAAAAAATTATTCGATATGCTATCAAAATTCAAAGTTTCTACAAATATATTCGGAGTTGAATTTATATGAAAAAGTATCATATTTTATAAGTATTTATGTTATGTTAATTTTTTGATCAAAAACAAATTTAATCAATAACATTTGATTTGTCTGTAAGCGTTTATTAACTTTTCTTAATATTTCTTATAATTATATCACTTTTTTAAAAAAAAAAGATAAAATAATATCATAATGTTAAAATAATGAAATTTCCTACTATCATTAAGCAAGATTCTCTTAATCCAACGATTGGAATAATCTGGAATATATATCTGGGTGAAACTTAGCAAATTTTTCAGATAAAGGATTTCTAACCAAGATTAAGATTTTTTACCCTCAGATACTTAATTATTAGACAATGTTGTTCACTCTGCAATTATTGGTTATTATCTCATTATTATTTAATGAAGAATAAAACAAAAAAGGAAATTTATCACTACAGGTCTACAAACATATGAATAGATAAAGATATATTCAATGGTAGAAATGGGTCAATGGATGAAATGCTCAGTGAATTCAATTGCTCTTATTATGGATGGGGATCTGGTTATAAATAATTAGTCCATTTGGAGGTAAAGAAAACAAGTAATTACTGTCAGATCTGAATAGCAGATAGTGTCTGCTTTATGGCTAAAGCAGTGAGGCAATTTTACACTAGAACTGGAAACTGCTAAGAGTAAACCAGATATAGGGCAAACGGTCACATAATAGCTAGAAGTGTCACTATACTTATACATTAGGCAAGAACACCTAAAATCCTTCAACAGTTGCATGGCAATTAAATGCTACACTATGCCAGTATATCAGTCATATGGTATAGCAAACAGTATTATAGTATATATATATGTGAATAAAATATTTAATTGCATTTATATGAATCTGTATTTATTACGATCACACATAAACATAAGTTCCAAGTATTGCTTTCTTTATTTTGGATCTGTAAGATCTTTTGCTTTGCAATGATTATTTAAATTGGGTTTTTTATGTTTAGCACAATAGTAAAGTAATGATTTGAGAGGTAAATGTCCATTTATCACAGCTCTGCTGCTACTTCAAGTGTTGAACATCATTTGGCAATATAGATACATTATATAAGATTATTTAATATATATTCATAAGGACAATTTACAACTCACAAATCAAAACAGTAAATATATAAGATGTGTTTTTTGTTTATTTTTAATAACAAGACAATATTTACTTTAAAACTTTTTATTTTTACATAATAAAATGAAAATTGCAATCTTATTAAAACATCTTCATATAGTTGAAGTGACTTGTTTTTTTAACCTTTTTAACAAGAGTATAAAGTGATGATGTAAAGACTTATTAAAGTTTGTGAAGTTATCATTTGGTAATTTCTATTAGTATCTTTTTTAAAATTATCTTCCAGTAGAGGAGATAACATATACAAGATCCATTTTGCTTTTCAGTTTTGCTTATATATTTCCAATTTTGCTAGGATTTGAGTGTGAGCATTGTTTGTTAAAGGCTTTCATGACTTTGAAGGCAATTTAAATAAAATGCCTATTGCCAATTTGTACATCTTGCTATTAGATTAACAAAAATAATCAATTGTGTCAAATATCTAGCTTTCACATGGCAGTTATTTTGTTAACATTACCAACAACAAGCTGGAAGATTGTCTTATCTAAGAATGTTTATAAAAAAAGTTGTGATATAGACAAATAGAAAACAAAACAAAAAGATTGACTTAAAAATGAAGAATTTTCATGTTACTATGATGGTAACAGTAAAAAAAAAGAATTACAAATAGCTTATTATTTTTTGATTCACTGTATTGAATTTAACTGATTATTACTTCATAAGATATGTATAATAAATGTATGCAGTATGGGTATATATTGCCCTACATGGTTTGGTATAATAGTATAATCCCAGACTCTAGAATTCAAGGTCCATGGATCACAACCCTGCTCTGTCACTTCTGGCATTGATGAAATGGCTAGTAAAGTATTGATGTGTGCTGTATGAAGTCAGAATATATATTGGCCAGATATTTAAAATTTCCTTTAAAAAGAAAACATAAAAATAGTGACTATAACTAAACATAGGTTACATGATGTAGCAGCAGTGCATCCACTTAACACATCTATACATTGGATTTGAATCTTTACTGGTAAAACATGGGAAAGTTTTTTATGTTTTAATCAGACTTAGGATGTTTTTGTCTGAGATTTTTACACAATCTAGCTAACCTAATATTGGTCAATAAAATGAAACAAGTGTGAAAAAATGCTTAAATTATCATCAGCCATGAATTAGTGATCCTTTGAATGTAATACCCTCTTTTCTGTTTCACTGTATGGAGGTATAGGCAAGGACTTGATTTTGAAATGGGTCATTTAAATGCTATTTTATTCACATCCCAGTATTACTAATGTTAAACTGCCATTGTCCAATGATATGAATAAAAGTAAAAAAAGAATCCTTTTTGGACTTCTAATTGGTTGTTTGAATGTTTTATGCTAATGCTTTGTTTAAAAGCTAAATTAAATATAATCATCTTTTTATTTTCCTTTTGTTGATTGGCAGTATGATATTTACAAACTGGCAATTAAACCATTATTGTAGTTTTAATTTTAAAGAAAAATAATTACACATTTGATATTTCTAAATGATGTTTTATGGCATCTTTAAATTTGATTTTTTTTTAAATGTACAGTGTTTCATAAACATTATATAAAAAATAATGAGTTAAAAAAAAATCTTTAAATAAAAAGGATTTGTTAAAGTTATTTTTCTAATACTTTTTAGGAATTTTTTTCCCCCATTCTTTTTACTGTAGTCAATCTTTTAAAATCGACATAACTTATGTTTGGCAAAATGAACAATATAGATATAGAAAGAAGAGCAAACCTGACAAAGTCCTGAAGAAGACTGCTAAATAGTTGAAATATGGGAACTATATAATAAAATAATGTTGATAAAAATGTTTATATTTTGTACTTTTAAAAATGGTTATTCTGTTGATATTTTGAACTAAGTGTTTTTAGCCTCATAAAATGTAATGGGTAGCCCATGTGTCCATGGCCCTAGGTTCAAATTTAGATGATATCGCATATTTTCTCAAAGTAGCTGAGAATTCTCAAACAAACTTAGGTTTGTTTTAGATAATCTAAACAATAACAATTTTAAATAATCAATTATTCTTGGGAGAGGGGGGGGGATAAAATAGATAGAAAACTAAAATAGTTAACTGATCAGCCTTGTGAGTAATGTTTTATCCCCTACTTAACAATGAAGTAGGAATGCTGGATAAATATTTATTGAACAGTGGCCATTTAAAACTGTTTTGCCCTTTCTTTTTAGAATTGGCCAGAGTGCAATGCAGAGGCACAAGGTCTTATGCCTGCATGATCTACATTTTCCATGAAAATAAAAAAATATAGTGTTTTATCACTTGCTTAACATAACTATTTTTTTTTGCCAGAGCACTTTGTAATTTGAAAACCCTATAAGATTACCATGTGTGAAGTAATACAATTGTCGAAGCACTGGTTGTGCAATGGCATAAGTTTTTCAGCTGTGTACCATTCATTATGTTTTGATCATGTTAATGTGAAATCTGTATCTGTCAAGAATGATTCTTTTCATTAGCAATTTTATCTATTGAATCAGAATTTGCAAAAAAAAAAAATTATGACAAGATTATTGATGATTTCGCAATAAAACATTTGAAGTAATAATATATATATGTTGCATTATATTAATTTTTTCTCAAATATTGACTCAACAAATTTGCACAATATCATATTTATAGTTTATAATACATAAGTAATTATTTATACATTATAAATACCAATTTGGGCAATTTTATTGAACCAATCAACATTTGAGCAACAAAATAAAATACATTTTGAATGTTTTTTTAAAGATACTTTTTATTCAAATTAAATAATTTTTTTTAATGAAGTGAATCATTCTTGACTTGATTCATAGTATTTGTAAAGCAATATACTGTATTTATATATAAAAATAAGATAATTTTTAAAATATATTCGAAGTATTTTTATCACGTACAAAAGACCACCACCACCACCACAAACACCCACACACTCATGAAAAAAGGGCCCTATTTTTTCTCAGGCCTGTTTGATCACATCATATAACTAACTAATGTTTAGTCTCTCTGATTGTTAAAAACAAGCTTTTTTTCTACATTTCACTTTCTCTGAATTTTGATTTGAAATATTTATATATAAAAATACAATAGAAAATAAAATCAAAATAAAATAAAGGTTACCAAATGGTATTTATAAAAAAATCTATGCATTCCATTTATAATATTTATTAAAAATTGTATTGTTATGTATTTTGTATATATGTACAAAATAAATCTAATTGATATCTTCTATTGTTTTGATTTTATCATTTTCCACATACTTCTGAATTTTTATTAATAGTAGTATCAAACGACATTTTTTATGTTAACAAAATATTCAATCAATCTTTTAATAAATCTGTCAATTCTCCCCTCCCCCTCCCAACATAAATGCATATGCTGGGAAATTCACATGAGTTCAAGCTCAGGAATGGCAGAGATGAACTGTAATCTTGACTTCTAGAATCTTCATTTGAGCCTAAAGATATGCAAATGTGGCTCAAACTGGCTTAATCATGGCTAGATTTCATATGCCTTGATAATTTGCAATAAACTACTCTGATAAAAATTAGATCACAACATATATAATTGGCTCAATTTGGTACAAATACAATCTTTAACATATATGCTAAATGTACTGTTAGGAAGAAAGGCTTTTAGGAAGTATATATAATAATTCATTAGAAAAATTTGAATTATTCCACTTAGCTGAAAAAAAAGAACATGTAAAAGAAGGATCTGAAAGTAGTCTGTAATGACGGTAAGAATCTGGTTTTTTGATGGGAAAATGACAATAAATAATCAAGATAATGCTTATGCTCTTTATAAAGAATTTATACATCTAGTAGCTATAATAATTTTTGTTAAGAATCATGCAGAAAATACTGATAAGTATTATCTAAAATTTAAAACATGGGTTCTGTTGTTTGTGCATTGTTTATTTGAATAACCCTGAATTTGTTTGTGAAATTCTACCACATTAAGTTTTTTTAAAATTTTATTTAGAATTTGATTCCAAGATCACAGTAAGGCAGATTAATACATCTGAGAAGTACTTTCCTTGTTATTTGTTCACAATTCTATATGCCAGTCAATAAATCCCTCTAACCACCAGATAGCTTAACAACACATTAAATGCAGTTTGTAAATTTCACCACACCATTCTCATACAAGGTTAGGGAATGGTTTCTATCTGCTTATAGTTTCTTTTTAATGAACAACTCTAGATTAAGTTGTAATAATACTAATGAAAATATTCAGTGTTGGTACAATTGTATATAAAACAATATTGCAACAAGAGTAATGTATAATGCTTTTAATTTTAATTATATATATATATTACATCTCATAATGTCAAGGTGATTTTAGTAAATCTTAAGTACTAAATCTTATATTAATTGCCACTGATGAGTAGGTGGACAGCAGTGACAAACCACTAGTGACAGCATTTAAGTCTTTCCTGTTACTTGATCATATTATATGTTGACAAATTACTTGCGCAATTTGATTTTACTTATCTATCCAGTCTCAATTACACAAAGCTTGTCATTCTTTTTGTGAAAAGTTTAAAACTTAGATTTCATGATTTGAATCAGAAAATTAGGGGGAAAAAATACAACCTTGTATTAAAAATATAAGGGAACGATAATAAATGGCTTACCATTGGTTTCAAAAAAGGTGAAAATGTAAGATATGAATCTTAAAAAAAAACATTTCTTGTTTAAAAGCAGCCATGTAAATGGCTTTCATCTGTTAATTTTATCACCTACTTTACTGTTTTTTTTAAAAAATCTCTGCATAATATTGTGAATAATTTGACCCAATAATCTTTATTTACTATAAGTAGGGAATAATAAAGTTTATGATGCATTATTAAAAATATGATGTTGGAATAAAGTATGTTGTGGGAGTAATAAGTCATGGTAAATGACAATAAAGTGTTATGGCTTGGTTGTAATGCCATCACAATACATAACCTTTCTTCTGATAAAAAAATTAACATATATTTTTAAAAAGAAGGCAATCAACCATTACACATATACTGTACTGTTATATTAAATTAAAGTTTTTGTTGAATGTGAAGAAACTCTATCCAAGTCATATAATAGAGATTTAGAAAAGATAAGAATGGTTGTTTTGTGATTTGGATTGAGAGTTTCTTTGCATTCGGCAAAAACATTGATCTAATATAACAGAACAACACACTTGTAAGAGTTGATTACCTTCTGTTTAAAATTATAGTTTGAAACTGCACTAATAAATATCTTAGTTAATTACATTAACGTGTTGCATGAAGTCTTTTGTCATACTTAAAAAAAAGCAATGCCCCTTGCTCTTCCTTTGTACACCCCTCAAACATAGTTCCTAATATTACTACTGAAACTAGTCACTTAACACACTTAATACCTAAATTATGCTCAGATGGAATGTGTTGCCACCTATCAGTAGCACTAAAAAGTTTACATATGTTACGACTGATTTAATGCTTTTTTTATGTAATCAATTTTATGGTTTCCTTTCATAGAAAAAAAAATTGTTTTAGAAGAAATGAGAAAGTTCTGCATACAAAAATTTAATTTATATTGGCATCCAATTTAAAATACGGTATTTTCTAAATAATTGTATAAAAAAAAATTTTGGAGTTGACATTTTCACTGATATTTAGATTAATTCTGTATAAAATGATATGAGATTTTTCTACTTTATGTGATGTTCAAGCATTGAAGGTGACATTGATTAAATTTTGGCTTCAAAGAAATATATTACAGTCACTAAATATATAACAAACTCACAACTAATTATATTTTTCAAATATTTATTGACTAGTATTTTACATATTACCTTAGATATTTAAAAAAAAAAAACATTTAACAAAAAAAAAAGTTACATATAATAAATATAGTACATTAATTTAAGCAGTAACACCTTTAAGCAGTTACATTCTTCTATGCTAAAGATTCCTGGATCAGGATTTAACCTGTTACTTTAAATGTTTAAACACCACATGATCTCCCAAATAACTATTTGATTTATTTTTTTATATAATACTATTATAGGCATCTGAAATAAAATTATTTATTTTCTTCTATCATATCTTCAATCTTTTTCTGAGCCTTTATTAACATGTATTATTTATTAATTTCTTTTTAAAGTACTTTAGCCATTGTTTTCATTATCAGTTTTTTTTTCAATTATGTTCTATTCAGAAGTTGATTGTTAATATTTATAATTTAAATCAGATGCACTCGGCTTTGTAAAGGCCATGGTTTTTTTTAATTGGTTAATTTAACTTTTTTTTAAAGATTTAATGTAAATTAAACACAACATTTCAAACATAAGAATTATACATTGGTCTGAAAGACTTGTTATGGCAGAATACAAAAATTCCAGGCTTTTATCCTATTGTTTTTGTAATGATTGCTTTAACAAATTTTTTAAAAGATTTAATGTAAATATGTTTTTTTATTATTAAACATTGCTAATTTATAAAAGTTCATTACATTTTAAAGTAAACATTGCTAAATATGTCATTCATCTGAATTATATTAGGAAATTGAAAGACTATGAAAGCACAGAGCATCTTAATGCTGAATTACAAATCGGCATTTGAAGCTGTTTCTGCAGCTATCTGGAAACTTTTGCCACAAAATATATACTATATCTCTGTAGTTAAAAGCATTTGTAACTCATTTTTTCAAGTGTTTTTATTTAATGGTGGAATTACTTCTTTTATATAAATGTAATGGTTATGAATTAGACACATGATATCGGACAAACATACATTCACTAATCAGACAACAGAAAAAATATGGATTTTATATATAAAATAAATGTTTTTTTAATTAATATAGAAAATTCACATATTACAAAATTGCTTGATTTTTTTTTACACAGTTCAATTCCAATGCATCACCATTGTATTAAAATATGAATACATATTAGAAGTCATAATAAAATATGTTTCTCATCATATACTGGTTAAATCTGCAAATATATGTCTAATTATTCAAACTTTTAAAGTCTTAGAAATGCTGATCAATAAAGCACATGAATGACCTTAAAATCAACAGCACAATGTCAGAAAGTGATGAATCTTTATAACAGTACTACCATGAAATTTGAAATTGGTAGTAAAAAAAGTAAATATATGGAAGGTTTTGCAATGAAGCAAGCTTTATTACTTAAAAATGGAGATGATAAAAATATCACTGAAAATGATGTATAAGAGTAGGTATATGTTTATTAACTTGCAATGATATATTCTAGAAAACTGAAAATTAAAACAATATTGTTAGATCCTTAAGAATAATGTAAATTCTGTTTTATATATATGGATGAGATATTTGGAAGCAACTCATTGGATAACTATGACCTAAGTAAGTTAACAAATTGTAAAATAATGAAAAAATTATCCAAGTGGGAATTACATTTTGTATATATCTGTGAATGAGTTGTATTGTGAACAGAAAATATTCAAAAGAGATGTCATACATTGTACATCATGTATAATATTGACATAGATGCAGACCCAGAATAACTTAGAAAAGAGCTGAAGTTGATGTCCAGAAACTTTGACAGTCATGGAATGAGTTTAAAATTAGCAAAGTTTATAAAACTGTTTTTTTAAAAGGCTTAATGCAATGGTAAAATTATAGATTTAAAAGTTGAAGGTTCCTAAATTAAAGCTCAACCCATTACTTTTGGTGCTTGAATGTTTCATAATCTTCCAAGTGATTAACCATTCATTACTGTATTTTAACACAAAGGTAATGCAAATATAAAGGTGAGTATAAGTTCTTCCTAAAAGGTTTTACTCAACCTTGTCACTTTCCTAATGCTTAAAATTAAAGTTTCTAATGTAATTAGAATTATGTTAATGTAGTCGCTAAGAAAAAAATAGTAGATAATTAATGCCATCTGGTGAGAGTAACTTATTTATTAGTTTATTTAAATCTGCTTTCAACCAGAAAACAACACACAATAATGAGCTATCAATATGCTGGATCTTAAACTGTGATTGTCTGCAGATAACAACAACAACAAAATATTTTTGAATTAACAAATCTGCTGTATTTTAATTGTGTTTTAAAAGTTAAATTTGATATAATCATGTTATTACTTTTTTTTTTAGCAGTTTATAAACCGGTAATTAGGCAATGACTGTGATTTTTTTATTCATAATTAAGAGCCCTTATCCAATTCTTGCAATTTTTGCAAGCTGCCATTTATGATATTTTATAATTCCTTTTTTAAATATGTATATATATTTTTCAAAATTAGAAGCATATTACAAAGTATATGAACTTATTCTTTGTAGAACATTGACTGCAGAATAAATAAATAAATCCTATACAGTAGAAGCAGAAGAACACAACAATTAAGCCATTTAACTTTTAATTTGTTTTGTTTTGTCTTTTTAATAACATTTGATAGAATAAAAATTGATTACTTAGTTCCATTAAACATTCAAATGCCACAGGAAAAAGCAAAAACTATAAATGAAAACATGAAGCATATAAGGATTAAAAAGACAAAGCAAAACTAATTAAAAATTAGATGATTTAATTCTTGAGCAGCTTAACACAATAGTAAAACAACAGATTCAAAGCTAAAGGTTCTTGAATTGATTCTGAGCTGAGCAAAATAAAAAAAAAATCTTAAGTTTGGTCACTTGAATGGAAATGATGTGTAATCTCTACTTATGTGCTTGAACATTGTGTGATCCCTTGAACAACTGACAGTACAATTACTGGTTTCATCTATAGGAAGCTATTAGCATTTTTTATGTTATAATTACATATAGTAATATTTCTGAAGTAATAATCTTTATAGGCACTTACTCTAAGAATGTATTTTACAAGTCAAACTTTGTGAGCAGTGCCTTGTCATATTAGTTGTACATATGTAACAGCTGTTGATTGTTTACAGAATTGTTAAAATTAATAGAATTATCTATATAGCATATACATACAGAAGTTTCAGAATGAAATCTTCCAAAACATACATTGACTTATATAGATAGTATATATATATTTTTTCAAGGGATTTTTTTTTTATCTGTGCATCCATCTCAAGATCCACTGTAATCACAAACATCCACTATCTCAGAAAGATAGAAATATCTTTCCTACAATGCACACATTTTGCAAAGAATCTTCACTCATTGGATGAATTAGAAGTGTCAAACACTTGAATTTCCTTGTCTATGATGATAATTTGATTTTTTTCATTATATCTCTTATGCATTCTCTATTAACCACTCTTGTGCAAGATAGAGATTAGTTTGTATTCACTTTTATTATTATAGAAAAGTTTAATAATTATTGTTTGTAGATAATTTTTTATTAGTCAATGTCCCATTTCAATTTCCCTGTATTGCAACTATCTACAAGTGCACAAAAACAGAGCACCCTCTTTTATTATACATGTATTTTAAAAATAATTTTCACTGATCAAGTGATCTGGGTATGTCCAACACTAATCTTCAAGCATGTGTCAATAGTTTAATAGTTCTTCATTGCACCATTCTTATACATCCACCATTATACCACTTTCTTGCAATATAAGGTTATTGAAATTAAACTGAGAGAGTGCAAACCTCTCAAGTGCTTCTGACTGTTACCAGCCAATCAGATCAAGCACTGAGACAGAGAATTTAACAAGAAAAAGGTGGTTCCACCTTCTTCTGTACTTGTCTTTCTATATATCCAAGCCAGTCTAAAGTACTTAGATCTGAAAGCGTGAATCTTAAATATCTTCACACTCAACACACTGAGTTCAAATTACAAACATACAGCATGAAATATTTCGATTTACTATGCAGTAGTTTTTCAATGTTATAACTTGCAGCAACGTATGTAAATAATATTTATAAAATAAATAATATAAGGTTATATATATTTATATATATTTTGAATGTCTAATACCAAGTGGAATAGACTAATGAAAATCCACAAATAAAATAATAAATCATTAATGACTCTAGACTATGAGCATTCTAGGATTTCAAAAATATTGCCTACTCAAAGCTATAAAATACTTCAAAATTTCAATCAATCAAAATATCAGGAACTCAAGAGAAAAGTATAGAAACCAGTCCCTACCTTATGTGAGAATGGTGTAAGTGAAAATTACACTACAGAAATGTTTGTTATTGAATGATCTGTACTCTAATGAATGACTAATAAAAATTATTAAAAGTATAATAAATAATAATGGCCATAATATACATGCACAAAAGTACAAATGATGTACACTTGTATCTCATATTGTGATAATTGATTCACGATAAATAAATGCCTTTTCATTCTAAGTAATGCTGGAAATGAGTTGCAGCTGTTGATGATTATTTGAGAACTTAATAGTTTGCACATTGAAAATGAAAGTGTTATTTCTGATTAAATGTGACTTACTAACTGTTGGTGTATATAAATTTTTCAGGGTAGTTTGTGCTTATGCAAAATAAATCAAACCTATATAGTCCATTATAGGATAATAGTTCTCTCAATTCTTCCACAAAAAATAATAATGAAGATAATATTCACCAGGCATGTGAGCTAATAGGCAGTTTCTTAGATATTTTAATTTTTTGACTTCAGTGATAAGGGAACCTAACATATATATATATACAAACACCAAATATCCTCATTATATCCAATTAAATACTTTGTCTCCTAATTATTTGAGATTATCTAATCTTCAATCTCTTTAATATACAAAAAGGCTGTGGAAGATGTTTTAGGCAATCATATCTTTCAGTGGACCATGAAGACTACTTGATTTAGATTAAAAGAAAAATCAGTAATAGCTACTACATGAAAATAATAAAACATCGTTATGGCTTGTCAGTAATTTTTGACCAGATATCCATGCGTATAGCTTACCTGTTTTATATTCTTTCTATAAAACACTTTTTCTAATACATCTAGGATATAAAATTATTTATTTGTAGAAGCCAGAAGTTTCTGTACTTAACGTCAAGGGCCCAGAGATCTTGTTAACAATGACTCACAGTGCCATCTGTAATTTATACATCAACTACTTTTTTAAAACTTTTTCTTTTTATTAAGTGTGATATATTATTTAATTTCTGACAACTTCAGGGTTATAATATTAGATTATCAAATTATTATGTAAAAGACATAATCATATTTGTGAAGGTATTATTAAACTAAAATATTCTTAATAAAAAACATTTCTTAATGAAATGTTATTGATAACTTTGATATAAATTGAACTAACAGATATACTAATGAGATTATTAGATCTTATACTTTATTATTTGCAGAGCTAAATTTACATTCTTGAAACAACTAATTCTTTGTGGGTGTTAATACTATATTGAATTAACATGTATATGTCAGAATAACATCTGTTGTGGGTGTTATTAATAAATTAATATGCATAGCCTTCATTATGAGTGATAATATTAAATATTAATATGTATAACATGGAACAATAATAATTGTGGGATTTTTCTAAATTAGTACATTTAAATATATGTGATGCCAAGCACTGAAGTATCTTAATATGAAGCTTAAAATTTGTCAGATGTTATATAATCATCAATCACATCTGACCAATTTTAATGTCATATTCATTTAAATAAAGAACATCTCAGGAAATTTGGTTTTATGCTTCTCACAGAAACTGAAATCTGTGGATAATAGTGGACTATATTATAATTTATATATACAAATATAAATATATACACAAATGGATATACATGTAACACATACATACATTGGTATGTGTACATTCAGAATGTATACTATAAAAAAAATTGAAGTATTGGAAATTACAATTTTATTTTATTTTAAATTTTTATCTTTTATTTACTATTGTTTTCAATCACAGATAACTAATAGTTATTTGTTATGATAAAATTATAATTGCCTGCATTGTATAAAACAGAATTGCATTTGTGTTCAGATTATCAACATATATTGACATTAAATTAAGTCATTATCTAAAAAGTTGTTATTGTAAAATGATTGCTATGATCTCTAGTGATAAGCAAATTGTATTTCTTGAGCTACCCTATTGTATAATTAATTATCTCCACTTTATTCAAATAAAATCTTTAAACATATATGTGTGTATAATGATTCCTCCTTTCACTGTATGTATATTTAATGTATATGTAATGCAATATAAACAGGCGTCAATTTATAATGGGATACAATGATTGATTGTATTGTTTATATGATTATGTGTTAATATATATATATATTTTAATTCTGAAGAAGACAGCTGGTCAGTTGAAACGGTCAGATTTATTAAGTTAAATAAAATGAGCATTGTTACAATGATAAAGAAAGATGGATTTGTTTAATTATTTGTGCATGTAATGTAAGAATACAGTAGCATTTTGAGACTCAATAGTTATAGATTTCTAAATCGCAGCTCAATTCTGTCACTTGCAATAGGCAAATGTAAACTGTATGCATGCTAAGATTTTTGCCAAAAAGCTGTTTGGATATAATTTTCTAATAAAATACTATAATACTAACTGTTGTTTTCCATTCTTAATGTAATCTTTATCCTTACTTGCCACTCTTGATGCAATTTTTAATACTATCTCAATATTCAGAATGCCCTAATGCAGTTTAACACAATAATAATCAAAAGTTAAAGGTTTTTGAAATGATTCCCCAACTGAAGGCTGAAAAAAGCCAATTCAGTCAATTAAGTGGAATCGTTGTGCTTAGTCAGCCATTTTGGTGCGCTAATGGCACGTGATTTAACGAATAATAAACCATATGATTTTGATATTTACAATTACGTCACAAATTGAGCCCTTGAATACATTATTGCTATAGGGAAGATCATCATAACATGTATATATGCATACATCTATGTTCGTCAGATTTCTTTTTTTTTAAAAAATACTACTTTAGCAAAATGTGCTATATCAGGTTAGAGGTTAAAGGTCAAATCTTATTCTTCGTCTAAGAAATGAGTAAGACCAGAAACTGGTATTCATATGAAATAAATTAATTTTTCAGCGTCATTTTTCAATTTTGACATTTATAAAAATGTTTTAACATTTATTAAAATCCGTTTTACCATTTATAATTTTATTTATTCATTTCATTAATTTTAATTAATAGATTTTTAATACAAACTCCAAATTGTTTTTTTTTTTAAAAAAAAAAGTTATTAGTTTTAAAATAAATTATTCTGAATTTCTACCAGAAGTTTTGTAAGTTGCAGGATGAGACGTTGACCTCTGAGTGGAGTCAGCTAAGTGTTAAGGCAGTCTGTCTGGAACGTGTAGGCCTGGCTTCAGCCAGATGACCAGCGGATTGAATGAAAATTCAAGGTTAAAATAGAAATGTCAAAAATAGTTCTGGAGACAAGACACATGTCTTATTAGAACAAATGGATTCTGGTCTCCACATTTAAAAATTCTTTACATTTTCGTGTTATTTGTTTTTATTCACTTGAATCTTTGATAAGAAGGCAAAAAACCAAAACAGATTCCAAAAAAGATTAAATAATGGATTTTAAAAAAGTTGGAGATTTGAAATGCAATCAATTTCAGTTAAATTTACAATATTAATTTTAAAATGTATTTGTAGAAACGAACAATTTGAAAAATTAATTGTGTTCTATTGGGCATGATCACTTAACGCGTATACATGTGCGTGCATTGCACACATTTATTCGTACTATATTTATTTGTAGCAAGCGCTCATTCATGCACAAATGATTTTTAATTATTATTTTTTTTAGATTAGAACTCCTTTTATAAGCGCTGGGCAATGCTCTTCATCTCTCTTCGCTTATGCATCACAATCTTTCAATTTCTAGGAATCGTGATAAATTTAATTCTTACACTTCAGTACTGGGGGCAAGCCGTACAAATGGTCTCCTTATATGCATTTGAACCAACAAAATATTTTCAATATGATTTCCCATCTCCAGCAATATTAGCGATCATGTGTTTGAAATATAAAAATGAAATTGATTGTAATTTCTAGAAAGTACATATGTGGGTCTAAGTGACTTAATAGTCACATTATTTTATAAGTCAAGGACAACTTTTCTCTCCAGATTCATCTGCTTTAAGCATGAGTAATCATAATTATCAAATGCATATACCCCCTTTCCAGACCAGTTTCTAGTTTTTGTCTTTACCAATGTGGCTTAGGATTCAAAGTTGGAAAGAATGCAATTAAACATCCATAAATCATATTTCACTTCACCCTATCTGTCAAGCTAAAAATTCAAAACGGCTTAAGATTTAAATTTAAGCCAATCTATTTGAATATATACATATATTTTAGTAAGTTTCAATTCTTCATTTACTATAGATATCTTATTTCCCTGGCTAGGAATATTAATAATTAATGATAACAACAAATTCATCAAATTTCTCAGCTCATATGAAAACAGTCTAAGGTGAATATTTTTTGTCAAAGCTTAATATTTCTGTGAGCCTTTAGTTTTGTTAGATAATACAATTAGGTTGAGAATAGAGGATTTAAATGTTTCTGATATTCATTTAGTTACTCTAACTTAAAACTGATGACAAAAGAGTAAAAAGCTGTTCATATTGTATGAGCTGAAGAGTTAAGTGAATTGTTATTAATATTTCATAATGTCACTCTAATCATTATATGTTATTGTTAAAATATTTGTTAATAATTAATCTATAAAAATGTAAATTAAAAGTTATAGATAGATCACCCACCAGCCATGTATAAATTCCTTTTAATTAGTTATATGGAGAGCCATTTGACAGGCATGTAAATAAAGATAGAAAAAATATGAATAGATAAATATAATCCATATATATAACATTTAATTTGAATAATAGAATTTTAAAAAAACCAACAACATGTAAATGTGAACTCAATATTCTAGAAACAAGCTTTTATATGCCAGAGATCAAATAAAAATTACTGTCAAAAGTTAATCCATCAACGATGATGAATTAAGAAACTAGAATTCAGGGAAAATAAAATGGCCCAAGAAGATGCTATTTTGTAGAGAAGAAACCAAATAAAATCAAAATAAATTCCTCCCAGAGACTCATCTCTCATTAAACTTGACCTTATAATTTTTGGCGTACTACCAGATTGGTTAAGTAATAGAGTTGATATTACAAAAATAATTATTATTCTGAATATTTATTTTTTTAACATCGGTAATACTCTATATTATTTGTGACTAATCAACTTTGAATTAAATGTAATTTTAATTTAGCAAAGTAATGTTTGCATAAGTTTAATTTTAAAAATTTTATAATTAAAAAAACCTACAAATATATTTTTATAATATATGGATTATTAATCCAATAATTATGTATTTTTCAAGAGATGCACCAAAGTTTCAGGAAAACACATTCTTATTATTTATTTGCTAACTGCATGGTGAAAGTCTTATAGTGTAGTAACTAGTGTATTAGTCTGTCAGGTTTATAACCAAGGTTTTAAGTTTGGAAATGGCAGGTAGAAATTAATATTTTTATTTATTTACTTTTGTATAGTGAAGGGCATTATATTGCCAGTGTATTAGCTTGCCATGCCTATGACCTGAATTCAAATCTAGACATAACTTGAAGATTTTCCAAATAATTCAGGATTTTTATATTGAAGCTTGAGACTTTTTCAGATGATCAACTGTAGCAATCTAACTAGTCATCTCACATTGGTCAGTAAATGGGTATCTAGTTATTCATAATTGGGAGATAAAATTATTAGATTAGTTGAGCATAATAGGATGAGTATCAGTGCCATTTATAAAAAACACAACTTTAATATGATGCAATCTTGATTATTAATAAGTTGTTAAATATATCAGCACAAAAGTGGTACTTGGGCTAAAGTACTCAAATAATAGCTTCACTAAATTAGAAGGCAAGATGGAGATTTTTTTTCAGTTTGTTTCAGCTAGGATTCAATCCAAGAATTTCAAATTCCCCAATAGCCACTATCATTAATTAGCTAACTGGGCAGAATAAAACTGAAATTCTTACATTTTATAATACCCTTTCATAAGTAACAAAGTATTTTTTGCAATTACTTTATTTGCTCTAATATTCCACCATAAAATATTAATTAGTGAAAATATTCATCATTATTGTGAGAAAAATTTATACTGTATTGTCTACAAAAATATTTCATGATATACAGCAAGTTTTACATAATCTGTAAACTAATTACTGAGAGTATTTCCATAAAGCAAAAATTATTTTTTTTATAATTAAAAATAAAAAGTAAAATTTTCCTAAAATGGAATTTTATTTGATAACAATAATAAATATTAATATTGATTTTTCCCTTCATTTGTATTTGTAATTCAAATTTGCAAATGTTTGTTCATCTGTGTAACTAAGTGGTTTCTTTTTTCTTTATAACCTAATGCTAAATGCACTTTTGGTGAAGTTCATTGCAATGATTATGGTGAACTTTACCAAAAGTGCTCTTACATTAGATTATAAAGAACAAGCAAAACTCTCCATACAGTAATGCCATTCAGTGCAAGCCAGAGTAATCAATGAATGGCAGAAGGCTTGTGCATAAAATCTCTATCTAGTGCCTACTCATCCAATATCCCCAGACTAGTTTCTAGCTTTTGACCTTCATCAGTGAGGAGCCTTCTGGCATCCCTTGATTACTCTGGTTTGCACTGAGTGGCATTACTGTATGGAGAGTTTTGCCTGTTTTAATAACAGTTATGAGCAAGCATAAGAAATGGTGATCATGTGATGTTTAGTAGATTATAAAGAAGTAAGAAATCATCTCATTACACAGACAAATATTTATAAATTTAAATATACATCAAATATAAAAAGAAAAAATTAGGGTATTATTTAGAAAGTTGTTTAGAAAATCTGAAGAATTACTTTTTATAAACAGATTGATGGTAAAAATAATGCCCAACAAAAAAACACAGAACTCTCTATTTTGCACAGAGGTAGACTGGCAGGTTCTAGAGATAAAGACTTGAGGGGAAAAAATCATTGTTTGGGGCACTGAATGAAACAGTTGTGCTCAATCTGTCACATGAATTTTTGAGCAATTAATTTGCAATTACATATACCTATGTATAAGGTTGGTGATTAAAGGGTACAACATAGAGATCTTTCACTAATTCTATTTAGATGTGGCAGTCAAATTTCTAAAAGTATAACCACAAATTATGCTGATATTTTAAAACATAATTAATACTTGTCATCATTTTAACTTGTAACATCCAAATTTTCTGATGATGACACCTATTGTAATGATAGATATTGATTTTGCATATTATCTTATCCATATTTCCAGTCTTGTCCTGGTTTATGGATTTTATCACTAAGATACTTGGATCTGGACTAAAAGACTCTTTATTGACAAAGGACATAAATTAGAAACTTATCTTGAAATATGGATAGAATACAGATTATCATCTAGCGACTATTGATTACTCAAGTTTACAATAGATGGCAATGCAATAGAATAAACAGATTTTTAATATTTATTTTTTGAATGTATGATATTGGATATTGAAAGAATGAAGGGGGGGGGGGATTATAAAGATAGAATGAAAAAGATTTTATGGAGTATTTGTTTAGGTCTTTATAACAAGATTGGGGATTATGAGGATAGAATAATGGAACTATCAAAATAGTTTTTATTTAAATGGATTAAGAGGAAAATAATGAACCAGGATTGGAAAAATAATTTGGTAATGAGGTATAAGAAGTAGATGGGTCTATTATGATGTCAAAGAATTTTGGAGGAAGTGAATTCTTAACTTGGCTAACAGAGTTTCTGGGCATGTAGCCTATGCAGATAAATTTCTGACTTCTATAAAGAGAAACTATTTCACATCACATAAGAATCTACTCGTGAAAGCATTTTATAAACTAATATGATGATATTTTTTGGTTCTGCATTCAATTACACTTAAACTTATCACACAAATTACATAGATTTTAAAGAAAAAAAAAAATTAACTGTGAGTACTTTGAGTGAATGAAATTATTGTGCTCTAGTTGCTGTTCAAATATCATGACCTTTTGAGCACTTGACCATGTATATTTTTATAAATAACTGAAATGGAAGTAACTGTACCTTTCAGTTACTTATGTAACATAAATAAACTATTAAAAGACAGAGTGATATTATTCTGTCTTTTAATAGTTTATATTCAATAACTCATTTGAAGATACTGTTGTTTCAGTTACATATAGTCTGAGTTATTAGATTCATTAACTAAATGACTGATTGATGCTAAATTATTTAAGGGTAGAAAAATTTCAGAACAATTTTTAATAATGATTAGTCTTTGGTTTTATCTATCTGTATGTTGGCAGCCAAATTTTTACTTATACCTATAATTCATGCTGATATTTTGAAAACATTACTGGTATTTGATTACTGCTTCAACAGATTGCATTCAAATACATTTAAATTTAAACAATTCAAAACAAAACAACCCTCTCCATATAGTAGTGCCATCTTGTGCTAACAAGAGCAATCAATGGATGCCAGAAGGCTTGTGCATAAAATCCCTATCTAGTGCCTACTCATCCAATATCCCCAGACTAGTTTCTGGCTTGTGGCCTTCATCAGTGAGGAGCCTTGGATCTGAGAGCACTGCACCTAGATCTTAGGATCCGATGCAATCCTCCAGCACCCACCTTTTAACTCTATTTAACTACAAAACTATGAGAATGAAATTGAAAACACTATTAATATTTTCAATCCAAGCTCAATAGCTTATATAGTCATATGGGTCTGAACTCAATTCAGTACCCATACATTTTGGTGTCTTTGGCTCTTTAACAACCATAGCCACCACTATCCTATTAGGCAGGATTGGTGTTAAACCACTAAACATCACATGATCACTATCTCATACTAGCACAATAATTGTTATTAAACAATTCAAAACAAAACAATACTCTCCATATAGTAGTGCCATCTTGTGCTAACAAGAGCAATCAATGGATGCCAGAAGGCTTGTGCATAAAATCCCTATCTAGTGCTTACTCATCCAATATCCCCAGACTAGTTTCTGGCTCGTGGCCTTCATCAGTGAGGAGCCTTGGATCTGAGAGCACTGCACCTAGATTGCATTGGATCCTAAGATCTAGGTGCAGTGCTCTCAGATCCAAGGCTCCTCATTGATGAAGGCCACAAGCCAGAAACTAGTCTGGGGATATTGGATGAGTAGGCACTAGATAGGGATTTTATGCACAAGCCTTCTGGCATCCATTGATTGCTCTTGTTAGCACAAGATGGCACTACTATATGGAGAGTGTTGTTTTGTTTTGAATTGTTTAATAACAATTATTGTGCTAGTATGAGATAGTGATCATGTTACATTTAAATTTATTGAGCCAATAATAAAAACATTTAGATTATAGAATAAAAATATCCTGCAATTCTTTTCCCATCTTTTCCTGTACATTTTTATAGTTATCACTGTTTGTCTGACCTAATCGTCATTCATTTTTAACTTAACAATCTTCTATTCCTGCAGCTTATATAGACTGAATATTGTAGCAAATAATTCTTGCAGTAAGTAAAACTATTGACTCCTATCATGTAAGTGTTATCATGATGTGTATTTTAACTGGCTTCTCTGCAGTACTTTTTTTTTACAGAGACAAAAATAATCATTGGAGAAAAAAGATTATTGAAATCTTGAAATATGAATTGTCATTCTAAATTGATAGATGCCTTTAGTGTTTGCAGTGAATAATTATATCTAGTTCAAGAAGTCAAACTCCCATTCTCTATTTTTTATTTATTTATTTATTTTGTTTCTTTTTTGTTGAGATTTCTTTAAATAATTCGTAACTAGTAAATATTGCAGATTGCCAAATCTGACATAAAATGGTTCTGGACAATATTTAAAGCAATCACACAAAAATTAAACCATTCATTATTTATTTCTCATTAATCATGTTGTAATTTATGTTATCAAATAATTGTTAGCATCAGTTCAACAACATAGTTCTTTCTATTATATTTATGGTTGTATTTTGAATTATTAAATAGTTTAGATACATTTAAGGCAGTTACATAAAACTGATTACTTGTTGATAAAAAGCTGATCATCTAATTTGTGAAAAATAAGGAAGATGAAAAAATATATCAAATTCTCTGGCTGACTAAATTTTTTATGACTACATTTAATCTGTTTTAGACATTTAATTAGTACTAAATACAATCTTACAGATTAATTCCATTAGAATTTTTGTAGCTAGATTGATTATTATTTATCCTTAATTATCCTTTTCATATAGTCATAGAGTTTAAACATAATTGTTTGATTTATTCTTTGTCAAGTTACGAGTTGAAGCTTTTCAAATATTTGAAACTGGTTTTTTTCCCACTGCATTTTTTTTCTCTTCAAGTGATATATTTTTGCATTTTTTGGAAGAAAAATGTTATATTTTTGAAATCTTAATTTTCTAATTTGTAATTGTTTCAAAATTCTGTTATTATTATTATTTTAAAGAATTACTGCATTTATAATTATAAATAAATAAAATTGGGGTTTTTTTTTTTTAATTTTAATGTTTACTAGTTGGGTTTTATGTTAGTTTTTAAAGCTATTAATTAAGGACCATTTAATTATTGTTTATACATTTGCTTAATTAAGCACACAAGGTGCATGTACTAAGGTTATATCCTTATATAAATATTAATTAATTTTAATAATTTTATACAGCTAGTTGTCTGCTAATTAAATATTGCAAATAAGTGATTAACAGATTAGTGTGTTGATTGTTAATGTTTGAAATAAAAATAATTTTTTTTAGGTTCTCCAGAAAATGTATTTGAGTCTGTTAGGGAAAGCATATAGAATATTTTTCCTGGGAAAAATTTCATTTTACAGAATTGAGCACAATTATCTTGTTATAATAGTGAAAACTCTTAAATGGTTCGACTCATCTTAGCATAAATGAATACCTCAGTCAAATTGTAGTGACAATAAAGTAAAAGCTATTAATTTATTCCAGCTAATAAATCAAATATACTAATTAAATAACCAATATCAAAAACTATTAATTAGTCTTAAATTTTCACTGCTGTTTGTGACAATTAAATAAAAGACAATTACATCTCAAAGAAAATTGCTTTTTGTTTTCATTAAACTCTGGAAGAGTCTATAATCACTGTAGTGATAATGTTTAGATGATATATTACATTACAAAGCCATCAGACTAGATATGTGATGATAATATAACACAAGTGGTAACAGACAACTATTGTACATGCTAAATTGCAAGAATATTTGATGGGCACAGAACCTTGAATGTTAACTTAGGAAGAGTTCTCTATGGCTTTTCTTTGAGATTGTCTAGAATTAAATAAACTTTCAAATGTCTTAATGATTTAGATTATTATAATAATTATTGAATTAAATAAAAACATTAAAACATTTACTGTAATATTATATTTGTATTCATATGATGCACAGTAATTCCAAAAACAATAAATTTAAAAAAATTGTATTAAAATTGGTATATGAAATATTAGAACTACGAATAAACTAAAATAGAGAGAAGAATCTATTATTAGAAATGAATAGAAGAATATTACATATTGCAGGTCTATAAGAAATAAGCATGTTAGCAATAATAAAATGAGATGTGAAGAATGTGAAAGTTAATTGCTATTTTAGTAAAAATAGGTGAGTGAAATAGGGGGAATATTTTAGGCCAAAACCATAAGATTAGTTTTAAAAAATAGCAGTCCTACCTAATAATTATAAGATCTATATGGCATATAGCAATCATAAACATGAGGAATATATAAAATCATATATAAAGAAATTATCTTTCATGATTTGTTGCTGTTGTAGAAGAGAAGACTTTATAAACACAGCTCTGTTCTGGTGCTCAAACCTCATATAAATTTTCAAGTAATAAACCATTTGATTATATAGTTGTGTAATGATGGTGAGGTATTGGGCTATTATAATAGATTAAGAAAGAGAAATTTGCCAAAGTTTATAGTTTAGATTTAAGAAAAGAAAAAGATATATTGATAAACTTTTATAGAAAAGTAACATGTTAATAACAAATTTATGATTTAATACTTACATAAAAAGGAT
Source organism: Epiperipatus broadwayi (assembly GCA_028023455.1). NCBI lineage: Eukaryota > Metazoa > Onychophora > Udeonychophora > Euonychophora > Peripatidae > Epiperipatus > Epiperipatus broadwayi. Next base: position 3,380,675 of record JAQFVV010000109.1, read on the forward strand.
TTACATATAGAAACTATTAGATTGCAGAAATAGATCTGCACTGGATTATTTTATAATTGAGATTAGGTACAGAAATGTTAAAAATGCGCATCCAGAAATTAATATAGATTAATACCACACATTTTAAAGTGGAGAATCGAACTAAATTTTAAGTGTATAAAATATTCAAAACCAATGAACTAAAGGAGACATAAATGATTCTCTTTTTTTGGCAAATAAGTGCAATAATAGATTATACAATAATGTAAACTTGAAAGATAGGAAATATTTTTAAAAAATTAAAGAACGCTGTAGTAAAAAAAAAAATAGGTAAAAAAGATTAGAAATTTTGTAATAACAGTGAGATGATTACTAAATTATTAGAGAAAAGAAGGTGGAAACAATAACTACTAAAGTAGGCAGAAACATGCATTAAAAGATTGACAGTGAATCAAAATATGAAATAAAGTTCAAACAAGTGTAGTTGTAAAAAATATAATACTATAGAAGTGTTATTATTATTTTTTTTAAAAAGATATGATTTGATTTATAATAGAAAAAATATTTGGATAAAATGATATAACAAATGAAATGATTACAAGTTACTAGTAGAAAAGATTACTTATTAAAAAAGGTTTTATAACAAGCAAAAATCTTGGATAAATTAAAATGAAATAGATCATACAGTAAGGGAATATGAGATTGGAATGAAATGAATCATAACTAAGTACAGAAAATTGATAAACTTCCAGTTGATTTATGTAAAGCTAATGTGTGTGTGTGTGGGGGGGGGTGATAAAAGCATTAAAAAAATCACAACCCAGGAAAGTATCTTTTTTTTTTTTTTCAATAGACGTGATTCTTTTAAAGCAACAGTTTACTTTTTTTTTTTAATGGTGGAACTTTTTCTATCTTGAAATTTTTTTTTTTTGAACTTTAGTAGTGTTTATTGATTATAAATAAAACAAGTAACCAAAAAATAATTTATTTCAAATACAAAATGAACAAAAAAAAAAAAAAAATCAAAGTCATATTTATAAGAGAAAAGAAAAAGTTGGTAATTAAGGTGAAGGTTTAAGCTTTTTTCCTTCAAAGTTTGATTTAATTAATTGCTGAATTCTAATAACAGGAATGATATTCAATTTCTATATTTTGTTGCAGTATAGAGTGAAAAAAACATATTAAATTAGTAATTAGAGCTCAGAAACTAATTTTATTATGGAGCCCCAAATTTTTCCAGTGAGATCCTAAATTCTACATAACCTAACCGTGGTTGGGAATCTTGATTTTTAAAACAAGACAAATCTCGTAAAGTTTAAGGATTTTAAATGAGTTTTCCTAATCTCATTTGCAATCAAAATATTATTAAGGGAATAGATATATTTATATGTTAGTCAGATTAATGGTTGAAGAGTAGTTTGGGATTAAAATGATAGAAATACTAGCAAAGGAATTCAAGTGATAAGCTATAATTAAAAAAAATATATAGATAGACAAAAAGTTTTATTGGTCTTGAAAAGATATTTGGTGTTTTGAATAATAAAGGTATACATTTAAAGATGGTAATTTATAAAGAAATCAAAAATCCCTGGTATGTTCAATCTTTTCATCAAAGAATAGATTTATAGAGAGGTGTAAGGTAGGGTCTATTTCCTATTTTGTTTAATATTTATTTAAGCAAGTTACTGAATGAAAATAGAATTAGTAGAAAAATTCAATGAGTCTATATTGCTATTAATATAGTCTTAGCTAGTGAGTATGAGTTTAACACAATGATAAGTAAGATAAAGGAAATTGTAGAAAGTTTGAAGAAAATAAACACATCTATATTTTAAAATTATAATTACAGATGTTAAAAGATTCAGAAGTCTAAGTTGGATAGAAAATAATTGATCAAATGAATATAGTTATTATTTTGATAGTGAAACAATACAAATGATATTAAAGTGGATAAACAGGCTTTTAATTATGGAGTTATTTTGTGATCCATTAAGTTTAAAGTTATAATTTTCTACTTCTTCTTTTCCTATGTATTGATTTCTATTATAACATATCATACCATTTACACCTTTTTAGACACTTTATCAATACTTTTATTTGTATTATTTGTATTACATTAACAGTTTTGACTGTCCTGCAGTCATCATCAGAGTTGGGTTTTGGTAATAGAATCAACAAGAACTCTGATGATGACTGCAGGACAGTCGAAACTGTTAGTGTAATACAAATAAAAGTATTGATAAGGTGTCTAAAAAGATGTAAATGGCATGATAAGTTTAAAGTTAAGAATGATTTAGTATATCTTTTATTTGAAGTTTAGCTTTATATGAACAGAGACTTAGATCATTAGAAAAATTAAAAAAAAGATTGTAAGCAATTAAGCCATTAATTGGAGAATTAAATAAGGTTATCAGTGTTGAAGAGAACAAACTATTTATTCTCCTCTACTGCTGCCATCTATTGTAAGCCTGAATTATCAATAGATGAAGGACAAAAGGGATAGTACTGGCTATGGATTTAATAAGTACTACCTACTAGAATCTATTGTTAACATAAAATATAATAGATTCTAGGATAGAATAAATAAAATTAGCTTCTAGGTAAGTTAATTACATATTGTTTTGGAAATAATCATAATATAAGTTTAGCCCATCCCTCTCCTATTAATATAAATGAATTCTAATGGTCCGATAGTATGAGGTCAGATTGACATAAGGTCTACATGGATATGACTACAATGTCAAATCCACCAAGAGCTTTAAGCATTCAATTGTTGGTTTTTCAATGAAATGGATGGTTGAATTGTTGGAAGAGTAAGAATATTGAAGCTTGTTAATTAAAGTTTAAAAAATTGTTATCTTAATATAAGCCAAGCATTGATTGTATATATGTGTGGGAGATTATGATCTGGCCCAACTGATGGGTACTTGTTTTTCATGAAATATGTATATCGGGGATCATTTATCTTTTTTACATGTGTGTAGTCATATGTATCGATTGTTTGAAATGGAGTGGAGGTTGAATAGAAACTGAAAATCCTAAGTTCAAATCTCTCTTATTATAATTAGCTTCTCTAAAATATTATGCAAGCTAAGAGTCAGATGATTTTTTTGGTTTTAATGTTGAAGAACATAAATGGGAAAAAAACTCCTAGTGATTAAAAAAAAAAGCAGTGATAAAAGAAATAATTAATTTAAAAATAGAAAAATTATAGATATGTTGGAATAAAATGTGATGGTTATATAATATTAAAAAAAAGTTGATTTATGATCTAAAAAAATGGTAGTGCTGAATAGTGTGGAGAATATTGTAAATAGTAAAGAATCTGACTAGAAACAGATAATTACTGATAAGTTCTTTTATAGCAAGCAGTAAGTAGATTATATTTTCCTTGTAAATAGACAAATTTATGAAAAGTATTTAAAATTTATAGTTTAATTTGTGAATATAGTATGTCAATATAATTGTTTTCTTAGAAAGATTTAGTATTTTCTTTTCCTCATTGCTTCTAAGAATATAGTTATTTATTTTAGTTTATCCTGTGTCTGAATAATTCTGTGAATTCTTTAACAAATAAAAAGGAAATCAAATGAACTACTCTTTCCCCAAGATTTTATAATTTTGAAAATTTTTCAGATTTAATGTAGCTTTTTCTATGTTCTCTAAAATAGGTATTGGAAGAATTTACTTGTTCCCATCAATTAGAATAAATGATAGATTAATAGACATCCAATCTTCTATTCTTTTTGTAACTGTTTCTGTCAAGTTAAGCAGATTCTAGAATTTCATTTCCTACACATCTAATTACTATCTAAGAAATAGATTTATCTAAACAACAATACACCAAACAGTAGCAGACAGTTGCCTGACAATGCTCATAGGAATTCACATTTTTGGAGTTAAGGATTGTTTTTCTATCTTGTGCCCACTGATATATTTAATGACTAATTAAAATAAAGATTGATGTTCTGAATTATAGTGTTTAGAACATTCACCTGTCATATTTACTTCTGGGTTTGAATTCAGATGAAGGGAAAATTTGTAATGAATTTCAAATCAGGTTTAATTTTTTTTTTTCAGATTAAACGATAATCAACAAATACAAACTATCAAATTACTGTTAAGGAAATGGATATATAATTATTTTTGTCAGATAAATCTCATGTTAATTTCAATTAGTTAGTTGAGTGTCAATGCAATGTTATAATGCAGCTTTCAGTCATTGGCCTTTTTTCAAGAGGATATATTAGATTTGTGTGCTTTTTATTTAGTGATCACTGCTATACTTATTTAGGACTGGTATAAATAGAAATCAGGATAAAAATTGATTCCTGAGAGAAATTAATGCAAATTCAAAGAATCAATCAGCTACAAGCTAGTCATAACAATCATTACCATATAGAATCCATTGATTTAACTCACTGCCACTTTTAAGTTTGGAAGATAGAGATCATTAATGAATATTTGTTGAAAAAAATTAAGTATGGGGTAAAGACAAGCTATCACTCATAATAATCCATATGTGTCTTCATTCCTTAAACACAATATTTATTATAGCTAGTTTTTCCCCATTTGACAGACCACTTTTTATAACAATGATTTACTGCATGTCCACTAATTAATTATGTTACTATCAATGCATTGAAAACTACTGTTATCATTTACCAGTTATATGAATTATTGAAATTAAGAAATGATAATAAAATATGATCTTACTAATTTTTACAAATGTAAAGAAAATAATTAAGTTTTGTTTTTAATCATTCAGAAGTTAATGATTGTGCACAAGCTTTTTAATCCAATAAGCAAAGCATTTATATGCATTTTTTGTTCTAAGATTTATAAATGTGTTTAATATTTTTGTAGTGTAATTTTCACTACTCCACTCTCATGCAAGGTAGGGACTGGTTTATATCCACTTTTAATTCCTTGTGAAGTGATGTAATCATAAACATATGACCAAAGACACATGAAAAAGATGTATGATTCCCAAGGTGTACATTTCATGCTGAACTAGCACTCATCAGTTGGCCATACCACAATCTCTTACTCATATCATTATCATATTCAGTATATATAGATAGAAAATTATTTGTGCTCTCACAACTATGACACAAATCATTTAATGGAAGTATATTAATAATTTTTATTAGTCATTCATTAGACTAGAGATTATCCAATAATAATTTCTAGTTTAATAAATGACTAATAAAAATTATTGTAAATGTTTTGTTTTTTTTTGTATAGGCTGAGGTATCTGCTCAATGTATTAATGTACCCATAGTCATCATATATGATCAGAATTGATGATATTTACCATTGCTTACTATCTCTTGTTTCTTGGTTTGGTGCAATGGTACAAACTCTGGAACTCAAGATCCATGGATTGCAGCTCAATTCTATTACTTATGCTGCCCAAATTTCTTATAAATTCCTAAGTAATAAACCATTCAGTTATTATTCCTATTATTACTTTTTAACACAATTTATTTTAAGACTTCAATGTTTAGAATTGTGTCATAAATTTTAAGATTAGACATATAGTGAAGATCATCATCATCAACCATTATCAATCCACTGCAGGATGAAGGTCTCTCCAAGTTCAATCCATCTTTTCCTATCTTTAGCTTCTCTTCTCCACATCACCTCTGCACACTTTCTTATTTCATCCATTCATCTCACATGTGGTCTCTTTCTAGGTCTTTTACAATCTCTTGAAATCCAGTTCAAAATTTCAATTGTCCATCTATTATCATCTCTTCTAACAATATGTCCAGCCCAACTCCACTTTAGTCTTTTAATTTTTTCAATGAGGTCAGTAACACCTGTTTGTTCTCTTACCCATACATTGCGTTTTCGATCTCTTCTTGTTATTCCCAACATGCATGCATCTTTCCATACTTCTATGAGTGGTCTGAAGTCTCTGTATTGCTCTTCTATTAAGTGTCCAAGTCTCAGATCCTTAAGTAAGAACTGACAAAACACATTTATTAAAAACTTTCCTTTTCAAACACCAAATATTTTATAACCTCTAATGAAAATAATAATGAATATTGTTTCAAAAACAATAGAGTCAAGATCAAAAGTTGGATGATTATATACAAAGTAATGTGTCATGTGATTAATCTAAAGTACATTTGACATAGTTGTTTTTCCTTTTCACTTCAGAGCCCTCTATTATTGTAGTCAATGGTCCCAGCTGCTAGTGACAAACATATTCCAGACTAATTTCAACTATTGAACATTCTTCAATGATTTAGTAAAAAGATAAAAAGATTTGAAATAAAAAAAATATATGTTAATTGCATTTTCGAGTTCTTTAATAAATTCTAGCAAAAGAAAGTTACTTGATTAATTAATTTTATTAAAGTCAGTGTCAAAATAAAAGACAGTAAACTATTGCCTCTCCCTTTATAAATATCCTCTAGCTATGCTTAATGATTTTCACAAATAATAAATAAAGATTTACATAAATAATTTTACTGCTGTAGTCAGAAAATATATTTGAAAAATGGACATTATGATGGACATTTCTGTCATGAGTAAAAATAAATTTCTTGGAATTAAACCTTTGGCCATATTTTCGGTCATATATATAGAATTGTATGAAAAATAATTTTTGGGCACTAAACGTGACCCCATTGAACACACAATTCCACTTCATTGTTATGAATAATATTTTTAAAAAATTTTCTCACTTAAGAATCTATCCAAAAACCTTTAGCACTGTGTGATACCTGCCAAAACATCTCCGTCTATTAATATTATTTTTTATTATAGATGTTAGTAATTTTATTTATATAAAATCGAAGATTTAGTGAAAAGCAAATATAAAACCTATATACTGTAATAATCGAAAGATTAGTTGCTTAGGAGGTCACATGACACTGGAGTATTGGAAATAATTTACCATTGCACAAAGCACTATGAATTGTTATTTTTGATCATAGTAGTAGTTACTAAGAGACTTTTTAATGTCAACAAACTTGTTTTCCACATTGCTTGCACATATGTAGACAATTTTATTTTTACTTCCAGCTGGCTCCAAGCTTGATTTTGTAAATCAAGTATAAAACTCTACTACTTCATTTATTTTATGGCAATTATTTATTAATCATTAAGGCCATAAACCCATATATATATACACGTGTGTATGCTGTACACTTTTGCTCTCATTGATTCATCAGTCTAGACTTTTTGACTAGCACTACTAATTTTGATAAATGGTAAAAGCAAATCAATAAACTAAAAGTCAGTTATTATTCTCTTTTATCCTCTAATTAAATCAATGTTTAATCTGTTAGGTGTCAATTTATCTTAATTGATATGATATTTTTATGAAAGACAAATAATAGTAATGCTACGATTTGCATTTAAATTATAAATATGTGTGTGTAGAGTGCTGTACAGTATTAGCAAACTGCCAGAAAGACTTTAACTTTTGACCTCTTACCTTTGATGAATCATAAGTTTTATTTAAATATATTAGTTATGTCAATTTGATATAATTTACAATGGTTTTTTTCTTTCCTTTTTTAAATTTTAATTTATTTACTTGTAAAACTAATTGCTTAAGAAAAGTACAAAGTCGTTCAAATATTTTTTTTACAAAAATGATGTACGCTTTTTTTTTTTTAATTTGATTTATATTTCAGTGGCATTTTGAAAGACGTATGCAGGGATTTATCAATTTTATAATAATTCTTATTTAAATCTGAAGTTGTGATGTACTGATAATTATACTTTATTGTGAGCAAAGAGCAAAATCTTACAACTAATCAAAGTATTGTCATCAGATGCTAGCATGCTATTGCTACTTGGCTCAATCTATCTTCAGACAAAGATCTTAATGTATTATAAGTTAGCTGAGAATTTTTAAGAACGGTTATGAATGTTTTTAAATATTTATTCTAAAGTCACTCTATCTAGCCTTTGAATTATAGTTTGGCAAACGTGGATAAGCCTGATGAGTAATACCTTCACTGCTTATTCTCTAAGGTGGTGGTGCTAGATAAGTGTTTACCTTTCACTGGATTATTGTAAATCTGTTTTTATATATAAAGAAATACAGTGAGATATGCTAGAATTAACATAATTGGTTCTAGAAGCTTGTTCATTGTAGCATTTGTTTATTCCAGCATACATTAAGATGCATGTATTTAGGAGTAACTCATTCCATCTGCACCACCTAGAGCAAAATTATCATTCAACGCAAATTAAAAAAAAAAAAAAAAATTTTCTTTCACTAATGAAAATCTATAATTTTTTCACATTTTTGTTAGGAAATTACGTTTTTCTTAATGTTTAAGTTTAATTATTTTTTTTCTATTTAGTCACATTATAAATAAAATTATATGTGTAGAAAATATAAAATGAAAAAAAAAATATTTTATTGCTAAAGACACAAATATGCAGATACTGGAATTAAATTAATAAATGAATTTTATAAATTGTAACAAAAATGTCGTACACTCTAAAGTGGTCAAGCGTTGATGGCCTAAATGGTTAGCATAGCTGCCTTCCAAACAGCTGGCCTGGGTTCACTTCTCCATCAACGCATTTGACATATGAAAAAAAAAAAATTCTGAAAGTATTATGCACTTGTTATTCTCCATGTTTGTCATAATACTTCAACTCATTGCAGAATTTTGTCATAAAACGTGTGCAATACAGTATCTGGTCATTATAGAATTGTTGATTGTAGCAACAACCAGCCATTTCTAAATTGTGGATCACTTAGTGACTTATAAATGCACTTGAGCTGATCTTGCAATTGTTTGTCAAAAAAGTAGAGTTTTTATTGAATTGTTAAACTTACAAAAATAAATAAATACTTTAATGGATTGATGTTTTATAATTAATTATTTATTGTATCAATGAATGTTTAATTTTCATAAAGATAAAAGTATGCAAATGATGTGCTATTTTTATTTTTTGAAGATCGATAATTTGGAAATAGAATTAATTGATTTTAAATATTCTTTAAGTTGAAGTAATAAATTTAGAAAAATCTGAAAAGAACTTGGAAAAAAAAGTTCCAAATATACAAATAAAAGTGAGTTGAGCATCTTTTCCTAAGCTGTCTTTAACAAAGAAAAAAAATAGTAGTATCTGCTTTAACTATTTTTGGTTTATCCTTCATCTGTGAACAAATCTTTCCCCAAAAGAATTATATTTAAAATCCATTAAGGAATCAGTTGACACTTGGCAATTTGAAATGAAAATGTCACATACAAATCAGATTTAGAGACTTTCTGCAAACAAAAACAACATCGATGAAGTATGTTTCAGCTGATTTATATTTTTTAAATCAATTTGACAAAGGAGCAAAATGTTTTTCTACACTGTTTTTGTAACGTTTTGCAATTGTGTTTGCATTACCAGAATAGTAATATACTTTTTATCTTCATAACTTTTTATCTTCACTTATATATTAATATGTTATTATTATCGTTTTTCATGTTTTTATAAATTTTGTTAGAAATCATCATTTTATATCATTACTTTACTTATTTGACTCATAAACAAAATATAATATATTTGATGTAGAATGAATGGGGATCACGGTAAAAAAAAATTGCTGTTCACTACATTATACACCACTGTGTAAGTATTAGTATATATTTGTCTGAAGGTTTGTAATGATGGTATATTATAAGATGTGATATGTTGGACTATTTCCATAATTTATGAGTGAATGTTGAATGTATAGAAAATTGTAAATTTTATTTAAACTTTTTCAAATACAAACAACTTGTTAGTAATAACACACAAATAGACAATACAGGTTAGTAATTACACAAAGTTTCAAGTAGTATTATTCTCCATTCTTCTTCAGGTGTTGCTGGCTATATGCACAGTGACAATATTAGCTTAGAAGTTGAACTCGCATCTTTAGATTCTTGAATATTGAATTTAAGGCAAACGCTCTACCAACTGACCTATTCTGTCAAAGGCAACATTAGTAGAAATTTGATATATTTATATATGAGGGTTGGTTCAAATCCTCCTGAGTCCTTCAGTTTTTTTTATTTTTATAATGAGGCTAATTAATTTTTATTTTTTATTTTTTCATAAGAGCAAGATTAATTAGAGGCTTCCATACATTGTGTATTACCACACTAGATTGACTTATAGGATTATTTACCATTGTCATATGAGCAGCATCCTTGAATTTTCTTTTATGCATTTTCCCCTCTATATCCAATATCTTTGTATTTTCCCATTTAAGCATATGGTCATTAGTACATACATGATCTGCTATAGTAGACACATCTGTTTTTTTCTTTTAACCATTAATTTGTGCTCTTTCAATCGCTGTTCAACAGGGCAATGGGTTTCACTAATGTATTTCCATCCACATTTATATGGTATTTTTCATAGATGCAGTTTTTGTTCTTCAGCATTTCCAGTTTAGGCTTAGTAGAAGTAAGCATTCCTCAAGGTGTGGTATGGCTTTGGAAAGCAGTTTTATTGTTAGATTGATTGCAGATTTTCTTCAAATTGTCTGCCATTCCTGGTATGTATGGATACACTACCATACCAATAATTGTTTTCTCTTTTGGTATCTCTTTGTGTTATCTATTGAAGGTTTTCCTGATGACTGCTGATGGATAACCATTCTTCATAAGCATTTGTTCTATGTGAATCTTTTCTTTTTCCAAATCACTGGTTTCTGAACAAACCTCCTTTGTTCTGTTCCATAGTGATAGTACAATTCCTTGTTTAGTACTTCTTGTATGATTGGATGTATATGCCAAGTATTTGCCAGTGTGTGTTGGTTTCCTATACACTGTTGTTTTTACTTTGCTCTGAGGGAATCTTGTCACAAGAACATCCAAGAATGCTATTTTTTGTTCTTGTTCTGATTCCATCATGAATTTAATTGTAGGAGATATGTTGTTAAGGTGCACCCAGAATGACTGTAATTTTACCTCATCATGTGGCCAGACCACAAATGTATCATCAACATATTGGAGCCACACTTTAGGTGAACATGGAGTAGTATTTATGGCTGTGGTTTCAAGTTCTTCTAGTAAATGTTGCTGAGCAAGGGTGACAGTGCTGATCCCATGGACATCCCTTGATTTTATTGGAAGGATTCCGAGTTATATTGAAAGTATGTTGTTACACAGAATGTTAATAATTTCATTATACTAACAATAGATAGAGCTTTTCTAGTTTGTAGACTATTATCATCATATAACTTTTTCCTTACAATAGACAATGCCTCATCACATGGTACATTTGTAAATAGACTTTCCACATGTTCCTGACTAATTCTACAAAGTGCTTAGAATCCCTGATGAAAGACTGTGTCCTGTACGCCAATGAACTAAGAACTTTGAGAAGAAATCTTGACAAATTTTGACATGGGAAATTCTAGAACTAACAGTAGGTCTTAATGGAACACTGTCTTATGGATTTTAGGCAGTTTATACAGGTGAGGAATCTTGCTGAAATACAAAGTTAATTTTCTTTTTTCTGAATCACTGAAATACCTGCAATGCTTCCGGAGTAATGCTTGTAGTTTTACCTCTGTATTTGGAATTGGATTTTTTGCTACTTTTTTGTATTGGCCTGCTGTGAGAAATTTTATTGAAAGATACACATATGTATCTGTGCATATACAAATCAGTATATTTATATCTAAATTACTGATGAGCAGGTTTTGCACATGACCTTAATCTGGATTTTCTTTCATGATTGCTTCAATTATTACACTCTTGATAATTTTTTTTTTCTTCATATCAACTACTAACTTTTTTCATTTTCAAAACCACATCGTTTTTAAGGTGAACAATAAAGTAATTGATACTAGATGGCAATATATTCTATTTAGATTTTAACTTTATCTAAGGAGAAGTCATTTTACATTACTCTCAGAAGCTAACTTTTGTATATTTTTCTATTTCCATCCCAAATGATAGATCAACTCCAAAAGACAATGAATAGGTAAATTTACACATACACAATAAATTAAATTTCAAGTAAATTCAAAATAGATGAAATAGTTTGCAATCACCAGTGCAGCGATGTTGTATTCCTCTCTATCATCATTCTAGGAATTTATTCACCATTTTGCCTATTCCATCACTTCAGCTCTGATCATATTACATATATTTTTACAAGCATTTTGATAACTGAATAAATCATTATGTTTTTTTTTTTGTTTTTTTTTTAAAGACAAAGTTTTAATTTTTTTTTTTAAATGAAAAATTAATTTTTGTAATTAGATACAAAGTACACTCGATGTTTTGCAAACTATCAGCGAAACTATCAAACAGATTTTATGGGACAAAATTAATAAAAAGTATTTTTATTTTTGATCAATGAAGTTTCATAAAGTATACTTGATGTGAACATATATATCTTTAATCATAATTTTGTGGGAAATGTAATAAAACTATTAATCACTTGTCAAAATTTGAAAATCTATTTTTAAATTTTATCTTTTCTTACCTTTTAAATGCTAATGATCATATCTATTTAACTTATTACCCTCCTTAAAATTCTGACTTTTTGACAACATTTAACAATTTTAAAATTATATTTTGTAAAATAAAGTTCACCATCATCATTAATTATTTGATACACTTCACACCTTTCCAAGCTTTTCTGTTATTTGTTTTATTCATCAAATACTAATAGCCCTGTTTGTTTGGTGTTGTGGTAAAGTGGCAGGTTGTAGAACCCTAAACCCATGAATCATGACCCAACTCAGTGACCAAACTTCTTATGAATTCCTGAGCACTAAACTTTTTGAATTCTGAAATTTATATTTCAACCTCTTTCAATTTCTGCCTTTTTTTAATGCTTTTTATATTACTATTATAAAAATTGCCAAAAATAATAAATTTGCGTATTTTAGTTTATGCATCTTAATAATCCAAAAGAATTGATGTATTCCTAAAAAAAGAAGCTTAATTCAATTGCATTAAAGCGTAGTAAGAATTGGAACTATTACTCATCTTATTGTGGTCCTCTATCAACATAATCTGCAAACAATGGCAAACTACTGCTGGAAATCAAGCATTGGTGATTGAATGGTCAGCACAGCTGACTTACAAGCAGTTGCTGCGGGTTCACTTCACACTGATGCTATGACACGAGAAAAAAAAACTACTGCTGGCAATGATAATGCATTTTTTCATTTCTTAATTACAATGCTATTTGCGAAAATCCTAATAGGAATCAATAAATCTTTTTATCAGATTGCTTAATTCACATACCTAGAAGCAGATAAATGTTATACCATTCTTCATGTTGTTACAATAAAAATATGTTATATAAGAAGTTATCATTACAAATTTAGTTTTAACAATCATTTTCAATCCACTACATGATGAAGGCCTGTGAATTTATTCTAGTATTTCCAGAAGCATTAATATTTGGATTAATGCCTTTGTCTTTTATAAGTAAATCATATTTCCAATTTATCTTTTTCTTTTTTTATGACTCAATGAAAAAGAGATTATTTTTCTTCCTTTTCAATAATAATTCTTATAACTAATTGTTTTTTTTAATCCTTTTTAAATAGATTCCTTTTGTTTTAAATTATTGTTTATATTTCTATATAAATAGTATTAAATAATTAATATGACTGTTGATATTAAATGCCTATATATATAATTATTTTTAGCAAAAATGAGAATTACTCTTGAATTATTTTGTTATTAGTATATGAGTTTGATAAAAAAGATAGAAATTGTCGATTTTCAAGCTTTTGAGTTTATTCAATAAAACAAAGATGAATTTTATTGTCATTGAGTTAAGAGAGTATTAAAAATGATGAACTTTCATCAACAATAAATTGTCAAGCATTGGTAGTCGAGAGATCAGCGGCAGCTGCTTTACAGGCAGTTGTCCCGGGTTAGCGGGTTTGCTTCCCGGCTGATGCTATGACACATGAAGAAAAAAAAAGTGTTATTGCTTGTTCATAATATTCTATTGTCTGATTATTTTCTTCTTTTTTTTCAGGCAAAAATATTAATATATATTCTAAGAGACCATGACCTGATCAACATTCTGTGGATTAAATCTGTTTTTTTATGAATCATTTACTTTAGTTTCATGTTACATATTACATAATGTTTTTTTTTTTAATAGAAAAAAGCACTAAGAATCAGAAATAAAGACTGTATTAGCTTTGATTATCTTGCTAAGATTAGAACTTGTGATGTACTTGGCTTATATAGTACACTTAAAAAAAATAAAATGGTTATTTACTTTGGAGGTCATGTGATATTCAAGCTTCAGGTGCCTCAGATTAAGCTTTGATTCAAAAACTTTAACTCTTAAATTCATAACTCTACTATTGAATAAACAGTTCAGGGCACATTAAATTTATAAAATACAGACTTTTTTTTTTAAAGATTCAACATTTACTTTTGCTATGCTAATATTTTAAAAATGGACCTTTTTTTCTCATTTATATATATTATTATTTTTTTGTTCTGTGCAGTTTAGCTCAGTGAAAACACCAGAATCAAGATAAGAACTAAAGGTTTCTAGATTGATTTTTGCTAAGTAAAAAAAAAATATCTCAATTTGGTCAGTGGAAGGGAACTTCTGTGCTCAATCTTTGGAACTAATAATTATAACTTTCTGTTAACTTTTTTTTTCTGCCTTCTGAGACTGAGAAGTTCCAGATATGCATTGTCTTTAATGTTATTACTGATATTTGGTTATTATTTGATGACTTTTACAATGATGGTCTTCCAGAATAGTTTTTATCTTTGTTCTAAATTCAAAACTTCCATTTGATGTTACAAACTGAATACTTTCATCATTTTTGAACAGCTAGCTAACTGTCCTAAAGAACAGGAAGAATTTAAACTGCCCCAAAGTTCTATTCCAACTTGATATAATCTTTTTCCTGAACTGGATCAGAGAACTTAAGCACTTTCTTTTGAACCCAGCATGTATGGTATTGATCTGCATTGTGTAATCAGCAATAAGTTTTATTATATTCTAGTTCTATAAAATTATATACTATTCACATATTATATAGGGCAATGTGGATTAATTTGATTATGGTAATTAGAAAACAATTTGGCTCTAAAGTCAATAAACTTACTTTTCATTAAACATATTTGTGTCACTAATTGCTTCATAAATTTAAAATTTGAAAAACATAAATAAAATGAACAGATGTGCAAAGAAAGAAACTGAAAGTTATGTTTAATTATTTGATACGAACTTGTCATTTTACATTAAGTTTCATAGAGATGATTTGTTACCCTGTGCTATTTTCCATCAGTTCTAAATTTACAAATAAGATGTAATAATAACACTTATTCATAAGTATTTTTTTTTTAAATTTGATTTAAAAATTTATCTAGTTTTAATTAAAAAATATTAATTAAAATATCAAATTATCAGAGTATGCATGTCACTGTCAATGTTGATTACTGATGATAAATTTAATTTAATCGAGATCAGGTTATTTAAAGTCTGAAAATAAATTAAAAGCTCTGTGCGTGCGAGTGCTCTAAACCATCCCTATCTGACAGTGAGTGATGCCAAAATGAATGCAGAGATAAACTTAAAAAAAATCTTCATTAAAATAAAAAAAGAAGAAATGATTATATAAATAGATATACATACAGTGATATATTACAAAATAGTTTTATTTAGGATAAAATATTACTCATTTGGTATTAAAATAATAATTGTGCAGACATGTAATGTGAGGGCAAAGAATAATTGAAAGAAGCATGGTCAGTGTAAGATGAAAAGATAATATTGACTTAAGCGAAAAAAGCTGAAAATATTCTAAAAAAAATAAAAAATTTAAAAATGAAAATGAACAGAACATATCAAGAGAGAATATACTATTTGGAACAAACACATTGGATGAACAGGAAAAAAAGATGGACATATGCCACGAAGTGTTAAGAACCATGCAGTTAACAATAGCAGGAGATGGACAATTAGTGGAAGCATTTGGAACAAACTTTGTTCACCACAAAGAAATCATAATGTTTGGATGCTGAAAATAATGGGTTGATCTTGGATTTGGAATCTTTTAACTCTTGAGTCTGTTTTTCTTTTCACTGCATTAAAACATACAGAGCAGTAATAATCGTTAAGATGAATTATTAAACCATATATATATATGTAAACACACATTAAATAAAGAAAACTTGACTGGCAAGTAATCGAAAGTGAGAATATTTTATGATAATAGAAAGGGGAAAAAAAAACCCTCTACTCTTCAAAGTTGACCAGAGAAACAGGGTACATATAAATTGAATAACGGAAGGTGGAGGTGGGTGGGTGTTTTTGTAAATTATATAAAGAAAATATTGAGAATACTTGTCATTTATTTTTAAAAGTGAAGATACTTACATCTGGAAAAAATGAAACTAATGAAATATAATTTAAATGAATATATAAACTATATGTGTGGGTTTTTTTTTTTATGTTAAGATTGCATAATGATAAAGATGACTTTAAAACGAGATATTGAATGAATAAATGGAAATTCTGAACAAATAGAAAATAAAATGATATACATACATATATTGCACATGTATATGTAACGTGTTTAAGCACTTTGTATGGATTTGCATAGTGATACAATGCTAGATTCAAGAGCTAAAGGTTCCTGAATTCAAGCACAACTCATGAATTCTTGTGGCTTAAATATCATGACTTTTTAAATCATTTGATTATTTAGCTATTGCTATAGTCATGCTACTGAACAAAGATATTCCTAAGTGCTGCCCCTAATTTTCCACTTCCTACCATTGTTGTCTGAGTGTTTCTTATCTTTTCATGGCATCTTTTCTATTTTGTGTATGTGTGTCATTCAATATAATTCATTGCTCCATATAACTATATGTTTTTTAAAAAATTTTGATAAATTTTTATTTTAGGCATTTTTTTTCTTTCGGACTATCAAAAAAAAAGAGTTATAAAACTAAGAAAGAAAGAGTTAAAATGGTTAAAAGATTTAAAGATATTAGATGTTCTGAGATGGATCCAAAAAGGAGTGAGAAAGGCATATCTTGGATGACAATATGTGAACAAAAGGAAACATTTCAGAGGAAGATGGAATAATCATATATGTATATGGAGGATATTAAAAAAAAGGTTAAAATATTTGGTAGATTGCAATTTATGAATATTAATAAAAATAACTAAAATGATTTTTAATTGAATTGCAAAGAAAGGAAAGACATTATCTAAATGATACATAATTGCTATAATAATAAGGATTAGGACAGGCAAACATTGTCATTTATACCATCTTTGCCATTTATCCAATACCAAAGTGAAAGCCAAAAATTTTTTTTTTTAAATTCACAGTGAAGATTGTATCAACATGCAAAAATGCATATAAAAAAATTTAAATGCATACATTTAATAAATTTTATGATACCAAGCAGCCATCTTTCTATTTTAGAGTGCCATACATAATCACATAAAAAAAAAGATAAATTTACAACTAGTGAATTTTTCATCTCAGAGAGCCATACTTGATTGTATTATTAATAATATATCTTTGGTGTATATTGTAAGAACATATATTTATACATATTTGTATTTTATAGAGACATTGCAAAACATAAGCAAAAAGCTTTGCTAATTGCTCAACAAGCTTTGTGATAAATTCTAACCAAAAGAAAGCATTTAAAATATCTCTGCCAGAAACAACACCCAATCCCCTGACCAATTGTTTCATGCTTTGGCACTACCTCAGAGAGGTGCCAGAGTAGTTTCGATACTAGATCTGAGGAGTGCCAAAGCATGAACCGCATTGATCTAAGGAGTTAACGGTGTGGTTTCTGATAGAAATTAAATTTTTAGACGCTTAAATCTCTTCAAACCCAGCATCTAACTCACAAAGCCTGTATGGAGCAATGAGCAGATCTTCATTGATACCATATATTACTAGTCTTAGCAAATAAGACACTTAGGGTCATGTGATATAAGACTCTATTAGTTTTTAATTAATAAAAGCATATCATATGTCTCATTCTCCCTCATTTTTCTGGAATTAGAATGATCTAATGTATTTATGAAGAACTTTTAATAATTATTGATGAAACTGAATACAAAAAGAATTCAGTGATGAAAACATCTTTTACATCAGGGAATAAAAATTTTTAAGATTGTTTGATCCATTCAGTGATTATGAATGTGGGATCCTATTTTTGAATGCATGTTAAAAAATATAAATGTTTCATCTTACTACAAAATTCTTCTGAAACATTTGATACAATTCACAGAAATTATCCAGATTTACTACACAAGGAAGTACTACTCTGAAATATTAAGCTTGACTTCTATGTCTTAAGATATCCAGAGAAGTGTAGAGGAACTATAGTGTAAACTGAAATGCTTACAAATTTCATTGTTTTGTTCTGTTGAAACAATTCTTTGGTTATGACCATTTCACTAATAATGAGGAAGTTGAGAAATGTGTTGCCATAGTGGATGAGATAAAAATCCAATATTTAAGAAAATGAGACAGATATTTTAATTTTAAACTTTTTTTAAACTTTCCAAATACAAAAAACTTGTTAGTAATAACACACAAATAGGCAACACAGGTTAGTAATTACACAACGTTGCAAGTAGTAGTATTTTCCACTAATGTTGCATAAGATTATGTCAAGAAATATATATATTTGTTTTTCTGGGGTTGAAATTTTTTTTTTTTTGATATTTTAGTAATTGAAATTTATTTACATCATATGATTCTGTTTACACACACACAAATTCTTTATCTGAAAGTATATTCTTTTTTTAGGCAACAATCTTTTATTAAAAAAAAAAATCAAAAAATTTTATTACTAACATCTTGTTAGATTTAGTAAGTATCCAGAATCTTTTTGAAATGAGTGATAACTCTTTTGACTACTTTATTTGAACTAAATAATACAATTCACTGTCAACATCACAATTGCATTATCTCAGATGTAATTACTTTAATAAATAACGTGATGACCTGACAATAATTTCTAATTGTTTATTAACATATTACATCCTCTACATTTCAAGAGCATATGAGTTGGAAATAAATGGGTTTTAATTTACTCTGATAATCTAATTGGAGTAAAGCTTGTAATCAGAGTTCTAAAAGTGTTTGAAAGCCATCATGCCAACTGAATAAGTTATTGATTGGAAATGGGGGGGGGGTCAGAAATGGATTTATAAGCTCCATAGTTAAACTAATCAAATGATTATTTGGGTATAGTAACTGCATATATATATATTCACATTTTAACAAAAGTAATTCTTTTTTTTAGTAATAAAAAGAATGAATTTTAATTTGCTATTAAAAATTTATATGACTGGAAATTGTATTCAAAACTAATTGTTTGAAAATCTATTTTCCCCATTTAACACCTTGTACTCTAATCCTGAGATGGTTTGGAATCCAATAAAAAATTGCATATTTTATCTTGGATTCAAATTATGGATATAGTATGTTTATGTAAAGAGAGTTGCTTTTTGCAAGGTTTTGGTCAGAGAATATTATATACATTCAAAACAGTTTGGAATGTGGCAACATTGACCATGGTCTTTACATCAAGATATGATTGTGATCCCAGATGTCTGTTAAAATACAATTCTGTGTTACACGTGACATCAAGCTATATGCTTTTTGGCCTTGCCATTTTATACATAAGCCAAAGTTGTGCAGATAGGAAGTCTATAATTGTGGAAAGCTAATGGTAAATACCAGCATGACCATCAAATATAATTTCCAAAAGAACGATTAGGTAATTGATTTTCTAAATATACCCAGTACTGTGTGCTTCTTAAATCAGGTGTAACAAAATTTTAAAAGGCTTCATGATTTGATAGTTAGCACATTTGCTACTGTGTTCATAACCGGGGTTTTAAACCTTCAGAAAATATGATTAAATATTTTAAAAATTCCAAGCTAGTTTAAATTTTTAATTCAGTTAGGCCGAGATTGGTAAATGAATATCCAAATACATTTTGCTAGAGGATTATAAACCTTTAAGCCAATAAACATCACATGATCACCATTTCTTATAGACCTTCATAAGTGACATTTGATTAGCATGACAAATATTGTTTTCCTCTCCCTTGTTTTCCTGTAAAGACATTCTTGGGTTTTTGTTCTGCAATAAGTTAATTAAAGAGTATTTTATCTATCAAAATCTTCTTTTTTTATATTTCTTATAAGTCGAAATAAATAATAAAACTTTTGGATATCATTATTAAGGTGAAAAAAAAAGTTAAATCATTGTCAAACCTCCAAAAAAAAAAAAAAAAAGAAAATAAGGAAATTGAAAAAAAAAAAAGTCTAAAACAAACTCTTCAAACAGTTGTTATGAAATCAAAACATTCTTAAATTACTATTCTTAAATTAATTATAATTTTCCTTGCGTTAGTTAATTTTGTTTAGATTTCAGTTTGTTTCTGCACTGTCTGACTAAAACAATATTGAATGTGCGTGTATACAGTATATATAAAATGCTGTAAATAAAGTTGATTACGTTTGTTTGTAACAAATAATCTGAAAGTTTAACAAATTCACCATTGTTAACATTCAGAAAACTAATGTATGCAAAATAGTAAATATTAATTATATAAAGATGTGCTAATTAGGCAGACTACGCAATGTGCAATAAAAACTCCCGAAATCAGCCAAGACAAGAAAAGAGTGAGTAGCAATAGTGATATGAAAGTATGCATGGGACACCCATAGAGCCTAGAAATCAACTAAGTGAAGATGTATTTAATTTAACAAGTAATATACTATATCTAACATGAGAAAAGTTTAAAGTGACAACAACTATGCCAGAAAACTGATAATAAGCATGAAGATTTATACCTTTTTGGGTGTTAATAAACTCATATTTGTTAAGTTTTACTTCTATGTTGTTTTATTTTGATAAAAGAAATAAAATGATGCATATACCATTGATAATACAGTCAACAGTCAAAGAAATTTGCGTGAAGTTAAAAAAAGTTATCTGGTACATATAACAAAACAGTGCAGTCTGACAGAAGCAGATGGACAAGGTTGGTACAATATGAATTTTTGGGAAAACAATATAGTATAGCAGTGCAGTTTGATACTTCAAGAAAAACTTATAACTGCTTGGATCTAGAATGCCATATTGATTTTTTTTAAAAACTGACCTGGGGCACAATTTTCACAATAACTTCAGTTTTAATTATGTTAGAACAAAACAATTTACATTAATAGAAACTAGAAAAACTAAGGAAAACAATAAGTCTAAGACAAATAGTGATAACTATTTAAAAAATAAGGAAAAAAATAAATTTCAACATCCAAAATAATTATTACTTTATTGTTTATTCGTAATTTCTAATTTATCATTAACTAAAGTTAAATTATATCTGCAGTGATAATTTATTTGTATTCCTCACAAAATTATCTTTCAAACCATATATAATATGATTTACCTGAGATAATCCATAGCTTCAGAATCTCCAAAAGTATTCACATAAGAATTCTTCATTTTTTTATCTTATACTCCAAAAGTTACCAAATGTCAAAGGCATCTATAAGAAAAAGATTCATCCTAATAAAAGATACAAAACAAATCATTTCCAGAAGATAGATATGCATTTGTCATCATAGCAATTGGTTTCTTGTCTATCTAAAACTAGAAATTGTAGGCTACTGTCTGTATCACTGATAAAATGAGTTTCATTTCTTCATTTTATATTTTTTTGTGTACATCAGTGATATTTATATTCTTTATGCACACCAGTGATGCTATCTTGTTATATTTATTGTATCACATAGATATAATTTATTTGCATATAGTCCATTTGTTAGCTATAGACTTGAAAATAATGTGATGAAACATATAGCAAAACCAGAGTGACTCCACAGCATGAGTATCAAGGCATAAGCAAGAATCAGAATTTGATTATTTGCCTGCATATGCAATCTTTCTGTACATTTGATTATTAGTTTTGTAAACCATTACTTGTAAACACAAACACACCATATAAACATAATAATAAATAATAAATTATTAAACTTTTTGAGAATAATTATTTTTATAAAATAAGTTTATTTTTATAAAATAAGTGGATTAGAATTTACAAAATGATCATAGATATGAATTCATATGAGCATAAATAAATATATAATTTATATAGACACACATCACTACAAACTCAAATTAATAAAAAATCATTTTTTCAAATAAAAAAAAATTAAATATTATTCAAAAAATTAAAAAATTAAAATTGTATACTTAGAAGCCTGATAGTTCTGCTTATGTTTAGACTCCAATGAAGGCCTTGTTTGTGAATCAGAGTATTTTTATTCTGATAAAAGTGTATTTGAAACCTGATAAGTGTTTTCTGTCTTTATCACTTCATGGAAATTACAAAATTGATAAAAAAAAAATTAAATGCACTGGTTGCGAAAAAAATTAATAAAAAATCCAAATTAAAGACATCTTTAGAAAGTTATGTCAGAAATGTATCAAATGCTCATATTTTTGTTGACATCATGCTTATAGTTTTTACGTCAGTAAAAAAAGAAAACATTTCAACCGATCAAATAAGATGTGTGGGAAACCAAAGCAGATAAAGAAAATTTAAGAGTAAATATTAATAAAGAGAAAATAATGGCATTGCAAAATTAGTGAATTCAATGTAAATAACACATCAGGATAGCAAATGTGTGTGAAAGATGCAGAGGTATATATACTTATTAATAATAATATAATAGTGGATAAGCTAAAAGTGATCTTAATGTACATGGCTGATAAAGATATATTACAAGTGGCTGATTGTCTATATGACCCAAAGGCTCCAAAAGAGATACCTTATAAAGAGTTAAAAGAAAAGCTGACAATGCATTTCAAGCCTACAACAACAAAACTTCTTGGAAACAGAAACAAGACACCACATGAGAAAATTCAAGATTTCAACATAGGATTGTGTGTATTTGCTAAAGAATACATTTTCATTTCTGAGTTGGGAGACATGCTTTTTGACCGTTATTGTGGTGAATGAGTGGCAGCAAGCTCAAACAAGTTATGCAGAGGGAAATTGGATTAACGTACAATTGGGTCACAGAAAAATAGATAGCCTATGAAGCCATACTGGAAAAATGCAGCAGAATTCCAGAATAGTACCAAGGTAAATAAACCCAAAATAACTATAAATAAAATAAAAGCTGAAGTAGGAACTGTAAATATGGATACTACCTTGATATGCTATTGTTTTAGTGGTAAGGTTCATATGAAAAAGAATTCTAAATTTAAGAAGGATCAGAAGGATATTTGTCACAAGTTTATTATAACAGACAGAAAATAAAGCCAAAGTTGAGTTATTATTGGATTGTAAACCAAAGGGTCTGCAAAAAATAAACAAATGTCAAAAAAAATAAATGATATCAACAACAATCACATGATGTTGAAAATTTGCATTCTTGAACAGAAAGTCAGAATGGATATAGACATTGGAGCAGGTGTGTCTCTTATGGCAGAGAGAGATTGGTCAAAGATTACAAGGAAATGTAAGTGGTATATATACCAATAGCGAAAACTGATGTGCAACTGACATAAGTGGAAATACAATAGGTATACGAGAGTTAGTAACTGTTTCAGTGAAAATAAATTCAAGAATTAAAAATCTATCTTTGTATATTGTGATGAGAGATTTAAATCTAATTCTAGGCCAAAACTAGTTTAAATTATTATGAATTAGGATTAAGATTATAAAAAGAGTATAGATAGAATCAGAAATCAAAGAAAAGTTTTCACACTTTTTTAAGTTGGGCCCATCAGAGATAAGCATTGAGCTGGTTAATATAGAAATTATTAAAGAGTGCTCAACCTGTTCTAAGCAGATCATAGAAGGTTACTTTTGCTTTGAAGACTAAAATAGAAGAAAAGCTGAAAAAAATGGTAAAGAGAGATGTTCTATATTTATGAAGAATTATCATGGTCAACACAAGTTGTAGTTATATTAAAACTAGTGGGGACTGTTCCTTTACACAGAGACTATTGTGTGACCCTGAAGAAATATATAAATAAAACAGAACAGTCAATACCTAGTATTTAAGAGGTCTTAGGTTCACTATAGAAAGCAATATACTGTTCTAGAATCATTTTAAAGTTTGCATTCCATCAAATTTCAGTAACAACAAGAACAGATGAACTCTTAACTATCAAAACTCATTTGAGACAATTTAAGTATAGTAAACTGCCATATATAATTATTATTCCCAAATGTGTTTCAAGTAAAAAATGGATGGCCTGTTGTAAGTAATGAAAAGAGTTATTTCTTATGTGGATGACATTTTGATAAACCAAAAACTGAGAGTGAATTATACACATATATAAATAAATATATGACTTACTATAGAAATTTGTTTTATGGCTAAATGCCATGAAGTGTATTTGGTCCTCTACAAAAATGAAGTTTCTATAACATATAATAAATAATAAAGGAAAATACTCAAACCCAGAAAAAGTGAAAGTCATCAAGAATGCGCTTAAACTGAAAAAATTTAAGGATTTGCAAGAATTTCTGGGATTATTAAAAATTTTTTAAAAGAGTTTCTTGGAAGTCAAATCATACATAATGATGCAAATTATATGATCTGTTAAAGAAAAAATGATGGAAGTGGGGAGTAGAGGCTTATATAGCATTTAAGGTGAGTAAAGATTTATTAATGATGAACCAACTCCTCTCCATTTCAAAAACAATCAAGATGTAATTATAAGTTTGGAATACAGAGTTGGAGCTGTTATTTCAGAGGTTATGGAGGTGAAAGTCCAATCATGTATGCATCTGAAACTTTAACAGCATTTGAAAAGAACAACAATCAGTTTAATAATGAAACTCTAGCTATTGTTTTTGCAGTGAAGAATTTCACCAATATGTATATGAATGCACATTCAAGATATATGTGGATAATAAATCTCTATTGGGAATATTTGGAAATCTAAAGAAGATTCAAGATCATACCATTTAAAGAAATAATCAAATAGATAAATATTTTGGCATCCTATGATTTGGAACTCTTATATAGGCCAGGGAAAAAAATTTTTCATGATGGCACTTTGTCCACAATATCAGACAAGAAATAGTATAAGCCTTGAACTACAGAAATCAATTATATAGATTCCATAGAGTCAGATGTATTAAACAGTGTAGTTGTAATCAAATAGATCAATCAAGATGCTGGTTATCACTAGTAAGAAAATAGATTAAAGACAGATGACTCTGAAGTCAACCAGTGGTTAAACCTATACAAAACATGCACGAAAGTTTGTTTGTGTGTAGTGGATGCATATTAATGATGGACAACATATTAATTCCTACAAAAGGAAGGAAGCAAGTTCTGGAATTATTACATGAAGAACATCCAAGTATTGTTGGAATGAAAGATTTATGGTGGCACAGCATGTGACATGAAATTGAACAAGCAATCAAATACTATAGAACACGTTAGTCCACAGCTAAGCTACTCTCGAAGGAACAGGAACCATGACCAAAAGCAACTAAAACATAGCAGAGAATACATATGGACCAAGCTGATTCTTTTAATGATATATTTTCTTGGTAGTTATTGATTCTTATTCAAAATGAATAGAATAGAGTAGTCAAAAATATGAGTGCTAAGAATACCATTAGAATATTAAATAAACTGTTCACTTATCATAGATATTCAGATATTATCATTTCATATAATGAAGCTGGATTCATTTCATTGCAATTAAAAAACTTTTTAGTTAACAAGGAGATTAGATATGTTCCAACATATCCCTGTTACCACAGGTTGAAAAAGCAGTGCAATATTTGAAGCTAATATTAAATAAAACACCATATAAGGATATTAGAAGCTTTAACACCAGTCATGTTTTACCAGCATTTCATGCCCAGCACAGCTTCTAGAAAAACATGGTGAAAATGCTGATGAGATGGAAATGCTGTACTCACATTATGCGCGGGGCCTTAATAAGACAGAAAAAAAAAAGGGAGAATAATTTAGACAACATGAAGTACAATGTAGTAGAAACACTGTGGATATAAGACCAATAAAAAAACAGTAGTAAACAGGAATTGTATCAAAAGTATCATCTAAACAATTAAAATTGATACAGCTGGTTGATGGAATTGAAGTTTGATGTCACAATAATCTCCAAAGCTGTCAGAGTAAGTCTACTGAACCTGAGAATGCAAAAATGGATTTTTGTAGTAGCAGATGTAATTGATCCAGTGAAAGAAGAGGATTATGTTGACACATCATCAGATGTAAGAAAAAATACATAGGAATGAGCTAACAGAAGAAACTGATTTTTTTGAAAGTGTGTAATCAGATTAATGTTTTACTAGGAGTTCCTGTGGTGGATTAACTCAGTTTGAAAGGAGACAAAGAAATACCTGTACTATTACCAAGACATGAGGTCATAGAAACCCTACAGACTGAAAGATTATATTTGTAATTAAACCTGTGAACTATTTTCTAGAGTGAAAGGAGGTGTGCATTGTCTGACAAACAATAATGTATCTTTCTGTATATGTATATACAAAGTGATATAAAGTTGATTACATTTATTTATAATAAATGTCCGACAGAAAATTGAATAAATTCCCCGTTGTTAACACTTTAGAAAATTAATGTATGCAGAGTGTACAGATGCATTCTAAATTATGCAGAGATTTGCTAATTAGGCAGATTATACAATGTGCAATAAAAACTGCCGAAATCAACGGAGACAAAAAGGAAAAAGAGAGTAGCCAAAATGATCTGAAAGAATGCTAATGACACACATAGAGACCAAGAAATACATTAAGTGACGATAACTAGTATTTAATCTAATACCTAGTACTGTATCTAACATAAGTTCTGGGACTATATCTATAACCGAGTTTAAAATAAGAACAACTTTGTGAACAAGATGATTGTAAACATGAAGATTTATACTTTTTCGTGTGTTGAGTTAGTTAACTCATATTTGTTATTTCTGTGTTGAGTTTTATTTTGATTTAAAAAATAAAATGACGTGTATCCAATACAGCTGGTATATAGCAGTTTCTAATTTTTTCTTCTTATAAATAAAAAACAAAAGTATAAATATTAAAAATGTGTCGTAGTGATTTTTTTTTTAAGAACTTTTTTCAATTTTAAAAACTTTTTTTTTTAATTCGTAATATATTTTGTAATTGCAGCGCATCTTTATGATTTGCCGAAGAAGACTAATTTAAATAGCCAGTGTAGACAAAACAATGTTGTACTTAAACAACTTGTTAAAAATATCTTCAAAGCTTGTTAATTGTCAGAAACCTGAAAAATTAAAAGCGAGCTTTAGTAATTAATTATCATTGTTTAAATTTAGCAATTATTTTAGCACTCCAGTGCTTTTAATTAAAGGAAGCAAACAGAAAAAGTATCTCCCCCCCCCACTCCATTATCAATGCCCTGAAAAGATAATATATTGTAAATAAATTTCCATGTTTTATGTTAAAAACCTATTTAAAATTTAACAAAGTTACTATTAAATGTATAGTATAAAATAAACTCAATTTTTTAAAAGCCATCTTATCATGTATCAATGATCTGATTTAGAAACAACAATAGACACACACACACACACACACACTGTCCGAGTGATAGATAGCAGTTGAGATCCAACTGGCAATCACAATTACACAGAAGAACTCAAAGACCATCTTTTCTTGCAAAAACTTTGCTTTAATCTATAGTTAATATATATTTCAATGATCATTATTGTATATTTGAAGAGCAATGGAAACATATCTGATAAGAATCAAATGTTAAGTTGTAGTTCCCTGTTGCCTGGTAATTCCATTCTGCCTTCAAGCAAACAACACACATCTTGCCATATTAATGGACTTGTTTGGCTATTAATGCTAATTAACCTGTCTATCCATTATGGTTTATTGGTAGCTATCTATTTAAATCTATATCTCTAATATTCAAACCTTCTAAACAGATCTGAATTTACACATAAATTAAATCGATATCTTACAAGTCTCAATGGCTCATTGCCTTTTTTAAGGCTGTAATGACGTATAAAGTATTTTTATCACAAAAAATTATCATCTCATGTAAAGTGCGATTTATTTAATGTAAATGTATTGTCTATTTTGCAATGTCTAACTAAAAATTATATACTGTATTTAGAAAGTATTGTATATAAAATCTTTATGTTTGTTATAACTATCAGGCAGGAAGTAAATAAAGAAAAACTCTAAATAAAGTTACACTAGAAAATTAATAACGCAAATATGCTGATTGTACAAAAGTATGCTAATAAATAAATTATGCATTTTGGGATATGCAAATTAAAAATAATTATGCAAAACAATAAAAACTGCAGAATTAGTTGTATGCATATACAGTAGTAGTAGTGGAAATGTTTTAGTACACACTGAGGAGAAGCCAACATATGATAGATTAGACAATGCAAAAAAAAATGTAATTTGTAATTGCTTTTGAGTTTGAATTTTGAACAACCAGTTAGCTAGCTAGTCGATATATTGAAGATATATATTTTAGTTATACACATAAAGAGTTAATAAATTCTTGTTGCCAAGTTTTCTTTTGGGGTTATGTTTTTATTTTTAATAACATTTTAAATGACTGTATAGCTGGTAAATGTTAATATTGCCTCTATGTATTCCATATTTATAATTATAATATTAAAGTCTTTTTTCCCCCCATTATTTTAAACTACTTTAAAAAAAATCTTATCTCTGAGATTAAGAAATCTTTATTGAATCATTTTTCATTTTTGTAAATAATGTCATATCAAGTTTCAATTACCCCTAACGTCATTTCTATTTTACCCATTCTTTTATATCCCAATAAACTTTGTCTAAAATATATATTTTTAAAATGTCTGAATCTTTTTCTACCGTCTGGTCTTGTAGTCCATGTTTCTGAACTGTATCTTATCAAACTTGACTAATAATTTATCTCCTCTTCATGATTTAGAACAACTATGAGAATGAAAGATTTGAAAAATAAAGTTTTTTTCTCATGTGTCATAGCATCAGCCGGGAAGCGAACCCGTTAACCCGGGACAACTGCTCGTAAAGGAGCTATCACTGACCTCTCGACCCCCAATGGTTGACAAAAATAAAGTTTTATGTATTAATCTGAATAAGAAAATTAAAAAAATTAAATTCAGTTTGGATTGTTATGCTCAAATATCACTCATTGTTCTTTCAGAAATTGAATATGCATTTTTTTAATCCATCCTTTTCATACAGCAAATAATTTTTTAGCCATTAAAATTTAGTCATTTGATAGTGCAATGGTAGAAGAGGTAGAATGGTAAACCCTAGAGCATAATGACCCTAGACCCAGCTCTGTCATTTTTGGTTTTTGAACTTCTCATGAACTTCTGAGCAGTAAACCATTTGATTATTTAATACCATTTACTTCTCATTAAATAATTAGAGAGGATTTGAAACCAGACTTTCAAGTTCCCTATAGTCATCTACTCCATCTTATACAATTGATACACATGATCACATACATGTGAAAAAGATAAATGATATCCAATATACATATTTCATGCTGAATCAGCATTCATCAGTTGGTCTGAATCATTAGTGCTTGGTTTATATTATGATAGCAAATTTTCAAACTTTAATGGACAGGCTTCAATCTTCTCCACTCTCTAACTCTTCAACCAGATACATCATTGGAAATCTGATGATGTCTTGTTCAAAGCCCTTGTTTTCCAATTTTGTTATCGTACCCACATTGACTGCAAGTCATTCTACTCTTTCATATGTAGGACCTTAAGAACATTTAAATACACAGAAGATAGATGGGCAGAATTATCTGAAAAAATATTCATATTATGTTTGTATTTATTGTTTGAATTATTTCCACCATCTAATATGAGTATTGAATATCTTTAGAAAAATTTAACTTTATTTAAATATTCCAAACACATTCAACTATTAGGAATAGCACATCAAACAGGTTAGTATATGCACAACATTTTGAGAGGTGTTATTCTCCCCTTTTCTTTAGGTATTTCTGGCCTGACCAATGATAGTACTAGCATGGTAATAGAACCTGGACCCTTAAATTCTTGAGTATTGAATTTTAAGGTAACACTGTAACCAACTGAGCCATCTACATTACCTTAAAATTCAATATTCAAGAATCAAAGGGTTCAGGTTCTATTCCCATGCTAGTACTGTCACTGGTCAGGCCAGCAGTACCTAAAGAAGAGGGGGGAATAATATCTTTCAAAATGTTGTGCATATACTAACTTGTTTGATGTGCTATTACTAACAGTTGAATGTATTTGAAATATTTAAGTAAAGTTAAATTTAAAGATATTCAATACTTGTATTAGATGATAAAAATAGTCCAAACAATAAATACAATTAAAATATCTTTATCACAAATCTTCAGGAAAACACATTCACATTATATATTTGGTAAGAGTGAGTAAATATAGTTTTGTGAATCTTAAATCTAAAGTTATATTAAAAAATATTATTATATGTAATATAAAAACATTATTAGTTTATTTAAAATAGTGTGTTTCATAAATGTATCATTGAACTAAGTTTTAATTTCTAAACAAAAACTTCTTACTTTTACCAATTTCCTCACATTTTCCTATACAGTTTATGCATAGTTTATTATAATTTGCTTTCGAACTCAAATTTCTGATATTTGCAGAAATATAAATGATATATTAGTGTCAGATAAATGAAGTATAGATAAATGATATAAAATGTTTTCCGAAATTGTGTTCCATAAGGGGCTAGTGCTTGATAAGAAAAATTGCTAACATTAATGTGATTTACATTTTAATTTTTTTACATGTATCGTCATCATTATATATATTTAAAAATATAATTAGTTGTTTTGATATATTTATATAACTAATAAATTCCTGTGTAAGTAATAATTCTTTAAATTTATTTATGTAAATACACGAGTATTAATGTGTGGGTATTTTTTAAATATAAATGAACACAAATTTAAAATAAATATTCTTAACAAAAGAAAAATTTGGGAAGCATTTGTTTTGGTGAGGGCATAAGTTGGAAAAAATCTGAGGTCCCTATCCGATTCAGACACGAAATGGTTAAAGATTATTAAGTATTGGATAGCATTTTCATGATGGGCATCATATGTATTTACAGGCATCAAGCTCTTATATAAATAGGTAGAAAAAGGCATCATAGCATAGTGCTAGTATATATACCTATCATTGAATAAAATTCAGATTTGAAATAGCTGGGGATTTGCCAAGAAGTCTTAAGTTTTTTTTTCAGGTAGCTAATCATGTTAAAATTGAATTCTCACTTGAAGCATAAATTATCATGTTAAAATTGTCTCAATTTTCACATTGTGACATGATTTAATTCATTGGTAAAGTATGTTATGCTTGTAAAGATTAATAGAAAAATAAAAAAAAAGGTAAGTGATAAGGTAAATAGATATCTGAATAACTTTTTGAACAGCCTAAAAAGCCAATCATAAATAATTTTGACGGCCAAGAATCAATTTTAGTTTAATAGATCCAGTTATAATATGTATCAATTCTAACTCACCTTCTGATACTAGCCAGTAGATGGGTATTTAGCTTCTGAGGAATAAAGATAGTTGGATACAGAAGATCAATTAATAAAGTATTAGCATACTAACCGTAAAGGAGAATATAATGTGATAACATTCATTTTACTGGGGAGAGAAATTCTATGGTTTATCTTTATACAGGTGGATACTATCACACACATACATATATGTTTGAACATTTATGTTTATATTTTAATTTTAACTTTTTTTCTCTCTGAGAAAAAAAGGTTTACTTCAACTAGTTAAAAGTTCAATCTTCATTTATTATCTTAAAAGACATAATTAAATAAAAATTACAGAGGTCATTTCCACCACCATTCATGTTTGACTCTGATTTTTCACTAATTATCATTGGATAAAAGCCAGTCTTTTTGTTTTTTAACTGTTTGTAATTGATTTACTCCCTGTCTTTGCCATACTTGAGTTATTTTAACCTGTAGTATGGTTTAGCAAATTGTTGACTTTTTTTTTCATGCTCTTATTCTATTGTCATAAATTTAATAAACGAATTTTAAGCCGTTTAATGAAAGTTTCATTAGGAAATAAATAAAAAAACGGATTCTGGAATTCTATAAACTTGTTTTACTTCTCTTGTTTTTGTTTTTTTTTTTTTTAAAAAAAAAAATAGCCCTACTGCTATGATTAAATTTGGCATTTTGTCAACTCGTTGGTTTTTGTTAATCTCTTTTAATCTAATATTATCTTTTGAATCAGTATAAACATCTAGATATTTTGTAACTTGATTTTAACAAGCCATTTGACATCCGTGTATCACCTTATTTTGCTAACTTGTATCTGGATTTTTTTTTTTTTTAAATAAATTGTCTCACAAATTATTTAATTACATTTATCATTTTTGTATGAAGTCTGTTTTTCTACCTTTATGTGTATAATTATTTCAAAGCTAAAGTTTGATTAGATGATGGAAACAAAAAAAAAAATTTTTTTCAGGTAAAACAGTAGGGGGTGGGTGGGTGGGAGACAGAAGTCATTGATCATAAAAGAGGAATAGATAATTTGCGTGATAATAGCTATATCTCATGAAATAGTATCAAAAAAGTGCAAATAAATGTGATCCAATCAATCAATAGTATTCTGTCCCATAGACACGTTTAGATCATCAATTCATCCATTTTCTCACTCTTTTCTCTTCATTTCTCAGCTCTTCAATTCTACACAATTCCACCCATCTAATCATTCAACAATGTCAATCTTTCCATCCTTTCTTCTTGCTTCCATTCACTATTCTCTCCACAACATTTTTCATTAAACTATACTTTCTTCTCAATATATGTTCAATCCAATTTCTCTTTCTAATTTCCTCAATGAATTTTCTTTTTTCATTTATTTTTTTCAAAACTTCATTTGTTATTTCATTCACGCAACTGATTTTTTCCATTCTTCTCCGTGTCCACATCTTAAAGACTTCCAATTTGTTCTTAATTTTATTACTCGTTGCCCACATTTTACAACCAATGTGATCCATTATATTGGTTTTTTGTAAATAAATAAAATAAAAAACTATAAAGATTATAATAGCAAATATATTTTTTAAATGTAAAAGTTTATTTTGGAAATGTTTTATTGCTCTCCTCTGTATTAACATTTAATTATTGAGAACACTTGCAGATCATTATACATAGCAGATGTGTAGATTTTTTTAATTTAATAATAAAAAAATATTGTTGTGTGTAATAATCTGTAAATGTTCTTTAATATATATGTATATTACTTTAAGAAAGCAATAAAACGTTGGTAAAAACGTTTTTATATATTAAAAAGGACTATATTAGTTCATCTTCGTATACCTTTTTTCAGTTATATTTATTTATTATGGAATACAATTCATATACAATTACTAGATGCCATTATAAAATGATTGTTTTAATTTGGACAATATCGAAATTTCTCCACCAAGTTATAAATAAGAATTTACTTTATAACATTTAATAACTAAAACACACAGTCTTATTATATACCTGTGTCTATATATGTAATATATAGGGTATATGAGCACAGACTTTCACACGATCCACCACTCTCCACACTATCTCATAACACTGATACATTTGAACACATATATGTTGAAAAGATAATCACCTATATACGTATTTCATGCTAAACCAGCAATCATCAGTTGGTCCAGATTACCATCTCACATATATGCTATAAGTGCTCAGATATATATTAAGATAGCCAAACCTCATACTTTAATGCACAGGCTTCAATCCACTCCATACTCCAACCGTCCATCCAATTGAAAATCTGATGATGGAATGCTCAAAGCCACCCTGAGGATCGGCTGATGATGGAATGCTCAAAAGACCACCCAGAGGCTGAACCTCGGGGTGACCTTTGAGCATTCCATCATCAGATTTTCAATTGTATGGACGGTTGGAGTGTGGAGTGGATTGAAGCCTGTCCATTAAAGTAGGAGGATTGGCTATCTTAATATATATCTGAGCACTTACAGCATGTATGTGTAGAGATGGTAATCTGGACCAACTGATAATTGCTGGTTTAGCATGAAATACGTATATTGCTGATTATTTATCTGTTCAACATATATGTGTTCAAGTATACTTTATAACATTTAGTAATTAGTTTTTGTTTTTTTTTGGAACTTTACCAGAGGAAGAAATTGTGTCGTATTATAATGATAGATTTTTTAAACTACTAAACCAACAACTTTTATCAATTAAGAAAAATTATAAACTCTCTTAACTTTTGCACATATGCTTAGAAACAGTAAGCAAAAAAAAAAAATGCATGTGCTTTCATTTTACTTAACATTAAGAAATTTTGTTAATAAATGCAATCATATTAAGATTGTAATATTTGAGAATATAGTTAGAATGCGTAAAGATGAAAAATGACCGTTGCTATACTGTAAGCTGTACAGACTCATAAAATTTACCTAATTTACAAATTTTAATGTTTTTTTTATTTTATTTACGTTTGTTTTTTTTATTTAATGTTTTTTTTTTGGGGGGATAGTGTATAATTGATAACATATACTTATATATCACTTATTACAGCTTTATTGTATGTACTTAAACAAAACAGCAAATGAATAATATTACTGTAGTGTAATTTTCACTACACCACTCATGCAATTAAATTGTAATAATTTGTTATCTGTATATATATTGAACAATGATAAAAATATATTAAATCAGGCAACACTCACTACACGTATTGCCACACAATAATGTGATATTTATAAAGATATATGTAAGAGATTCTGGTCTGGGTCAACTGATGAGTACTGGTTCAGCATGAAATGTGCATTTTGGTGATTATAGATCTTTTTTCACATGTCTTTGGTCATATGTTTATAATTACATCCCTCCACAAGATGTTAAAAGCAGATAGAAATCAGTTCCTATCCTGCAATAAGACTGATGTAGTGAAAATTACACTACAAAAATATTCATTATTGGATAATCTCTAATCTAATGAATAACTAATAAAAATTATTACTAAAGCATCAAATAGCTTTCTCTTTTTACTTTCAACATCTGTATTATATTATGAATAGTAATTAATTCAAATTACTATATTACAGAGCCATTTATTGGATAAGGAATGCACATTAGATGAAGGTATTATATTCACACAGTCAGAACAATTTATGGCTATGGTAGTTTTCATTAAGAAATTGGCTTTATGCCCACACACAAAATCCACATTTGTTTTTATTATATATTATCCAAGTTAAGAGCTGAAACATAGATTGCAATCTAGGGTCTATTATTATTCAATTTATACACAATTTGATTTTTGAGTAAATAAATTCTAATGCAAATGTTTTATTGTTACAGCTTGATATTTTAATTCATAATGCATTAAATATATTCTACATTAATTTGTTGACCTAACAAATTGATATTAAACCAATTTTAAAACTAATACAAAATGGATTTAAAAGATCATATCTTTAATCAATTTAGTTATCAGTAGAAACAGTACAATCCCGAAAAAAAAAAAAAAATGATAACAATATAAGAACTTGTATCACTTTTACTTTGTCTTCATGATCAAATCATATATTTAGGACACAAAATAACATAGCAATCTTAGTGATTAAAATACATTGCAAACATATACTGAATGAATGGTCAGAATCAAAATACAATAAATAAATATATTAAAACAGGCAAAACTCTCTATACGTATTGCCACTTAGTGCAAGCCAGATTAGTCAATGGATGCCAGAAGGCTTGTGCATAAAATCCACATCTACTGCCTATAAGTCTCTATCTTGTGTTTGGTTTTGAGAATGAGCTTATGTAAATTAGTAAGGCATATATATGAAAAGGTGAACATCCTTTCTATTTAATTAATTTAATTACATACTTTCAGCATGATAAATAAATTTCAGAAAAACATAATTTTATAAAATGTTTATTTAAAATATTTTTAAAAGTATTTAAAAAATAAAATAATTTTAAAAATTATGAAAATAGTTAATTTATATTGAGAAGACTGTATTTAAGTATAATCAAAAATATAGTTGCCAGAGAGCCATAAATAACACTTCATGACATTTTTATGTCAATTAAAAAGTTCAAAGATACATAATTTTTTTCCCACACACTTCTAATAAGACTATATATTTGATATCATCATGTTTTGGGGATCACATGACGGTTGAGTAATAGAAATTGAGTTTTGATAGAGTAACTTTTAATTTTCAAGTCCATCAGCATATTGTTGCTCTAAATTGCATAAGACAAATTAATAATACCAATTACGTCATAATAGTAACAATCATGATAATGATGATGCACTTCAGAATCTTTCAGACTTTCTTTTTACAAATACTATTTATTTATTTTATCGTAATTTTCAAATCCCCAAAAATCTTTCATTACAAAATATTTGGGTTTTCCCCCCACTCTGCATTGAAATGTGTTATTACATGATCATCTTATTCATTGCATAGACACCACAATTAATTTTAAGGTTGAGAATTTAATATACACCTAAAATTAGAACCATTTAGTCAGTCATATATAATGTGTTTAAGTTGAGCCACACTTAGCAAATGAACCTCTAAATGATTACAATTTAACAATAAGAGCATACTACTATTACTTTACATATATATATATCAACAACACACAAAAAACATACTTTACACATTATATATTTGGACTATAAATAATATATTCTGATATTATTTTGTGTTTAATTAAAATTTAATATTCTTCCTCACAAAGTGATTATTGATATTTAAAATATATAAATAAAAGTGAGAATTTATTAAAAAATAGTTTATACAAAACCTGTAGATTCTTCTTGAATATCCATAAATTAGTTTAATCAGAGAAAGAGATTATGTGAATGGTGATCGTTCTGATAGTCTGGGGTAATCCCACATTAGGTAGACATTTGCCACACTAACATGTATATATTAAAATTATCGTATACGTTCTACATTCTAAAGATGGTGATCTTTTTTTTTTTTTAAGACTTGCTTGCTTATAAGAGAAAAATTGCATTTTACCCCCCCCCCCAAGTGATTGAATTCAGTGGGTTCATAGTTTTCAATTAAAAAAATGATTCAAATTAAACCATTAATTGCTTTCTTTTATTTATGCTATATTGTCTTTTTTTTTTTCTACTGGTGACAATTTTTTTTTTATCTTTCAGTTCTAATGTTATTTATTAAAGTATTCAAAATTTAAAACTGTCATTTTGTATTTAAATATTTTATTTAGCATATAGATTTTTTCTTTAAATATTTTGACAATATAACGCTCATATTTGTACATTCACGCAACAAAATCCAGAGTTTTGGCAAATTATCCCAAAGCTGATCTAGATGAGGGATTGAGACCTCGAATCAGATCGCACCTCAGTTCCTTTACCAATGCTCCGTGATTTACTACCCTATGTATAACAGATATGAGGTTACACTCTGCCTTTTTTAGTTAGCGTGCCGGTAGTAGCAAAGGGTGGAGTATGAGACTCGGGCAATAACGACTAAATTAATACTAAATTAACTAAACACACACATATGGCTAGCTAGATAATGCATATATTAATAATTAAATAGATTTGGATAAGGTTTAGGATGAGTTGTGAATAATACATTAAACATTTATAAGTTTAATATCTTTAATTATTAAAATATAAGTAAATAATACAAAATATAAGTGCATTGGGAATTCACACACGCAGGTGTTTTACAATGATGAGCTGATTCAGTACAAGGTCTCATCTTTAAGATAGACTTTATAGATTAAATTATTATAAATTAAGATTTCTATCTATGGTTTATACTCATGCCTGAATTATGCTATGCTATTCTTATGAGATTTGCTAAGAGTTAAATTTACAAGAATGACAAGAGCAATGCAATAAACAGAAAAGATACATGCTTTTCTATTTCAAAAAGGTGGACTATATGAATGAACTTGCATAGATTTGCATAAATTATTATAGTTGAAGCTATGAATATGGAGAAGGAATCTCTGAAAGCGCTTAGCCATGAGGAATAATTATTTCAACTAAAGAATTTTAATTTCACTATATGGGTCAAGCGTATTAACTCTTACATATTTATTAATGGTGAAAGAAATTTGAAACTACAAGAATGACAAATAGCAAAATATAATTTATCAAAATTACATAATAAGCAGTAAATATGCTCCTTATGCAGATTAATGTATATAAACTGGAAATCATTATGGAGGGATGAACTGGTGATTGTAGTGTGGTGTCTGTAACCATAGGCTAAAACGAAATTAAAGATTGTGATGCCAATGTATCATTACTCACAGGCTTCAGTACCAAGTACTCACTGCCCTAAAACAGAATGGCTTGATACATTAATAAGAACAATAAATTCAGGAGTTCGAACCAGCATGTTCTGGTCTCTTTGCTTACAAAGCAGCCATACTGAATATTTAAAAAATTATGCTAAGCCACAAATTTTATCATAACTTTTAAGTTTTTATTAATAAAAAAATGACATAATATATATTGTTTGAAAGATCAAACACCAAAGAATGTAATTAAGCTGAAAAAATATAGTCATTGATATTCAAAGTAATAAAAAAAAGAATAAAAGTTAATATTTCTAATAACTATTTTCATATTATTTCATAAATTCTAAATTATCATGCATACAACTTAAAATTATATTTTTGTTAGTAGGTTAATTAGATTCATCATAAAATTTCTAAAAAATTAGTATATAAAAATACTTATCTAAGGTAATCCATCACTTGAAAACTTCATAGAATAAAGAGATTAGTACCTTTCAATTTTCCTAGTAGCCCTTCAAAATATATTTCCATACAGGGATTTGCAATGAATATGTCATTCCTAATATCATCCCTTCAATTGTTAATATTGATCAATAATTAGTATAGTTTAGATATTATAATAAAGAACTTCAATACAGTTTGTAATTTATTAAAAAGTACTACTAAAATAGTCAGTATATACAAAATAAAATAATAAAATAAAATGTGAATGAAATACTAAATTCATTACAGAGTTAAGCTTGAGGTACATAAGTTAGTAGTTTAGAGTCAATACTATGTAGTATTATTTATCCTATCTTTACAGGTTTTGAGGGTTCATATTTCTTCATGCTACTATGACCATAAATTTAGTAATAGTTTTCAACTGCCACCTCACTTTGCATTTGATGTGTAGCTTTGAAATTTACATTGCAGTAGTGTATAATCAACCTAAGTTTATATACTGTCAAAATCTTTACTTTTAGCATTTGCGTATTTTAATTATTATTAAAATGCAGACAAGACATTATAGAAAAATATAAATTGAGTCATAATATTTGCAAAACCCAAGCCCACATCATAGCAAAAAATTGCTGATAATTCACAATATAAATGTACACAATCATGAGCTATTTTTTTCTTATGTTAGTTTCAATAATAATTTTTTCGTATATTTTTTATCAAATATAAAAATAAAATAATAATTAACCTAACAATTGATTCAAGTGAATTATTTCATCTTTTGGCCAATTCGCCCCCTAGTGAATTTTTTCATAATTATTATACATTAAAATGTGTGTAAAATGATATATTTGAGTATAATAATTTTTTCCCCAAAAATTCTGTGCTAAAAGGTGGTAAATTCAAAATTTCCACTCTTATAATAGACATAAGCCCTGCCCTGACATGTTCAGCCATTATCTGTTGCCAAGGCTGTAAAATGTTCAGCATTTTATAACATTGTAGTTTCGAATGACGCAAAAATGTGTTTATTTGCTAATTTATTAAGACTTTTAGATATTTTTTAAAAAA
This sequence comes from Epiperipatus broadwayi, assembly GCA_028023455.1. Lineage (NCBI taxonomy): Eukaryota > Metazoa > Onychophora > Udeonychophora > Euonychophora > Peripatidae > Epiperipatus > Epiperipatus broadwayi. The sequence continues at coordinate 3,420,524 of JAQFVV010000109.1, forward strand.
TAATTTGCACTATATTTATTAGATATCAAGAAATAAAAAATTTTAATAACTTATTTTGACTTGAAATACTTTATTTTCAAAAATATAACATTATATTAGCAGCTAACGTAAATATGGCCTGAAGCAAATTAGAGAAGAAGCTTTGATGTAAACAATCTACTTAAATTTACAAGTAAGAAAATATTGCAATTTTGCAATAAATATTCAAAAAATGTAAACATTTAAAGCATAATTTGTTAGATATAAGAGAAATAAATAATTATTAATTTCAAATGTTTAAAAATAATAAATATTAAGAAATATTTTGTTGATTTTATAAACTGAAAATAATCTTTGTAGAAATGATAACGTGTAACATCTTTGTTTTGTTTGCGATCTCATTTTTTTAACATTTACAGAAACAAAATGTGATCATTTAAAATTTATTTCAGTAGTAAACAAAAATATCTATCAAAGGAAGTCAAATTTATTATTTTCAGGTAAGTAATAATCATTTTATCATATATTTATAAACTGAAAATAATCTTTCTAGAAACGATGATGTGTAAAGTCTTTGTTTTGATTACATCCTCCTTTTTTTAATATTTACAGAAACAAATAATCATTTTATCATATATTTTATGTCGACATGTGAGATAAAGAAAAACTTCAGAAATAGTGAAATCTGAAAAGGTTAAAAAATATAAAAAATAAATACTTACCATTAGGCCCCCATAATGTTGTCTTCAAAATATATGGGTAAAATTTTTTATTTTTTCCAATGTATTTTTCACGTCGAATACTTTTCCATTAATTATCAAAAAAATGAGAGAAAGACAAAAAAATTCAATTTACTTGATCACAAAAATTATCATAAAATTTTTATTTTTTATTGTAAAAAAAAAAGAAACTTATCTTTCCTGAAACTAGAAAGAAAGATGGAAACGAAGGTGTAAAAAGTGCATGCATAGCCTTTGCAGATTTCCGTTAATCTTAACCTGAACCCGGATATTTATAATTTGAAAATCATTGCTTGCATTATGCAGGCATATAAGTATATAGGTTAACTCAATAACTTGCTTGGTGCTCTAAACCTGAAATTATGAAATGCGGATCTATCAGAGATATAGCAAGATACGAGGCACTCTATGTGCTTTATAAAGATACATTTGCAACACATTATACTTATACGTATTTTAATAGTAAATAACTACACATAGATTATATATATATATATAGTTTTGGCTGGCGAAACTACTTTATCCCAGTTCGTAAATTATCATACATAAAATGTGCTAAAAGGTTAGTTAAGGTAATCTAGTTTATGAAGTCGATCTGTATAGTTTATATTCTAATTTAAGGTGGACTAAAGCATATTCAGACTTACTTAACAATCTATAATATGCTTTATAATATCATTCTTGCTATTACTTAACTAGACATAAATTTATCAAGATTCAAACCTTAATTATGATAAGCTAGAATATAGTAGCTTAACTAACATATATAAAATCAATTTCAAAATGGCATTTTATGTGTGGGTTAAAAAGCAGCAAAAATCAATTATATGAGAGCTTTCAATCATCTCTCTAATATTATGATCATTAATAATCTCTGTTTTGAATTATGGTGTATCATAAAATCAATACAAATAAACAATATAAAAGAGAATAGGCATGATTGCAGATTAAGACAGTATAGATATAATAACTGATTTTAATTATTATGTTTAGGACAATTATTAAATTATTATTATTCATTTAGTAGGCAAGATTGTTACAGTTTTCATTAGATTTAATTTCATTACCTAAAATTTAAATAACAGAGTTTATTACTGGGAAATTTATAAGTTTATGTACATTCAATTAATATAGCTAGTTTTAGAAACTTTAAGATTACATTAATTTAAGATTTATTTTAAGAACTCTGCGGGAAGAAATTTTTACCAATAATCTTCTGAGATGTTTTTCATGGCATTTGGCATTGACATTCTCTACTGAGCTGGCTTGTCTCCAATGTTTTCTTGGCTGGTTGTTGGTTTCAAACTCCTGCATTCCAATAGACTGGTCTTCCAAAGGAAGATAGCACAAATTCAGCCTTCTAGCCACTAGTTTCCATTGTTAAAATGGGTATGACCTCTGGCAGCAACTGAATCATTAATTTGAGAGAGTAAACTTTAGCATTTAATTTTAGGGTTTTTTATACTAACTCTTTGACACCCTTGCAAAAGCCATGGAGTTGTTTACAGTTTATAAAATTTTAATCTTAAGTTTTAACATAGTTTTATCAACTTTAGAAAAGACAAAAGTAAAATCTAAATTATTCATAAAATAGTGCAATTTGACTGCTTTTCTTTTGTCTTAAAATCTATTTTAAAAATTTGCTCATTTCCCACACAAATTAAACCAGGTATGTGGTGTGAAGATTTCCAAGAAACAGGTGATCTTTTAAAAACAGATGTAAGTTCTGTAAAAATTCTGCAATATGTGTAATCTTGTCATCTCTGGAATTGAAAATTTATATGTGAAAAAAAAGTAAATTTGTATTCTAATTTTATAATAACTTAATAATAATTTTATAATAACTTAATTATTTTATAATAAAATAATTTAAATAGTGTTGCAATGCTTTTAAAATCTATTACATTGCAACTTCATTCGCATATATATGTAGGTGCACTCATACACATACAATATTTACACAACCCATTTTATTTATTAATTTAATTTACAATTGAGTATACGTATTATAACAATATGCATACAAACATTGATATACTTAAATGTATGCAAATGTATAAATCTACACACATACATGTAAATATACATTATTATACATTAAAATACGTTAATATATGATAATGTATGTGAACTTGGATGGGTTTGAATTAGGGAAAGAATACTACTATGGCACATAGTAGGTGAAATGGGACGTTAGACAAAATAATATCATTTCAACAACTAATATAAAATAATCTTCAGAGATTAAAAAAAAAAAGATTTGCTAGTTGCTTTAGTAAATCTTTTAATTCTGCTTCTTGAATACACCGATTTAATAATCATTCTCTGATTTGTGTTTGATCACATAAAGTCTATTTTTAGAAAAAGTATGTGCGGTCACTGGAATATTAATCATTATAAATCTGCTGAAGAGACTCCAGTATTATTTATTAAGATCAAATCTGGATGTTTTATTGTTGGATCTTGGAAAAAAGAAAGAATTATCTAGAATTTCAAAAAATGTGTATTTCTTATTCTAGAAAAGATTCTTTGGTATTCAAAGAAGAAGAAAATAAGCATCTTGATTTAAGGAAAATTTTAGGTGGTAAAATGGTTCTGAGTTAATGCTAACATCTAAGACTACTTGAGAAATTTACATCTAAATTGTAACTGCAAGATAAATTCTGGAATAAACACTTTGAAATAAAAGCTTTTGGACTTAAGGAGAATGAGGATTATGTCAAACAATTTTCGTATGTGAAAAATAAATAAAATAAAAACTCATTTAATATTAAAGAAACAATCTAATTTAAGAAAAATAATCTGGAATTTAACAATAAAGTAATTGTGTCCTATTTAAATTTGTTCTTAATAAATTCACATAGAGTTTTGTGATGCAGTGGTTAATGCATTTGTTTCCCATAAAAAGAAGTTCAAATTCAGGTGGCATTTAAAAATAGTTTCAGATAGGTGAGCATTTCTTAAATCAGTTTAGGATTTTTTCAGATAATTGTCAACCCAGTTGCCCATTCAGGAGTTGGAAATAGTTAACTGGCCATAAAACAAAAAGATGATTGCAGTATGGTATTACCAGTAATAGTATAAATACTGAACCCTACCATTTGATGGCGCTCTTTTTCACCCAATGCACATCAATATACTGATTCACGGGTCGTCGTTTTCTTTACAGAATATTACGGTACAAGAAATTTTTTTTTTCACTTTCTATACATAAAACTCATGTTTTTTTTTTTCGTTTTTAATAAACAAACACTTTCTTTTTACATGGTGTAGGGGGAGAGTTGCTTTTAAATTATCGACTTTTTTTTTGATTTTGAATTATTGGTTTAAAACTTGTACGTTTTTTTTTTTTTTTGCCTTTTTAATAAACAAACATCACTTTTTTTTTAGATGGTAGAGGGTGGGGGGATTGGTTTGTTTTTAAATTATCTTCTTTTTTTGGATTTTGAGCTTCTTTTTTAGTTTCAATAATAATTTATTATTTCTAATGTATACAGTGATATGTAATCATACAATTGGGGTTTACATTGTTGTTCTAACTATCTTGTTATTTCCATTTGGGTTCTGATGAGTCTATGTTGCCCAATATGGTGTGAACATTAGATCTTTCACATATTTGTTATCTGATTGTTAGCCCCCCCCCCCTTTTGCCTTGTCGTTAGTTTGGTATATTGTATAATGTCCAAGTGTCTTCAAATATTTTCGACGATGCCAGGAGTTGGTCTCTCTTCTGGATTTTAATCATTGTTTTGGAAAAAACCTGTTTTATATTAGGTTGTGGGTGTTCCATGATTAGTTTACAACGTGTAACCCATATGGCATAGTTGAAAAACACCGAGAGACGTATTATTGGATAGGTTTTAGTATTGATACTATCTTTCAGAGATGATATCAGTTGGAAATCTATCTTGGTGTTGGAGAGTATGATTTCTCGGATCACTCTGAATCCCATACATTGTGAGAAAAGGTGTTCCAATGTCTCATCGCCGTTCATGCAAATGCTGCAAGTAGGGTATATGTTGTGACCACGTTTGTAAAAGAGGAAGTGATTAATAGGTAGTCCATTAATGTATTTAATAAGGAAGTCTAGGTATTTGGCCTCTAGACTCCATCTTTTAAAGTTGGATACCAGTTTCTGATTATTGTAATAAAATGTGTTGATTATAGGATGTAAGATTGGATGGAGGATTGTGTATGCTTGCCATAATGATATTTTAGAATTGAATGTGGAGTCATTTATTGGGCAGTGCTGTTTGATAAAGCTTGTGTTTCTAGTGATCCATGTTTGTCTGTCTGGTAGGGGTCGGTCAGTGGGTGTTACCTTTTGAAGGAAAGTTTTTTGGAGAATTGTGTTAAAACCATATGATGCTACCAAGTTGTGTATGACATTGTGGGTTTTTTGATAAATCAATGCCTGAATGGAGTGGAGAGCAAGACCATTTAGCTTTCTTGGTCGCTGAGTGCCTTTGAGGCTGATCGCGACCGTTTTACCTTTCCAGAAAAGCCTTGAGCACAAGCCATTTATTTTATTTATGA